>OX456991.1:16626181-19026181 GCA_949752705.1 Callimorpha dominula
AATTCTAAGGTACTTCTAGCAGACACACAAGCTTCATATTTTAACCACAATTGATGTTGAGCCTATAAAGAAAGAAAAACTCAAACATAACTCAATTTTAGTCTCGTTTTTTTGAATATACAAACTGCTTAAATAACTTTGTAATTCTATATATAGATATAGAAAACAAACTTTTCAGCTGTATAATATTAGTATAGACTAAAATTATACAGCTGAAAAGTTTGTTTGGTTGAACGTGATAATCTCAGGAATTACTGGTTCGCATTGGATATTTTATAATTTACTAACTTACTATTATATTTAGAATTAAAGATTTACATTTCATTTGACGGCCTGTTGGTCTAGTGGTAAGTGATCCTGACTGCTGAGCCAGAGGTCATGGATTCGATTCCCACGCAGGACAAATCATTGTGTGATGAGCACGATCATTTTTTTTCGTCTGGGTGTAATAATATCTATAATAAGTATATATTTAGTAATATATAAGTATGTTTATCAGCTGTCTGGTTACCATAGTACAGGCTTTGCCTAGTTTGGGACCTCTGATCAGACGGCCGTGTGTGAGATGCGTCAAGTTATTTTTATTATTTCTAATAAAACCAGTGCAATTTATTAAAGCGCCATATTTGAAAGCACTCATTTCATTGAAACGAGAACAAAAACAAATATCGGGCAGCTCTCTGAATGTATCCACATCCATTTCGTAAATCAACTACGTTTGCAAGTCTGCCGAAATGCCGAAGTGAACTCCATATTACTCCATATATTGGTTAGATATTATCCTTTAAGTATGAGAGCTTGTAGCCATAAAGTAATCTATCGCTCGATATGTGGAAATGAATGGCAAGTGTACGACGTGGAATGTCTTTCTAAATCATATTTAAGGTGAGATTTAACTAAAACACGTGACAGCGTTCGTAGGGACATTAGAAAATAAAAAAGCTTTTTTCCAATACGTTTCCAGACTTGTATCTAAACTAATATCATAAAGAATAAACATTTGTGTTTTTGTATGTATGTTTGTAATGTTTTCACACATAAACTACTGAACCGATTGCAATGAAACTTGGTATGTCGATAGCTGGAGACCTGGATTAACGCATAGGCTACTTTTTATCCCGACATTCTTATGGGATCGGGACTTACGCGGTTTTAACCGTGAGGCGCTGCTAGTATAATATATGTACGGCCATAACTATTATCTTATCTGTGGTACGGCCGCCTATTATAGTGCTTATGTAAAAATTGTAAAGTAAAAAACTTGTGTAGCACAAAATACGTGACGACAATGTATGTCAACAAGCTATCACGCATGTTTAGGTGCTCTGTAGCTGACGTTTTCACGAAGTGGGTAGCTAGTTGTGTTTTCTAAAACTCTAGGTTTAATAGTTCGCCTTATTTCATATGATATTTTTAAAATCAACGCACGTGAAAATTTATCCTTGTGTTTTAGAATAAAAGTATCCGTACATTTATTATTATTTTAGCGCTTCTATACGTAGACAATTAGTGATGATCCAACACGTTGTCGAGTCGATTAAAAAAACAATCGATTTTATTTATGAGGAAGTTTTATCGATTTAAAAAAGATAACTTTTGCCAAAAATACTGATCCTTTTAATAAATTATATTACCTACGTTTAACACATTACAATTATGGTTTAGTAAAACTAAAAAAACAAGCTTTAATAGCAAACCAAATTAAAAAGTCAAAAAAACAGTTCCACTATCCACCTCCTGGTTTCATCATCAGACCATCGTTATCAATCCCAATCTATAGGACTCGTTAAAATGAATCATATGAGCCTAAACTTGAGGGGTTTACTAGAAGGCACTGAAGGGCTCCAGTACCTTCCTCCTGGCTCCATGATCAGATCAGCTCCAAGATGCTAAATCATAGTATTATTATATACACACATAGGTTCATTTCGATACGACAAGTAGAAGTAGATTAACATTGTCTTCCAAGATTTGTTTATATAGTTCGTTACAAGTGCAGCTAATAAAAGGGCATTTGTAAGAAATGGTTAATGTTAATGAGGACTCAAGTAACGAATCTCGTGTGCATCATTTTTTATTTGTTAACTAGCTGCGCTAAGTTTTCTTCACTTCGTTAAGTTTTCTTAAATTTTCTAATATTCCGCGCAACTTTTTTAATTTTTTCTTTCATAAGAACCTTCTCCTGACAATAACAAATACAAAAAAAAAAGAATTAGTGAAATCGGTCAAGCCGTTCACGCGTGATGCCGTGGCCAAGGGAAATAGGGATGCATTTTAAACTTAAATTTCAACATTTTGATGTTTTTAATAGCAAATTAATCCCAAATAAAGTAGAATACTACTAATATAACTATATAAGATCGATTTATAAATATGCAGTAAAATTATTTGTTCCCATCACTACAATTTAATGTAACTCTTTATATTGCGTAAAACAAAATCATTATCAAATCATCAAAACCATATAATCAAATGAAAATAGATAATCCATATATTTTGCAACAGCGCATTTTAAAGTTGGATTTTACAAATTCTGGCACAGTTACGTTCTCAACTGCCAAAAAGGGAATAAACGAATAGACAGACTAGCATGTGATTTGAAAAGAATTGCCATAAAGGAACGGAAGGAAGGTTTAAAGTTTAAAAAACCTTTTTTCTATGACTTACGTATTGGAATAATGGTTTAGGTCTAACGTAGTGTTTGTATACTCTTTGCCTTAAGACTGTTTTACAAAAACGTAGGGAAAAGGCTTCTTAAGTATAGGCTAGGCAGAAGGGTGCAAAAAGATGATTTAATATCTGTGACATATTGCCTCGATTCTAGGAAAAATCTAGACAGGAAAAGCCGACCTACTTCAGACGAACCTTTTATTAAGTTTGAACCACTTTGGACTAGAAAATAATTCCTATATGGCTGAGAATTCACAAATGTTGAAATTAAGAATAGCTATCCGTGAGGATATGCATTTTATTTTCTTTTCTTCTCACTCATAAGTGTATACAGTTCTTTATGTGTATATTGTTATATATGACAACGCAGAATATTAAAAAAGCAATTGTCATACTTAATTTTGTTACATTACTTCAGCAACGCTATTCCACTAATGTTCGCTTCATTAGGATGATTGTTCAAGAATCGTCAGTTAAATTCGAAATATCTACTAAACAAAAAAATCTACGAACCAAACCTGTTGTGTGTATGTATATTAAAAAAATGAATATTGTGTTAAATAATTACTTTATTTACTTTTTTTTTACAATTGTTTGCTTTTTTACTAGCTTTTCCCGCGGCTACCCTCGCGTTAAAGTAATTTCTCTATCCTTGGAAAACGGTACTTTTAACTGGATAAGATGTATCCTATGTCCTATTCTATATATCACACCACAACAACAACGAAAACTTGCATGCAACATTTCAGGATGATTGGTTAAGAAGTTAGGGCGTAAAAGCACAAACAAACGAACACACATTCACATTAATAATATTAGTTAGGAGTTGGATGTAAATATACTTACGATACACTGTACTATTGGACTTCATGAATGAGCTTTTAGTCCAACCTGTTGCAGTTATTTTAATTATGGCAGTGCAAATACGAGACGAGGGCATTTCTGTGCAGCTGGATTTTCTGTAAAATTATACACATTTTCTCTTATTATTCTTGTTTTATATTCAAATTCAAAATCGTTTATTCATTTAAGACACTAAGTGACATTTATGAACGTTAAATTGAAGCTAGAGTTAAAATCATAGATCGGCGCAAACAGACGCCACAGCATGTGCTGGATTGTCGAGGTAAATTAGGTGAAAACACCAAAATCTACTGCCTGCTTGTGTCGATCTATAACTTCCAGTTTCCAAAATGCGTAGAGCCTTATGAGAAGAATACTGGCAAAGAAACTCATGGCCACTCTTTTTAAAAGTCAGATCTTCAGGTACAATAGTGTTAGTGTTACACGAAAGGTAAACAGGATGCAAGCTGATGCCACCTGAATTTCAATTTATTGAAATGCTCCAAAAGCTAACGTACTAAAAAATAAAAATCACTCAGTGATATCGTTGAAGGTTTGAACTTATTAAACATAGAAATCATTCAAGGTGCACATCTACCTTCATTCAATTACATACGCTAATAATAATATACGCTACAGTTAAAAATAATTCGTGACTGGATTAAGAGGCTAGAGTTGCAGTTGAACGAACCAAAATAATATACAGAATTAACAGGCATGACAGAGATAATTAACCTGTAATTTATTTATACAGAACATATCTTGATCAAATTGGTGATGTTCTGAAGAAAGGGCATATCAGAAGTAACCAAAACCGGCAAGCTTACACACACACACACCCACACATACTAACACACACACACACACACACACACACAAATACACACACACACACACAAACAAACACACACATACACATACACAGAGAGGCACACTTACACACACATGCACAAGTAAAGTTAACAAAATCTATTACTGTTTAAGGTTGTTTCAAACTATGTATGTTCCGCAAGAAAAGGCGATCCTTTCCTTAAAAAATCAATAAGTCTCCATTGGGAGACATCACGTTGAATGAAGACAATGCAAGACGGCTCTTCCTGAACGTTTCTACTAGATCCCTATGCTGAACACTGAACGTCCGAGAGTTATTTAGATACAGAAAGGACAAGGCAGAAATTAAAGTGCGATACTCTTTCACATGAGAAGGTTATTTCCCATTGGCTTTTAATATCCATATGATATGTTCCGAGAATCAGGTCATGAACAAATCTTGTGTTACTTATTTGTACCGTACAAATGGTCCAAAGGGATTCAATATTGTTAGGTATATTTTGTTATATAACTGAAAGCTTAAGGGGTTTCGTTGTAGTAAAGGGTTCAGGGTACCATTTGTTCCTTAAAATTAAATTAGTTCTCTTTATTTAATGTTACCAGATATAAGAAAATATACTGGGTACTAGAGCAGAAGGATCTCCGGATCTGCATCTGAGATAAGATGAAAACTGAGGGGTACCTACTTGGTGGTGACAACTTCGATCGATGTCTTTGCACTGCGGGCAGTCGAGGGTGGCACTTCCCGCCATCAACAGCCGGCTGTCGAGGATGCTACTCCGGCTGAACAACACCTGCGAGCAGCAATCGGAGGTATCACCAGGCATGGTTCGGTTAATAAACACCTTTCTGCTATAGGTGCTACGGACAGGTTGCTGTTCAGAGCTTGCATAGAAGCAGAGGAAACAACAACCCATGTACTTCTGGACTGTCAAGGGTTTGCTGAATACCGGGCTAATTACCTTGCCTCGCCAGGGTCACTCTCCGAGATCGTCAGTAACGTGAAGGGGTTACTGGGATTCTTCGAGGTGTTAGGGTTGCTCGAATAGCTTTTATTCCGACCAACGCAAAATACGCGCCTTTTTGTGGAGTTGCGGAAAACTGACCGTGAAAACCTAACCTAACCTACCTGTCTTTGCGACTCTGGTACATTCAGATGGTGTACTGAAACCATAGCCAGTATGCATTATAAATGACTGATCACACCAAACTGTAGATTAATGAGAACGATTATTGAATAATTGTTACTGAGACAACAACTTTAAAAGAATATTGAAAGACCCATATGGAAAATCCGATTCGGAATAATCCCCCTTCCCATTCCACAGGCTAGGCTGAATACAATACAAAATGAATAAATGAAATGGATATGCTTTACTCCTTCCTTATAAAAACATATTTTTACTACTGTGGCCCATTGCCACCAGCAGAAGACCTCTGACCAAATCTGAGATAACGATTCCAAAATTTTCATGCTTTCCACTTTGGGACACAAAGTCAAAGGAGCGAAAAATCTCTCAAACCTTACTTGTCAATGGTCAACGTTCTGGCACTTGGCCACTTTCCAAGATGTGATGTCACATGACTAAAAATGTTACGTTAAACTACTAATGACAAACAAACAGTGGTGTCAATACTAATCCAATCCTTAATTCCGCTCTAAATATATATCACTATAATAGGTAGTGCTTTTTAATCGCAGTCTTCTTTAGTTTGGAAGTCTATGTCCATTTAGACTCCGAGCAAAAACCTGCTGCACCCTATCTCTTGGACAGGTTTATAGTCAAAATCAAAGTACATATTTCGAGATATTTGAAAAATAAGATCAAGAAAAAATAACAAAATAACAAGTACTCTATTATGCTTTCAAGATAAATATACCGCGAAAACAAAGTGTTGCAAACCGAAAATTTTTCAGTTAGAACGTAGTCATTTATCTTTGTATATATCATTCCTACCTCGTTTATAAATAGGGTTGCTAAAAGCGAACCGGGTGCAAATTTATAATCAATTTTATTTATGCGAAGGTGAAAATCGAGTGTACCGCACACGGCGCGCGTTCTACTAATACAATATAATTTATTTTACAAAAATCATCACTTTGAAAGTAAGACATAAAGAAAGAGAAAGTAAGCTCACGATTTTTATACCTACCAGCTGAACCGACAAACGGACATTGTTTGACGGTTTTCAATATATTTTTTGTAATTGTTTTCATGCCATAAAAAGTGCCAGTTCCAGATTATCTTAAATTTTTTCGACAGCCTTAATTTTTTTCTGTATCTCAAAACCTAGTTACGGCTTTTTTAAGACTAAATGTGGAAAAACCCACCTAGCCATTCTCGATTGATGCGCTTATTGACAAACAGCATTTCATTTTTATTTATATAGATTTGATCATGGTGGATATATCTGATGGATTTATTTTGAAACCTCTATAAAAACTCGTATCGTGAACCTACACGGTACTTTACCTTTATTACTTATTTACCTTTAAATTACGATAATGTGTGTGGGCGAAATTAATGTTGATCTACCTTGTTATTTATTATTCATCCAGTATTTATAGTGCAGTTATCTTATTTACGTCATAAATAAGAGCAAGGAAGTTCATAATGTAAAGTTTCTGAAGTTGGGATATTTTTACATTTTGCAATTCTTAGATAGCAGTCTAGACGATATAATTGGGTTTTTATAATGAGTAATTGTCTTCTAGAACCTTATGGTCTGATCAAATGTATACTATTCATTGTATGTATTTTTATAGATTATGTAATCACCCGACTGGCGTAGAACCTCTATCATCTCAGATCATAGTTAGACACGAGTGCTAGCGTAGTGTTGAGGGAAATTTAGAGGAGAGGAAGATAGGGTTGGAAACGCGTTAAACTGGTATTTAGTAACAATCATCGCGGTCGTCAACTATTGCTTTTGTATGGTTTGTCAAGTTAGTACAAGAAATTTAAAAATATATTCTGCTTTTTTTGTTTATGTGTTTGATTTTGTGTTGTCGATTATATCACAAATTAGATAGTAGCATATTTATCATTTTCTAACAGCGCCACCCCTCACCTCTTGCACTACGGCTCACTCACCCAGTGAGGAGGTACTTAGGTGGTAACGAACCGTGTTTAAAGCCTCGTTAGCAATACTTGTCTACAAAAGATCTACTAAGCCCGCACCGCTATTTGCGAACGTGACAACTCAATATATAGAAACTTTTTCACCCCCGATGTTCCATATTGACCTATGAGTTAAGTCCAATGTTTATATATATTACTAACTACGCACCCGCCCACGCGTTGCTTTTGCTAAGAAATTAGCAAAAATAAAAATATTGTGACCATAAATAGAGATAAAAACTAGGTATCCTGTCTCTCTAGTTGAACTAAACTGTACACAGTGTGCAAAATTTCATTACAATCGGTTCATTAGTTTAGGAGATAATCGCGAACAAACAACGTAACACGAATTTTTATATATATTTTATAGTGAATATGGGGTACTCATCCTCCGCGCCTTTTCCCAACTAAGTTGGGGACGGCTTTCAATCTAACTACGATACGGCCGAACTTCAATATTTTACGTGAAGCGACTGCCATCAGACCTCCACAACCCAGGTTGTCGGACTTTTTAGGGCTCTAACTACCCGTAACGAATGCCATAGATGTTTGTATGGCACCCGGGACCGACTGTTTAACGTGCTCTCCGAGGTACTAATTAAATAATGACGTGAAAACAGCTACATCAATTGACATGCGTAATAATTACGTGAAAATAGCTACATCAAGTTATACGCGTCCAGTATACGTGTCTGTGTGATCCTATTAATCATAAGCCCGTAAAACAATTGAGTTCGGGTGAAACCTTCCATCACGTAAAATAATTGTTATTTAGACTATTAACGTAGAACTATATATTTTCTTCTGGTGAAAAAAAAAAACAAAATGTTGTGATTTTGATGCTCAGAAATTAAAATATACTCTTCGTAATGTATCTTCTTATATATTCTGTGTACAATAAAGAGTACTTACTTGCTTGACCCATCTAAAGCGAAAACACGTAAATGAATAAAATAGTCAATTATATACTCTCTCAAATAATAGTTTATGAGACGATCTACTACTCAAATTAGATAACTATGAGTACGTTCTATTTGCTACATAATCTACAAAATTTCTGTCTATATACATAATGTAAAGTTGAAAGATAGATGTTTTTAGCAACCCCGCCAGTACTTAAGTCTCGTAAATGTATCCAATATTAATAACATAATTTTATTTGAGTATGAATGTACACATACTCATAAGTATGTCTATACGTCTCCGAAGTTGATGAAATTCTGTCAAAAATGATTACCATATTTAAATCGAGCACGAACGCTACATGTTATTAAAATCTTATAACAACAAAGTTGATATTACTTCAAAGTTATTCTAACATCAAAGTATTTTATTCATTTACATTACGTCTGTGATTAATTTAAGCTGTTTTTTTATTATTACGATTCAGTAATACTTTTTAGTTATCAAATACAATCTCTTTTATTCATACTGGTTCATGTTAAAACAAACTTGAAGGTTTGGTATTTCAAAGTACGTTTGTGGTGTATTTATTTTTGTGGGCATCACTTTATCTTTCTCTTCAAAGCATGAAAGTTCAATGAAATAAGTTAGTCTAATTCTTTGGTCAAGAAAATTCCTTCGTGTTCAAGTAAAAACTTGCTCTGTTCATTTCAAAAGAATATTCTTAATCATATTTATTTTTGATTTATTACAGAAAAACCCCTGGACATCTCTTCGTCTTATTAAGATTAGGGTAAAAATTTCGTCAGCCCTTTTAAAAATTAATATGGATTGTCTATTCATTGGCTCAAAAAATATTAACAGTACAACACAATGATATGTACATCAACAACATGACCATCATCTTCCTGCCCTTATCCTAATTTTCATTAGGGTCGGTTCAATGTGTTACATTGAAAATGGTTTATGTTGGTTTCGTTTATGGTCGACCGCTTATGGTAATGTAGTCGTTTTAAGACGAAAAGAATTAAAAAAGTAAATTTGTGTAAGAAAGAATGGGTAGGGAGAGAAACCTGGGGTCTCCGATGGGGAACGGAGCTAAAACTTCAGTACCCGGTGTCGAATGCCGAATGTCCTGTGACTGTAGAGGCTCCTTGGACAAGAACACCAGCTGGCCATTGTACATCAAAAACATCAAAATCAATAAAACATTTAAAGATACTTTTTTACAGCTGGCGTTTAAAGCCTAGCCTATACTTTTATATACGAAGTTGCCATTGTAATCAAATAAAATTAAGTATTGCTAACCCCAACAACTGAAAAACAAATGGCACGCTAGTAAAAACTGTAGATAAACCAAATGCTTGGCTTCGGCTTTATTTCAATGCCTTGATTTGTTGGAATACTTCCTGAAATCAATAGAGATAATTTAAACAGGTATTTGTGTTTCTTAGCGGCTAACTACTAACGCTAACGGGATTCTTGTTTGCCAAGTTTACGTCAGTCAACCAGTCACGAATTGTTGCATATTGTTATGATTTACTGACAGTGCGTTCGTCAGTGTTGAGTGGCCTCATAGGGTCATGATAATTGGACGCTGATAAGCAATACAGTGTCAAGCCACACATACTTTATTTAGAGAAAATGGCGTTTTAAGATGTCATACCAATTCCTAATCAATTTGTTTGAAAAAATATCTATTCACCTTTTAGGTAGATTTTTAGATATTTTTCAAACAAATTGATTAGGAATTGGTATGACATCTTAAAACGCCATTTTCTCTAAATAAAGTATGTGTGGCTTGACACTGTATTGCTTCTCAGCGTCCAATTATCACAATTTTTTTAACAATAATTTTATACATATTTCGAGTTAGGTTATTATTATGTTATGATCCTATAAAATTAAAACTAAATTATTGTTTTACAATTATTTCGCCTTGTACTAATGGCTCTAAGTTTCGAGTCATAATGTTTTTATTTGTTACTATCGCTTACAACTTACTCGCTTCTCGGGGGGTTTCAATGGCGTTAAAGTTGTTTTTCTATCCCTCGGGAACAGTAACATTCTTTTGGATAAAAGATACCCTATGTTCTTTTCTTTTCTGGTGGTCGGTTGAGTCGTAAAGGTTTGAAACCGTAACAAACAAACAAACCTTAAGCGGCGGTAGCGTAATGGCTAAGGCGTCGGACTTGCGATCGCGTGGTTGCAGGTTCGAACCCCACCCAGTGCACTACCGACGTGAACCCACTCCTAACACAAGCGTTTAGCTTAGCTAGAGGGGTTAACAAGAATACTAGTAATGTGTGACCCACGTTACGAGTAGTCTTTAAAAAAATAAAAAACCTACACATTCGCAGTTATAGTATTAGTGTGATATATAGATCTACTGTCTGTTTAGAAGCTCAATTAAATGTTTGTACTTTGCAAAACGAAAGTTATATTTACTTTTGCATTCTTGTAGGGATACGTGTATATAAAAGTAAATACAACCCGCCATAGTTGCCCTTGTATATAACATGTACAGTGTACACATGTAGGAATGCGTGTACATAAAAAATATACATAAAATATATATATAACTCTCCATTTCATCGCCTTGCCTTCGCCGGCCATTCTGCTACTGCCAATTTTATGACAGAAAACCCTATACAATTTCCTTGACCCAAGAATCTATTATTGAAATCACTAGCAAACAAAAACACAAATCTGTGAGTGTGTTTGTGCTCTGCGAATTAAATAAACGATGTTAGTTAATTAAGTACTAGCAGCGCCTCGCGGTTTCACCCGCGTAAGTCCCGATCCCGTTAGAATGTCGGGATAAAATGTAGCTTATGCGTTAATCTAGGTCTCCAGCTATCATACATACCAAGTTTCATCGCATTCGGTCCAGTACTTTTTGAGCCAATTCGTTACAAACATACTTACGTACAAATATTTCCTCTTTATAATATTAGTATAGAAATATTGTCGCATTATTACTGTTTATATGTAATATAAATATATACTACATGTCTCCAAATTTCAAATACCGGTGATATCAAATTAAATTATAGTTATTTTAAAAATAAAATTTTTAATCTAAATATAAACTTAGTCTATTTTAACAACTCGGATTTTAAAGTAAAAACCGTTCAAAGTATTCGAGGCTGGCACTGTCAATGTAAAAGTTTGACAATGATCTGCCGTCTTCATTAGGAACAAAAACACGGTGCTTGTTGACGCCCAACACGGCTACTCAAACTGGTCTATTGAGATTAACCAACTTCCACAGAAAACAACGCAATTAACTTTAGTCTTGGGATTGACTGATGTTTATTAGATTAACGTATTACCTACTTATTGATTTTCTAGCCGTTAGTTCTGATACAGTGTACAGTGTTATAAGTACAGTTTATCTTTTAAGAAAATAATATTTTCTGGATGTTCTGAGACATTGACCTTAAATTTTTTTTTTCTCTCTCTAACCACTATTTCCAGACCGATGCGACATTCAAACCTGCAAGAAAAGAGCGTACATCCACCTTAAAGGCCGCCAACGCACTTGTGACTCTTGACTTGCAGATGTCCATAGGCGGCGGTTGTCATTTACCATTAGGTGACCCGTCTGCTCTTTTACTCCCTATACCATAAAAAATACCGATGACCTGACTTACTGCTTGGGTGAGAATAACATATCTGAAAAATAAAGATTCCTTTAAAAAAATACATCTTATTGCATTAGCTTATTGTATTAACAAGATGAATTGAGCCATTAGAACCTAGGAAAAGTAAGTTTTTACAAACCTACAAGCAATTACATAGCTATTATGGAAGCAATATTGAACGATAGTTTAGTTTAATGTTTATCAAGTAAGTAGAAGATTTGCGGCGATTGCGTCGAGCGAGTGCATTCATTTGATAAAGTCTTCGCACTATTGACGTTCATCACTCATCACACATTTGTCTTTACATTGCAAGCAGGTTCCTGCGCGTAGCTATGTTCAAAGATGGAACATATAATGTGGGAACGAGACAGTTCTCGATGTTTCTAGTGAATCTTAGTTTTATTTCAGTTTGTGATTGATAATTTTATAATTAGTTCGAGTCGTTCAGCGTACGTGATCTTTAAGTTCTCCACATTTCTATTGAATCTTAGTTTTACTATTAATTTGATAAAGTCGTTGACATTTTGTGGTCGTCTGGCTTAACAAACAAATACTCGGAAAGGGCTTTGTTCCACTGTTTTAGCGACGGTACTCATTTAATGATTTTAGCTGGGAAAAGCAAGCGCCATGTTTGGCGACCAATTAAATTGTACGATAACTAGATTTTGGACAGTTATCACTAGCGAAATGAGTTTTGGTGCATTGAAGCCGTTGAGAGTATTGTTTGAATTTGTTCTTGACATATGGAATTGGCGTTTTATAACGAAAAAGTAAAACGATTTTTTGGACTGCCTCATGGGAATTGATATTTTCCTCGCAAGATATTTGAGGTCGAGGTTGGCTAGTTGGACAAAACGCCAATTTCATATGTAAAGACCTAATAATAATAGAATGAATGTATTAATTCTCCCAAACCGCTTTATGAAGTTATACCTAAGACATTGTAATATGCCCGGTAAGAAATCTTCTTTGTCAGATTTTCTATTATTATCTCATCAACAGCTAAGGGCGTACACCTAAAAAAATATGTACAAAATGTAAAATGTGAATAAAGCATAATATGATTTTTTTTTTTCATGGTACACCTGGTGGTAAATGACTATCGCCGCCCATGGGCACCTGTAACTCAAGAGTCACAAGTGCGCTGCCGCCCTTTAAGGTGGGAATAGGTGAAGAGGGGGAGAGGAGGGAAGAGCGTGAAGACGGGAGAGGGGGATTGGAGGGGAGGAGAGAAGAGGAGAGGGGGAGAGGGGAAGGATGGGAATAGGGGAGAGGGCCTCTGTTAACCTCACTCACACGGCGAAAAGCAATGAAAGCATTGTTTCACTGCCGGTTTTCTGTGAGGCCGTGGTATCGAGCGGAGTCGACCCGGCCCAAACGTGCCGAAGCATGGCTCTCTCACGTAATACAGTTCAACGTAATTTAGTTTTTCCGAAGTTTAGGCCATCGAAATTAGGTTTAAAACCACTTTTAGGTGGCCGCTCTCTAATTAGAAGAGCGATCTCCGTACCTTATGGACTATATAATAATATTTTCGACTATATAAACAGCCTTGAAAAACCTATGATGCCTTTACAAGAAGCCTACAGTGTATATACTTAAGAAAATACTTGAGAAATGGCAGGAAGGTTATTTGTGAACTCAGTGTTGCTTTGAAAGAAATTATTTGGGTCAGAAGTAAACTCTAATAAATTCTAGGAATAGGTAATGAGAATTCTGCATTTTTGATACGAGAAATAATATTTTAAGAATATGTAACATATTCTTTTCTTAAGGAAGTTGTCTGTAGTAGCTAAATTGTGTGTCATCCAGAGAGAGATGATCGAGTAACAAACAAACACAGCCTGTATATATAGCGTTGGGATCAAGAGCCAATATAACGAGTATATTACTTAACCCATATGTGGGTGTGTGTAACTGGTTGGGTACACAACCTTTTTTCTATAAATAACATAATTACGATCGTATCCTCCAGTTTTTTGAATAACAAACCTTAGTTACGATATGTTTTTAAATTTCAACTAAATAAGAATGAGTATAAAGTGAAACTTAACAAATAATGATGAAGGTAAGTGAGCAGACTGATGTGAAACTTCCCCTACACTAGGTAGACTGACGACCTCGCCAAATTGGTACAGAGCGGTTCAATAACTAAGGTGCAAAGCGGCGCCATTTGTGGAAGTCTTCGTAAAAGTCTATGTGTGGCATTGGATATATCATGACTGTTAATGATGAAGAGGTGGGCAGTGTATTACTAAGAAAATACTGGTTATACTTAACATGACATGGCTCGTATCTAATTAATATTCTTGTTAACAATTACACCTAAGCTAAACGTGTAGTCGTCATGCCTCAATTACGCCTAGTATATAGTTATGGAAGCCAGCAAAATATAGATGGTGGAAGTGAAGCGTATGTTGAGAATGTCCATAGTATAAACAGCGGATGTATGTCTGGATGTCTGATGCTGTAAACGGGAGAAAACATAAAACAAATTAAATCTACCTAGCCGAAGCAATTTTTTATTTTGGTTACAACAGCGACCCTTAAAGCATACTCCTTTAATTCAAGACCTACCTACATAATGACCTACGATCTCTGATTAGATGATGGTCAGCAAAACCCTAAGGAGACGATAATCCTTGGAAAGAATTCCTAATTTTTCCAACACCAAAATGATTTCCCCACTGCATTCATGGATGAGAGGCCAACTAGGTAAATTCAGAGCAGCTAAGGAAAATCTACCGAATTTAAATATTTTAGGTTTGACTTGAGGCCAACTAGGTAAATTCAGAGCAGCTAAGGAAAATCTACCGAATTTAAATATTTTAGGTTTGACTTTAAATATTTACTTACACAGGAAACCGCATTGTGGCTTGGTATACTTTATTTAAATGACAAGCAAATGTTTCTACTATCCTTTTTGTAAATTATAAATGCAGGGTTTCTAGCAAGTAAAAGTAGTTATCGATAGAAAATAAAGAATTGATCAAATATAAAGTAGTTACAAATAGAGTACAGTTGAAGAGAACATTTTTGTTAAGTGTTTTAAACGTGAAAATAATAACTGCCAAATGTTGTCAAGGTTTTCAGTTATGTGTTATATTTGTAATGATTGATTGGTGGTGGCAGTACACGTGAGAAGTTAAGTAAGTTGCGTAGTAACTTAGTTAAGTAAATAAGTAACTCCGCAATTTGTTACTCCGTATAACTGGCTGCTGTTTATTTTGATTATGTAAATGTTAAGATAGAGCGTCATGATCGTTTTGAACCAACAAAAAAAGCCCGATTGAAACTAACCAAATATTAGACAAAATAGAGAACAGAAATCTTAAAATTGTTGTTAATGTAATTTTAAATAAAACAAATATATTTGATGAAATGTAATAAATATAACTATACTGCACGGATGGCGCAATGGTTTAAGTGGTCACCTCACCACTACGGCGCGCTGAGTGTTGTGGGTTCAAATCCCACACGGGACAAAAATTTGTGTGATCCACAAATAGTTGTGGTGTGTGTGTTGTGTGTTGTGTGTGTGTCTGTGTGTTCTTTGTGTCCGTTGTTTGAATGTTTGTAAAGTCCCCCGCGACACAGGGATATTCCTAATGCAATGCAAATCTTTTTAAAAAAAAATAGGTGAATATAACTTTACACCCTTATTTGAATAAAAGCGTGTTAAAAAGGAACATTTACTTAAATGACACTCACACTAACACACACACACTCTCAGCATAAAACACACACACACATATATACTTACATCCATATGTACACATATCTACTTATATACACCGACATCCTCAGTCATATTACACCTTAGAGTATATACATTCATTCATTCATCTCACATGTTAAAATTACATTGTAACAAAACATTGCACTTACTTGTCTAGAGCTAGGAGAGGCTGGTCATCGATCATACAGGTTCTACCTAGTACGGATACCAGTCTCTCACACAGATTATCACTTTCATTGCTGTAACATTTTCTGTGTAAGAGAAGAAATAAAATGATTATTATTATTAATGTTTATTACGTTCTTATAGTTCTCACATTCATCTTGTTCACCTTATTCCTGTTTCACGTCCTGAAAGAAACAAAAAGATATGTAAGACATTTGTCAATTCTTGTGATAGATACGTTGCTATTTTTGGAAATAAAAAACCTTTCTAAGCAACAGATTATATTCCGATATAGATCGTTACTCACGGGTCTCTTATATGGTGTATGAAATATGTCAAATCCACGGATAGTTTGCAATTGATGGTTTGCAATATACCTAATAAACTTATGTTACATTTCAATTTATGGCAGCAAAACTAACTTTTCTAATCGTTTATTTTTTATGTTACAGTGTCATCTCATCGCTGACACGAATTTAGTTTATTTTAAGGTACCTTGGAAATAGAACTGAATTTTAGAGAACTACACTCTTTACTGTCTTTTGGTATATCACAGTCGATTTTCTCACTACTAAGTGTATCAAAATAATTATTTTATTAAATACTTTTTTTGATCTACGTTGATTCAAAATTAAATGAACTGGAACTGTGCTCTAAAACCTAGTCCTTGTTATATGTTGTCCACTCATGCTGTAGCTAAATAATCTAAATACATGTCGGTAATATCTATTGGCCTTAAAGTTTGCATTTTGAAATAATAATAACAAAAAAACTGTCAGTCGCAGGACTGCACGTCACAAGTGAAAACACACACACATCTGTATATTTTTATCTGAGCGTGACAATCACTTGAGTTCAGTGCTTTTTCCGCTTACCAAAAGTGCCCAATGTGCCTTACGAGCTTTTCGGAGAGTAGGCAATGGAAAGAAAAATTGGGGATTGGGGAGGGTATGCAAAAAGGTATATACATTTTATACAAAACGGCATAATAAACTTAAATCCTGAATAGTTTTTGCAGAACCAACTGAATTCATTTAATTGTCATTTTTAATAAAAAAAAAAAGGCTAAGCAAATTACTTACTACAATTAACAGCCGAAATAAACGAGTCGCGTCCGGGCCGTGCACTATGAACGAGACCTACTAAACTCATTTTGACATGTATGTAAGTAGATTGGTAATGTAACGAAAAGTGACTATAAGTAATTTCTCACATAAACAATGTATACAATATAAATGAATCCTACTAATATTGTGAACGTGAGAGTTTGTGAGGATGTATGGATGTTTGTTACTCTTTCACGCAAAAATTACTGAACCGATTGCGATGAAACTTGGTATGTAGATAGCTGGAGACCAGGATTAATACAAAGGATTAAGACATACGTGACGTCATGCCTTAAAATTTCATACAAAAATGTATCGAACCTATTTGAGGTTAACTTAGAAGATACTCATTTGACTTAACAGCCGTTTACCCTGTTGAGGTTTCTGAAGATGTACCTTTATTAAAATATAATGTGTTTTAGAATTTACCAACTCCGTCAATTACTGAAAATTACCTACATATATCTGTTTCCTTGACGGTGTTTTACGGAACGTCGATAGCGAGGCGGAGTTTCTATCCAATTACTGGTAAAGGTTTTTTGAGAATTGTTAAGCAACAGCCTGGGTCATTCCATTCAAAATTATTGTATGCCTGGTGCAACATTTAAACAAATAATTTCAAATGTAGTCAAAGATAAACATGACACACATACAAACATAACATTATTTGTAGGTAGTAGCTTAAATGTAAAAATCAAGGATATAACCGACAGTGTTGCTCAATTACTAAGTTTAAATTGTCATAAGATTATACTGTGTGCATTCCCCTATTGTGACCATTTGTCTCTTAAACAAAATAACTGTATTTATATACTTAATAATCATATGAGTTTTCTAGTAGCTCACTATAGTGGCAAATTTTTATTTTTTGACACCAACAGTTTTGTAAATAAGTTGAAGTTGACTAGGGAAGCTATGCACCTCCCTATTAAACTTAGTCACAAAATAGCTTCGCTATTAGCTTATACCATTACCTCTGTCATAAATAATATGACTAATTCATTATACTTTACACAGTTTAGTACATGTACTAATGTTAGGTTAGATAGTAGTAGTTTTAGGACGAAGGAGGGCTCTCACACTATGGGTACAGGTACAGGCAGTGAACATTTGTTACCTGGTGATGACATAGTCCAGAGCCATGCTTCGGATAATTATTTAAACTAGTCAATATGACAATAGAAGATACTGTTACCGATAGGATTAAAGCAATATGTCACAATATATCTTCTAGCTTTAGACAGCCTACAAATGATACTAGGGTTAAGCAGAATACTTTGAAGTTCTTCTATGAAAACATTCAAGGTTTGTCTAGTAAGTCACTAGAAATAGAAATGCTTTTGGAAAAAATACAATAAGACATTGTGTGTTTTACAGAACATTGGTTGAAGGAAGAACAAATGTTAATTAATTAATAGAACTATAGTGTGGCCAGTTGTTTTAACCGAAATTCTATGTTGCACGGAGGATCCTTAATCTTAGTCAAAAATTGTATTAAATGTAAACAAAGGAATGATATAGTTAGACTTTCGGTCAAACACCGTGTTGAGTTATCCTGTGTTGAGCTGGATAGGCATGTTGTAGTGTGTGTTTATAGGCCCCCAAATTCTCAGAGTTATTCTACCTTTGATACTATAATGGAAGACGTAATGGTGAAAGTCTCTACTAATAATGAATCAGTGATAATATGTGGTGATTTTAACATAAATATTTTGGAAGAGAATTCAAGTTCTAATCAATTTCTAAGCCCTTTTTAAATCTTTTAATCTGACCAATATTTTTTTAGAACCTACTCGTGTAACTCAGACATCTGCCACTTGTATAGATAATGTTTTCTGTAATTGTGAATATTTAGATAAAGCTATTGTAGATTATCTGCCTTCAGATCATAGTGGACTGAGTGTCATCTATAAATCTAACACACCCTTGCAGAAGGTGCAAATAAAATTTAGACAAATAACATCGGGAAAACTAATGAAATTTGATTCTGGTATAAATAACAAGTTGGCTTTACTTGATAGTAACGTAAATAACGTAAATGAATTCTACACAGATTTCTTTTCGGTAGTGCATAATGAATTTGATAATATCTTTCAAAAGAAAACTAAGGATGTGTACCCCTAATTTGTTTTTAGGGATTGGGCAACACACACACACACACAGGCATTATGAAAAGTAGAAGTAGAAATCGGTTGTACGGCCTCACGTAAAGAGCGAGTCTTTCAAACGGTACGTCGCTAATTATTCGAAAACTTTTAGAAAAGTATGTAAGGTAGCTAAATCTAATTTTATTAGTAATAAAATAAAATTTTCTAAAGATAAGATAAAAACTACCTGCAAAATAATTAATAATGAAACTGGTAGGTATAAAGTATCGAATAACAATTATGTACTAGAAACACGGCGTGGTACTTTAAGCTCTGACAAGGACATAGCTCAGGAATTTGTTGATTTTTTTACTGACATTCCAATAAAAACTACTGAAACTCTGGACTCCTCTCCTACTCACTCTATCAGTATTCTTAGAAAAAATGTTCGTAGCTGTCCCGCAGATTTTAGTTTCAAGCACGTGAACCCTGCAGTAGTAATAAAAGCTTTTAAGGATATTAAGGTAAAATTTACTGAAGATCTGTGGGGAATGTCGATCAAAACTTCAATCCATTATTGAAACTTCCGCTCCTTATTTAGCTCTAATATATATATATATCAGATCAAGGAGTTTTTCCTGATCCCATAAAAAATAGTAAAGTAATACCGCTTTTTAAATCCGGAGACAGTAAAGATGCAAAAATTATAGGCCTGTTTCAGTCCTGCCGGTATTTAGTAAGGTTTTCGAAAAGATTATGCTTAATCAAATGCTACTTCATTTTAATGCAAACAACATCCTTCACGATCAACAATACGGTTTCACAAAAGGGCGTTGTACAACTGACGCCGGTGTTACCTTGTTACAGCATATTTACACCGCATGGGAGGAAGCAAAGGATGCTCTCGGTATCTTTTGCGACCTTTCAAAAGCATTTGACTGCGTAAGCCATAAAACGCTGCTACTAAAATTTGAGCATTACGGACTTTCTAAACGGGTACTCTGTTTGGTAAAATCTTACTTGAGTGATAGACAACAATTAGTCCAGATAAATGGTGTCAATTCATTAGGGTCAAAGATGAAAATGGGAGTGCCGCAGGGATCGATATTGGGCCCGTTTCTCTTTCTTGTATTAATGATCTCCCCCATTTACTGGATAGCCAGCCTAAAATGGTATTAATTGCTGATGACACATCATTATTTTTTAAAGTTGATAGACGTGCCAGTAGCTTTGACGATGTAAATAATATTATTCATCTAGTACATGGTTGGTTTACTGCCAACAATTTAGTGTTAAATGGAAAAAAACTAAATGTATAAGATTTTCGTTGCCCAACGTTAGACACAATGAATGCCAAGTTTTATTAAATAAGGAAAGTTAGATTTTGTCAATGAAACTGTTTTCCTAGGGATTACGCTAGATTCTACTGCGACTAGGGCGCTCACTTATCATCGCTTTCAAAGCGGCTAAGTTCTGCAGCATATGCTGTAAGGAAAGTCCGCCAATAGACACTGCAAGACTTGTTTATTATAGTTATTTTCACAGTGTCATGTCCTACGGTATTTTGTTGTGGGGGCGTGCTGCAGATATAGAATCTATATTAATTCTGCAGAAAAGAGCTATCAGAGCCATTTATACTCTACGTAGTCGCGAATCCCTTAGGGAACTATTTAAGGAAATTAACATCCTGACGGTGCCTTGTCAGTATATTTATGAAAACATTATGTATGTCAGAAAAAATTTGCACCTATTTACTCAACGATGTGAAGGACATAATTACATTACTAGAGACAGAAATAAATTAGTACAACCAAAATTTAGATTAACAAAAGTGCAAACACCTTTCATGGGGTACTGTATTAAATTCTATAATAAAATACCTCCTAATATTCTTCAACTAAATGAGAAGAAATTTAAAACTTGCATTAAACGCACACTATGTAAACAAGCATATGATAAACTAGACGATTATTTAGCTGATAAAAATGCTTGGCTAAATGCTGGTCCTGCTCCACAGCCACACTGTAAATGAGTGGTGGTCTTAAGAAATATGAATATTCACTTGTTTAGTAGTTTTTATCTGACATGTTATTTATTACTAATTTAATCATTATTATTGACATTGTTAACTTTGCAAAACATTGACATTATCTTATATTTTGACACCAATTTATATGTTACATTTAGTAAATTTTGAATTGTACATGTGAGAACTGTGTAGTCAAAAACATATTAAGTTAATTTGCTATGTTGCCTGGCAGTTCTGAGTATGCCGTGTCCGCTTAGACGCCCTGCTGATGGTGGTGTGCGTGTCGGGTCGTTTGACTCCCTTTGATATCAAATGATATCATATGGTTGCAGTGGACGATGGCTGGCGCGTGCGTCATGCTCGTGAACGAGTGCCGTTGGTTGGGACTGGTCATTTCTGAACTGCTATTACTTACATATAGTAGTAGTCTGCGCGACTGTTTATAGTTTAGAACAATACGTTACATTGTCCTCACATTTAACTTGCGCATATAAGCAATGTAACCAGTGATATGTAAAAAACATGTTGAAAAAGAGTGTCCTTGGAGTTTCTTGCCTGTTTTTCTCTACTGGATCTACGAATTGGAACAGGCAACTAGCTGCACGACTGACTTAGTCTGACTGACTCCTGCCAATTCAAAAATACCCATAATGGTTTAGTTGAAATAAATGATTTTGATTTTGATTTTGAATTGAATCCGCATACACAGAACCCTCTTAAATCGTAGCTGTCTTCAATATTTCCGCATTCGGGCTCATGCCTGAAGGATTTATCTGTACGTAAAGGACTGAATTTTGGGCCTCAATGCCCGACAAAACAATCTCGACTTGACAAATCCCGGCTAATAATCGACGCTCGTTATCCGCACGCATCCGGCCCTGTTCGAATGGATTCGGACGTATTTGTAACCGGAATTCAATATTATTAAACATATTAGTAGGTATTATTGGATTCAAAATATATTGACTCGCATTTTGAGATCAATGGCACTCGCAATCACACACGGCAATGTTTGTGTCTGCATAAAGGCCCGCCTGCGCTATGTTCAATTAGAACTATTAGAAGTAGATTATTATTCTTATGTAATTAAATTGCCGTGCGATAGCCAAGTTATTCTACTTATTACCGATATAAATATGTACAATATCAGTTCGGGCGCTATAAAATGTTGTTGGTTAAATTAAGTAGCAATTAGATAGCACATTTTTCTTGGTAGAACAACTGCGTTACGAGACATGCATTTTTTACATGTTATGTTTTTGGTGGGATTACTAAATTAACGTTTTAAGAATTCAAAGAATATAGCAACTATTATTATCCTGAATCTATTCGAAATATGAATATTTATTCTTTAAATAGACAAAACCTTTTACATCACAAGGTAGCGTGCTTCTGCTCATTCCCACTTGAATGAATGTGACCGAGTTGTCTGAAAGATAATGTAATGTCCTTTTTTTAATGTCCTGTGTCCTGTGTGTGTAGTTCATTAGACTGCATCGTCGGGGTCGCGAGACCGATTCCCCGCACACTGCAAATATTTTTATACATAAATATATCTATAGATATATTTGTCTGTACATAATAAAAATGTTTCTAAGTACAGGTTTACCCGTGTTCCAGAGCCCATAGCAGAAGCTATGCTTAGTTTGGTTTATTTCTTGTACATTATATGTTCCTTAAAGATTATATTCTTTTAAAACTATTCGTCATTGCCCTCCGTCTGCAAAGGTGGTGTCGTGTGCATTATTATTCCATTGCAAATAAAAATAGCTGTGTTTCATTACTTTCTTTACAGTTCCCGGCTGCGCGGAATAAATTCGTTTGTGCATTTTTATGAGTTGCTAAAAAATTATTCTGAAGAAGAAAATTCTGTTCTTTGCTGTTTATTTTCTGTATGAGTTTCGCTCTGCTTTAAATGGTCTACTCGCAACAACAACAACAAGAAGTGCCACCTCATCTACTATTGTGAGATCGATTCCCACGTAAAACAACAATATGTATGGTCTACTGTTTTTTTTTTTTTAATCCGACTGTACTTTGTGTTTTCAGGCTTACCTGTGTTTACAAAGATGCAGGAACGGGTTACTTCAATGTTTGTAAATACAGGTACCTGAATCCTGTTTCACTATCGTCAAAGCCGGCAACCTAGGGGACCCTCCAATGAGATGACTATTGTAAGCTGGTTATATTGTGTGTTATTATTACAGTAATTATACCTCCAACCAGTCGACAAACGACGTCCTTATCTTATGTATATAGCCGTCAGAATAAAAGGTGAAGAGATGTGTCCCGTGTAGAGATTCGAGATGTAATTCTGTATCATATCATTATTTACTTACTAGCTGGTGCGCGCAACTTTGTTCGCGTAGATATTTTGTAAAATCTATCCCACGGGAATCAAAATATATATTTAAGACCATAATCTATTTCTGTGCCAAATAGTAACGAATACCCATCCATCCTCACAAACTTTCGCCTTTATAATATTAGTAAGACTAGCAACCATCAATTTACACAAAATCTTAACAACTTATACACCTAAACCTTCCTTATGAATCACTTTGTCTATTAGTGAAATCCGCATGAAAATGCGTTCGGTAGCTTTTCAATTTATCGCGAACAGACAGACAGACAAATGCGGCGGGGGACTTTGTTTTATAATATATAGTGATTATAATACTTACTCAAGCTGATGATAGGTAAATGTTATTGTTATAGATTTTTCGAAAAAAAGTCTACCTATTGGTTTTGTACCAGTTGTCGAGTTCTCCAAAAATTTCTTGACAGGAGGTCTAGTTATGACCCCAAAACCCCAAAACAACTGCCATTTGAAAAGTATATATATATATATATATATGAGCATATATGTATGTATATAGGTATGCACCTCAATTGTACCGGCACGATAGAGGTCGCAATTATGCACCGATTGCTTTCAAACTTGGACGTCAAATCAACAGGGCAAAAATGAAGGTTAAATTCATGAATGGGGAATATTCCCCCAAAGGGGGGACTGGAGGGCAAATCAGTTTTTTCAGCATATGGATTTTTTTTCGACCGTTTAACATTAATAACATGCCCATAGTAAATACGAACATTTTTAAAATGAACCCTAAATGATTCTATCCTTAACTTGGGGGTAAATCGTAGCTCCCAAACTGTAAACCGCAAGCTATTTTTTTTAATTTACTCTACAATGTAGACTAAAAAAAGTTTTTAATGCGACTTATATTTTTGGAGGTAAAAATTTAAAAAACACGAAATATACCTCTCTACCTGAATTGCTAATATTATTCTTCAGAGTAGAGTTGTAGGTGTCTTCAATGAGTTCAGACACAGGTACCCACAGGTTATGGTTTATTTCGAATGTGCTGTTACTTCTTATAAAGTTTACTTATTTTTCTTACATTATACTAAGGGTTGTCTTGACAGACAACTTAATGATCCCATATGGCTTCCGTTCTATTTTTTTGAGTTGACGAACCCTGCCATTTTGTTTACTTATTACCCATTACTTTACTTATTACTTATTACCCATTAATGTTGGCAATGCGCAACATTAATGAATACCGGATCAAACCGGATCAAAATAATGAAAAATTTTGCAGTGCCACACGGTCGTGCTTACTTGTGTCCTGCCGTTTAGGAGGAGTTCAGGAACATACACACATACACGCACAGAAGAAACATATATATATATCTTAAATATTATACTACTATAACTAGGAATAGCACTCACAGAAGAAACTATTAAATTCTAACATTTAGTAAAGTAACTCCAGACTGTTTATAGAATAACTATGCGAAAACACGTCTACAATATCAACAAGCTTAGCTCTACCTTGTTTTAAGCTGTGTGTGTAGTCGGTTTCTTCAATTTTAAAACATCTATAGAAAACGTGATTCTAGGTGATACTACATTTACTTTATATTTTCAAAATACTAATCAAATGAAATCTATACATTTAATAAAATTGTAACGTGCCGATGTCTGTTTGGAGATAATTAAGAAAAATTAATATGAGGGGTCTTTATAAGAGCCGTAAAAGCATAAAACATATTTTTAATTTTTTTGTTTCTGTCTGTATGCTTTATGCAAATTAAGCAAAAAACTACCGCACGAATTGGGATATGGTATTCAACATTGTCTTGCTGGTGTTAACTTAAAATCTGGTGCATGTTTCATCTTGACACCCCCCGCCTAGAAACCACGTTAATAATCCTACTAATATTATAAACGTGAAAATTTGTGAGGATGTTATGGATGTATGTATGTGTGGATGTTTGTTACTCTTTCACGCAAAAACTACTAAACCGATTACGATGAAACATGATATGTAGATAGCTAGAGACCTGGATCAACATATTACTTTTTATCCTGATAATCTCACGAGATCGGGATTTACGCGGGTGAAACCGCGGGGCGCTGCTAATATGAGAATAAGTGTAGACTTAATGACCGCGCGACCGGTTTAATTTATATCAAAATCAAAATCATTTATTTTAATTAAACCCATTATAGGTATTTCTGATTTGTCAGGAGTATTAGTCAGTCAGACTAAGTCAGTCGTGAAGCTAGTTGGCTGTTCCAATACGTAGCTAGATCCTGTGAAAAAGAAGAGGCAAGAAACTCTTTTTAACATGTTTTTACAAATCTCTGGTTACATTGCTTATATGCGCAAATGAAATGAGGACAATGTAACGTATTGTTCTAAACTATAAACAGTCTCGCAAATTACTAATGTATGATGTTAGAAACAGTCTTACCACCACTGCTATAAACTATCAAAATCCCTAAATAACGGTAACTGCCATATTGTGATTGTTATCAACTTATAATACATTCCTACTCTTTTATAACCCCACTATTCATCAACATTTATCAACCGACCAATAGCATTACTTTACCGGTATAACTAGTCATGATAATGTCTATTAACTCATTTTTATTAAATAGTGATCTATTTTATCATCTATTATAGTTTGCCCCTATTTTTAATAAAATAAATAAGAGTTATTGATGTGGCGACAACAATGATATCTTTGTAGGGCAACTTATCAACAAGTCTTTTTGTACAGAAATTGCTGAAGAAACACAGATACGTACACACGATACGATTGCTCTATTAAATGCAACGATTGCATTAGTTTAGTCGGATTCCGATTTGGTTTTTGATATTTTGTTTATATTCGATACTATTTTCTATTAAAATCAACAGCAGAGTGAAACATTTTCAGTGACACTCCTGGTGGTACAGGTAAAACCGAAAAAACTTATGGTAATGAGGTGGTATACCGGTAAATAAATACAGTTCTGGACCGTTCCGATGCTACCACCTATCCCGTAGAGTTTCTTAACGGCCCTTCTGCATCCGGACTCCCCGCAACATAACCTCACTCTGAAAGTGTAAATTCCGAAGTAGCTTGGGAACTTCTCCAAAGCTGTGTAACGGAACTCGCTTCGCAACAATATTATAGAAGCTGAAATTCTCACGGGCTGTGAAGATGGTGACATAGTTTTCATACCGCGGGTACCCTGCATTCCTATCAATATCCTTTTCCAATTCAAACGAGTGCAATTTTCCGTGAGCGTATGCTTCACCATGACCATCAACAAGTCACAAGTACAGGCTTCGAGCCACAGGCATTAACCTTAGGACGAATTGCTTTTCCCATTGCCTATGGGTCCTATGGGTAAACCATCAAATGTATATTATAAAGAAATTCTTAAATTTTAAGTGATTTCTTTAGAATAAACTAGACAGTTTCCCAATCGACGTCCTAGTTCATTCATACGTTACGTTACGTACGAGTACATAGATTGGTTGCCGAAATGACAGCTTCAGTTAAAATTTTTGTATCCGGCTAGTTAGCTTTATAAACTTTAAATGAGTGATTTTAGTCTATGGTTCTTCCTTAAAAAAATATTCCCACTGTATGTTACTTGTAAAAATATGTTTATTTATTTATTTAACACAACATCACTATCATCACAGGTTTCCCTAATGCAATTGTGTAGTTCTTAAATATTATATATACCTACTTATAATTTTTTAAGGTTTAAAAAAGTATGCACTCAAACCACTAGTTCCACGCCTTGCCAATTCAATCCACTATAGGACTTTTCGTTAGAAAAAATATACTCGTAGTTCTGCATTAGTACATGCGTCGCAGTTTGTAGGGTAGAGTTATTTCCCTAGTCGACTGGCTTTAATACAATCAAAATATGATGTTTGATAAGGAAATGATAGGTACAAAAGACAAAGCCTCACAGTTATTTAGTTAGTTTTATTAATTGTGTTTTTAATGCAACAATGATGTCTGCATTTTGTTAGAACAAATTATTGCGACAAACATCTTAAGTACTGACAAACACGTAGGAAAACCGCAAACGTGAGTCCAATTTCTACTTCCAGTTATTTTCGTAAGCAAAGCTTTTGTTTGTGCCAATTAAGTTTATTGGGGACACAGTAAAATATACGGTGAACAACTGAGACAACTTCTGCGGGTCATGACCTACATGATAGCTACATACTTATTTAGTTGGTTAACCACCAGCCGTCTAAATCTTTATTTGATCGGCTTTCTGGCAGCCAATCGACGAGGCCGAAATATTTATTTTCTTGCTCTTACTTCGGAACTTTGCTGACGTAGAGCATTATTTATTTACAGTAACTGAATCTGATGCGGAATATTTACTAACAATTTTTTTATTAGTAAAAGTCCAACGACGCCTAATCCTAATTCTCCTGTATGAGTTATTGTGTTTGTTACTCTTACACCCTAAAACAATAGGGTGGGTTTGGATGAAACACATACCTATTGTATGTTGGACTAACGATACATAGACATATACAAACATATAAATAGACCGATGAAACCGCAGGTGAAAGCGTGAAAGGTGACATTTTGTGCTGTTTTTATTCTGTGTTCTAGATTAGACCCTAGATATACATACTAGAATCGAGTATCGCGTACGCAGCGGCGTGTGGAAGCTAGTGAAAAATAAACTGTGGTCTATCAGTATGTCCATATCTGAAGAGATTTCTTCTCATAAGGCCCAACCATTTGGAAACGGGCGCTTAAAGCATATATATTATGTTATCTATTTTATTTTTATATTTGACAAAGAAACCTGTTGAAGCAGTGACTGTGTGTGTGTGTTGACGTATCATTTTTAATTACAATAATTAGTTTTGATAATTAAATTGACGATTTACAATAATTGATGATCAATTTGAATTTGTAGAAGACTACTACTATTAGAGAGATGTATATATTGTGTTAAGTTTGGTTATGGTTGTTTTTATTCATAAATTAATATAAAAAGGATCACCAATTTGTTGAGTTGCTAAAAATTGTTATATGTTTGTTAAATAGACACATAACATCAAAAAGATAGGTGCATACAAAAATCCTACGTAAAATTTAAACATACATTACATAATAATTATAGATAAGTAAAATTTGACGTTAAAATGACATATCTAATTAAAAAGTAAAAAGACTTCTACTATCCACCTCCTGGCTTTAGCATCAGACCATTGTTACCAAGCCCAATCTCTTTGACTCATCTAAACGAATTATAATATCCCAAACTCGAGGTGTTTACTAGTAGCCACTGAAGAGTTTGACTATTCACCTCCTCCATCTTTAGATCAGTTCTAAGATGCCAAATTATATAATTATAGTATTGTCATCCAAACTACACATACATATGAAGTTTCATTTTAAAATGAAAATTAGAAGTAGGTTAAAATAATTAACTTCCAAGGTTCAAATAATTAACTTAAAAGGTTCAAATAATTAACTTCCAAGGTTCAAATAATTAACTTCCAAGATTTGTTTACATATGTAGTTAGTTTCTTTGTTAGTTAGATACAAGAGAAGCTAATAAATGCGTGTTAGAAATAGAAAGAATTAGTACGTAACCGATTTACGTATGTAGGAAGAATAACAAGGAATAAAAACTTTTTCATTTCCAAACGAGTTATATTATAATACAAGAAAATAAAATCTTTCTGCGTAACTGGTTACCTAACTTAGTTATGTTCGACGAACGTTTTTATCAGATTTTCTTTATATATTGCGTCTCGTTTTTTATACCTGTGTAGGCGGCTTTATGTTAGCGATGGAATTCTCATCGTTGGTCGTGGGTGTAACGAAAGGGCCGCCCGACAAAATAAACATATGATTTTTGAAATCTGAATGAATCTAATTGGGATCCCTTCTAAAAAAATGTCTTCAACGATGATACTTTGATATTACCACTGTGCCGTGAATGTGAATGAAAAACATGCCATTATAATTGGTTTCACATTTCTACAAGAAAATCGACGTGTCATCTATAAGGAAATTCGAGAACATTTGGCGCTTATTGGAGCTGGATTCTTTATGACCTTATTTTTAAAGAGCGACGTTATCGAGCTGTTTACAACATTGTGACCAGAGGTAAACTCCGGATTTATTGTTAGGATTAAAAAAGGAGTCAATAATTTTACGTTTTCCTCCAAGACTTTATATGAAAAAGCAGAGGTCCCCTAACTTCTTTGTTTCGCAAACCACTTGCCATGGTTTTCTGGTTTGGATGGACCTCTTTGCTTCTCTCTCTTCTTTCTTTTTGACTGATTCCAACTGTGAAAGGTGTAGAACGAAACGACAGTAAAAAAAACGCACTTTAGGTGTATTTTATTTATCACTTTAGGTATATTTGTGTATTAATGAAATTCAAATATAAAATACATAAAATCACAAAAAAAAAAAGAAATGATTCGTAGTCTGAGGAAGAAACCTGATGCTTTGATGATGTTGTTTTATATAGTTGGAATCATTCTTAATCTTCTCGTTTAGAGCTGTTCAAATTGTTTCTTTCTTTGTAAGAAGATTATAAAGCACGCTAAAAACCCTTTCCACCTAAGCGTGAAAATGCAAAAGAAATCCATACATTTTTGTAGCCAGAATAGCGAAAATAACTTTGTTTAGAAAACCTAGTAAACCTACGACTTAAAGTGCAGTACTCTTTAGTGTCCTTGTTACGTTTTAGGTAAAACAAAACTGCGCGTGGGTATGTGGGTTATTCCAACCTGCATTAATAAGTTCCACTACCTATCGTGGACTCCCGCTTACACCTTATGGACCCCCAATTTTTTTTTTCCCTTACATGAAAACATTGTAGGTCGTCTTCGACCTCATGGGATCGTTATAAATTATAATATATCACTTTACTTTCCCAATAAAGTTATTCGTGTAGTGTCAAAGGCGTCTGTCTATTTATTGAAATCTTACACTTATCATACAGGTATAATAAACTTATTTTTAACATAGATAATTTATATTATTAAACATTATTAATGTACTGAATTTAAGTACCTACTTTAAAATAAAATTAAAAATCCATTACGACCTACATGACTACAACATCGTATTCCAAAATTTTGATACCCGGAGTTTTGAACGGCTATTCAAGAATTACTTGAGCAACTTTGCATCTGTTGCGTTTACGAACTCATAAGATACAAATTAACTTTTTACCAAACGCCGCGCCGGGCTAGCTGATATTTAAAATATAATTTAAAAGCAATTTGGGTGAACAATTTTCTTTAATTATTATTATTTGTTACAGTAGTTGGTTTTCATTTATTTAAATATTGTAATCATATTCATTTCTATTAATATTAATCAACATTGAATGTTCTTCTCTTTCTTCTGACATGTATCTCGATATTATAGCAATGAAAGATAAACAGGATCTGTTTTCGCTGTGCCACGTTGGTTTAGTTTGTTGATGTAGGCAATGTGACCCAGCAGGCCTAGACAAGTGACTCAACTACAGTAGAATAGAAAAGTAAATGCATGGGAATGACATAAGCCAAAAAAATATCACGTGACTAAGCGTAAAGAACTTTGAAACTGTAGACAAGTGACACTTTTTTGCAAACGCTTTCAGTACGAAACGATCGCTAGCCGAAGCGAATTTCAACACCTTATAGCAAACTAAACAAAATGGCGATTTTTACAACCAGCTGATAATTGATGTAGTGATAATTGTTTAAATTTCTGTAAAATGCATTCGTTGCAACTTTTGTAGCTGCCCATAACGAGGAATTCCAGAGCCATGTTTGGCACATATGGGTCGGCTCGACCGGATGACACGGCCTCACAGAAAACCAGTAATGAAGCAATGCTTGCATTGCTTTTCGCCGAGTGAGTGAGGTTACCAGAGGCCCTAACCCTTCCCTCCCCCCTCTCCCCTCTTCCACTCTTCTCCTACTCCCTTAAAGGCCGGCAACGCACTTGTGGCTCTCGAATTGTAGGTGCAGGGGACCTGTTTGCTCCTTTGCCCGCTATACCATAAAAAAATATTTTAATTAATACATCGATGTCATATTGTGTGTAAACTAATAAATAGGTCCAAGAAAATTAGGTCACACTATGGCTACATAAATTTACACCTGAAAGAGATACAATCATACTAAAGTACTATCAAAACAAGCTTGCACTTGATCGTATTCTCTCTGCAGGGATATTAGACTAAGAATAGCTTTTAACAAAAGGAAATTCGGGGCCGGGACGATATCGGGATATTTTGCAGATCTCAAATTGGGTATCTCCGCCTCACACCCATTGCTATGTAAATACATGAATTTATATCGCTCCAAATGTCTGTCGCAACATATAAAAGTTTTCTTTTGGTACAATTGATGCTGATCCCTTTCATATTTCTTCAATCCAAATTGAGTTTTTTTAAGTAGAAAGGTAAAGAAATACTTTTGATGGTGTACTTAAACAGGTTTATATTAGAAATATATTCATAACTTTAGTCGGAAGCTTCATTACCTTTTGGAGTTATGTTTTTTTTTTTTTTAAAGACAACTCCCGCATTAGGAATTACTTCTGTGTCGCGGGGGACTTTACAAACATACAAACAACGGACACAAAGAACACCCAGACTCAGGTCAGAATCGAACCACTAGACCAACAGGCCAGTCAAAAGTCAAAAGTCTACCTGCATCTTTATATATAATGTCTGTATTCTGTTTATACATATATATATTATATATATACATATTATAGACAAGGCGCCAGTAAGTGATAGTGATCTTGGCCGAGAAGATTTCGTTGAAGAGTATGTATCTATTTGCAGAATATTTTGATGCGATTGGTATCTATACCATAAAATATGATTAACTTAAGTGATTAAATTGTAATTGTAAAATAACAATCGAGGTCAAATTTCAACGCCATCTGTGACTCGCTCATCAAGCGGACAAGGAGGAGTCTCAATCAAATCAAGCTGGTTTTCCTTAATTACAAAAGTATCAATTAAAAAAGAAACTCTTTCTTAATATCAATTTATATAACAGTGAGCTTTGTACACCTGTTAACTGCCCTATACATAAATCCATTGCATCTCTCCATCTAAAGGTTGTCTGTAAGAAATCGCAACTAGCGATAAGACCGCCGTTTGTACCATTAATTATTTTTTGTTTTTGTAAATGTTTTAAACTGTTCATCATGGTGTAGAATAAAGAGTATTGTATTGTATTGTGAGCAGGATAAGGATACTACATGCAAGGTTATGGTGATAATATTCCTACTGATTAATAAAACTTCAAAGATAGGAAATATGTGATATTCAAGAGAGTAAAAGGTCCGATAATACAATCGTGAGCGTGACGTTTTGTGACATGGGTAAGATACAAAGCGAAGCTAATCAATTTGTATACCAAAGGGATGGACAGCTACGTCCACCTGTGTACTTGAACGAATGAATACTTCTTTCTAGTCTCTCAAATGAACAAGGAACTTGGAAACGACGCAATTTGTTAATTAAAATTTTGTGAAAAAAATCTCCGTTCGTCAGAATTCCTTTTGTTTTAATAATTTAACTTTATTTTATAAAATTCTGGGGACGCGGTTTGAACATTAGAATCAATTATTCACATAATATATCCTTACTAATCTTATCTAATATTATAAATGCGAAAGTGAAGAAAAAAGTTTATCGTGGGAGAGTCATGCTTGGGTACGTACGGGCTGGCTCAACCGGAGTGATACCACGTACTCTCGGAAAACTGGCGTAAAGCAATGCCTTCGTTGTATTTCTCACCGAGTGAATGAGTACACCGGAGGCCCTTTTTTTTTTTTTTTTGTGCGTTAGGAAACCCCCTCGGGCCGTCACCCCACCGGGGTTTACGATGGGGCGGTGTGTCGGAATCGAACCGACTAAAACCACACGGTGTGCCGTACTGCGCCTTAAATAGGAGGGATCCGGGAACAGCTTTTATTAAGACATCCGGAACACACCGGAGGCCCTACTCCCACCTTAAACGCACTTGTGACTCTTGAGTTTCAGGTGTCAATGGGCATTAGGTGACCCGTCAGCTCGTTTGCCGCCTATCCCTTAAAAAAGTGAGATGGTTTGTTTATTCGTTTGTAACATTTTTACTCCTTATCTACTCAACCAATCATCATGAAATTTTGCATACATGTTGTCTAAGGTACAGAAAAAGACGTACGACTTTCATCTAGAAAAAAAACTGTTCCCGAGAGATAGAAAAATAACTATAAGAAAGAAGAAAGAAAGAAAAATCATTTATTTTGTCATATACTGAGACATCAATGAAGGGCATGCAAACAAATTGATATGATACTTCAAAAATAATTTATAACGCGAGTGAAGCCGCGGGCAGAAGCTAGTCTGCAATAAATTATTAATGTTTTAAGTGATTGGTATATTGACATAAAAATTGATAACTTATCGTAATAAAGATAACTTAAACAATAAAAGATTCGAACCCTTAATCAATTGGACTAGGCAAGAGAATGCAAATAATTAATTAGTAGAACTCTAACATGCCAGACCCTGTTTTATATTCAGAATGCAAGGTGCATTCTGAATATAAAACAGGGTCTGGCAGTTTTAGAGGACTGTGATGCAATGAGTTAAATCATTATATCTAACTGAATACCTATCAAGTAATTGACTACTGGATTGCTACTATTCAAACTCTGAACATTGGCCGCTGTCTCACAGGCTCAGAGCCCTGTACAAGCATTACATTGTCAATCACTAAAGAAAAATGTGGTAAACCTTTTTAATCAACTTGAAAAAGGGAGTGGGTTCTCGTCTAGCGTTGTGAACATAATTTAAACTAAATATATACAAATTGAAGTATACACACGGACACTGTAGAAAACTTATGAAATACAAAATGCAAGGTTCTACACCACAACTTAAGGAAAATTTTAATATTACTTTTTTGCAGTTATATCACATAAAAACACTTTTTTATGATTACAAACTTGCATAATTTGCAGTTATCAAATTACGTATCTATGTATATTGAAACATTTTTTTCCATTGCAAACTTAAATAATTTGTTAATTTCGGTCAGTTAACTAGACTGTTAATATATTAAAGTACTAGCTTATGCTTGAATGCAGTCGTACAAGTACGACAAGTCTTTGTTATTCCATTTTCACTTACTTTTTCAAAACTGCAATACCTAAAATTATGTATTCTCTTTAAAAATATTTCTCTCTCGTGCTCCTTTCAGTAGGGTATGCCTTAATTTGTGTTAATCAAGCAAATCACGTTTCTGTATATTCATTATACAAAACTCCTTACGTATTCAAGAATAATAGAATACATTTTGGTCAAAAATGCATTAAAAACTTTTACTCAAAACCTGAATGATTTTGAAGTGGTGGTAGGGCAGTAATGAAAGCAGTAGATCAGAAACATGAACTCACTTCTACCTCAAGAATATTTAACTAACGAGTTGTGCAACAGAATCTCTGAGTTGTATAAAAACCGGTTATAAAAGAAGCAAAGCTGAGCTGGTGAGGTTACAGTTCAATAATCAGTGTTAGAGTCCAACGTAATTGGATGCAAGCCATACCTACTTTATTTATTGGGCACAACTCCAACACCGAACTATATCGAAATACTACAAAAAATCTGATTGCTATCGCTGCACTGATCACTACTTTGATATAGATCAAAGAGGATTACTTTTAATTACTAAGCAAATTTTAAACTGCTTACATTTGTCAAACGTGGCTGCAAATATAATTAATAGTCGAATAATAAAGAGACAAAATTAAGCGCCCTAATAAGTATTACAAAATAAGTAGATATTGAGAATAGGGCATATAATCTAGTGCTCACTGTGTTCTATTACTCACAGGTGTCTCAGTTAACCACTGCGGTGCACTGTTCTCATTTTTAAGTTTAAACATAATTAACAAAACTTTTCAACTTTCCTATTGAATTGCGTTCCATAGAAAACTTTTCATTTACTCCTACGCTTCACGTTGATTAGTCCTTTCAACTACGACATTTACCCACATAAAATTTAGATGAAAGTAGATTGAAAAGTTTGTTACATTTCTATAAAAATAAATTCGTGTAAATACGCACACACGAAGTCATACAAATATTGTACGACGTAAATAGATTAAATTGAATAGCAGAATGTTAATTTGTGAAGTCTTTTAGATAATTTAATTTTTTGATCATATTTATGATTTTCTGAAGTGACAAGAATATTGTGTAGGTACTTGCTTTATAATATTAAACTAGTGTAGTTGATCTAATAACTTTAGACGAGCAATTGTGATACAGTAATACCCGCTTAATATCATTTTACGTTAGTCACTGCATGTTGAGCCATATTTTCGTCATCCCGTTTAATACGCCATCTTTACACGTATGTTATCTCAATTCAATCGAAGATGATATAGATCAATGAAGATTTGAATAACAAACAAAAAGAGGTCCCTAAGTGAGGATGTTTTATCTGGGAAATATTGTACGTAAAATTGTTTAAGTTATTGTAACATGAAAAGTTTATTCATAATACAATTGTTTGATTTTTTATTATTATTAGTGCAATTAAAGAATAAATAATATTATTAATATTCACTTACATGCATCATAAAATTCCTTCCAGAAGACAGTCAGCATTGCCATTTTGAACGTGAATGGTAATGTATAAGAAAAAGCCTAATCTTCTGGCTGGTGAAGTGTCGTACACTCACTTATACAGCTCTTTATAAACAGTACTAGTACTTGGACTCCATGACCATAACGTCTAAACCTCAAACGGCTCGTAAACATTATCAGTGACGAATATTATTATTGTACTCGTATTTACGTTCGTGTCTTTGAATACATTTAATGTAGTTATGTACATTGTAAATAATAATATAATGGAAGTCTAGTATAATATGTTTTTTATTTACTTCTTTATATACTAAAAAAAATTGTTTCGAGTACAATACTACATATTTATGTGTATAAATATTTAGTTATACCAGCAAAATAAAGAAAAATATATATCGATATCTTTTTATTTATCTATTTCATTTGAACTTAATTTACACAAAATATCGTCATGTATAATATGTACATCGATCAATATCCAAACATTACCACAGTCAGCGCAAGTTAGTGATACTGGCCTAAATCGCTATTTGAGCTGGAGTTTACAAATATCCGTGGGGTCCCATACAAACGTCGATGCCGTGTACTACCACCTTGAGACGGAATGGCCAGCAATGTTTTCTAACAGGAAGGCAAATACGCCGTCCTGATGACACGACCTATTTACTGTACCCTGGCCGTCATTGTTCGGAAATAGTTTCATCGCAAAATTCCGGAAGTGTGTGTTTGTTTAGGCGGATATTTGCTGTAGACGTCTGCGCTATACGTCGACCATGGTTTTTATAGGTTAATTTTCATATGCCTCTACCGCTCCCATAGAGGAGATGCTGGGTTGACTATTCGAGTTTCTGATGTCGCAATGGGCAGGAGCGCCAACGCAACTCAACGCCCAATAGGAGTTTTTGGGAGATTTCAACGCCCAATATGCATTCGCTCGCATGACTTGGCCCAACAGGAACGTCAGCCCACAAAGATACCAGACATAGCAAGTTAACTTACCTCTCTGCTTGACCTTCTGCTAACGAGTCTGCCAGCCCAGTACAATGGGTCGGTACGAGCTGCTTTAGGATCCTCCGACCATTGCCTGGACTGCAATAAAGTGGACCGGGACCTGAACTGCATATCTAAATGGGGTTCTGAGAACCTGGTCGAGTTCAATGCCAAGAAACACAGGCATTCGCGGTAACTGTCCAGGTATCTTCTTTCCTTCCCCTTGCTACTTTACATACTCGGAATGGATGTCCGCTGAAAACTGAATAGTAAAAACTATAGCGAGCGTCATAAAAGTGGCCTTGCTTAAACTAGGTGTCCTGAACAGTCAACAGGCACGTTAAAGAATATACCTACACTGTAGTTACATTACAAACGCATTCGTTGACAGACCATAGTCAAACAAGATAAAAGATTGAAACGTCCTTATTTTTAAACATTTTATCCGGACACCATTGTTGTGAAACAATTTCCACTAGCTTAATCGTTTCTCTGTACAATTTACGGCTTAACTGTCGCTCGCACGATGTTACTTATTGTTTTGTGCAAAACAGTTTTTTTGTTCTCTTTATGAATAACAATAGTTTAATCGTGTTAAAGTTGTAATATAAAATGTACTCTGCTAGTTAATTGGCAAACGAATAAAAAGTAAAGGAATCCTGCTGTGATTTTATTTTTGTATTAAAATAACAGCATTTTTTTTTAGTTTCTTTTAGTGGAACCGGGCAAAAATTTTTATCCAATGTTATTTATTTTATTACATAACATTTAGAAAGAAACTTACTTCAAAGTGTCCTTTGTAAGTGCTTATTTTATTATTGAAAAGAGCAAGAAGCAGTGGCAAATACTTTAGAAGCTAGAAGTGATGCTGACAACATAAAGAGTTTAGCGTTCAATTGTTCATTTAGGACGAACGGATCCTGCGGGAGCATTCTTCGGGCAAATCCCTTTGATGGAAAATGTGTGTTGCGGCCGGACGCCCGTTACTCTACAATTAATTTCACCCAAATCTGCCATCACTGTGAATAATTCAGACAGATGCCAACGAAAAATGTTACTCATAAACGATGCTGTAATACAAATTGCTGCTATTGCTAAATTTTTAAGCTTCCATTACTCATATATATTTTTAGTGTCGTAGAAATTTTTAAAAGTCCTGAAATGATGGCAGAACTCTTTGGGTTAATTTAATATTCAATGCTGGGTAAGCGAGTTTGTCATCCTTCTTTTAGGATACAGTATCGCAGAACAGTATTCTGTCACTAACTAAGCAAACTGATTTTAGAAAAAAATTATAGAGAAAATTACCTTAGAGATATAAAAGACAGTCTGTTTTGAATAAAAGAAAAAAACTGAAATTTTTTTTGATGTTTTTATTATGACGAACTTTGCGTGTAGTATATTCGGAAATTACATTAATTAATGACCATTTCCTAATTATCAATACTTAAAAGGATCAGTTTCCTAAAATGAGCATAGCCTACGTCGGCTACTGATAAAGATAACCGCTACCTATATTTACCCCTGCCAGTTACCAACAGTAACCACAAAATATTGCTCTTCTTTATCCTTCCTTTTGTTGATTAAAGTGTTTATTAACAAATGTATTGTACTGTAATGGTCACATCACAATACAATACAACTACCTGTGAATAACAATATTAAACCAAAAAGGATGTCCGTTATCAGGATGAAATCCACAGCTACTATACAATGGAGTAAATATGTTTTTCAAATTACATTAATATTATGTATTAGATTTATATAAGTGTTACCATAGTATTCAAGGCACGAACAATTTAATTAGAAGCGTTTGATTACAGCAAAGTAACTAAAGACAATCTTAGCTTAGACAATCTTAAGATTGTTAAAAAGTTGTGTAGTATATTTATACTCCAGTAGCGAACGAATTAGCATACTACACAAGTTTGTTGACGAGCAGGTAACCCACTAAATAAGTTGTCACACCTTGTATGTATCATTCAGGAGACAATAGTTTCTAACGAACAGATGCAGATTCATTTACATGTATTCTACTCGACAACGACGACGCTGAGGTGACGTTCCAAATTAAACTGTATTCATAGAAATGCCCCACACGTGTATCGAGCGCGGGCATATACTTGTCTTGCTGAAGCGTATGCATCATCTACGTAAAGTGATATTGAAAACAATGGCGGATGGTGGAAGTTTGGAGCCCCACGCAGCTGGTGATTATCGAACGTGGGTCTCTTGCTGCACAAACATAACGGACATCTTAGAAGCCCATGTAATGCCTTTTATCATATGCATGATAATGCATGACCGCATGCAGAATACATCATCTGCTAGTACCATAATGCCAACGGTATTAAAAAAGTGAACTAGCCAGCTCGATCACTCTACATGAACCCGGTAGAACATCTCTGAGATATTCTACCGGGTAGTAGTTATCTACTACCATTAGTTTGTACTATTTATGTACTTTTCTCAGATGCTTTATAAAAAAATATTTGGATAAAACTATAAATGTCAAAATTTTGTATGTAAGTTTGGAAAAATATTGTATTTTTGTGTTTTAAATATTTCATAACACAAAATAACATTAAAAAAGTGATAAACTCGCTTAATACTTGTTTTCTATTGACCCATAGCATAGAAACAAGAACACAAGTCACATTTCACAACGAGTATTATTATTCCATTATAGGATCCGAGGAAACGGTATCGATACCTCAACGGTAGGTAATTATGGTTGTGCACGTGATGATGGAATTTCTCATATACATGTGCGTTCAAACCGCCACAATTTAATTAGTCGACGCACAACCTTTACAGGTTACGCAATAAATTATTATGCAATCTTAGAAGGTCATAAATATGATGTAAATAGTTATCACCTAAACAAAATGTAAAAAATATCTTTAAACCGTTTCATTGCAAATAATTTTAAATTACCGATATTATTTCACCCGTAAAAGTTTACGGTTCAAATAATATTCCTTATGAGTGGAAATTGAAGGGTTCAATGGAAGCGTTTAATTATAATGGGACTCATCGGACAGCACCTTAAGATACAAAAGCGGCAGGGAAATCCACCGACTCAAATAAATTTATGGGGTCGTTTTCAATAAAGGGTAAGTTATCCTACTCGTTGTGAAGTGTAACTATGTGGAAGGATTAAATGGTCCTTGTTTACATCTGTGGCTTATAATAAAGTAGGCAAATTTATAACATACACGCTAAGATTTATTTTTTACAATTAAACACGCTTATACATATAAATGTATATATGATTTTTTGTTGTTTACCTAAACCACAGATAAGAGAGAGTTTCTGATCTAAGAATGAGATAAAAAACGTTACGTAGCAATGTATATCGGACATCATGTTAAACGAAGTTGCAAATATACAGCTGTTGACAATTTCTGTGGCGTAACGTGGTGCATGCGATTGCTACGCTAGGGTTCGCAGGACACACACAAAGACAATAAACGCCTATAAGATTTTTTTTTTTGCGATAAGGCCACCTTTGTACATAAGTACGAGTATGATTTACATGTAAGCTAATTGAAAATTGGTGTAAAAGTTTTTTCTATTATATTTGAAATGCTCTTAATATCTAGCGTATCTTTATACGCTTACGTATCTTAGTAGTATAATATGCAAATTTGTGAAAGTAGTCAAACGTGGGAGAGCCATGCTTCGGCACGTATGGGCCGGCTCGACTCCGCTCGATACCACGGCCTCACAGAAAACCGGCAGTGAAGCAATGATTGCATTGTATTTCGCCGCGTGAGTGAGGTTACCGGAGGCCCTAACCCTTCCCTCTTCCCTATTCCAGTCCTTCTCCTCTCGCCCCTCTCCCCTCTTCCCACTCTTCCCCCCTCCCCTTCACTGAATGTACTGTTTCACTTGAGCTACTGGTGCCCATGGGCAGCGGTAGTCATTTACCATCAGGTGACCTGTCTGCTCTTTTGCCCCCTATACCATAAAAAAAAAAGTACGCTATTTACCTATGATGTAACATTAGAGAAAATGAAATTTAATAGAGAAAAAGTAAAGAATTGAAACATTTAGTGTCATTTTGCTGAGGTAAAAAGCACCTTCTGTGTTGTGAAATGGGTTGATATTCATTCATAAGCAAATTTTTCACTACAAATGAAATCTGTTTGTCTGTGTGCTTCTGGTGACATAACACCTAAGTATTATGGTATGGGAAATTTTGTTTACTCTTCTGCCAAAATATACGATATACGCTATCGAATATTTTCCTTCATGTGGTATGGTAAACTATGTATGTATACATTCTGTAAAAAAGTATCGGGAATTGCTAATTCAATTCTAATTCCAAACTCAATTCAAATAATTCTTTTTTTTGTAGTTAAGTTGCCACAACTGTTTTCTGTATTAGCGCGAAGTTTGGGCAGTATTTGTAATTAAGTTTGTTTCCAGTATTCGATTTTGTAAGCTCATCTCAAGAGTGTTTTTCGATTTTTATAATGGATAAAAAAACATCGAACAAAGAGTTAGTCTCAAATTGTGCATTGCAAATGGAATTTCATGTTCAGAGACGCTGAAAATTTTACAGAAAGCATACGGTGAATCGACTTTATCAAAAACTCATGCATATGAGTGGTACAGTACAGATTTGTTGGAAGATTTGCCTTGCTCTGGTCGGCCATCAACGTCTTCAACTGAAGTTTAACATCGCTAAAGTGAAGGAAATTGTGACTTAAAATCCTCATTCAAGTTTGAGAGAGATAACCGCTAAAATGTCTGTGTTTCACGAATCGATTAGGTCGACTAGCCCCAAAAGATCTGAAATTTCATCAAAAACTCAATCGCGTAAAAGTTGCTGAAGACATGCTAGAACGAATCAATCCGACCCTACATTTGTAAAACGCATTGTTACTGGTGATGAGGTGACGAGTTTGACGTGCAAACTAATCAACAAGCTTCGAAATGGCGACTTCCAACTGAACTAAAACCGAAAAAAACCACGATAAAGTCGATCAAAAGTCAAGGTCATGTTGACTGTTTTCTTTGACTATCGAGGTGTTGTGCACTCGGAATTCTTGCCAGAAGGTCAGACTGTAAATAAAGAATGTTATTTGAGCGTTATGCGGCGTTTGAGAGAGCAAATTCGTCGAAAAAGTCCAAGTTTGTGGAAAAAAAACTTGGATATTACGCCACGACAACGCACCATCGCACAAGGCCATCATTGTGAATGAACTTTTACCAAAGAATCAACAAATACCATCGAACAACCACCATATTCACCAGATATGGCTCCGGCCGACTTTTTTCTCTATCCAAAACTCAAATTACCACTTCGAGGTAGCCGTTTTCAGTCGATAGAAGACATTAAAGAGAATTCGCGACGAGAACTGAAGTCGATTCCGGAAAATGCATTTAAAAAATGTTTTGGTAACTGGATTATTCGTTGGCGTAAGTGTATTATGTCTGCAGGCCTACTTTGAAGGCGATACAATAAATTTGTAAGAATAGTTACCATTTTGTGTTTTATTGACCTTTTCCCGGTACTTTCTTGATAGAGTAGTATACTAAATTACAAAGACCGCATATAAGGAAAACGTTTTGCACTAACTTTCTGGACGTAAATGGTTCTAAGGAGACTTGTAGAGATAGTTAATTTTTTATTCTCTATTTAAGCGGTAAAGCGCCTGGCTAGCTAAAACAGTATTTTTTGCTATAAAGCATTGTCAGGCGCTTAATGTGCTAACAAAAGAATTCCAATTTCACTTTAAGATAAAAACGTGTTTTTAACCTGAAGTGGATTTGGAATTAAAGTACGTGTACATTTTGTGTTTAATGATTGGCTCAAATAGTAATATACTTTTTCTGAATAAGGAGTTTAAATAGTACTTAAAATGTTTATTTTAAAAAGTATTGTTTAGTATGGAATATTGTTTGCGTAAATCAAATGCTTTTGTTAAGTAAGTATTCTTTATTGTACACCAACAAATCAAAACACCGAAACAGATAGAGGTATTGTATACCATAAAATGCACAAAGGGCGGCCTTGTTATTCATGTTGAACGATATTAATTACTTGACTATTTACAGGAAAATAACTTAATTATAAGCTTTAGTACCCATCCGTAACTTTGACCGGACAGGAACGGGAGCTAATTGTGATTGCAAACAGTGGCGGATTGGTTCTCCTTGCGGACATGAAATTAGTCGAGTTTTCTCGAAACATGAGAACTGTTACTAACTGATATATTATGTACTAGCTGTTCCCCGCGCGGCTTCGCTCATGTTTAGGTATTTACATATTTATATATTTTGCGCGGAATTCTAATTCTTTTATGGAAATGAAAGTATATTAAGTTCCTTATAACACCAGCTATCTGCCAGTAAAAGTCCCGTAGAAATCCCGTTTTAGAGATTAGCCGCAACGAACATCAGTTCGTTTCGGCTAATCTGTCTGTGTGTGACTAGACAGTCAGACATACAAAAAATTTAAAAGTCATATATGTACATATATGACTTTTACATTGGGACAAGTAAACATTGGGAAGAATTGAGTAAAATTCTGTTATTATGACATTTCAAACAGATACTTAAACTTTATTTATTTGTATAGATTCTTAATTATTTTATTCATAAAATTTGTATAAGTTCTTTTATAGGACTGTTTCATGATTATGCTCTTTGAGGCCGTGAGGAAGAAAATCTCTGAAAAAATTATTCACTGGAGGCATTCGCCTTTGCGGGTTTGTTGTACGTGCGCTCGTTTAGACGTAGTACACGGGTCCGTTCATTCGTTACGAGTAAGATATTAGTTTTATGTTACTAGTAGGTACTCAATCTTAAGTGATTAAATTGTTAGAGTATGAAAATCAGCTTATTATACATGAAGTCAATATGTTTCATGGCTTTACTGAGGTCTTTCCTCAATATTACTTTACTCGTTATAGTTATTTTCAAACAACTCTACGCAATTATAATTACTTAGTGTTATAGAAGAGGCTTTATTGACTTTGCGGGTCACAGAAACTTTCCTCCAAGTTATTGCAGCCTGTCTCTTGATAAACGAATATAGAATTAAACATGAAATCTATGAGATTACCATGAACTAGGATCACTAGGTCTAATTCCAGATGTTTTTTGCATGATATCGGATAGAATGTAGGCTTACGGAAATAAACATTATACATATTTCCACCCATAAATCTGATATCTAGAGAACTCTACGCCAATTCTTCACAGAGGATCCGTCCGGAACCAGTCGGGAATTCCCGAAATACACACGTGACTAAAACCGTGTGTTTACCGCATCTTTAATAAATATAAATACCTCTCACGAAAGTTTTTATTCTAATTCTAACCGAGCAGGTTCTATAAAAGCTTCTAAAAAATAATTATGAGACTAGAAACCGCTCCATAGATAGGGTTTGTTAATTAAAATCTTACGTAATTGTATCACGCTCCAGTCACATTCCTGTATACAAATGTAAATTCCAATGTTTAGTCACAAAACATAATTAAGTTATACAAAATTAAACGTGTTTGTTATCGGCCTACACAAACTAATATTATCCTTTTGTCTCTAAGGGTCATGGTGCTGATATTATCTTGGCCGACTTACTTGTAATAAGTATATTGTATATTGTACAATGTACAGTCAGCATCAGATTCATATAAGTAACCACACTGGCCAAAACCATCTGAAGAACAAAAACATTAATGTATGGTGACACAATATTCAAATTATTAGAAGCATTCAGAGTAGTCAAAATTATTTTTTTTGACTTGGGACTAAGCAGATGATAATATAATGATATTAACGGGGATTAACGCAATCACAACTCAGCCTGTGACCACGGCCAGTGCAACCTGGTCAAACCGTCAGGCAAATCAAAGGTATGTAATACCTTTTAAATGCGTGATCGTTTTAATTCTCGTTAATATAATCATTTTGTCATGGAACGTGAAAGTTTAAAAGTTAGTATAGCTTATACTATGGGTATGGGTTTATAAATGAATACTTATTTTTGTAAATAGAAACACCAAGACCAATGGAAACAGACATATTTATTCATACAAATATTTGCACTGAGCTTAAATCGAACCCGCGACCCCTAGGGTGGTAGTCGAATGCACTACCGCCGCCCCACAGAGGTCGTTATCGTTAGCAACCAAGTCTTCAAATATTATGTTAGTAGTTAGTGTTCATTTTTATAGTTCGAATAGACCGCTCAGTTGTATTTATGCATCTATGATAAAATACCTAGTATACTTTAATTATTGGTTCCTACTATGTTCTAATTTTGTTTATATATTATATACTAATGTATAGATAATGAAAGGTAGGTTTATTTGGGGTTCCATACCGCAAAAGGTAGATTTGTAACTCTTATAAAGGCGATCCAGATCCAGATATTAAATGCAAAAACTACTTGAAACTCGTGAAGAGGAAAAAAGCAAATCAAACGCAATCAATAGCTATACCATACCACTTACTATAAAACTTAATTAACAAAAATTCCAAATATAAATGCTATTTGAGAATATATCAAGAGAGAGAGATGTATTTTGTTAAAATACAGTTAGATCTATGTAATAGCACAAACAATTCAAACGAATGCTATACTGGCTTCTAAAGAAAACTGTTTTCTTTAGCAAACGAAAATATTTACTTACATGCTCTTACAATAATTCTAAGTTTCTTAGCCAACAAAAACTGTTTTACAGTTTTTTAAATATTGAAGTGGTTTTTGCATGATTAATGTGCATAAATATTATTGTTGCGTACACGATCATGAAGCTACGTTTTGTGTATATAAAGAATAGATATAGGATAAGAGAATATTAATCTTTTCAAAACCGGAATTAGGATCTAAAGAAACACTGTATACAACTCGCTTGAATAACTCCTGCACTGCAACGACCAAAACATAATTATGTTCTAAAAATACACAGTGTTCTTAAGAGACGTTGAATACCCAAACAATATGTAACCGATTATATATCATCATGCGGGCCCAGGTTCTTGTTTGCCAACCTAACTGTATATAACAAAGCAGTAAATTAACCGCCTTAATAGGTACAGTCACCCTCAAAAAGAAGTATACATGAACAAAGTTACATTACAATGTATACATCTATTGTGACAAAATGTTCTAATGATCGATAGTGACTACATGTATGTATATATAGTATGTACAGTAACTGCATAGTCTGCCAAAATGATATATACGGTTATCGTTTAAAAACAGCGTAAACAAAATTAAATGCGATGAATCGTGTGAGCGGTAAAAAAGACGACATGATAACAATCGTTAGTAGTATTACTCCTCTGGCAATCTGATAGAAATGATCCAATCCAATCATTCAAACTCAACTAATTTTACCGGATTATATCGCGTTTTAATACTCGTTATTTCGATATTTACACAACTGGTCATGTTCCGGTTGCTTTTCAGCACCCATTGTTATACGTCGGGAATAATAATAATAATATTTTGGGACCATCCATGGATCCATCCATTCTCACAGAAAGGAAGGGTTAGGACCTTCGGTAAACTCACTCACCTGGTGAAAAGCAATGTAAGCATTGCTTCACTGCCACTGCCGGTTTTCTGTGAGGCCGTGGTATCACTCCAGTCGAGCCGGCCCATACCTGTCGAAGCTTGGCTCTCCCACGACAAGCATGGCTGCAAGCACTTGGTTGAATTTAAAAAAAATCTAATTTTAATGGCTTCGAAGTATTCAAGTTCAGACTTGATAAAAATATAAGTACATATGTATTTGCTGGTAAGTAATTTTAGGTATTTGATTTGTTCGATTTAAATAGTTTGAATCAAAATAAACGACATTGCAGTCACGTCATGCATGTAATGGAAAGAATAGGTAAAAGAGGAGAAAAGGTAAGACAGAGTAATATTTTTTCGGTTTTATAACATTGTACCATAGTAGCAAGACTTAAAGTGAACAATCTATTCGAAATATAAAAGTAAACACTCTGTCACTGACAGACAACATAATAATGACCACTCTGAATGCTTATAACAATTTGAAAACTGTGATAGTAAACATATAATTAAATGTTTATTCTTCAGATGATTTTGACTACTCTGCATGCTTATATGAAACTCATGCTGACTGTACATACTTCCACTACTGTGTTTTGACTGTAATAGTAGTACATCCTTATAAAGTGCTTTCATTTTTAAATCAATCGACACTATAATATTACAGAAAATACGTGCTTCGATTTATATATCCCATCTTAAGCCGAAAACAATTAGGTTTTGCAATGGTTTTCAGCTTAGTGCCAGCGGAGAATTCGTAAAGGGTTATTTGAAGCGTATACTATAGTATACACGCTTTTAATAATCCAACCCGTTTTCTCTAAGAATCTTCTTATTTTATAACTACAAACGATGAAAGTTATCCCCTCTAGCAGGGTATTTTACTAAAGTAATAAATTTTTTTTTTTAATTTTTTTTTTTATTTATTAAAAAAGACTACTAGTAACGTGGGTCACACATTACTAATATTCTTGTTAACCCCTCCAGCTAAGCTGAATATGCTTGTGTTAGGAGTGGGTTCACGACGGTAGTGCACTGGGTGGGGTTCGAACCCGCAACCACTTGATCGCAAGTCCGACGCCTTAGCCATTACGCTACCGCCGCTTTATATAATTCAAAAGTTGTTGCGTAGCCTAAAGCCAGTTATTGCCATAATGCATCAATCACAACACGTAGACAAAAGCTGTAAAGTTAGCCGTATCATTGCTACATCAGACTTCGATAGTTATAAGAACGGCCGAAAAGAAATTGTGACGATGCGAAACGATATTTTAGAACATGGGCAGGGCATAAAACGATGACGCATTCATTTAAAGATAACCAAACAACGTTTAGACTTTGGTCTCATTTATCGTACAAAAGCTTTAGAATTTCTTAGTTATAACTTTTGTTAAAGCGCCTACGCAATTAGTGTGCGCAATAGTGCCTATGTACTTCGGCATCTATTTACCATTATAGGGCGCTTACGCTTAGGTGTATATGTTACATATGTCGGTACATTATAATTATTCACTTCAATCGATACTGTTCAGCCATTACAAGCTTTTACCACATCGCTGCCTTTTTTTTTAAATCCATTAGCTGGATTACAGTCTGTACAACTTTCATGGAAAGCTAATGAGGTATGAGCATCGTAATGACTAGATGCGCTGCAAATTCCTTTCAAGTTCAGATTCTAGAGCAGTTACTATCACAATAATATAGAAAGAGAATAATAAAAGAGGACGCTTTAACACTTTCCATAAACCACGTACATTAATAATGAGTTCGTTGTAAGTACGACGGACACATGGAAGCTACAGTCTATATTCATGGTAAAAGTAAGGCGTACAACTGAACTTATGTAGGCGCTTTATAAGCAAAGCATATAAATACATACAGAATAATTGCTATCATCAAAACACTTTTAAATCATAATTAAACGGAGAACATTGGCATACATAATAACGAGTACATATTGTTTCCCAGAGACTCGAGCCTATTAGGTATACTGATGTCGTGTTGGTAACGGCGCTCTATGGGCCCATAGTTTCTAGGAAGCGACAATGACTTCTGGCGTAAGAAGGTGGTGGAGTAGTTAGACATTCCCAGTACCATTGGAGGCATAACAGTTGTTAACCGTTGGTAACGGTCTACTCTCTAAAGTATACCGTGAGGTTAAACAATCCGACTCCTTGCCAATTTCATCAGGTAGTAGTACCCTTTACTATTTGATTAATTTCGTGACACATTGAAAAAACATTCATCTATTTCACAATAATAATAACATGACCAGCATATAGGCAATTGAATATTTTTGAACATGACATTGATGTGAAAGTTCAACGTCCTACTTTGCAACTGCGATTTACTTCTATGCGATTTACTCAGAAATAGAAAAATACGTATCATATCTACCCTTATTTTGTATTTTGTTTTTGATACACAAAGTGATTTCTGTGGTATTAAAAAAGATCAGAAGAAACTATAGCGCAGCTTACTTATGTTTTTGTCGTTCATTGATATGCAAATACATCGATAGATAACGCGAGAGTTCGTCATAGATACAGCAATGCATATCAACAAAAAACAGATGTGATTTAACGCTTCAGTATCTACGTATTAGGCCGTAAAGCCGACAGGTTTGAAATGGCTACCACGGCCGCCAGATGTGAGTTCATTTCCTATGATGGTTCGTCTAACCGCTTGACTACGATTATTAGATTACTATATTATATTATATAATTTATAGAAATTCGCAGACTGAACTCGATTGAGTTCAGAGTGCCTTATGCACAATGGTATCATATAGAAAAAAATGTTTATATACGAACATCCCAATGATAATAAAGTAGCCGTTATTTATTTTAATATTTATACTTTTGGTCTTTTTGTACTTTGTTTTAAGCTGAAATATATTTATAAATGTTTGAATCAGGCATAACGCCGAAGTACACTTAAATACAAATGCTATGGTTATTTAAACTTGAGACTTACATTGTCAATAAAGTAAAAAAAAAATATGACAAAAATTTATTTTGAAGCATAATTACAGTGTAATTATATGTTTTTAAGTTTCAATGGGTACTTGAGTAACCAACATCTAAAAATCTGTATACTTCCATGACTAATGAGCACTTTACTTACTTTTACTGCACTTTCAAAGTATTAATGGCACTTGATAAAGTTTTCTGTGTAAAAACATGAGGAGTTGCAACATGGCTGACTCGCTAACGTTGTTCATTCGAAATAGTCCATAAATTTTTCAAGAAATTGTCTCATATTTTAGATGCAATAACATGTTTATTCTATATTGAGTTTCACCTCTTAAAAATATTTACGTTCAATTAACTGATTTACCATTCTCTAACTCATGAATCAAAGTCTAAGGGCTTGTATCACAATCTTCAAATACAGTTATTCGGTACTTAAACATCCAACATACACCTAGCTTGTGTATCTTTGGGTATATAGACTGCATTTACAATTATTCGAGCTTTCCGGTAACATTACAAACGAGTACCTGGAGATTGTTAAGATAGTCTTACTATATTAGTAAGGCTATCTTAACCTTAACTAATAGCCATATATAATATTTTTCTTATTCAAGTGGAAGGGGAAGAGGATATGAGAAGGGAAGAGGGTAGGAGATTGCTCGCATATAGCTAACTTAAAAATGAAATAATAATAGATAATAATATTTTTTTTATTTATTCGCAATTAAATGTTTTCGAATACATAATAAATTTTACGGTGCAACGAAACCGAGATTTATTGCAAAAGAACAAACACGACTATTCAATATTTACGATTTATGAAAGCTCAACGACGATGAAATATTAATGTGGGTTGGTACGTACATATCCGGAAAATGTTCTCGTTAAAATATTCATAAGCGATTTTGATCCAGTCGTTACAATCTGACCTGATTTCCTACTGCATTATATGTCAAGTGTAACACCAGATTGTGATTGAGAAAGGAAACTCTCAAGTCACTCTGGCGTTGCCATTAAAAATAATTGAAAAAAAAACTTTTTTACTGAATTGAATAGCAGTTTTTTTAACAACATTTTCATTTAGATTTTATACTAACTCATCGTGCTTACTGCAGCTTTACCTAGGTGCCTACCTAAGCCTTATACCACATCATCGACAGCACATAAATATTGTTTTTTATTAAAATGTGTATATATGATGATAAAAATAATATATTTATTTCTCAGAATATTTAATTTATTTAATTTTATGTATTAATTTTATTTAAAGTTTTATATTCTAAAATGGTGTTTACATATTCTACCGTTGATCGGTGTAGAAATATTTTTTTTACTTTTTGTCAAAATATTGTCATTAATTAATTAATGAAGCAAAGAATATTTCATGTATAAATATGTATAAAGATATATATATATATATATATATATATATATATATATATATATATATATATATATATATATTGAATTGAAAAAAATAATGCAACAAATTAAATAAATAAAAACAAATAAATTTAATTCCTGACATATTCTCTATATTCTATATATTATTATAAGTCTTGCCCTTTCAATTATTTAAATAAGTGTTCCATTGTCCCTGTATACCAAATTATAATGTAAATAGGTATTTAACTCAAGATTTAAAAAATATGCAAAAAAATTTATATTGTATATTTTTTGGGGATCTGCCCCAGAGTTGAATCCTATATGTCTGCATATCCTGTATGTATAGACAAACATCTTGTTGTTTAAAGTTAGTGGTGGCTACCTCCCAATGAGCCACCAGAGTCTCTTGAACTGTAAATCTGCCTCTTTTCTTTTTGTTTTTATGTGGGTAGCCTATGTTAGCACTCGATCCAGATGAAGTCTCAGGCATCTTACACAGCTGTCTCCTCTACGGAGTGTGAACGTTATTTATTCTCCTGTTTTCCAGTCATATGTCAATTTCAAACAGCTGTTTTTATAGTTTTTGTGATGCTGCTGCCGGGTCTTTATGGCTTGCGAGCCACGCTGTATTATCTGCATATGTTGCTGTCACTACATCTGTATCGCATGGTAGATCAGTTGTATATATTAAGTACAGTACTAGGCCATGTACGGAACCTTAAACTAATGTCATATAAAATGGAGAATTTTTAGCCAACTTTAACGTGAAATTTTCTGTCTTGCAGGTAAGACGTCAGAACCATGCAATATGAGTTAGGTAATAGCCTTTTCAGCTTATAGGCCCACATGCCAGACTCTATCAAATACCTGCTGGATATCCAAGAAGACCACAGCATAGTATTTTTTCTGTTGTAGAGATTGTCTTATCTTGTTCACTATACGGTGTTCCCTTTCAATAGAAAGGGAACACCGTATAGTGAATGTTGTATTGTGGATTCCGGAAGCAACATAGGATAATAATCCTATGTTGCTTCCGGAATCCACATTGATGATCCAGTATTATGGCTTCTTCTTCTAGGTTTGGCTTGAGTCTGCGCAAGAAAATCTTTTCGAATAACTTGGATAATAAGCTTGGATCTAGGCAGTTTTCCAGGTTCCAAAAACATGCACATTTGATAGATACCCTACAATCTGGTAAAGTACGGGGGTCATAAAAAACGAAATGTCGAAGTAGTTCGAAGTAGTTTCCGTTTCTTTCTAAGGGCCGTCAAATGCAATGGAACCATTGACTGAAGCAGTGAGCCCACTCTTCCACGATTTTTTCAAACGCAGCTGCAAATTCAGCTTTCATAAAACCAATTCTTCTAAGTTTATCTATATATATATATTTGGAAACAAATAAAAGTCACAAGGTGCCAAGTTGGGACTATATGGAGCGGAAATCACTAGTTCCACACCTTCAATAGACAAATATTCGATAGTCCGTTTGGCGGAGTGAGCTGGAGCGTTGTCGTGGCGGAGGTGGATTCTGCTTCTTGGGCGCTGCTGTCAAATATTTTCCAAGACAACTGGTAGACAATGACTGACATACCAATCTGTTGTTACAGTCCTTTTATTTTTTAGAATGATTGTTGCGAAATGACCCGTCCGTCCAAAGAATGAGGCAATCATCTTTTTCTCTTGACTTCTGCCCTTTTTTACTTTTGTCGGCAAATCTTGGAATGGAAACAGATTGTATTTTGGTTTCGGGTTCGTAACAATATATCCAGCTTTCATCCCCTGTGACGATGTCATATACAAAATTCGAGTCTCCTCCATGATACTTATCAAGCATTGAGCCTCACCAATCCAAATGACTACGTTTTTGATCCGTCAAATTATGAGGCATCCATCTAGTACAAAGCTTTCTGACGCCTGTGGAATGCAGAGCACTGTAAGTCTTCTGGGTATACTTGAACCACAGGGCTCCTGTGTTCATCCATTGCCTTCCATTATTACCTACGAGAGTGGGACCAAATTTTAGTTGGGCAAAATGGGTGTTTAATATTCGTCTGTCTACCCTTTCGGATATACAAGCGTGAGTGTATGCATTTATTTAAATATTTTTCAATAAATGTATTCAATAGTTATATACCAAAACTTGTTAGGTATGTATTTACATCTATTTAATAGTTTAGGTAGTATTTACGTTGGCAAAATGGCGAAATTGGGAATATTTAACCAACTAATGAATTCACGTCACTAGAACTCGGCCGTACCCTTTAACTTAGTGAACTTGTGGACAGAGGTCGAATAGATATTGAAGAGAATTTAGCTTTTGTGCCGTCGTTAACTTGGTTCTAATGTAATAATAATATTCTAGGACAGCTATCTAGACCCGAATTAAACATATATTGGATTATTGGTTCTAGAACACGTATAAACATACTTGTGGTAGATTTTGTTACTCTAATTACATAGGTACATGTTTTGGTAACAAATATTCAACACGTGTTTGTTCCGTGAAAAACTCCTATCATTAGTTTCTCATCTAATACAGGCATTGGAAGGGCGTAGGCGCCCGCAGAAGAATGTGTTAATTGGAATACTAGTAGACGTTACAATTTTTAATCAATATATGGTATAAATTTATAAAATTATGTCGTAAGGCTACGAAAAGCTACAGGGGTCCAGTATAATGTAATATATGTTGACCTATCAAGGTATGGTAAACCTATATAATGACAGTCCAAGTTATACTGTTCGATAAAACAAAAAAAAAACTTTCAAAGCGTAATAAACTATGATATCGAAATTTTACCATTAGCATAGCCATAACAAAAAAGTGTTGTCGATTAAATCCACGATTGTCAGAACTGAATTGAATAAGTTCGGAAAGTCTAAGCACTTAGAAGTGGGCAAAATCTCCTCATATTTCGAGAAGCACTCTTGAGACAGCAACGCACTATCCTGTTTTACCTGGTGTTTGGGGGATAGGCTGCCTGCTGCATGTGAGTAATTTTGTACAGAGATTTCATTTGTTACAGTCCGGTAGAGCCAATGGCAGTGTTCGTCATCCATCAAGGTTACGGCTTATATGGTTTTGATTTGGCTGCCCGTTTTGCCTAGCTAATTTTTAAAAGTGCTTTTCGACCCCGTTGCGCTTATGTGCCACCGTTCTGCTTCATTGATGACCAGGGTTACATCGGAGTGATAGTGTGGGGGTCTGTGTCACACACATTTCAGTGCCTCCGCATAAATTTGAAACTTTAAACAAAACCGTTTCCGTTGAATAGTTCTTCAAAGCCGATGTTACAGAGCAGTCGTTATATTCCAGAAATCCCGAAACACCAAACCTGTAAACTTCTACACTGTTTCGTAACGTCTCTACTCGTCATAAAAATGAGGAGTAGCGGCTTCCATAGGTAGTGATAGTTTTCTAGCCATCCTTTAGCCTAGTTTCCTACAATAATGTCGTTTCATTCCTTTGACGTGATTTATTGTGAAAAATTATTAATCAAAATTCACAAACAAGTCTGAGGTGCTCCTTTAAATAACAGCATTTATTTCCCTTTTAGTATGTGCCATGCTATGAGAATTAACAAAGTCACGGAAAAGGATTTACATTTATTTGAATGTATAGTAGTTGCATGTTACATTTTCCAGAGTCATTTTAGCCCCCAATATAAAACGTCACAAGGACAAGAAATTGCTATTTGGGGTAAATAAATTTGAATATTTCTACAAGTTTATTCAATGCTTTGTATGTATTGTTTGTTCTGAGTATTTTAGTATTAAAATAGTTAATGTTTATTCCGCCAAAAACTGCTATCATTAGTTTCTCATCGTATACAGGCAATGGAAGAGTGTAGGTATCAGGCGTCAATGTAAAAAAGTAGCGGACTGACCGTCATTGCACTAATGCCACGTTCCAATAAACAAGAAAGAATTTCGTTTTGCTTACGGACGGTAAAATTTTCGTTGAATTGTAAACAAAACGAATCGTTTCTTGATTGTAGGAACGCAGCATTAGTCTATTTACATTTTGTGTGTGGTTACCAAGTGTCAATTGAAGCCGTTATGTGTAAGGTATAAAGACCTACCAACGTAAAATCTTGCATTTTCATTTTTGTCAGGCGCTTTAATTTATATATATATATATATATATATATATATATATATATATAATACCTATCTATTTTATATATTAATAGCATATTTCACCCACAGATGAATGTGTTAATTGGAATACTTAACGTTTTTATGTAAAAAAGGGGTAAAGTTAAAATTTTAATCAATATTTGTTATAAACTTAAAAGTTATGTGAAAAAGACTACGAAAAGCTACAGGAGTCCAGTATATTATAATAAATGTTGACCTGTCATGGTACCTACGTCTATATAAAGACAGTCAAAGTTATACGGGTCGATGAAATAAAGAAAAATATTCACGTATAACTTTATGTATATGGTCGAAATTCGATCACCAGGCAACCTCTAGTTTCAATTATAGCGCCTAACAAAAAACATGCTGACGAATCGTGATTTTCAAGATTGAAGAGCAAATTACGGGAAGTCTCAGCACTAACTAGACCGTTGATCTAGTTAAATTAACAAGAAGTCTTTGAACAAAGGCGGTGCAAGTCACTATATACATTAGATAATAGTTGATTCAAATTCTGAATGCAAAACATAGCGCATAGCATTTATATTATGAAAGCTAAAATTAATAGGTACTCTTGTTGGGAAAGCTGTGTTCGTAATAATTACAGACATAGGTACGAGAACAAATACTAGTGTAACTTTACCTCATTAGTCTGTAGTTATACTTGAATGTATTTTACGAGTGAAGAACTGTGTTCCCCGAATTAGTTAAGTGTATGCTGAATACAGTACATGGCAGAAAAAACTTAAAAAAAAAGTATATAATGGTTTCTTGTTTATACCTACTATTATTTATTACATATTATGACAAAGCCTATTGAATGTACCCATTTCATGTTTTGATCAAGTGTAAAACCGCGGGCTCTGCACTAAGCTGCACCAAACTGCAACCCATACCTAACGAATCTTATAAGATGTGCTTAAGTCCGAAACTAATTTTGCTCATATATTTAATGTTAATACAAACTACCAACCCACCCCGGTTTCGTACGGGTAGCAGAGACCTCTTCAACAATCATCATCGTATTTCAACCAATTTTGTGTAAATTGGTTGAAACCTTAACAAATTATATACCCAAACCTTCCTCATGAATCGCTCTATCTATTGGTGAAAACTGCATGAAAATCCGTTGAGTAGTTTGTAAGTTTATGGCGAACAGACACACAGACGCGGCGGGGGACTTTGTTTTGTAATATATATTGATGTAGTGACTTAGATAAGGAGTGCCTGTCTAGAGATTCGAGTTAAAATGAAGATGACTTAGCAAAATATGTCGATTAATTGGCATGTGAAGAATACATAGTCCATCACATGCCAATTAATAAACATAAAAAGAAATAGAGTGACCCAAAATGTGAACCTTCAAAGGTTCCTATTCTTGCCTCCAAATAGACTTTTCCTTTGTCTACATATCCCTGTTTGTAATGTCAAAATAATATTTTTTTTAACCTCATACAGTAATTTGCACGATATCTATAACAGGAAGGGGGACTGATTTCCACGGGACTTCCACCAGCTGTTGTTATCCAGCTGGTGTTGTAAGGAGTAACTTATACTACTTTTATTTTGGAAAAATAATTAATTGTATATTAGGAAGAATTATGGTTCCAGTTATAAATATATATAAATATGAGTTTTTTAATAATACATAAACATAATTATATGTGGTAGTTTTAACATTTCTCAAGTTATAAATATCAGCGGAAGAACATCAGAGCGACTATTAAGAATACTGATATATTTTTATTTGGCTCAAAAAAAAAAAAAAAAGGTTTTCTTCTCTTGCTTCGATTTATAGAAATGGGCATGGCCCTCGTATCACGAAACTAAAGTAGCAATTAAAGCAAAAGGGTCTTAATAGGGTCATAAATGGTCCATTTCGTTAATTAGAACTAAATTAATCAGGATCGATTTAAAAAGAGAACACACGGAATAGTCTTTGGTTGTAAACAAAAAAATAACAGTTACATATTTTTTTTTAGGTATCGGGTTCAAACGAGCAGACGGGTCACCTGATGGTAAATGACTACCGCCGCCCATGGGCACCTGTAACTCAAGAGTCACAAGTCCGTGCCGCCCTTTAAGGTGGGAGTAGGGGAAGAGGGGAAGAGGGGGAAGAGCTGGAAGAGGGGAGAGAGGGAGTAGACATAATAAAAATGTGTTGTTTTTACCCCGAGCACAGTATGATATACGATTGAGATTCGTTGTCTCTAATTGCTTCTTTCATTACTTCTTGATTTAAACAATATGTTTTAATCAAGAAGTAATAAAATAACAGTTGTCTATAGTGGAAAAGTATTCGAAATAATTTTAATTATATCTGTTTGTCTACCCATGCACCATGTCTACCCATGGTAAGTAATATTCATTTATTATTTTAAGTTTTAACGATATCCGACATTATCTGAATTTAACGATTCTACACTGATTGAACTTGATAACGATCGATCGATTAATCCATCAAAAATTTTAAATGTTGTGTGTTAGTCGCTGTTCTGTATTACTAAGCGATAAACGCGTATAAACAAATAAATAAAATACATCTTTTAAAAAAGTGGTTCGAAAATGTTGTCCCGACAATTTTTGTTACATTTATGGTGAGGTGATATTTGGTAAGCCAAAGTGTTCTATATAATCTATACTTATAATAAATCTGTAGCGGGATGAATTCTGTACATTGAATATATTAAAAAAAAATCGACTGAGGGGTATTAAGATATCGATACTGATGCCGAATATGCGATTCAAACAATTTTTGTCTGTCTGTCTGTCTTTCTGTCTGTCTGTGTGTATGTTCACGATAAACTCAGAAGTTACTGAAGGGATATGCTTGAAACTTAGTATGATAATAGTTTGAGTACCTGCGCAGGTTATAGGGTACTTTTTATCCCGGGTTAAACTTTGGTTTCTACAGGAAAATCAATGAAAGCTGTAATAACATTGTAACGTTAGTAGAATGTATATACTTATTTCGAACTAATTTACAGCGAGCGTTTAGCTTATCTGGTGTAGAGTGCGGATTCTACTGGGTTGGGTGCCGGATCGAATCCTTCTTTGACACTCTTTTCTTTTTTGCGTTTTTTTTTAAATATATAAACTAATTTACTTTTTAAATTAGGTATCATTTTCAAACCGACGAATAAAAAGGAGTTCTCAATTCGACCGTTATATACATATTCCTTTGTTTTTAATGTATGTTCAGTTATTTATAAACCGATTTTTATTATTCTGTTTTGTTAGACAGGGTATACCTCAAGGGTGGTCGTATGTCAAGGAAGTCAGGATCCGATGATGGAATTCTGATAAAATTGAGAGAAACCTTCTAAAATTGTAGAAATGAATAGTGTTTTTGTTTACTTTTTATTACTTTATTATTTGCGTTTAGAAATCATCACATCATGTAGCCGAGCTGATGATGAACAAAAAATAGCTGGTTCTTGACTATGCCAACGAGCTATTTGCCTCTCACAGCCATTAAATTCATAAATATGTTTCAGGGCATTAATAATAATAACAACTTCATACACCACATACACGGCCGTCTGATCCTAAACTAGGCAGAGCCTGTACTATGGTAACCAGACTGCTGATAAACATACTTATATATTTCTAAATACATACATATTATAAATAAATTACACCCAGACAGAGAATAATTCGTCCTGGGTGGAAATCAAACCCACGACCTCTGGCTCAGCAGTCAGGGTCACTAACCACTAGACCATCAGGCCAGTCCAGTAAATATACATATATTTATAAATAGTGTTAAAGATAAGAAGATCCAAACTTTTACGTTCCATGATAATATAATAATACTGACCGGAATTCACGCGATCACGTATTTAAAAGTATTATACAGGCCTGTGGTACCTATGTCATACCTTTTAAATACGTGATCGCGTTGATTCCCGTCGACATGTCTATATTAGAATAGAAAAGATTTTTTATTTAAAGCATCTATGACTTAGTTGTTAGTTTAACTTAACACTGTTAGTATTACAGTATTTTACTATATTATATGCATGGCAGACACTATCACCAAAAAAATAACATCTAAGCTGAAATATTGACATGTAACCGGTGAAGTTTTTTTTACACTTTCAGACTATTTATTTTCCGTTCGATTACAGTAGTGTGAAATCTTATGTAACACCGTGATTAAACAAAGCTCAGAAGCAAACATTTATCTATTGGGTATACCGAGGGGGCCCATAGTTTCTAGGAAGCAGCACTGACTGACTGACTACAGCAAGAGTCTCCCAATTGGTCGGACGAATCGAGATGTTAACTCGTCTCAGTTGTTTTATGACGATTTTCTGCCAGGAAAACAACTCTCGCGCAAGGAGGAGGTGACGGTTTGGATTCGGTAGAAAAACTTCCAGGTGGAACCTTTTCACTCGCGCTCTCATGCGTACGCTAAGAGTGGCCGTGGTGGATTATTTCACTAATAGCCTGGTGATGTGAGCTTCCACACAAAAAACAAATGAGTAATGTTACCACGGCCAAATTATGTCGTTATTTCACGTGTAAGCAACCAAAACAACCTTTTTTGTACGCTCCAGGTTGTTTCACCGCCAATACAGTATCTGAAATACTGCTTGGAGAAACAGGTACTATGCAGTAAGCGACAAATTGCTGTTTTCCGAAAAAAACGCGAACGAAGTCGCGGGCACAGCTAGTCTGTAATAATATACAATAATAAAGCCTATTTATTGCTAGGTACTTGAAAGAAGAACGAAAAACGATACTAGGGCAAGTGGAATGTTTCAAAGAATATTTTGCCTGGATTATTTGTCGAAATGTTACAGAACCAGAATACAAGGCTTTGAAAAAATAATTATAGTTTAGAGTAAAACTATAAAACAATCTTAAATGCCGAACCGAATGAAAAAGTAAAAAAGAGTTCGTGGGAGAGCCATGCTTCGGAACGTATGGGGAAATGACACCACGGCCTCACAGAAAACCGGCAGTGAAGCAGTTCGCCGAGTGAGTGAGGTTACTGGAGGCCTCTACCCTGCCCCCCCCTCACCCTCTTCCACCCTTCGGTCTACCTATCCCCGTTCCACTACTGCCACCTTAAAGGCCGGCAACTGTTGACTCTTGAGTTGCAGGTACCCATGGGCGGCGGTAGCCATTTACCAGGTGACCCATCTGCTCGTTTGCCCCTTATACCATAAAAACATTCACCACAGGCCTTATCATCAGACCATCGTTATCAATCCCAATCGGTTGGACTCGTTAAAACGAATCATATGTGCCCAAATTCGAGGGGTTTACTAGTAGCCATGAAAGAGTTCCACCATCCACCTCCTGTTTTACATTTTCACATCAGCTCCAAGATGCCAAATTATAGTAATGTCACAGATTACTTAGTAGTTACTACTCCAATGATGTTATCCAACTAAATATACATAAAAAGTTTCAATTACATAAGACAATTAGGAGTAGGTTAAAATTGACTACCAGGATTTGTTTAAATATATTGATATATTCAAATCCTCGAGGATTGATTCCTGAGATGGATGGACTATCTACATACAATTTTGTTTGCTTACGGAACCGTTGGTGCGGGAGTTAGACACGCACTTGTCCGATTTTTTTCTAATAAACGGAAAATATATTTATGATTTTGTATTCAGCATGTGATCAGTGGCGTACTTGACTTAGAGCCAAGGAGGCACGTGCCCGGGGCGGCACGCGGCTGGTTGCTAGGGGTGGCTATTAAGTCGCGTTTCACAATTGTTATATACCAGTTATTTGTTACCTATCGATTTGACCCTTCTACATGAAGAAGTTACCTATTCAACATCTACAGACCTACTTTTAAGTGAATCATTTGATGGTATCAAAAGCTGCTAAAAGTAAATCCTCAATTAAAGAATATAGCGACATTTACAATACAATCATAAAAGAAAAGAGATGATGAGTGTCGCGAGTGGTAGTTGAATTCATTTCAGAGTTAAAAATTTCTTCCTAATATACAATCAATTGGGCAGGTAACGGGCCTATTGGTTAGTGATCCTGATTGCCGAGCCAGAGGTCGTGGGTTCCATTCTCACTCAGGATGAATAATTGTATTGATGAGCACGATCATTTGTTCAGTGTGTGGGTATAAATTATCTGTAATATTGCACCGTTAGAATGAAAGTCACCTAAGTCGAAATTCCCAAAACGTCTGATTTTGCTATTAACAGACTTTAAAAAACCTACACTAAAACCCTGTGAAAATAAAGATACCGTAGTAGTAATGAGTAAGAATAAGACAGCGGTCATTTTCGTTGATCACGCTATTCACCAATGCAAATAATATCTAATAGCATTATTTTGCTCGTAATTATTATTATGCAAACAAAAACACAAAATGTTCACTGTGCATACTTGACCTGTCATAACAAAGAGACTATAGCACTTACTGCAAAGAATTGGCTGCTCTGTGTAGGCTGACCTCTAAATTGGCTTAGAAGGACAAATAAAAAGGGAATCAGGAAAAAATCAATACAACAATTAATTTCTCGCGTGGGTGCCTGTGCGACGTAGGTTATATTTCTAGGGTTAAACAACTTTCGTTATTGACTTTATTACAGCTCTATTCTACAGAAAAGACGACTAGACGATTAAAAGGTCGTGTAACATACATTTTACATACATACATAACATACATTACATTCCAAGGTTTAATTTTTTTTTTGTTATAAAACAGATTTCGATTACGCAAAGGACCCGCGTTGCGTAAATTGTAACTACCTTCAAAAGTCAATAAACATTAAACAGTTAAAAAACAGAAAACACGTAGAGTTTTTCTTTCATAACTCACTGAGATGTCATACAAAGTTTCTTGAATTAGTATGAAAATTTCGCAAACAAATATCAAAAATTATATGAATTCCACCTGAGCGACGTTACGGTTCGTTACAAATATTTAATGACTCGTAACTGTAAAAAACTAAGAGTAAATTCATTAGTAGATATGACTTCAAAGTTAGCGGTAGAAAGCAAGGAGGAGCAAAATGGAGAACTTACCCAGGGAAACTTGAAGGATGCCCAATATCCTGATCTGTATCGAGATATTTTATATTCTATGTTTGTATTTAGAATATCTAAATTACGTAGGTATATATTTTAGGCTTAAATTCGTTTCGATTCTATTTAAGGATAAATTACCTATTTTTTTAACGTTTACACGTTTTTACGTTTGCACTGAAATCCCGATATCATATCGATGAATTCGATTTATGATTCAATCTGAACTAACCATGGTTTAAAATTACAGAGTTCATCCCGCTTTAGTTTACATTTATAATTTCAAATGTTTTAAACATGTATCGTTTACTCTATAATAACAAAGGATCTTCTATCAGGAATAAATCGAGGTGATATTAAGAAGCTCGGTTCCATTTCCCCTAACCAAACATTCCAGCTAGTTTTATTTTAATGGTAATGCTTGTATAATTTCGCAGTCTCAGTATATGCGGGGAGTACGAACCTCACAAAATTCGAAAAGAGAGAATTTATATTAATGCGGTTGGGATCAGGTAAAGCTTTTATAGGCGGCGAGATCTAAGTTGAAACATTTCAAATAAATTTTGGGAGTTTGCATATCTTTGGAGATCTGATGAGAATATCAAAAGTTTGTTTGATCGACTTACGATATACAATTACATTAAATAAATTTATCTGTATTTATATTTTTTTTTGCTTTAGTCACTTACTTATTTTACAGTTACTTTTTATTATTATATGAATATTTTTTTAGCACACTTAATATCAATTATACTTTATACACAGTTTATACATTAATTTTATCTAGTTCTATATATAAGCTATTTACATGCATGCGTCGTAAAATTCCTCCGCATCGTTGTCTACTGGCAGTGTTCCCAGAAGGTTCTCAGCATTGCCACGTTGAATGGCAATGCTAATTCTCTGTGCAAGAAAAAGACCCGCCTTCTGGTCACGAGAAGTGTCGATCAGTCGCTTAGCTAATTCCTTATAAAGGGAACGAGCACTTGGACCCCATGACCCTGGCGTTTCGACCCAAAACGGCTCAAAAACATAGTTACCAATTAAATTATTGTATTTACGCCGTTTGAGGCTTTCCGCTGATGCAGCAGCAGCGCCAGCACAACCAGCTGTACTTGGAAGATGGGATGGCGCGAGGGTGTCAACGCAGGTTGCGTCCCACACCAAAGGCCTACCCATCTTCCATGGCAGTAAATAAATTGTTTTGCATCTTCAATAAAAGTAGAAAGCAGCTGTTTTTTTTTTAATTTTGAAAGGTTTCTATTTCGAATTCGAGAAAGATATCTACAAATTAATTTTGAACTAATTCATGTTAAACCGGACCGGATGCCATTGCAGTTTAACTGCATCGAAGTACCGTTGAGTAGTTGTTTGCCTAGCTTCGACACAGTTGAAGGCTGACTTACGCTGGGCCCGGTCAAGTTTCAGCCTTGGTTCAAACCTGGCAAGTAGTTATAGTGGCTATACATGCAGTAAAATTAGTGGGCTTTTATACAGTAGCTTTTAATGTTTTGTCAGTAATGAAAAGCTGGCTGTTCACGTCCGCAATTCAAGAGGATACTATTGTTATAAAGCTTTTACCCGTGGTTTCGGTCGTCAAGTTGAATTATTGTTTAATACGCCTGTGCCTACCCCCCTTGGAATACTGGCGGGAGTGTATGTATGTATGTGATTAATTTATTGTTCTTCCGCTGTGTTGCATATAACTATGAGGAAACTATAATAACTATGAGGGATCTTGGGAAAGCTATGCTTCAGCACGTATGGGCCGGCTCGACCGGAGTGATACCACGGCCTCATAGAAAAAGGGGCAATGAAGCAATGCTTGCATTGCTTATCGCCGAGTGAGTGAGTTTACTGGAGGCCCTAACCCTTCCCTCCATCCTTATCCTCCCCCCTCTTGAACCTTTTTCCTCTACCTTAAAGGCCGGCAACGCACTTGTGACTCTTGAGTTGCAGGTGCCCATGGGCGGCGGTATTCATTTATCATCAGGTGACCCGTCTGCTCGTTTACCCCAATACCATAAAAAAAAATTATGAATAATCTGAAATTTATAAAGCGTGGAATACGTCAGTTTGAGTACATAGCCTGTGTACTAAAACGTTCTCATTCTGTTAATATGTGTGAGTAAATAAAAAATTATAGGATCTATCCCACCACATGCCTGTTGTATTCGAGTGTTACATTAGTTGTTACTAGTGTAAAACGTTGTCAAACATCAGGAATGGGTCAATCCACGTTATTAGAAATCAGTAAAGATATTAGTAGGCTGGCAGAGTGCTAGTAAGCAAATAGGACACTACTAGTTGTCAGATAAAGTATTAGTTGGCAGACAAGATACTAGTAGTTGTTTAATGCAAATGTAGGTATGTAGTATATCCCATCTCTAGGTCTGTACAATTTTAAAGCACGGAGATGGGTAACCGATTACATCAAAGGCATATGACGTGATAGAACTGGTATAAACACCGTCGACAGTCGATGTATAGGGTCTTTCCTTCAAATATTTGAATTACGAGTCATTGACCATATAGTCTTTAGGATGAATTTGAATTCACTTAATCCTTTTTCTTCCTTTAATATACGGTATCAGCTGTTATTGGTGGGATGTGACATAAACCATCTTCCTTTCAATCTTTTTTTTTGTTTCCTTTTGACTACCCAAGTCACAGATTACGTAATACTACTCAAATATATTGTGTGGTGATAGTGTAACTTCAGTAAAAGTAATGAAATTGTCACATTAATTTTAACAGCAACTTATCTGACGAAAGAGCGACGAGGGCACTCCTAAACCATCAAAAAATTAAATGGTTTAAAGGATTTGTAGGAATTAAAATTAAATTTGTATATGGACAGTCAGTGCATTCTAATAGCAACTTCTCGCTACAAGGCATGCTACTCGCTTCCTTTGATGAGTCTTACAATAATTCTAGAAAGTCTTACTCACGTTTCAAAATATTAATTAATTTTAGATTAAGATTTTTGATTTTAGATTAAGTTCGGGGCAAATCTTCAGTTCACTGTATGAGACCGCTACGTTGTCGTCCTCTAACTGAAATCAATTTGCTTATTTTAGTCGAATTAAAGTCCGTTGTCTGTTTCCTTGTTTTTATTCCTGTGTATCCTAGAGTCGACACTGTTAAAAAGTCAGACTGACATAGCCGTACAAATTGATATCCCTTTGCTGCTCGTTACAGGCAAAAATCCTCCTAACACAAGCATATTTAGCTTAGCTGGAGGGGTTAACAAGAATACTAGTAATGTGTGACCCACGTTACTAGTAGTCTTTTATAAATAAAAAAAAAAAAAAAAAATGGTGATGTGCAGCGGATTATAGCTCCAATCGAACCCAGTAACTGGTAAAGCACCTTCAAGCTACTAAGCAGCACTAACGTAGTCCTATTTCTTTGCCCGGAAATAGAGTCAGCGGAATTTATGGGGTAGGCAACGCTAAATAATGCGAGTGTTTCTCGATACATTTAGTCAGCTAAGTGGTATAATGTAATACAATTTGAAATTAACAAAGTTAGAATAATAATGAAGTTGAATTAAACAACTACATTTGATGTAAGTTAAAGCTAGTAAAGTCAACGTGATTTGTTGCTCACATTTTTATGTTGTTGAGGGATTTTAGCAAAGCTAAAATCCCTCATCGCAGCGCGCCGCCGCCGGTGCAGAGGCAATTAAGAGGGTATTATACAGAAAAAAGGAAATTAAAAGAAACAAAATATACATTATATATTTATCTATATTCAGGATCTTAATGATTTACTTTGTCACTAACTTTTCAATAATTAAATTAAAGTCTACATGTACAAAAATTGTTTTATATACACGAATTCATGCAATAACTATACTTAATCTAATTGGTAGGTACATAATGACCGTGTCGCACTTTACGCGAGGAATTTACAAATACAATCAATTTACTTTAGGATGAAATACATCATTTGACACATTCAAGTTTTTAAAACTTCCACATTAATTAACAATGTTATTTATTAAAAGTAGCTAATCGCTAATTACATTTAAATTACAATATGTAGGTAATGTTTTGTGAACCTGCTTGACAAACTTTGTTGTAAGTAAAATTGACGACCATTATTATTAAAATTAAGAAATCCATACATGAACATTGCAGTTTAACACATTTGAATGACACACAGTAAGAAATTGTCAAACGAATGTTATATAATCTCGAAAAAATGGGGACGTACAACATTTCATGAATTCATCTCGACCACGCACTCGCTGAGTATGTGGGAAGAGGACGTCTATGCAATGGCGGTCCAACATCTAAACACACTAGGAATATGTTAATGTCTCTATATGAAAGGAATATTATGTTTATATTTACACGCACACACACACGAACATTTGGCACAAAGAGGCGTTTCACGCTCACACACGGGCCACTGCACGATCTACTACGGGTTCTGAGCAAATATAGGTATGCAGAGTTATCTACACAATACATGTACTTCGTAGCCTCACCTACATGTCTCCACTTACAATATTGGTGAGTTCTTATTCTACTTATATACATCTCACAATCAGTCGTAAATAGTTAATATTTTGGCAGATAATTTCCATTTAATAACTATTTTAAGTTACAGAAACGTTGTTACAAAATACGCGACGTAATTATTTGGATTGGCACTGGTAAGCCCTAAATAGGCCGGACTAAAAGCTGCTAAAAATATCATGCAAAGTGTAAAACGGTACTGTATAAACTCTGAAATACGAATCAAATTTACTTCTATCAATTTTCGGTTCCATATTGATAAAATTATTTCACAACCTGTTAATGTTCAGAAGTTAGTGACTAATCTACACAGAGCAGATGAAACGTCTATCGATTATTATAAATAATTTTTTTGTCGAGATTAAAATGAAGATATTGTCAAGAGTATGTTAAGTCTCAGTAGGTGAATATATATCTAGAAGAGTCTAGAAGTTGCTGTCGTACTCAGAGCGGCGACGTGAGTAGTGCGAGCGCGGGGCTGGGTACTCGCCCGTGTAACCGTACACTTGAGACCCGCCTCCTGTTGGCCCGTAGAGCTGCGAGCCGCCGTATCTATCGACAGAGGGCTCATATTAGCATACGTACGTCGAGTGTTGCAACTATTTGAAAATATTTTTCAGAAATTACTTTGAATTAGTCATTGCGTTTATTCACAATACAGAAAACACCGTCAAGTTTTTAAGTAATACCTTATAGGTGATCTGTTAAAAGTAAACGTTATTCAAGTCTTCATTCAATTTCCCCGTTTGATGTATTTTGATGTATTGGGGATCAATTTAACTTTAAGAAATTGTATATTGTGCTTGCAACTTGTTTGGAGTACGAAAGTTTTCATTGTTGACATGTGTCTATTTATATCTGAGTACGATTACACAAAACTGCTCACCCGTAAGGATTTCCAGCAGGTCCGTAGACCTGCGAACCTCGACCAGAATCGGCAGTGTAATGCTGCATATATTTTTGAACCTGCGGAGTCCACTCCGACCGCCACGAGTCACCGGGGTTGGGGTAAGCCAATTGCTCGATGAACGCAGTTGACATACGCTGTAAAAATATTAATTTATTTATCGTTTAGCTATATAAAGTAAACAAGATGGCAATTTTCGGTATTGTGTGATCTCTTATAAGGTTTATTATCACGATTTCACTATTGAACAATTAGAAAAACTTTAATAATCTTATATTTGTATTATGCAAGTATAACATGTTTCTTAACTCCTACTTTGTTTTACAGCGAAGTCTTTAGATTAGCAAAGTGTCGCCGAGTGTAATGAGAATGTCGCCTCTAAATTCCTTTAGAATGTGTCTAACACAGAATAGTACTAACCGGTAATGGATGGGAACAGTGCCTACTTGAGTAAGGGTAGAAAACTTCTGAAAAAATACCTACTGGTGATGTCTGTCAGTCTGTGACTCTCACTCGGCACCAGGACACGGCTAGAAAACCTCTTTAAAAAACTCCAAATGTCTTGATAGTGGTAGAAATCCGTAACCGCACTTGTGGGGTTGAGAAAAGTGGCGTGCTTATGTTTCGTGTTATGTACGTCTTGAGATCATTAACTACTTTAGTAAAGAAATGGTGGCCAGAGCCTGTTATCGCTTGGTGAGGACTCCGACGCCCACTATCACCGCAATAGGTCCGATGTCGGAGACGCTGTGAGGTTGTGTGGGCGGACACGCGAAGCTTATTCCTTTTAAACAATTAGCGATCTCCGACCCTCTGATATTAATGTCCTAACCAGACACGGCCAACAACAACGTTGCGTAATATTGTATAGATATGTGTATTTAGAGATATCTATATGTATAGTATGCCAAGAGCTACCAACATCTATGCCATTGTTGCTACTGACATCTAGATATTTCCATCTAAAGATATGACTCTAAAACCCAACATTTATTGCTCATTTATACAAAAGTAAAAATTAACTTTAACTTTGCCGTTCTAAAAATACTCTCCATCCATCATTATATATGTCACAGTAAATTTTTTCAAGCGCAATAAATAAGTATGTAATTGACAAAAAAATTTTTTTTGTGATATAACAACCAATTAACAACTTTCTGATATTTTCCTTTACTTATGCTTCTGTACCTTACTTCTCGTCAAAGTTAATAATTGATTTTAGATTAAGGGGAAATTGGTTAAAATATAAGGCTTAAACTTGATTTTGTTACAGCTTCAAGGGACCGCAGACAAAAGCATATGGTGTTTATTTCAACTTGATACCTCCACGCGTTACTTAAAAAGGTTCTTGACAGACAGACAGACAACGAAGTGATGACAACGACTGAGTAAATAGTAAATTATTTGAGCTACATATATTATTCGAAGACAGGTTAACAATAACTGTCTAAATTACCTTTCCGGATGGCAAATATGGGAGTTCTCGATCTTTCAATTGATGCACGTCGTCGAAACCACCCATGTGACTTTTATCCAGTTCTCTAAGCATATCTTCGCTAAGTGGTATTGGTTGTTTAGCCTTAGCACTCTTCTGGCGGTTAACCAACTACAAAAAGGAAAATAACATTAGTACACTTAAAAAAATATATTTTTAAATATTTTTTACTGTTATATGATTACTCATTTTAATTACCACTGTTACGCCAAATATTACTACGAAGAGAAGAGAGGCCATCGCAATAACAATCACAGCGATACCCCACTGAGGTAGGAATGATTCTCCTTCAGATTCTACAGGCTTTGGCTCTTCACGTTTTGGCAAAACTAGAAAGAGAATATTAATATTTAATATTTTAATTTACATAATATTGATGTTGTATTTTAATATTAAAGTTTTCACCTATAAATTCAGTATACGCAGGATCCATTACAAATTTTCCTATTTCTAGTTTTCCTGCAGATTTGTCTATAGTTTTAGTCATTTTTTCATTACTCTTTTTCATCCTTTCTTCATCAGGTTGATCTCCGAGCATCATATCAGGATCAAACTCATCAGGTTCTTCCGTAACCATCTCAATTACAGAACCGGGTTTTGCATCGTGCAGAGATTTGTGGAACATTTTTTTTAAGTCCAGTGTGTCCACTTTCTCTTCGACTTCTTTGAGTTCGATAAAGTAGTCGACGAGAACAGAACCTTTAGTAAATCCATCTATTCGAATACCTTTGTACCATTTACGAAGATAGTCAGATTTAGAATAGACAGAATTCAACTGAAAATAAAAATATTATCAATTATCTTGGTGTAATAATTTACAAATAAATCGTGAATAAAAGAACAATACCTCTTCCTTTACTTCATTAGCAAGTCGTTGCCATTCATCAGTATGATGATCCAATAACTCCGGTATCCATTTGACTCCTAAAAAATATGAATGTTTTTACTAACAACTTTTTAATCTACAAACTAAAACAAAATAGTCCATGCGGCTTAAAAATAACCTGAAACAATTTTGATAGTAGCTGCAATATCACAGTCTCTTCGGCATACACCCGGAGTGGTTGATGGAGGTGGAGCTGGTGTGGTCGTGGTCGTTGTCGAAATGCGTCTTGTCGTTGCCTCAGTACTAAATTCCACTATTGGGCTTATAGCTGTAGCATTCCTTTGAGCTTCTAGAAGTTTTTCAATTGAGAATGGGGTTGTAGATGGTGAAGGCCAACCAGTGAATTCAGTAGAAGCCCTAAAAATTAAGCAATTTTTTTACCAAGTCTTGACCTTAACTAACATATAATATAGTGCTTAAGTCGCTGAATCTAGTAATTTAATTTTGAAAAAAAAATATTTTTTGAATACCGTAAGGAGGCATTTTGGAATATTTGTTGAATTACAAACCAGAAGTACCAGTGTACAAGTGTTTATACCTATGGGTAGTCAGTACTAATAATGGTCTTCGACGTAATAAGTGACACACAAATTTTCAAAAAGCGGGTGGTATCGTTTTTATAAGTAGTACTATTTCAATGATTAAGTTTATACATACAACTTGGTAGGTATTAACACTATAAATTATTTATACGTTTACAAATCAATACTGTATATTAATATTTTACTTTATATATACTTTTACTATAAATATAATAAAACAGTTACCTTGTAGGCCAACCCTTTTGTATCTTTGGAGGGACTGGAGTAGGACCGGCTGGTTTTGGAGAGGTCGATTTTCTAATATTTTTGCCACCGGGTCGTGACGGGAATACCAATTTGATGCCGCCTGGAGCCTTAGTTGTACTACTTAAAGACTGAGGTGGATCGTCAGTTTCGTTTAGTTGGAATCCAGGAGGCAATAAGCTTGAAACGTCTGCAACTTTCAATTTGGTTTCGATAGATTTCTTATCAGTTTCATTTAATTTAAAACCAGGTGGTAAAAAGGCTGCTATGTCTACAGGTATAGCGTTTGTAGGTATTTTAACATCAACTCGTGGTTTTTCTGATGTAGTTGTAGTAATATTTAATTTGTAATCTTTTGGTAAAAATGCTGATATATCAACTTCTTGAATTTTATCTAATATATCTAATTTTGTAGTTTTTTGCGGAGCCAATGTTTCTGTACTTGGTTCCTTGTAATCAGCTGGCAATAATTTGCTAAGATCATCCTTTGGTATTTTTTTTATGAGATCGTCTTGAGGTTTGTTTTCTTTCGGCCTGTACTCTTTAGGAAGAAGAGATTTATAATCTAATATAATAACCTTGTTTTTTGCACTAATTCCTGACGATCGGCCTTGAGTGCCATTAATAATGGATATCTCACTGGTAGTCATCGGTGCACTAGTAGTTGTTGTAGTTGTCGTAGTAGAGGTTGTACTAGTTCGTTTATCTTTATACGAATGCCTCGACTTATACCCTGACGGTAATAAGCCAGCTACATCATCCATCACTGTCACCAATTTTTTCTTTGGTTTTGGTGTGGTAGAAGTTGTAACTCGCGGTGCAAATTTTTTTATTTGAACTGGTAATGGCTCGGGTAAGGACTTCTCAGTTTCAGCAGGAGGGGTGGTGCTCTTTAACGTGAAGAGTTTAATTGGTGCAGGTGTAGTTGTTGTTGTAGTAGTTGTACTACTCTGTTCTGTGGTCGATTCAGTGATAAGCTCAATATTTTTATTTTCATTATTTAATGACCCAGACAAAACTGCACTTGATAACTCAGACTGAATGCTATCTAATTTATCATTAATATTTTCTGTAGATGAGGAACTGCTTACAAAACCAACACTTTCTTGTTCCAATCTTGGGTCTTTTGTTACTGATTCCTCTTCTACTCCTTCTTCGTCTTCTTCATCTTCTTTATCATCTGTCAGGATTTGTTTCTTTTCTTCTTGCTCGACTGTGGGGAATGGCAAAAAACGAGCACCAGATACACTTCTACTCGTCTGAACAGAAGCAACAACAATCCAACTTTCAGTTGTTACTGGACTAGACATATCATTAGTTTGGTTAGTAGCTTCTGGTGCTGCGTTCAGTTTTGTAGTGCTGGGTGCAAAAGTTACATCAGGCACGGATATAGTTCCATTAACAACACTTTTTGTTGTTACAACCGAAACTACTTCTTTCCCTAAAATTGATGGTGTTTCAATAGATGTTATATCATCTTCAATATTAACTGAACTGTTAAACAAAACTGGTTTTAACTCGTCATCTTTACTCATATGTTCACTCTGATCTATTACTGTAGTGTCTACAAAATGTTTGAAATTATCATCTTGTACCATCGCTTGTTCTGGTTTCATGACAAGTACCTCAAATTGTGTAGTATTCATTTTTGAAGCATGTGTAAATGTTTCTGGTTCTTCAGTAGTGTCGTAATCATCATAAACATCGGTCACGTGTTCTGTTGGGTATGGTTCTGCCGTTGTATGTTTTACCTCAGAACTCTCCGTATCATCATAATATTCATATTTTTCGCCATCTTCTACTTCTTCACTTTCATATTCATCATTGGAATGATTACTACTCTCCGTAATTGTGGTAGTTGTAGTAGTAGATGTAGTGCTTTTAGTTGCTTCAAATAGTTTTTCTTTTGGATAATTATCTGCATTCATGAAACTTGCATCAGGCTTGCTATCAGTCACTGCAGAATCACTGTTATTTGACTTTATAACTTCCACATCGTACGAGCCTTCTGTGTTTTTCATAAGTTCTCTAAATGAGCTAATATCACTTATATCGTCTTCAAGTAAGGGTTCAATATCTAAAAGCCCTTTGTATTCTGTGGTAGATCTTTGATATGAATTAACGTTCGGTTTATTGGTGCCAAAGTTTTTGTGTCTATTAAATGCACTGCTTGGTGAATTTTCCATATGCGTATTCTCATTCAGAGATAGTGAAAACCGAGCTACATTAGGTTTATTACTCAGTCTTTGTTTACTTGCGAGTCTGTGGGGATTATATGTGGTGACTCTGTGTTGATCATATAAATCTTGGTTATCATTTTCAATATCTTCATCATGTGAAATATGCCCACTTTGTCCATTGCTTTTTAAGCTGTTACCATCGAAGGGCATATTTTTAAATCTGCTGTTTTGTAAATAGTCAATATCAGGATTATTTAAAGTAATTTGTCCTAGAAATGTTTCTGGTTTTGAAGGATCATTTTGATACGCTATAGAATGTACTTGATGTAAATCTGGCTTTTTCGTTGACGCAGGGTGCACTAATTGAAAGTTGTAAGGTAATGCTGGCTTAAATCTTTGACGCTGTGAAGTAAATTCGGGTTGGTTTACATAATACTGAGTTCCGGATTGACTCCTACCTGTAGGTAACTGAAAAGGTGTTGGATTTTGATTGTAATTAGGACTTGGAAATCTAGTCTGACCCTCGTTATAGATTAATTGCTGCGCAGTTTGCGTAGGTCTATAATTATTTCCATTTTCGTAAAATGTTGATGGGTGACTATTTGGAAACAAAGGTGGTTGCACTTGAGCAAAACTTTTTTCTACCGGCGAAAAGAAAAAGTGATTTTCGTCTGAAACAAAGAATTTTTTTTTAATTTTCGTTAGTACTATGATAAAATATTTAATAGTTAAAATTTAATCTCAATTTCGCACAGACTTGCAGTGAGCTATGTGAAATCTTGAATCATCAGTTAGTAATCGTAAAACAATGTAAGGAATTTCTTGGGTACTTTCAATGAATGCAGATGCAGAGACAGGTAATCGAGAGAATGCAAATCATACAAATATATTGTTTTCGTGGACATTTTTATTGCAATGTTACGTGATAAGAATTTGAATATTTGTCTTGAGTATTCACCAAAGTAACATTAAATTGAAATTGTATACAAAGAGGACAAGTACTTTGTTCAAATGTTTATTTCAAATAACGACTAGTTATTTAATTAACGCATTGTAGTTATATTAGAAAGCGGCATTTAATTTGAAATTAGTAGCCAGTACGTAGGCGAATATTTCACACGTTACGTCAGTCAAACGTTACATGTTTACAATTTTAAGTTAATTTAGGTTTTGTTAAATGTAATATAATCCTTGTTCTTATGCATTATGCAACAGAAACAATTATTGTACTACTACAGAGAGTTACGTTTCGCTAGTTATCAAATTATTTAAAACGCCTATCAAATGGTGCGGGGAAATTAATCTACTCTTGAGAGAGTGTTTTTTTTTGTCAGAAAAATTTCAAATAAGTAAAAAGTACGTGTACTGAAACTGTATAATATATAAACTGAAAGTAAAATGTAAGCGAAATAAAGAGTCCTATGGTTAATAAACTGGAGTGAAAAATAATTCTATTACATGTCCATAAACAAAGTGTATATAATATCTCCTCATATGTGGAGAAAAACAATATCGTAATGGCATCAGGAGTTTGTTTTATATGAACTTTGGTTCTATTCGGCTTTAATACAATTTTCTGAGAGAATTGTTTGCTAATGTTGTGTGTTGTGTATGCCGCGTTACGTCTTATTTTATATTAAGTCTCTTCAGTTGAAATAATCTCAGTAACTATCGATTTGTAACATTATCTTTATTAAAAGTTATGTTCCTTAACTCCCACCGCAAAAAGAGGTGTGCAAATATGACGATTATATCTTTATTCTCTTCCATTGTACCACGCGATATGTACCTGCTTGCCGTATCCAGTTTGAGAACTTTCATAGCGCGAAACAGGCTCAGTTGCAATAGTTCGATTTAGTTACAACTAGTTTAGATTCTTCTTGCTATATAGCGCCATGTACTTAGGTATTTCCCCTACGTGATTGAATACTAAACTCTGTCCGGATTAAGCACGTCATATACCTACGATTATTATTGGGATAGAACACCGAGCATATCATTGCCTTTTCAAATTACACAATAATTCATGTCATCCTAAATGGACGGCGTCACGTGACATGGTCAAAAAATATTGTAGATACTATGGTACAAGCACTGGGTTATATCAAAACTCTTAATAAGTCAAAAGTACTTTTTATTAACAAAATCATTTAAAAGTAAAGCTAGTCCTACTAATATTATTAACGTGAAAGTTTGTGCGAATGTATGGATGTATGTATGGATGTTTGTTAATCTTTCACGCCAAAACTACTGAACCGATTGCGTGGAAATTGGTATGTAGATTGCTGGAGACCTGGATTAACATATAGGCTAATTTTCATCCCGATATTCCCACGGGATCGGGGCTTACGCGGGTGAAACCGCCGGACGCTGCTAGTATAATATAAAACAACATTTATGTTCAATTTTCATAATTTAGCATGAGTATTATATTACAGTCAAAACTCCTAATCGGTCAAAAGTATTTTTGAGCGATTATAATTTTTGACCGTAACATATACATTTTATTATGAAACTTGAATATCAATGTTATTTCTTATGAGTAGGTACTAGCTTTTGCTTTTTACTGTTTATGTCGCATAAATCGCACTCATGCGACTCGCATAAGTGCGATTTGACTTTTTTATAAAGCATTACTAAATCCTTAACTATACACATAAATTTACTATAACCTCTAATATCTAATCACACACTATACGACTACTACTTCAAGTCCACAGTAGGTATATTTATATAAGTGGTTTGGACTTTATACCATTCGCAAGATAATCTAGAGAAAATTACTTTCTTGTGGATCGTATCCCTAATTAGGAATGGCGTCGGTGTTCATCAGGTCCCGAGTGAATATCGTTGGGCCTAATAGGAAATCGATCAGCTGTATATCTCATAAACTACAAGGACTCTAGACGAGAAAGTTTGAGGTTTGTTTATCGGAACATACTAACTGTATTTTTGTATTTATCGAATACTTGCTTTATGTTGGATGAATACAATACTTATTTTTTTTGTTTGATAATATTGCATTTTAACAACAACTTGACAGGAATCAATAAAAAAATAAACGTGAGCACTTGAGCGGGGTTTCCTGTTAAAAAGCGTTTCAAGGTAAACATTCTTATGTTGTAACATAATTATTATTTATTTAATTATTAACATAACGTGCTCTTTTAACATGCACCGTGTCTTTGGCCCTATTCTTCTATTCATCAATCTATTAAAAATACATATATTGATAATGGAAAGATGAGTACTATGAGCGCTTGAGCGCTATACTTCAAGTACTATGAGCGCTTGAGCGCTAATGACTGCATTACAGTTTAACACCGTTGCATTGAAGTACTTACTATTGTACTTATAGATTTTTAATTATAGATGTTTAATTAACCGTTTATATTTTTAAACTTTGTTGGGGTGGTGTCCAAGTAGGACATGAAGAGGCGTTTATGGTACACTTAGATCGATTAAAACCCGCATGGTTTTCGATATTGGTGATAAGCAGTTCCTAAAGTTTGTTTGGTTTATCATTCAAGCGATATCTGCTGGACACTATTATTTAATGTCCTTTTCTAGAATCCTGTACCGTAGTCTCTTAATAAAACCTTAGTAAGGGGTTGTCAATTCACAATCAGAGCATACCGGTTAAAAGGTTTTTCTGAAGTCTCGTGAATAGCTTCTACAACATTCTGTAGATACTTTTTGCCCGGGGGCATAATCATAAATATACAGTATTTTGTTTATTTGCCGTGGTTCCTACATTGTTAGAAAGAGATGTTTTTATTATGTAGTTATATAGTAGTAGTTAGTAGTAAGTCGAGTTATAAACCGTATTGACGACGTAGGTAAACGGAAATAAAAATGTGTTAAATTTATCGATTACCGCCATGATGCGGTACCGCCGCGTGCCACCGCGATGCTACATACTCGTATGTAAGTACGTACATATGTTTTTAAAGAAAATATAAGCGACATGCTGGTTTTGTCCAAAATTGTATATTCACTAATTTATAAAAAGAGGCCTTACTACGGCTGTTCCAACATTTGGCCGATAAAATATATAATCTTCAACAATATTGCATAATAATCAACGTAATGGTCGCACCAAGTTGTCCGTAAATTTTAAAGCATCATCGTTTATCAAGGCCGAGGAAAATTTAAAGCAAATTAAAGAGATTTATGCTTCGATTTCGTTTGGGATACGCCTCCAAACTCAGTGTTTTTAAATTTTATATTATGGGCGTCTGGTGTACCATTCAGAAGCAAGATAAATGTATAAAAATTAATTTCAGTTTTATGTAAAACGTAGAACCAACTAAAAGTAAACCAAAAATTTGGTTGTAAAAATGGTATATATTTGAAAATAACCTTTACCCTAAAATTCAGATTTTGTATGTTTAATACAGGTGTCTAGTACAAAACATTCTATTATTTTTGTAGTCAGTACGATTTCACGGGTATTATTTTTTTGTGGAAGTAGTACAAAAATCAAAAATAAAAAACCTGTCTATTTATTAAAACTATTGTTTGTCAATACATTAGTGCATTGTACATCTGAAACCATATACTTTTAAAACAGTACAGCCCCGTCGAAGGAATGAAAAAAATGCTTCCAGTTTTTTTCAATACTAGGTAGGTACTACTACTACTAAAGCTCAGCAAATAGCTACTAAACAAAAAAGAAAAAGCAAATCGATTGAGAAACAGAGGAGCTACTGTAACTGTTTTGTTTTCAACTATCTACATAAAAAGGGGATCCAATTTTTTTATTGCTAACACCGAAGCTCGTCAATAGCTACAAAACAAAAAAAAACCGTTTGATAAACATGTTTTTTTTGCCTATTTATATATGAAAGTTAACCATGAACGCAACTATTACAAATGAAATAATAAGATGAAACACACTCAGCAATGTTTTATCACTATTTCAGTAAATAAAGTGCAGGTTATAATAATCTAATAAATTTCAGTCCTACCATTTCTGTTATATTGTTATTAAAAAAAAACATTGTAAGTCAGGTATTTCCGACGTATCGGAAGATTAATGAAACCTTGCAAAAAATTTCACCAAAGGAATTTCCATTGTAAGGAAAAATATATTTTGCTTTGAAGTTAACGGAGTGTTATTACTGCATTCCTTTTATGCGAAGATTTGGCAATGGGCCGGATTATAATAACTGATTGCCGCCTGACCTCGCGATATTCCAAGGATTTTCTGTATTTTTTATCGGAACAAATTACCAAGTCTGAACATCCCCTCAGAGCAAAGTGATGAATTTGAAAAAGAAATGTTACATTTAACCTTATTCTACTCTATAAACATAATCCTGAATTATACATGTATAATGAAGGGGCCTTTCTCTAAAGCTGTGGATTTAAGCTTGGCAGTAAATAAATTAATGTAGGCGGTCATCGTCCTCCTAATCCTATAATAACCTTGCTTTAATTTTGTTCTTTGGATTATTTATTTTTGTAATTAGCTATACGATGTCAGTATTAAAACTCTTAAATTAAGCAAAACGTAATAAAGTTACATACTTCTTTATCCTCTACATCTACATCTCTTTCCAGCCGCTAACATACGTCTAGAATCCTCTCTTCTGTATCTAATCTCAATTCATACCTTAGTTCTTCTAAAAATAAACTAAACGTAACTAACTTATAAAAGTGTTAGTTAGTGACCTAAGTGATGAATTTGTAAAATCAGACCATTGTGTACGTTAATGATATCTAGCTTGGACCCTAGTATAATGCCTAAAAACTAAGTAATGCAATTAAGTAAATAAAGATACTAACTGTAGCTTGGTTTTCTTCTTAGCTATCTATCTGAATATGACATAATAAGCATGTTCTGGCCCTATAAAAGGACGATCAACACTTGGCGCATTGATTAATTGGCAATTCAAACTGACCCCTCTCAAGTGGAACCCTCAAAACCTCAATCTTAAATACATCCTTTCCAAACATCAACCCTGTCATAATCGCACGTATCAGTAAGGTTCACCTGATGAAAGAAACGGTGTGGGTTCGCTTTGCCTTTAATATATTTTCTGATTAAGTTCGAGATCACAAGAAGCTGTAATTTCCCCCGAGACTGGCCGAGTTTCGTGACTTTATCGCTCATGTCAGTGTTTATATGCCACGGTTGATTATTATGAGCGCAGAAAAGCAATAGTGGGCTCGTGTGGTCTTTACAAACTTTCTTTATGAATATAGTATGGCATATAGTATGTGAAGAAACGTTTATTGGTGTTTTGGAGCTCTGTTTTGTCCCTTACGTATGTATAAGAAGCGACAGCATAGCTTTAGCATCAAAGTGGTTATAACCAAACTCTCGTTATGTGACGATCGCGATATTCTTCTTATGAAAAAAAGTAAAACTAACTCAACTCAATTATAAAGATATTTTATTAGGTTCACTACACTATCTGTCGATATTGTAATAATATATCGACACCACATGCAGTCAGAAAACCCATCTCAAATGGCTGTTTGATCGCATGCAGTGGGTTATACAAAAAAATGCGTGCTTTTTTTTAGTCACACGTAAAAGGAAACGGGTCCATTGGCGTTGTCTAGATTATTTTAATCACTTTAGAGAATTACCTGAAGGAAAAACAAAAACATTAATAACTGCCCGAGCTGAGAATCGAACCTAGAACTTTGCAATTGCACGCAACCATAAGCGGACGAACCACCCAACCAATTTATGCCACGGAAACAAAAAATGGTTAATTGATCAAGTCATGTCTAATTTTTGAACAGAAATACATCTCTACTCGTAAATAGTAGAGAAATATTTTGATCTATTTTTTTTTTCAAAAAGTCTATTTCTCATGGGTTTAAATAATTTTGATCAGATGAGATATTATTACGTTACAAAGATCACCAGTAAAGCTGATTTCCTCTCATTTACTCAATACAAAATGAAGTATTATTCATTTGCGTATAAAAGTATTACAATAATCAAAATTGAAAATGAATATCAAGATTATGGACGTACTACAGACACATACATGATGAGGATTTATAAAACACATTTTGGGTATAATGACGCCAAGCAGAATTACACAGGACCAAAAAATTGGGCCCATTTTTTGCGTACATTGTGAACTTTCATTAGGGGACCTCGGAGTCCAAAAAACAACATTCATTAGAACAATAAGTTGTAATTAATATTAGGAACACGAGCCGTAAATCGCAGGTAATTAGGCAAGCACATGCGTAAGGCCGGGTCTGCACGTGACGTGTGCAGAAAGGGCGTAAAAGCTCTTTGTAATATACAGCCCCGATATGTACCTCGCTTTAGGTAAACACTTAATTTTTTATTTCCCGCGTAAATGTTTGCTCAAATTTTTTTACGAGATATAATAAAAATGTGAGTATATTTTGTTTTTGTTACGTATGTAACTGCATGACAGATACATTGATTACCAGTAACATTGAATTGACTACCATTTTATAATTATGCATTTACGGGAATTAACGTGATCGCGTTAATAGTTTTTAAACTTTCGCGACTTTGATTCATATTATATGTGTAATTCAGGACTTAATCGCGATAATATTTAAAAGGTACAATACCTCTTGGTTACCCGACGTTTCGATGGAATTGTACCGATCGTGGTCACGAGTGGACTGTCCACTAAGACTAAGACACTCGAAAGCCCTAATAAAAGGCTATGATAATAAAGTATCCACAGAACCAGAACTTCTGGAGCTCAAAAGATACAAAACCTGTGCAGTAACAAGAGTCCTCACCGTACACTGAAACCTGAACAAACATATTATGTTCAACCTAAAGTTCGGCGAGAACACAATATTCAGATTCAGAAGAAACTGCAATGCATATTCTATGTTCTTGTGGCCCACTAATGTGGCACCGAAGTATTAACCTAGGGTTGCACATCATGTCACCGCAGGAAATACAAACAATCACTGTTGATAGGATCTGGAGGTTTCTCGAAGCCATAACAAATCTGAGCAGTGAACTCTCAAGCAACAGTGCACGGCAAAAGACTAGAAATGGTCGAGGTAGCAGTAGGCACTTAAAATAATAATAATAATAACAGACACGAAAAACTTTCTTTCGTTTGTTTTAAATGCACGGATTACAAAATTCGATCAGTCTCAAGCGACGACTTGCAGATGTTAGTTTGGAAAATTGCCCTCTTAGCGAATGGTAATATGGTAACTAGATTCGTTCTTTATTGTACTATGTCGGTGCCTAGGAGCTTTAGATGAATTCCTAAATCGTTTTAATTTTTATGTCATTTGCACGATTTATCTACAAAACCCTTTTTACATTTCGAGCTTCATTAAAAGCAATTTATCCTACACGCTTACGTCATTTAGCTTCATTTCGTTTTCTTTAATCACAAAAAGGGTAGGGCTCTTTTATTAAGACACATGGATGGAAGCACTACTGCAGGTCTCACTTTAATTTACTGATAAAAAAGAATGAGCTTCTTAATTTATAGTTTATATTTGTACATATTGTACATATTTCCGAACGACTTTCTTAGTTTTGTCACAACTATTATTATACTCTCAAATGCTAATCTCACTCAAAAACGCAAGCGGTGGTAGCGTAATGGCTAAGGCGTCGGACTTGCGACCGAGTGGTTGCGGGTTCGAACCCCACCCAGTGCACTACCGACGTAAACCCACTCCTAACACAAGCATTTAGCTTAACTGGAGGATTTAACGAGAATACTAGTAATGTGTGACCCACGTTACTAGTAGTCTTTTTTATATATAAAAAAAACTAATTTGGAAAACTGACTTGTTGTGTAAACTCGTCTCATCTCCTTGTTCCGTACGTTCGTATATATCCATCTTTTTAGTACCGCCAGTCCTACGTAATATTTAATTATATATTGAGTAAAGCAGGAACTTATAATTTAGTAAACAATGCAGAGAGAATAAATCTTTTCTCATAATTAAATTCACATAAAAATACCTACGTACATAGTTTGGCCATTACGGACATACCATACATTATTTACGCACTACCATAGCGTAAATACCTTAAGTAAATGTAAGTGTATCTCCGGTGTGGCAATGTAATAAACATTTTTTTTATTACAATAAATTAATGACGAAATCGACCTCGCTTGTCGAAATTTAGACATGCGTTCTTCCAAGGCTGAACGAACTTGGAACGAAATGAGAACTAGAACATGAATAAAGTTATAATCTTTCACATAAAATTGACATTTATTGGTGTACGGTACGGTAGGAGCCGGCACATTAGGGTTCTTGCAAACCTCTATGGTACATTATGTCGATTTTGAAAATGTATGACGTGTTCTGAATAGCATAAAGCACCGCAAATATGTGACAGAGACTTCATACAATGGATGTGTACCGCATGCCATCATTATCAACGAAATCCTTAATTATGTACCTGTCTAGACGACATATTTCGCCGTATAGAACGACGCTAATAAAGTGTACTATATTTGGTAGACTCATATGTCACGGACTTCAGTGTCATTTGAATCGGTTAGGCGACGTACTTAAGAAAAATAGTTAATCATGTCGGTTTGTACTGTAGTTGTGTCGCAATTAGGTATGTTGGAAAACCTTATAACAACACAAATATAACTTTTTGAAAATAAAATTGTTTTAATTATCTTTTTTTTTATGAATATAATTCTTTATTTGTATATGTTGCAGGTATGTGAGATTAGCTAGTGTTGTCAATTTATTACGGGGAAATTTTACAAAAACTCTGGGTTTTCATAAAATGATGATGCTATTCCTGTTTTATATTATTAAAACATGTTTATCACTGAAGATAATGACACCTTGCCCTTCTAAACGTTACGTCTGGTTTGAACTTTTGGATTTTAGGTTTTAGATTTCCTAAGGATCCCGTACTTTCAAATCGATGGAAAGTGGTTATACAGCGGACATGACATGAAGACAGAGAGAGGAATATTTTCCTTCTTCTTTCGAAGGGGTTATGACGGCTGAATGGATCTGTACCAAACAATGTATTTAACCTATGCCTAACATACAAAAAATGCGCGCAGTGGGCTTACTATGACTGTCCATCCGTTGCGTACCCAAAGGTTATCCTATTACTATTAAAAAGATACCATATGGGTACGTATCTCTAAAAAGGCTTTGCAAGAAAAATAAAAATAGTTCAATATTTACAATCGACTTTGTTTTATAATATGTAGTGACGCAATACGCGTCACTACATATTATAAAACAAAGTCGAGATAAACTAAAAAACTACTGAACGGATTTTCATGCGGTTTTCACCAATAGACAGAGTGATTCATGAGAAAGGTTTAGGCACAGTTTAGGTGTATAATTTGTCAACATTTTGTGGAAATTGGTTGAAATATGGTGATAATTGTTGAAGATGTCTCTACTACCCGTGCGAAACCAGGGCGGGTTGCTAGTGTAAAATAAATTGATAATTGTTCGTTTTGAACTGATCATCATTTTACATGTAAGTTTTCCAGATTCATGTAAAATTATGATCAGTCCCAAACGATTAATGATTTTATTTTTTTATTATACTACTAGCTGTGCCCGCGACTTCGTTCGCGTTTTTTTCGGAAAACAGCAATTTGTCGCTTATTGCATAGTACCTCTTTCTCCAGGCAGGATTTTTTATACTGTGTCGGCGGTGAAACAACCTGGACCGTACAAAAAAGGTTGTTTTGGTTGCTTACACGTGAAATAACGACATAATTTGGCCTAGGTAACATTACTCATTTGTTTTTCGTGTGGAAGCTCACCTCACGGGGCTATTGGTGAGGCCGTATATCAGGCTTAAACCAACTAAAACCACACGGTATGCCTCACAGCACCGTTTATGAGTTGACCGTCGGTACGGCGACGTTTTGCCTCCAATGATCCACTCAGCGCTGGCTAGCGGATGGCAACTGGGGGATGTCCAGACACCCTCTTCACGGGAGACTCTGCTTCGGATGAAGAATATAAAACTCGTCTCATACACCCACGGCCACTCTTAGCGTACGCATGAGTGAACGAGTGAAAAGGTTCCACCTGGAAGTTTTTCTACCGAATCCAAACCGTCACCTCCTCCTTGCGCGAGATGTTCTCCTCGCAGAAAATCGTCATAAAACAACTGTGACGACCTAACATCTCGATTCATCCGACCAATTGGGAGACTTTTGCTGTAGTCAGTGTTTGCTTCTGAGCTTTGTTTAGTCACGGTGTAACATAAGATTTCACACTACTGTAACCGAACGGAAAATGTATGGTCTGAAAGTGTAAAAAAAAACTTCACCGGTTACATGTCAATATTTCTGCTTAGATGTAATTTTTTTGGCGATAGTGTCTGCCATGCATCTAATATAGTAAAATACTGTAATACTAACAAAGTGTTAAGTTAAACTAACAACTTTTTTTTTTTAAGTCATAGATGCTTTAAATAAAAATTCTATTCTATTCTAATATAATCATGTTGACGGGAATCAACGCGATCACGTATTTAAAACCTTTGCTTTGCCGTGGTCGTGGCCGTGATCACAGGCCTGTAGGTACTGTAATACTTTTTAAATACGTGATCGCGTGAATTCCCGTCAACATAATTATATTATCATTCTTTTTCTATAACTCTATTTATAAATATATGTATATTTACTGGACTGGCCTGATGGTCTAGCGGTTAGTGACCCTGACTTTTGAGCCAGAGGTCGTGGGTTCGATTTTCGCAAAGGACAAATTATTCTCTGTCTGGGTGTAATTTATTTATTATATGTATGTATTTAGAAATATATAAGTATGTTCATCAGCAGTCTGGTTACCATAGTACAGGCTATGCCTAGTTTGGGATCAGACGGCCGTGTATGAGGTGTGTGATGTTGTTACCATTATTAATGCCCTGAAACATATTTATGAATTTAATGACAGCGAGAAGCTAAATAGCTCGTTGGCATAATCAAAAAACTCCTGCTGCTTCAGCAATCACCACAGAAAAACTCGATGATATCCTACCATTGAAATCATACATTCACTCGAAATCCTTCAAACAGACATGACTATTTGCAGGTAAAATCTAATGTAACTAATAATATTTCTTTACATCACAGGTAAAAATCGACTCTTTGTACTCTTAATATTTATTAGTTAATTAAATTGAGTGATTTTATGAAAAATATAAAAAAACTAAACCGACGAAAAGAACTAAAACGCAAAAAATAAATAAACCTTTTAAGTCTTAGTATTAAGCTTATTTAAAAGGTTTATTTATTTTTTGCTTTTTAGTTTCTTTCTTCGGTAAAAATTTTTGTTACAAAGATTAATATTTATGATTTTTTTTCATCATCAGCTCGGCTACATGATGTAATGATTTCTAAACGCAAATACCTCATAAAGTAATGAAAAGTAAACAGAAACACTATTCGTTTCTACAATATTCGAGAGTTTTTCTAAATTTTATCAGAATTCCATCATCAGATCCTGACTTCCTTGACATGAGACCACCCTTGAGGTATACCCTATCTAACAAAGAAGAATAATCAAAATCGGTTCATAAATAACGGAGAAGGCTGAACATACATAAAAAAAAAGAAATATGTATATAAACGGTCGAATGAGAACCTCCTTTTTTTCGTCGGTTAAAAACGATACCTAATTTAAAAAAGTAAATGAGTTTATATTTTAAAAAGTGCAATAAAAGAAAAGTGTCGAAGAGGGATTCGATCCGGCACCCAACCTAGTAGAAGTCGTACTCTACTCCAGATAAGCTAATCGCTCGCTGCGATGTAGTTCGAAATAAGTATATACATTCTACTAACGTTACAATGCTATTACAGCTTTCATTGATTTTCCTGTGGGAACCAAAGTTTAACCCGGGATATAAAGTACCCTATAACCTGCGCAGGCATTCAAACTATTATCATACTAAGTTTCAAGCATATCCCTTCAGTATCTTCTGAGTTTATCTTGAACATACAAACAGACAGACAGAAAGACAGACACACAGACAGACAGACAGAAAGACAGACAGACAGACAAAAATTGTTTGAATCGCATATTCGGCATCAGTATCGATATCTTAATACCCCTCAGTCGATTTTTTTTAAATATATTCAATGTACAGAATTCATCCCGCAACAGATTTATTATAAGTATAGATTTAGTTTATAATATGTTTTATAATTAACTAGTTATATTTTTAATCATGATTTACTGATCCTTCATTTCCTTAAATAATACACATAAGGTCAGAAAATAATTTAGCAGGCATCCCTAAACACGCACACAGAGACAGTTTGTTTATAATATAAAGAAATTGGAGACTATATTATGCGTATTATTTGTTTGAAATACTCTATCTAGACAAGCACAGTATCAAAGGACGAAATGTATGTACATTTTAGCCCACTTAGTGTATGCATAGCTAGGACATATATTTTACTTGACAATAAAATAGCGATAATTAAAAATATCGTGAAGTGATATTACCCTGCAAAATTATAAAGCGGTCTGTATATTGAAGACAGAAACTATTCGGTGTGGTTCCAGACCAGGTATTTAGTATGCAAGCCGAGCCATGTGCACAGACTATAAGCCGTTATTAGAACTAGCATACAGATCGTATGCATCCCACGTTGTTATATAAATCATAACGGTTACCCGTTTAAGGTTGTACTTCTATATAAGAAAATTCCACAATAAGAGATTCTAGCTAGTGATATATTTTATTAGTAGAATTAACAAAATATTATGAAAATATTATCTTCTAAATCTCAGTTTCTCGAAAGACTAAAAATAATAAAAGAATAAACCCAAGACCATTCCCATTTAAAAAAGCCGCCTTGTTTGTTTAAGATGTTTTTTCACCAAACCAGTAAACGATCTTCGACTTGTAAGTAGTTGTACTTCAACACGTGTTTTGCCTCGACATTTGTAGTACACATGAATCACCAAAAGAGCTGGTGTGACTCAATACAAAATGGGATAGGATGTCTAGTTTTAATTAATAGGAATAATATTTTAAGTTAACTAAAGTTATCGAAAATTATTTTGAATTTGAGTTTTGGAGACCATTTGGATTAACCATTTTATTTGAATACTAGCAACCCGCCCCGGCTTCGCACGGGTACAAATGATACAGCTAAACCTTCCTCATGAATCAATCTGTCTATTAGTGAAAACCGCATGAAAATCTTTGTTTTATAATATGTAGTGGTACATGTAGGAAGTATAATTTTAAGTCAATGAAAATATATTTATGTCAAGTTATCCATGTTAAATATAACATGACTTTAAATGCTAAGTGATTCCATGTAAGTTCATTAATTAAGTTTATATATATTATTGCAAAGTTTTGCAAGCCATTGTTATGAATCAATCTTTTTCGTTGCGTCGCTAGTTGCTTTAATACTTCCCTAATGACGCTGAAGAAGAAGGAGTATCGTATACGGCAAGGTTTAATAGCTCAACCGTTCATCTGTGGCATCTTCAAAAAGGAAAAGTAACTATCATTAGCAGAGGCTCCTAATGGGAGGGTTCCCTATAATAATTAGCGACATTTAACGCCAATGGACCGGTTTTCTATTTTCCTTCGCCTTCTTTTAATATATAGGGAGGGATTTAATTTCTCAGGATTTTCTTTGATGATCAAGGAAAAATAAATTACATGAATTGGCTGTTAGCGGCAGATGGGTAATAAAGTTTGCCTTTTATATTGCCTCGTTAGGTAAGGGACGACTGCTTAACATAATTGAATGAGTTAAATGAATAAAAACGGAAATGTACTATAAGTACCAAGTCGCTAAGAAAATTTACAAAAATATTTGCAAATATGATTTATTAGGAACCATGTTGTTGTTATTATTTTGATGTCTTATATGGCTGATTCTGTGTTAGATATACTTTAATGTGGGCAATGGAAAGGGAGTAACAGTAGCCTCTAAGTCTCTTTACATATCTGAGCATGAATACCATGAACATACCATAATTTATTACATGTTAGCTAATAAAATATTGACATAGCCCAGGCATTTACGAAGACGCTTCATCATTATGCCGACGCCTGTAGTCTTATCTAAACACTTTCACAAAGAGGAGAGAAAGCTTAGCTAGCTTGCTAGTTCGTAGCGATTACCCAAAAGACCACCAGCAAACCACATTGGCCACAAGCATAGACCTCTTTACGCTTTTCTAGCGTAGCTTCTGTGTTATTTCGCACGAATCAATAGATGAAAATACGCAAGTGTATGTTATGATAAAAATATAGGTTATTATCTAGGACAACACTCGATACCGAAATCATATCTCGGTATCGATTATAAACTTGTTTTGAAATTCTAATAAATCTGAATTGATTCGTAATAGATCATTAAAAATACCTATGTAATATTATGAAATCTTACGTGTATATAGTAATGTGGCATGATTGGATACATTTTTGATATTTCGACCTTAAAAAAAGGAACATTAAACTAGATTTTGGCCACATTCTAGAATATATATATCTTTCATCACGAATAGCGAGAGCCAAGAAATGCTTACTATTATGCTATTTTTTATATTTTTATGATGAAAAGTAGCATACTTCCTTCTTTAAAACTCAAGCTAATTAAATTTCATTACCATGGGTTCAGAAACTTAATCGTTGAAAGGTGACACAGACATTTAGAATTCGACTAGGTGCGCCCCGCAGTTTCACACGCGTAAGTCCCAATTCCGTGAAAATATCAGTAGCCTATGTGTTAATGCAAGTGTCCAGCTATCTACATACCAAGTTTCATCGCAATCAGTTCAGTAGTTTTTGCGTGAAAGAGCAACAAACATCCATATATTCATACATCTTCACAACTTCATTTAAAATTTTGTCGTTGTTTGAACGTTGTACCACTTTTGTCGAAAAAAATGCTAATGTCTCTAACTCTCTGTAGTTTAAGTTGATAGATCTCCAATATATAATTGCTTCTTCGTATACACATCCAGATGTTACCCGGAGGTATCTTCGAGAAAAAAAGGGTCACCTTAGATGAAAAAAATTACCTGTGAAAAGAAACATTTTGCTATTTTAAGTTGGCACCAAAGTAATCTACTTCGAGTTTTCTAGCGCTGCGCTCATAAGGAAAAATATGGTCTTTATTTGTGTTTCATTATTTTTACTCTAATACATAACTGCCAGTCTTTATATATGTCACGTCATATTCTCAAACCCATTTTGGTTATTGACAGGTAACAAAGTGCAAATTGTAAGTAATAAGCCTGTCAAGTGTTGATATAGGTTCAATCGTGTCTAAGTAAGCCCGGACATGCTCGCACACAACGAGGCATAAACAAAATGTAAGTGGTTTCAACCATTCCGTTCAGAAATATTTTAGCTCAACATTTTGATGTTTGTTGTTAAACATCCTCAGTTGAATAAGAGTTTTTTATTAATAATTAATGTGTAATAAGTAAAGAGTAACCAACTAAGCTGAATGTATATATTTATCTTTAAAAAATAAAACGACTGCTACTAATAAGACAGGTTTGCGTCGATAATATACTAGTGTTGTTCAAACGCGCGCCTTAGTCTTTAAACTGATGCCGAATAAGATATACATAAATGAATTTTAATAAACATATCGCTTTGATAAAATAAAACCCAAAACAAAACGTAGACTAACATGGTGAAAATTAACTGTTTAAACTTGTTTCAACTGATCCCACATCGCACAATGAAAATTCTAAACAGTAATAGGTATATACACATCATTTTCTTCGGTGCTGGTCATTTCTGGACTGCTATCCTACTAATATTATAAACGTGAAAGGTTGTCACGCTGTATGGATGTATGAAAGTTTTGTTGCTCTTTCACGCAAAAACTACTGAACCGATTGCGATGAAACTTGGTATGTAGATAGCTGGACACATGGTTTAATACATAGGCAACTTTTTATCCCGATATTCTCACGGAATCGTGACTTAAACGGGTGAAACCGCGGGGCACACCTTGTTACAATGTTCTCACCTTTCCAGTAACCAGACAATTTAAAACTGACTCCTACTCTTGACAGTTAACAAATACCTACAATTGGTTTCATTGATCTCAACAACAACCTGGGCTACTGCCACGCCTGTTCAGAAGAACTCCCTCTTGGTGAATTCTACACCCGCTCCTTCTATCACTCATCAAAATTAAGATTTAAATTGCTAATTTGTATTGGAAAAAGTCCTCAATGGTAAGAAGATTACATAATGATACCATATAATTCTTATTGATATATGATATCGCAGAATGGTCAGAATCATTATAAAACAAATAACACAAACCATGTAAAACAAAAACATAAATACCGCACCATTAATTAAACATTACCGTCGACGTATAAATGCGAATGCCTTTTAATTAATATTCTCAACGCGTGAGCTTTTTAGACATTTATATGGGAAACATACGAAAATATTTGATCCATACACAGCATATATGGTGGTTTCCTACATTGAGTCACTTGATCCCTAATTAAGGAGTGCCCTCACGTACGCACCTTTCCCTATGTTTGAACATGAGAGATCCTTTACCAACTTGCCAGCATAGATTTTTAGTTTTATACTAAAATAATTTATTTTCATTAGTTTGCGGATATGAAGTATTCTGTATGTAAAGAAAATTGCATAAAATATAGATTCTATAAAGTCAAATCGGTGTGCTGGATAAAAATGTACTAGGATGACAATTTTTTTTTGTCGTGTCGTCACTTCTATTCTATATCTTCTATATATCTATTGGTGAACCGACTAAAACCACACAGTGTTCCGTCACAAGTGAGTCTATTGCAAGAGACTCGGATATACCCCAAGGAATAAGTCCACGATAAGTACTAGGATGACTTAGTACGTCTTGAGTCTAGGATGTTTGAGGTGTGAACCTACTTTTTTGTTTTTAATTGAAAGGGTAAACCTGGGTGGGTTCACAAGTCAAGTTTTATTTGAGATGAATGCATTATAAAATAAAAAATTAAAATGCTGTAATGGTTAATAAAGCAACGTGATAACTGTGTAAAGATTTGATTTTAATTAACAAATTTTCAACTGACTTTAAAATAAACGTACGTACAGATTGTTTGCACAATAAGGAGATTAATAATAATAATAACTTGAGACACCTCACACATTGCCGCCTGGTCCCAAACTAGTCCTGTACTATTAATAGTAATTTATAAAATTAATAGTTGTATAAAAATTATGTTTTATCCATATAATAATCAAGAGTAACGATTTTTAACAAAATGTATAAGATAAGATATGGTTTTTATCATTTTCTGGTTCAGGAATATTCTAATTCAAAATCCAAATTCGTCGATGCAAAGGAAAATAATCCTCGCAAGTGAATGAAAAAAAAAAATATCGTAGAGAAGGCCTAGGCCTTTATTTTCTAGTTGGAGGATTCTGACTTCAAATTAGTTTATTGAAATACTTTTAATAGACATGTAACGATCAACACAAATAATTATTTCCACTACAACTATCTATTAAATTTTGTACAATTACATTTCCAACAAAACTACAAATTATCAGCTCAGATACAACAAGTAACAGAAAAGCGATTTTGTACTCTGTATAAAATATATAAATGTCTGAATAGAATCATACATCTTGAAGTCATATTCAAATTCAAATTCAAAAACATTTATTCAATTAAGACACTAAGTGACATTTATGAACGTTAAATTGAAGCTACAGTTAAAAATCATAGATCAGCGCAAACAGACGCCACAGCATGTACTTGATTGTCGAGGTAAATTAGGTGAAAACACCAAAATCTACTGCCTGCTTGTGTCGATCTATAACTTCCAGGTTCCATAGGTTTTGAAACCCTAGGAATGCTAACCGATTTAGAGATACCAGGTACAGGTTAAGTTCACTATAAGGCTTGAGAAAGTTATTGCTGTGGTTCTCTTTATGTAGGTAACTAGAGAAAGTATGAAAAATTCTATTTCCTTATATTCGGCTGCCGTAGAAGTGTTACCTAAGATGAAGTAACCAAAGGTTTTTTTCTTAAAATTAATTGTCCGTTACGCTCAATTCCACATAAGCGTGACCCTTTAACTATCAGTGGCATTATTATGTCATCAAAAGACGTAAGCGATTACGGGGAGGTCATTGACTTGTTGTTGTATGTATGTATGTAACATATGGTTGTTGCATGATATTAATCTTCATACTCTACTTCAAAGGCGCATCACACGAGCGTGCCGGTAGTATTCACTCATTTCTTTTTAAGAATGAATAAAATTGAACGGTTAGGCATTCAGGAACTATGATTGTTCGTTTATTTTTATGTATGTGTAGGAATTGGTATCAAGACGGGCCTTTTTTACTTCGATATTTTTATCCCACTCTTACCTATTGGTTTAGCAACTAAAAGATATGTTCGAATCAGTATACTACATCCAGTATAGCTTGAATGGAATTATATTTTTATGAACATATGCCCACTGCTGTGACTTCTGTACAACAGGATAAGCAACGAAAACCTACGAAAATACAGAGCATGATACTAGGCGAGTTCAAGCAGAGTGAATATGTTTCTCTTAGATAGCCATATACGTCTTCGACTTCATCGTTACATTGCATCAGTTGAGTTGGAAAACAAACGCCTATTCTTTATATCAAAGTTATTGGTCAAATTAATACAGATGTGTTCAATAATTAACATAAATTAATTAACCAACGAATTTTAATACGGAAATGCACAAAAATTATACAAGTGAATGATACAACACGTTGACTATGACGCATTTTCTTCGTAGTACGCAGGCGCATAAACAAAGATTATAGGAAACACTATATACTTGTATTCTATCTCATTCTCTCACAGGCTAAATTCTCGCAGGTTAGTGACCCTGACTGTTGAGCCAGAGGTTCAAGTCAGAGGGATGGATTCCCACCCAGGACAAATAATTGTGTGATGAGTAATGACAATTTGTTCTGTGTCTGGGTGTAATTTACGAGTATCTATAATATGTTTGTATTTGAATCTATATAAGTATGTTTATCAGCAGTCTGGTTACCATAGTTCAGGGTCTGCCTTGTTTGGGATCAGACGGCCATGTGTAAGATGTATGAAATTATTTTAATTCTTGAAAAAAAAACTATCCGTTTAAAAGCTACGACCGTTGTTGTTTGTATTTATATGACAACCAATTATTGCTAACAAGTTCTTTAGAAGCCACCACGTTACCCTGTGATCAGATCATTCTGCACCCCAAAAGTGACAACTAATCTGGGACTAAATTAACCCGTTAATATAGTTTATAGGTTTAATGACAAATTTAATCCGTTGGTCGTTTATCATGCATCGTTCGACAACTTCAAACATAAAATATTGAAACCGTAAGCATAATCGCCGCTTTGGTTCTAAAAATGATAACTTTTATGTAAACCTTCGTTTATTATGTGCCATATTGTACGTTATATTAAATTTTGTATATACATATATACTGTTGGCGTGTCTATAATAAATAAATAAAACATTGCACTCTCTAGAAACAGGATTAATTAATTAATCTTAGGCCTTCGTTTCATTCGTAGTTGAACGAAATTGTTCATTTTCTTTTAGTTCCATACTTTCATCAACACGTTAATTATGTCCAAGTGTTTGCTACTACTAAAGAATTTGGACCTAATCTGCAGCACTTAACACAATTACGTCCATCACAATAGAACATTTAGAATATTTGAACAAAAAAAAACAAAGTTTCGTTTCATCATTGTTGACTGGCCTGTTGGTCTAGTGGTTAGTGACCCTGACTGCTAAGCCAGAGGTCGTGGCTTCGATTTCCACCCAGGACAAGTAATTGTGTGATGAGCACGATAATTTGTTCTGTGTCTGGGTGTAACTTATCTATAATATGTATGTATTTAGAAATATATAAGTATGTTTGTCAGCAGTCTGATTACCATAGTACAGGCTCTGCCTAGTTTGGGATCAGACGGCCGTGTATTATTATTATTATTATCATTAATTTATAAAAGAATAATAAAATAAATATATAGGCGCTATATTTATGCTTTATGATAAGTTTTTAGCTAATGTTTTTTTTGGCATGGTTTTTTAATTTAACGGTATTGATAAAATGGGCTTATTTACTTTTGTTTTTATTTTTGCTTCGTGTATTGTGTCGTTTCCTCGTGTTTTACATTCAATTGCTAAATTGTGCTTGAACAAAATTCTTGTTGAAACAATGTTCACTTATGTCTCTTTGCCATAGTAGGTCACAACAATACTACAAACATAAGTGAAAAATGACCTTAAATTACGGTACCAATATGACAGTTAGGTTGCTAAAGTGTATTATGATTTGAAATTCGATGAAACGAAAAACTTACACTAAAAAGAGACAAACATTTATAAATAGGATTTAGCCTGCGAGAGAATGAGAAAGAATACAAGTATACAGTGTTTCCTATAATCTTTGAAAAGAGACAAACATATTCATAAAAAGGATTTAGCCTGCGAGAGAATGAGATAGAATACAAGTATACAGTATTTCCTACAATCTTTGTTTTTGCGCCTGCGTACTACGAAGCCTTAAGTCACACTAAAAAGAGATAAACACAATACAATAGGGTTTAGTCGGCGAGAGAATGATATAGAATACAAGTATACAGCACTAAAAAGAGACAAACATATTCATAAATAGGATTTAGCTTGCGAGAGAATGAGATAGAGTACAAGTATACAATGTTTCCTATAATCTTCGTATGCTAGCACGTGTCTTTGCACCTGCGTATTACGAAGCCTTCTTGTGTCATTTACGTGTATCACTTTTGTGCATTTGCGTATTAAAATTCGTTGGTTAATTAATTTAGAAGTTTCGCTTCTGCCGTGTGTGAATTGCACACACACACTTTTGTTATAACTTAAAAAAAACTATAGGTACTTAAATAGACGACTCTGTTAAAATATCTGATATACCTCCTAACTCTTATACATTCCTATTGAGTTCAAGAATTATACATTACTTTTGTTATTTGTATTGTAACAATTGAAAGAATTATTACTTAAAAAATCAACACATAAATATAAAAAGGTGGCAAACCTAGCCTATTCCACCAACAAAGGCGCGGATGGAAGCTTGTAGAAATGTAATTATAAAAAACCGGGCAAGTGTGAATCTGACTCGTGCACCGAAGGTTCTGTATAAATTTGTTTCTAGATAGTTCGCCCAATCTCGGGATTAAATTCTCTAATATTATTGCCCGTTTTTCCGAGTATGTTTGAAAGACATACTTAACTTCGCCATTTCAGAAGTACTTCCCCATACATCGATATGCGTCACAGTCAATGTTTCAACCGCAATATATAATGACGAATGAAGAGAAATATTATAGACCGTAGACATAAGTATTTGATGTTACGCATTCTTAAGAAAAAGGGTCTTGACAGATACACAGACAGACAGACACCCGGACAACGATCCTATAAGGATTCCTTTTACTTTTGATAAACGTAATCCTAAAAAAAACTTTTGTAAAATAATTCGCTTTTTTAACAAACCGGTGTTAAGTGGAGCGTATTTCCCTGGCGATAGAAAGTCATATTTAGTCTAGCGACGGAGAAAACAGTCCTATCTACTTCTTAACTTCAACTTTTAATCATAATGCAAAATAATATCACATTCAATAACAAAGTTCATTTTCTTGTGATCCAATTTTCTGGTTTTATTCAAACATTCAAGTTTCAGCCACTTTCGGACAGTCTTATCGCTCCAAATCTCCGGCTTAAACAGCAATTTAAAGTGGTTTTGAACTCAAGTGCCACTGAGACGAGGCCTCTTCTGTTCTACAATGGATCCACTTCACTGTGTTTGGTAAATTAAAAGAGTCGGAATACATCCTCAAAATAGTTACAAGGTGGAGGTTTAATATAAATTAACGGGGACGTTACTTGACCTCCATTTGCTGTTACATACATATATTGCGCAAGTTCCGAGCATTTCAATCGTTTATTTAATACATATAAAGCGTGATTTCCGACTAACCCAATAACGAAATCGCTATTATTACTTCGAATTATTGAAATTGCCTTTAATTACTGCATATGGGAATTACATTGACATACAGCAATAATAAATATATCAATTTGGTGTTATCGCTATTTTAATTAGAACGGTTTAGGCGTAATAAACTACGATGTAAATGATATAATTTATATTTTTTACTAGTTTACAAGAGAATAAAATAAGTAAGACACTGATTGATTAGTTATAGTCAACGGATGTTAGATTAGATTATCTATATATTTATACGTGAACAGAATTCACGGCCTACACCAAAGTACACGCGTCCAGTATACAGGGTGTATCTTACTTACTTAAATCACTGAAAACACTGGCATCCAATTATAAAAAATATAAAAAAAAAAAACTATCCATTTACAAGTTATGACCGTTTGAATTTTCAGGTATTTTTCATTAGTCTCTCATAAAAGCAAATGGAATGTGTAAAGTTAAAGATTTTAAATCGTACATATTTTTTATTCACTCAGTTATTGAGAAAATCCATAAAAACTATCCTAAAAAGTTTTCGAAGTTTGTTTTTATTGATTTGCTTGGAATGAAAAATTTCACAAAATCATCTGTATTAGGATGAAAGTTCGATACGGCAATATACGTTTTAATTTCAACGTTACATCTCATCATGCCCTGCAGTTGTGTTAAAGTTAGAGTAATTCACTATTTATAAATACAATAAATTGTGTTTTTTTATTATTACAATAAAATAAAATATAAGCCTCTATTTTTCAACAAAACTGTTACCTAATCCGTCATAAACGGCAGAGATAAATCAGTATACACATAATGGCGATATTTAGAACAGTTTGGTTACAATGGTGCCGATTCTATTGTACACTCGACTAAACTAAAACCTGACTTAATTTCTTCATATGAAATCAACCTAGTGTTCTTCGTAATAAGGTCTATTTGTTACTAGCATCTATTTCTCATCGCCTCTAAATTTCAATAAAACCTGTCAACGTATACTCAACTTTATTTCCACGCAGCGAGAGTCTTCATTTATTCAAACGCTGTATAATTGCCGTATAAAAACTTGTTCAAAACGAACAAGGATGACGTGTTTTTAACCTACACCTACGAAGACGTTTAGTAAAAACACAGAGTAAAAGAGATAGCATTCAACGGATAGCGGCTCTCGCTACGTGGTATTAAAGTTTATTTAAGCGTATCAGACTTTAGTCGACAAATAAATTGCTTATTTCGATAGCGACATATGTTACCTACTTGTTTCAATTTGAAATAAGACCATGTTTCTAAGTGTACAAGGTTTACTTCTTATATGAAGAAAATTTAGTGAATTTTAATTTAGCGAGTGAAGTAACAGAATTGGGGCCAATGTCTGACGCCGTCTGCTCCAGTTATCTATTAGTCATTTCTTTTGTACTAACAGTTTTGTTTCAACTACATTTGTTACATCATATTTTTATTGAGAATTTTGCAATTTTACTATTGTGATTGTTTCGTAATACTACTTATTTTAATGCAAATATATTATGTAAATACAATCAAAACTTTTAATGTTACCTCATTTTAATAATAATTATATTCAGTTACGCGATGTATTCTGATGAAGAAAAATTATTAATCTAACCCGATATATTAAATAATTACTGAAATAAATAGAATGCATAAACTTCATCAATTCAAAAAACAACTGCATTTTTGAACAGAGCATTGAGTTTCTGTTCAAAAATTCTCTAAAACGTGAAACTTGACAATCAGAGCCTGTTCTATACCTGCCAGTGTTCTGAATAATAAATATGTGTACCGGCAGTTAGTAGAACCATGTGGGCGAGGGGGTTTGCATACGCCCACACAACTTGAACACCTATTTTTATATAATTTAATCTCTAAATCTTTGTTTTTAACGTTTCTGCCTTTATCTAAGCTATAAGTATTGTCTCCTCGACTTACGCGTGTACCATGTTTCTCTAATGACCTTATTTTGGTCGGGATAATGTTATTAGTTTACTCTGTAAAAGTCTTCTTTCCAAAGTTCGGTTGAAGAGTTTTGTACTGTTTTACAAAGTAAAAGGAAAGATCGTATTTGTAACACAAAGCGCGTCCATTGTTAAACAGTTTGCATAATATCTAGAACAAATTACGTTACCAGCCAGTGTGTAGAGTAAACTTTGAACTGAATTTATAAATTAATTTGCTTTATAAATTAATCAGAAGGCAAACATGTGTTCGAAAGTAGCTCGAGGTGGATGTATATTTATTATTAATACGCCTACCGACATTGTAGAGGGATAAGTCTACATAAAACATTATTGACAATGAATAGCAAATGAACCAACTTTAATCACGCCACAAAACCTAACATAATATTTGATGAAGCAGGTACTCACCTTGACACTGTGTGTCTTTTATCATAAACAGCAAGAACGCCGTGATTGTCACAAATCTCCAACGTCGCCTGCCCATAGTTGTGATTAATTTTCACCGTGTCATTGATAATAATGTCACACCTCACTAAATATGTTTAAAGTTCCTCAGACTTTCTCTGAGATTTGAAGATAGCCATATTTGGCAGTTGAAACTAGGACAGCGGTTGCTACGCCATGCCGTTAGGTCTGTCACATCTGAAACAAAACAGTAAGCCGATCAAGGATAATGTCAAGTTTATTTATTAGTAAACATAAAAACGGTTGTCAGAACAGAAAGCTCAAATTCTTAACATATCATGCAAAAAGTAGGTTAACAGATTCATAAAAACGTCGACATCGCGTAAATACTTTTTTTTTATGATTAATAAAGTCACTGGATGTGTCGCTGCAGTTATTGATTGTTAACACATACAACACACAACGTACACATAACATTACGTTGATCAGAATAATAAAAACTTATTAGGTTTTTATTATTCTGATCAACACAAAACTGATAACAAATAGTAAAAATAAGTTTTAAAATTAAAATTCTTATCTCGACAAAGTATCTTTGCATAAAGTCGTAAATAAATCTAGTCCCTAAATATGTATATGCAGTATCGCCGACGTTCGGTTTCATCAAGGGTGGTCTTAACGCATGATCAAAATGTACAGTAATAATTTCTAGTTTTTGGCACCAATTTTGAAATGATATTTCAATTGATTGAAGTTGAATATTGTCAAACATTATTACATTGCTTGTGTTTAAATTCGTATATTTCATTCAAACTGGTGGTTATGATTTGCTGGTTATGAAAGGACTGAAACGTTAATCGCTCTACCTTTTTTAACACGCTTTTATTAGCGTTACTGATTAACTAACAATGTAATCACATGTTATAAATAAATTTTAACCTACTTGTAATTGTATTGAAATGAAATTTTGTATGTATAAATAGTTTGGATAACATTCAGATTTTTTAAAATGCTTCTTAACTACCAAATTAACTAGCGCAAGTAATAGTGACAGGCCATCTACGCATTCCTAAACTGAGCGCAATCAATAAACTCCAAAATGGAGTGATATCCAATCAACAAGCAACCCCAAGACAAAAACGTCAGGTAGCAGTAAAACTTTAACCGATAGTTTTGTTCAGCACCATTGAAAACAGATACTGTTTCAGATTATTATTATAACAATGTCCGCAGGCGGTTTCTGACATGTTACTACAAAGTTTATGTGACAGCCTTCAAAACTTGAGCGAGGGCGAACGTGATCACAACAGTGGTCGATATCAGCAGTCATTGGGTTATTTTGATGTTGAAATATATTTAAGTGAGTATGTTGATTGATTAGACTTTTAGTGCCAAAACGTGTGTAAAAATAATAGTTTGACTACAAAATTAACCTTCTTTTCAATTGGCAGTTTAGTATTCTAAGACTATTATTTAGGTAGTTGTAAATCTTCCTAATTGTATTCGGTACGCATGTAAAATTTTTAAAACGAAAATTAACATAGAGAATCGATTGTCTTTTAGCAGACGATTTAAAATAGTGTGTATTCATCATACAGTGTTGTATCCTATTAATTAATGCGAAAACAGATACCGAAGAAAACAAGCAATGAACAAGTAGATCCGTGTTAAGGGCGTGCGCTAATGAGCTTTTGTTTCTGTTACTCTTGACTTCGAGAGAAGTAAATGTCACCGTAGAGGTGACAGTGCAAATATGGAGCGACAGGACGGAAAACATTCCAGTGAAGTACTCGCTTTAACGACCTGACACGAGTATTAAGAACCGGAAAATATTTATTTCCGTAGGAGAGTAGCAGGTGACATTGTTAATATTGTTAAATAAATTACGTTTATCTGCAGCTTTTGTTTATGGGCATCATCTTTGTTAAATTTTTATTTAGAGTACCTTTATACCTTGTGTTTTCTTGTAATTATATCAAAATTTTATTTTCTCATAAGGGTTTTATTTTAGTGCTCGTGATTTTACTTGCACCGCGAGTCGTTTAAAATACCAATAGATTAATTGGACGCAAATGAAATGAACAAGTAAATATTTGTGTGATGAACATGATTATTTGTTCTGTGTGTGGGTGTAATTTATCTATAATATGTATGTATTTAGAAATATATAAGTATGTTTATTTTATCAGCAGTTTGGTTACTAAAAGTAAATATGTAATTCTTAGCATATTTGTTTTGAAATAAATAACTTATGACAAGAATCTTGAACCAAAAGTTTTGAAGGTCTCGCAAAACTCAGTAAATATATTTTAGACTACCTACTACAGTTCTGTTTGGTTATTAATATTAATATACTAAAAGCTGATAAATACACTGCAAGATTACACAAAATCGAGTACGTAGTTTAATTTAACGAACATCATGCGTGAAACCGATGACAAATCCTAATACATTTTACCGTCACGCCGCGACCTACAGCAATTCAGCGGTGTAGTATACAATTTTAAAGTGGGTAAGGCTGCGGGATACGACACAATAATATAAATAAAGGAAAGTACAAGAAGTTTTTAATAAAAAACTCACCGCACCCATAAGAAAATAATGTGTATACTTATGCTGTTACACCTTTTTTAATTCTGACTAATTGTGACATTAGTATAAGGAAGGTTCATAGACGGGTTTACGTTTTAGTCCTTAGTTTAAAGAGCTCCTCAAAACTTTATTGTAAAAGGTAAAGTAGGAAATAGTTATAAAAGAAATTATGAAGATAATAAATTATGTTATGAAATTAGCCATTTGGCTTGACTGTGAGTGTCAATTTGAAATGGGACATACTTTGCCGATAAAAAAATTATTAACATTTTTGTCATGGTAATATATGGTAATGTAATCTACATATTATAATACTAGCAACCCACCCCGGCTTCGCATGGGTAGCAGAGACATCTTCAACAATCATCAACATATTTCAATCAATTTACATAAAATCCTAACAAATTATACACCTAAACCTTCCTCATGCATCACTCTGTCTATTAGTGAAAACTGCATGAAAATCCGTTTAGTAGTTTTTCAGTTTATCGATGTAGTGACGAGATCGAGTAGACGAGTTTATGATGTAGTGATATTGATAGTCATATTGATCTTCTGAATTATTTATTATACGTAGTGCTATTATTATTATTTTAAGTGCCTAGTGCTGCTTCGATCATTTCTGGTCCTTCGTAGCGCACTCTTGCTTAATAGTTTACTGTTCAGACTTATCGCTTCGAGATACCTCCAGATCTTATCAGCAGTGATTGTTTGTATTTCCTGCGGTTGCATGATATATATATATATCCCAAGGTTAATACCTCGTTACCGCATTAGTGGGCTGCAAAAGCATAGAATATGCATTGCAGTTTCTTCTGCCTCTCGACAGAATCTGCATATTGTGTTCTCGCCCAACTTAAGGTTCATCACATGTACGGTAAGTAGTGCTAACAAGAAATAAACAACTGTACAGCGCTTTTCAAAACAGTTAAAGAAAATGTTTTGTAGTGCACTTCTTTTAGCACTACCTCTACGTGCCTATTATCGGAGGTAGTGAAACGTATAGTGACGTCAGAGCGCGTCACGTACCCACGCCGCGGGGCTGTCGCCTCGCTCACCTCGTGAAAGCGCTGCGTTCCGGCTCGTCGGACCGTTTCTACAACACATAGCCACATCAATACACACTGATGTGTTCATGTTTTTCTAATCATTTACGTAATACTCGAACAACACAATCAGCGATAGAAACTAGCAATATTTTATATAAAGTTATTGTTTGCTGTATTATTGCATTAAACTATATTGCATTAGCTGTAATTACAAAACTTAGCTACTTCTTCAGATTCGATGCGATACAATAGGTACTATAATATAAAAAAAAATTAAAAAATAAAACAAATAATTGTACAAACGGTGGTGTTATCGCTAGTTGCGATTTCTTACAGACAACCTTTAGATGGACAGATGCAATAGATTTGTATATAGGTACAGGTACTATTATGTATGCTGTTATAGGGCAGTTAACATGTGCACGAATTCAGCTAAGTAAATTATTTGAATGATATAAATTTAGGAGGAAAAGAACGTATAATAAATATACATATAAATTAAATATACTTATACCTAACATAGAAACTTATTAAGTAACATATCTGCAGACAAAGACATTTATACATATATATTACATACATACATACATACCAATATTAACTAAATATATAATGTGAATTATAAGTATTATAAAGAATATGATGATGACAGATAGTAATCCGAGATCAGTTCTTAAAAGTGTTTAGCGATTGAGCACGCCTAACACATTCAGGCAATGCATTCCACAGGCGAGCTGCATGGACCGTAAAAGATTTATGAAGGAAAGTAGTGGAGTGCAACGGTATTTTCAGGCGCTGATTTTATTTATTACTACAAACTGATACTAGACCCAATGCTTTTTGAAATAAAAACTCAAAGGTCAAGCAAGAATTTCAACTCTCGTGACCATTATTGCTGTCAGAAACATGTGGTCAACCCTTAAGTAGGTGTCATTATGTTTTTCGACTCATTATTCAATTTTTTTCTTAACGACAATTATAAAAGAATGCTAACGTATGTATACCTTCTTAATAACTGAACTTTTTAATAACTTTTCATAAAAACCATGAATAAAGTTATTATTCTATTTAAGGTCTGTTGAATAGCCCATGAAACAAGTAACCGTGGGCTTTGGTCTAGTCCTTTCGTACATTTCGAAGCGGTTGTTCTTGATTTTAAAGAACCAATGAGATAAGCTATAAGTAATTAAAAAGCACTAAGTACTAATTGTGTTTTAAAATATTGTTACATTTAATTTTGTGAATAATATTTATCAAAAACCTTGTCATGCATGGTTATCGTATTCAGATCCTTCTGAGAAACCAGAAATTGCAATCATACTTTTCTGTGTAACTTCTTAAGTACCCCATATAGTGCACGGAGTTCTTTAAGCACTCCTTAAGAGACTCAATTTAAAGAAGTTGTTCTGTAATTTTAGCCCGTGTGGTAGGAATTTACACTTAAACCGCATTGTACCTACACGACCATTCCTAACATAATTTTCATTCGCTCCAAGGAGAGAAATATCGTTGGAGCCATGGAGTACGTTAATATTACCAATAAGAATTTTAGTCAATCCAAGCCTTTTAAACTACGTATTGTTCTATCCTGTGGTAGTCACAGCACAGAGACCTATAACAATAATCACTGTGGCTATTTCATTTTAATGTTTAATTGGTTAATGATTCAACTGAATAATTCTTCAATTTAACAAAAAGGTTTAGTAGTTATTGGTAACATATTTTTAACATGAATAGTGCAAGTGGTAGTGTTGTTTTTGTATTATGACATTTAATAGTCAACGTCGAACATTTACATTCTTTTATTCTACAAAGTATCGTATATTAACGTATAGATTCGCTATGCAATAGTCCCTGAATATCTCTCAATCGCCTTAAAAACGGTACCTATCCCCATTAATTTTAATAACGGCCATAAAATATTGTTATGTTCAATTCAAATTACTTTAGCAACTCGTAAATGAAGTCAAAATTATTTGTCGTTAACCTTGATCAATATTTAACTATAATTTACTAAGTATAAAGTGCCTACTAAATTTCGTAGTAAATTACAAGGTTTTTTTTAAATACTTGAGGTTGCAACTTCTAAAAATGCGAGGTCTGCATTTTTAGAAATTGCATGACAATGCATTGTCTAGTCAACGACTTACTTTATCTAGTTGTTGCCAATGGGAATTACAAATTTCAGTCAGGGTTACTATTCAATCTGTATTACTATAAGAATAGCAGATGCTTCACCTACATATCAGTTATTTAGCGTTTTATATGCTGTTCACATACTTAATTCATATAGTTCGTGATGTTTGTTTTAGTAATACATTTTTGATGCTTGCGTAATATAAGTATAAATTAACCTCAAGTTACATTACGGATGCATCTAATATCAATGAGAATATTGTTTTTCAATATATCAGAAACGTTGATATTATTTCGCTGAGATTTCGATAAGGTTAGCAATGACAATGATCATTTACTTATCTGTCCGTTGACTACTATTTAGTGAAAACGACTTAGTTCAAATAAACCCTAAGTATCTGTGCGATTTCTAAACGCAGTACTCATTCAAACGAATGGCATTATCTGATGGTATTTTTATTAATTTTGTCAGAGAATTGCTTAGGTTTCTTAAAGTTGTTATATCTATCTTTTTCTTAAAGTCATTCAAATTTCTTAATCTTAATTAATAAAAGATGTGAAGAGAATGAAAGACGTGTTTATAATTATCATTTATAGCTATTTACGTATTATCATAGCCGCAAAGGTTACCAATACAACTATATTTCGACGTATTTGAATTTATTTTAAAAACTTATCGATCAACATTTACATTTAAAAACAATTTTAATTTTTTTGATATCGAATGTGTGCTTAAAAGCTATTAGTGCTTATATGAACTTCCTGCAAAATGTTTATCATTTTAATGTTATATAAATACATTTATTTTGTTTCTAAGCATGAGTTTCTAAACTAAAAAAAATACGAAAACGAAATCAATATGCAGGAGTTTAGTTTGATTACAATTACGAAATAATTAATTAATAATAATTATTAAAGCAGCTGAAAAACATTGTTTATGCCATTTATAAAATGAAAGAGACGACACCAGTCATACGATAAATATTTTTTTAGGCACTTCCATACCAATATTTTTTTCTTGGATGAACTGATTTCTCGAAAGCTTTAGTCGGTAAGAAACGTCAAAACTTATATCAGGGATACTAGACCCCACTAACTAACCGCATCTAGTGAATAACTCAAGCTGCAAAAAGATTTCCAGTTAACTTCACAGATAGACTATTTAATTCAATAAAAAATCTATGAATATTTTAACGCTTTATGAATTTTCAACGAACTCGGTCTGTTATGGTAATATCAATAAGAAGTAAATCTACCATTTTCTTCAACAGGCCCCGGGCTATGAAACTGATCTTTCTCTATTCATCAGATAGGGGCGAGCTGTCTATCACTTCGATTTAATTGGAAAGTTACGATTACGGATCGAATTCTCGAGAGATTCAAAATTAGAAACAAAATTCTCGAGTTGAATAGCGAACATAATCGTTATTTGGAAACGAATTGAAATAATTTAATAACATAACCAACCAGTCAAAATTTACGTTATTTTACTTAATTTGAATTTGTCCATACTGAATTGTTAGATTGTCTTAGAACTGAAAAATAAAAAAAACATACTTTGAGTGTTTTTGATAGCTTTCAGAGTGGAGGTAACAACGCATAGAACATGATTAGTGAGGGTTGTAAAAAAAAATGCTTGTGTGACAACAGTTTACAACACAATACAATGACATTTACATACACAATCACACTTTTTTAATTTCACTCCCCATAAATATGAAAAATCATTTCTTAAAGAGTAACCTTGGCTTACCTACGTTTTAAAGCATATGTGACGGCTCCCAGATGCCAAATGAAATCTTAAATGTAACAATTTAATATATCTAAAATCTAAACCTAAATAAAACTAATATGTTTCGTGATCACGTTAATTCCCTTATAAAGACATAAAAAGTGCCACTTGCTTAGTGGAACTTCATACCTTCAGATTGAGAGAGTGATGAGTTGCATTACATTTGTAAGTGCTCTCCTATAATATAATACAAATCGGAATGAAAGTAAACGCAAGCTAATACGTAAAAGCTCGCACTTGGTACCTAAAAGATACTAAGGAGTTTCTTGCAACTTTCCTGTCCTATAGCCGTTCGTTGAAGAGTATCCCTGACTGACAACAGTCTTCACGTCTTCGTTTTTTAACTTGCGTACTAAAGTGACATCTCTGCTTCACAGTGTACATTACAAATAGACATATACATTAAAGTACCAGACTGTAAATACCAGACCCAGAACTGTTAATCTCTTATTACTAATTATTTACTAATTTGACAGTTACAATGTCAGATAAAATCTCCAACATGTCACCTATTGTCATAAACATTGTCAGGTGTTATAAACATTATCTTAGTCGACTTCATTATATCTTGCCACCACTTCTTATCTCCCGATCTTTTTGGCCTAATCTCACTTACTCAACAAATAAACAACATGGTTTACTGCAGCAAGAGTCATATTAAGTAAATAACAAAGGCTGTGTGCAATATATTTATGTCCCAAAATTCCACGGTATCAAGGCCAACTTAGTCACCACAAGTGGTACAAGTGGTGGGTGGTAGTGGTGTTGCTGACTATAACTTTTTTTATAAATGGAATAGGTGTTTGTCTTCCCACTTACCTGATGAAAACTGACGATAAAGATGAAAATAGTACTGTTGTAATGAAAACCTATTGAACGTTCCAGGACTATTAATAGAATAAAATAAGTTTTTTTTTTTTTAAAGTTAAACTGTTTTTTGAAAATTAGCAACCCGCCCTGGCTTCGCACGGTTACAAATTATACACCTAAACCTTCCTCATGAATCACTCTGTCTATTACTGAAAACCGTGGGTGGAACCGCGAGGCGCTGCTAATATGTAGTGTTAATAATGATGTAGATAATGTACTAAAACCTAAAAAAATATTCGGTAGGTCCTAGGTACCAATCATCACACCACTCTCTTCATCAATTTAGAAAAAATAAAATCGTGGGGCGTAGTAAATTTTATACCCATATTGAGGGGGTGGTAAATAAATATGTAATCCGGCATTTTGTAGCAGCGGCCGTCTTGAATTTACAATGACATATTTGTATTGTCATCAGAGTCAAAGATATGTACCAAATATCAGATCAATCTCTCAACAGGGAGGGGGTAAAATTTCAACTACTAAATTTGTCACAAACCGAAAACGAACAGGTCAAGCTAAATAAAACCGTTTAATAAAAATAGACGCAGCAGTACCTCCCAGACTTTGGCCGTTTGTTCCCACTTGTTCTACTAAACAGTTCTATGGTAGAACTAATGATGTTTTTTTCTCTCAATAGTCCTACGATATTAGGTGTTACAAAATAGTAGAACTAATGGGAGTCTTTATTCATACTTGTAGTACTTGTTCTATTCCATAGTTCTACGGTAGAACTAATGGTAGTTTTGGTTCTCACTGGTACTACGTTCCGATTTATTCCGTAATAGTAGAATTAGTGAAATTTTACTTCCAAGTAGTTCTACTCTAAGGAATGTATTACCAAATATAGTATTACCATTACCTCACATCAGGATTAAAGAAAACTTAAATTTGATTGGACATCTAAATAAAACACTGATAATTAAATTTTACATTGTTTATGAAAAAATCATTATAATGACATAGAAAACATATTTATGTTTTTGAATGAAATACTAAACTATCGAATCATTTCCAAAAAGTGTCCCACGCTGATTTTGCCAGTCATTAATTATAGTTGTGCATTTCTTATAAAACTATCATTATCAATTTCAATTCTTCGACAATTTGGTTGTGAAGAAGGAAAATTCTGATTTTTATAGTTACCTATAGAAGACATTAGTGAATCGTTATGTGTAAAATTTACAAAACATTTCCTTCATTTTTATTTATTTCGTTTTTAACTTTGTGATGCCATCCTTCCACAATATTGTTTGTGCGATGACGTTCTTTATAGGTACACCACATATTAATAAAATTTTCTCTCATCCAGTAATTTTCAAAATAGCTTATGAACTGTTTTAGCCGCTTGTTACTATACTCGGATACTTCAGTTAAATTTTTTTTAACCCTAGTAATTTTATTTGTGCCTATAGATAAATTGATTAATTTTTTCTTCTTCATAACCAAAACATCGAAGAATTTAAATTGACAAACAGTGTTACTTCACTCGCTAAATTAAAATTCACTAAATTTTCTTCATATAAGAAGTAAACCTTGCACACTTAGAAACAAGGTCTTATTTCATATTAAAACAAGTAGGTAACATTGTCGCTATCGAAATAAGCAATTTATTTGTCGACTAAAGTCTGATACGCTTAAATAAACTTTAATACCCCGTAGCGAGAGCCGCTATCCGTTGAATGCCATCTCTTTTGCTCTGTGATTTTAGTAAGCGTCTTCGTAGGTGTAGATTAAAAACACGTCATCCTTGTTCGTTTTGAACAAGTTTTTATACGTCAATTATACAGCGTTTGAATGAATGAAAACTCTCTCTGAGTGAAAATAAAGTTGAGTATACGTTGACAGGTTTTACTGAAATTTAGCGGCGCTATATAGATGCTAGTAACAAATAGACCTTATTACGAAGAACACTAGGTTGATTTCATATAAAGAAATTAAGTCAGGTTTTAGCTTAGTCGAGTGTACAATAGAATCGGCACCAATGATGGCTTTATAAGAAATGGGCAACTAAAATTAATGACTGGCAAAATCAGCGTGGGACACTTTTTGGAAAGGAACGAACCGACGACTCCATCCAAAAGGAGCTGTCAAAGTGTTTAGTTCGACTTCTTGGTGTTTCGATAATGAAAGGATTGAATCTCTGGAACTCGAATTATTTGTGGTCTCCTCGTTAAAAGAGATACCGATAATATTGCAAACAACATTACTTAAATAGTTATTCGTTTGTTTATTTATTAGATTTATCAGTTAATCAATATTTCACTCAGTTTAAATACATTTTTATTATTTAAAAAAAATTACCTATTCCTATATCGAAAAGAATGAATATTTAATGCTGGAGCAGGAATTTAAATATTAAACTCGCCTACTGCTACTGCATTCAGTGCTGAGTGCTGATTGAGTTCTGTTATTCAAAGACTTACACTTTGCGTCGGTACATTGCATAGAAATATTAATAATTGGACATTATTGTCATTCCTCAGTGAGTCTGTCTCGCATTTATAATAGTATAAATATTACTACTGTTAGCTATTAAAAATTAACAAAACTGAAATTATAATCTGGCCACATCTCATCATCATGAGGTTGACAGTTAACAGGTTAATGAAATATCTTAGTTAAGACTAACGTCTGATTGCATCGAACGAATTAATGAACAGTACAAAAAAGGGATACCATCACCTGAACTTAACCAAGCATGCAATGCAATGTAGCATTCGGACATTTACCGGTACAGAATTCCCATCCGACGTCATCGCGTGCATGGGACTATTTGATCATCATCTTCACATTCCATAGACTCAGCTTTCCGCAATTTGCAATTATTAAAGCGGAACTGTCTACTTTGGGTCACTTCGATGAGCCATCCGTATATGCATCAAGGTCGAATAGGAATTAAATTCTTTGTTTGGTGGCTCCAATTTGCATTCGCACACAATACATTTTTTATCGTACCTTCCGCTAAAATCAAGTCGGGTTATTGTTTCTTTTTCATTTATTTATTTATAGCACACCTAATGATTGCTGTGAGGACACTGGAGTGAGGTCACCGGTCTCAATGTAGCTGAGTGCTGCTAAGTGCATCTTGTTGTTTTGTCTTGAGCTCTGGCAACTCTGGGCCCATACACCAATTTAAATCCATCAAGCTATTGAAGCACGAAATAATATCAATATCTTCCATGGTACTTCCAACTATGACTAAAATGTCAACGAAGTAGAAACAGATCTCTGCATTGATTTTTTTTAAGGCTCTGACTTTAAAGGTAAAGTCTACTATTTTTCGATTATAAAAATTAGATTTTTAGATTATAAATGCTCCAAAGTGCTGGGAGTCAGAAGTGTATTTACATGAATAAATACTGGGTAGGATGCAAACCTAGAATTCTTTGATTAAAAGTCTAATCTATCAATCAAATATAACATCAATCTATTAACGAATTGGGAGCACCCACGTGACACCTATACACATACACAGTAGTACAGTGTTAATAAAAACTGAAATCTGATGAATGAAATCTAAATCTACCTGATGCTTTATTAAAATACTGGCGTGGTAATAAACTGTTTTTTTTTTGCTTTAATATAATATGCTTCAACAGTTTCCTCAAGAAGTAGCAAGTTGCGTTTCAGGCCTTCAATTTAAAAGTACATTTTAGAAGACATTAAACTTTCAACTGATTATTTTTATAAGTATAAAAAATAACGATTTACACCTTTAGGCAATTGTAAATATTGAAAGATATAATAGCAAATTTCACAAGTTTGTACGTGGCCAGTGAAATGTAATTCACACGGCTATTAAGTGGAATATCGAGACGTGGACACAGTAACATGCGAGTTAATTTCATGGGCGTAGTTATAAAGTGTTCTCGTATGCAAATGGGGAGTCCAAGCGTGTCTGAGGCGAACTTAAATTACCCCCATTGTGTAGGTTACAACGCTTACAACATACTCTCACGGTCGACGTATTGTGGGCTCACGTATGGAGCCTGTACGCATTCGGGTCATACTTGTTACTAAACAAATGAAAACACAAGAAGTTTGACACCGAACATAAGTTACTAAAATAAACATATTCGGTTAATTTCAAAGGGTAAACAAATCACAGTGTGTACGATTTTCCTTTCATAGTAAGTTATCACTTCAAAATATATATATTATATAATATATATATATGTGTGTATTATTAAAACATTTTATTTAAAATTCACTATTGTCTACTTGTGAACTTATTTAAAGCACATAAAAGTTAAGACCTAAAGTTCGTTCCTAAGAACGAGAACCCAACACTATCAAACGAATTTTTATAAAACTTGTACTCCATATTTTGTAAAATACGCTCTATGGAAATAAATACTTTAGTACATTGTTCTATTACATACTTTGTTATTCTATACCTTTTAGAATGTAAAAGAAAAAACATAGTATGAAATGTTTTCCTATAGCCATTTCTGAAGTGATGATGGTGATAAAATTACATACGCGTTTTTATAGAACACGAGCCTATTGTTTTCTGTTCAAAGTCACTAGTATTTATTGACGCCTTGAGAACGTATTATTAATTTAAAAGGTTATGTAAGATCTAATAAATCGAAGTATAGTGGTGACACGGTCACGAAGAACAACTACTAACACTCGACAAATACTTGACCAATTGTAGTTTCAAGGCGTGCTAACAACTCCCTGAAGGTCTATTTGACACTTGTAAATAAATCATGAATTTCCAATGCAGTATACACAAACAAAACACCTTTGCCTTTTATGATCATAAAACCTTATTCAACTTAACCTCTTCATGTATTTTCATGATAGATGTTTTAGTGACTCAAATATATTTTTTATACCACAATTTTTAATACTACTAAACTGTATTCTATTATATAGTATATATATAGTATATTTGAATATGATATATTATAGTCTCAGCTTTATGCTGATAACAAAGTGTGCAATGAACGAATACTTTTAATTTACTGTACTGAAAGAGCAGTAATTGCTATAATTGAATTATATGGTTCGAAGGACCAAAAATGTAAATTAAAATGTAAACCTACTATTGGAAATTTTTTATTGCAAATATTATTAGTTTAGTGCAGCTAATATAATGCATGCATTTCGCAAAGTTATGACTATACATTTATAGGGGTTTTAATTGTATATCTATTTGTAAGTTTATTCATATTTATACATACACCTATTAACACTAAGCGGGAATCAAAACCGCAACATGGTTGTATTTTATTTTTTCTTAAGCCTTAAAATATGGTTTAGAAATATAATTCTGTGTATCATCTGCAATATATAAAAATACAAAGGAAAAACGTATTCTTGATATAAATACGTTTTCCTTTGTTTCGGAACTTCGTAAAATTTTAATAAAAATAAGATTCAAACTATGTCTCATGTATTACCAAAATAAATATATTGTAAGCGTATGCTCGAGTCGCTCGCGTATATTTAATGACGTGTAATAAACCTAATCAATCTACTTTATTGCTCAGCCTGTCTATGATAAAAACGAAATCTATAAATAATATAATCAGAGGCCGTCTACACACTTAGTAAGTTTTATAATAAATGGTATACCGAGGCTCGCACGGTCAGATTTATCAGCCATTTGCCCTACTTTCAAGGGTTAAATAAGTGCCCTATTTCACAAAAGTTGCTTGTTTCAACAAACGTCAAACACCAGCCTTGGAACTTAAGTTAAGAATAATTTATTCTTGTATGAAATATCTGAAGTTTATCTTCAAAACTCTGTTTAATTGGATTTATGTCAAACAAAAATTTACTTAATTACTAAAATGCTTTGTAACATTTCCCAATGTTTATTTTACAACTTGAAGAACATTATTGAAAATTAAAATTTCTTTACCTCGAATGAGGTAGATGAATATTTAAGTAACATGCTTAAATATAAATATCTTTATTAGAAATCTATTGATAGAGTGTAAAATTGCACCAAGCTAAAACTTTCTTTTAACATTTAAGGCTACGAAATCGATAGGTACAAAGGTACAAATGCTGTTAGTAAAAAATAATGTAAACAGAATTTTAGGAAAAAAACAATTTTCTGAGATCAAGTTTATTTAGTTAGACACTACAACTAATAAAAATGCTCATTTACAATCTGGCTAGATAATCTGGATCATTAAAATTACGCCACGAGAGCGCTTGGCTCTGTCTGTCGCGAAAGCCATCTAGACACGCGGCAGCGTGTCAAGCCAAGTTCAAGAATTAGTTTGTACAAAAATCACGACCACCATTTTAGTATCATCCAAATTGAGGTCCAAAGACTGAAGACCACCATTATAGATATGGATGATACTAAAATGGTGGTCCTCAGTTTGATGGACTCGAGATTTGCATTTTCACGCCCCGCTTAAAGGACCTGGGGCTATATGTCGAAGAGAACACATGTGTTGGTAATGAGTTCCACATTTTAATGGTGCGGCAAAGAATGGAGGTGCTGAACTGTTTGGTTCTTGTTGGGATTGTTTGCTTTTTTGTATATTAATCTGCTATAATCTTACCCGAAAATTGAAATAAACGAACTGTTGCATAAAATATAAATCAGATTAAACCAGTAGTGTGTTACCTCCCGATCGCTACACAGATGAATTAGTATTCTTCCAACGTTTCACCACTAATGCAAGTGACCCCACACCAGCACATGCAGTTTGCAAAAATATTCCAAAATTTATTCTACAGCCTACATTTTATTAGTTTTGTATACATAACTTGCCTCAAGTTTCGGATTTTTAGGAATAAAAAGTAAACGTTACGTTGGGTCATCGAAACATCGGCTGTAATGAAAAATGTGATTTATGGCTCCAAGAAAATACACTTATCTTGATGGAGGCTTTCAGTGTGCACGGGGCTATGTCATTTGAGATAAGCGATGATAGCTTTATCGTTATAGTTTTTTCTGTTAGTTTAGTTATTCTTTCTTCTGCTTTCTCTAAGTTTTTGGTAAATTTAGTCTAGGTCTTAACTATAAAACATTTTTTTTTTATTAGATGAAGTCAACATTCTTACTTTCTTTCTTTGAAATGACTAAATATTACGTCACAATAGAATATAATTAGATATGATTTCAAGCGCTAATTTATTATCTCGTGAATTCCTTTTTGTTTCTTTTCTCTTTTCTTGACTTTTAGATTATGGTTTACAAATTGAATCGATACATATCGTAAATCTCAAAGTTAATGAAGCTCATTATTTTGCCAAACATCTTGAAAATACCTTATGGATAGGCAAAACTTGTGTCGATGTTTCACTTCAGAAGTTTATTTTGTTTTTCTGTTTCAATTCTGCGTAAAATATCGTACTTGCTTGAGCAAACCCACTGAAGAGTAAAATCCTCCAGTGATTTAATTTTTTTCTCAATATTAGATTATAGCAATGGTAACTGCGCTAGAATAACGCAACGTGCTACGTTTCAATGCACAGAGACACACATAACTGGAGCGTAATAAATTCTTGGTTCGTTTGAGGTAACGCCAATGTTATTTCACAGTCGAACATAACAAGTACAAACCAATAATATTCCAAACTAGATGTTCCAAACTTTGTGTGGTCATATTGATTAAGCGAATTGAGTTAAACCGCAATCACGTTTTATATTATAGAACCTAAGTAATTAAGTTGAAAATGATTTGGCAGTCTACAAAAATTGGCTAGTTCATTTGGCAAGTGTAAGCCTTCAAATACGAGTATTGACGCGAATGCCTGCCAAGTTTGAAGTGGTCAAGTATCTGGCAAGAGATATTAATGTAAACTGGTTATGTACGTATTTGCAGTTATATAAAAAAGAACCGCAGACTTATACGTATTTTCTTTTGTCAATGGTGAGGTTCTTAAAGGTAATAATTTACCGTACCGTGGTATGTGCTTACTGAAAATAATGCATCGTAAATGTTGACAGTATCCAGGCGAAGCAATTAGCAAGCGACCGCCAGTGGCATAAGAATATAAAATATAACTAAGAATGCAACAGTACCAATTTTGTCGTAATTCTATTATCTAGGGTATCATAAGCCAAACACCAAGCAAAGCTGCAGGCAAATCTAGTCAATTATAACCTTGTTACGTACGTTATCTGAGTAGGAAACCTGCGTGTCTCAACACAATGGCACCATACATCACCGAATCATTAAAGCAGCTAACGCAACGCTTATTACTTATTACTCAATGCGTTGTTTGGCACGTCTGGAGCCAGTGCAGCCGGTTCGCAACCTTGTGCCCCCCCTCTCTATACCGCCCCGCGACCCCTTCCCGCCCTCGATTCACTTTCACTAGCTCATTCGGTTCAGGCCAGTGCTTCGGCCTTCCTCGGCCATCTTCGGTATTCGTAGAGAATTTGAATAACAAAAATGTTTCCTTGTGGCAGTTTTGTGGTTTCGTAAGAATTTTGGTTTGTATGGTTAACGTTTTCAATGAAATTAAGTTAACGATTTTTGGCAACAAGCTTATTTCTGGCTGTGAGGCAAAACTAGAAAATTGCCAGTAAATGGCAATAATTCAAGACTTTGGCGTTTATTTATGAAAAGTGGAAACATAGCAAGTGCACCTTCATTACATGATTAAAGTTCTTACTAATAGAGTATGAACTTTAATCATCAATCAATCATTAATCACTTAAAGTTATTAGATAGACAGATACATAAATATATACCTTCATGGATTTTCTTTTTGTTTTTCATATTTAATCAAGTTTTAGGGGACTGCAGTGCGCTTTTTCAAGAACTGCATAAAAGGGGTTTTCCCGGTGTAGGTAATAAGCGTGTGACGTTCCCGGTATCACAACTGTGACCTCTCTTACACCCAGTCCGTCCTTAAGCTTGTTTAATGCAATAATCTAGACACACGGCAGCGTATCAAGCCAAGTTCAAGCCAAGAACTGGCGACGCAGCAGCCGTGTGTTATATTACACGAACCATTTGAAATCACTTTTGATGCCTATAAATCAATCAAAGTCTTATTTCACTTAAAAACATGAAATTTGGTTTATTTATTAAAACCCCTTAGATTAACTAGAACCCCAAATTTCATAAATACAGCTCAAACGGCTCTTGTGATATGAACGTCTAAATATCGTAATTTTTATCATATTATTTTCTTTAGTAGTGAAATTAAATTTATTTAACTCTAGAGTTCCTTACTACTAAACCCTTGCAAGGGGACTTACACATTTTGAGAGTAGATATGAAGATAAAACAGTGCATTCTTATTAAATCATACATAAAAATCGCTAAGTCGTCCTAGTCATCAACGCATATGATAAATCTTTCAAACCTTCGTGTGGTTCACGATATAGGTATGTTTATTGGCGAAGTAGTTTCGCTGCGATCTGATTCATAGGATTCAAGAGGCAGCAAAGTTGTGTTCTTTGCTTGTTTATCACCTCATCACTTTAAAAGTCCTCCGAAAATGTCGTTCTTTAAAGAATTAATAGAAACACAGTGACTAATAACAGTACTTAGTAGTATTGTAGTAGTGATAGCGTAGTTCAATTTTATTTTATTTATTGAAGTGAAAACTTCTTTAGGCGCGTTGTGTATCTTTGCTATGGGGAAAAAGCACTGAATTCGCACCATAACGCTAATAATACATATATAGATCCACTACAGGGCGCTAATCTAAACATTGAGTTCTGTCAGCTCCTTATTAATTCATCTTAAAAAATATAATTGGTTCAATAAAGTACTTATTGTGTGCGCAATTCATATGGTAAAATAAACAAAACATAATTGTAATTAAGATGAAAATTAATAACGCCTGTAGTGCTCAATAGCGAAAACCTTTATTCAAAATTTCACCCGAACGTACCTACGTCAGTTTGATGGATGTCACTAGTAGACGGCATCACTTTCTTTAAAAATGAATAATAATGAATGAGTTACTTATTAACAATTAGGCACGTTAGGCGTTTTTGGTATGGGGAAAAAGCACGGTACTCGCGTGACTCGTCACGCTCAGATGACAGACATGTCAGTTATGTGTTCACTTTTGACGTGCAGTCCTTCGACTGACAGTTTTTTTATAGTACTTTGATGTATTAAGTTATAATAAGGAAATCTATTATAAGTCATAGTTCATTAAATGACGGAACTACGTCCGTCTTCCTTGTAACAAATTATTTCCACAATAAATGACACACCATTTTCATAATTTGGTCGTTTATTCAAGGTTCCGCTGGCATAATTTACATCACTCTATAACGACCCAAAAAGTTAATTTGATTAGCTGGGTGCATTTTAGTAAAAACAGCCTACAAAACAAAATCATGATATTGGTGATAACGTAATAAATTGCAAGGCGTCTTGCGTTCAAGAGGTTAGGAGTTCGAATTATATCAAGTACTTACATTAAGAACGGGAATTTACTCTTAACGCATGCATTTACCTCAAAGGGCTAATAAATCTGAGTGAATCGAGAGTGCGACGGTTAGATTGTATTTTAAAAAGTCACATTTTGGATACGGATAATACTCTAAATACAACACACAACTATCAAAAAGAGAGTTGTGTTTTGTTACTTTTTTAGTTTTGTAAACAATTTCAATAAAATTTACAAAACAAAAAATAACACCGCTTAAAATTAAACGCAGTTTGATGACCAGGGTACATAAAATAACTACGCCACGCAGTACAATACGAAAAAAGAGAGAAGAAACAATATATATGGGATGGCACCTTTTGCGTCTAAATTAGAATAATAGTTCACTATACAAAACCCGTGAAAACTAATGCTCATGGTCATCATTTAATCGATATAAGTGTTTAATGAAACTTTAAGGAAATAAAACACTACTATAAACAAAACTAATATAAAAAATGCTTGATGATGAACGCGTTGAAGTCTTTTTAATGATTTCAAGTTGAAGCTTTCGCATCTCAGTGTGTAACTCTTTCTAGTCTAATAATATCTACATAAATAATAAATAATAATATCGATAAAGCTCCGTTTGTGTTTTACAGATGGTTTAGCATAAGCTTCTTGTGAGTATGAGAGGTATTAGACAACAATCCAACAAGCTAGCCTATTCCCAATTCACAAATCTTTGAGAACTTTATGGATTTTTTTTTTTACTACCATACTGGTTTTTGTCACCGTTTAAGCAATTGTTAATTAATTTCTAAATAGCATGCCATAAGCAAGATATTTTAAGTCACAAATAGTTCTGTATGGGTCCTCCTCCTCCTGTGTAATTAATCTATAATATGTATGTATTTAGAAATATATAAGTATGTTTATCAGCAGTCTGGTTACCATAGTACAGGCTCTGCCTAGTTTGGGATGAGACGGCTTTGTATAAAGTGTCCTAAGTTATTATTATTCATCACTAAATAAAGTCACAATGTTACAATTTTATTTATTATAATAATTAACCTTGTAATTTGCTATACTAAATAAGAATATATATACAACTAGCTGCGCCCCGCGGTTTTACCCGCGTAACTCCCTGCACTGAGACTATCGGGATATAAAACCTAGCCTATGTGTTAATCTAGGTGTCCAACTATATACGTACCAAGTTTCATCGCAATCGGTTCAGTAGTTTTCATGTGAAAGAGCAATAAACATCCATATATCCTCACAAACTTTGACGTCTATAATATTAGTAGGATAGTTGCATAAAAAACCAAATGTAAATTGGGGTTATATTCATAACTATAGATAACAAATGGATAAGTGACTATAGAACAATAACCAAATGCTATCTAGGCTTGCAATCAACAGAGTGTAACGGGTCCATGTCTCTTCAGTTTTGTCTTGCCACTGGAAGGTGTTTCAAACAATTTTGTTTCTTATGAATGACTCCTATGGGATCAAAAGTTGTGCAATCACGTCAATCTACGTTTGATCCCATTAGTCATTTACGACTGTCATCAGTGATACAAAACCAACAGAGGTTTATACATTTCATTTGCTCTGTGGGGATTGCACACACACTGCTATAAAAAGTACTTGAGGTTACTCCTCAGGTATTAAAAGTTAATTGCTCTTGTTGAAGTCCGGATATTGGCAAAAGTATTTATATAGTGTAAAATGTAATAAAACCGGTTTATGCAAATCTCGCGTATGTATAAAATGAGCTTGGTATGTGCGGAAGACAACCTAAATGTCACTTGATAACCTTCTCGGACAAGACAAGACGAAATAAGATAGAACATCGTAATAATTATATTTAGATATATTACTACTAATCAAGATATACATAAATCGAACAATATATAACAAAATGACGATTCCATTTATTGTTTTTTTTTTAATAATGATACCAAATTAACAATGTTGAATCTCAGGATTAGTTAGGTAATAATTATCAACAAAACAAGCCTAAACTTGATAAATTTACGTTAATGTTGGCCCTGATAGTTGTATCAAATGGTCACAGGAAGCCCATATATGGTGACCTTCCACATTCCTGATTTGAACTTGACATGGTATCTTCTCATTATCATGGTCTTGATCTATCTTATTACCTTAGTACCCGATATGGTATATTCTTATTATTGATATGTCATCATCATTCATCATTTCAGCCATAGGACGTCCACTGTTGGACATAGGCCTCCCTTAATGACCTCCAAGAAGACCGGTTGGAAGCGGCCTACATCCACCGACGTCCTGCGATCTTGACCAGGTCGTCTGTCCACCGCGATAGTGGACGTCCTACGTTGATATGTATTATCACCATAATAATATATGATTACCTATTTTTTTTAGTTAAATATAAAGTACCTGGATGACCAAGCTTTGCTCGTTTTTTTTTACGTTTTCTAAAAATGAAACCTAGCTAGACCGATTTATTGCCTCCGAAACCCTCCGCATTTCATGAAAATCGTTAGAGCTGTTCTTTACTTCTTGTTTGTTTACGGTTTAATTAAGTATAAATTATCCATTTTATGCCAGATAGGCATTTTTCAGAATTTTTTTAAAGGTCTCAGACTCTGGACTCTGGTTCTAATACAATCCAGAGTCTTGTTATTCTATTCTGTAATAGTTCCACCATGAGATGAAACGGAGAACCTGCAAGGAAAAAAGTATTACCGACTTTAATGTGCCTCAAAATACCTTTGTAGAACCTTTAAAATTTGAAGAGTTCCCTCGATTTCTCCAGGATCTCATCATCAGATACTGACCTAATTATCATGGGACCACCTGGGAAGTATACCCTTTCAAACAAACGAATTCAGTCCAAACAATCCAAATCGGTTCAGGCGTCTTTGGGAAATCGGTAAACATACATAAAAATAACACAGTGGAGCATAGAACCTCCTCTTTTTTTAAAGTCGGTTAAAAAAAAAGAAATTAAGATGGGTGTTGGTAGGTAGTTTTTGAAGTCTAATTTCTATACCTGATGACTTCGTAAGATATAAAACCTTAGTCTACCAAACCTGTAACCATTGTTAAGAATGAAAACAACATTAACTTTTATTAGGTGAGAAACAAAACCTTCGTTTGAAAATTTAGATGACCTTGTGATAAGTAAGGAAGTAGCTTATCAATGGATTAAAGGGTCGGTTCCATTAATTCACTTTCCTTTAAAATTAATATTATCGAAGATCAGAGTACGATGAGAATGATAACAAAGGACAGTCATAAAGTAACGTTTACTAAACTTTGAAATTTAACTGCTTATATTTGCAGTTAGATTCACAATGCCGTAGGTAGAGGATGTAAGGAAAAAATCAACTCTCAGGCATATTGGGATTTTATCGAAGCGTTTCGATAGTTTTTTGTTTAATCTGCTAGTAAATTACTTGTTATTTAATAAGTTCAGTAAATATCGATGCCTCCCATTATCTAGAATTCACTTTACCTTATCGAGTCCGATGAAAACATGTAAATTCAACGGCCGAAAGGCTACTTTCAAAGTTTACAGCGATAAAACACCCATGGGTAATCAAAGATTATTCCAAGTCTTAAATCAACAAGAAAACATAAGTATGTTATTTCTCAGTGCAATAGGAATTCGGAGGTGACGTCAGTGTCAGGTGTCGACCGGTTCTGCAATGGCCTTGTGAAACGGACCCTCGTGGTATAAAATATTAATAGCTTACCTGCTCTTGCTGTGTAGATGTTCTATACAGAACTGTTTTTACACTTTTTTTTAAACATAAGTCATGCCCGCAGTTGTCTTTTTTTTTTCAAGTATTCGATAAAGGATGGACTCTATTTTCCACAATTTTTTTTAAACAGTTCTATACAATGGAAACTACACAATTGAAAGACACTACTTGAAACTGTTAGTTGATTTACTTCGGGGGTTTTTCGTGGCAATGGGAATAAATAACCAATAAACTAATAGCAAAATAACATTTTAATACCTCTGAGCTGTTTTCGTTTAAATACATTTAGTGTCCAGTATTTGTACGTTTTCAATTTTATTATGATACTAGCTGACCTGCGCAACTTCGGCAGCGTTTGTAAATTTTCCCATTTTCGTTTCACAACATTTTTCATTGATGCTCCGCTCCTATTTAATTTGGGTTGATGGTATATTTAAAAAAAATTGCAGTTTCTACATTAAATCTCGAATTTTATATTATTGATCAACCAGCTCAATACTAACAAACAGTTTTCGTTCTTCTTTTGAACTGAATAGACACAAAAATACCTCACAAGTGCTCATAGAAAGTTACAAAAAATTGGCAGCTATTTGTAATTTTTCGTAGCTCATTAATTCTTTCATGGATTAACATAAGAATGGCAACCATCGACCGCACTGCACTGTTATTACTACCGCTAATTATGAAAATGATATGCGCCGTTGGGAAATTAACATTAGCATACTCCAATTAGTGAAATAACTCCACAAAAGCCATCCACTCGATTCACTTCAATATGAATGCTACTCAGTATTCCGGCAGATCTGTGTGCATGGATTAGTATCAAGGTAATCCGCTGAAGGGATTTTGAAATGTTTCAGATTCTAATAGCAAACCAATTAAAATGCACTCCATCCACATTAGTGACTTGAATACTGAAGATACGGTACTGCGAGTGGTTATACAGATAATAGAAGCTTCTTCCCTGCAACGGACCTAGTCTTTGTTTATTAACATAGGGCTCCAAGACCCTAATATATGATAGCTACAACCAAGTGGTGGATGCTATGTAAGTAATTATATATTTCTACATATATATAATTATATAGAATGTTATTATTGAAACATTTCACCTTAAATAATACAAAAGCGGAATTAACGCGTGTAGTCTTTTTATGAACAAACGAATCTAATTGCAAAAAATGAGAAAACTGAATTAAATAATGATAAAGACAAGATTTGAGATTTATCGAATTAAAGACAGACACCGACGTCGTAACAGCAATAATATAATACAAAATCAGTGTTATTCTTAATGAGTTTCATTGAAACTATTACGATTATAGAGCCTTCGTGATCCTCCCTCTAATAAAATCTATAAAGAACATTATCTCGGCAATTTATTACAGCTTGAATATTAGCTAAGTTTTAGAGTTATAGCGCCGCATAAGAAACTTTTACGTCCGCCTCAGCAAGTTGCTGTCGGCGACGAAAATTGTTATAAATCTTTTACCATTTCTCATACAACACCGAAAATATTTCTGAGGAAATTCGTCGGGTAGTTCGAGCGAAAACTGTTTTGCTTGTTAACTGTTATATAAATAGGTAACCGCCGGTTCATTAACAACAAGGTACAAAGTCAGCAAGTTTGTAAATCAATTATGTAGTGGGTTTATAAAATAATTTAATAATGAAATTTAACCGAATTAGACTACTGAAACGAATTTTTTTGACCAAAGGAAATACTAATAATAATTTGAGCCACCTATGAGTAATATTTTTGTCCACCTAACAAATTTAATTGCGTGTGATAAAAGAAGCTACATGTTCGTAATAGTAACGTTAAAAAGTTTAAATTGAACAGTCAAGACAACATTTTAGATGGTAAATAAAAAATAATATAATTTATCACCTAAAATATATTGTAATTGTCAAAATCAATCAAAATCCTATTTTCTACACCAGTATTAAGAGATTTAGCGTCCAACATGGACATAGCAAACAGTTGAAAATGAGTAGTAGCTACTTACTAAAAATACTAAAAACCTAAAACCAAAAATAAAAAAAGTTGTGTTTCCCACTCAATTAATAGACCCTAGACACTACCTATATCTAAAATATATAACATTGTCAACAAGCAAAGCCTTCAAGAGTTGAGGAATTTTTATGTCAGGTCACCTTCAGGCTTCGTTATAAAACCAGCTGCTTCCCACTAAGTATTGCATTGTCATTAAAATTTTTAGGGTGGTGCTAAATTTTAACTAGATGCACAACCTCATATAGATTTATAAACTTACAAATTAAAAGAAATTGCTATTATGTGTAAAAATAAAAAAATTGTATTCAAAAATAAACCTATAATTATTATTGGTCTTAGTCATTAACAACAATCATCAACAGTTATTAGTAACAATCGCTATTAAAGATATTGATAATTGCTTTATGAGACAACAACGACCAATTTAAGAAAACCAAATAATAAAACAAAACGATTGAGGCCATGCCTAAACCATATTCGTGTTTTAACCTTGTTAAGTCGTGACTTCATAATGCAAGATTTTTTTTTTATAACACTGCGTAAAGTTTTGACTATCGCTTACCTATTTCTACTTTAACATAGTTAAAAATTGAATTATTGAGTAGACTTAAGTGGTATAAAGAGTAACTAAACTAAACTAAAACAAATTTTGAACGGGATCTACCAGCTGATCCAACAAACTTAATCCTGTCAAAATTTGAATAAAATCATTTTAACTTTATGGAAAATAAGCATGTCCATTTTCTCGGAATTTTCCCATTTTTTAAGACAACTTTCTCAATTTTTCTATTCCTGAAAACTTTATGCGGTCTATTATTAACCTATAAAATGAATAATTAGTCAAATCGGTCTAGCACTCCAAGCGATGCGCTTACCAACGATAGTTTTATTTATGTCATAGATGGGTTAGTGTTGTAAAAAAAAAGAGAAATGCCGCTCTGCGCTTGAATTTGTTTTCTAAGATATCCAAACTTTTCACTTCCGTGACAGTTTTCCTCTCCATAGCTTCATACTACACTTTTTAAACGTTTTTATTAATTTACAACTACCTTTTTAAAACGTTAGTATAGTAGCCCAAATATAGATGGTGAAACGGCTAGGCACAGTTACTGTATTTATATATATAATAATATGACATCATAATTATGATATAAAAACTGTTTTAGTACTTAAATTGTGTATTAAAAAAGTGATATAATAAGAGGCCAAACTGCTTCAGTAACTCCGTTTTACAGAAGATCTCAGGTAGCACTACCAGCCTAGTGTATATATATTTGTGGTTGTACTTTTGCTGATGTAATCACAGTGAATTAACAGTGAAAAAAAAAACACAAATTATTGCAGCTTTAAGTCACCATGAGTTTCTAATTGATTAACATAGAAAATTTGGGTTTATCAATGAAAAATACGTTGAAAGATTGTCCAGATAAAAAATTGACTCTTGTGTTTGAATGTCACAATCCGCAAATATGCCTCCATAAATAAGAAGTGAGACAAAAGAACAAAAGATTTATTTGAGCATTCATTTCGTTTCTTCCTGTTCTGCATGGAAACTAAACAACAAACAAATACAAAGTGCTTTGCTAAAATGTGTCACATAAATAATCCACTTGTGTTTTATATTCCTTCGCTTTCTGAATGCAATTGATCTTGTACGCGACTGAATGTCAAACACTCACAGTTGATGTAAGCTACAAAATGGTAAAGTCTATTATATTACAGTAAATACCAAAGACCTAGTGTTAAGCGGATTACTTTTAAAAGGACCTCAAAATATTAAATTAGAACATATTTGTACAATCAAATCTATTGTCACTTGCTTACTTTGCAGCATGTTTCAGCTTAAAGCGGCATATCATCATCTTGAAGTCGGCCATGGACAGGTTATCCAAAATATGGAGAAATCTGAATATTATTGAAGTCACCAAAGTGCAACTCGTAAGGGCTCTAGTATTTCCTGATTATGGCGCGAAACAATCGATATTTAAGAAAAGAGAGAGACAGTGAATTGATGCCCTGGAGATGTGGTGTTGGAGGCGGATGATAAGCATATCTTGGGCCCAGCGACGCACAAACATCTCTATGGTGCAGGGAAGACTAGATGGTGTCAAGTCTCGATTCCTCGATCATCGAAAACTACCCGTTTTCGATGCTTTGGACTGCCCAATATATAATAACTCTGACGAAGGCGACCATCAATGAAAACGCGAGCCTAGCATCAGCAAGAGACAGGGGAAGAGCTGTAGTGCTGCGCGCCTAAAAACAACTTGCCTGACAAAGACTGTGCTGTCAAGAGCATACGAATGAGAAGAAAAGAGTTTCAGTTTAGTCGTCCACCGTAGTGCTTCTTTTTTACTGGTAAGAATAATTACCAACGCTCCAAAGGGTATAAGGTAGACAAATAACACTACAGTGAAACAGCGCTAATTGTGTAATGTTGAGTTCAAGTGGTATTGAGTTTTTAATGCGTGAGTAATACAATCTACAAGTAATGTAGCCAGAAGTCCCGTATTTCGCGGGACGTCCTTTATTTCAAACATAATTTTAAACGTTCCGCCGAGACTGACTCTTTGAAATACGGGACAGTTCCCGTATTTCAAAAGCGCTCGATGTGAAGAAAGTTGAATCAGATACTATGTCAGTTGTTGAGATGCATCCTGAAATGCAAGGGATTGGCGAGAAGGTCGAGCAAAAGACAACTTTCATGAAAGTCAAGCAAGAGACATAATGCGTGGATTATGTATGTGGTTGCAAAGAAATCAATGAAATCTATTAGCTAGTTCGAACTGCTTCGTAGAAAACATTTTTTTCACAAATTGTGTTGAAATGGATGTACGAAATAAATGTAATTATTGCGATTGATGACCATTTTTAATTATGATTATAATTGTATTCATTTTTCAAATATGTAGAATTGAACAAAAATATGTTAAAAGTAACACGTTCGTAACAAGTGTTATTTATATTCATTTGTAATCACTTATCAGACGGATCGTGTGTATAATCTTAGAAGTTAGAGGTACTGCGCTACGCTACCTCATGCTTATGTCAGATATATGTTTATATTTTGTCATCAATAAATTTGCTACAAAGTGAAATATACTCGATTATCTATTTAAACTAGTTTATATATAATTCTAAGTTCAAAAATTCTTACTTATTTTTGTTTTATTTATGAACAATAAATTCTTAAATAAACAAAAGTATGAAACTGATACCAAACCGAAAACAAATATTTTTGTCACTCGTAGTATCACTAAAGGCTGTCGTAGTATTAAGATAAAATGAGAGATGGGTTTATATTATTACATTTATTATTTTAAACCACTTCGAAGAAAATATCATCATCCTTAGCGCCTTTTCCCAACTAAGTTGGGGTCGGCTTTCAGTCTAACTACGATACGGCCGAACTTTGCTGACTTACATCAGACCTCATTCTTCGTGTTCTGGAGTTAGACCAGGTTGTCGGTCTTTTAGGGCTCCAACGTTAAACGTCGTTAACGAATGTTAAAAAAATGTTATGTAGTAGAAAGTAAAATAAAGTTATTTTAATGTGTACCGAATTTGCACTACGTTTTGCTACCGTGTTTACTCTTAAATTATTATTTGTTCATAGTTGAGTAAAAAGTTCAACTCGTAAAAGGTCACTTAAATTAAAGAATATTTAGACGCATATTTAGACGATTCTCATTTTTTTATATTGGATTTTTTTTGGAACGCTTTTCAATTACGAAGAATAAGTAAACAATTTTTTATGATTTTATGTTCAGTTAGGAAGAGTTGGGTTCTTGGAATTCACGAGAACAGGCAAAAAAATTGGAAAACTTTGGTGTGGACATTAACTACTAATAATTATGATATAATTGATCATAGTCGGTCCGGCTAGTTTATCTGTGACCGGTCGTACTTTCAGTTCGGCCGCACTAGACGACCTCGCCGTACCACGCCTTGTCGCCGTTCACATGCCATACTAGCAAAGCCTGCTCGTGATCTCAACTTGTTTATCCACATCTTTGTTCGATACTTCAAGTATTCGCATTCGCTTTGGCAATATTAGAAATCTACAAAACTTGTTATCTATTTGCATATTTTTGTCAATCTCAGAATGATTATACCTCCAAGTTGGATATTAAAAATATAATCTTTGTTTTGTTTCGCTTATTGAGTATATGGCATTTAATATACGTTTCAGCCCACACAATAAAAACTTGTTATGTGAGCGACGAGTTTCTCATACACATTTTCCAAATAAATCGTTAAATACGCGTACACAAAATTGACAATTTTTAATAGAGTTTAAACTAGTAATGCTTTATATATCTTTGCTAAGTGCAAGTTAGAGTAATATCTTGACATCCTATTATCATTGTTTATACAAATGAAAACCCGCGCTTACAAAACTCTTGTCTCATAAAGCATAAAGCCTACCTTATGTCATCAAACAGTCATCTAATTCCTCACTTCTAAGTAATGAAACGTTAATTCCGTCGTGAGTGGGCAAATGTCCCATTTATTTTCGAAAGTGAAAGCAAATGTACAAACAAACTTCAGCAAAGGTTTCGTGACAAAGAGGGTTGAAAACAAAATTTATCATTTCTGGCAAACACACCACATGAATGGGGTCTGTGAAAGGTTACTACACACTATACGTCTCTGCTTATTTTCAATCATTTCGCTGCTACATTATTTCTGATTACATGTGTATGGAGGAATTCAGAAAATGTGTGTATTTATTTAATGTTTACCGATGCTGAAATGTGCAAATATAATTGCCCAAGAAGGATATCTCACATACAAGGACAATGAAATTTAATCAGTTAGACTAAAATATAGTATTTCTCATTTGAAACACTTAATGAATTCATATAAGAACCCTCTCTAAGAAAGAAGAAAAAATTGTTCTTAAAGTCTCTGACACTAAGGAAATGCAAAAAAGTCCCATTGATTGACTAGTAAACTAAGAGAGTACATAAGATAAATTAATTAGTAAATCAGATCGTTATACTTTCATTAGAGACAAAATCAATTCCAGTGAGAAATTTTTTTTTTTGGCACAAAAGTAATTACTTTTTAAGGTAGACATTTGAAATGTTCCAGCAAATTAAAGGCACCGAAAAATCGTACAGTCACTTGGTCGATTTCCAATGTCATTAACAGAAGTGAAGAGCGCCAGTTGCCGAGCTGGGGGCATTGGGACGTCGGACTCGGTTCTTTGTAAATTTCTCGATTCGTCATGGGGACGGCACACTGGCTTTAATGGGAAACGCTTGACAATGAACGAGGAAATTCCGGTGTGCACCAGCTGTGTCCTACCCAATTATTTTCGCGAATCAGAGCTCGCTTGGCACTGAATTTGTTCTTTTACTTGACTTCGCAAAGATTCGAGATTTGTTATGGAAAATATGTGAGGACATCATTTGAATATAATTCCGTTATGTTTGACTCTGAGATCATCGGCACATCGGTTATGCAGTTACGTCATCGATATCTAATTAATGTTAAACTGATGTCTTTAGCATTGAGTCAAATGTCTTTATCTCTTATACGAGTATGTTCGCTTGATATTTATTAAGGCTATGACCAAATCTGTCACCAGTTTTTACAATTAATCCGATATACGGTTATCGAAATAATGTGTCACACAGTTAAACGTCGTGAGAAACTTAACAGTTTGCAATGAAAACTCAATTTACACAATGATGAAATATAGTATTTTAAATGTATTTTTTTGACATAAATGGATACTTCTTAGGTACAAAGAATAACTTAATTACTTTATTATAAGTTATAAGATTCTACATTGAATGTAAATCTATTATTTTACGTATAACGCAGTTTAATCTAGCCTTAACTTATGTCTCAGTTATTAAACTGTACTCAAAATTCATAAGAAGAGCTTAGATACTCACTCAAGTTACCAACAACTTTAATTGACTTTTAATTAAATGATCTACCTGTGATAGTTTAAATGTTTGAAATATGACGTAGTATTCAAATTAGTTGGGATGACTTCTAAACTTAATTAGTTACTTCAAGCAAGATCAGTGTATTGAAAATGTAATGACATGTGTACAATTATATTGTTGCAACTGCTATGTAAGGAGTTTGATGTGGTGTCAAGGAGTTGGCAGCGTTAAAAGGTGAAGGATGACATTTACCATAAGATAATGCATGCAAATCTCTAGTAAAACACATCTGTTGCGGTTAATTCAACGGTGGTCCTAAATAATTTGAAAATGGTACAAATCTAACAACGAGAAAGTTACAATTTACTGACATTAGCCACAGAGGCTATGAGCAAATATTTTTATAATTTGTAATTGATTTAACTATGCGAATGTCGCAATTATTTAATTACAAAGTTTATCTTGCAAATACCTGTACGCTAACTATGTGCATTGGGTTCGCACTCGGGTTCGAATTTTTTTTTTTTGCTATTCTTTATTTTCGCTAGTTACATAATTTATATTGATACATGGATGGATTTATCCCTGGGACTTGATAGAGAAAATATTACGAGGCAGCGGTAAGTATGCACAAAATTGACTATACAGTGTTTTACTAACTTTTAAACTTTCGCGTTCCATGATATAATATTATCTATGTATTAACGGGAATTAACGCGATCACGAAAAGGTATTACATACCTCTGAATTGCCTGACGTTTCGACCAGGTTGCACTGGCTATGGTCACAGGCTGACTGAGTCAGTCAGGTATGTAATACCTTTTCGTGATCGCGTTAATTCCCGTTAATACATAGATAATATTATATACAGTGTTTTCTTAAGAAGCTGAAAGTTCTACTTACAAGAAACTTAGAGCCATGAAGTCTTTGTGTCGATCTGTCGGGTTGTACTTTTAATTTGAATGTCACTAATTATGTGCAAGATATACAATTTTAGATAGTATTGCTAGTTTAATCACGGTCTTATGTAGGCTAGAGGAGCTCTGGTTCCTACTATTTCCCCCGACGCGATGGGAGAGCTTCAGGTCTGGTTTAAAATTGCTTTTGCATAGTGCACGCATATCTGGCTATTTATCTTTACATTATAAAAGTGAGTGTTTAAACCATAATATTAGTCTCCTTTATATAGACGCTGCTAGCAGTTTTATACTCGTAGCTATGTCCGGTTTATAGCAAGTGAGTAAAAATATCTTAAGATCTAAATGTCTACTTCATAGTTAGGCGATATGATCAGCATGAGAAATCTTTATATCCACGTAGTTGTGGATTTTTATAGTCAGAAAGGGTGAAAGTTCATAACTCTAGGAAAGTTAAATATTTACACAATATAAGGTAGATACATTTTATTTAGTATTTGAAAATTCTATCAAAAGAAGGATTTCTTCAACGTAGTGACAATCATATTAACGCCAGCAAATTCCTAGAACTTGTGACTTAACAAGAATTTTCTTTGCTCGCCGTCTTTATTCAAATCACGTGATCAGCTGTTAAAGTAGAAAGTGTTGGATGTAGCCGATGTTTCTATATAATGTTTGTTATTTGGTATTATTTGATACTTTTGAATGAAAAAATAAAAGATATTGAAGATAAGTAATACCTTGTGAAAAAAATTTGCTGTTTACCACAAGTAAAAAAGATGTTATATACTGATGTGATAACGTGGACGGGTGAAACTAGTTTTTATAGCAAAAGTCAAAATCTGACAAAATGTCGCTCAAAGTCTGCTACCCTTTGACGTCAGCAACAGAGGTGCGGTTTGAAGAAACTCACTCTGTAATTACTCAGGTGACGTACAAGCTTGACGTTAATAATACTGAAGGTTGTCATATAAAAGAGACTAAACATCAATTTAGTTTAAAATAGGAATATTGCAAGTGCTCGATATTTATCGACAAAATAAAGGAGAGAATTTCAATATAGTCTCAGCCTGCCCTCCTTGGCGCGGATTGGCGCAAAAAGTACAAGTAAGATATTTTCATATATGGACGCGCCAAGCGGCCAAGGAAGTAATATGTTGCTGAAAATGTAACTTCAGTTTTCTCGGCACTTTTCTTATATAGTATAGAATAAGATTAAAATTGAAAATGTGCCGATATTGAACTTTTTTAAGAGTATATTGACATTTTTCTATCTTTAGCTCCAAAACAACGACTTTTTTTTTAAGAATATAAAATGTACCTAAGTACTTTGGTGCAATATGTAACAAATCGACATATCACGCTATTTACATTTTTCAGCTATGTACATTTATGAATGCTTTGCACTTGTCTAGCGGTGTTGAAATTGTGCGGTTAGGAAATCAAGCATGAATGCTGCGGAATTCTAGTATACCGTACAAGGTGTATCACTTAAGTACCGTATGGTAGTTTTTTATATTTTCTACTTTATTTACCGCTCAGATGAAACAAATCGCTTTATTTTTAACTAGCTGAGCCTCGCGGTTTCACCTGCGTAAGTCGGATATATCGATCGGAATAAAAAGCCTGTTTGTTAATTCAGGTGTCCAGCTATCTACATACCAAGTTTCATCGCAATCGGTTCAGTAGTTTTTGCGTGCAAGAGCAACAAACATCCATACATCCTTACAAACTTTCACGCTTACAATATTAGTAGGAGGAGAAGGAGTTTAGAAGATTACATTAGAAAAAAATACTGGCATCAATAAAGTTACTTCATATCTTTAGTTTTATATTGCTGTATAGTGTATTGTGATCACATAGATACTTAGTTTATTGTGTTTTTACATTTTCTTATTATGTAAGTGAACTGTATTGTTCTTTTTTGGGAAATTAAATGTCTTTAAACCGAAAATCCTTTTTTTAAACGCTCCTCTTGGGTATGTTTTCACAGTGCAATGCTACCTATACATAATTATAAACACCCTTAAGGTCAAAGAGTAACATTGTAGTGTGAAAATTTATATTTACTGATAATATAATATGCAATGTCGGAGAAGATCAATAATACTTCTGAAAAACCAAGGCTTTAAAGGAAGCTCATCCAACTATTACTGCTTAGATTAAACATTGTGAATGCTTTATAAATAACTAGCAGTGCCACGCGGTTTCACCCGCGTAAGTCCCGGACCCGTTTGAATATCGGGATAATAAGTAGCCTATGCGTTATCCAGGTCTCCAGTTATCTACATACCAAGTTTCATCGCAATCGGTTCAGTGGTTTTTGCGTGAAAGAGTAACAAACATCCATCCATCCATCCATCCAAACTTTCACATATTAGTGGGATTTTATCATTCCTTGTCAACTTTAAAGCTAGAGTTATCTATTGCTTTCGAATTTCGACATAACCTCGGATTAAAATACTCGTGTGTTCAAAACCTACCTAAACTGACACCGACATTTTTAAGTTGACAATCTTAGTTAAATAATTTGAGTGTAATAAAAATGAATACCTCAATGCTTACGGATATGCTTATTCATAATAAGGAAAGTCGTAAAAAATAATTTATTTTTAAAAGCGTTGGTTTGATAAAGGGAATATGAACCCAGTAGCAATCGCATTACATAACACCACTAAATTGTAACCAAGAATAGAGATAAAAAATTTCGATGCACAAACACGTTCCTCGCAAAAGTTTTATGGTTCAATGACTGGCGTTTAAAATGGATGGAAATACCAGAAGCTTGGAAATGGATTTACGGATAACAATAAAAGAAGAAAAACCGTTTTGTCCGTGGATGCGTGAATGATTCACGGGTTTTGTTCTATAGTGGCGTGGGTCGTGGGCAGATTGTAAGTTCACCGCACTTCGCCTCGGTTCGCCAGTGTCAGCGAAAGGCAACGCGTCGCGGTCACATTCCACACATACCGACATCCACCCCGCGAGGGCAACCTATACATACGAGCAATATACTTGATAGATTAAGAAAATTCTACTGCTTATAAATGTGGGCACTTATAGGGGCAAGATTTTTAGGCGACATTTTAGTGAAATTTAGTTATTTACATATTGACATGTCAACGTACTCATATCATTATTACATGTCTTTTTTAGAAGTGTACCTAACTGATAATAATAATAGTAACTTGAAACGCCTCACATACGGTCGTCTGAACCCAAATTAGGCAGAGCCTGACACTATGGTATCATCCTCCGCGCCTTTTCCCAACTGAGTTAGGGTCGGCTTTCAATCTAACTACGATACGGCCGAACTTTGATATTTTACGTGAAGCGACTGCCATCAGACCTCCACAACCCAAGTACTAGGCGATATCGAAGTTCTGTAGTTAGACCAGGTTGTCGGACTTTTTAGGGCTCCAACTACCCGTAACGAATGCCACAGATGTTTGTATGGTACCCGGGACCCACGGTTTAACGTGCTCTCCGAGGCACGGAGGGGTCTCAATTTGTTAAGAATGGTCACCCATCACTTAACTTTGTTATGTGTTAACCTACTCGGTTACCACTTAGCCACGAGCCTGACACTATGGTATATATTACTAAATCTATATGTACCTACATATTATAGATAAATACACCCAGACAAAAGACAAATGATTGCGCTCATCGCACAATTATTTGTCCTGGGTGGGAATCTAACCCACGAAATCTGGCTCAGCTCTCAGGATCACTTACCACTGAACCAACAGGCTTGTCAAATGTAAATTCGTTCTCAATGAACCAAAACTGTATTGGTCCCAAATATAACTTTACAATCACTTCTGCCCAGCTGAGAATATGTAAAGTAATTTATATCACAAAAAAAACTGCTTCGTTAAAAGCGTGGGATATGTCAGCGTTTATGTATATGTACAAAATTATAAGGTATAAGGAAGACCTTCCGATTGTAGAGATTGGAGAGATCTATCTCATAGTTGTATAGACATGAATATAAAAAAACATATTTCTTCTGAGTATGTATGTTCTTTGTGTATGAATTAAACGTTCCCATAATAAAACTAACGTCACTAATGTTAGGTCAGTAAAAAATTAGAACGTGTTTATAGCGTTATTAAACACATTTTACATAACCGAGACAATACTGAAATGTACATATATATGTATTGTCGGTTAGTTGAATCGATAAGAAATTTATTTTCTTTATGCACTTAGTATAGTACATTGTCTTGTACATACACGGAATGTAAGTAAGTTTTGACTGCTTGTGCAATGCCTGCACAAGAACTTTGACCTTCAAGTACGTTAACTGCCCTCTTCGTGGCCCCGGACGGTAGTCGTTTTGCCACTCTTGGGTTTAGAACGTGTTCATTTACGGTATTTGTATACCAATTTACATTGAGATTCATAATTTAATTATCAATATCAATAGAAATAAATAAAATTGAAGTGTCTGTTGGTATTGTTTCAATAATAGTATTTTTAAGCTCATACAGTTACTTGCACGATACCTATGCCTAAAAATCAGTTTGTAAAATTTTTGTCTGTCTGTTGGTTCCGGCTAAAATCTGGAACCGGTGCACCGATTTTCACGGGACTTTCACTGACAGGTAGATGGTATTATAAGGAGTAACTTAGACTACTTTTATTTTGGAAAATAATTAGGAAGCCTCGCGGGAACTGCTAGTAGAATATAAAGTAAAAATACTAGGTAAGCAACATATCTCGGTAGCAAATAAATAGTTAATCTCATTATATTGTTAATTCTCACAAATATTTTTAGATTTCTCGGTCATTTTCATCATACTCAGCATTTACAGGCCACTAGAGATTACAATGTTCATAGAGTACACAAGTATAACTTGGAGTACAAACAAAGGTTTTAGAACGAGTTTTTGTAATATGTTACAAAAACGTTGAATGAATGACTGAATGACATTCTCAATTATTTTAATAGTCATACTAGAAGTTGCTACAGAAACTTTCTGTATAATTGTAGGGATTTCACTCAACGGTTTAAGTGAAATCCCTACAATTATACAGAAAGTTTCTGTAGCAACTTCTAGTATGACTAAAGGACTAGACTAGAGGAATAGAGCCAAACCGGTGTTTGGCTCTATTCCACACTTCGTTTCTTTTAATTACTGTGAGCGGTCAATGTATAGGTACACGGTATGTGGTGTACCTTTGGAGGTTAGAAAAAAACATCGAACAGATGCTGAAACTTGTCTCAGTCTATTATCCGCAGATAGAAAAAATATTTTTAACCCCAAATCCTTAGACTATAGATATCATGACTGTCAAATATATTTAATGTTTTGTTAGTACTAGAGATCGCTTGGATCGCTTTTGTTTTATTTCAGTGACCAGTATAACTTGAACCATTATGAGGTCTTCACATTATCACTACGTAATTCCGTATTATAAAACAAAGTCCCCCGCTGTCCGCGTCTGTTTGACTCAAAGACTACTGAACGGATTTTTATGCGGTTTTCACCAATGGATAGAGCAATTCATGATAAAGGTTTAGGTATATATTTTTTTTTATGTTTTGTGTAAAGTGGTTGAAATATGATGATGATTATTGAAGATGTGTCTGCTACCCGTACGAGGCCGGGGGGGGCTGCTAGTTAATATATAGATTTCGAACGTAGTCACAAGAAGTACTACATTTCAACCGTCAGTACTAACTCGAGTAGTATCTCTCGAATATTTTTATAAAACAAGTAAAAATGATAAAAAATAAAAAACCCCTCCTATGGGAAGGGAAGGGGAAATAGGGTTGGGTTGGTAACGGACTAGTAAGTACTAGTAAACGCTTACCATGAGGCGGCTTGTGTGCTTGATTGTCTGCTTAAATATTATAAACTTTTCATCAAAAACGTACTGACTGTAATGCGTCTAAAGTATGATATATTGTATATATGTAGTAAGCAGTATTCTTCATTCCTTACATTTCCACATCCACTTAGAGGTAGAATATTTTCAATTAAATTTAAAAAAATGTATTGAATCCGGTTTACAAATGACGAAGACATCGCGTAACATACTTACATATACATACAAAAGAAACCAGTATGACTTTGTTAACAATATAGATATATGTATGTATGTGAGGCCGAGTTCAGCTCATCAAAGCAGTATTTAAGGTAGATGTAATAAACCAGATCCCTATAACGATTTTCATATTATTTGAATATGGAAATTATTATCAATGATTCCTGCGAAATATTTTAGGGCTTCTGATTCTATAATTAACAGAGAAAGTGAACAAACAAGATAGAAAGTATTTGTTCACCAACTATTGATATTTGCATTAGAAATCTGTGAAACACAAACACATGTGATACTTTCTCACGCGGAGCTTCAACGTGTTTCTTTGGAGAGGACTTTTTGTCAAACAATCGTAGACGCTTAGGTTGAATGTTATGATACCGGTTGCATAAACTTGAAACAACCTGAACGTACTTACAGTCCAACATAATGCATCCTTATTTAAGATAATAATTAAATGCCTTTGTTTTGTAAGCACATTACTTGAGATAAATAGGAGCACATATTCTTTTAATTGTAGTAATATTTTGATTAGATTTATGAAAATGAACTTCTTAATTGTTTCTTGAAAAATTGTAAAGTTGGGAAAAAGTATAATTGCTTCCTTCTTCACCATTTTGTTTCTAAATGGATGTATATTCAATTTGGCACCTATTCATACTTAAAATAGGATTTACGCGGGATTAGACATGTAAGAATTTTAGATGAATACAACAGCAAAATTCAAAATAAAAAAATGAACAGTTAAACAATAGGTTTAAATAACTTTCCGTGTGATCGCTAGCTCCATCATTAAATCCAGTGTTCGATTTACGGTACTTGCAAATAGTTTTTGGGTATTACGGCAAAGGACTCTCCTCCAATAGAAGGAGTTTTTATGCATTCGGTTCATGTGTATGTTTATAAAGTTAAGCAAATTTAGACCAAAAAACTTTAGTATATTAATGCGAACACTGTCCTCAAAAACACGCTTCTACAGTAGATTCCGTTATTCACGAAGAAAATGTAGTTAATGTTTAGACTGTGCCAACTTTTATCCAAACACGACGGATTGATGTCCTCGGGGGTCTCGCCAATGTTTGTAACAAAACAAAAAGATTCAAGACGCTGTCAGTGAAAGTACTGTTCTTACATACCAATATAACATTCTTCGATGTTGTACTAAGCTGCTACATAATATAAATAATGGGATTTTTTGATAAGTTATATTTCTTTTTAATTTATGAAAAAAGTATTTGTTGAAATTGACTTTCGTAGACAAAAAGGTCCTCTCACATTTTTAAAAGAAAAAAAGAGATATCACTTCGTAATAAGCTTTATCCTAAAAAATATTAAATGAAAATCAAACAATTATTTTGAGTGGCTACTCTAGATTAATGAAACGTTAAATATTTGTATTTCTTTATGAAAGCTCGTACTATATAAGCTTTGTTATTTTTTTGAGAATGTAGTACAATAATCGTTAACTTGGTTAATATAAAAAGGTCATGTCATATGCAAGGTGAATGGTTAGCTCTAAAAGCTATTCAGTTGATGAGTGAAGCGCCAAAGCCAAAGCAGACGAAACGCAAACACTAGCAGCACACGCGTGGAGAGACAGAACGAAGTGGACTTATTGGCCTAAACCTCAAGACAGGTTACAGTAAGGGCCTCTGATACACAGTTGGAAGCAGCAAAGATTTTAATTATAATATGTCGCTTGCAACGATATCAAAAGCTTATACGTTAATTGTAATAAAAGGAAAATAACCTCAATCTCCCTAAAAGAGGGCTTAAAAGTAGTTATTGAAAAAGCCCAAATCTGGGGTGCAATTAAAAACAAGTCTACTCCACTGTCTTTCGGAAATAAATGAGCTTTGCTTTTAAGTGGCGTTTATTGCCTTATCTCAAGGAGAATGATAGCAATATACTTCGGGCAAAAAATATTTGTACCATGTCTTTGAACCTTGGCGAGACATCTTGGACTCGCGCCAATGTCATTGCGTGAAACACTCTAAAAAGGCAAAAGTATGAACTTAATGCGAGATTTTTTAGTTTACTTTAATAAATAATTTGACACAGAAATTTGGTTTAAGAAAAATACTGTACTGATTTGTTTCGTAACATATGATTTACCTATTACATATACTTTTTTTTGAAAGTCTTAATTATCTTAACTATATACAGGTACCACTTGAGAATATATATAGTTACGTAATCTAAATAACTAAAAAAAGTAAATCTTACTAACATTATAAAGGTGACAGTTTGTGAGGATGGATGGAAGCTTGTTACGCAAAAACGGGTGAACAGATCGAGATGAAATTTGGCACAGATATAGATTGTAGTCTGGAATAGCACATAGGCTACTTATTATCCTGAAACAATTTACGGTTCCCGTGGGATATATTTCACCAAAATCTAGTATACTATGTAATATATTTTCATACTTTATTTGCGTTAAAAATTTTGTTTAAAAAAATTAAATAGTGTTTAAAAATATTTATAATATAGTTTGTGTGTACAGAATATAACTCTTATCACAAAGCAACGCGATAGCTTAGTACAAAGAAGTAACATTTTCTTTTATCTTTTATTCGTTAGATTATTCCCAGATTTTATGTAACACATTCCTTTCCGCCTTTATACTGTTAGCTTTTGTAAGCAAGCGTCAAGGGAGCTCGAAATATATGTTTCCTTCAAACACTATCTAATATCAAAGATACAGGAAATAACACTTTGCCATAGTAGTGGAGATAAAACAACACATACATTTTATAGCTTTCTCCTCCTCCTTGCGTCACTTTCCTCAATTCTGAGGGTCGTGACCTCTTTTCTGGATCTTGGCTTGTGTGAAAGTCCGCCATCTGTGTCTGTCTTGGGCTATATGTAGAGCAGTGTCGACCGTGATGTCGAGGGTGGAGTGGACTTGGTCGGACCAGCGTAACGGGTGTCGGCCTCTGGGAATTTTCCCTACAAAATTCCCTGTGGCCATCAATCTTTCAAGATGGTTGCCTTCTTTCAAGAAAGATTCACCTTGTACTTTAATAAAACTAACAACTAAACACTCAAACGGTGCTCTATTAAATGAATATTGAAGGTAGAAAGATGTTACGTCTTACTCTGTACGCTACAGTTCGTTTTAGTGTCAGAGACAGCACGGTATTTAACGACTTCCTATAATTAAGTATCGTGTAAGTATTTGGCGACAATACTCATTGACAGACACACATACAAGTATAATCCTGGAACATTTAAGAATAGAGTATATAGGTTTCTCTTGGATAGGCGTGTACCATCTTCACCTTCATTGTGACTTTTGACATTACTGGATAAAGCAGAAAAAAAAAGTTGCTTATATGGTCACTAACACCCCAACTTAAATAAGTTCCGTAACAGTAAAAAGAGTAAAAAAAACTTGATAAAAGTCGTACATAGTGTACCGCTGTATAATTCAATACACTCTTTGCGATTATAATAGTTTGTTGTTTTATAAGCACTAATAATTTATTTTATTAAGGCCGCGTTATAATTTCACATAAATTAACGTGGGTAAGTAGAACGTGTTAAATATTTTTTTTGATTTATGTATAAATTACTCACTCTAATTGTTATTGCGGTAAGTATGCGAACAAACTTTGAATATTTTGAAAGGAATCTTTACGATGATGTACGAGCTGGGAAGTGTAGCAGATTGATCCTGGCTTAGAAAGACTGAATAAATCGAAGTATGTTGCCGAGATTTTAAAGAAAATGGATTTGGGTTTAGGGACCAGAAATTATAAGACAAAAGAAAATGAAATTGTAAAAACAAAAATAGTTTACATAAAAAAGATAGTTACAATTAGAAGTTTTTATATAACGTGCGAGAGCCATGCTTCGTTACCGGAGGTCCTAACCCTTCCCTCTCCCCTATTCCCGCCCTTCCCCTCTCCCCTATTCCCGCCCTTCCTCTATCCCCTATTCCCGCCCTTCCCCGCTCTCCCCTTTCCTCCCCTCTTCCCGTCCTTCCCCCTTCTCCTATGTGTAAAAATGTGTATATGTAAGTATGTGTAAATAATTTCCTCTTTCACAAAAAAAAAAATTAAAGGGTGACGTAAGCACAAGCTTTAAAAATATCTTCTCCATATTCAGTGTAATAAGATAATGGTATCTTTAAAAATGTTAGCTTAGTAAAGTAAAATTACATCTTTGATCAGGGTTCAAGAGCACTACAATCCATTTAAATCATAACGTGATAAGTAAATGCGTCATATTTCTGAATATCTTATAAGGTATACTTCTCTTTGATATTTCTTAACACTAAAAGACGTTTCTACTTAATGCATGCGACATTTTACTTCAAAAGAACACAGTCACTTTCGACAATCAACTTTACTCAAAAGGAGCTTTTGCTCTAACGCTTATTAAGAAACGACTTTATTAATAAAACAAGACGATGATATTTGTGTTGCGAAGGATATTATGAAATGATGTCTAAAATGTTATTAGTGATTAACTTATTTTTACTTTACTTTGCCCGTGGTACTGCTCATAATTTGTAATATATATTTGTAAAAATCTTGTCGATCCTAAAATATACAAGAGAGATGGGGTACTTGGAAAAAGTACCTTTTCTTTAAAAGTTGCTTTTCAGCAGTTTCAGCGTTGCTAGGAGCAAGTGCCAATGTAGGAGCCAATAACTAGCGTCATATTCTGATTCGAGTGCGATTAAGACGACAAATTTCAAATGCAATACAACTTAGATCTTTTATAGACATATACTATAGAGATTACATACATTATATACCAAATTTTTCTAACATAGAATTTCACGATTTTCACCTAAGTGATATCAATCATAGGACTCCATGCTCCACATCTCCACATAATGCTTAAAGTTTGCAGAGGCTCGAGAGGCAGTCCTAGCCACTACGTTTACAACAACTCATACGCCAAACACGCTTTTTGAAAAATTGTTTTAATTTGATCCACAGCCAATAAAAACCAGAAAATTCAGTAAAATTAAAAAAAATGTGTTTTAATTTTACATTTTAAAAATCCACACGTAAATTGATCAAATCGTTAGACGCCATGTTGCCCATTCGTCATGATGTCAAGTCAAGTCAAGTCAAGTCAGCAGTAAACAACGACGATATTATACCCTATTGTAGGGGTGTAGGACATCTTACCCTATACATCAGTAATAAGAATTAGGAGATGAGAGAATGAATATGCATCTGGGAATTACGTACCACGAGAACGCAACGAAATTCGGCCGTGGAGATTGAGACGATTGATGTCAGTTTAATTCCAAAGCAGCCCTATTTGGGAGATATCACTGCGTTCTCCAAAATGGAGAGGGCTGAAACTCAACAATGCTGACAATTTCTACCTTAGGGCTAACAGCTTAGCTGACCTCTGTTGTGCTATACAACCACGAAAAGATATACCTATAGCATTTGCCTGCAGAATCACCCCCATTCTATGATACTTATAGTTTATTTTATACAGGTTGTAAAACTTTTATTAATACAATATATGTCAGATATCGCGAATCACAAAAAGTATTGATATTTTAATAATAAAATAATCATGAAGATTAAGTAAAGTCAAAAATTACAAACAAATAGGGAAATGTTTTATTACTCGTTAGGATACATAAACTAATGAAAAATAGGCAAGTGGGGATCGTACTTGTGCTATTTTGCGGTAAAGCATAAACAAATAATAAGACCTGGCAAGTATATTTGTGTTGTTGCTAACTTCGTGTGTATTCTATTATAGTACACAACAATTTTGGATACCTTGATCACTGTTATTTATGACTGCTGCGAAATATACCGCGTTCCATTTAACCAGACATTGTCAACGTTATACTTAAAGTATTCCAATCAAATCATTCTTGGTTCATATTTATGCGTAAGTTATTATTAATCATATTCCACTCACATCCCAGTCCTTCGGTTCTATTCACTGACTGAAAGTGGCTCACGTAACAAAGGAACGGTAACCCAATACGTGACAAGAAATATGATGTATTAGTCGCGTTATATTTTCTATTGTGGTAGACCTATTTACCGACTAATTGGTTCCGACTGTTCCAGAGTTGTTCGTTCGTGACTTTCGCGATGTCGCGTGCGTAGTGAAATCGCGGATCCGCTCAGTTAACGTTAAACACTCAAGTTTCCATTGCCTAGCGAATTCTTTCAAATTAGATAGTGAATTCGGTGGAAGTTGCGATTTTTCCTACGTCACGACCAACATTAGCTATTCACGACACGCGAGCAAGAAAAATAGGTCTGCAACTTTTTTATACTTAGTTTGATCCTGTTAAAAACTTTTCCATATATTTTTATTTCGTAAAAATAGAAAACCGTTACCTAAACACGAAAAACTAACTTTTTTAAATCTTTCTTTTTTATCCGTTCTTTGCACTAAAGTAAATATAGATGTCCCTTACTTTAGTGACCCGTACGTAACTGAACTGTTACAAAACGGAGTCCAAAGTCAAGTGCCACCTTATTATGAAAGTAATCTCTCCATAAGGTCATATATTTTTAAAACTGTTTTGTCGTATTAAAAGGAAAAAGTACAAAAGCAAGACACAAAAATATTTTTTTAGAGCTCGTACATTAAACATAATACAATACAGGATATTTATTTTCGCGAGTCTGACAAGGCAACCATCTCAGCGTAAACAACAGGTTTTTTTTAATTCTTTGTTCCCGATATTGCGAACAACTCATTGTCAACCGGTTGTTTATGACGTATAAGCAAAGGAATCTAATATCGTTTGCCTAGATGTACTTAAAGCTACGTACACACTCCTAGCCTGACGGAACAAAGTTAGTGACAACTGCACGTAGTTGGAGTCGGTAGTTGGTGCCATAATTTAAAAGGTTAATCATCTATTAATTTGCCATAAACACATGTTACAATGAGACGCCCGCACTGACGCATCGAAATGTTTAGTAGCTGTCAAATCTGAACTTCGAAGAAGTCTTGAATTGGCCTTCTGACTAGGTACGTCGCGTATACTCTGTCGTTCCGTTAACTAGTCTATAGAAAACTGCAATTAAACAGCATCATGGGCATAGCGCCATTTTCTGCGGGTAATAAAATTGGAAAGATATAAGGGGCAACACTGAAATTACCATACCATCAGGCGGACATTTACATTTTTTTATCACTCCTATAGAGTATTGTGATCGCAGAGTTCAGGCACTGACATCGCATCATACTACGACTTAAGCCTACCTTCTGGTGTGCAAGCGCCTTAATAAAGTTGTGTTACTGTTCGGCCTTATGCAAGAATATTGAGTCGTGCTTGCGTCACATTATTGTTGCATGTCCAAGGAATAAATGTCTATTACATACTAATTACGACTAAGAAGGCCCCGCTTTTATCTTTTGAAACACTCATGAATCTATCCTTTTAATGTGAATCTACCCGTGTGAAATATACTTTCTATCGATTAAAATTTAAATGTAATTACATCATTACGTCTAAGGTGAAGTGCTTAAGTCTAGTTGATAAATGTATTACGAAGGGACAATATTCAAAGCTGTCACTCAAACGCGTTTGTTGTTTATTACAGTGTAGCACGATCTTATTAAAGTGATAATGTAAAATAAGTAATTGGGTTCGTTTATCATGCAGGCACTGATCTGAACATTGAACGTAGTATACAAATCTTCACAGGGTGCCCGGGGAAATATGGGAAATTGAATAAATGTTTAAGTAAATCTGGTTGAAATTTATTGTGTAACGGAAAGTTTTGTACCCGAATTCTATACGTAATATAAATAAAATTTTAACAACAAGAAGTCTTATAAAATACAATATTTTATGCTATATTATAAGTTAAATATACTTTTCGTTGTTTTTAGTTTTAAGTATAAATTAAAAACATTCACAGATTTTATTAAATTGTTATAAAAAATTATGCGCTAGACTACTTTAAAACGCATTTAACTTAAGATTATATTATCTAAACAGTTATCAGATATAATCTTTGGTTAAATACGTTTACAAGTGCTAAATAGTGTATCGCTATACTGACAGCGGGAATACGAATTCGATATTTTTTCGAGCTCGAGGTACGACGTCGGTTATGTCAGCTAGTGCTGGCTCCAGTGGTACCTTCTTAGCAAGGATCTTTTACTGCCTACTTATAATTATCACTTTCAAGGACCAAGCAGGTGTTTCTTAAACAAATCTATATTCCGTACTTCTCTTTGTACTATCCAAGGAAATTCCAATGTTCTTTTAATATTCTTTAATGAAATCCGAATATTATTTACCAATGGTTTACGCTATTATACGATTACACTTCAATAGATTAATGCCGCATTCCCATAAACAAAAAACGATTCGTTTTGCTTACGAACGGTAAAATTTTCGTTGAAAATTCAACAAAATTTTACCGTCCGTAAGCAAAACGAATCGTTTCTTGTTTATTGGAACGCGGCATAAGTCTTTACGACAATGCACACATAACCGTAAAACGTATTTATCGTTAAAGGTTACTGTTTCACGCCTCATTTATAAATAGATATGTAACTATGCCACACCGTAGTTCCACACTGTAGTACCGAATCGTAAGATTCGGTACTACAGTGCTATACAATACATACTTTTTTTGTTTACATAAAACGGCGAGCTTTGCGGGAAAAAACATGACGAACATTTACACGCGTTTATATTTATTATACTTAGCTTTAGCCAGAAAATAGAAAATGCAAGACCATTTACTGCCTGTAATTATTGCGTCATTCTTACATGTAACAAGATTGCCTTTTGTAATTCACGATTAAGATCTTAGAATATTTCAATTTAATTGTGTATTTCATAAACAACGAAACTGAAGGCGTTTAGTGTTGTAAGTAGCAGTTGCAAAGGCATCTGATTTGCGAGGACTTACGAGTTCAAATCCCACTCAGCATCCTGCTGATATGAACTTAATATAATATATTTATTTCATGTGCTACAGATATCAATCATCTTGATGCTTTCCCTTATTTGAATTAATAATTCAAATTCGGTACAATATAATAGTTATAAAAGTTTGACTCTTCATTTACATTTAGCACAGCATTACTCTATAGGTTGAGCCTGCGAGAAAAGATTGTGTTCACAAAATTTTAACTCCACTCTTTCTTAATTATCAAGGTATATATTTTTGGACTACAGTCGTAAAGTATAACTTACAACTCTATAGTGCTTCAAACACTTAAGAGTTAATGTAGTAGTAACTATTATTTTAACTTTTTAGTCCGAAATTATGTAATTGAGGGACAGTGCTGAACCAACCCCCCGACCACCCCCGACTATGCACGACGACCTTTGTTATTTGAATCCTCATTTACAAAAGAAGCAAATTAAATACTATTAAGAATCTAACAATACAACAATAAGATTCTTCTACTTACAAATTCTAAACATGGCGTTAACTGCCAAATAAGTCCTCTACAACTACAATTATACATGCATGTAATACAATCACGATGGGAAGCGAACCTGAAGATAATAACTGTCATGCCATGCTAAATAAGGCACGTCTCAATGAGTTTGATTTTACATGCATATAATGTTTCACTAAGTATTAAGGTACAGACAATTTTATATTCCCAATTTTTCAAAATACGTACAGAACTCCACCTCAAATACCTTGTTAAAGCTAGCATAATTAATCTGCTTAAAAGTGGATCAATACTCGGTACACTGACACAAATTTATCTTTTGAAGGTCGCCTGTAAGATGGTGTTACTGGAGACTAAGTCTGTATGGCATCATTGAAAGTGCATTATTCGAATGCGGCTTTTACTACAACATGGCTTATAATATTAGAGAATAACTCAGCTAATTTAAAAAAAAATTGAAAAAACGCGCCTGTAGTAAAACCGCATGTAGATAGTACATCCATCTCGGGAATCAATTCTCGAAGATTTTTGCCCGTCTTTTCCGAAAGACAAACTTAACTTTAAAGTTGTAAAAATGCTCTGCCATAGATCGATTTACCATAAAGTCAACTTTCCAACCGTAAAATATAAGTTTGTAATTACAGAAACTATTTTTTATGTGATATAACAACAAATTAACGACTTTTTTTCTTTACTTGTGCTGTCAGACCTTGCTTCTTACGAAATTTCATGATTCTAGGTCAATGGGAAGTACAATGAAATGTTCGTTAAAATCTACAGTTAAATGGCCGTATCTTATAATTGCGGTGACTTAGAAGCTTGATTTTTTTACAGCTTCAAGGGACCGCTGATATATGTATTTGATATTAATTTCAACTTGATGCGTCCATAGGTTCCTAAGACAGACAGCCGCCAACAAAGTGATCCGATAAGGATTCCTTTTTGAGGAACGGAACAATAAAAATGACGTCGCCTCCCTCGTTTATCGTGGCCATACAGAAGCAGGCCTCAGGTTTCAGTATAGATCTACACGAACATGGCAAGTAGTTTAATGTTCCCAAAGTTATGCGTCTGGGGAGCAATTTACGTCAACTTCCAAATAACACTTAATTCCACTAAACAGAAGGGAATGGATGTTAGTTTCTCAACTAATTTGCAATTAAAAGTTCAAATAGTCATTATTGAAATACGCTATGAAAGTTTTCTTCAGTGTGAGAACATAACGTAATTATAATAATATCTAGTATACCTATTAATCATTGCAATATCACATGTGAATGTGAATTTATGAACCATAAATCTATCCAATATCTATAATGAAAAGGTCATTTTAGAACCGGTTTTTTAAAAGAGCCAAACAGTGAAATAAATATTAAAAAGTGGGAGAGCCGAGCTTCGGCACGTATGGGCCGGCTCGACCAGAGTGATGAGCCTCACAGAAAACCGGCGGTTAAGCGATGATTGCATTATATTTCACCGAGTGAGTGACCTAACCCTTCTTTCTCCGCTATTCCCGCCCTTCCCCTCTCCCCTATTCCCGCCCTTCCCCTCCCCCCTCTCCTGACCTTTTCCCTCTTCCCACCCTTCCCCCTTGTCCGTGTAAAAACGTGTATATGTAAGTATGTGTAAATAATTTCCTCTTTCAGAAAAAAAACAATTTAAAGAGTGACGTAAGCACAAGCTTTAAAAATATATTCTCCATATACTCTCTTCTTTCCCTCCCCGCACACCCCCTCTTCCTCCCCTTCCCCTACTCCCACCTTAAAGGCCGTCAACACACTTGTGACTCTCGAGTTGCAGGTGCCCATGGGCGGCGGTAGTCACTTATGATCAGGTGACCGCTCGTTTGTACCATACCATATGTACGTACCATAAAAAAGAAAATAATACATAAATATCGTATGCGTATATTTTATATATATATATATATGAAGATTTGTATTGTAAATACTAGAATTACTAATTAGACTTTGCGTATTGAGTAACATTCATTACCGTGTGACCTACATTAATTAAAATTTTACTCAGATATAATCAGTAGTGAGTTTTTATTATAAAACTAGCAGTTCCCGCGCGGCTTCGCTTGCTTGTACATATTTATATATTTTTCCCGGAACCCTAATTCTTTTTCCAAAATAAAAGTAGCGTAAGTAAGCTCCTTATAACACCAGCTATCTGCCAGTGAAAGTCCCGTGAAAATCGTTCCACCCTTTCCGGAGATTAGCTAGAACAAACAGACAGACAGACAAAAAATTTGAAAACTGATTTTTAGCATAGATATCGTGCAAATAACTGTATGAGCTTAAAAAACAGACACTTCACTTTTATAAATTTATTTGTATTGATAATAAAATTAAAACATAATAATCATGCCTCTTTTTAAATAACGATTGCCTTCAAAAGTCTGCACATCGTTAGATAGAATAATATAAAATTCTGATAACCTCCAACTTAGTTAATCATGACTTGCTTAAATATAACCTAATGTTTCACTGTATTAATTAGACGTATTACATGTTTTTTATTGAAATGATAATCTTGCGAACCGCCATCGTAAGATTATGGCCAACATTATATTTACACTTATTTTTAATTACACTATGTAGTGTCACAAAAACAACAACTACACAATATAAAAAAAAATACGAATTCTTAATTTTTTTTTGTTTATTCTATTAATAAATCTAGTGGGAGAGCCATGCTTCGGCACGTAGGGGCCGGCTCGACCGGAGTGATAACCACGGCCTCGCAGACAACCGGCAATAAAGCAATGTTCTGGAGGAGGCCCTAACCATTTCCACTCCCCCTCTTCCCTCCCTTCCCCAACTCCCACTTTAAAGACCGGCAACGTACTTGTGATTCGCGAGTTGCAGGTGCCCATGGGCGGCGGTAGTCACTTACCATCCGGTGCCCGTCTGCTCATTTGCATATAAAAAAAAATCTAGGGCAGTATTCCGTTAGTTATTTCCGAAGAATGGGATCTTATCAATTACATAACCTAACTAAATGCTTGTAGGTGCTTATTTTATTTGTGGGTTTACGTCAGTAGATTCGGCAAAATCTTGATCCCAAAAACTACAATACCACAACGAATGACTCACTTCGAGAAGATTAGGATATGATCAGATTGAATTTAAAGTAAGTACCGGTGCCGTAAGAATATCGGGATAAAAGTAGTATGTGTTAATCCAGGTTCAAGTTTCATTGCAATTGGTTTAGTAGTTTTTGTGTGAAAGAGTAGCAAACATCCCAAACTTTCACGTTTATAATATTAGTAGAATTACATCATTCCATGATCCCAATTAAATAGATTTAAAGAATTAAATTGAGCACAACTAAAATAAAATAAAAGTATTGGATAACACTCATACCTACACTCACACACATATACACACACATCCACACACGCACAACCTGTAGAACATATATAATTCTATATTAGGTTTTTAGATTTAGTAAGTAATTGCATTTAGTTGTATTTCTGATAAGTTATGCACCCCATTTGGTCCAAGAGGAAGCTGGTGATCTGTAACTCAGGTCTTCCCACTACAGACACCAGTCTCTCTCACAATGGAAACAATCCGCCTCCCGGCAAAAAAGTGTTATAATACAAAAACAGCTATTTCGTTCGAGAAGATACGACTTTTATGCCTGTGAATTAAACAAAACAGCTCAGCGAAGAAGGGAACATTGTTCCCTTTTCCACTGAGCTAATAACGGTGTTTTTACAGCTGACCAAATTCAACATTTGCTATTCAATGCTATAAAAATGTTAAACGTACCTAACATGTGATATGACACGTTTTTTTGTGATATGACACTTTTTTTGGCGGGAAGTGAATTGTTGTAAAATATTTATTGTTGTGTAAATTGTAGTTAGATTTGTGGAAGAAAAATAAAATAATATAATAAAAAAATACCTGTCAAATATTATAGAAATAATATAAACATATCAAAAAAAAAAACTATCAATTCATCGATAGGAAAATTTTTAGTTTGTTTACGTGAAAGAAAAAGTATGGTTGTTGTCTAAAGGTCTGTAATAACTTTCACGTTGCGCAAGCTCTTTAGAGAAGTGTGCGTACCTTTTATCAAACAGAAAAGCAATTCGTAAGGCTCGGCACGTCTTCGTGTATTCATCGCATATACCTTACATCTTACACTTTTACTACACTAACAAAACCAAAGGTCAATCATTCAACGCTGATGTCCAAAATATATAACAATAAGTACTAACTAAAGACTACTTACCGTTGAACCTATTACGCAAGATTTTTTTTTATTAAACGGTGAAACTCAACAGGAGTGCCGTGGCGTGAACAAGCTCATTTTAGTAGATTGCATAATACCTAAATTGATGTTTGGATAACCGACGTATCTGGTTAGTTTCATGACGAATATAGAAGGATTTTTCTCCCAGTTGTTGCATGAAAGTTATGGTATTGAGCGACAGATTCAACTGAAATTGTAAAGACCCAACAATTGATGTACAAAAAAGAATAGTTAGTCATGGGACTGCCGACAGAAGTTAAACTTAAACGAAACGACGAGCTTAAAACGTCACATTAGCAGGTTGGTGACAATAATGAATAAGGAGCTGAGGGAACGCAATGTTTAGATTAGCGCTCTCTAATGGATCTATATATGTACGATTAGCGTGACGGTCTCGAGTTAAGTGCTTTTTCCCCAGGGCCAAAAGTGCACAAATGTGCCTAAAGAAGTTTTCACTTAAAAAATCATTTTATATTCTGATGCAATATGAAACGTACTTTTACTTTATTCCTCCATTAAAAAATTCTGTACTTTACTTTTTCATATTTTTTTTGGTAATTTGATGTGCCAATCTTCTCTTAAAAGTTTTAAATGTCTTAATAAACATTTATAGTCATAAACATGACTAAATACTTGTTTATTCTTTAAGAAAACTCAAATCTATCCCACGGGAACCGTATATTTTTCTGGGATAAAAGTAGACTGTGTGCTATTCCAGACTATACTCTATCTTTGTGCCAAATTTCATCCAGATCCGTTAAGCCGTTCTGGCGTGACTGAGTAACAAATATTGATCCATCCAGACTTTCGCATTTATAATAGTAAAATAGTATAAAGACGTCTTGCGATCTATTTTGTGTCACTATTAGTAGGCATGAAGTGTACCTTAGTTGTGTAATCAAATAAACCCACGACAATGCAGTGAAGACGGATACAGCGTCGACCTCGGATCGGTTTCCAATCATGACTCATCTGGATAGAGAATTATCAAAACGTAAGTAACTGCCTACATCTCGATTCAATGTCACTTGTCTACGCACGTCTCTTGTATAAATGAACTTGAGTATGAATACCGTTTAGTCATTCAACATAACATATAATTTTATTTTACTAATCAGTGAGGCCGAAATAAAGTAATGCCGATAGTGTGCCATAATATTTTTTTCCATCTTAATTAGGAGTTGCAAGAGTTCAGACCTTATATAACGTTGTCTTTTTTTCTCTTCTATTGCAATTATTTTTTCATAATCTTCTGTTTTTTTACCTAAAAGATTTTTGAGATGGACCTTTGATTGTTAAAGAATAGAGAAAATCAAAAGTAATATTGCATACACTTTCAATATTCCCACACAATTGAAATCGTAAGTATACTGTAATACAGTAAAACTGTCTATGCACATGAAGCTTCTTCGAATAACTACTGCTTCTTGCAGTCATCAATATAGATAGGTTTCAAGAAAGGTCCCGAGTACGTAACTAAACAAGACATGAATCTTCTATTCACAACGTAACGTGTCTCACTTCATGGTGTTCTACATATTTAGCAAACGTGAGGCACAATCTTCTGAAATTCTATCGTGAATAGCAATACCGCTATAATATATCAAAATGATTATATTAAGGGAACTATTCATTATTACAAGCGTTATTATAAACCAGATGTCGGTGGCCCAAGACGGGCTTGTTTTCTGCATTATGATTAAAGGGCTGATAGCTTTAGCGGTATTGTTATACTTTAGGCGTCGGACTCGTAAACGAGAAATGAATTCGAATTCTTCCAGTATAATTTCAATCAAGAATATAGCTCTATGAGAATACTAGAAACATCACGATACTGACAGTCTTAAAAACATATCGTTTAAGTGGTCACCGCGCCGCACTGAGTGTTACTTGTGCGTTCAAATCCCCGGACAGAAAGAAAATCCACACTCGGGACAACTATTTAGTTCGAGTAGAGATTCGAGATCATGAGTGTCAGCCTGAGACCACGGCCAGTGCAACCTGGACGAAACGTCAGGCAATTCAGAGGTATGTAATACCTTTTTGTGATCGCGTTAGTTCCCGTGGAATTAAATAATTCTATCATGGAACGCGAAAGTTTAAAAGTTAGTATTTGGTAATATGTAAGAACGGGTCTCATGACAAAGAGAGGATCTTCCTATCGCGGTTTACGTCAGATTTCCACACGACTTAAATGAAACAAAAAATATATGAGGACTCTAGTAAACCCACAATATTAATGACGTAATTGGTCCCTATCCGCGATCCGCGATGCCATAATAAAGTGATCGCCTTTCTTTTCAAGTAGGTCAGAAACAGAAAAATAAAGACAACAAAGTCAGAATTAAGCTTACTAAGCTTCCAGTTCTTTACTTTAGGTTTTACTGCATCTTAGTAAGAAAGGTGTAATGTCATCTAAATAAAAAAGTGGTTTAAGTCAATGGGATACAATGTCTTCTGGTTAATTTCTATAAATCATGAACTATACACTTTTCGTACATAGTTATGTATTCAATAAATATGCTACGACTGAAACGCTACAACAATATCGACTTTAACACGGAACATTATTTTGTTCAAATAATACAATACCTTCTATTACTAGTGTGGTGGAACGAGTGTCATGTTCCTCCAACACAAAGGGAGGATCCTCCGACCAGGCGAGGTGATCATGCCTGGCGGACCGCGGCCCAACGGTTGATGTTGGGAAGTAGTATATATACTAATCGACGCGAGAACTCTCATAGCGCGATGCAGGATTAGTAGGTTGTAGATGTTTCTTGTTGCTGTATGTGGAAGTCGCCACATCACTCCCCTCCAAGACCGGAGGTCGATATCTTGGTGAGTCAGCTGTCTATGCTCTATTAAGGAGCGTGCCAGGGCTAGTAGTGAGTAGTTCCGGTGAGTCGGAACTGAGTGCCGCAAGTTCCAGTGAGTCGGAACTGTATTCCGCTAGTTCCAGTGAGTCGGAACTGAATGCCGCTAGTCCCAGTGAGTCGGGGCTGAAGTCCGCTGGTCCCAGTGAGTCGGGGCCGCGTGCGGTGCTGCGTGCGGTGCTGCGGTGAAGTCCCCAGTGAGTCGGGGCGGTTGCTGCGTAGTGGCTGGCTGCTGCGTAGACGGGAGAGAGATGCTCTTCTTACGTGGACCGTAGGGGCAGTGTGCTGTGCCTAGACGCTGATGAGGCCGTAGGGGTAACCAGGCTGGAGCGGTCGCTGCAGGCGTGTGGTATCCCTGTTGAGGCCGAGGATGCTGGCTGGCTGAGACTTGATTACCGCTCATTGCTGTAGGAGTGTATACGATGGTGGCGATGATGATGCTGAAGATCTGCTTCATGAAGGCTGCTTCCAATCACGTCGGGGTCACCACTGTGGTGGAACGAGTGTCATGTTCCTCCAACACAAAGGGAGGATCCTCCGACCAGGCGAGGTGATCATGCCTGGCGGACCGCGGCCCAACGGTTGATGTTGGGAAGTAGTATATATACTAATCGACGCGAGAACTCTCATAGCACGATGCAGGATTAGTAGGTTGTAGATGTTTCTTGTTGCTGTATGTGGAAGTCGCCACACTAGTAATAGTGGAGCACGCAGTTGAATAAAAACATGATTTCCCTTGAAACCGACACAAATGGCTATAAAAAGCAAATGTGACAATGACAAACTGAATCGCCATTTGTAGCCGGATCTAGTTAACGCGTGCAATATAAAAGTGAACGTAGGTTGGTATGCGCCAGATTTACCGAAGTCAACATGTTTTGTGGACAGCATTTATTTTTTGAAATAGAACTTTAATCAGTTTTACATTTATAGAGAAATCATTAGATTCAAGCACACGGCCAAACCCTTCCTTAATACACGACGAGCTCTGGAGATCCCAATTTGCTGCATAAACACAAAACTCTAACAGGACTAGTACTTACCAGCAGCCTTCTTTCGATTCGAAAATAAATTATTTTCCTTGATGAAAGTATATTTTTATATTTGTTAACATGTTTTCTCTTCTATGATGTACAGATCTCCAAAAAAAATTTTGCGATTAATGTACGAACCATTAGGAAAATATTAAGTTACTGCATATATATAATATGTAGTAACTTAATATTTTCCTACATCATCAGAATACTGTGGAAATAATCTAAATATTAATACCTGAAAATAATTCTTTGAACGCATTTTTAGGAGCTAGGGAGACTTGAAATTTGGAATACCTAAAGTTTTTAAATAGAAGAAGCGGAGCAAGCTTAAATTTTTGAATAATATGTGTTACAAATTCAAAAATGAGTGAAAACGGCTAAATCAAGCTACACGGTCAAGTATATTGTTGATCTGTCGTGTTATGGTAAGTCTAACAATGACTATATATTATTCATATTTATATTAGTATTTTAAGTTACTGATTTTAATTTAGCTACAGAAATTCTTCCATTTTGAAATTCTAAAAATGCTTATGTTTAACATCATTGTATTAAAAAAATGTGTATTGTGGCGAACATTCGTGCATGTCTACGTTCACCTTAAGACTCGTTTCAAGTATCGTGTAGGTATATCATTAGAGAAAAATAGTAGGGATGATAGCGTTGCGAAATACTTTATCGCAATGAATGCTATTAAAGTTATAAAGAACACATCACAAGCACAACATGTGACGAGTGTACATTTTTTATATGTTACTTATATATAACTTAAGCATTGCAATTTCACATAATACTATAAAGGTGTTATTGTGAGTAGTGTTATTACAAGCTTGATGTAATTATCTGTGTACGAAAAGTCAACCTTAAGTATATTACCTCATACGCTTCAAGCTTTTTTCAACACAGAAACACAGATAGCGCCTACGATGATATGCGATATAAGTAATTAACTTATCTCTTCCATCGTCTCTCATGGCAACTCAACCACTTTTTTATCCACCTTGGTGATTTCAAAACCATATCCCGAGTGATCCCGAGTACTATAACTTGTTAATAGGTAGGTCCGTAAACATAAGCCACGACGCGCGATGGTGAAAATGTTATGATATTATGACCATATACAAATCTGCGTTGATGTAAGCGGACATCTTGGACTAACACTAGACAAATAACAGCACACAGACGTAAAATTCTATAAACATTCAGTTTCACTGCTGTACATGTTTGTTTAGACAAATCAACAGACAACTGTAAGCGATCAAATTCGATTTTTTGTACATTATTAGTTTTATTGTTTGATTTAAAGTATACAGTTTTGCTTTGTAATAAAACTTTAATCCGAAGGTTCAATTAAGTTAAATTGATGCTGGGTATATGTAATAAAAAGTTTTTGTATGGGGTGACAAAGTCCACCCACCTAACCGATGAACCTCTCTCTTTTCGTTTTACGACTACCCCCGGAATGAGGAGCTGACACTTTGTAAACGCAGTTTTAAAGCAAAAGAGAATATATTGCTTTTTTAAACTGACCCTCAGGTTTGTGATTTACAAAAGAATTACCACATTATTAGTGTTGGTATATCAATGTTTGGTTGGTGCGCTTATAAAAGTTTATTAAAAATATAATAATTTACGTTTAAAATAAATTACTCAATTAATGTTACAAGAAATCTACGAAAGAAATTTGAAACACATAATAATAATATACCATATCACTATGACAGTGGTCATGATTAAGATCGTCACGGAATTGCTGACTATAACTATTAACTGGTAATGTTCCTAACGGACTAGCATCATGACCCTGCTTCAATTTGAAATTTATTCCTTTAAAAAAATTACCATAAGCAACTTGAACTGCAAATAAATTCACACCTTCAACTGAGCTAAGTTCTTGGCTTAGGCAACTAGATCTACCCTGCCTTTAGGAAACTTGTCATTTCATTTTACTTATTGTCTGTTAAAATTAATTTGTCTCAAGGCAAAATGTTATTTATTTGCATATTATTATTGAACGATACAATATATTACTGTAACTATGCAATTATATAAAATAATAAAATTATACTTGTTCTAGATTCGTGAAGAATGGTATACCAGCCGTCACTAGCAACAGTTGTCCACTTTAATATTAACCTTACACTATTCTATTTCCCTAGTAGAGCAGCTCCAATTTCCAAGGTATTCTGATGTACCTTTATCTCATATAAAGGATGAAATTCGAACCCCCACGATTGTATCTCTGAGCTGTTTTTTAATTATATTATAACCTATAGCTAAAAACGGATTATTAAAGACTATATATAAATAAGACATATTTACTCCTATAACTTTGAATCAAAAAAACTAAATTTACTGATCAGTCATTTTATTTCGTACAGTAAGGATTGCTTAGTTGCAGTGTCGTAGGTTTAAATTCCGAATCAGAATTAAATCAAAACATGGGTGTTGGTTTTATTCATAGTTGATTGTGTTCATTTCTTGTTAACTATGTGTAAACAACAATTTAAGAAATTCTTGTTTTTGTATTCTAAACATTACGTTAAATTAATACGTATGTTGTGGCTATTTACCATGTGGAAACCTCTAATATCTGCGGCGCGGCTGAAACACAGACCTCAATTTTATTACACATGAAAGTTATTGAACAAATTTTTAACTGGTAAGCGGTTATCTAAGCCTGTGTTGGTTTCTAACTTAGTTCTTTCCTCCCAAACTACTTATAAGCTGATACAGATAATCCACCATAGTTGTTTTGTTTAACCAAACTCATGTGTTGTTGCTGGCGTTGCTGCAGAGTTTCCGCAGCCCCAAGGAACAATATCGGTACAATAAATCTCGCTTATAGTAACGGATTACAAGGATTCTACAAAAATATGTGCCGAATACTGCATATTTAACTCAAGATTAGCCTATATTTTTTTTATCTTTGACCAGTTTCGCCTGCAGCTAAGTGAGACTGCAGTGTAACATGCTTGCCGATCTAGTAACGCCTCAAAACACCCAGACTGTTAACTCTGTGAGACGTTTTATTACGCATTTATTAGATAGATACTTTTCTCCAATCTAACTGTAAATAGTAGCAATCAACCCTGTCTTTAAAATAAAAAAAAAAATTAAATTGAAAACAGGTTCATTCAAGGAGTTCACTAAGTAGAAAGAGTTTCGTATATAGAAGAGGTAACAGAGAATACCATATGGATAATTCATTATGATTGATTTATTACTGTCATTTCGAGATTATATGTTATCACATTTGAAGAAAAAGTCACGAGGAAAAGCTGTATGAAACGTATGACCTTTACTGCTACTCCTTACTTGAATAGCGTTGGAGGAGTATATAAGGCCCACCCACACACAACAGTGTAACCTTATAATGACGATCAAAATAAATTTGAATATGTAGAACATTAGCATAACATAACAGAAAATTTCACGAAGCTCCAGAATTTAGAGCTGAGCTAGAGTAGTTATCAAATGGTAACAGTTGAACTATGCCGTAATCAACATTTGGTATATTTGCAAAATAAACCAAATCATAGCCACATCAAGTACTTTAATTTACGTGTGAACAAATACATGCAAAAAAAATTAAGCAACATATATTCATAATAAATCATAAAAAAAATATTATATTTGTAAATATGTATTTCTACTCACCAACAGCTGCAGTGACAATCCAATGAGGCAGAAATAAATCACAACAGAAACACAGAAATGGATGATACAATGAACACCACGGGAGAGGGTTACAAAACAATATAATAAAATAAAATCACCAGGGTCAAACAGGATCGCACAATCAAACAAAACGTGGACGCACCATGCACACTATTATCTGGGAATGTCCAGGACTCCGTCTAACAGTTACAGACGTTTCATAATCAATGCGTGAGTGTTGTAATATTTACGTAATTTTTTTTTCAGCTTGTCAGACGAAAGGCGCGATGTAGTAAGGCCGCAACCAAATGAACCGCTCCCGGTGAACGCACGGGCCGCACTGCTTGCCCGTAACGGCAAAAGGTCGTTCGTTACCCACATTCTCTTTCCGCGCAAGCCTTCCCAAGTTAGAACGAGATGGATTACTTACAGCTTCGGTGAGCCGACCGTGCAAGCGAGACGACGATATTACAGCCTCACAGGAAAACCCGAACTCGAGTCTTGATACTTCTAACTTAACCGTGCTTTGCCTTTGTGAATTATTTGAAAGGTATATTTCATTGCACAAGCATTTATTATGTGTAAACGGAAATAACAAAAACGTTCTAATTGTCAAATGAATGAGTAGGTTCGCAAGGATTACTACATACCTTGTGCGATTGTATAGCACGAATTCTCATAAACCTCTGACTAATTTGCATACACATAATTTAAACGGAAAAAATATACCTTAGGTGTTAGAGTAAGAAAGAAACCAATGGCCCAATACATAAATGGATGGGTCGAATCAATTTTTTTTTATTCTACATACACGTAGGTAGTAATTTTCAATACATTTTATAAGTATGTAGTATAATAGTGTATGTCAAATATATTTTTTTAAAAGAAAAACCTAGTTTATCGAAACCTCTTTACACTTGGCAGCTACGGCGAAATTATTTTTTCAAATAGAGAAGAAAGGAAAATAAGCGATGATAGAAGTCAAACCCTGAACAAACTTTTCAACTTTTCATTTGTATAACCAAAGTTACTATCTGTACAACAGTACCTAATATAGTATCTTTACAAAGCGCAACTACACTGGATATGCTGGCTTGCGATTGAGTTGTTGCGGGTTTGAACTCTACCTAGTACACACAACTGGTGACGGTGCTGATCTAAAATAATGTATGCAAAGGATCCAAGAGTCCTATAATTCGATAGGTAATGCCACTATAATTATAAATGTAAAAGTTTGGATGGATGGATGGATGGATGGATGAATGTTTGTTACTCTTTCACGCCAAAACTAATGAATCGATTGCGATGAAACTTGATATGTGGATAGCTGGAGACCTGGATTAACATATATGCTATTTTTTATTCCAATGTTCTTACGGGATAGGGACTTACGCGGGTGAAACCGCGGGGCGCTGCTTGTATTAAATAAACAGAAGTATTTAAATCATTTGTTTGTCTAACATGGAGCTAGAGTAATTAATGTTATGCTAAATGAAAACCACTATTTTTGTCAAGAATTCATGGGAGTTAATTATTCACGCGCTCAGTTTAATATTTTGAGGAGACTAAGGTCCTAAATCAACTTTGACATTTAAACCAGACGCAGTAATAAATGATATATGACTATTCTAATAAAATAAAGTTGAAGGGGTTTTTTGTTTGATTGTTTGTTGGAATTGGAGCTATCAGTCAGATTTAAACAGTTATTTTTGTATTGGATAGAGTTTTCATTGAGGAACATCACGCTACGATCTTTAGTAGCGTAGCAGTGCTAATAAAAGCGTGAAAAGGCTTGTTATGCAATACTCCATTATGTTTCTTATCTTATTGCCTGTAGTAGTAGGTAGGGAGGTTTAATTTTGTGACTGACCAGTTTTTTTGTAAAGTACATACTAAATATCAAATAATATAATCAAAATTCAAATGATTACTGCTACTAACTTTTAATTAAACATCAGAGCGGTTTTTGTTTATCCAGATTAATTGAAACACATATTTACAGAACCTAGTTTGAAATTTCGATTACCAGAATATCCCAAATCATTAACCTCCCCAATATTTCCAAAAAGCATATAATCCCTAAAGCGTTACCATGCATTCTCGAAATGAATTTAATATAAATTCCTTGCACAATTTTTTTACAATTTTTATGCATACTAATGGCTGGACATACAATGGCTGCGTCTTGTACATTGGAATTTAAATTTAACAAAGCTTATACGAAAAGATTTTCAGTATGAACAAATGAATTTTCACCTTAAGCGACATTCTTTGTTCGGCAGCTTCTTTAAATATAAGAAGCAAATCTAATCACCGTTACTCGGTCCCACAAAAGAGCTGAAAATAATTGTTATTTCACTTGCTATTCAAAATGAAGTTGGTAAAAATTTATATTTCCTAAGCGAACGGCTATGTTGGAAATGCAATATGCAGATAAGTAAATACATCATAATATGACAAGTCTATTCATACATTTTTGTAGGGAATTGTCAAAGGTTCAACAATAGGATTCAATTCATGCACGTTTCACATTTTTATAATATTATGTGTTACGTCAATACAAATTGTTTGATATGCCTTAAAAAGGGGAAGCCGTGGGTTTGAAAAGTATTTATTAAGAGATCGTTAGATAACGCAGTCTCTAGAAGCACGCGAAAAAAGCTTGGCATAAAGACTTCATTGATATCAAATGCTGTTTTGTCATCACTAGTGTTCCGATTCTATTATTAAATCCTATTAGAACCGATAGTAACCAATTTGCATATAATATATGCCAGTTATAAGTTTACCTACTAAAAAATCAGTGTCATATAAAATAAATATTTTTTTGCTTCTGTTAAACGAATAAAACACGTGTAATAATATTCATTATAACGTTAAATATATAGAAATTGCTATGCAATTACTTTTAACAAAATTACGCTACAATTACTTTTAGATTACTTTAGACACAAATGATTTGGCCTTCGGCCTAATTTTGGGAGTGTATAGTTTGCGAGGAAGGTTATGAAAGAATTCATTACTTGATGCAGTCAAGTCCTCGTATATGCTTATAGCAATCAGAAACGTAAAATAGATGTTTTATGTTGTTGTTGTTGTACCATATCAATACCAAACATAACATATATATTACCCACGCTGATTCGTCGATAAGTACAGTTTTCACAAATGTTTAAGGACCTTATCATAATACATTTTATAAAATGTAATATAAATATCTTGAGTGCCCATCACAGACAATTAAATCACCAGCCATTCACGCCTTTTTTTGCAACAAAGGACCCGTTTACAAATTATCAATAATTAGTTTGGACGGTAGCATTATTGCATCATTGATTATTCAACAACACACTCTGGCGGTGTTACAACAAATAATTTATGAAACCAGTATGTACTTGCCTTAATGAATAGTCATTGCTGCGACGTCGTTATATATTTCCAATGTATTAATTATTGCGACGTTTGTTTAATATTGTGATTAAATTGTAAAGGTGGAATTTCCTATTTTACATCTCATAATAATACGTGGTCTGACCTTGTAATTGATTTTTATAAGCTTTAACTGAAATTTGTATTACATATTCTATATAACTTGGGTTCCAAGTGGTAATCCTATGATTCATCTATTCCAAATGACTCAATTTACCGCAGTATCCACCGTAGATGTAGATGTCAATTTTCGTAAGATAGTTTGTTAGGTGGCCATAGAAATCTACTTAATATCTTCGTATTCTGGGCACTTTAGATTATCCTAGCAATTACTATTGTAGATCTAGATAGTTTCCAGGGAATTTTTTCATCCGTGAAGCAGAACTTTTTTACGTTTAGACTCTTTAGATTGTCTTATAAGTACTATAGAGCTCCTTGATGTCAAGGTCACATAATAGTGCCCTAGTGCCTATGTCATGTATATCATAAATTTATAATATACAATAGTTTGCACCCATAGGCCCACGCACATGAGTTTCGCAAATTTCTTAGTGAAGAAAACAATTCAATTTTGGAAAGGATAACTTAAAATTTTAAGTTTCTACAATGAAACTTAACTCAACAACAAAATAATTATTTTTTTGCATAACCTTTATAGCGGTTTAAATATAGGTTGGAAGTAAGTAAACAAGCAGCGCTAATTTAAAAATCAGCTGTAAATTTATGGACAAATATAAATCAACTGCTAGGCTAATTAATTTCCCAAATTTGATAGAATCCGCCTAAAAGGAAAAGAACAGGCAGCAAAGCCTTAATAATTTCCAATTTCTGATTTGTGAAATTTCTTTTAAAATTATCTTTAAAAAATACTTTAAAATGAGATTAAATTTGTATTGTAACCGTAAAATATAATTGTGATTAAAACGCCTTAAAATTTACATAGACAATGAATAGCATAAGCACAAACAAATGTTTTCATATTCGGCCGATTCATTAGTTACTAAGCTACTAGGTTTAATGTCTGTCCATTGTTTTACATTCGCACACATTCGTGAGATACATCCTCGTACATACCTCATTACATCTATTTCCTTCTCATTTATTTCGTCATGCTTATTACTTTGACTTTGTTCGAATATTTGTTACAATGAAATTAGGTTAACCGAAATTGTGATTATTATGTAATTAAATTTGTATATTTTTTTTGCAATTTTATCTTAATGTGGTAGGCTGTAATACCTCAAGTATAATGAGATACTACATTTTGTTGATACGAAATAAGTTTAATATATTTTTTCTATTATTTCCAAACCTTGATTTGATTATTTGAAACCAATGCTTGATTGATATGATATTATAAAATTATTCCTTAAAGACCGACTCCGATCTTCTTGTCCGTCATGATTCCTTCATAATGACTTTCTGGTCACGGTTAAGTAGTGCCTCGGTTACATAACCCATTCATCCTTTAACTCTTCCTAACCCTCCGTTCTAACAGCTGCTAATTAAATGCCAGAAATTATAGCACTAGATTTTTGACTGACATTCCAGCGCCTTCCTAAGTACACTTAAGTTCAACGCTCATAAGCTCAACGCGATTTTCTATAGGTCGTAATTCAGTACGTACAAAACGCTGACGGATATTCCGGTTTTCCCAACTCTTGTAACTTAAATATTCAATATATAAACATACATAAACTCCGACTGTATCCACGAAGGGGTAGGCAGAGTCGTATTAAACTGACTGAATTGACCCCACTCACGCAACCGTATTGTCGTCGACCAGGCATCGGACCAGGGAATTAAAGATGAGAAAATTGGGTGTATATTCAAAGAGAAAGTTAAGTAACAAGGAAAGGCAATGGAAAGAATAGGATATTGGTTATATGGATGTATTGGCAAGTAGGATTAGTAAGCAATGTCTCAAGAAGTTCAGGGTCGCACCTGTATCTCGAACTGGCTATTGCCGGCAAGTCTGACCCCTCTGACTAAATAATCAATATAGATAGATAGATAGAATAATCTTTATTGTACACCATTAACAAAATACAGTTGATAAATAATTATCTTACAAACTAGAGTACAATGGGTCTTATCGCTAAAAGTGATCTCTACCAGACAACCTTTAGGATGGAGATAATTTCAAAATTATTTAATAAAAACGTACATTTTATGTAGATAATTTTATGATCTACAATTTTTGTCTGAAGTATTTTTATGATAAAACTTTTCGTTTTGGTGAAAACCGCGAAAAACTCATTTTTTTACCTTTGACCTTGAATAAAAAAAAATCCATACAGAGGAAATATGGGGAACTTTCAAATTTTATTTTTAATCATATTTTAAACAATCTTACTGATTTTCAGCTTAGTGGGAATTTATGTAGCTTCGAATGTCTAAATTGACCGGACTAATAGGTATTGTTATTTGGACATGATCTGTGGCTTCCCCGTCCGTGCACGTCATTTTTGGCCTTAGCAGAATATCAGCGCTGCTTCGGGTATTTCCACGGAGTAGCACTAGGCTAAGCTAAGGACCATTTTTAAATCACAAATAAGGTATGGGAACCTTATTATATTATATATTAAAAGTGTGTATTACCTTTGTGTACTAGCAAAATAAATGTTTCCTTTTCTTTTTAAAAGGTTTTTGTTAGACCTAGACGCTCTAAATGAAAACAATGACATGAATATTTTTATATATACTTACACTTGATCTCTGAAGTAGGTAGAGTTTTATTCAACACCCACATTTCGCTGGGTATGTGGTTAGTTCCATTAGTCTCGTGTAATAGGAGGCGAGCCTCCTATTACACACTGCTGGAGCGATACAAGCAGGAACTGCGTGTCACGGAGATGAATATGCTGCGGTGGATGTGTGGAGTAACGCGGAAGGACCGCGTTAGGAACTCCCGCATTCGTGGCGGCCTTCATGTCCGTGACATTGCGGATAAATTGCAGGAGTGTCGTCTTCGCTGGTATGGCCACGTTTTACGGCAACCGGCTACTTACGTGGGGAACAAATGTCTGGCCATGCCGCCTCTGCCGGGTCCCGGCAGGAGGGGTAGACCTAAAAAGTGCTGGCTTGACGTCGTAAGGGGTGGCATGCGTGCCAATGGACTCACTATTCCGAAGATCGTGCGAAGTGGAGGAGAAAAAGTCGGAAGGCGGACCCCGGGCACCGAAGCGAAAGTTTCGGTCGCAACCGGGAAACAACGCCATGATGATGATGATGTATAGGAGGCGAGCCTCATTCCGGCTACCTCTACATATATTATCATGCCTCAATTTGGGAATCCAAATGTCAAAACTCATTTAACGCACTTTCGGCTGTTGATAACTAACACTTTTTCTGCCTAGCCGCACATCCGCCGAGCGTCTGAAGTGTAACATGCGATAAGGAACTTCATTCCAAAAAAAATTGTTATATTTTGCTTTAGTGAAACTTTAATTGCAATTTAATCTACTTATATATACTTATAACATGCCTTAGGAACAGGAAATTGTTCAATAACAATACATGTACAAACTTACAATACTTACATATATACCTTAATGCAAAAATATGTACACTAAATATTCAATATTCATTTTCGAAAATATTGGTGATTGATATCACTCGCGTAACCACCGGTCACGCAATCCACAAATTTATAGCTTCAATGGAAAACGATTATCATGAAATTTATAATATACTAGTATAAAACATAATATGATAATATAATTTTACATCATATTACAATATCACATAAGTGTAGGTATAACATCATTATTTTTTATACAATTTAACATTAATTTAATTACAATTAATCTAATAAATATTATTCCTATATATCACGTCTCGGGGAGTGAGCTCAACTCACAATTGACCGATTTTTAGAGTAACATAATTGATTTACCATTGGTGGAAGGAAAACATACCATTGTTCAATACTTAATCTCTCTTTGAAATAGACGCAGCTGCAGTCTTCAGTAATTGTACTCCACACTTGCATACATATTTTTTTTACAGTTCATCACTACGCTTTTACTGTTTTTAAACACTAAAATGGCAAACAATCATACCCTTCCTCATGACAAACGATTTAGCAGAGCAGAGAAGCAGGATAGTTCGTTCATAACCATACATCGGGTGCACGCAAACAATATTGTGTAATCGTCTGTAATCATCGTGGAAAAATTATATAAAAACAAATAGAATTTTTGGCTTGTTCTTATTAACTCTATCGGGTTTATATTCTATCTAGGGTAAGAAAAATAGAAGCTTACTTGCATCCTAAAACAATAAAAAAAGGTCTAAAGTTCTTTAAACTTTTTAAAAACAAATCAAAACAACGTATGTATTTGAATTTGATTGACACGTCAGCGGAGTTTCAAGAAAATAATACATTTTAATTTCACACAGTTATCTACAGTGTTATCCGATTCTGATTCTCACAGGGATTTCTTGGTATACCGCATCTCTTAAAACTTATTACATTATTTTCAAATTCATTCACTAAATTATTCATTTTTTAAATTCAATTAAGGATTTATCTTCATTTAATAATAGGCTATGCCCTGCTAACTTCACTTAAGAAGTGAATGTGAAACCCTTTTTTGAAACCGTGAAGTTTTAGTTATTCAGTTTTTTTAAAACAGTTGTGCTTTGATGCTTTTTGAACCCTGGTCTTTATTTCATCTAACCTTATTTTGAATGAATTTAAGTACAGATTAAAATGCGCCACAGATTATAAAATACAGTTACATTTATATCTCAATAAAATTTTATTTTCAGATAATAAAAAGGTCACGTACATGCACTACAATGTCGAAGTGGTCGCGGAACTTGTGTTGAATGCTAAAACAACCTTGCTAGGAACCATGATACAGCTTAGACATGTCGGTAATACACACATCTCAATATATCTAGACTTTATAACAGCAAAAAGTTAGACAAAAATAAAATAGGCTGTAATAATGTCGCCACTGATTTGTATGTACCAGTAATGTTTTATCTATAAAGTAACGGGTTTAAACAAGTAGAATAAAATATTAGTAAAACTATATTTCAACTATTAACGTCATTTAGTCAGTCTCATAAACTTACTATGTATATGGTCAGTCTAATAATTATTATAAATATTATTTCTGTCCTTGAAATTGTCGAACTTGCTAGAATTTAGTACGTGTCAATTAAAAGCAAGAAACTTCATATTGATACACATTAAAACTCATGGGACTCAAAAACAAAAAGGGAGCCGACTGGTCCAAAGTATGGCGAAGGGTCAATATAAACTTAAAAAAAAAAACATTGACAATTAAATTCTGGCTCTCAAAGATTCCCTGCATAGATTTACGTAGGTAAAACAAGCTCGTTATATGCAATCCTGTGGCAACTAATATAATTCTTTGTTCAACGAAGACCGCTTGGACTAAATTTGCAGAGAAGAAACTAAACCTTTGGTAAGCATGTAATAAACTGATTATATTCTAACTCTAGCATAATAAACTTGATTATGATATCGCGAGCAACAGGAGCTAATATTACTGTATCTATTGGCAAAGTATTCAGTGCTTTGCAATACATTTCAAAGTCACGAGTGTAGTAAATGACTTAAAATGCTTAAAAAATGAACCACTTTTGCTACAGTTAATGAGCTCTTACAGTTAGTTACAGCTAATTTGAAACTCATTTTCTCGGTACTCGGAAATAAATCGAAATCACCTTCAAAGGAATTTAATTTGAAGGAATAAAGTAGTTTACCCCGGTTATTATTGATCTCGATAAAGTGATTTCATTCATTGAGGCAGGTGCCGGCCGTCGTCGAGCGAAAGTGAATCGAGGGCATGTCAAGGTTTTCGGACGATTTTTTTTCATCATTCAATAGTATACGACTTCTGAAAACGCTGGCTACCTTCATAAAGTCACGTATAGTAAGGGTTGATTCGTGACATGAAAATATAAACTAGTGTCGTACATGACCGTTCCTCCGTAGAAGATATACGGACCCTAAACATTTCGCTAAATACAAATTCATTTCACGAACCACGTTTTGGTTTTTCGGCAATACAGCTTGTAAGTTGATTAAAGGAACCTCAGTAAGTTAGGGCAATCTGTTCCTGGGTTATAGTTTACGTACATTTTACGACACATTTGTGAATAATTCAAGAAATACCTACATAAATAAGAATTGATTTTGGTGTGGTGGATTGGAAACTCATTAACTGCGTTTATGCCTTTTTGACAGGCGCTTTTATTTCCTGCTCTTTTTTAACCTCCGACGCAAAAAGATCGGTGTTAAAAGTTTGACGTGTCTGTGTGTCTGTGCATCTGTGTGTTTGTGTGTCTGTCTGTGGCATCGTAGCTCCCAAACGGATGAACCGATTTGAGTGCGATTTTCTTTTGTTTGAATGGCGACTGTGTTCGAGTGTGTTCTTACATATAATTCAAGAAAATCTGTTTAGCCGTCCGAAGATCATCAGCTCTTTTGTAATCGTTGAAGGGATTTTCGAGTTGGGAGAATTTTAATTTGTTTTTGATTTAATATTTTTTTAAATAACTAAGTTACACAAGTGCACCTTTAAAAACTTCACTGGAATGTTGCCAACACATTCCACCCAACCCATGGACCTCAACAATGCACCAGTAGTTCTGTCTTACTACGGCCTGCTCTAGGTTGAACCGTTGGAGGTACTTGGTCTAGTTTATAGGTGCCTCCTACATCCATAATCATTATAATACATACGTATATTGACGATAGATGTGTCCTGTTTGTGAATTTAGGCCCAAGTAAGTATGATCGTGAGGATGATTTCAGAGATAGATAGCTAGATATACATAAGATTGACCATGTGCTCTCTGGAGGGTATTATAAGAAGCATTGGTTTTTGTAACAACACCAGATACGACAATAAGGGGACAAGAAAGAAGAGTCTCTTAACATACCTACTAAAAAAAATATAAATGTTTTGTTCACAAGTTCACGCGAACTATCATACGACCTGTCAGATAGTAAGCGATTGCTTAGATGCCTATGATCACTCGCAATACTTTAAAAAATTAAAAAAATTCAAAATACTTCAAAAAATTAAGCAGATGCATCTTTGTTACGATGCCACTGCTTAATTTTTTGAAAATTACTTATAGTCAAGAACCATTTCAACGCTCACCCAGTACACTACCAATGGACGTGAATCATCTATAACACAAGCATTTACTTCATTTATAGTGGTTAACACGAATACTAGTTACATGCAACCCACATTACTAATATTTTACATAAAAAACAATGTTACTTACTAAACGAAAAGAGACTAAATACAGTATTTAGTATATTTTCGTTTACAATACTATGTGTTCACAATTCGTGACTACTGAAATCATAAAAAGAAAAAATACCTACAATTAGAGCTCCGTACAGAACACGATTATCAAACTACTTAAACTTATACGGCACAAACTACTACGTGAGCGGTTTAAAACTACTCGAACAACAGTGACCACTTGAACACCACACGAACAAAACAGAGCTGTAAATAAAGTTGAACTAACATTTACGAGCTCCACCAGACTAGAGTACCAACACGAAACCTTTTAAAAACGTCGATGAGCCCGGGATTCTGTTTTTATTTAATCTTCCCGTAATCTGGTCGTAAAACGACATCAGGCCGCAGCGCCACCTAGCGGCGCTCACCCCTAGCGGAGTAGTTCCAGTGCGCCACCCGTAAACTTTTTATTGTTTCCGGGTCACGGCGCGTCGACAATTCGGTTTTCCAATCAACATCTTTATAGTGATCGAAAGTGTGATACCAGCTATAATTTTAAATATTTGGAAAGTAATAATAATATTTTATATAAAGTAATAATAATATAATATTTGTTCTTATCGTTTTACCTAGACTACTTAATTTTAAATGGCTTAAGTGTAAAATGAATAGGTGACACAACAAAGTATTATATTTATTTAATAATATGTTCTGTGTACATATGTTTTTTTATTGTTTTTAATCAAATCAGATGCAATTTTGTACTTATCACTAACAGGCTTTTAGCAACATGCTCTCTTTCAAGCAAGTTTTGCTACTCGAATATAGGTTTTATATGAAAAGATATGAAAAGATAGATAGGGGTTGCAGCATAGGTATATTTTAAGGAAACTTTATCATAATTACATATAACTATATAATAAAATAAAATATTCTTCGTGGTTTCAAAAATATATCTTTCTTAAGTATATTTTTATATAAAATCTGTATCCCTAACTCCCTACTAACAATCTATATATACACATGAGCATTCATTGTAGGACGAATGAATTAATTCCATGCTTACGTTTGGTTTTGTTATGAATGGCGGTCTTTTCACAAGTGGAAAATTAACGGAACGTTACACAGATAATTTAATTCCTTTGAGCTGCCCTTTCATACGTATTGTGGCGGCAAACGACGGATTTGGATCAACAAATTTCGTTTAGTTTAACCTCGGTGATGATCAGTCTCTTTTTTTGTCTGATGATCGTTACGCAATGCTTTCGTGACTGTTTCATCATAAAGACGCGTTTGCGTTGCGTTGCGTTAAAAGATGTCCATGGTTTAACTAATGAATCGTGTAATAGTTGGTTATGTTGTGATAAACTCCCCGTTATACCGTACAGGTATAGGAAGCCGAAAAGATAAGTGCAGCTATGCCTGGACTGAATACTGATATCCTTACAAAGAAATCCCTGTGAACCCGGCAGACTTGGCCGCCTGTTAAACAACAGGTGAGCCCACTGTGTTGTGGGGGATTTTATCCCCTGTCAGTAAGAGAGGCACGCGCGGTACACGGCGCCACCGCCTTGGGCCTGCTCCTGCTAAGGCGCCGGATAACCCTGTCCGTCGGCCAAAGGCGAGCATCACGGAGGCCGGAGATCATCTTCTGCTGTAAGGGAGAGTTCTAAAGTTTCTAAAGTTGTGCAAAATTAGGTGACATGTTGTGGAAAGTTCACGTTTTGTGTTCAATGAACAACAACATGTATGAATTTACTTTTCGTATTTATTTCCATTTAAGACTATAAAACTCAAAAATAAAATGATGATAAAAAATTGAATGTACAGTCAGCAAAGAAAGACGCTTAGTACACTCTAGCTCGTACATGGTAATTTTAAACTATCATAGAACAGTGTAGAACTAATTGAGGGTTATCCTCTGAAGGTCACAAAATTCCATTTGTTTTTTATTTTGTAATGTAAAATAATATAAATGAATAACGTTGTTATTTTAAAATTCAACTATTTAGAATATGCCATTGTTTGTATTGTGAATATATGTAAGTTATTCTCAATATTTACATCATTGATTTATATTCATTTAGCGCTAAAGGTTTTAGAACCTATTCCAATTAGTAAGTTAAAACTTGTAAACCAAAATTTGCGCTTGTCTAGCTTGGTCTGCATATTAATTTCAATCAAGATAGTGATAACCGAGTAGGTTAGCACATTGCAAGGGTACATTAATACCCTGCCTCGGAGAGCATGTTAAGCCGTCGCCGTCGGTCACGGTTGCCATACGAACATTTGTGGTATTCGTTACTCTGTAGTTGGAGCCCTAAAAAGTCCGACATCCTGGTCTAACTACAGAACTTCGATGTCACCTAGTACTTGTACTACCTCACGTAAAATATCAAAGTTCGGGCGTTTTGTAGTTAGAGCCGACCCTAATTAGTTGGGAAAAGGCTCGGATGACGATAACATGTATTTTTTTCAATCGTGGTAAACCTAAAATTTACAGTAAAGCATTATCACAAAAAAACATAAAGAGACCGTCTAGACCGTCTCTCAAAGACTCGAATGTCAAATTTATTAATAAAAATATATTTATATCACATTTAATTCCACAAAGTAAAGTTAAATGTACTTAAGAGGGAATATACATATTATGTTTTTCACAACCTTTGAAACGCCTACAACAGAACCAGCTTCTAAGTAAACGATTGTTTTTTGAGAAACTTTTGCACATTTTCACTTCGTAGAAAAGTTTGAATGTGGAAAGCGTTTCCCTTTGATCCGTATGTAGGAGTGTGTATCGAGGAAACAATTGTTTCAGTTTTGTGTACTTTTGACTACGACAAACGGGTCCAGTTCAATCTCACTTCTGCATTGCGGTTTTTACGCAACCATGGCTTATTGGTTCGAGTTCGCTTTGACTTCTCAATTCTACATTATGGATACATTTTAATTGTTAAACATAAATTGTTAGAGCTTGAACGATAGGCTCATATGCGTAAGTAGGTCTAACCACAACGGACAGTTGTACCGTGTGCATACATATTACACACGCTAGGTTTAATGTGTCGACATATATTAGTCTACCACTTAAGCAAGAAACACTCCTGATCAGAATTCATAATAAGACATGCGCATAACCGTTGGATGCAGACAACGCCAGATCGGTCTTTGTGGAAGTTTTTAGGTGAGTCATATATTCAGCAGTAGACGTGGTCATGATTGATTTATTCAATATATTTAATGTGACATTGCGATTGCTTACTCCTTAACTGTATTCGTTAACAGTAAAGTTAATCGCAGTTAACTTACACTTTTATGAAAGTATACCTACAAACATACACATAGTTGGTAAGAAGTACAACATTTTAGGATTAATAAAGCATAAGGCGGTTTAGTGATTGGTTAAGTGCCATACTAAAATATATTCTCATATGTCTTACCTTTGTAGCTTTATATTTCAATCAATAAGGCACAACTTTTCGAAAAGTAGCTTTAAATTCCACTCAGATGGCAAAATAAGTATAGGCTTCGAACGTCCTGCAATACCAGAGTGCTCAATGTTCAATTGCTCTCGTATCTTTTTAGAACAGACAGCTTATATTTGAGTATTTATCATGTAGTTAAAAGTATCCACTAGGTATGTCAACCGCTTGCCACCAAACACACTGTAGATTTACAGGTATATCACATTAGACGCTTCAAAAAGTACTTAACTAAGCTTTGGAATGACTGCTTAAAATAAAAATACTGATCTTTAAAACGTACAGTACTTTTCCACAGTATGTACCACATGTAAGTACTTTTCCACAGTTCGTGTGATTTGTGAATTAATGTTTGTCTTGTAAACGAAAGAAAGGCAAAGACCCATTTTATTAAAAAAATACTTTTCGGAAAATTCTGGAGTTTTCAATTTATTCCCAAACCTTATACATATAAACCCTTTGTATTCATAATTATGTATAAATTTTTACCTGTGTAATATATTTAATAAAACAATAATGATTGGCATTTTAGAATTGTGGTTATATACTTAACATTATTCGAGTTTGTTCAACTCAATATTCTTACCCACGTTCGAAATGTGGTTTGAAATTTTATCTCTTCAAAAAATGTACTACCTACCTATATGTAGTATCTACTGTTAATTAGTTTTATAAATATTAGTTATCCAAGAGGAGGTGGATAGTGGAACTCTTTTTTCTTTTTAATATGGTTTGCTATTAAACCGTTTTTTTTAGTTATTCTAAAATATATAATTATTACATGCAATACATGCTTCAAAAGTAAAATGTTAAAATTATGAGAATCTAGCTTTTGCTCGCGGCTTCGCTCGCGTTTTATGTAGATTTTATTTAAAAAATTTAAATGTTGCCAAACTCTAACCGTAAAAACTGCTACGCCATAACATGCACAGAACACTTAAACTGAGATAACAGGTGTCCAATTATCTGTCATATCACATGTTACCCACTGCAAATTAAAAAATTACATTGTGAAGTGTTTACAGTTAGCAGCGAATTTCAAATTAGCGACTGTTTCATGAAATGCGTCATCGTTATTTGTTGTTTGAAACATTAGATTCTCAATAGCGTTTGTTCGAAAACATTTCACAGGTTTCTGTTTATTGGTAACAATAGGGGACGTCCGCGTCGTTTCCAAGTGTTTTCCGAGGCAAGGAGGCTTTGGAATTGTGTTTTCTTGATATGTTTGTAAAACATTATACTATACAAATACTTTTCCGTGCGCAGGTGCAATGTAAAAGGTGTTACAGTCTCAACTATTTATCTGCTATACGTAACAATACTAAAATATGACCACACATCTTTATGTAACACCATAGTATTGTCACATACAGTTTATAACATTTTAAAAGCATTGAAAAGAAGTTCTAAATCCATTATATTTCAAATATTTTTAAAATGTTCCATAAAACAGATTGCATAAATACGCATACATAAGATTTAGATGGAGGTTAATATTTATAAACGTCTACGCAATAATTACTCGATTCACTAAAATTATCTGCATTGTAAATGTTGATGATATTAGAATTCAAGAACTAGGACGTGAACTAATGAAAATGAACTAATGAAAATACTTGGATGGATCCTAAGCGCCGACTCTGCTTAAACCGGGTATACACTAAACAAGACGGATTTAAATCCTTGATTACAAAGCTAAAACCTCGTTTAAACGCGGTAACTCGTGCACTCGGTAAAACGTGATACCACGTGAGTTAACCACGCAACGATTTCAACCATATTTATTATATTTATCAGTATATTTCAAAGCGTTACACACTTACTAGAACCACAATAAAACCAATTTCATAATACTCCAGTTACTTCTAATTTAGGTACAAATACATACCTAACATCGAGTCTAAAAGAAGTATAAAAATATTTGCTTTATAAGTACATTTTAATAGAATAAAATTGTTAAAGTAAACTAATTAAGAACGGCCTAGTTAGATTCAAGAATCAAAATTTATTGATACATTATATTAAAATCAAAACAATATACAGAATGTTATAAAAAGTATGTGGTCAAATTTTAGAATCTACATACTTTCATCGCAATCGGTTGAGTAGGTTTTGCGTGAAAGAGCATCATAATATATCATAATAATAGTACTCAAGGAGTCTGTCTAAAGACAAAAAAAAACCTCTCTAACAAACTCGCGATAAAGAGTCGCGCAACGCAGAAAATCTAGGTAGTACGGCAATCCGTATGTAACGTTAATATTTGCCACGCGGTCTATTATGTGCCCTATCACTTTTCACGACCACTTCTCTTGCCTTGAGTGACCGGTCTACTCCCAACATTAACTGAGGGTGCTCTGAAGTGTTCGTGAAAAGGCAATTATGCTATAACAACCCTCAGATCAACTTTTCTGGGCGCGACGAAATTGCGCGTAGTAATTGACGTGCTTCGATTTCTACGTGTGAGGGCCGCTAATGTCGCATAACGGCGCATAACTACCCCGAATAATATGGAACATCTAACTGCATTTAACTGGGTAATTGTGATTAGGGTTATCCAAAACTCCTTTGGTGACACAGCCAACTGCTTGGCTATTTTTTCTTCAACTGGAGTCATCTGATACTGCTACTACTTGCATAATATTTTTCTAGGTAATCTTGTAGTTCTTTTCTTGAAATACCTATGGATCCATCTTTCAATGTCCTATTTATAATTTTCAGTAACCAATCTAATGTGAACAAATACCTGACTTATTAAAAACTATACGGTTTTACTCACGTTTGTATTTCGGGGATGCCCGACTAGTTTCGGACCCGACGGGGGCCCTTTCTCAAGGAGTGAAGCGTCCTGCCGCGACGGTGTCAGGCGTCACACTGGGTTTACAACGCTGCCACCGGTTCCTTTGCCTTTCGGAACGTGCGGATGTAGACAGTTGCGTTTCCGTTGCATTGTGTGATGCGCTGTTGTTACCAACATCCACATGGTGTGCACCGCGGTGGATGTGCACCCGTCGGGTCCGAAACTAGTAGGGCATCCCCGAAATACAAACGTGAGTAAAACCGTATAGTTTTTAATAAATATGAATACCACTCACGAAAGTTTTTATTGTAAAATACCTGACTATCAAAATTAAGAAATTATTAGTTTCTTCAATATAAGTTAATATAGGTACTTGCATATGCCGCAACACACGCCTAAACTTAAGCGGGTGTCGGTTGGCAGGCAATAAGCAATTTCGCTCGCTACTGCCAATAGCCACTTGTGTCACGTCACCGTTTCAGGCCGCAAGATATTAGTATGGAGGCTCAACGATAAAGGCGAGCATGTGCGAGTTAATTTAGCATTATGTCCCTCAAAGACGCATTTTGACCTACATTATAGAAATTTCACGCGTGCTTTCGTGAGTATAAATTAATAGGTGTCACAATTACGTGTCATATTAGCCTTGAATGTCAAAATAATATGATATGTCAATGCCATTATTTCTCACTCCATTAGTTTTGTTCGGAAAATCAGAGATGATAATTATTTTCGTATGGTACATCTGTCAGTGTCAGAGTCAGTAATAAATACGTGGATAATCTGTACAGTTTTTATGATACAGATTATACTCTGTTTTGTTTAGAAGTTTATTTTTGAAGCTTTTGTTGGATAACCATATTTTCATAAAAGAACAAAAAGCTAAATATGTGTATAGTTACTCTTGTAAAATCTCTTGTGAAATTTACCCACGCACACGGTAGCCAATTAGTTTAAAAAAACATACTTTGTAAATTCAACAAACATTACAAATAGTGACAAGCACTGTAACAACACGCTACATCGTTGCAGTGGCACGGTGTGACAGCCGCCCATTATTTGGTTTGCACCGACACCAAACGTATTCCTAAATTATAGTCAAACAAACAGAGTCATGGACGGTATATCTAGATGCTCTAGCATAAAGAATGTACGGATATTGAATTTGGTCAATACTTTTCTACTATTCCGGTGTATAAACAAAATCTATGCAGCAAAAAATTCCTACATGAAATTTTTTAAAGCAGACCAAAAACCAGAATCACAACAAAACTTAAGCATTCGCAATAAACTGCAGAATTAGGTCTCATTCTCTTGTCTTTTTAAAAGCATATGTTCAACACTAGACACCTTAAGACTTAATACTAATGACAAACAGGGTTTACGTACGAATATAACGTGATGATGCTGTACATATACATACAATATTTCTCATAAAAAGTCAGTAATACTTGGTGTTAGATGAGTAAATTGGTGAATATATGTATTTAGTATTTTATTTTATTTATTTTATAGATAAGAGGAAAACATACAGTGGTATATACATTTGATTAAAACTATATAAAAAGCTAAACACCATTTAAACGTTTGACTAGGAATTCAAATAATGCATTGAATAAATAATGTACGGAACAACACCACTCTCACTCTGAACCTTTTTTGATCATGTTAACCTAAGCTGGAAGTATCTTTAAGGACTTTTAATCATTTCATGGAAATTCATAGCTGGGAAAGGCATAGCTTTGTGCGAAACACTGATCTTGGTTCAAAAGGTTCGCTGTCAATTGCAATTTTACATCCAAAAAAAGCTCTTATGCCGTTAGTGCAGTTATAGTACAATATTTTAACTGTCTATAGAACTGCAGAACTATACAACACAAAGTTATTTTGGGTGTGATTTTCAGCAAAACGGAATCACTTTGCCACTAACTATCCGAAAACACAAGAGTTGTGTTAAGAAGTTACGTATTTCATAGTGCGTCCTCGACATAAATTATTTTTAATGGGCGGCTAGTACACCGTAAGTGGTGATCGTCATTGGTCATGGTGCTGAGAAATATCGAACATACAAAGTTTATTGCAAATGTAAAATGTTTTTTTTATAGAACTAATTTATCAAAGGCAAGAGGTTACCAATGCCAATGCTATACACATATATGTATACTCTCACCAGCAGATATATAATACTTAAGTAGTTTTGGTTAACAGTTTTCCGCCTTTGATGTGAATTTGAGAAGAGATGCCTTATTCCTATAAACGTTGCTGCACTGGCGGCGCAAAGAATGCAAATATTCTTCCGTTGAAAAGGATACATACAATAAAGTAAGCTTTAGTTTGTCCACAATTCTCCATAAGGTATTGGAACTTTCCACATCGGATTTTGTCAGAATGTTTTATTATTTTGGTGTTATATTTTTGAGTATACTCATACAATTTTAAACATTGTGTTAAATGTTCAAAATTTCTATTATATAAACTACTATTAACTGATGTTAATAGTGACCTACCTGCTAGTAGTGAATTACCGCCGATAATTATAAAATGGAAGCTGTTGAATTTCCTCTCTTAGTTTAATATATAGAAATGTCACTTTGTTTGAAACCTTTTGTCGCGTATTTCGATTTACCACTTACCTAAACAAATACAATAGTATGTAATTATCGGGCTTTTTTTGTTTATCGCAGTCATTATTAATTGATCTGGTGCTACGAAAATTGAATTTCTTATTATTTTACACTAGCTGTTGCTCGCGGATGCTTGTTTGTGAAATCAAAATGTACTATTCCGGACTATAATCTTTCTCTGTGAGATCCTCCTCAATATCTTCACAAAACTTTTACTTTTATAATATTAATATGAAGTGTGTATGAATAATTCCATTAATTTAATAATATATTTTTTATAATGTACATTTGTATATTTTGAAATTAATTATTATAACTAATTTATATTTTTTACCCCTTTATAAAATTTTGAAGTTTTTTTTATGTTATTTAAAAAAATAAACAGATTATATTTTCTTTATAGTACAAAGGATATTTTTCGGCTAAATTGATACTTCTAAATTTATAGGTATATAGTTTTACTCTTATGTTTTTTGAATAGGAGATGTTTTAAAATCTCAATTGTCAAAATAACATTCTGCAACTGGTTAGGGAAAGCTCCACTTGCCCGGGATTAACATAATATCGAACATTTTCTCAGTTTACCAGGAATAGCAGTTTATCAGTGGTAACGAAACGGCGCTGTGGTCGGTGCGATCCCGACGACGCGACGGTGCAATCAAGTTGTGAGTTTACTCTGTGGGATCGTTTCACGCGCCAAGCCTCAAGAGTAATGTGAGAAAGTTCCTTATTGCTTCCCATCGTGTACATAACACCTACAATAATAGGTATTTTGGTATAAGAATGATACCTAAGTCTAGCTTGTCGTCGCCAGTAATAACTTTATAAAGTACAATTATGTATTTCTGTATCGTTTTGATACTTTGAAATGGAGCCGCAAAACACAATAAAAGAGGAAATGGTACTCTTCTTCAACTTCTTACCGACATCCTCCTATAAATGAGACCTTCCTTCTTAAAAACTATACATTTAACGTACCTTACTAATTGCTATTCATTTGAACTTACCAACTCTTGAGGAAAAATGGCAAGACGGATGATCAACCATGTGATCCCATTAGGGTCCGTTATAAATTTTAAGTTACTCTAAAATAAAATTAAAATATAAGTAAAATCATGACTATAAGCAAATTGCGTCCCGTAAACGTATTTTATATTTTTAGGATTTTTTTAATTTGTGAGACTTTTTATATTTTATTTTTGATAAAGGTATTTTAACGGCCTTTGTAAATCGTACCGTACCGTATCGTGCCGATTTTCTCCAAATCCTGTCCTATAGCTATCAAAAAATAAAAATTTCATTCCGAAAGATTGACTAAAATTTTCTACACGACGATGAATGGCGGACATGGACGTGGAAATTTGATTTATGTCCACGGCCAGTACAAACTATTCAAAACGTCAGGTCAAAGGTTTACACCCAAACCATCGTAATAATTCCCATAAATATATGTTACTGTATACATAAAATGTAATTCGAAATCGCACGGCAGGTGACTTTTATACGATGGCTTCCGTAATTCCCGGCCCAAATTAATCATTTTATATATAACAGAATAAAGGGAAATACAGATACAATTTGATTACTTATTGATTACTTATTGATTGCCTTATTCAGGTTGAGTTCATGAAATTACTGATGTTGTTGAGAAGGTATTTATTTTAAGGAATTTGATTTGGTTGGGGTTTGGAATAGATATTCCACTGTGAATAAAAGTGTTGCTTACTTTTCTCCGCTTTCCTATCTCATTTCAAGTCGTTGGTAACACATTTATACATAACGCTGTCTACTTATTAACTGTACTCTACTAGAGCATTACTTTATTGTAATATTTAAGGTTATAAATTAAATTTTAATTAAAAAGTACATTGATGACGAGAATGTTCAGCCCTGCAGTATTTATTATTCGCAACGTATATTAAGAGTTTACTATTTTCTTTTAAATACAAAACTGAAACACTGGCTAATAAGACCTAGCTGCCAACAACAAAGAAGTTCCTAAACACTCGTACCGTCACTCAAATGCCACAATTTTCTACTCGCTCTTCACCACAATGAGGTAGTGGAAGCTTCAAGCATAAATCTCTTACAAAAATGTGACATCAATCATACTTTTTAGCGGCATGTAGATACACATACGTTAACAAAGTAAAGGTGTACGTTGCTATTGTCACTATATGACGCAGTGCGGAGCAGTAAGAATACTATGTTAAATGTAACATGTCTGAATTTTTATCGATATACATAAAAATATATATAAAAATGAATCCCTATTTCCCTTGGTCTCGGCATAATTTGAGAACGACTTAACCGATTTCATTAATTTTTTTTATTGTTTTCTAATACTTTGTAGAAGGTTCTTACGGAACGAAAAATTATCTGCGGTTCCCGTGGAATAAATTTGAAATTTTTATATTGCATGTAAATTTGTGTTTAGTAATCAGATTCAAATTAACTTTCCGAAATCAAGTTCCAAGTTGAGCTGAAATTCCAATTCTCTCTGTATTGTGATCTAAAAACACTTTTATATATTTACTAAATGTATTATAATATATTCACAATGTATTTAAATTATACAATATTTAGACATATATGTATCTGTCTCAATAAAAGCTGTCAGTTTGTAGAAGAGCTTGCTCCTGAAATTAAAACCTCAAAAGCCGACAAACGGGTTTTACTTTTTATGTACTTAGGGCGTTTCTGGACGCAGTTCTGTTACTAAAATTTTCAGAGAAAATAATCGAACAACATTTGTCCGACCTGGGAATCGATCCCAGTATTATAAAATCCTACAGTAACCAGCAAATCCTATTATTTATTATTTTTAGGCGTTATTTGAGAAACGTAGAAATACCCACGTTGCCAAAATGAAAGAGATCACAGATAAAATACAACCGGAATTGTGGTTACGTAACCGCAGTTGGACGTTGTAACTCAACCATTTGTAACTCAACCATCCAACGTTACAAAGTCCTATATAGATAGGTACTACAACATGTTTGTACGAACGATATTACTTTATTTCTGGGACGTATAAATAAATTACAAATATAATAGTAGAGCAATGTCAAAGTTATAAATAGATAATAAATAACCCGAACTTCAACAGTTTGTCGCCTTAGTAGTACATATGGTGGTTAACGTTAACGTAAAAACATCAATAATGATTGTTTGCATGACCATAAGCAATTGTTATTTTGAATTTCAAAGTTATATGTAGGTACGAACAAACTCTGCCACTATACGTGTACGTTCACTTTAGAGGCAGCGAATTTACAGATCCAATTGCAGTTTCGGGATTCTGTCGTATACTAATCAAACTTAATAGGCAGAGGAACAGAGATACCACTTCGACAGAAGGTATCAGTAGACAACACAATAATCATGTACCATATATTTGCAAAAGCGGTGTCTTCGGCTTGGAGAAAGATAAGTATTTTATACATATTCAGTTGCAGTTTTTATTTACTCATAATCTAATCTCTTATCATAATAATTTGGAATCTATTGAATGTGGGAGGATCTATTGAATATAATGACGTACAACCCCCACACAAAATAATGATGCAGTATTTGAATTCGTCGAAGTTCGGTTAACAAGCTCAACGTATAATGAGCAAATCAATCAAAGGTGAACAGAGTACGGCTTGCTGTTGATTGATGATTTTGTGCTGAACTTAATTGAGCAATATGTTATGAAGCTGAAGAATATTTATATCTACTTACACGCTAAACTGTTTCTGTATATACTGATTATTTGAACAGACAATGTGCACAAGCACAAGGTGTGGACAAGTTCTCTGTTACGATTTCTTTTTGTACCATCTGTACATAGTATAAAACAAAGTCGCTTTTCATTGTCTCTAAACATCTGTCTTAAACTACGCAACGGATTTTGATGCGGTTGTGGCCAATAGACGAAGTGATTCATGAGGAAGGTTTATGTGTACAATTGTATTTAGGTTTTGTGCAAAATAGCTGAAACATGACAATGATTGTTGAAGATGTCGGAAAAAATCAATATAATATATGCTCTGCTAAATCTGTGCGAAGCCGGGGCGGGTTGCTAGTTCATAAATAAAGCGTGTCTTATCTTATACATAGTTTAAATAAAATATTTAATGTGTAAACCTTCCCGTCCGTACGCAGCAACTTAATGAGCATGAAATGCAATTTGTTACAGACTTCAATTAAGGATTGCGATGTTCACCTCATTAGTTTTTGTTTTTGGATGTCACCGTTTCTTCAATACAAAGCTTAAGTGATCAGATATTTTTTAAGACTTCCATCCGTATGAGATCTCATCTATTTTTATATGAGAGATTTTCTTTACGATAGTCACACAATATATGCGCCAGTATATATTATGTGTGACTATCGTAAAGAAAATCTAGGAAAAGCATGTGATTTTCCGTTTAACACACGAGCGAGGACGTAAAGATGTTAAACATCTCCCTCCTCAAGTTGAAAAGAAATCGAGAGGAGTTTTTCGTTGACAGCTTTACACTCGAAGACGCTGCTTTCGTCGCTGACTCCGAAATCGAGCTCCAGAGTGTAGTGAATCAGCTAGTGAGCTAACCTACTCGGTAACCACATAACCACGAGCCAATCCACATATATCTTGTATAGATATATATATAGGAGAGCCATGCTTCGGCATGTATGGCATTGTATGGGCTGGTCGACCGGAGAGATACAACCAACGACCTCACAGAAAACCGGCAATGAAGCAATGCTGTGGTTGTGTTTCGCCGAGTGAGTGAGGTTACCGTTATGTCAACAACGTTAATATTCAGCAAAAGGTTATTTTAATAAAAAAAAAATGACAATGATGCGCATATATCTCGTTGGCACCTAGAAGAGATAAGAAAATGGTGGTGATTGAGGGAACGACGAAGTGTGTTTAAATATTTTTTTACATGTGGATCAACATTATCAACATTAGCATCAAAGGAAAGGTTATATAAATAAGGTCATATATAAATACAAATAAGAATGATGTACAAAGTCAAGACTGAAAAATAATGATACATTTCGGAAGGAACGAGTGTCATGTCTCTCCAACACAAAAGGAGGATCCTCTGACCAGGCTCTCTGGACCGCAGTCCAACAGCTGATGTCGGAAAGTTATATATATATATATATATATATATAGTATCATGATGATACAATGTATATATATATACAACTATATATTATACAATGTAGGATCAGTAGTTACTACATAGTCGGAAGTCGCTATATAAAAAAATAAATATATAAATATAATATAGATTCCTAGAAAGCAAGGAATATAAACATGTGGCGAAACACACTTTTAATCGTATTTTTATATTGTCAACTTTAACAACATTCTTCTTTTCTGTTGAGTATTTTTGTTTTATTTCTTTTTTGTGTCTAAACACTTTTTAAGCTATTTATTTACTTTGAGTTATATATTTAAAAAGATCTTCCAAGTTCAGTCTAACCATTCTTGTTTTCCCTCACATATTTGTTTGGCATGAGACTCATTTCTATCATTTACCTAGAAAAATTTTTTAAACATCTCCAGGTACAGTTCAACATCTTTTCACGGATTTTCTATAGTCATCCCCATGAACTTTTTGATTATTATGATTAAAAAAATCTCGATAATATACCTCTTGAATGTTGGAAATCCTAGTCACAATCATAATAATTATCCAGTATAAGAAAACTTTTGTACCGTACAGTAAATGTACAGCATTTCCTGTACGGTACATTTGAATTACTAATACTTCTCTGAGATAAAGAGTCCTTTCACTTGCTGTTTAAATTTAAAAAAAAAATATTTATGACAAACAAATTTCATAGAGAACATAGAGCTGGTTCTTAGGTGCTAGCAAGGATGGCGTCTGATTTTTTTTATAGTTTTTGCTCTTAATATCTTTTTTTATAACTTTAACCACAACTTTCTCTACGCACCTATCCGTTTTATTAGATATCAGTCTGAGGTAAGTTAATCTAATAAAGTCTAACAAAAAAATCGATAAAAAATTGGCTCAATAGATTCATTTCAAATCGAACTTATTCCATACATAAAATCGTACTAAGTTTTATCAGAAGCGAACAATAGACATAAATTTGTTTGATCTCTAAAGCATATCACTGTAAATTTATTAGTGATTGATCTTAATATTCTTTGAAAGAAAATTCAATATCATATATATATATATATTTATATGTGGAAGCTTGTAATTGGCATCTGTTACAACGAATGTCATTTTATAACTATTTAAGCCGTAAGCATCCCAAATAAAATAAAATATTTGAGTTGAGAAGCGAATACGATTTCAAGAAGTTTGTAACGAAATTGAATGGAATATGAATACCTGCCGAAGTATTCAACGCCAGTACGAGTTTGTATGAATTTGATATGCGGGAATATAATTGAGTTAATTAATGAAAATCTTGACTTCGTTGACATGCGTGGATCGAGCTGTGCGTGAAGTGTTCCCTAATTGAATAGCTGTCTTTAGCTATGATTTACATAATGCGGCGTTTTGTATGTCACTCTCGCCTGCCGTGACATAAGCCACAATACTGCAAAAATGAGTCCTGAATTTTTATCGCTATAAGAGTATTTTTAAAAAGGGATCCTGCCTGTTCCATAAATTTGTTGTTTAATTAATTTCCTGAAATTGTTATGAAAAGTAATAGATTTTATAAATATTTTAGGTGAGGTTCAGTTTTTTACTTCAACGAAACTTGATCGCAAGTAGTTAATTTATTATACAAGCTTGTGGTTTCAGCGTTTAAGCGTCAATCGTCGGAAGGCTAAACCGTTTTAATAACTAAGGTGTCTTTATGATCACATTAGTCCCGGTGGAGATGAAATGCTAATATGTACAGTATATTATAAACTTAATATGGATGACATAGTATTGCGAATAAAGACAACAACTCCATATATATAATGTTATATAGGGTAGAGGCCTAGTTGCGGATAAAGTAAATATTATTAGGACTCGAGGTGCAAATGACTTAAAAAAATATAGAGACATAATAAAAGCAAAAGAATACGATACTGATCAGGTTGATCCGCTCTGGTCGCCATTTGATGAAAAAGGCCCAATATCGGATGACGTGTGAGTTCCTTCTTTTTTTTCAGCTACAGTCACCGTAGCAATATCATAATCTCTGCCTGTACTTTTTAAACAAAATTACACTAAATACTTATTTAAAAAGAGATTATAAAAGCTATTTTAACACAAGGTGAGCAAGCCAAAGTACCGATCTCTGTATTACAAGCGCTCATAGACCGTGGTGACTGTTTACCATTTAGTGGACCATATTCTTATTTGCTATCTCAATAATTTAAAACAGATCATAAACAAAAACGATTAACGTCGTGAACGTAATAACTAATTTATTATCAAAGTGGCATAGGACCGCGTTATTTTGGTTCGATTTCTACAGCAACACTTCTTCTTCTTCACTACTTTCTTGTAACGAGGTATCCATGAGGGATGTCATATGCCAAAAAAAAGTTACAGTAAAACTAGGTCCCATATTTTTTTAAATAAACTCGTAACAAGTTTTAAAGAGCAAACTTTAGTCACGGTCGTAAACCCCTAAGGAAACGCTTCACCCTCATTAACATGGAAACGAAGAATAACTAAAACTCACGCAAATGTCGCGCTCCATCTTTGAAACTCAAATTACAGCTTTCTGCGGAAGTTAGAAGATTGTCATACGTGCCGATGTTACAGTTATTAAGAGTACCTTTACCACGCTTTATATACTAGGGTGCTAAATAATTTTGGTCCTACTTTGTAATTTTCTTTTTTCGAAGTATCTAGTAGTCTCCACTGGCAGTAATGTAGGTCTTCAAACGTGTAAACCAGGTGCTGAACACTGTATACCTCTAGAACATAGTAGCATATTAACTTCATAATTTGCTATCATAAATATCAAGATATATTTTTATACGGGTAATAAGTAATAAAAAAACATAGCAATAAGTATAATTATTCACACAGTTCATTACTAACTAATACTAGTGCTTTGTAGGCCTAACCTCGACAGCCACAGATGACGATTCTGACAAGTTGGAGCAACTTAAATTATTTACGAGACATAATTCTGTTCACCACGTCTAGACTTTGATCATCCACGAAGATCACTAAACTCCACCTTAGTTGTTTGTAATATCCGCATCAGTTTCGCCTGTCACAATGTTTGTTGGGCTCATTCCCAAAGCCTCAAAATCCTATTGTTCCCAAAAATTTTAAGTTTACAAATAGATTCCCAACAGCTCCAAGCTTTTTTTAAATAATTATTATTTTCTTTCCCTGCGGCTCCATGAGCTATAACATTCTAGTGTTGTTATTACCACCAGCTCCAAAAAAAATATATATAAATAATATTGTAAATAACTAAATATTGTTATAAGATTTATACATGAATTCCCAAAAAGATTTTACAACAGAGTTATTATTAAACTAGCAGCGCCCCGCGGTTTCACCTGCGTAAGTCCCGATCCCGTGGGAATATCGGTAAAAAAAGAATAGCCTATGCGTTGATCCAGGTCTCCAGCTATCTACACACCAAGTTTCATCGCAATCGGTTCAGTGGTTTTGCGTGAAAGAGTGACAAACATCCATCCATCCATCCATCCAAACTTTCACATTTATACTATTAGTGGGATATATACGGTTTTACACACGTGTGTACTCGTATTTCGGGAATTAATATATTTGCAATAATAATGTTGCATAATCTCTGTCATTTGCCCCTTCATGAATACTTCAATTTTAAAGATGTTGAATGAAACAATGCTTGCATTGCTTTTCGCCGCATGAGTAAGGTTACCGGAGGTTACCAATAAAAAAAAATTAACATTTTTTGATAAATGTATTTATGGCCGGTTCCTAACATTAAGAAACGTTTAGTTTTGCTTACGAACGGTAAAATTTTGTTGAATTTTCAACGAAAATTTTACCGTCCGTAAGCAACGTCAACGTATGGGTCATTGAAAAAAAGATATAATGGTGCCGATTCTATTGTGCACTCGACTAAACTAAAACCTGACTTAATTTCTCTTCATATGAAATCAACCTTGTGTTTTTCGTTATAAGGTCTATTTGTTACTGGCATCTATTTCTCAGCGCCACTAAATTTTACTAAAACCTGTCAACGTATACTCAACTTGCTTATTGCTGCTATTCGATAGTGACATATGTTACCTACTTGTTTCAATTTGAAATAAGACCTTGTTTTGAAGTGTACAAGGTTTACATCTTATGAAGAAAATTTGGTGAATTTTAATTTAGCGAGTGAAGTAACAGAATTGGGACCAATGTCTGATCTAAATAGAAAAAACATTTTTTAATAAATCTATTTATGCCCGGTTCCTATAACCAAGAAACGATGCTTTTTACTTACGGACGGTAAATTTTCAACGAAAATTTTACCGTCCGTAAGCGTAAAAACTAATCGTGATTCTTGATTATAGGAACCGGGCATTAGTAAACGTATGTGTGTAACGAGGAATCGTAGATCAACTACGAGAAAGATACAAACAAAGACATATGGGATTTGGAATTCTCCAGACAATATGGTTAAGTTGAATGTGTCCTTCTTCAGTCTTCCTGTTTAGTACTCCTCTAAATTAGTTCAGACCACCATCTAATTTAGTAAAGCATTGTGTTTTGTGATATATATGCTTGCATTAAGATATGTAAGCATCTGCTATCTTGACTAGACTTTGTACTAAAGGATGTAATGGTTTCTATTGCATTTTGTATGGATCTCTGGACATTGATTTATTTCTACCATATAAGTACTATTTAAAAAAGGAATATAAATATAATGTTAGTTGCACCTTATCGTTAATGGTGATGTCTACAAGACAACCTTATCTATAGTTAATTAATAACAAACACACAAAATGTTTTGTAAACTTTATTTTACAATACAGTTATTTCTTAATAATGTATAATATATATTACGTATAATTATGTCTATTGATAACTTACAGATTAGTGTTAGTTCAGCGGATACATGATCAGTTCGCCATTATGTAGTTTATGAGTGACAATAATTTCGATGATAGATTTCATGGAAATTATTGCTCTAAAATCGGTGGCCCTATGTTTGTAAAAGGTGCTGAACTGCTTTGTCTTTGACTATTAACATTTATTTAGATGCGAAACTAAGCTCATAATGAATGTAATAAAGACAGAATATCATATCTTGTTAAAACTGTTAACTTTGCGTTTAATATAATTTTACTAATATTGCAAAGGGGAAAACTTGTGATGGTGATGGATGAATGGATGTTTATTAATCTTTCACTCACAAACGGCTAAATGGATATGGATGAAATTTGGCAGAGAGATTTTAGTCTGGAATAGCACATAGACTACTTTTATCCCGGAAAAATGTATCCATCCTGTGGGAAAAATTTCACCAAAGTTTCATTTATAACATATTTTTTGAACTTGATATTTCCGTGGGTAAACCTGAAACAAGTTAAAGGTTATATTTCTGTCTCAACCAAGATTAATATTATTATAATCCCAGTTAGTATAAAGATGCTGTATCCAAGTAATATACTGAATAGTATAAAATCATGGCCATCTTATAATTTGATCATGATAATTTTGTGGACGAAATAAAATATATGATATTAGTAAAAACACCAGTTTTATGGATGGAAAGAATAGAATCTAGACACGCGGTAGCGTACTACTTACTTGTCCGGTAGATATTTACGGAAGAAGGAAGGTACATATGCACAAAATACACCTATGAAAATCCATTTGAGTTGTCACCTGCACCATCTGCGCCAAGTTACTGTGGCCTCTAGAATTTCACAAATACAACCAAAATGCACGAAACTCGCAAAATCTTTTAATATAGAAAAGTGCTCCGACCCACCCGCTGTTTAACGTGAACGACTTTCATATCTCAACTATTACATATTCTACTCTAGACGTCTTCAAGATGGCAATCTTTATCTAAGAGGTTGATGGGATTAAACTAATACAAACTTTAAAGATAAATATATTTTTTTTTATGGGATAGGGGCAAACGACCAGACGGGTCTCCTGATGGTAAATGATTACCGCCGCCCATGGGCACCTGTAACTCAAAAGTCACAAGTGCGTTGCTGCCCTTTAAGGTGGGAGTAGGAGAAAAGGGGGAGGGGGGAACAGTAGGAAAAAGGGAGAGGGGGAGAAGGGAAGGACGGAAATAGAGGAGAGGGAAGGGTTAGGGCCTCCGGTAACCTCACTCACGCGGTGAAATGCAATGAAATCATTGCTTCACTGCCGGTTTTCTGTGAGGCTGTGGTATCGAGCGGAGTCGAGCCGGCCCATACGTGCCGAAGCAAGGCTCTCCCACGTTACGGTTACATTGCAATGAATACCGTATACCAACCTCAGTTCACGTGCCACACTACGTATTATGACTACACAACTAGTGATGTGTAAAAGCAGTTTGAGGTTAAACTTTTTTTATTAAGTACTGGAATAGGCGTTTGCTTTTAACTCTCCTGATGTAAAGTGACTATGAAGACGAAGATGGTACGCGCCTATTCAAGATAAACCTATTCACTCTACTGTTGAACGTTCCAATATTAAAATTATCTGGAAAAATCGACGCAAGCAGTTCATTAAAGACTTTGACGATTCGAACCAAAAAGGGCAGTTGAGGCGTTTAGTTCGACTTTTGGTGTTTCCACAACAAAAGGATGGAAGAGTAATCAAATTCATAAGACGCGATAACTTGGCGAACGCACGCCAACATAATCATATAAAAATATTCCACTATTTTAAATAGCCCTATTTTAACATAGCGCTAGCAAACTAAATTTATGCATACACGAACATAAATAAACCGCTTGAGCGCTAATATAAGGTTTATTTTGTTGTACATCGATTCTATTAAAGAGTAAGGTTGCCCAGTCATTTATGTTTTATACATATATAATCAGTAGTACAAGTTTTACGAAAAAGTGTCATAGTGCTAGTCAAAATCGTGTTTACTGTGAAATGAGTTTACCGCATCACCACATACTCGTACTACACATATTATGTGTAGTAGTCAGCTAGTAAAAATGTCCGTCAATTAATTTTTCATAGATTCTACACTCGAGAACAGTATGTTTTAATAAAAACAGGTTGTCAATCGTTCGCATCGTTATAATATAATATAAGGATTAAATTCGGCGGTATAAAATTCATGGAATTAGGTACTTCATGAAAATGAAAATGGTTTTATAATAAACAGCTTTGTAACGATGTTATTACAACCGCAACCAGATTCAAAATAATATCAAGCATTTTATTCCAAAGTTTAGCGCTAAACTGTACAGCGATTAAAGCAGCTTGACCCAAACCACAGCTATTGTATTACATAATCACGACACAAAAGGGATTACTAAGAACGTAGGACATCATTACTCAAATTAATAGCCGTTAAGCTTAATCAACCAATTAGTTGTGACAAAGGACACTAACTCGGATTTGGTAAATTAAACTGAATACACGATCCTTTGAAATTCAACTCGGAAACATCAAAGAGAAATAAATAAAAGCAAAATGTTCACCTTTATTAAAGAAAATAATTAAAGTGTTATTTGTAACTAGTTTGACGGGTCGCGGGGCTTTCACTAATAAATAATTATTTTTAAGTAGTATGTTGGGACCACAAATAAAAATACGAGGTTTCTGTCTCGGGAAAGTATGGTCCACAACAAAACTGTGATCATAAAATGAAGTCTTTATAAAATAACAAAATATTTTTTATTTTTGAAAAGTCACAAAATAAAAACTAAACTTATCCTGAAATAATAATGAAAATCATCTCATCAATCATCATCATCATCAACAAAATATAAATAATAAGTAATAATAATGTTTTAAATTGAATAACAACAGCTTTAATGGTTTTCTTCTGTAATCAAGAACCGCGTGCTAAGTATCTACTCTTTATTATGGAAAAGAAAATTGTATGTTGCACGGGTTTTGCCAGGTAAAAGTAATATTATATATGACCGATAAAATTAATAAAAACTCATTAAAACTGTTATAATTTAATTTAAATTTAAATAAAGGTTGTGATTTTTTTAAATTTAATAAATATGTATTTAGTAAATATTTCATAAAAGTCAATTTACTTTTATGACTTATCATGTATTTTTTTATTTGTGGTCCAAACACAATTGTTTTATTATAGGGTGGAATCCGGGACCACCATCCCGGTCCCGATACCCTAAGACTTAATTAGACTCTAATCTTTAAACAAAAAAATCTTCATTTTATTTACAAAATAACCAATGCTAATCACTATTTTTCAAGGTTTACTTACCTATTTGATTACCATATATATAAATAAATATTTGGCTATACAGATAATGCACTGGTAATATGGTGATCAATCACCTTACCACTGCGTCGATTGTTGTGGTGTCAATTCCCGTATAGGACAGTGATTTGGGTGATTCATAATGTTTTTTTTAGTCCGAGTGTATTTTGTGATCGTCGTTTTCATTATGTTAGTAAAACTCTAATTTTACAAAGAAGTTTTCTTAAAGGTGTACTAGTCGACTAGTGGAACTCCATAGTCAAAAGCTGTATAATGAAAAATAAAATAAACGAGGATAAAGTTTTGCATTAATTACAATGTAATAGATGCATTTGTTTTTTCTTTGTGTGTTAAACAGATATTATAGCTCCATTCATATTCTGGCATCTTGCTAAGGCCTAATAAATAGAATTTCCACATTTATATAAACCGCGGCTATGACTAATAATAGTCTATTTACGCCAATATTTGCCTTTCTTTGTAATAAGTGTCTTAAGTAAGGATATTATCTATTATATTGCAATAGTGTGACCAAAATGTACGTGCTAGTTTTTGCGTGAATCTCAAACAAACAAAAATTTGTAAAAAAACTTTGTTTTGTATCGAGACATATCATAAATTGTAGATCAGAGTCAGTAAGTCTAAAGCATAAATAATCTGGAAAGTGGTATTCGCAATAAACGCAAGAAGTCTAAATTCAGGCCTACCACAGCCCGCTTGTATTTTGTCACGCCCTGTTGACGGTATAAAATCAATAGGAACGACTGTTTTAACAGAATGCTCCGTCATTCTGTTAAAACAATCGTTTATAGATAACATTCATCTCGCTAACAACATTACGTTTGCGTATTCCATTTCAGTTATCAAAAGAGCTCTTCTGGCACTAATTTGTGCGGACGTCCGTAATCTTGTAAGAGATAAGCCTATTTGTGCCATCCCTGTTTGCCATTGACAAGGGAATAATTGCCGAGACAGTGGACAAATATTCGAAATGTAATAAATATTGTAGTTAATAAATTAGTTTGTACTGTTTTACCGGCTTTGTGTTAACTATACGCTTCGGATCACGAAGGATCAATTAATACTAAATTTATTGTGTTAGTAGAGATTAGCTAACATTCAATATAAACTAATATAGAAGTTTGGAAACAAAAATATGTTTCTGGTACTGGCACGCACGGCTCAGGTTCCAGCTCAGGTTATATTAGACTAGGAATTCAAGACCAGGTTAATATGCCTGTGATCTCATATTGGGTTCTTCTCCAGTTACTGCGCTCTACTTGGGATGCTTAGAACAGAAGATCGTGGTTAACCAACACTGCTAGCGTGATGTTTTATTTCTTCTGGTAGAAGACGCAGAAAGTCTGGAAAGATCCTCTGCCTCTGTAGGGTGACCAGAATTCCTGGAGAAGAGCTCTGCCTCTGTAGGGTTACCAGAATTCCTGGAAAGGAGCTCTTGTCACCCTGGATAGACCGGGCAATATGCAATGGGGTTGGCAACTGTCAAAGTGGCGCTAGTATAGCTTGTTCCCAAAATATTGATGTTTACTATGCGCATATTTAGAAAATAATTTCAAACGGATATAATCAGCCAGTGTATTGTTCCTAAATACTCTGAAATTGGAGTACGTCAAATTTCGAAGGACATAAAAATACGAAGACTTTGGTTAAAAGCCATCCGTCGTGAAAAATTGATTCCTGTGAAAAGTTCGAGGTTATGTCGAAAATAATTTGTGGAAAGTGATTATGAAAATATCAGTAAATACACAGGTAAACTGCTTTTTATAAAGTACTAGCTGAGCCCCGCGGTTTCACCCAAATTTTTATTTCATAATAACCTTCTCCTGACAATTACAAACACAAAAAAAAAATTAAAATCGGTCCAGCCGTTTACGCGTGATGTCGTGACCAAGGGAAATTGGGATTCATTTTTATATATATAGATTTGTATTTATGATTACATAGATAATCAATTATCTAGATTTAGAGATAATAGATTATATAGATAATCAAATTCTTAGATTGTCAATTATTATAATTCTTTAATAAATATTTTTACATGTAATTTTTAATGTTCAAATTACTTATTCTAGGAGTTGAACACCAATATAAACTCCTGAAAAAAGGTACTTTATCGTCTGTATATTCATAGAACAGACAACTAATGTCTGAGAAGGCGAAGCCTACAGAAGAGATATTAAAAAACCGTAACCTTAGGAAAATACAGCTTTCTGACGCGCCATCAACTTCCCAATGCTGTGAGGAAATATTACCACTTAAAAGAGATTACGGTGTGTCTCTAGACTACAATGTGCCCCATGAACTTTTGATTGAATATAGATCGTCCCCAACACCTGTTACCCAAAATCAAAACATTTGTGGAACTCAAACATTAGTCGTCTGAGTAGAGTAGTTTCCTATGCAGTAGAGGATTAGTTTCTAATGTTATTAATTAAACTTAGAAGAAACACAACACAATTTTTTGTGTAAGTAAAACTGAAGTTTCAAATATTATAGTGAAGTTATAGTGACCGTTTGTCGTGTCACCTCGCTTTGAGAACACTTCCCTGACTGCCACAGCTAGCATCAGAATCCTTGGCTTCGATAAATCGAACGAAGTCCAGTTCCGCGGTCACTTGGAGGGTTAAGCCAAATTAGCTTTGAAGCTTGGTGTGCTGAACAGATCGAGACAGTATTTTACCCCGGCCCACCGTCTACAACTTTATAAGGCGCAGGTTCGGCCGCATGTGGAATCCTGTTTTCATATATATGCAGGAGCACCCCAGTACCAGCTTCTCTCTCTTGACCACGTTCAACGGAGAGCGACTCGAATCATCGATTGCCAAGATATTTCAGATCGGCTTGACCCCTTGAATGTAGCTTCACTCTGCATTCTCTATCGCATGTATCATGGGGAGTGCTCCGAGGAATTGAGGAATTGTTTGGACTTATACCGACCGCAACGTTTCGCAATCGTTTAACGCGACAAAACTTTCATCCCCATCATCTGGATAATTGGTAATCCACCACTGTGCGGTTCTCCAGATTTTTTTTGCCTCGCACAACCAATCTCTGGAACAAATTGTTGCCTGCGGTATTTCTGGACCGATACGACCTTCAAACCTTCAAGAAAAGAGCGTACTCCTATCTCAAAGGCCGGCAACGCACTTGTGACTCTTGAGTTGCAGGTGTCCATGGGCGACGGTAGTCACTTACCATCAGGTGACCCGTCTGCTCGTTTGTATAATATAAAGAAAAAAGAAAGAAAAAAAGACATGGATAAACTTTGTTAGTGATACCTGGAGCTTGATAGACATGTGGCATAGTTGCAGATTAGTGAATTTTTATATGCCTCATAGTTTTACAAAATATAGGGACAGCATTATGGCAGATAGGGGTTTTAATGTACAATATTTGTATGCCTAAAACTAAAATTTTGGCCATAAAGTCCAATCTGAAAATTAAACATCACACTAAATGAATATCACGAAATCTTTACATTTTCACTGCAATTGGGGCTATCAATGATACTATTTACAGAATCAGTTATTCTACGAAGATTATAGATACAAATATAACTACGAATAAGGTTTTGGTAAATTACCAAACAAAAATAAATACCTTTCGACAAGGTCCACTTTTTTACCACATAATGAAGCACATTGTTTTTTGAGTTTATCTTTACTGGCGAGTAAAGGAATTATCCTTTACTCACCAGTTAGAAAATGCAATGTAATAAACATAACACTTAAAAATACTGTTTAAGGAAGGTGTGTAAGTCACAAAATAAAGAAGCTATACAAATATTTGCAATCAACATAATCAGAACCAACAACAACAACAAGAGAACAAGCTATGCTAGCGCCATCTGCGATTAGCCTTAACCGACCAACCCTATTTATAGAAGATACAAACGTCGTGCTTAATATCAAGCGGGCTATGCGCTTGTTTAGCAATTAATATTTTAAACGCTAAACTACAGCTAAACATTACGTTACAGTAATTGGTTACTATCCAACAGGCTCTATGCTTAGCCGACCTTTTTGAAAAAACTCACACTGAACTAAAAATTCACCGTATTTACCATGTGGTTGCCAGGAAAACCTACAAAATTATAATGGGTTGCGACCATGGTTTTACATTAACCATTTTTGTCTATATGAACTACTACTATGAACTTCTATATGAAATACTTTTTAGATCACTTTTATTTTTCCGTACTTGGGTTATAGTTTTTTAAACAATTTTTTTTTCACTAGATAACTTTTATAGTATCTCTACCGAAACATAAAAGAAAATAACTTTTTCTTTTTACAAAGAACATTATTTAACATTAAAGATGCTTGCTTTTAAGTTCTTGATAAAAGAATCCATCCTTCTTTGCATGAAACTCATTTGTCGTTAGTAAAACGAAATGAACCCACGTAATTTGCATTCCCTTTAAATAAACCATGTCTAATAGAGCAAGAGCCCGCGACGATCAGACCTTCGTAATTTTATAAAACCTGAAAGTTTATCTTTGTATAATAATACAGGTATAAACAATCCAAGACTATGAAGTTTCTATAATGATTGCGAAAGGTAAGAGGTAGCAAAGGTGTATATGATTGCACCTCAAATTCGTTTAGGTATAAAGCTTAGTTTTTATATCTTTTATTTGGAATAATATCAGAAACCACGTCGTCCATTGCCAAACACTTAGTAAAGTTGCAATCCCCTTCAGTTATACAGTATAATAAGTATACTTACGTTACAGTATAAAAGCTGAATTTTATATATGTTACGTTGAGGGACATCAAAAGTATAAAATAAAAATTTTATATATGTTTTCTCAGTAATCATCTCTTTTAATCATAGTTATAAATCAATATTATTATTGTTTTAAGTGCCTAGTGCCACCTCGACCATTTCTGGTGTTTTGTGGCGTACTTTTACTTTACAGTTCACTGCTCAGACTTATGGCTTCGAGAAACCCCCAGATCTTATCAGCAGCGATTGTTTGTATTTCCTGTGGATGCATGATGTGCAACCCTAGAACCCTAGGTTAATACTTCGGTGCCGCATTAGTGGGCTACAAGAGCATAAAATATGCATTGCAGTCACTTCTGTCTCTTGACAGAATCAGCATATTGTGTTTTCGCCCAACTTAAGGTTGAACATAAGTTTGTTCAGTTTGCAGTGTCCAGTGAGGACTCTTGTTACTGCACAGGTTTTTTATATTTTGAGCTCTAGAAGATCTTTGGCTACTTTATTATCATAGCCCTTGATTAAGGCTTTCGAGTGTCTTAGACCAGTCTTGGTTTTCCATCTCTTAATAGCCAATGATGTATATTGGGCGTTTATGATAGAATACGCTCGCTGTTTGCTGATGCCGCAAAGTGGTTCTTTGCCGTGCTGTCGGTTGTCTGCACCGGCTCTGGCGAGTTCGTCGGCTTTTTCTTTGCCATCGATACATGAGTGGCCTGGTACCCATCTTAAAGTAATTTTGTTTGATTGCCCCAGTGTGTTCAGGTTTTCTTTGCAATTTTGTATTAGTTTTGAGCTGGTCTTAAAATTGTCTAGAGCCAATAGCACCGCTTGGCTGAGGTGATGTAGATGTGATAATTTTTTAACTTCCTATCAAGGTTGATTTCCTTACGGCACCAGACGGCAGCTCCATACGTTACGATTGGCCTTGCAATCGCCGTATATAGCCATAGAGCAATCTTGGGCGGAAGTCCCCATCTGGCGCCAGCCATGCGACAGCTCATCCATAATGCCATTTTTGCTTTATGAACTATGTTTGTGATGTGAGAGTTCCAGGTTAACTTTTGGTCAAGTGTGACCCTAGGTACTTAACTTCACTAGAGAAAGAAAGGTTTTTGCCGCTTAGTTTTGGATTTGACAAACTTTTCAGCATCTTTTTCTTTGTGAATGGAATTATCATAGTTTTGTCTGCGTTGATTGATAATTCGTTCGCACCTCTGCACCAGTTGTTGATTGTGTTGAGTGCTCCTTGTAATAGTGTTGAGATGGTGTGGAGGCATGGTCCTCTGACTATGACCACCAGGTCATCTGCGTAGCCCTGTATATCATAGTCGAGGTTGGACATTTTTACAAGGAGTGTGTCAACAGCGAGAATTCAAAGAGAATAAATCATTATTTAGAAATTATTCTATAAAATATAAAATTTCAATAAATCTGAAAAACACAATACAATCAACAAGATGTAAGAACCATCGAAACTGTCTGATTACTGAGAAAACATCTTTTGATAGTTCCTCAAGTAACATATATAAAATTCATCATAACTTAAGAGTGTCTGACAGGGGATTGCTAGTGTACTAAGTGTCTGACAATGAACGACGTGGTTTCTAATATTATTCCAAATAAAATATATAAAATCTAACCTTTATACTTTAACGAATTTGAGGTGCAATTATATACACCTTTGCTACCTGTTACCTATTAAATCAACCGTGATCCAAACTTCGTAGTCGGGGATCGTTTATACCTGTAATAGGGACATACACAGAGAAACTTTCAGGTTTTATAAAATCACGAAGGTCTTGATCGTCGCGGGCTCTTGGACTATAAGTAACTACCTTTTAACTGTGTTAGCTTTAGGTTCGTATTGGAAAGAGGTTGATATCGTTTTAATATCTTCTTATCTTACTGGGCAAGAGCTTCTATTCGCTATGTATTTTGTTATAATAAATGTTTCATTAATAATTATTTACCTGTTATATGATATCGTGTCATCTACCAATATCATATTTTGGTTATTAGGTCGTATAATATACAAGGAATTAATAACACCATCTAATCTCAATATTAAATTCTAACAAATGCATAGCTTCTCATATTTGTCAAATGATAGCATGGCTTCGGTATTTCAATCAAATATTGTCATATTTAATAATTATAACATAACAATGTAATAAAAATTTCAGCCGATAGAAAACTAATCCGTTTGCCAATGATATGTAGGTATTTATATTAAAGATTCTTGGCAAGCGAACTATTTCTACATGTAAAAATATTTGATTATTTTTAAAAGTGTCAATGGTCAGCCATAATCAAAAGTCATTTCTTTGACATTTGATTATGGCTGACCATATTAGTTTACTAAGATGTTAAATGTTAAATTTTTATCAGTTATACCAATTATATTATTTAAAAATGACTTGTCAGAAAGTATTGCATAAATGAGAAAAACAGATAATCTATGTTACACACGTAAACAGTCTAAATAACACTATTCGAATCAGCTTGCCTTTTGGTGCTTTTGGCTGTACGCTTGTAAAGACTCATTCGTTATCGAGATGTCTCTAGAACCGAAACTATACGTCTTAAAAGAAATTAAATGAAAATGTTTATCTTGACCGTCAAAAATGAATTTCTACCCAAATGTATAAGGTACACATACTTTAAGCACTTTAACACTGAAATTAGTTTTTTCGGCCAAACTTCTTAACATATTCTGCTTTTGGAGCAAAAACGTACCCAAGATAGAGGATCATACTCTTCTCCGCGAAAAAGAATACTTTCGAACTTACACCCACATTCCAAGGTGTGTATCCCTACTAATTACTGACAAACCCAGGGCTTTTACACCTCACCATCATCACCATTACATTCGGCATCGGCATTACTGGCAATGCCAAACTTAACTTCCGTCAACAAATCGAGTCCATGGCACAGACAGCTTCCAAGAAATTAGGAGTCTTGAGAACTGAACAGATGCTCCATCTCTGTACAGCCCAAGTTTTTGGTTCGAGTCACCAAAGTGTGGAATGAACTGCAAGCGTTTATTTTACTAGTAAATTATAATCCTGGAACGCTCAAAGAGTGAATAAGATTATCTTGGATAGACGTGTACCATCTTCGTCTTCATCGTCACTTTCCTTTAGGTTAGTTGGAAGACAAACGCCTATTCCATTCCACAATAAAAAAAAACGAAGAGGATTACACAAACTTTAGCCTTACTTTTATCGCAAAAAGCCCAAAAGAATGAAAATGACTGATTAATCTTGACAAATATACACTTTTGTTTCGGAAAAACCCATTGGCAGTAACGAAACCAATTTTCGTGGGCATCCATTCGTTAAAAACCATTCATACAAGTTCCCTACAGCAATTCCCGTACGATTCGTCAATTAATCTGACACTTTTACTTGTTTCGTTATGACGGCTATGTGTCTGACAATACTGTCCAGCTATGCGCCTATCTTTTTAATTGGAGCGTCAGTTCTCGTTTACAAAACAATTTGCATATTTCATAGCTCGCGTAGGGCATTGAATTAGCTTCGTGTGAGTAAAATTTTCTGATACGCTTACTTACTCAGTAAGATTTATTTGAAGATTAATGAATTGCATTTTCGCATATTTTATTATATTTATTTTCATGTTTAGGGAGCAAGTAATAAAATGGACCAAAAGTGAAATAGATCCGTTAATGGTCAGACGAGTAAAAGAAAACCGCTGGCCTAATATAGCAATCAATTGCAAGAGAAATAGTAGAATGCTAGAGGAGGCCTTCTTGCCATTTTATGTTTTAAAATTTGTACTCTTTTTAGTAAGTAGAGGCTTTGAAATTTAATATTATATTTGAAAACTCTATGGAAGTCTGCCTAAATCTACTCTTACTTCTTACTTTTTAGGCTTTATATTACTTGTGTCGAAACCTTCGGGTACCAAATCGATGAGGGCACAACGTCTCTGAAACAGAGTGTCACTGACATTTGACTTCTTATCGAGAGAGGTGGTTCTACCGGGACGCGTAATTACCTACCAGACCCCAGAATTCTTTAGACCATATAACTCGGAGCATACATAGTAAATGGTTGCTCTTACCGCCACTACCAGATCCTTTTGATGTTTTTAAAGAAGGTTTCCTAGCAGTCCCGTAGAGCGATAGTTCTAATAATGTATTTATTTTACAGAACAGAAGTACCTAGCGCTACTTAGTACTTACTGAAGTATAGTCCTCTTATTTTGTTTTAGGTAAATCAAATCACAAATTGAAAAATTCTTATTATAATGAATTGCCAACAATGTTTCTTATAGTGCTGCTACTGCTCAACAAGTTTTTCTTTCTTTTTATATCATTTATCTGAAGAACTTTATAATCATGGTGATATTCTTTTAGTTGTAAAAGCTGTTTTGCTGTTATCTGTAATGCTTACCAAGAAGTGTGGCTGCATTTAACGTATCCCACACTTAAGTCGCTATCTCAAGAGACAAGATGCGCTGTATGTTACAGTAACAAAGAGCAGGCAGCACTGCGCTGTTTAAAATTGTTAAAAACACATTTGTTGTAAAATGTATGATTCCATACACAAAAAATGTGTTAAAATATGTAACAAACATGATTCTCTAAAACACACAAGTGAGGAAAATATTTGTGAGTTTTTTGTTTCGCATTATTATACTCTTTACTGGGATGTGTGTAACCCGATGTGCTATTATGTATTTTTATTACACCTCTTTTTCATTTCTATAGGCTATGCTAAGTATTTTACCATATATTTCCAGAACTAGGTTGAATCTAGAAACACCTCATATTTGAAAATGCATTAAGCGGTTTTACCTACAGAGCGTGCACGATTAATTGACTGTCTAAAGTCACGGAAATGCTGAGATCTTAAAAGACATAAGAAGAATTGTTAACCGGTTATTCCACACATTGACGGTCACATATACACCAACGGACAATATACACGAGTCTTAGCGTTTCAACAGCAATCCCCTCGAATATACAAGCATTGAAAGGAAACTGTATATATAGAAATTTTAACAACAGTTTGAAATAAAGTTATTTCAAATCTTTATACATAAAAACTTTCTGTCACGTGGTTTGTCCGCTATGAACTCCTAAACTAATGATCCGATTTTAATGAAATTGTGGACACTTTGTGCAGTTTGGTCCAACCTGAGAGAGTTTTTTTTTTTATCTCAATTTATAGTCAAAATATATTTATTGCAAACTTTATCTTTAAATATAAAAACTTCGTGTCACGTTGTTTGTCCACTATGAACTCCTAAAACTGATTTCAATGAAATTTTGCATACTGTGTTCCGTTTTGTCTAACTTGAGAGATAGAAAAGCTTTTATCGATGCAAAATAATTTGTCACAGCAACGCGTCGCCGGGTAGCTAATAACTACAAAATTTGTCAGTTCATTCAATCATTAAATAATCTCATCAGACACTAATGACAATTTCGTGACCTAGCTTTAACCCATTATAACAAATTTTGGTAACAATGGGTATTACTTTTTTTTACAACACGAACACTTCATAAAAATATCAAAAGGTCACCAAGAAATAATATATAAAGTTAACCTTTCAATTAAGGCAACAGTTTTACCTTGGGCAGCCTCTATTAATATTTAAATTTCCTTCATTGCTTTGCAATTTTCAAAAAACATTAAAAGGATTCATTTTCCGTTGTCTTTGGCTTTAATGATTCTATTAAGGGTAAGAATTCGATTTAGTAGGAGTGCTGATCGAGTAAGTCAATATTGCCCGAAAATTGTTTCGCGATCGTCGGCCGATAATTTAATTATTTCGGGATCCAATTTAACAGGGCTCTTGTTTGGACCGCTTACATTGGCGGCCACAGATGTGATTACTAGTCTGGACTGTAGACCGCTGTTTGAGTTAATCTCCAATATTGTTGTTCGTCTGTTACACTCCCAGCCCGACGATGTGTAACACATTGTAATTAATATTTGAGTTAACTACCATATCTAAGGATATTATCGTTATTCGGTACGGGGATAGAGATTACTTGGTATTAATGGCCAGGGCTTAAGATGTTTATTATAGTCTTGTTGTTGATGGCTTTACTCGTAGTTAATATTATGTTTACGTCTACTTCATATTATGTCAAGTTGAATTCGAAAGATTTTAGGTAAATTTAAAACAACAGTCATTCCTTGAATTAAAAAGAGTCTCTAGAGCTGCTTGTGAATCGAATACATCTGCAATGTCCAGAAGTAATCTCTGATGGTGCAATTGAATATATTAAGAACCTGCTTTTCATCAGTATTATACAGAGTGTAAGTGATACCGTACCGAATCCTGAAATAGTTAGTTTTCAGACCAATTTCCTGAGTGGAAAATCATTGGAAATTTCTGCCGGAATATTCATATTTGTTTATTTTATTTTTTTCATGTTTTTGCTTAAAAGTGATATCACAATGAGTAAACCCAATACCCTATACGGCCAAAAACTACAATGTAATCAATTTATGCAATCAGCTGTTTCGACGGCACCGAGCGCTTAAGGTCATTCACCGTACCGCACAGAACGCGTGTTGCGTTACATTGCGTAGCGGAAAATCAAACTATTGACTGTAAATCCTTAATCTCGCATTTTCATGATGAACTAACTTTTGCTTTGTGATAAAAGAAAAAGAAAGACGTTTTTGTAAGTTATTCGCGAGGGTGATACTTACACGCTGTATAGTATATTTTTTTGAATGTATATACAACTTTCCAATACCAACCATTAAGCCGCGGCCCTAGGCATGATGACGTTAGGTCATCTACATGGAGAATATACCCTTTGTGTCAGAGAAATATTACTAATGTATTACTGACCAACCTCTTCCTTTGTTCCAATTATAGCGACCTTTTTTTATCTGAATTTACTTGTATATATTACCCAAAATACAATTTGCCGCATAAAATAATTCAAATCCTATCGCAGATCTATTAACTGACGTGGAACAAGGAAAAAGTAATGATACCGCAATGTCATTACATACCTCTCGAGCCATCCAACGTAACAATATTTTTTCCCAAAGCACAAAGGTACTAAAGATAAAGGCTAAGAAACGCGTGGAGGAAAAATCTGCCAAGTTTTAGGTGTACCATAAACTGTTACCCGCGGTACCCTTTAATATTGTTTATTATCGCTTCTTCTTATTGTTTAGTCCTCCATGAAAAAGAAATTAACTGTAATTTAAAACCACTTTTTAATAAACTTCGACTTGTGCCAAAACTTTTAACAAGCAAGTGTAACATTAAACAGGAAAGCTGAACTCTTTGTAATCGATTTTGGTTTAAAAGGTGCCAGATTAAGACATACGATGATACATTCAATCATATCAAACGTGAATTTATTCAGCGGTCTCGTTTTTAATTGTACTAGTGAGGCTTGTGGACTTGTCAACTCAAGATTGAATTCTATAATATAGTGATATGTGTACGGGATAGTGTAGTCTTCACTTTACACTACAAAAAACGGTAGTAAATAACTTTATGACGGAGAGTGGTCTTGTTCAAAAAACGTATAACAAACATATTCGAACCAATATATTCTTCGACTTATGGTGAATAAGCATTCAAGAGGCACTTCTTGCTGCGTGCACTACCGTGATAGCGCTAGTGCGTAACTATCAGAATATAAGTGTACAAATTATTTTATATACTTATATCAAAACGAAGGATCACTAAATTCTATATCAGCTATCGACCTCCAACCATTATAACAAAATGAATGGTTTTTCGACAAAAGCCAGCAACGCTGTCATTTGCTGAGCACATAGAAGTACTATCTCTGAATAGTGAAATGTGAACAAGCGTTTAACAAAAATTTGTAATGAATTCTAAAATAATTATTGATGGATCAAACTTTTCGAGTTGTTCGACTAAAAACTACTTTTTTCTTTGGAAAGTTTAAGCATAAAAGCTGCCTCTAAAATAAGATTTAAAAGAATACTGATATCGAATGTAGATTTTAATTGATTGCCTTCAGATATTTATTTTAACAAAAAACACTTACAACACTGTCTGGCAATAACGAATTCAATAACGGGAGAATAAAATTGCTTTTGTTTATGGTAAATGTATTTAATGCTATGCGGAGTGTAATAATAAGTTTAGATCCGTAACTTTCTCGTAAGTATGATTCCATCATGATTGATTGTGACAAAGCTCCTGGAAATAAATAATTTCAAAGAAAAACCTTATTTTCTGACATTTTCAGACAAAAAATTGGAATGTAGAGCGTGAGTGTAGATTTTGTTAATAATTCAAGAAAAAGATGTTTCCTATGTCATTTTCTGTACTCCTGACAAGTATTCAAAATTTAATGAAGATCGATTGAGTAGTTAAGGCGTGAAAGCGTGACAAACAAATGATCAACTAACTCACATTCGCATTTATAATATTACTAGCTGGTGCCCGCGACCTCGTGTGCGTAGAATTAGTATTTATTAATCTCAGTGATAATGGTCCAAAATCATAATATTAAGTTTTCTTTATGTCGGGCGGGATTGGTCCTCAAAATACCAGTTTGATTTAATGGTACGTTTACACGCATGCCGTGCAGCCTGGCAAGCAGCATGGCACGCAGCTCGGCGGGCAGCCTGCCACGCAGCGTGCCACGCAAGCTTTTCACACCAGGGCTGCCAGTAAAGACAACTTATTTTATACCGCTAAGACTCGGAAATTATACAAAATCATGTACTATTATACAAAATCAGTGTTGTACAACTATAGAACGTCACTCTTTGGGGATTTTAGTAAAAGGTGTTTTAACTTTAACGTATAAGGATTTAACAATTTATCACAGACATGATTTGTTTCAAGTATCTCTATGTGTATGTACGTACTTTTTACGCTATAACATCAGCAATGACATTGTATCCAATTATGCAATGCAATCTACTATACAAACAGGATACAAAAGATAACCGATATTATACCAATTTTGTATCCAATTTACAATCTGGCAGCCCTGTTTCACACACTTGCAGGCATGGTCCGTAGGGTATTAGTGTTCTGTGGACATGGTAGTCAGTGCAAACATGGGAGACGATGTAGACGTAGATCTCGTGGGAGCTACTGCTTTGGGCTTGATGTATTTTTATTGAAAAAAAAAACAGCCCGACATAATTATGCATGCGACATTTTACTTAAAACTATTAGGTTTTACAATTAAAAAATCATTTATGGTGTAAAAACACTTTTCAAGTAGCCAAAACTTTAAATTTGATTTTTTTATTTGACATGCGTTATAACTATTTTTAAATCGAAGAGTGCTTTTACATAATTCGTTTCTTATTTTAGTGGGATCTCTTTGAATGAATTTACTATCCTCGCTAACTTTTGAATATAATTTTTTATTATTTCTAATAAACATGAACATAATTAACCATGATAAGCATTGAGGGCGGCTTCTTCATTAAATGTGTTTCGTAACTGTTTTAAGGCATACATAAATCTATTTTATTTACTGTACATCATTGATATGCGATTAGTTACAATTCTCTAATCGTCAATCAATCAATACTAACTTTAATCCTAAGAATTGGCACTATTTTGTTTCATATTTTTTTGGGCCCTGATAAACAATATTTATTATTACTAAAAGAATAGTTCAGAGACATCTTTCTGAAGTCTTCTTTTGCTTTCGATTCATGCATGATACAGGTTCAGACCACTCCGATATATTTGGTGTCGTCAAAAATTAATTTCGATCGTTACGTCATCTGTATGCCACGAAGATGAAAACTATACTAACGCGGCCGAGAGCGTGTGTGTGTGTGTGTAAACAGGCACACAAGCACATTCACCCTTTGAAGTGTGTCAAAAAACCGACAGTCGTCCCGATCGGCGCCAAGCGCGTGCACATTCACGCAAGCATGCACAAACACCCTGTTCACATGCTTGCGTCGTTGAATGTCGGTTTGAACGCGAGCGTGTGAACGCAGGCGTTAGTCGTCCCGATCGGCGGCAAGCGCGATCACATTCACGCAGGCATGCACAAACAGCCTGTTCACATGCTTGCGTCGTTGAATGTGCTCGTTGAATGTCGGTTTGAACGCCAGCGTGTAAACGCGCCATAAGACATTTATTGTTGGAAGTTTTTTTTTCTAGTAGCAGGTATGCCTTAAGGAAAATTAATTATCTTTTCATAATACTAGAAACAATAATGACAAATTGAAAAATTAATTGCTTTTAAGTGAATTTATGTGGCGTGTGCTCCCTCCTACAAACTCTTCAACACAAATAAATAAAATTGAAGTGTCTGTTTGTAATGTTTGACATTACAAACATACACTTAAATTTTTAGCTTTTTTTTAGGCTCATACAGTTATTTTCACGTTACCTATGCCTAAAAATCAGTTTTTAAAGTTTGTCTGTCTGTCTGTTTGTTCAGGCGAATCTCGATCCATCGATTTCCACGGGGACGGGACTTTCACTGGCAGATAGCTGGTGTTATAAGTTGTTTGGGAAAATAATTAGGGTTCCGCCCAAAATATATAAATATGAACACGCGAGCGAAGCCGCGCGGGAACTGCTAGTACTGAATATAATTTCACATACCCCACGTAATGGTCTTAACCAGTTGGTGTGAGTTTCATAAACTTCTATGTAGCATCCATGTAAGCCATCGCAATTGTAGGTGAATGGATATCCCGTAACTAACCGGTATCCGTCCTAAATTTATTGCCCGGCCGGATACCGGATATTAAATTTAAGTAGTTTATATATAGTAGCATAACAAATATAATCGCTATACTTTCATTTACAACAAAATGGTTATGACACTAAAGGCCCTTCCGCTTTATACACTGCTGCAGGTTGCATATTTCATATAAATTTTGACAAAATGTGTAGCATTAGCTGTAGACCATAATTAATTATTAAAAATGTAATTAGCAATATGATTATTTAATTCTAATGATACAACATTGTTATATGTCTGTAAGTCACTCTAAGATTAAATAAATCAATTTTACATTTTTTTTATGGGATTGGGACAAACAAGCCTACCTCATTAAAGCAATCGCAGAACGTATCGTGTCGTGTGAAAGCTTCACAAGATACATCTGACCCTGTCTCCTCATCTCTACTTTACTTAACCTGTGTTCAAGATAATGTGCTACAGGAGCACTCGTTGTAAGACATTTTTATAAATTCCACTAGAATCGTCTGCTGAGCTCTTTCAGCTTTAACAACCCCCACGTGTGTGTCTTAACTTTTCGTGAGTACTTAGATTGACTTTAAATAGTTGAAACGACTTTCTAATTCAGGTTTCAACGAGGTCCTCATAGGTGGTAAATCAGGACTTCATTGCAGTTTTATCTTTATCTATTTTTTAAGTCATAAAATTATCTATTTTTTAAGAGGCGGCGTTAGCGAAATGGCTACGACGTCGGACTTGCGATCCAGTGTTTGCTCGTTCGAACCCCACCCAGTACCCTACCGTCGTGAACCCACTCCTAACATTTAACTAATACTACCATTTAGCTTAGCTAAACCTAACATTTAGCTTAGCTTAGCTGGAGGGGTTAACAAGAATACTAGTAGATAATGTGTGACCCACGTTGCTAGTATTCTTTAAAAAAAATCAATGCTGCTTTAAAAAGTACGTGTGTCATTACTTCCGACAAGCTTCGGCCATCCGGTTTCAAGGTTAGCCAGGTACTCGGTACATGGTATGACAAAATCGCTACCCGTTTCATTCCTAATCATACCACAATATAGACAAAACATGTTACATATTAAGTAGATAATTTTGAAGTAGATTGGCAAACCGCCTATAACTCTTACATATCTAAATAGCTGACACCGAGTCATTGAAACCTCAAACTTCTACTATTATTGTCGTAACACCATTTACCGCATATGAATAATCAGTACCTTTTTACTTTTGTTACTAGTTTGACCGTAGACTGGGCGATAACATCGTCTATAAGAAATATTTAGATTCTGCTCGAATAACAGTTTTTATGGACTTCGTTCATTAGTAAAGACGCGACTATCGATCGCGTGATGCTGGATTGATTTACGGGTCAAGTACGGATACTTTTTTTCTGTGTCAGTAGCAATTTGGAACAAGCCTTTTATAGAGTTACATAGAGACACATAGTGGTGTTTATGTATCACCCTCCTTTTCTCAACATCTTCTTTATCGTTTCGGGTTATAAAGATATCAAATCAATATGTTTTTACACATCTTTGTTGGTATAATTAGGTTTAATGTTTAATACTAATAGTTTATTAGTATCAAATTGAATTACACTGACCCAATTTGTCAACTATATTTAACTTAAGAATTGAATCTTCAGTAAGACCTCCTCTTTTTAATGGGATACAAAACAAATAATAAACAAGAAATTCTGATCTCCCCGTATCTAGCAGTCCAAAGCTTCAACCTTGTTATACTTTTGTATTTTACATATTATAGCGTGAAAAGTATTCGACTAATTTGTTCTCCACATTACTGAAATACCTCATTTAATTTTATATTTCTGTATTTAAACAGAGTGTAGGTATCTACCTCCTATACAATCCGCCTATGAGTCTTATTTCTTAAAATAAAACAAAGCATTTCCCATGGTCCTATAATTATAATGCTGATAAAAACGTAATTACAGAATCGCTCCCGGGCATAGATCTGTCCTCTTTCAACAAATTGCTACATTTAAACAATAGCAGATGAACATTTACAAAGAAGTGCTAGTATCTGAAGAAGATAATCGGAAACCCCCAGGATTTAATATGTACATAAAACAAATAAATGTTATAAGTACGAGTACATCTGATACACAACATTGGCAATTTAACTTAAACTATAGTAGGCAACAAATTTTACTCTTATATTCCGACTTGGAGCATTTGACGCAGTGGTAGTGGGCGAGGTGATCCGCCTGAACCGCTTCACCACGCTAGCTGTTGCGACTTCAGTTTTTAAGGCCTTGAAATTAACTTGAGTTTGAAGGCCCTTAAAACTATAAATAGGCTTATACTAACCTATGTTGTTAAGATACTTCTACATATTCATGAAAGTAGTTGACTGCATGGACGGCGTTTAAGTAGTCACTTCGCCACTACGCCACGCCGAGTGTTGTGGGTTCAAATCGTCAAAAAAATTGTGACAGTTGTCCCGAGTCTGGGTGTTCTTTGTGTCCGTTGTTTGAATGTTTGTGAAGCCCAACGCGACACAGCAATGTTCCTAACGCAGAAGCTGTATTTTTAATAAAACAAAATAAAGAGTGAGTACTGAGTACTTTGTGTTTAAAAGTACGGATAGTAAACTTGTCAATATTTTAATAGCAATATTCATCATCACTACATATTATAAAACAAAGTCTCCCGCCGCGTCTGTCTGTCTGTCTTTCTGTGTGTCTTTCTGTCTGTTCGCGATAAACTGAAAAGCTACTGAACGGATTTTAATGCGGTTTTCTTCAATAGACAGAGTGATTCCTGAGGAAGGTTTAGGTGTGTAATTTGTTAACATTTTGTATAAATTGAATGATGATGATTGCTGAAGATATCTCTACTATCCGTGCGAAGCCGGGGCGGGTTGCTAGTATAAATTAAAATTGGAAATGTTCACATAAGTATTCTTTGCAGCTTTGTAAGATTTGGGAATAGATAATGTTATGTATCTAAGTGGTGGGAAGAAATTTTCCACTTCACTATGTCTCCCTTCAAGATTAAACTTTAGGAGTTAATTAAGAAACAAACTATAACCAGAAACTATTATATTTGAAATGAGAGAGTTGGTAGTCGAATTAGTGGCACGAGGCGGTATACAAAGCCAGCTCTGAACTTAGTTTGTGAACATATTAGGCGCTTAAAACGCCAAGTTTATAATACCATTATTACACAGTGAGCTGTTCTGTTCCAAGTTGGCTGCGATCTTATTGCATGGTTGTGAATATAGTAAACAAGGACTGCGATACTTCATACATTCTGAATACAATAGGGTCAAATTCAAGTTTCAAATATTAAAATCAGATCATGTAGTACGCGATACGATATAATGCGACAAGCAACCGATAAAGATGCAAAGAGTTCAGAAAGAAAAAAAATCCGATCGCATTTCCAATATTTTCACGAACGGTGTTCTCAAGAGCACGTTTGTTTACAACGGAATGTGAGATATACGATATACTCCAAATCAAACTTCAAAACGTATCTCGGCCAGTCAAGTCATCTTTGCCTATCACACGTAGTAAGGAGCATGTCTCCCTCTCTTTCACTCAACATCAGCCCGGCGTACACCTGTCTCTCTGCATCCTTGTCTGTCATGGAGTGGAGCTCGCAACGCTTCTCTGTTACTCCCCCTGCTCGCACTTTTTGGCAACCATGTCTGTGTCACACTTTTAACAAGGAAACATAACACTGTTAGATAAATTAACCTTCCATTTCATAAAAAAAATCAATTAAATAACTGATGAGAGTATATTAACGTCTTTTCACCTGTTTGTACCTGGCAATTTCATAGTTGTACTAAAGGAAAAGTAAACCATCTATATTTTTTGCCAGACTACGGCAAAGCCAAAAGGAAGGGTTATGTTTTTAGCAGTCTATATATGTACGTATATTTGCATTTACGTGTGATCCACCGTAGAGCCTAAACTAGTGAACCGATTTTGATTAATGAGGTATCGATAGATTTGTTATAATGGCCTGAGTGAAATAGGTTGTATAAGTTCTCCCTAAATTTAATATGGTGGACTTACCCGTAAATTTCATAACCTCTAAAAAAGTTTAATTGAGATGTTTGTTATCAAAAGTAAAGGTATTGACTAGCATATTACAAATATATATATGTGTCGTGGGATCTTAGAATTGACCACTTCACTCTTTCACACTTCTAAGTAAATATGTATGTTTATATTGTTAACAAAGAAGCAAAAGTGAAACTGTGCTACATACGGCGCGGCTAACGGGTAAACAGTTAACACTAATTAGACAAACAAAGAAGTCGCATGCCTGAACCTGCCTATAATATAATTGTATGCAACGGCTTAATCTTGATTATTTTTGTACCTATGTATTTATTTCTTTCTGAAATATTTTCTTGAATCAAATCAGAAATGTTAATCAAAAAAGATAATTAAAGTTAGTATAATTCAACAGTATTCGCCCGTGATTTAGCTAGGCAGCTTATTTGTGATTTATCAATGTACAATATGTACCTACATATTATCTAACATGTAATCTTTGTCATCATCAAATAACAGATGTGGGTATACAATACGTTTCTTATACCGTATCTTAGACTAATATTATTATGTAACAACTGTAGAAAAGTAGCCTACGAGAGAATGCGAAATAATAAAAAGTAAAGCAAACACAAACAATTTACTAATGTGAATAAATTTAAATTTGGATAACTTCTGTAAAAGTTATTGTTCAAATTGTTTTATTTTATTCAATAGGTACAGATACAGACAACAGATCAAGATATACAAAGAATAGCCTTAATAATAAACAGTAAGCAAACCTGAACCTGTCCACGGACAACTGTACACAATTTTCAAAACAAACAGTCCTTCGTTTTCAATATAGGTTAAGGTTGGATTTCAATGGGAATTTGTAAAGAATCAATTAAGTATAAGTGAAATATGGAGAAAAATAACTAAAGTAAATTTAATACGCAAATACCCAAATATTACACTACGTTGACATTGACATATTTTCTGAAAGCTTGGCAGTACGCAGGTGCGAAGACAAAAATTATAGGAACTTTATTGTAGGAACTTTATCGTGATGCTTCCGTTTCATCGAATTTCATTTCATAACGATTCTAAAGAAGTTTTACTTCAAAAACAAATAAAAAATACTTATAAGAATATTTTTTCTAACAAGTTTTACCAAATACTAAGCCGCACACCTACAGCGAAGTAAATATTTTATCCTTGTCACTTTAAACTTATTTTTAAGTTGTAAAAAATAAATGTGTTAGGGAACTTAAACGTAAAGCATGTTTGCACTATTTACTACTTAAAGGTGTACAATAAAGCGAAATGAATAAATAAAGTTGTATAGGATATACAGTTCAATTAATAGACTGACACAATATTTACCTGTACACTCTATTTCTATAACTGTTGTGATAAATTATAAAATAAAATAACATTAATATTAAAAATTATTGTTGGTACAGAAACGGTTTGCAAATAGCTGAATGAAAGAATTTCATTTTACTAAAGAACCAGTTTCTTTTACAAAAGACCACTTAAAGTCTTTCCGTACCACGCTAGCAAACTGTATTTTGAAAAAAAAAATCTTGAATCCAAGCTCACTCTGAATAGAGTCAATTATTCAAATTAGTATACACATTACCAGCTGATTAATGATCTTAGAAACGGTCTCTTAATATTTCAAAGCAATAAAACGTAAATACAATATTGTTCACTAAGGTGTCATAAGCAAATTGGAGTTTAAATTGCCTGCAAAATGACGATATTAAAGTCTTTTTATTGCATAATGCCTACGACGTTCACGAGCTCCGACCCTCAAGCCAAGTATCTGAACGGCGGTAATCTGAAATGACAATATTATCCTTCTCACGTACCACCTCCTCATCCTCTTCTGAACATAAATGCCTATCTAGTATGCCCGTAATACTTTTAAGTGCTGAAAGCGAAAATATTGAGACACGCAAATTACTGAAGTTCTTCTAATTTGTACTAATTTCTTTAAGATTTCAACAAATACCTACAGTATTTGTTGAAATTTTTATGGAAAAACAACTAAATAAAGATGTTAAGAAAATTTTTGATCGACGCCGATTTAGCAGCCTGGATAGTGGCAGATGAATAAATAGTTGTCTTTTTTTCTTTCGCCAGGAAACTATCTATTAATAATAACAGTGCACTATCGGCGTGAACCCACTTTTTTTTTTTTTTTTGCGCCCCACCGGGGTTTTCGGTGGGGCGGTGTGTCATAATCGAACCGACTAAAACCACACGGTGTGCCGTACTGCGCCTTAAGTAGGAGGGATCCGGGAACAGCTTTTATTAAGACATCCGGAACCCTCCTAGGGCCTGCCCGCAAAAGCGCGGGCACCACCTCTGGGTAAAGACCTCTCAATTAGGCGACGTCCAGGCACACGCGGACGCCGCCTATAGCGGGTGGAGAGGAAAGCCCGTCCCGTCCACCCGCGGCCACACTCAGGGCGGCATGAGGCGCTGGTAAGCGCGCCTCCGCCGCCCGGTTCGCTGGCGGCGAATTAGGTCTGAGTGGAGATCGTCCTCCCGCACCCTTTCCGCCGCCTCCTTCTGTGAGGTGACGTCCTCTTCGAAGATCGCGACCGCGATAAAATTCCTGTCGCTACCGGCCATGGAGCGTATGACGGCCGGTAGCGAGAGATCCCCTCCGATGACTGCAGTGAGGGCCCGACGCTGCGTCGCCCAGGCGGAGCAAACCGCCAGCGTGTGCTGAGCCGAGTCCTCACTGCAGTCGCAGTGGTGACAGGCGGGACTCAGTTCCCTCCTAGCAACCGAGTGCAGGTACTTCCCGAAGCAGCCGTGCCCGGAAAGAAACTGCGTCAGTCGGAAGGAAAGGGTCCCGTGCTGCCGCCCTGCCCACTCGACGATGACCGGCTGGAGCGCCTCTACGGCGGCAAAGCCAGCACGTGGAGCCTCCAGCCGGGACGACCAACGAACCATGGTGGCTCGGCGAGCGGCCTCACGCCATTCGCGTACCTCTTCGGGCGGGGGCCGACTGCCGCCTCCCGCCCGGAACTCAGCCGGTCGCCGATATACTTCGGCGATCACTTCCGCCTCCAAATCCCACGAGGGAGTCCCACCTCCGTCGACACGGTGCGGTATCCACGTATGGTCAGAGCCTACGCCCACACCGGTGCACCGTAAAGTGCCATTGACCGGACAACTCCCGTGTACAGCCGCCTCGTAGCGACGCTGGGTCCGCCCAAATTGGGCAAGAGTCGCCCAAGGGCGGACGCAGCGCCGACCAGCCTGGGAGCAAGCTGTTGGAAGTGCTCGTCGAAGCGCCACCTACCGTCGAGGATCAGGCCCAGATATTTAATGTGGCCCTGAATCGGTACGAGGACCGAGTTGACCTCGATAGAGGCACCAGGGGGTGGACCACGACGGGGCCCATGGAATAAAAGGGCCCCCGTCATATCCAGGGCCAACCGCAAACCCAGCGCCTCAATGCGCCCGACCACCAGAGAGACTCCCCTGGTGGCCAGGCACGCCGCCTCCTGAAAGTTCACCCCCCGGGCTGTGACCAACTTCACATCGGCGTAACAGATTATGCCGAGCCCGGGGGGGAAGTCGCCTCGAAGGGCCCAGTCGTACCCCATGTTCCACAGGAGTGGTCCAAGGACAGACCCCTGCGGAACACCGCACGACGACGACTCAAAACTCCATCTCGGTCCTCGTACATGACGGTACGCTCCTCTAAATAGTCTGCCACTAGCCGCCTCAGGTACCCCGGCACTGCGTGATAGTGGAGTGCTTCCCTGATGCAGCTGAATGGCAGACTATTGAACGCGTTGGCGATGTCCAACGACACCGCCAACAGCACGCCGCCACAGCTCACTACCTCTTCAGTCACGGCCCTCAGGCGCAACACAGCACCGACCGTCGAACGCCCCGCCCGAAAACCGAATTGGGCGTCCGACAAATCGGGGCCGACCTTGCGAAGGTGCCGGACGATGCGGGCAGAGAGGACCCTCTCAAACAATTTACCCGCCTCGTCCAGCAACACGATGGGCCTGTAGGCTGCGACCGAGTCGGTAGGCCGTCCCGGCCTCCTTAAAAGTACCAGCTTCCCGCTGTTCCAGCAGTCAGGGAAGCGTCCGGACGCCAAGCTAGCGTCGAACACCTCCCCGAGGCGGTCGGACATGTGGTCGAGGGCCAGGGCCAACACTCGGGCAGGGATCCCGTCTGGCCCGGGGGCGGTGTTCTTGGAACGGATCCGTAGAACAGCTGCCCCTACCTCCGCCTCCGTGACGGGCGGAACACCATCCTCAACGTCCTCCCCGTCGTCTCCGGCCAAGGGGGCCATCGACAGGGGTACGTGCTCCACCCGTTGCGGGAAAAGGCCCTCAACCACTTCCTGCAGGAAGCTGGGCTGGAGAGTCTCCGTAAGGGGGGGGCCCGACGCGCGAAGCTTTTGTTGCGCCGCGCGATATGGGCGGTACTCCTCATGAAGCTGGTCCTCCTCCCCCTCTCGGTGACGCCGCCGGCTGTGAGTGTAGGACCTCCGGACACGGGTACAGGCCGCACGGAAGGTCCGCCAACTCCTGGGACCACCAGTAGACCTTCTTCCTTGGAGGCCGACGACCTCGGACGCGGAGCATGGCCGCATCGCAAATCTGCTTAATCGCATTGCGAAAGCGGCCTGCCCCATGTCTGCCTCCTCAGTCAGAGGCTGCGGAGACAGCCAAGAGTAAATGATAGCTGCCTCCTCTAGTAGGTCCCTGTCCAACTTCGTAACAGCCCACCGCGGGAAGCGGGAAGAATGCCGCGCCGTGTGACCCCTTCTGGGGTCCTGGGTCCGGGAGAGCTCAAATCGGATATAGAGGTGATCTGAGAGCGTCTCAACCTCTTCCAGGACACGCCAGTTCCTTAGGCGAGGCGTGCGGTGAGGGGTAGCGAACGAAAGGTCCACTATCGACCCTACCTGGCGTGAACCCACTCCTAACACAAGCACTTAGCTTAGCTGGAGGGGTTAACAAGAATACTAGTAATATCGAAAGAGCACATATCACAAAGGCATCGTATCGTTTTTTGTTTCCACATACGTGAAATTAAACACAACTATTTCATAGTTTTTTCTTTTTGTTAACGATTGTGAGTTTTAGGTTAAATTTCATGTTTATAACGTCTTTGGAATACATTCTCACATTAGGACCTGAATCGTTTGTTTTGTTGCGGTGTATACGATGCGGCGTTAACTGTCAGTTAACTGGAACTGGACAGTCCAACCCACTCCTACATATTACACTCCGAGTAGAATTTACTCGAGACAATATATCTTTACAATTGCTGGTACGAACGGATAATGGTACCGCACTGCCCACGCAGCAAAGCCCGACTCGTGTAAGACACTCTTGTATATTTATAAACCTATTACAAGTTCAGAATAAAGTTACATGGAATGGAGATATGCTGCTTCAAACTGAATTTACTAGAATAATCGAGTACTTTCGTTTGTTGTGTAGTTTGAATGATTCAACATTAGGACATAGCCCACTTAATGATAGCTTATGTTCTATAAAACAGTTATTTGTGCAATTTACTTTTCACAAAAATATCAATTTGTGAATACCCATCTAGGTACATTTCATGTGATTAAGTCAACGACCAATAATTATTGAATATCGGAAAATGTACCTACCAATTGAGCTTCACATTCATTCATTTCATTCGGTGTGTTTATACATTTTTTAATCCAACCCCTAACCCTGGAAACCTAACAGTGTTCTTCAATGAAAAAATATGTTTGACACAAGTTGAACTTTAAAATTGGAACACGACAGTACTTCCTAAAAACGCTAACAAGAGATAACAACAGAAAATTAATGCGTAAGTAATGATTCTTAACACGAATACGAAAGTCTAAATACAAAACTGCTTTAATTTAAAGGCTTTTGACCTTTCACCTCTGAATAAAACTTTGACCTTTGTCCACCGTTTCGTGAGATATTAATGATTTTGTTTTTGAGTCTAGCTCTGACAAACACAAAACGTGTAAAAATTATTTACACCACTTTCTTGTTTTTGTTACAGCAAATTACACTTTCGTTTACTACAGAAATAAATATTACTCCAATGACTTTGTAGAATAAAGAAGAAATAATAGGGTTTCTCTTATTTCCTTTTGTATCTTTCAAGATTATCGTAGCGAATAAAAGTGAACGAAATTGAATTCGACTCATGATTGAACCCCGAACAAATAGGTCAACGATGCCTCTACTGAAAGCTTACGAATTAGGTATTCATCTACCTTCGTGGTTGATTAGACGAACGTTTCAAATAGCTCGTGATGCGACGGTAATCATCGCAATTCTACCCAGGATATTCCTGTGCCCTTGTGCATAAATAAATCGACCCATTCTAATTGATTTTGTCAAACAGAGGGACGATTGGCCTAATAAGTGTAAAAGTTCTTTTGTAGTTGTCATTCGCGCATAGTTAAATCGTTCTTGAAGAAGGAAAATCCATAATTTGCGTAACCCCAACCATGGCAGCTATCAAGTATTAAACTACAACGTAACTATAAACACTTAAACGAGTAAGGCAACCCGAACTCTCTCAACAGTAGTAGGCCTACACATGGTACCTTCTACGGTACGCCACACCACACGTCAATAATAAATACTGGTTTATAGTAAATTATTTACGCTAATAACAACTCGTCATAAGGTAGGCGGCTAAAAAAAACTCTTAAAAAAGACCAACATTATAACACTTCCACCACGAAGCATTCAAAGTTTAGATGGCTAGTTGCCCGATTAGACACAAATGCAAGCCATTAAGACCACAGTTTCATATCTCATTATTAAGCTGCCTCTCGCTATTTTTTTCGTTGGAATTATGATTATATTATTACATGCTCACTTTAAGAGTGGCTGCATACAAATATAGTGCAAATCATTGTTATCCTAATAACATCATAATCAGTGGTTCCATTGGTACATAAATGCTTCCATAATTCTTTCTTTCTTTTATTTGACACAAAAGAAGGAAATAAAAAAGATTCGATTGCGGTATGCCAAAAACCAAGTTCGTTTAATTCCTTGAGAGCTCCATGACATAGCAAAACGTATAATTCTCGTAAAAAAATACGGTAAAGTTTATTAATTATATACAACATGGCCAATAATAAAAACCTATCAAGGGACAGGGACTTCATACCTATATAGGAATCCGTCGGAACTGCCAAATTAAATAAAAAACAAAAGTAAACCTGAGCCTGATTCTCAAAAACTGTTAAAATTAAACATTTTTATAAATATCATTTTTATTATATGAAAGTGGAATCTAATAAGGGAATACAGTGTTCCCTTATTATACACTGAGACCGAGAGTTCAAGCAGCCTTTGTAATAAATACACCTAAACCTTGAGAAGCCTAGGTTACCTGTGAAACTACAAACTACCTCGTCGTTGGAAATACGGGATACTGAGCCAACTTAATTTAGGGAGGCGCCTGCAGAATCGGTCTACCGTAATAAAACTAGAAAACAAATTAAATACACAGTCAATTTGAGGTAATTTTTGAAGAGTATCTATTTTGAATGTCCATAAACAAGGAAATGAGTAATAACTGTCTATTCCGATTGACGTTACTGGCTGTTGTTAAGTCTCGTTACATTTGTTCTATATTTATTGCATGAAATTTCCATTCGGTAACAAAACACAAGTCAGGACATGGCAAGATTTTAATCGCTCTAAATTTGGCATTTACGTACGTATTCACTTGTCATATAACATAACGTGCTGTAAGCTATATAAAGGTGGTGCCAGAACCATTTATAAGGCTCTTCCAGCTAATTACTTTGTGTAACATTAATTTCGAGGATTGTACTTGTGTCAGTTAAATTAAGGGATGAATGTTCTGAAATAATGATGCTATAATACTTACATCACTTTGTTGATAATTTAAAGGAATGGTTTGGTAAACACTTGAGAGAAAGAGTAAACAAACACGGTACGTTTGGACCGTTTGGATCCGTTTGTTTTATGGAAGCAGCTGTTGTTGAACAATGACCTTACGTTGTAATGTGAAATTTGGAATACTTCAAGTATTCCAAATTAGTGTTAAAAGTTTTAATGTAAAAGAAGTGCAGAAAGCTAAAATTTTTATTCAATATATGTCACGAATTTAAAAATGAAATACAGGGGCCCAACATATATCTATGTTCTATGAAAGTCAAAATTCGACCACTAGGCGATCTCCATTTGTAATAAAAGGTTGTATATTGGGGACCCCGTTTAAATATATGTACGAAGGTAGACGTCGAGCTCCGAAATTACAGGTCCACTTTACTTGGCCAACGTGTTCTTTAAATGAATGTGTAAATAGTTATTTGATAATTTTTAAGATAGTAAGATTATTTTATTATACACAGAAAATTGTAACCAAATTGGGACCAAATTATAATTGGACAAAATGTGTGTGTTTAATACGCCTCTGAATACCCTTTCGAGCATACAGGGGTGAGTGTATGTATGAATGTATGTAAAATATACTTTAAAGCATTAGATAAATACACTTCAATAAACCAAAATATAAAACGTAACCAGTAAAGAGTTCTTCTAATAGGTTTCTAGCTGAAACAAACTTAAAAAAAAAAAACAGATTTTCTAAAACTGCTAAAACCAATATTTTAAGTATACCTAGGTATGTCTTTTTTTTAAACCCCTTTTAAAAGTAATTAAAAACATATTAACATCATTAATTAAAAAGTGTTTGAGATAAACTTTAAATTGTTAAATTTAAATGTTTTATTTACTGCAATATACCTTTCATGTAGACTTTTGTTATGATTTCTTTCGGTAGGAGTATCATCAGCATTTTACCACGGCCGGGAGGCACTGGGCCAGTGACGTATTTCAATCGAATTCTTCAAAGTATATCGGATAAAAGACTAATAGACATGCAACCTTACGTCAATTCTACGTCGATATGCATAAATATTTAGGAACTGCTTAATCAGAGTCCACAATTCTTTAATAACATCAGTCATTAACATATGTAAGTGTAATTCTCACGCTTGTGTTGTTTGAAAGTGCTTTCTACTCCTAATTAAAGTCTACTTTAGTAAAAAGAATATATTTACAACGACTTGTAGGTGTATCAAAATTGCATTGTGAGACAAGTTCATAGGTATTGTGTTTGTAACCTTCGTTGAAATATCTCAATGAAAGGAGGTTTTATTGCCAAATAATTATATTGAGGTTACTTTAGTTACCAAATACAGTATATTCTTCTTTGCCCAATTACTTGTCTGAGAATCTTTCACAACATTGCCTAATCTCGTGAGTACAAGGCTTAGGTGCAAATATTTGCATAGTAATTCAATGTATGATTTAGTCTCTTGCACGTTAAGTCTATCTATCAACGTAAACCTTTGTTTGTTCCAGAACATAAATGCCATTAATAGGCAAATATGTTACGAACTTATAAATTACCTTCACTTCCTTCTTTTTATAACATTTGATGCAATACACGCGTATGACCTGATTTATAGGAAGTGGTAAACGGCATATGAACACTTGCACCTCTAGAGGCGCGGCTAGCGTGTTTGTAACGCTCTCTGGCTCTTCTAACTATGCATCAAATATGACAGACACATAGCACAGCCAAAGATTTTCTGTATGGTGTAAAAACAGTCAGAAGACTTTTTCTTGACAAGTATACAGCGGAAGCTGTATACATTGTTGCAGGGTGAATTGTTCATGTAAACTCTGACAAACTTCGTGAATTTGGTGAATTATGTAGCATTGGCTGACCACCAATTATAAGGGTCGCTATCAATTCCCACCGACTTCAAATGAAAACTAATTATACATTAAATTACGTTATTTTCTTAATCGTTAGACTAATTACTTACTGTTTTAATTGCTACATCATTAAAGCAAGACTGTATCAGCTCATCTCTAAAAACTTACTGCTACTGGCTTCTTCGCAAGACATTTTTATAAATAACAACAGAATTGTCACGCAGTTTTCAGCTTCAACAACACACGTAGTAGTTTTTTCTTAATATTGTTGCGTCGATTAGAAACATTGACTGAAGGAGTTAAAAAGACTTTCTAATTCAGCTTACAATGAGACTCTCATGCATGGTAAATTAGAAGTTCGTTGCTCAGTTTCATCTTTATTTTATTTTTAAGGCACTAACGTGACATTACTTTCAACATCCAGACCATCGTTTGGCCAGGTATCCGCTCTAAAGGTTGGCTGGATATCCGGTATCCGGCCAAACAGCTATCCTTTCATCTCTAGTCTCCGTCATATAAAAGGTTTAATAAAATTCTAAATAAAGAAGGCTCTCAATTTTAAGATCTGGCCACAATACATAATCGTAAATTGATAACTAAAAAAAATAAGTTATTATCCGAATATTATAATTAAATTAAATCACAGTTTCTTTTAATAAAATCCATGCAAAATTTTATAAAAATCGGTTGAGAAGTTAGGGCGAGAAAGCGTTACAAACAAACTCACTTTCGTACATATAATATTACTAGATTTTGCTCACATTAAAGTTATCATTCTATCCTTGGGAACAGTGAAAGAGCCATGCTCACGTATGGGCCGGCGCGACCGGTGTGACACCACTCTACTACTCTACTCACAGAAAACCGACAGTGAAGCAATGCTTGCTTGCTTTTACCGGAGGCCGTTAGGGCCTCCTTCCCTCTCCCTCACTCCTAGTATGTCCTACTTCCATCTTAAATAGAGAAAGGCCGGCATCGCACTTATGACTTTCATTAATATCTATATTAATTATTTATAAAAAAAGTGGTATCTGCTGATAGATAAGCGAATAACATAACTTATGATTATAATTTAACGCTTTTTTTTGCTTTTACATCTTTTGTGGATTTGATAATCTTGAGCAGGCCCATATTGGACTACTTTTTACTACTTTTTCTGGTGTGGAAGCCCCCAGGGATCGTCACCTGGGTAATGGCCTTGCCTTACTTTAGAATCGAATCAACTAAAAAAAATTACATGGTATGTTACCAAAATTCATTCAAATAAAACTTGACAATTTATTGGCCTCCCGTACAAACTTTCATCTCCTATTTTGCCAAATTCAGTTTATTTTAACCTATTTCTTGTATTTTAACCTAGTTCTTTTCTAAAGTCTTGTTACACCAAAATTAATTTAAATAAACTTGACACTTGATTGGTTTACCATATAAACACTCATCCCCTATTTTGCCAGCTTCGAGGTTTATTTTCGCGATAAAAAGTAGCCTTTGTAAGGTAAGGTCTTGTTTGTCTCCATACCGAAATTAGTTCAGCGGTTTAAGCGTGAAAACGTAACAAATAGATAGGCAGACAGACAGAGTTACCTTCGTATTTATAATATTAACAATTAATATGTTATATAGTATGGATTATGATGTATATTAGTATAGATATAGTTAGGATATCAGTAGTGTCAAGGTTTTATTACACTCATCTCTTTTGGAAATATGTAGGTACTAGATAAAAACCCGGCTTCGCTCGGGTGAAATGTGACTCATAAAATAGACAATCTTTTACAAAATGTAGGTAGATGTACGTGTGAATCAGCCTTAACAAACTCAAGATGGCATCCGAGTGGCCAATATGGCAACTGCCATTTGCACCATTAGAATTTAACAAAATACTCGACAATCCGAATTTTGCGGATATTATGTTGTCGACTCGAAATAATTTGTTTTTTTTATGTTTTATTATTCAGGTAAGGTTTCAATCGAGTCTACCGTACCCCTTGACCGAATTATTAATATTATAGAGGAAGATGTACACAAATATTTTTTTTTTGTTTTATTATTACTTTCTATTATTGGCGATAAAAAATTGACTTCTATCTAACATTCAATGACATAAATCAACAAAACTGCTTCCTATTTTGTTCTAAAACTTAAATTAACATGTAAAGTACTAAATGTATTTGAACCACACGATAAGAATTATGTTGTAAAAGCTTTTGTAGCAAGCAGCACACAACAATCAAAGGATTCTAAGTTTTTTTGGGATCTGTTGCTGTTCACCGTACTCAATCCACTTGACACTTTATCTGTCTATCTACCTGTCGGAGCAATGTAAGTATGCTTTTATTGTACCATTCTTATATTTAGAAAGCTCAATACCTATTTATTATTTGGCTATGTGGAAAGAACGAGAAAGTTAAAGGGAGTAAGTAAGTTCTAATATACTTACGTACACAGATGTGTACACTTTAGTGCTCAGCTCTACAATTTGAGTAATTCTATCTAGAGGTAAATGCAAAAAAGTCTAAAGTTTGAGTTTTGTAAAGTAAAGTTCACATATCATACAATTTTTTTGAAGTTTTAGTCTTGCCGTATAAACTATTGATTAATTAATAGCATTTAATTGAAAATGTGCAATAACTTTATTGAGTAGATTATATTGTCAATTGCGCGCGATGACTTTCTGTATCTATTTTGTACTACCAACATACACAACATTATTATTGTATGTGTATACAACATCAGAAACCCCAATTGACTTGTTTTAAAAGGTCAGAAGGAAAAATAAGATAATAGTAAAAGCGATAAGTACCATTTTAAATATTTTGAGGTACTTAAGGGTATGTATATTAGATGGAAACCTATGTCAATTGTCACTTGTCTTAACTAGGTCCTGTTAGATCCTGATCCCAGTGAGATCCACATTACGCCCACAAATGTACAATATATATTATTATGGAAAATTACAATTGCCTGCAATCAATATTACAAGTATATCTTCATATATATTTTTATTTAATGAGAGAATCACATTTAATTTTAATCAGTCTGGAAATTTTCATTTTCGTTTATACTTATATTTATACTAAAAAACTAAAGTTTTGTTTGTTAGCTTAACCGGTTAACTAACAAGCCAACAAACTGTATAAACAACTCTTGGAAGTCAATTTTTACCTACTTCTGATCTCACTCCTGTCGAATCGAAATGAAACTTTGTAGGAACAAGAATATAAGTTGGCATCTTGGAGCAGATCTGATGATGGAAGGAGGTGGATAGTGGAACTCTTCATCTTCAGTGGTCGCTAGTAAAACCCTCGAGTGATTTGTTTTGACGAGTCCAACAGATTGGGCTTGTTAACAATGGTTGATGTTGCTGATTAGCAAGCTAGAGTGAATACTGGAACTCTTTTTTACTTTTCCATTCGGTTCCCTATTAAAGCGAGTTTTTAAGTTTCACTAAACTATAATTTTAAGTAAGATAATTTATTATAGAGGTTTATACCTAGTCTATATAAAATTCAACATCACGGGAGTACATAGGACACACTGAAATTTCTGCGCTCTCCTGGCTGCTCATAAATGTTTGAATTTCGAATGTTATATTTTTTTAAACATAAGAAACTCAATCATTGATTTAAAAGACATCGCAGAAATCGCGTATCAATTGTTTTTTTATCACAAGTTGAAGTTCGTCGTCTGCAGCAATAATGGAAATAAAACGAAAAGATTTAAGGGCTACGATCTTTTATGATTTTAAAAGTTCACTGACTCCGCAAGACTGCACTGCTCGTCTTTAAAATACTTTTGGGTACTTCCCGTACCTCATTTGAGCACCGTAAGGCGTTGGTACGCAAAATTTGATCGTGGCCGTGTTTCTCTCCATGATGAAATTCGTGAAGGTCGGCCTTCAAACTAATTGATGAAAACCGGCGTATCTATGAGGAGATTCGAGGACATTTGAGAATTGGTATGAGCGAAATTCCAAAAATCTTACATCAACATTTAAAAGTGAGAAAACTTTGTTGCCGCCGGATTCCTCATGAACTCACCTCAGAACAAAAACGGACTCGTGTTGATTGGTGTAAAAAAATGTTGTAAAAGTACGATCACAGACGTTCAAATGCTATGTATGACATTGTGACAGGAGATAAAAACATGAATATATTATTATTACATCCCGGAAAGAAAGCAACAGTATTCTGTATGTGTTTGAAAGTGACAGCAAAAAAAAAATGCTTGCGTTTTTTTTCTCCCAGAGGGGTCCTGACTGCACGATCCCACTTGAACAACCAAAAGACAGTTAATATTGAGTGGTCCACCACCATTTGTTTACGCAGTGTCTTTGAAAAAGATAGAGAAACGACCAAGAAGTCGCATCCTATTGCACCATGACAATGCTTCGGCGTACACCGCAAACAAGACAAAGTCATTTTTGGATTCTGAAAAGGTAGAGCATTTTCCTTTATTAATTTACGAAGCCGAAGAGGCTGTGATAGCTTTCAACCAGCACCTGAAAAACATGCCCTTAGACCAATTGTCCTGATGTTTTCAAAAATGTTTGTTTGACCGAATGAAAAAGTGTTTAAAATGTTATGGAGAATACTTCAAAAACAGTAAATATATTACTTTACATGTAAATTGTTTTATTAATGAGTTACGCAAATCTTTGAACTCCATGTATAAACTCTGGATAAACTTAGCACATAATTTATTTATTTCTCTATGGATTCAATCTCATAATTATTCAATAATCGGATGCCATGATGGTTCATGATCTCCACCCTAACTGAATTGAGCGTAACGAGTTCTATCTATTCTATTGGGCATTTATTTGTGTAGATATTGTACAGATAGTTAGTCTGAGTCTCTCTGTTTGACTGGCTTATATAGAAGAGAAATAATGTATAAGAAAATTCAAACAATTTTATCAAAACACTTCTTAAAGAAAAGAAAATGTAGGACACAGCGAGATTTTTATTTCATTATTTCCCCCGCAGTCTTTTTGCAGTATAACCTCTAAACTCACCGGTGTAATGTGAAAAATGATTCCTTTGAGCAATCGTGATTCCAATTCGTAGCTGGACGGAAAAATCCTTTTCCCCGATGAGAAATATGAAATTGCCGTCGGCAATGCTTACAAAATAAAAGGCAGTTCCTGCCATCTGGAAACGGAAAATGGAACTATTTGTTAAAACGATGTACAAGGTAATCGATTGACCCTTATAGCATTATATCTACGACGATAAATCTTCTTTTGTTCTGATTCACAGTCCACGTCTACGTTTTATATATAGTTCTTTTATTTGTTGTGCAGTGACGGCTAATATAATTTTTCGTCACAACAACACCCCTCAATCGCACTCTTCTTTTTCTGATTCCTCAACGACAAAGCCGACGCTTTCACTACTTCTGTTAAATAAGTTACAAATTGACAAAGTTTTGCGGGCCAAGCACCTCTTTGAATGATAATCCTCAATTTTCGACAATTTAATTTTATAATTGAAGAAAAGGATCAGTACAGTACTCTTTTTTTCGATTTTATTATCCATTTGTTGTTTTAAACCTGAAACTATTGGGATCCTAAGAACAATAAATATATTTTCCTTCAGATTTTTTTTTGTTATACAACTGAGTTCTAAACAGGCTTGGCCTGAATGGTACTAAGTGGTTACTGGTACCTACCTGTAAGCAATTGACGGGCCCGTTGGTCTAGTGGTCAGTGATCCTCCAGAGCCAGAGGTATTTAATGTCATCTCAATAATTACTTGAAAAAACAACCTGAATATTGAGATTATTTTACTTTTTCATAAAAGACAAGTTTAATGTATAATCTCATTACCTTCAGGGTATGTAAAATGTTTTATTTTATAATGAAAATTTAATTAGCTCCAATGATTTAGTTCATCGATTCCAGGAACATCACTAAAGAAAATGATACCTTACGCTTATAAACGTCACGTCTGTTAGCAACAACCTCACCACTATTGCTATAAACTATAAAATTTACTAAATAACCCTATCCCGATCCGCACTCAAGTGACCGTTATATCACTTAAAATGCACGCCTAGCCTTTTTATTACCCCCCCCCCCGCTCACTATTTGTCAGACGGATCAATGGCGTGGCCCCATCGGTATAACTAGTCATAATAATGTCTATTAACTCATCTATATATTAATACGTGCAGAAAATTCTTTGTAAGCATTTTTATAAACTTTAAAAGTAGCGGAAGAGCAAAACTTCGTTTCTGTCCTGTTTTGTTTCATTTTCTTTAGAAGATAGTTATTTAATATTCCAACGTTTGAAAATTGAGTAACCTAACATTTATACATGAAATTGAACTGAAAACGTCCGTCTGAGTTTTTGTTATTTAGGTAGTAAGGAAAATGTCAAAATAATTTCTTGGCGGATTTATCAGGTAAACAACGTTTTTTTCTTATTTTCGTTCATGTGCCTTCTTTTGCCATGTTTACGTTTTTCGCCTCAAATAATAATTATTTAGAAGTAAGCCGAATTACTGTCACCCACAATAACTTTTGAAATTGTCTGATGTTTTAACCTTATTTTCTGGACATTGAAATGATTTAATCTAAATAGATTGCGATGTTAATCTCTGTTCAGTACAGTATCTAAAAGAAAAATAATGAAATTTTAATAGGGTTATTTCATTCTTTATTCAGTTTATTTTGTGTGTATCATCGCATGCTCACCTTTGCGGCAAGTAAAAGGAAGATGTTCCTGGAATCGATGAACTAAATCATTGGAGCTAATTAAATTTTCATTATAAAATAATACGTTTAACATACCCTGAAGGTAATGAGATTATATATTAAACTTGTCTTTTATGAAAAAGTAAAATAATCTCAATATTCAGGTTGTTTTTTCAAGTAATTATTGAGATGACATTAAATACCTCTGGCTTTGGATTTAGGATCACTGACCACTAGACCAACGGGCCTATCAATTGTTTATAGGTAGGTACCAGTAACCACTTAGTACCATTCAGGCCAAGCCTGTTTAGAACTCAGTTGTGTAACAAAAAAAAAATCTGAAATAAAATATATTTATTGTTCTTAGGATCCCAACAGTTTCAGGTTTAAAACAACAAATGGATAATAAGATCGATAAAAAGAGTACTGTACTGATCCTCTTATTCAATTATAAAATAAAATTGTCGAAAATTGAGGATTATCACGGGATACGGTTATTTAGTAAATTTTATAGTTTATAGCAATAGTGGTGAGGTTGTTGGTAACAGATGTGATGTTTATAAGCGTAAGGTATCATTTTATTTAGTGAAAAATTGCATCAACTTTTCACGATTACCTAAATTTTTTGGTAAAATTACTCCGTAATAAACTGACAACACCAGGTAATCTGACCTGTACCTACAAAATTTTGAAATAAATAATGGTGTTTTCTGAGAAAAGAATGGTAATTTAAAAAAAATGAAAAGTAACCTTTTAATTCTTATAAGGCTACCCAACATAATTGCTAAACAATTTAACAGCCTGAACCCAATGATTAATAAATTGTTTTCTTAAGTTTCCCTTAAGTGATTTTCCCAAGTGATTCAAATGACACTGCTGTCAGTGACATGCGAGTCTACCAAATATAATTCTATACGGCCAAATATGTCATCTAGAAGATGCTTTCTTAGCATCGATAGAGATAACATTAAATATCAACCATATTACTTGTAATATAAATACAATAAAAAAACAAAAAAAGACATTACATACATATATTTTTTTTTTAAAGACAACTTCCGCATTAGGAATTACTCCTGTGTCGCGGGGGAATTTACGAACATACAAACAACGGACACAAAGAATACCCAGACTCGAGTGGGAATCGAACCCACGACCTATGGCATAGCAGTCAGGGTCACTAACCACTAGGCCAACAGGCCAGTCAATAGATTGTTATATTAGTAATAGAGTGTTGCTCAGACATGTTTAAAGCGGTTGTGACAGAATGCCCTGCAAAAGTCATTTACTCTCTGTAGGGAGTTTGTCTATTCCCACAAATAAAAGATAGCTTTAGACAGTTAACATATTTTTATCAAATTCCACAATAGTAAATTATTACTAAGTATAAGTATAGGCACTATGCCCTAGAGCACTTTTGGTGGAGCCCGAATCCCTAAAAAGCTAAAGTGCTACATGATAACGATTATTTATGGTACTGACTGACTTCAGGTGTCTCCAGAATACCTGGGACTAAGCAGTTTATCGGGATGTCATATCCACTTGACTCTTAACCACTATGTGAAATTAAACTTATCTAAAAACTCAAGTTCTATATTGAACATAAAAGTAGAATGACCACATCAGTCTCCAAGGAGCCGCGACGTCCTTGGCGACCAGAACACCACAAGAATGACTCCATTTTTCATATACAGCCCATTAACTACATAGTTCCCGGGGCTTATGCGAAGGCTATTACTACACTCATAAACATACACAGCAGTCCATAAAGACATACAATCTCTGTCCTAACTCCGCTTTATGTTGTAAAATTAATTCCATAATAGGATTAGATGACAACTTATTGTGCAGTTGAAATGCTCGTATAAAATAACTATGTTTACTGAATATAAATAAAGGCGATTTGGTTCTGTTTGCGGGCAGCGTCTCGTAATTTTCCAACAACCATTGCGGTTGAATTTATAGATTCGCGCCCGGTCAAAGTACTCCCCTGCATAGCTCCGGACGGAAACCCTAGACGTTACATTAATAGTTATTAACTTTAGTACAGCTTACATTTAATGCCTAATATAATTTTACAAGCGATTACAACCCTACAGGGAGACACAATATATACGTTTAAAATTCAAAATGTTAAGCATGGAATTGGTAATTGCTGTTAACAAGATAAAAATAAAGGACCGATGTGTTTATGATACTATAGAGATACATTCTTTTTAACTACAGAATATACCATATTATTTGGATATTACCTGATAGTCATAACTGTCGGTAGGAAAGTACCCTAAAGAACCGTGTTCTTGTGTTCAAAATAACCTTGTGTTAGTACATTAACTAGACATTATTTATTAAAAAAATATAGAAGTAATGATGTAAGTAAATCTCACATGTTTTTTTGACGACTATAAAGTATAAAGATAAATACGCAGAATGAATGTAGAATGTGTATTAATATAGGTATATAATGGGTATAATGTAATATAATGTAATGAAATAGGTAATATAATGTAGGTATTGATACAACTTCATCCAACCCTGACCTTTTTTTACTATTCGGCTTACCGTCCTCAACCCAGAAGCTTGGTGTGGCGCCGCTGGGAACAGCGACAGCTTCCATTGATGATCCTACCTCAGAATCCAGCAGTTGCATGGAGTGCTGTAAACCTGGTACCTGTGTTGCGGGAAATAATCGACTTCATCCTGTATTTTAGACTCTTTTTGACACAGCTCTAGGAAGCATAAATAAAAATTGTGTCACCAGCGTAAAGCGGTCAGGATACGCACCACAACCAATGAAACAGAGCCCTCAGGTTGTATCGCCGGCTGAACAGAACCATAATTTCTGAAAAATCCAACGCAGAGCCCTCGGGATGCGTGTGTAACAAGCGTAGAGCCCTCAGGATACGCACAGTAACATAAGAAAGCCCTCGGGACGTTATGGAATTCCTCGCGCAGAGCTACCATGGGCATGTGCTTAGGCCTGTGAACGCGCTGGCATTTAAGCACCGCCGTGTGCACGGGACGCAGTAGCAGAATGCAGGCTGCATATATTCATAGTTCACAAAAGATTAGTTCATAATACATATACATTTGTAGTAGCTCAATTGGCATTCCTTTGTCTACTAATTTCTCGTAAGTTTCTACACTTGGACTAGAGCCTTAAAAAGTTACGTCGCTTAGAAGACTTCGAATAAGAGATGTCGACTCGTCAAAATAATACAAACATAAGCAAGTTCAAAGAAGAGTACTGGGTAGTTCAATGCTTGGTTGTATTAAGCACCAGTTGCAGTTTTCAGTTTACATCCGCCTAACTTAGAAATTCTTTACTCTGAAACACGAGACACTTTTCAAGCATTTTTTTAAAAATTCATTTGGTTTTACATACATAGGAAACTCTAGGCAACTTGATTAAGTCACTCGGCAAGCGCTTGGCGTTTGCGACCGATACTCTTAATTGAGGGTCAATCATTCCACGATTTGTTGTCGAATTGATCGAATATTTCATTTGGAAATTTACCGTGTAAACACACAATTACATTGTTCTTTTAACGAGTGATGAGTTCTTTCCTTTACATCTGTATAAAGTATACTATTATTATGTTATTATATAAAAATAAGTTTCAAAATTACATTACTATTTGAAGTAAATTATAATCTACCATCAAAGCGGACGAATGTAGAGCGTAAACGTGACGTATAACCAGAGCATTTGTGATTCACTCGCTGTTCATTTCTACACGTGTATTCTCGTTAAGCTGCCGCACGCCGTATCTGATTTGCTAATTGCTCTTTGATCTCGGCCGTCATTGAGGGCTTGTGTTGTTTCAAGCTACGAGTACCAGTTATATCAGTGTGGGAATTGAAAAAGAGATACTGAAGCTTTAATTATGAACGCTGCTCAAACTGGCCAGTCAGTGAAACATACTTCGTAGTACACTTCCTAAATTAAAATACAATGTACTTTTCAGTCACCTATTTAAAATTTTGATTTTTAATATTAACATCGGAACTTACTGAGAAAATTGGACTATTCAAGTTGATTTTGCACTGATCTACACCAAAAATAGTTGTCCTGTAACGGATAAGGCAAACCACCATGCATATGTTATACGTTCATATATAATTCACATCGAACTTGACTGTTATAAACGATTAAAATTATAAATGAAATAGTTTGGATTTTACATATTTACATCTTAAATATTTACCTAATATTCACGTATAAATTAATAACCTATAAGTATGTAAGGTAAATCAAAATTAATGAATCAAAATCATATGACACATCTTAAGATACAGCCTTAGCGTCATTTGTACCGGCTTCCTTAAATTTATATTTAGTCTAGCTTTTGGCTTAGGTTATTGCACAACCACAGACCACCCAAAATGCACATATACCTAATAGTTACTTTTATCTCCTGTATTTATTAAGTGGTTTCCATAGCAAAGGAAAAGCTCTGAATTCACACATCCTTTTGTAATAACCATTTTCAAGAATCCAGTTCATAGAAATTTCCTTAATTTATTGACAACTCCCCAACAAAGCAACATTCATCCATACATAGATTTTTCTTATGTTTATTTTATCGTGGTAGGTAATCGCCCAATTCTTTTCGTCAACACAGAAACATCATATGAAAAGGGAGGTCGCCCTTTGAAATAAACATCAAAGTAACGGTTTTGTATACACGTCGCACAAATTTATTCTTTGAGATGTGGGTACTTATATTGAGTGGGTATTATTTATGCAATTTATTATTTATACGATTTATCGTTCGACAAGCTTATTTTGCGTTGAGACTATCAAAAGGTAAATACAAATGTCAAAAATGGATAACGAAACAGTTAAATACGCAACATTTTGAAAGCTAGAGTATCGTTAGAATAGAACTATGCGCCTAGTGAAGCCTAGATGAACGAAGGTTATAGGAATAACCTTTTTTCATATGTATTTTTACGGGAATTAGCGGGATCCCAAAATAGGTATTAGTAATTGCCTGACGTTTCGACCAGGTTGCACTGGCCGTGGTCACAGGCTGACAGTCAGCTTGTGACCACGGCTATGACCGCTTTAATTCCCGTATAAATACATAATGATACCATGGAAAGTTTAAAAGTTAGTATACCTAACCTCATTCATCCACGACTTCTCTGACAAATAAAAATCTTGATTTGAACTGATAGAATCTGAGATAAGCGCGTTCATATAGATAAACAAACTATTCAGCAATGAAGTATTAGTATTGAGAAACCTATTACCAATAATTCTATAAGACAATGAACTATAACTCGGTCCAACAAACGCATATCGTTACGAACATAAGAAGTTTGCGACTGTATTTCCCAAATAGAAACCAATCGTGATGCCCAAGTTCATCGTTTCACTCATATTTTATTATCGCAGGAACAGAATTACTCTTTTGCAAACAGGATGGAGGAGTGCCTTTGTTGGAAACTAAGCTACCTTAAAACAGAACAAAATGTTTCCTGTAATAATATACCAGCGAATTCCCAGCTGAAAATATCGGTAAACGTTTTTTTGGCACAGTATGTACCGGTTTCCGACAGATTTTTTATGGAATGCTTTCTGTTTGGGCGAAACAAATAACAAACAACTGAACGAAGTAAGCAAATTTTACATTTTAACAGTCCATTTTTGTAAAACTGCTCTTTTATCAACACATCGATGATTGCCAAACATTGAAACATTATGTTGATTAAGTTTTGCTGATTTATAAATTTGAATCCCAATGAATGATTCTTTTAATTTGAATTAAATTTTCTTCTTCAATTTGTATGTATAATTAGAAGTTACAACTCCCTTCCATCAAATTCAAAATAAGTTTTATTTTTATCTTACAGTATATACTTCCTACAGAGGATTTTTTTATAAAATATTAACTCACACCTAACCCGTCCGGATTTCCCTAAGCCGTTCTAGGTAAAAAAGGCCTTTTGTACCTACATATATATTAACATGTTGTTGAACTGAACTTGAACGCAACAATTTGCAAATTTGCAAATAAGCAATTGTTACGTGTATAACAGGCTACCAGTAAAAAAAAACTGATTACAATATGTACATTGATATATATTGTAGATCGAATCGGTTTGCGGTCCGTTTCTACTATTTTCTTACAAACATCGTCCCGTGCATTCACTTTGTTAATATTCAAGTAATACACTTCAGCATTATATTATAATTATAAAGTTGAAAAAGAAAACAGAAGCAGTAGTAATATAAATAATAAAAATAATCGTAAAACTACTTACCTACCTTACCCACTAGGGTGTATTTCTATGCTCCGGTAAGGCCGATGACCCGTGGATATTCACAGGATAAAAAAAAAATGGTTTATTTCTATATGTCGTTTACATAAAGATTATTCATTACTTTTAAAACCTTAAGCAATCTTTCCAGTTCAGTAACATTGCTTTAATAAAAATTGTTACTATATAAATACATTGTTATCGTTACTGCGCAAAAAATAAAATAAAAATCACGGTTTGTAAAAACAAAGTGTAAAAATAAGGTATATAATAAAAGAGGGCTTTTGTAACAGCATAACCATTTAATTTTAGCAAATGTTTCAGTGGCTTAATTAAAAACATTTCAAGCGAATTTTTGTGGCTTACAACGCTTTTATTAAAACCTTCATAATGATCTCTGGCAGAAAGAAACCTTACGTAAGTTATTAGGGTAGTCTTTTGTTATTTCGAATACCCCACGGACTTTATTATTTTAGAAAAGTTTTGTGCACGCATGTCTTGTGACATACATAACATTGTTATAACAAATAAGTTTATTTGTTGGGACATGTCCTTTGTCTGGATCGCTTCCTTTAACCGGAAGGCCTTTCCAATTCATATCCAATGCTTAAGCTAAACAAAAGTATTAAAAAAAAGATAACGTTATTCAAAATATTTAGCAAAAAAAATGTTGATAAATTTTTGGTCAGTACAACAGGTTTGTTTTAAAAATAATAATGGACGTGACATCTACGTGATATTTTAACAATAAAAATAGTGTATCTGCTCGCATTCGGATACTGCTTTGAGGAAACTCTGGATTGGAAAATCGGATTATGTTCATTACGAAAATAATGTAAAATGCTCTTCGCTATAGAAAAGCACCGTTACGTTGGCTAAAAACTCTAAGTAAGCAAAGTCGGCAGAGCTCCTTAGGGAGGATTGGGTGGTTAAAGCGAAGGCGTTGATCATTTCACGCATCGCCAGTCGTATATCAAGTAATAAGTTACATTACGTGTCACGCCAGGCACATTTATGAAAACGATCGTTATCCGCGGGAGCAGTGATTTAATTTGACACAGGCGAACTTCGTTCAAATTATACCTTTGTTCATCATTTCATATCCATTCCGAAATATCGAACTCACTCAGGATGTGACATGCAAAATGCTATCTACAAAATGTGCAAAAATAACTACCACATTTTTATTGTACATTACAGCATGTTGAATATGGTTCTTTCAGTAAGTAATTTGCTATACAGATTTTGTTTTACGTTTTAAGCTGTAAGTATAACTATATCAAATGTATGTATATTTCTATGTAACATCATTATGTAAGTGCAACAATACAATGTAACGGTTAAAACTAATTGATAGTAATTCTAAATCATCAAAGTATTGTTAATAACTAGCTCGTTCCCGCGGCTTCGATCGTGCTATAGTTATTTTTCCATCCCTTGGGGACAGTACTTTTTTCTGGATACATAAATTACAATGTGAATGCAAAATTAAACGATTACCATCTCAATTTCGAATATTGGTTAAGTTTTTAATTACAGGAATGTTGTCGCCACGCCAAAAACTCTTATTTATATCATCATAAAAATGGAAAAACTATAGTAATATGATTGTAATCATATACTGTATTTATAACGTATACTGTACACATAATGTACTTACTTTTAAACCTTTGCGTTCCATGTTATTATTATGTATAAAAGTTCAAAACATCGTGACACACACCGAAGGATGTTTTGCCGTTACAAACTCGAGGTGTCTACAAAATAAACTGCAGCTGCGGTAGTTCCAACATAGGCCAAACAAAGTGAACTATTGCTGAAAGGGTGAACGTGAAGGGATTGAAATTAAAACACACAAAACTTTCAATCGAGAAGATGGTTTCAAATTATCTATAGGGTGGAACACAGTGATAAAAAACATGCCACCTCGCTTTTATGTAGTCGGATAAACACCAAAATAAAGAGACGTCGGTTCACTTACAAAATAGGGACACTATTAGTATAGTACGTGACGTGGATGAAGAACCTTCTACCTCACGATCTCGACGACGGAGTCCGTGCACCACTGAGCCAGACAGCCTGTGACCACGGCCAGTGCAACATGGCGTTCATTCCCGTTTAAATACATAGTAATACATAAGGTAATTAAAAAAAGTTTACTATTTAATAAAATAGACTAATATAGACATTGTTATGACTAACTATATCATTACTTTATAAATTATTTTTTATATCAGTTTGTGAAAGTCAGCCGAGAAAAGAACAACTGGTTGCTGCTGACAAATTGCTGTTTTTCGAAAAAAACGCGAAGTCGCGGCCACAGCTAGTAGGTTAATAATTGTGTTATATGATTGGATATTTAGTAAAGTTGTGAGTGTCTGTTTTACAGTAACATCTTTGCCTTGTTCTATTTCTCTATGCTTCATGCTCTAGGCTGCGAATGCTCTAGGCTTCAAGTCTACCTTTGTACAAAATGTGTATCATTTTTAAGAAAGTTAAAGTTAATTTAAATTATATTAAAGTTAATGTAATCGAGGTTTAAAACCAACAATAATCCTCTCTTTTGGGGCAATATAATAAGTTATTTTCTAAACGTAGTCTGTTATTGTCGAAATAACGTACTACGAATCAGTAGACTCGGTTTAAGCCAGTAAAGAGTCGCTATTGTATTTAAAAGTGGCAATAATTTGCTGCCACTTTGCTACGAGCTAATCCCTCCTTCCATGCCACTCTGTTTAAAGTAAATTATGTTAAGCTGCTACATAAATTGTTACAAAAAAATCTACTCTGTTAATTGTCGACTTTTTATCTCGTTTGGTTTATGGGAAATTTATTTTTAATTTTTTATTCTTTATATTTTAGTTTTATTACATTTGATATTTTACTTAGTTACTTTACTACAGCTAAAGTAATTGTATAGGTTGCAGACATGCAAGGATACCTTATCTTTGTATGTCTGCAAACATACCCATCTAATCTCCTGTACCAGAGAATGTGTAGATTTGTCTTGCATACGCTATATCCTTAACTGAAGCGGATGATCAAGTTAAGGTTCAGTTCTTTATACAAATGAAGTATGTCACCCTGGAGCGATCTTATTATGATTTTTTCTGCTGACCACTTCCTTGACAAGCAACTGAACTTCTTGTGTACAGTCTACGCTATACGAGCTTGCCTTTGTAGGTTACGTTCACCTTAGATATTTAAACATACAAGCAAATTAGGATACATTTATGTTCTGGAAACTTACCCAAACTGATATAATTGTACAACTGACTTTCTTATTGCAAATTTGTAATCTCTTTCAGGCAACCATTCGATGGAAAGATGGATGGAATAAATAATGACAGAGGTACATTGCAGGTAAAATTTAAGGAACCTTTATTATAATGACATAATATGTACTTACATTTAATAACCCTTACAGTAATGTAACCTGTTTAGTAATTAATATAATACTTGTGTATATGAATAATATGAATATATCAAATACATACTTACATTTGTATTATTTTCTTCATTTTTTTTCAATGTTTAAGGGACTTTTACACTTGCACATCTGTCCCATCATACCCTAATTACATATTTGTACTTAAATTATGTATGCATAAAATTAAAATTAAGCTTATTATCTTCTTTGACTTCCTAGATTTTCGTATCATATCTATGTGATGTAAAAATGGATTAAATATGACTGAAACCAACTTACTAAATTTGTATAGTATGAACTTAAAAAAATTAAATTAGTGCCCACTAGAATAAATTCTTTGGTTTTTTTGTCCGGAGGATTAACTTTGTGATCATTGATTGAATGTTCCACCACCATACCTTGGTAAAAGTCATGTCAGTCATGGAGGCCCTAATAAAAATAATGTATGCACGTTGCATGTATTCGGGCTGCATGTATGTGCTATGTAGGGTTCGAGACAATTATGAAAAGAAATGTTCTACAGTTCAAAATGTTATTACTTAAAAAGTTCACACCCCAGCTTTAAATACTCTGCCAATATAACAACATGCTTCCTATAAATTTACCATAAGGCAATTAAATAACAATGTCAATAGACATTTTGATTCTACGAGGTCATTTCCATCATTATGTGCACAAGACGACATTATCGTTCTGAATATTATGGGCGCATGTGACGTCATATTAGATATATGAGGGTCAAGACCTTTTCTTATGTGTTTTCCTTTATTACTATAAGTCATATTACGCACCTACTTACGTGTTAACATGTTTTTTAATTATTTTGATATGATAATGACTCTGACCATAAGTAATGGGGATATCTACGAGCAGCAAATAAATTACTAGTAACGGAGTGGAGCAGCAAGTAAATTACTAGTAATGGCCACTCCATTACTAGTAATTTACTTGCTGCTCCACTCACTAATGTTTGACATAAAACGAAGGACAAATGATCATTTTAAAAATATCATTATAAAAACTACTCATTTGACAAACTTCTCATTTTGCAAACATTTTACTTTAAAAGTAATCATTTGACAAAATACAGATTTCGCAAATGTTTTACTTTGCAAATATTTTAAATATTAAAATTTCATTCTAAAAATATTCATTTGACCGAGTACTGATTTTACATAAATTTTGATTTACGATTTACGCTGATGATTTCGTACTGAAAGTAACCTATCCTATACTGCCGTCCTTTAACTAGAAAGCACCGTTAAGCCCAACAAGTTGTTTGAAGGTTAACGGGTTTTTGGTTAAAGGACGGCAGTATATGTATACTTTAATATAATGCATTTTGTCAAACTTTATTTATTCTTTGCGTTATTTTATCAATTACCATGATTCTAAAAAGATTAGTTTGTCAAATGATGTTTTGATGTAATGAAATGACTTTCAATTATTTATCAAATGAGTTATTTACAGAAAGATTAGTTTGTAAAGTGATATTTTTATCAGGTATAAATTTAAGTAACGTTATTTCTAAAATAAAAAAATTGTGATCAGTTTTCTACTATCTCAGTATTGTATTCCCACTGGTGAATAAAACAGTCGAAAGAAATCGGTAAGTTTGGCCACCGCTAGTGCAACGCACAAGGTGGGTCTTCGAACTAATCTTACTTTTATAAGAAAAACTCAACACTTCGCCTCCCGGCAAAAAAAAAGTGTCATAATACAAAAACAGCTATTTTGAAAAGACATGAGTTTTATGCCTGTGAATTGAAGAAAACAGCTCAGTGAAAAAGGGAACAAAGTTCCCTTTTCCACTGAGCTAATAACGATGTTTTTACAGCTGACCAAATGCAACATTTGCTATTCAATGCTATAAAAATGTTAAACGTTCCCGCCATGTGATATGACACTTCTTTTGTGATATGACACTTTTTCTCCCGGTAAACAAAATGTTTCTTAAACTAATTAATGAATTAATTTTCTCCCTCTCTGTGAGTGCATTGTGTACTTGTGCCTGGCATTTCAATAATACTGCTTTGCCATTACGAAATAAATAATAGGGGTGAAATTTCAAATCTAATGAAGCAGTGAAAAGTGCCTTCAAAAAGTTTATTAATTCTCATGCCCAGGATTTCTATAGAAGAGGCATCAATGAACTTCCATTAAAAGGACCAACTGCAACGAATATAATAGGCTAGGACTTGATATAATTAAATACTTTTCAATAAAAAAGTTCGATATTTTCTATATTTTTATGCAGAAACTTTCGAAGTTAATAAGGAACTAATGAAATTAATATTTTTGTGTGTTTTCTGTCTAATTAAAACTTGTGATATCTATACTATATGCTAATACCGCTCTGTGACTGATGGATTTTGTTAAACAGTAATTAGTAATTATCCGTACACCTTTTTACTTTCCTGAGACCATCTCATTTTAGATTCACATTAACTAGCCTTCACATTGTAATTGTAGATTAAAATAAAACACTATCAGTGATTTATACTCTTTATAGATATACGAGTAGGATGTAGATTATTTTCTATGCTGGGGTAATCTATTAATAAAAAAATATCCTGATAACTTACCAGGATAATTTAAAATAAAAATGTCGATAAGACACCTTTTTGGCTTAAAAAGTTATCTTATCGACATTTTTATTCTGCCCTAATAAGGGTCATATTTATTTTTAGAATAGTCAAATTAATAGATAACATTAAGGTACATCATATGGTTTTTTCTTCATCTCACAGTTGCCTGTAAGATATTGTCATAGAGCGATAAGGCCGATAATTGTATAAACCACCATTGTTATTAATTTTACTCTTCAATATTTCTATAAAGAGGTATATTATTATTATTGTTACTATTATAGCCTATCTAATATCACTCTACGATCTAAAGGAGCGGATGATTACTGCAATTATGAATTTCAATCAAGCTGGTTAATTGTTAGCACTAAATTTCAAATATATTCCAAACTAGCTGTGCCCGCGACTTAGTTCGCGTTTTTTTTCGGAAAACAGCAATTTGTCGCTTATTGCATAGTACCTCTTTCTCCAGGCAGTATTTCTGATACTGTATTGGCGGTGAAACAACCTGGAGCGTACAAAAAAGGTTGTTTTGGTTGCTTACACTCGAAATAACGACATAATTTGGCCGTGGTAACATCACTCATTTGTTTTTCGTGTGGAAGCTCACCTCACCGGGCTATTGGTGAGGCCGTATATCAGGCTTAAATTAAATAAAACCATACGGTGTGCCTCACAGCACCGTTTATGAGTTGATTGTCGGTACGGCGACGTTTTGCCTCCAATGATCCACCCAGCGCTGGCTAGCGGACGGCAACTGGGCGAAGTCCAGACACCCTCTTCACGGGAGACTCTGCTTCGGGTGAAGAACATAAAACTCGTCTCAAACACCCACGGCCACTCTTAGCGTACGCATGAGAACGCGAGTGAAAAGGTTCCACCTGGAAGTTTTTCTACCGAATCCACACCGTCACCTCCTCCTTGCGCCAGAGTTGTTTTCCTCGCAGAAAATCGTCATAAAACAACTGTGACGACCTAACATCTCGATTCGTCCGACCAATTGGGAGACTCTTGCTGTAGTCGGTCAGTCAGTGCTGCTTCCTAGAAACTATGGGCCCCCTCGGTATACCTAACAGATAAATGTTTGCTTCTGAGCTTTGTTTAGTCACGGTGTAACATAAGATTTCACACTACTGTAACCGAACGGAAAATAAATGGTCTGAAAGTGTAAAAAAAACTTTACATGTCAATATTTCAGCTTAGATGTAATTTGTTTGGCGATAGTGTCGCCATGCATTTAGTATAGTAAAATACTGTAATACTAATAAAGTGTTAAGTTAAACTAACAACTAAGTCGTAGATGCTTTAAATAAAAATTCGTTTCTATTCTAATATAATCATGTTGACGGGAATCAACGCGATCACGTATTTAAAAGGTATGACATACCTTTACTTTGCCGTGGTCGTGGCCGTGATCACAGGCCTGTACCTATAATACTTTTAAATAAGTGATCGCGTCAATTCCCGTCGACATAATTACATTATCAATATATGTATATTTACTGGACTGGCCTGATGGTCTAGTAGTTAGTGACCCTGACTGCTGAGCCAGAGGTCGTGGGTTCGATTTCCAGGACGAATTATTCTCTGTCTGGGTGTAATTTATTTATAATATGTATGTATTTAGAAATATATAAAAGTATGTTTATCAGCAGTCTGGTTACCATAGTACAGGCTCTGCCTAGTTTAGGATCAGACGGCCGTGTATGAGGTGTGTGAAGTTGTTATTATTATCAATGCCCTGAAACATATTTATGAATTTAATGGCTGCGAGAGGCAAACGAGCTATTCGTTGGCAAAATAGGCAAAATAGTCAAGAACCGGCTATTTTTTTTCATCACCAGCTCGGCTATATGATGTGATGATTTCTAAACGCAAATACCTGATAAAATAATGAAAAGTAAACAGAAACACTATTCGTTTCTACAATTTTAGAGGGCTTCTCTCAATTTTATCAGAACTCCATCATCAGATCCTGACTTCCTTGACATGGGACCACCCTTGAGATATACCCTATCTAACAAAAAAGAATAATCAAAATCAGTTTATAAATAACGGAGAGGGCTGGACATACTTAAAAAAAAAATAAAAGAAATATGTATATAAACGGTCGAATTGAGAACCTTCTTTTTTTTCGTCTTTTAAAAATGATACCTAATTTTAGTAAGTAAAAGTAAATTAGTTTAAATATTAAAAAAAAAGTGCAAGAAAAGAAAAGAGTGTCAAAGAGGGATTCGATTCGGAACCCAACCTAGTAGAATTCGTACTCTACACCAGATAAGCTAAACGCTCGCTGTAAATTAGTTCGAAATAAGTATATACATTCGACTGGCGTTACAATGTTATTACAGCTTTCATTGATTTTCCTGTGGGAACCAAAGTTTAACCCGGGATAAAAAGTATCCTATAACCTGCGCAGGCCCTCAAACTATTATCATACTAAGTTTCAAGCATATCCCTTCAGTAACTTCTGAGTTTATCGTGAACATACAAACAGACAGACAGAAAGACAGACAGACAGACAGACAAAAATTGTTTGAATCACATATTCGGCATCAGTATCGATATCTTAATAACAAAATATTTTTATTAAATTGGACTTGTCGTTACCCTGATTAACAAGTTTAAATTAATAAACAATCTAATTAGTACTGATATTGTCAGTAATATTAGTTCTTAGGTATTTATAGACGGACACTACAATCATAGAAATAATATTGTTACCTATATATAATACGGTAGATATAAAAATTCAATCTGCTGTAGCCCTACACACGTAACCAGTATTCTAGTATTTGTAGTCAAATCATATAATATGTTATGCCTCAGAGAACATTCCCACAGGACGCAACAACCGGGGAGTCCCTAACTTCATACGAAATTAGACGGGAATTGTTTTGTGAGTCAACAAGCTAAAGTTACGGACTGTCTGCGTAACGTTGAACGTGCGGGGTAAATTAGTTTCATTATATGTGTATGAATGTAGACTGGTCTAACTCTAGTTCTAGCTTGACAGGCCTGTTGGTCTAGTGGTTAGTGACCTGACTGCAGAGCCAGATGGGTCGATTGCCACTCAGGACAAGCACTATCATAATATTTTGTATCTGCTTGTAATTTATCTAAAATATGTATGTGTAGTGAAACTACTGTGGCGTGTTAAGAGACTCCTTTATTACTGTCTTTTGTGAGTAAATTGTGTTAGTATTTATACCATAATATTAAACGTGTGTGAGCTAACATCGATACACACATGGAACAGAGATTTAGCTAACTAGTATATTAGAATATTATAAGTGAATAATGTATACCGACACTATATTGGGGTCGCTGCTATCGAGGTGACATACATAGTTGTGTATTGAAATTTGAGACTAATAATAATACGCTTACATATGTATTTAGTAATATATAAGTATGTTTATCAGCGTCTGTTTACCATACTACGGGATTTGACGACCATGTGTGAGGTAACTCAAGTTATTATTATAAATCTTTCTCAGTAGAAAGAACCATAGTTGTAAAAGAATAATAATAAGGATAAAAATATTAATAAAAGAGATATTTTTTTAAATTCCCCACGATGTGAAGCAAATGCTTGTCTTTGTACATAAGTACAAAGACGAGAAGCCGCCTTACTGGGGATGTGGCTCTCTATCCTACAATATATACAGTACTGTTAGGTCCCTCTTAAGCGGGAAAAAAAAAAATTGGTGGACCGTCTGCTCGTTTGTGATAGTGATAGAGAATTGATGGGTAGATATAAAAATGCCTGCATATTTTAAATTCCGGTAAGTAAAGTAAAAAGATAGAAAGAAAATTAATTATTTCACCTGTTCGTCGTATTATTTTGTTATTATTATTGTTACCAACTTCACGATTTTATTAACAATTTATTGATTTAAAGATAATTAACTGTGATTTTTTTTTTACGTGGGAGAGCCATGTTTCGGCACGTATGGGCCGCGGCTTGACTCTGCTCGATACCACGGCCTCACAGAAAACCGGCAGTGAAGCAATGATTTCATTGCATTTCGCCGCGTGAGTGAGATTACCGGAGGCTCTAATCCTTCCCTCTCCCCTATTCCCGTCCTTCCCCTCTCCCCCCTTTCCTTCCCTCTAATCCCCCTCTCCCCTTTTCCCCCTCTTCCCCTACTCAAACCTTAAAGGGCGGCACCGCACTTGTGACTCTTGAGTTACAGGTGCCCTTGGGCGGCGGTAGTCATTTACCATCAGGTGACCCGTCTGCTCGTTTGCCCCCTATACCATTAAAAAAAAAATTGTAAATGATAAAAACGGTTTTTACATATTAATTTGAGTACGTTTATAGAATTTGAGGTTAGTTGACGGTATGTATTATTTATTATGATAAGTATAACTTCTTACGTGCGTACATAAGTACACACACATTTTTTTGTATTTGTTTATTATATGATATTATCATATTATATGAAGAAAAGGCATTTTCATGTAGAAGCTAAAATAGATTTGTGTTTCTGTTGTTTCATCGCAGTCCAAGGTCCAAATAGCTTATAGCTGTAGGTAGGTACTGAACGCACTATAAAAATAAACTGTTCCAATAGGTTCAATATAGTATATAGGATAGTTTTTGGATGCATATTAGGTATAGAGGAAAGTAGGAGATGTTGGAGCACAAACTAAATCCCCTGTACATAATCTTAATAGTGCTCGAGTTTAGTTAATTTCAACTGTCAGTGTTCACTGTCATTTTCTAGATATAATTATATACATTTTTGGAAACTCCAAATGTTTGCTATAGGAATAAAGATATTTGTTCCATGTGTGTCCACAATTTTTTTTAATTATTTAAAACTAGCAACTTATTATTAGGTACTTATTTTAAATCTTCAACAATCATTAACATATTTCAATCAATTTACACAAAATCTTGACAAATTATACACCTAAACCTTAAACCTTCCTCATGAATCACTCTGTCTATTGGTGAAAACCGCATAAAAATCCCAGTACTATCCCCTTGGCAATTTTCTGTACAATGCTGCAAACGTTGACAATAACATTTACCCACTAACGGCACAAACTCACAGCACTCATTACACGCTGGCTCAAAGGTCTAAATTACGTGACTGTAGAAAGAATCGTTAATCACCAAAGATTTAAATAGCTCTTACACGTTAACATAGAATACATAATAGTTACATATTATACGTTACATACTCACCTACATGCACACACTGTCACAAACTCACTCTCTCACGCACACACCACAGACACATACACGCACACGTACGCACATGTACGTAAAATTTTATGTATATTCTCGCTTGTGGTCAATAAATATGATCTTCAATATAAATTTATTTAATCCAACAGTTTTAATCAATTGATTAACTGAATTAGTATTTTTAATTAATGTATAATTATTTTTTATTTTTTGTTATTGTTTTGTTATTTTTTAATTTCATAAATTCATTTCTGTACAATTTTTGCATTTGTAAATTGTTAGTTGGTTATACTTATAATTATATTATAAGACCAAAAGACCTGACGACTGTAACACAAACACGACGACTGTAATAAAATATTATGTGTTGCTTTCTGAGTTTTGCAAAATATTTCAAAAGATACTTGTAATTTTGGAAACATTAAATTCCATATATTTAATAGGACTCATATAATATATAATTCACTGAAATAATAAACTATGTTTTATTTACACTATAGAGAAGCTTATAACGTTAGTATTATACAAATATAGGGCTGTGCCTTAAGGACGTCAAATGGAATAAATTAAACACGCATATTAGGTACATATTGCCAGCGCAGCGTTGATACTTGCCAAACATTACCAAGTTACTTAGTGCGGTGCCTTTGTTAAAGAACATAAACACAGTATTTAGACATGAGTACACATACATTATACCAATCAAGGTTTCTGCGTACAAGCCCTTTCGACAACGATGTTAAGTAATTCATTCCCTACAAATTGTAGCCATATGTAGCACCTATGAATAGAGTATTCAATTTGAACAGTGTGTTATACAATTTGGCCTTTGATGTTATACTCGAGTATTTGTGAAACGTATTCCCACAAGATCGAGAGAACTTTGAATTATATTCCTATATCAATATACACATGATGTCGACGAATTCATATTTACAATTTGTAATTGGAACAATGCTTATATTATTATTACCATAGAAAATTATATTTGGGTCTTAATTGGTAAACACAAGCTCATTTTAAATTAATTAATTAAAAAAATATTTTGCACACAAACAAGAAAATTAGCATTTAATTGTAGCACCCTTACACCTCTCTCCATTCATAACCATTATCTGGCTGTTTTCTCAGTTTTATATTCTTAATCCGCAAACAATAGTGTGGGTTATATGTTTACCAATATTAAATTTACTGTACCATTATAACATGTAACAATTTTTTGTTCCAAATAAATAAAACAAAAAATCATTCGATCAAATCTATTTTTCTGTTATGATATAAAATCTTGTCACGTTATTCTAAGCCCAAGAAACAATGGATAGCAAGAGTGTCATCATTATTATCATCTCAGCCACGACACATCGTCTTCCACAATTAGACTTTGATCGAGGCTTCTTACGTCTATACAGTCCACGCTCTGTCTTCCAGTCGTTGACTGGAGACTTTTCTACACAAACAGTCATCAGTCAGTTTCCCAAACCAAATTGTTTGATTAGTGCTATTTAATACTATACCCATACTTGTGACACGCACTGATAAAAGATAGCACTGAGGCAACTGTGACAACAAGATCTTGCTTAACTTTTTATCCCGAAGATGGGAACTAAATAGTACTCACTAAATAGTAGTACTATCTTTGCTGTTACAAATTCCTATAGAGGATGATAATCACTTACTAAGGTTGCTCGTCATATCTGTTTTTAAAATATTAGTGGCACATTCACCTTAAATTGTAAACTAGTGCTTCGTTTCTTTCACCCTATTATATAATCTGTGATTGTAACATAATATTATTATAAATACTGACAGGTAGAATGTGTATTTATTGCAAATCTTTTTGTGTCGTGAATAATAGACCACGTAAATAAGAGTATAAAAATAAGATAACGCTAATTTTCAAAAGCAAGCACCTTTCCGGGCAAATGACATTGGCGTCAGTTGCCTGGAAATGTTTACAGCAAAAGTTTTCTTTTTGATGACCGCTACCAGAGTTATCCACGTGGGGTTATTCTCTACAAAAGTTATGAATGACTTTCATGAATGGGGCCGTATATAGCAGAGTAAAGAATGCGTGCTATCGAAAAAATTATACATCGTATTTTATAGCGGAAGATATCACGTCATACAAAGGAGTTATGCTCTATAAATATCTAATATTGTGATAACTTTCATAAAATGCAACAGCAAAACCGGTGAGTTAGATTGTTATCGCTACGGTAACCCTTTAAACTTTCCTTTCTTTTTGCTGCCTGCTAATATTTTGGAATGTAGATTTTGTATCTGTCCATCATCATGTCATCGTCAGATTAAATATATAAATAGTTGGTGTTATAAGTACTTCAGAAATGTGTATTTTCCTAATCTAAGGATATTTTACGTGTTACATATCTTCTTCTTTTTTTATTCATCGCAAAACTGTATTGGAACGTAATAACGATACTATGCACATGCTTTTGAAGCGTAGTAGTGTAACCAAAAAGTAGACGACATGTATTGCAATAAAATTTACTACAATTGTAAAATATGTTTAACATGAATAACGTCATGGTCTTTTCTGGAAGTCTTTGAGCGTCTACATCATCTATACTATTTAATATTATAAAGAGGAAAGATTTGTATGTAAGTATGTTTGTAATGTTTTCACACAAAAACTACTAAGCCGATTGCGATAAAACTTGGTATGTAGATAGCTGGAGACCTGGATTAAAGCATAGGTTACTTTTTATCCCGACATTCCCCCGAGATCGGGACTTACGCGGGTGAAACCGCGAGGCGCTGCTAGTATCATATAATTTTACAACAATCAATGCTTTCTAGATTATGTTGCAGTAAGGAGAAAACAAGAAGAATAAATAGAGTTATAATAAACGATTAATACTAAAGTTAAAAAGACAGATGAAGATGGTTCGAACTTCCCGACAACAGCCAGTTCCAGGTGCAGGTACACTACCCACTACACCCGTATAAGCAATGTCCTTTTCCTTTCCTTTATTAGTTTCCTTTCCCGTTTAACAACTCCCAATTTTCCTATTTTTAATTCCCAAAGGGCCCGGTAGGCAGCAATAGGCTTGCCCCTATTACGCGAGTGGCACGAAATTGGCAAAATGTCGCAAACCCCTTCTGGCCTACAGGCGTGAGTATAAATTATTGTGAGGAGACCTCTCGCGCCGCTTGCATCCTCCTTCTATTGGAATGATAACTCCTTGAAAAGGTAAGGAGGTCTTGGCTGGTGGCACCAAACTCGAATTTAGAACATGTTCGAAATATTTTTAGAAGATTAAAAATAGAAGAGAAGACAATTGTTCTATAAGACTGAGGACTCTTGTGGCAGACTCTGTGCAACATGTACGGAATGTCCAAGAAGCAGTGATTTATTTTAAATGTGTTAGAATCTATAATGTTTAAATTAACAGTTTGAGTCTGATTAAAGCAATCAGTTGTGTTTGCTTGTGCTTTTAATGCTTCTCGCGACCCAGCGATTTCGGCATCCGGAGTCCCCGATCGTTACAGTATGTATGTATGTTAAAAAGACAGGTACAGCATTTTTTGGTTGAAATTAAAATCTCCAACTATGTAACACCTCCATCCATCCAAAAGTACTTATAGCGTAATGTTCCATTTCTATTGATTTGAAAATAAATAAGGTCTTCCTTGTTTAAATCAACATACGATTCAATTCCTAAAGAGTTAAATATTTTCTTATCTAATTAGCATATCAAAACTTGGTCTAATTTTGACGCTTAAATTAAGACAAACAACTTAGGTACATTTGATCGAGAATTTGAAGTTTGGATGAAAGATCCAAACTTCAAATTCTCGGTTGTGATGTTTAAAAGAGATGCCTTTCAATCTAGACTTACGCCGTTGGCTGTGATTATGTCAGCCAATGTCCAAATTCTTTGAAAATGTTGTCAACAATCAAGTAAATGCATTCCTGTAAAAAAATCGGCATCATCATCCATCAGGAAGTGACTGAGTGAAAAGTTTATTTCTTATAAGTGCGCTCATACTAGGCAATCCCTGTCTTAAGTTATCATATAAATTACTAGCAACCCACCCCGGCGTCGCACGGGTACAAATTACACACCAAAACCTTCCTCATGAATCACTCTGTCTATTAGTAAAATCCGCATGAAAATCCGTTCAATAGTTTTTAAGTTTATAGCAAACAGACAGACAGACAGACGCGGCGGAGGACTTTGTTTTATAATATGTAGTGATTAAGACAATGCAACAAGAGTTATAATACTAAACGCAATTAACTTCTATAGTGTTACATTCGCACACGCCACCACTTCGGAAGACATAAAGATGGACGTTGGAGCGTTGCGTCGGGCTATTCATGGATATTCACTGCCCCGAGTGAAGTATTACAGGCCACAGTGCGAAACGCATTAGTGTTTAGAACTGAGAAATATATGCAGATATGCAACTCTCAACGCAATGCGCTATCCGCTTCCATAATGAGAAAAACATTAATTTGAGCAAGTTGCGGACTTCTGTCTAGTCTAAGATAATGTTATTTTAAAGCAAACATATTTAGTCTCCACATTTATGAAATTAAATTTAGTAAAGAATTTAGAAAAAGACTTCAATGAAACTTAAAATGTAACCGAAAAAAAATTATAATATATAAAAACATATACTTAGAGAAACAGAGTAATCCAACGTCCATCCACGTGGCCGACACCCGCATCGATTGGTTTTTTCTTAAGAACTCGTCTAAGGAAAAAGTAGACAGTCGAGGTTACTTTAATTTTTTTATACTGCTAATGTACGAGTAGCAAACATGTAGGTCCCACCTGATGGTAAGCAGTTACCCGTACGTATAGACATCAGCAACACGCACTATATTGCTGTGCCGCTTTGGCGTAAATATATGGGAAATACATCCACAAAGTACTAGATACCACAAATACTTCCCAAGTTGAGCGGCTTCGGTTGGAGCAGGAAATCTCCCCACTGAAAACCCCGGTGGGGTGACAGCCCCAGGGGGTCTCCACAGGCAGAAAATAAAATTAAATCTCTTGTGAACTGCCTTCTGCTAACGTAACCTAACAAAGTACAAGAATGAAATTCTTTGTTCTTTGTGACTGTAACCTACAGACCCAATCCTTGGCGACTTTAAAATGTGCGCTTTCAAGTTTTATGTTATGCACCTAGGGACCGGCATCTCGATATGAGAAAATGAGTTTAATCAAGCAAATTAGAAATTTAAAAACATAAACGTAAAAATTGTGATACGTAATTTTTTTATCGAAACCCAAGTTATATCTAATTTTAACATAAATAAACTTAGATATAACACGGCTTCTTTTTCGACGTAGAGTTTTTAAATTGTTTGAAGTTTCCGGCTCCCTCAAAACTTAGTTGTCAAATCCGTTGTTTCAAATCGAAATCTAGTTCAATGGAGATGATTGAAAATGTTTATTGTAACCACGCAAGGTTTAATAAAATGTGTATTTAAAAATATAGATCAAGTACACAATCATTACAGCCAAATATACCCAATACTTCGTGCTGTCTCTCGGGACGGAGCCGGAGAGTAAAATTATTTACATCCACTTTTTTATTAAATTCAGTATATCATATTGAAATCGGTTGAGGAACAAATCCATATAATTAAGTATAGGTACTTGTTAAGGAAGGTTAATGTTTTAAATTATCTATTTAAAATGCTATCTACAAGTATAGCTGGTTGCACATGGCTAAAATTTTATATTCTTTTATTATATTTATACTATTTATACTTTTCCATCGTAGATATATAATTAAACAATAATCTACAAGCTCAATATACATTTATTCCAATCGAATAACCATTATACGAAATCGTATTATGGTTATCGAGGGTTACTATACGATTTCGTATTCCCGAAAATAATAGGAACGCACAATTATCTGTCAAAACAATAACTAATTTATTATAAAACTAGCAGTGCCGCGCGGTTTCACCTGCGTAAGTCCCGTGAGAATATCAGGATAAAAAATAACCTATGCGTTAATCCAGGTCTCCATCTATCTACATACCAAGTTTCATCGCAATCAGTTCAGTGATTTTTGCGTGAAAGAGAAACAAACATCCATCCATCCAAACTTTTACATTTATTTTTTTTAGTGGGATTACCAGATATTATAATAAAAACACGATAGTCTACCAGAACATTGAATAATTTGTTCTAAAATTACCTACCTTCAAATAACAATATTTTGTAGGCACTCACAGAGACATCCGTTTTTGATGCGAGTTCCCCAAATTGTGACTTATGAGTCTTTTTTGGTTAACCGAGTGTTGAAAGTAAAATTAATCACATAGATTTTTGAAAAATCTATGTGTTAAATCGATAAGTACGTAGTATATATACCATCACCACGGTCATCCGTTATTTCGAGCCTAATGTGATTTGTTAGAGTTGAGATTACTTATTATGTTGCCAAACCTTCAATTTACTTTGGGACACTTGCCCAATATAATGTTCAATATTTATGTAGATTACTACTGTTGATTCTGAAAATCGCGAACTGGGAGAGAGGGTTTTCAAAAATACTCCTTGTGGTTTAAAATCTATATTTATGATTAAAAAAACATAAAATAACTTTAAGCAAGATATTTAATACAAAAAAAGAGTACTGCTCCCGGGTATTGTTAAAGTTTGTATCCTGAATTAACCGGAGTTTGATTTTGAATTAAAAGCCGGAAGCCTTTGCTAGAATCTAATATAATACGTATTTTATTTGCTACTCAATTACGACCCTACCGCTGAAAGGATTGAGATGAAATTTGCTATGCATATATTCGTAGGTTGTAGCCTGGATTAATGCACAGACATAAGTTAACCGAGATTCATGCGGACTACCGACGCAGATAAACCTTTGTTATTACATTACATTAAAGTCCACAGACATGATAATTATTGACATACATAATGTATGTACATTAAATATTTTAAAGGGTTTCAAGTTTCAAAATAATATAATTTAAATGGAAATGTTAGCGAATGATAATATAATACTAAAAAGAAGTTAAATTACTTGGACAACTTTCATATATGACTTTGAATGAGAAAAAGGTTCCTCGCCCTAGTTTAATTTAATTTGTACCGCTATTCATTCCAATTTATAGATAACTTTTTAAAAAACACAAATTGTATATAAAATAAGATGTTGCTTGAAAAAAAATATAAGGCACATTACTATTACAAAGCTGAAAAAAATATTTCTTGAACATTCTAATCTTAACTCCTTAGAGTCCGTTTGAAATGGATTATATCTAAGCCCTCATGCCTAGTTTTCAAACCATCTGCTTTAGATAACCTTACCAATTCTACTGACCTAACGGTGAGGTCTGAACGATGCAGTGGCCGCGCTACAGCGCAGGATATTTTTATTTCAGTGTTGTTACTTCGCAGTCGGTGGAACCGGATTTCTGGAAAATCGTTTGCCATTCTATGTTATGCAATAGCCCTTTTTGACAGATAGGCCTCTCTGTTATCTATAAACATCAGTGGTAATAATAATAACTTGACACATCTCACGCACTGCTGTCTGATCCCAAACTGGGCAGAGCCTGTACTATGGTAACCAGACTGCTGATAAACATACTTATATATTTCTAAAAACATACATAGATATCTATACTTATGATAATACTGTAACAGGTCCAATTTTGTACACTAGAGATATTTTGAAATTTTTTTTGGGGGGCGCTCTGTAATCGATACTGAAGCCAAACCAATTTTTTTTTTTAATTTTTCTCTGTCTGTCGGTCTGTATTATAGCCGCGCATTACGCTGAAATTGCTGAATGGATTCAAATGAAACTTGGCATGATTTGTGTTCATACTACGAGGTAGGACATTGGAAACTTTTTATCCTAAAATTCAGGACGGTTTCCTTGAGCTGAAAGCAAAATGTGTACCTAGTTGATGAATTAATCATTACCAGGTAGCCCGTTTGCAATCATTCTTTTTTTGTTGGAAACTACTTTGCAGATCGTCACCTAATGTTTTTCTTTTATATCTATATGTATAATAAATTTGTAGATCTGGAGTTTGTCTGTTTGGTTGCTTCGCGTAAAAAGTACAAAATAATCGCGGAAACGTATTATGCACAAGTATTGCGTGTAATTCGGTGTAACATTTAGTGTTTGATTTATCACAATTGGTTCTCTCTATCCATACTAAAAATAAATCAAACTAAAAAAAAAATGCAACACGTTACGACATCTGTTAGTCCCAAATAATACTGACTATACTGTAACGTTAAATGGTCATTTATTATTAACATAGAACACACGCATTAGGCATATTTCTATGTCACGGGGGCTTCACAAACCTTTAAGCAACGGACCCAAGGAACACCTAGACTCGGGACAACTATTTGTGCATTACACAATTTTTTTTTGTCCCGTGTGGTATTTGAACCTACAAAATTTGGCGCGGCGTAGTGGCGAGGCGACTACCACCATCCGTGCGTAATTAATTGATGATTACGTTTGTTTGAATTCTTTGATTATATACGTCATAGTTTGTACGGCTGAATATGTCTAGATGACATATTCAGCCGTACAAAACGGTGCTAATTGAAGTTGATTATATTTCGTAGAATTGTCAAAAACAATTAATCATGCTGGTTTGTGCTATTAAATTGTGTCGAAACTATGCCTTAGAAAACAGAAAGAAAGAAAACCTTATAAAAACACTAAGATTACTTTTTATCTGTATGTTTTATGATGTTGTTGTTGTATGTTGATACTTTATTTCAAAATTTGTAGCTATAACAGATTAGCCGGTGTTTTCAGTTTATTACGGGGTAATTTTACAAAAACTATATGTAATCATAAACCATGACACTGTTCCTGTTTTATATTATTAAAAAAGTCTATATCTGAAGAAAATGATACCTAATGCTACTAGTTATAATATTAGTCTTAAAATTATTATTATTTTATTAAAAATATTGAAATCTCATAATATGAAATTAATCACTTATTTTCACTAATTGATATTGGTACCTTTGTAATTTGAATTAGACCGATAATTTCTCGTTTCTAACAGATTTAATCACTTACACCTCTATTTAAAAACAGATTATATTTTTATTATTTTTTTTTTGTTAATTAATATGTTTTGAAATAAATTCGTTTTCTTATAAATAATTATTTTATTTACTCTTCATCTCCTTATGACGTAATACAAGAAGGTAAGTAAATAATTTAGAGCAGGCATCCCTAAACACGTACACAGTGACAATTTGTTGACAATAACTACATGGTTGTACTCACACATAATTCGTAATTGGATCCCGTTTTATGCTCATCATTGGTCAGAGTTACTCTATCTAGACTTATATATAATCGAATGTTTGAATTATTTAATATCCAATATTATTAAATGTAGAAAAAAGTTAACATGTTTTTATTACAGTAAAATTAATTGGTTTTTGTCCTTGGTCCGTACAAACAAACCTGTAAGAAATTGATTTTAGCCATTTTCTATTTATAGTATACTCCATATAAGCTAATTTAGATTGACGTACAATATTTTGTGGTATGAGTATAAGAAAAGAGGACTTTAATTAAAAAAAAATGTCACACACACACTTAAATTGAAAAAATGTCTTATGGCATTTTCATACGTGTTATCCAGACCTCCAGTTATCTACATACCAAGTTTTATCGCAATCGGTTCAGTAGTTTTGGCGTGAAAGAGTAACAAACATCCATCCACCCATCCAAACTTTCACATTTATAATATTAGTGGGATAGTGGAATTTATAATATTTGTGGGATTGTTTCACTCGCGTGATATTTTATCAATTCTGTACATACAATAAACAGGTTAGATTATCGGAGATTATGGACTTCAATCAATCAAACAACCTCTTTGACGATCATAAAAATAAAACAAACGGATCAAAGCTAATCATTTTCGAACTCAATTCTTCAGAACCTTCTGAAGATTTGAGTTTGAAATTCATTTTACTTAGGAAATTACTTTACCGTTATTCGGGATATCGTTGAAAGTATCACAATTATTGAAAACTTCGATTACATGGGTACCTGGTAAACTAATGCGAAATCGTGAAAGAGAAAATTAAATATGAAAACTTCATTCATCCAAATTTGTTATAAATCAATAAAATATATTGTTAAATAGAAACTTAATATTTATCATTATACCTCAAAGTATACATATTTGCACCATAATATTAACGGAACACTCCTGATCACTAATATATGCTTGTTGGGCTATTTATTAGAATGCTAGTATCTTAAAAAAAAGAAAGTCAGCTGACCATAAAGTGGTGGATTATACGTCAGCTGGTTACATGAACCTGAAAAAAACATGTATAGTTTCAGTGATTTCTTTTCAATGGTCTTATGAATCAATAACAATGTCTGCTGGCTGTATATCGGTAGAAAGAAAAGTCTAACGCAGGAGCCAGACGGAAGCATCTATCGCCTAATTAATGCACCAGCTGACGAGTTTAAACAAGGCATAATGCCAGCTGATTTTTGAGTTGCTGAGTTGTATGGTTTGCCGTACACTCGTTTACATGAGCGCGCGTTTTCAAGGGGACAACACATGGTTTTAATAAAAGGATTCGGAAATTTCAACAAAAGTTCGAATACCATTTTTGACATAGTATGAGTTTGACGACACTTAATTTCAGACATATAACTCAGTTTATTTTCTCGTAAAATATAAAATACAAGAAATGAAGCCGAATTGATTCACAAATAAAAATCTGTTTTTTAATTTTCTGTTTTGCATCCATTTTAAACAAAATACAGAACTCGAACGGCGACAACGCTTGTTCAACGCCCAAAAAGCGCTCGCCATATGAACACTATTTGTATATTTGTGCAATGCATAATCAAAATAAATAATCTAGTCGCTTCTAAATGCAAAATCTTTGACCAATATTGATTGGATATATTCCAAGCGAATTCTATAATAATAACAATAATAACAACTTACAACTTGTTTCAACTTCTCAACCTCGGCTGTCTGATCTCAAACTAGGCAGAGCCTGTACTATGGTATCCAGACTGCTGATAAACATACTTATATATTCCTAAATACATACATATTACAGATAAATTACACCCAGGCACAGAACAAATGACCAAGCTCATCACACAATTATTTGTCCTGGGTGGGAATCGAACCCACGACCTCTGCCTAGTCAGCCAGCAGTCTAGACCAACAGACCAGTCACGCACACAAAAATTAAAAGCAAACGGAATAGAAGAACACAGAAACGTACCAAAGTGCTTTCAACATAATTCCGCGTTTGTGAATGCAGTACAAGACTCCAATGCCGTTCATCTAAAATATGGTACGGACTCAAAGAATTTGATATTTCTAGAGCAGCTGGCTTTGAGCGAAGCACACACGTACACGAACAAATAGAAAATAAGATTTCTAGACGATATATATACAAAGAAAATTGAATACCAATCCTTTTGCTTATTTTACATTTTCTCGGAAACTAAAAGTAATAAGTGATGGTTAGTCTACATTTTCCTTTTCTTGTGAAATGGGTTTCCACCTACCCTTTGTTTTCGTTCCTTTTCTTGGACAAAATAAATAAAACTAGTCGGTATCATTAGGCCGAATGGACATGTTTTCTTTTGGATTGGTATCTATTAACATGAAGAAAATAAATATGTATAGTGAAGAATTAAAACACCCAACAACAATTAACAATATGACGTACGAAATTAAAAAAAATCAATAAAATATCTGAAATAATTCTAATCGAAGATATTATAATAATATGTTTATCTGTTTTCTTATTATTCGTCGGAGTCGGAATAGTCGGGAGCCATACATTTAGAGCAGCCATTGGCCCCAATTCTGTTACTTCACTCGCTAAATTAAAATTCATCAAATTTTCTTCAAATAAAAAGTAAACCTTGTACACTTAGACACAAGATCTTATTTCAAATTGAAACAAGTAGGTAACATATGTCGCTATCGAAATAAGCAATTTATTTGTCGACTTAAGTCTGATACGCTTAAATAAACTTTAATACCACGTAGCGAGAGCCGCTATCCGTTGAATGCCATCTCTTTTGCTCTGTGTTTTTAGTAAGCGTCTTCGTAGGTGTAGATTAAAAACACGTCATCCTTGTTCGTTTTGAACAAGTTTTTATACGGCAATTATACAGCGTATAAATAAATGAAGACTCTCGTTGCGTGGAAATAAAGTTGAGTATACGTTGACAGGTTGTAGTGAAATTTAGCGGCGCTGAGAAATAGATGCTAGTAACAAATAGATCTTATTACGAAGAACACTAGGTTGATTTCATATGCAGAAGTTAAGACAGGTTTTAGTTTAGTCGAGTGTACAATAGAATCGGCACCATTGTTTAACAGTAGTTCTCTTAAATTTATGTCTCCGAATGTTCCGACTCTGACGACTGAAGTAAATTATATAGGTTAAGTGATTCTTAAATAGATCTACTGCCTGCGAAGACTTCAATAGATAATCTTAATTTTAATAGGCGTATTCAGTAATATGCTTCTCGATATGTTACGATATAAAAAATAAACGATACATTCCCATAAGAACTAGGTCGTGTCAGAATTAACGCAATGATTGCATAATACATTACATTAGTTAATTATGTATTACTGTAAAAAAAAGTCAAATAGATTTTAAAATCAAAAGTATATTGTGATATTTTTTTAATTATCTAAGTACTAAATAATATAGGCTTACTGACAATTATACTAAAAGCAATACAAAAAAACGGAAGTGCGAGTCTGACTCGCGCATTAAGGGTTCCGTAAGCAAACAATCTTTTATGTAGATAGTGCGTCATCTCGGGAATCAATTCTCGAAGATTTTTGCCCGTTTTATCTAAAACACAAACTTTGCAGTTCGACAAAGTAGACTTTCCAACCGTAAAATACAAGTTTGTAATCACATAACATATTTTTTTTTATATGATACTACAATAAATTAACGACTTTCAGATTTTTTCCTTTACTTTTGCGGTGAGAATAAAATTTTATGATTTAATGGGAAGTACCCTATAGGTTTTGATGTACCTGCAAAATTTTAAAATCTGGTTGAATCTAAGACTTAAATGGCCATATCTTTTGATGGCGTTTATTAAGAAGCGAAGCTTGATTTTGAACGTTTCGCTGAGCAAAAAATTTATGTTAATTTCAGAAATATTTGATGTTAATTTCAACTTGATACAGACGGACAACAAAGTGATCCTAAAAGGGGACCCTAAAAAATAAGTAAATTGACCAGAGCGTGAAACCATTCCCTGTCATTATTTGCTACTATCCAAGTACCGGCCAACGTTCAAAAAACGCCGTTTTTATATGTGAAATAATGATAAACTCTCAAGTTCTTGTTATAGCACAAAAGTAGGGGACTCTGGTCGGTGCAAACATACCTAAATCGCTGCAATAACGCCGTAGTTTAACAAATGCAAACCCGTCATTATACTGCAGCCTAATCATGTTGAAGGCCTTTTTAATGAATCTTGTCTACAAATAAAACTGTAAGGGAACAAGGTAAGAGGTATGGAAATGTTCAATACTTTATTAAAGGACTATTGCACGGCCCAAATCTATATGTAACACAGTCGTTCGATGTCATCTTCTCAGTCAGAATGTATACTACCATATAGGCCACCATCCCTTACTACTGAACTGAGAGGAAAAACGGCACTTAAAGTGTTAATCACGTTAATCAATTAATTCTTGTTTCTTCTTTGCTTGTTAATCATTTCCATGGTAATTTGAAGAACAAGCTACATTGAATAAACCTTACTTATCTTAATTAAATCTGAACTAAATTAACCTTCTCCAGATTGCATGTTTTACCCGTTTTACATAACTAAAACTTCGTGTCTATTCAAAGGAATTTATGTTAATTGTAAAAGCTACTGGGTATCTAAATTAATAAATTATACAATTAATAAGTAGTCCCATGACAAGCGACTTTTCACTCATGTAGTAAGTTTGTTTGGTGTACAATACATTGGACGGTTAACAGCAAAAAGATTCTAAGCAATATCGAATAACTCACGTTGTACGATTTCTTTCATAACTGTTTTCGAAGGAGAATCAAAGAAAAACCATTCACACTTATTATAAATTACATAAGGACGTTCCATTCTCTGTGAAGGTCTTAGTAAGAAGTCGCTGCATTGATTAGTCAAAAGGTCACGGTTGACAAACTATGGTGGTGACATTTAGGTGTAAAAGCACTCCTGACTGGCTTTTTGGAAGCAAAGCCTTATCTCAATCCAAAATTTGATCCAAATCGTTAGAGCCGTTTCCGCGATACACAAAAATATATAGTAATTATAAAAGCCCCTCTACACTACTCGCGAAGTTGCTCGAAGTTCTGCGAATACGAGAGTGTAGACAGGCGCTTTGCTTCGCTTCGCCGCGTTCGGGCGACTTCCAAACGCGACGGCGCGGCGACGCCCGAGTCAAAGGATTCGGTGTGTAACGAAGTTCCACCACCGGGTGACGACTGAGCTCCCCACGAGGTTGCACGAGTGTGTAGTGACGTACTTCGAGACTTTGGTCAATTTCAACAAGTATAGGGGCTATAATATAACATCATACATAGATAAGGGTATATTGTCATTTGTTCTTCAGGTACGAAAGCCTAAATAGGTACTGATGAAAAGAGTATAATTTCAACTGGCTGTCACCAGTACAACACAAAGGAATGTTAGTTTTTAATTCAATGAGGCACTTTTCAATTTAAGGCACGTGTCATATCTAACAAGACATACATGTCATATTTTATAAATTCTTCTACCTCAATACGGAATACGAAAATTTGCGACATTGCATATTTTATTATTTTATACGCATGAAAAATAAATCTGTGGTTCTTTAATTAAAGGTGGCATGGTAGAATAAAAGTGGTTTATTTCTCTGCTAAAACATGCTATTTGTAAGTTTTAATTTATGTTAATTAATTATTCGGAAATTATTGAATAGTTCACCAACATTGTCATATTGCTGGTATTGCACGTGTATCTATTATATGTCAACAACGATTACAATCCAAACTTCGAGACCGAAACCGAATTACAGTTTGTGACGACAAACCCAATGCTACCAACTTTGCAAGTTAAATCATTGCTCCAAGACAACATTTATTTAAATACCGAGTGAGTCACATTTCAAAATGTAGGTAGATATACGTGTAGGTAGATATACGGCCTTAACGAACTCAAGATATACGTGTGAATCAACCTTAACGAACTCAAGATGGCATCCGAGTGGCCAATATGGCGACTGCCATTTGCACCATTAGATTTTTACAAAATACTCGACAATCATAATTTTGCGGATATAATATGTTGTCGACTCGAAATCATTTATCAGTCGAATTTTGAATTATCAGTCGAATTTGAATATTTCTTTTTGCATAGGATAGAGTATTCTTTGGGGAAGAAATGTAACATCACACTACGACCATTTGGAGCAGAGTAGTGACCAAAAACGCAAGTGAAACTGCGGGTAAAGGCTAGTCCTACTAATATTATAAACGTGAAAGTTTGTGAGGATGTTTGGATGTATGGATGCTCGTTGCATTTTCACGCAAAAACTACTAAACCGATTGCAATGAAACTTGGTATGTAGATAGCTGGAAACCTGGATAAACACAAAGGTTACTTTTTATCCCGATATTCTTTCGGCACTGGCACTTACGCGGGTGAAACCGCGGGGGCGCAGCTAGTTATAGATAAAAGAGAAAATCATTTAAAAAAAACAACATAAAAATAATCTTTAGTACACTAAATGTGTTTACTGCTCTGCTAAGGAGAATCCAATAATGTAACTAGTAGGGTAAAACTATTGACAAGTTCCCTATCAATCCCTTACTAAGTACCCGTTCCACTAAGGAAGTTACTTGCTTCACTCCACTTCACCGTACTTGAACCAATTTATTAATAGAAAGTAGGTATTGTGAAATTATATTCGTGGAGTTTTATCATTTGAGATATTACAGTTCGTAAGTTTGACCTGTTGATTTGTTTCCGTTTCAACAAAAAAATCTTTAAAAGTTTATTGACATAAAAAATCTTTAATAAAACCGATTTTATTTAGAAACAATATTAACAATAAATAAATAGGTCAAGCCGCTACCGTGGCGTAGTTTAAGATCCTAAGTGCCGAGGTGGACTGTACCTAAGTTATTAATAGAGACGCTCACGTTAGGCAGCTGGATTAAGAGCCTGATGCAGAAGGTAGTCCTCCTCGATACGGGACGCATAATGAGGAGGTTTCTGTCTCTGGAACCCAGAACCGGAACTACTGGTAGCTTATTCCCTGTACCTGATACCGGTGGGCCATTTTTTTTTATGCCTGAATGTATCTAAAATATGTAATTTATACGTATATTTAAAGGAATAAAGAGAATAATTATATTATTTATTTCGTCAAATATGGTATTATACAAAGGTTTTACAATTATAGGTCCCACATATTATTTGGTCGTAATAGGTACAGCATGCAACAGGCGAGTTAATATTATTCTTAACTACGCGAAATCATGTTAAAATTATTAAATTAAAAACCTACTATTCTATAAGCACCTTTTCCTGAAAAGTTATACTGACTTGTTCTTATATCCAATATCTCCAAAAGAATATATCCCAACTTAACTGAATTATAACCCGCTAGTGTGGACTTGAAGTGCAGTGAGGGAGCTTAATAAAAGCTCAGTAATGGTACTTACTGGCTTACTCACTTCTTATCTATCAGTATCGAATCTGGAATGTTGTTTTCTTAACATACACGATTAAGTAGTACTCACGTCATTACTTATAATTATTTAAATTCGTTTTTATTACCGTATACCACTGAATTGATCAAAAGATACTTTTACTTTTCGTTGTAATTAGGAAACAAGGGTGTACCTGCTTAACCATATGGTAGTCTGCGGGTACTTAAAACAACAGGATCATATTTACTATATCACATATTATCCAACCCTTCACATGAGAGATGTGGATGGTTCTGTTACATGTACTAACGAACCCAGTATAGGCAAGAAAATGCCCCACCTGCGTGGTAAATGTTCTGGCACGACGCCAATCATATTCTCTTCGGCCATTGGAGGTTAGTTGACCCTTCCTTTACTTCTCTTTGCTAGTAACGCTGCATATCAGGGGTCTTTGTCAGGTGAGTCAGGCGACTAATATACATAGGTATCTACATTACTTTTTCGCATACAACTCAAATAAAATATAAACGACTTTTATTTGCACGGTCAATAACATTTGTTATCAAAGACTTTCGAAACTCAAAATCAATTATTGGTTCGGAATTGAAAAGCTAGCAATTCAGCAATTCATCAAAATGAAGGCCACTTGCACCAACAAAATCGAACTCGATTAAATAAAATGGAAAATTTATTATTTTAATGGAAGTTGAGAATCCATTCCAGATTCAAATTAAATAAGTTCATGAAGGAGCCTATTTTCACGTCACCAGATTGAGTGACGATGATTTGATTTTTTAAGGGGATGTAAGAATAATAAAATTTATGATCTTGTTTTTTTTAATTGGCATATTACAATGCTTGCACAAGCACACACACAAACAAAAGCGGTAGGTTACTTTTAAATTTGTCAAAAGGAAGTTTTTTTCGCAGTACGATAAATATTGTTTAACAACTGAAACTTAAATACCTTTTTTAGCTGTGTTTCTAACGTTTACAAACTATTACTAGGTTAATGTGTCCACACTTGGCTTATTCTAAACATTTTAAAGAAGGTAGGAACAGCAGTTTTCTGGTTGATCCTTCATATGAGGGTGAGTACCAGACAAAGTTCAACACATTTAGAGGAACAGTCTCTTTACGCATGTGAAGGTTTTTGAAGACCCAGCAATCAAAACAGCAGGTGATACGGAAGACAATATAGCATACAAAGACGCTCTTGAAAACAGCTAACAGAAACTGAATATGAGTAAACACATTTGGGTGGCAAAGTCTCATAGAACGCCTCCGTCACGCCACCATCAAGTACAAGTCATCCTTTATTATTACTTAGTACATTAATTGTGTCGAGAACTCATATCGTCGCTATTGTGTCCCTAATGACAAAAAGATGAGGCCCAAAATATGATACATTAGGCATTTCAGAGTAGAACATAATGTTAGTAGTAATAATATTAGTTAGAGCCTTGTTCATTAGATATAAGTAGTTAGTATATTAACTGTTACTATAAACCTAGACATTATTTGTTCAGAAGAAAAGTTACAATCTACCACAACGTTTAAGCATGCAATAACCATGTTATATACTTTACTAAACTTGCAACAATTTACGACGTAAAAAATCGATAGTTGCTCTATCTTCCTATGTAGGTGTATTTTAGGACATACACGCCAGATAAATGTCCCCGTACATGATTTAAAGGTGTTGAATAAGAGACCCCACGTCGCGTCGCAGTCGATATCCCTGTCAAGAGTTGTATCCCTTTTTAAATTTACTTGCTAATGTGCTGAGGAAAAGATAGTTTAATTCTAATATAACTCAACTTCTCATTCCTCTTCTCTCTAATCCTAAATAATAACACACTGAGACATACCTACTGAAAGTCTTCTTTTGAAAGTAGTTGAAAAGTTTTCTTTTGGTGCGAAAATAAAACGGTTACGTCCTCCCCTGTTACATACTACACACGAACATCTATTGTCTAATCCCTCCAGGATCGTTCTAGAAATAAATTCATTTTTTTAAAGATCATCCGCTTATTCAGTCGCATGGTATGGTACAAAAATAACGATTGCTCAAAACCACGATAACGAGCGTAAAACATGTAACAATAACTGTTGGCCCTAATAGGGTGACATTTCAAGATATTCGCTAAAAGCGAACATTATGTTGCTATAGCAACACTTCCGCGAGGAAATTGCCACTCTCCCGCCCGCCATAAATCAAGTCTCAGGTAAAATTTAATATCATTGCGCGAATCAGGTTCGTCTTGCTAGTTGACATTTTGTTTTAAAAATAGCAACACTCCAATTTCCCGAAAGGCATTGTTCAATTAAAGAATGTATATCAGTTTTGTGATACAGGACTACATAATTTTACTCGGTATTTGCTCGGCGTCTCTAAATTCCTAACTCATTATTTGCCGAAGGCGATACTACCTCATTAAATACGTAACTTGATTTTTTCCGTTATAGCTTTAGCACCGGGTCACTTTATCTCCTGGGGTGAGGTCGGTATTATTTTATCAGACAATTTATAAGCAGTAGTCAGTATTTACTAGACCGTTTATAATGCGCCATTACAATTTGTCTACCCACAAATTGTAATGGCGCATTGTAAACGGTAACGGACCAACTAGGATCCACCTACTTAGTATCTTACAAAAGCGTAATTTAATGACACGTGTTAGTGGGAATACATTTATGATCAGTGTAGCTTGGTGAAAAAATATAACCATATCAAAATTTTACTTATGTAACGAGTGTTTAATGGCATCGCAACCACCCATTAATCAGGCTGGCTATGTTTGCTTGCCACGTATGTAGTGGTATAAAAAAGTTATTTGAGCCATGTTTAATATTATTATACTTCCTTTTTTATTTATTTCCAATAAATTATTATTTTAAATACAACATATTTCGCAATATACATATTTATGAAACTGGTTAGGCTAGCTAGTAGCAGAAATTTTAATGAAAATGGCTAAATTAATTATTATTTGATTGCTGATTTATTTAAATACCTCCCGTTTGTGTATACCTCAGTTAGGAACTGAGCCTATGTGTTAATAATAATTTAAATTAATTGAATGGGAATGGGAGTCATTTAAATAACAAATAGCAAAAAGCTCTTTCAGCTTTTCCTGAACTTTGCAATTTTCAGGACTGGTTTTCCATTTTTTTTTGTTGACTTAAATTCATTCAAAATTGGTCCAGCCGTTATCAAGTGATGCGTTTACCGTCGACCATAATTTAATTTTTATCGTATGTAGAAATATTTATACATGAAAAGAAGAAATGTAAGTCCCGAAACTTTGAATTACGCCTATGAATCGATTTACAATCTTATTAATCTACAAATACCTATATATTACAAATAAAAAGCAAACTAATATCAAAATAGAATTCACAATATTGTATTTACCTCATCCTGATGATCGAACTACAATGTACCTGAGCATTAGTTCGTTACAAACAAATAAAACTCATGGCAAGTAATATCACGTAACCAAATAGTCTGCAACCAACTAGAGGTGCTTCACTATTCGTTTGTTTGTAGAAATCTCGAAAGTTTTATAAGCGTTCATAACCGAAGCTTCAAACAAAAGAAATAACTGTTTCCATATTGAGCTAGAGACGTGGAGTGTAACTCGAAACGTCTCGAGTCTTGAGAACTATTCCAGTTTGGAGACAGACTGAGTTGAAATGCTCTGGAAACGTTTCTTGCACGATAGTACTTGAGCCGATGTCGACTTGTCTGCAGCGCACTACTGCCGCGCCGCCCGTCCCGCTAACTACATACATACAGAAGAGTTGCTTGAAGAACACAGTGCTACCTGCAAGTATTAAGAGCCACCAAACTAGGAGCACGTAATTATGTTAAATTAATCTGAGTTTTGTAATGTACTCGTATTTGAATATGTTAAGAGAGGCACTCAGAGTTTACTTCGCATTAGTAGAAACATACGTTGTTACAAAGTTCTGACGGAAATAACTAATCTGTGTCAATTTAACTATAATTTATAAATACATTTTTTTTTAATTACAGAAATATTTAATATTTAAAAATGAATATTTGTTGGTTTGTTTGTTTTTCAGACGTCGATCTCTTCAGCTTATCACGTTTAAACTTTAGCGAATTACAATAATCACACAGTTTTAAGGCGGTTTTTTGGATTTTGAATTAAGAATAGATACCTCGTTGATCATGTAACTCCTGAAAACTGTAATTGGGTTCTTCTGTTAGGGAACTGCCATGTTTAAACTGTTATGGACTCTTGAAACATTGGCATGTTGTTAGACTAGAGGGTCTTTTAAAATAAACTTTGATACATAATAAAAATTTAATATTTCATGTAAAGACATAAATTATTGAACCCGTTCATGGCTTCGGATATTTATTTAAAAGAGAATAAATTTATAAAGTTAAATAAGCCTCATAACCATACCACCTCTTAAACCATATATGTAATTATAAATATTTAAAATATGTGAAATGTGTTGAGATCATAAATAATTTCCGAAAAAATATCACCTTTTAAGAACGTGCAAGACGGCTTTTTATTGAAATCTTCAGGAAAATCTATTGCCGTAGAAAAATTTTTAAGTATTCCAATACAAAACATAATCTTACGTAATCTCAGTATTTCCAATTATTTTAGATTTGTAGTCCAACGATATTCGCATAAATATTATTTTTCCACAGAGTGACTGCCATCTAATTCTACTAGTAAATAACAAGAGTCTGTCACAACTATGGACCGTCGAGAGAAAGTTTTCATGGTAAAATCGAGCCATCCGATTCGATAAGCTATACACCTGATATTTGAGTTCAAATTGGAACTTACTACAAATAAAAAACATTAGATTACTAGTGTTATGTTTTTGTAGGAATGTTAGGATCGCCAAAGCACGGGAGGTTATTCAACACGACAAATACTGATGTTGCGAGTCTTATTACATATTTACCACAGCTTCCCACCGTGAGAGAGGGGCCGTGTACTTGTTTGCCAATTTAATTTTACTAGTGTTCGCCCCATATATGAATGTATATTTTCCATTTACTATAGGGAAAAGGCACTGAACTCGTGACCGTCACGCTAATAATAATAATAACTTGACACATCTCACACACGGCCGTCGGATCCCAAATTACTATGGTAACCAGACTGTTGATAAACATACTTGTATATTTCTAAATACATACATATTATAGATAAATTACATCCAGACACAGAACAAATGATCATGCTCATCACACAATTATTTGTCCTGAGACGGAATCGAACCCACGACCTCTGGGTTAGCAGTCAGGATCACTAACCACTAGACCAACAGGCCAGTCAATATATATGTCAGTAATAAGACATATATAGATCCACTAGAGGGCGCTAACCTAAATATTGAGTCTGTCAGCTCCTTATTACTTAATCTTTAAAAATATAATTATTTCAGTAAAGTACTTATTGTGTGCGCCATTCATATGGTAAAATAAACAAAAACATATGTAATTAAGGTGAAAATGTATAACGTCTATAGTGTTTAATAGCGAAAACCTTTATTCAAAATTTCGTTGACGCAACACGTCGTTTTAAGTTTTCACTTCTGTCGATCTCATGACTGCGTACTTTTTTTTCTACCTTTTTACATACGTTCATTGTATGTCTGAGAAAATACCATTTACATTACTATTCACACCATTGTAATTAAATTAAATAGCAGTTACTCACAAATTGAAAACCCTCATAAATTGATATGACACAAAATTTAATTTCAATTTAAAATCAGACTGAATCTCTCTCCTCCTTCTAATCTCCCTCTCCCGTCTTCCGGCTCTTCCCCCTCTCCCCCTCTTTCCCTATTAACACCTTAAAAGGCGACAACGCACTTGTGACTCTTGAGTTACGGGTGCCCATGGTCGGCGGTAGTCATTTACCATCAGGTGACCCGTCTGCTTGTTTGCCCCCTATACCATTAAAAAAAAATCTTAACATTATTTATTGGTAATACAAAACAGTTCTTAACTGTTTTGTCTTTGTCTATGTATATAATGATAAAACAACTGTCACTAACAATGGATTATCCTGAAAGTTTTTGAAAAGCAGTAACTTTGCTTAGATCTATTAACGAAGTCCCCAGTGAGCCTTACCAGTAGAAGTAAGAAAAAACAAGTCATAGATTAATTAAACGAAGTAAGACTCGAGCTCGTTAATAAATAATTATTTATTAATGAGCACGAGTCTTACTTTGTTTCACTTAGCCTTGGAGCGTTTTGGTGTAAAATAAGCCGAGCTTACATCATACCAAAACGCTCTTTACGGTTGTCTTAATTACGTTAATATAACATTAGAACGCGATCGACAAAATCAAAATCACCTTACCTGGGCATTACTGCTATATGAGTATAATAAATTCCGGGTCATCACTTACGAACTTGGACTCTTGTAAATGAACATATAAAATATAGGAAATTTCAAATTAATTTTCAGTTTAGAGCTCGTCTTGTTAAGAAGGCTGTGGCTGTTTTATAAAAGAACAATTTGACAGACGTGTTTGTCTGCGGTGAAAATAAGTGGTTGCCAGTATTATTACGATATTTTGTATCGATGATAAGCTGGATCATTATAGCACCTCACGTTCACTGATAATGTGATCAACGATGGAATACTCTTACCTTGATACCTACTACATATGCACAGGCCAAAGGTACCTAGAGAAAAATTGACTATTTCAAGGTACACATCTTCCACTTTTTGTGAAGGTGGGGTGTGGTACAATGTTTCATATACACGATTAAAAAATCTAGTGTTGTTCTACTTACAGTTAAAGTTACCGGCAGGAAGAGTTGCTGTAGAAAGTTGAGTTAAACTATTTCTTCTTATAAATTATGAGGCTTAAATCGTGAAGGCCGAAAAGGAGTTTAGCTAACAACACTTTTTGGACACAAAATACATCTCGATCTAAATCTTTACCACTTATTCATAATTGAATCCTGACTCAAATCCGGAGTATTCAACGCAAGAAATATTTTAAAAGAAAATTCACTTAGTAACGCGGTCATGGTCATGATTTATATCCATCCATTACACATTAAACTGCTAAATTCCTCTCATAAAACAAGTGAATCAAAGCGGACCCCTTCCCAGCGGCTTTATTTTGTCGAATCGGCAAAAGACATTGATAAATGAACCACTCTATCAATCAAAGTAAATTGCTCGGTAAGCTTTTACAGGTAAATGTACGTAGTTTAAAGCGTTTGGTAAACAAATATATATATATATATATATATATATATATATATATATAAATATATGTATATATATATATATGTATATATATATATGTATATATATATATATATATATATATATATATATATATATATATATATATATATATAAATATATGTATATATATATATATGTATATATATATATGTATATATATGTATATATATATATATATATATATATATCTATATATATGTATATATATCAGGGTGATCCTTAGTCAGTCGCTATAACTATTTCAATATATTTTTCACATTTTCCAAAAGTTCCAATTAAGTTTGAAATCGATTTATTTTTCACTTTTCATGCCTCTTCTTAGTGGTTTGGGAATTCTTTCTTTTTTTAAGTGTTTATTTAAGACATTTATTATTAGCATATAATACCTTTATAAGGAGTTATAAATTTTAATATAAACATATTACATAATACCTATAGGTAAATATTTGTAGTGCAATATATTCATCAGTAATTAATTTAATAGTTAATAATACAACCCACATCTACTTATTATACTATATTTATATTTGCAAAAAAATTATGGGATTGTTATAGGACAAAAAACTGAACCTATTTGTACCATTTTTGGAATTTAAAAATAAAGCCGTTTATCAATACAGACAGTTGGCACTTCTTCAAGTTCTTGCCTAATTTTGGGTGCGACCCACGACCGACAACCCAGACTTACGTTCGACTGCAGTTCGGGCACATTCTTATTGGATTATTCTATCAAGAAATTCTCATTACCAGCACAAAGTCTAGAATCGTAGACGTCATTAGACTCGCCCCTCAGTAGTATGTCAAAGGGTTGGGTTGTAAAATGTCGATTGACACATTTGCCTTCAAGAAAATACAGTGAGTATATGAAAATACAGTTATTAGATTAATTAACAATTAACAGTGTATTAATTCGGTGGCGGAGAATTCTTTATCCAAATTCAATTTAGCAACTCCTAAAACTTTTACGACGAACCAACACAAGACCAGAGCCGCAATATTTATAGCGCCAATAGCTTTCCCTGCGTGCTGAAAGAAAAATATTGATTGTATCAATAAATTTCTTTGGGATTGAATTGGATTTCTTTGTTTTTAACAGTATTTTATTGGATACAACGATATCTTTGGTAAGCGGGAATTGATTGCTTAGTCTTTACATTCTGGGGAATGTATTTTACAAGTTTTGATTTCTCTTATATGTACTATGTTAATATGTAATGTAAGTGACAGATTCGGAAAAATGAATATAGATACTCTTTATCCACTAAACATAGCTTCCTTTCCGATTTGCCTTAGAATCTACTATGGACCTGGGTGGTGTCTGATGACGAAGACGGAAGTTGACCATAGAAACTTCTTTATTATTTAGGGTTCTGTTCGTCAAAAGGAAAAAAAGGAATCTTTATAGGATCACTGTTGTCTGTCTGTCTGTCGGTCTGTCTGTTTGACAAGATCCTTTTTCTGAGGAACCCGTGGACATAAAATTAATAATAAATACTGCGGCCCTTTGGAGCTGTAAAAAGATCAAGCTTCTAATTCAACGCAATCGAAAGATACGGTAATTCAAGCTTTAGATTTGACAAAATCTAAACATTTCGCAGGTAAATCAAAACCTATATATACTTCGCATTGATCTAAAAGCATAAAATTTAAAAGCATTATAAAAATTTACTATAAGAGTTATATTTATTAGTCCTCCTTTGTTTATTGTTTGTGTATGTATGAAAGCCAATGCATAACATTAAACAAACGTTAACCAATGCGCTTGACGTGACGCTCAAAGACATCAAACTTATGTCAAAAACATAATTATGCGTCACGGTGACAGATAAGGTATAAAACTTAGTATAAACTATACGGACAAAAATAGGGCACAGTAAAGTGCAGATAGATGTATTATTTATGTATTTTCTTCGTAATTGTTATTCTTTTATTTTATTACTAATAAATGTACATATTTAACAAAATAATATAACTGTATATATAAGCTATAATATGAAAGCTATAAATATAGTATGTAATAAGTGTATAGGTATTGCATTTATTTGGACATAATCTGTGGCGGCTTATAGCCCGTGCACCTAATTTTGGCCTTAGCAGAATATCAGCGCCGCTTCGGGTATTTACACGAAGCAGCACCATGCTGAGCTAAGGACCGTTTGTGCATCACACAAAGTATGATAACCTTATTAATATTTATTTTTGTTTTTACTAATGTGTATTAACTTTGTGTGCTAGCAAAATAAATATTTCTTTCCTTGTTTTTTCATTCTTTCTTTCTAAATTTGGTAAGAAGCCTGGTCTCACAACACTTCTATTCTGTGCACAGCACAATCAAAGGAAAGTCGTTAACTTGTTGTTTTATCGGTCTGTCTGTCTGTGTGTCTCAAGACACTTTTTCTCAGGTACCCGTAGAGGAATCAAGTTGAAATTAACTAATCAAATCAAATACTTATGTTAGCAGTCTTTTGAAGCTGTAAAAAATCAAGCTTTTTAGTCTACGCCCTCAAAAGATACGGCCATTATGGTGGAGCGCCAATATATTTATAAAATGCATACATAATCGCACCATAATATATTTCGTTATATTATAAATTTCATAGTCTTTATAGTAAACCACATTCTGTTTGTCGAATGCAATTAGTGCTGGTACTGCTGTAATATTGCCAATGTACTCGACGATCTCAAGAGATGGCGTTAGCAGTCTTCAAATGATGTAAGCGCGCTGCGCCTGATTGGTGCAGGAAAAAACGGATATACCCTGCTCTCATCGCTTTTCGCTAAGACGCTAAGAAAGACGCTTTAATATATAAAAATTTTGTTCCGCCACGGACTTCAGTTATATTTCTCGTGAAAAGAAGCTGATTTTCCGTTAGTCCTATAGCCGTGTAGTGTTTGGACTCGCTTGTAACCTTTACAAGGTGTATGTGGAGTGCTCTAGTCTTCGATCGTGACCGGCCGGTCAATACCTTTCAAGAGACCGTAGAAACCTCGCCGCTGCTCGCTGCCTTCTGGAGGATCGGGACTTGGTCGGTGTTGCAGGTTAGTGCTGGCATGATTGTTTTGATCGATAGAAGTGGTTTACTTCCCTACACCTCGTACGCTAACTGTTGAGCAATCACACCCTGGTTGGGCTATTTACACGCCTGACCATATAATTTGGTCCTTACGAGTACGGATAGGCCAGTGATTCACGTAAATATTGGTGAATTTACTTTTCTATTCATATCATAAAAAAGATTCACGTAATTCTAGTGAATTCTTGCCGCCATGTTTCCTCGCTCACAGATTTACGTAAAATTGGTAAATTCTGTGTTTAAAACGCACGAGAACTACGTAATTATTGGTAGACTCGTATTTAAATATAATTAATTGTTAGATTTGGTGAATTACGTATTAATTGGTAATAATATCCATTATACTCAATTTAGTTGAACTTATTTATACCTACCCACTTATTAACCGCTCCACCATTGTACTTTACGCTAAGTCATTTTAGGATTTAAATTTAACTTGTGTTTTTACACTAACTAGGTAGATATACCTATCACTTTGTAGTTGTATTGTGATATTATTTTATAAACATGACGGAAAGCGAATCAAGCCGCGAAGTCATGTTGGTTATGTTGAATCAAAAGAAAGAATTATTATTTCAACGTATTGATCGTATGTACACATCGTCGAAAGGTATAATTTCTTTCGATTCATCAACGCGAGCTAACGAGAATTTTCTGGCTGAAACGGAGATGATAGATGAGTTACGCGATAAATTTGAGTCCATTGTTGATAAAATAAATAATATAAATTTGTTATCAAAGATTACGGTCAATCCCGAGTATTCTTGCCTCGATTCATTTGATGATTTATACTCGAGAGTTAAACGCGTTAGAAATAAAATATTAACCACTTCTAAGGTGCGTTCACTCGAGACCAGTAGCTCGATCAAGTCCGTAGTGAAATTAGAACCTTTAGTAATTCCGAGTTTTGACGGACGCCCTGAAAACTGGAATACCTTTTATCAGTCTTTTAAAGCTAATATTCATTTGAATCAACAGCTTTCTGACTCGCAACGTGTACAGTATCTAATTTCTAAACTCACCCACGACGCACTAAAATTCACTTCCGGTATTATTCCGTCAGGTGAAACATATAAAATACTGTGGGATAGTTTGGTTAAGAAATACCACGACAAACGCTCATTAGGTACATATTATCTCAATAATATACTGGACTTAAAAACTTGCTCGCACACTGCGAACGCTCTTGATACCTTTGTTAGTAAATACTCCGCTTCGATTTCAGCTCTAAAAGAATTAGGCATAACAGATCTAACTGATTTTATTTTTCTTCAATGCGCTTTGAGAAGGATGGATCCTCAAACCATCCAAGCCTTTGAACTTTCGATTCGGGATGTGGAAGTGCCTACGACACAACAGCTTATCGCTTTTATACAAGATCAGGCTAAGATTTTGGAGCGCTCAAACCCGCGAAATTCGTCATATACGAAACCCGCTGCTGTTGTTACGTCGCCCTCACGCGACCGGCGCGTTCATCACACCTCCAAATCTTTTGTCGCCAGTGAGTCCGAACTTCCGGATTGTAAGAGTACGTCAGTCTGTTTCTGTAATAAAAGACACCATAGGTTATTGCATTTTGATAGTAATAATTCGCAATCGCATGCGGCTATGGTAAATACCGCCGTCGCGTACTCGCCGCCGCCCGCTCATCGAGCGACCGTTACTTCGCCCGCGCCTTCTCATCGCGCTCACACGACTTCGTCATGCATTCGAGCGCCCCCGCTTGCTACAGAACCAGTTACACATACACAGTCTTACACTTCTTGTCATAAGGGTGATATACTTTTGTCAACCGCTCAGGTATACGCGCGCTCTAAGGGTAGCGCTGGTATCAAATCTGTAGTTAGGTGTTTGATAGATAATGGCTCGCAGAATAATCTAATAACATCTGCTTGTTCTAGTTTATTAAATTTACCGATAATACCGTTGAATAATTCCTATGTTAAAGGTGTTGGTTCCGCTTCAAGTCCGATAATCGGTTATGTTCATTTAGACATTGAATCCCGTATTTATCCGGATCAGAAATACACTATACATGCGCTTGTTGTAGAATGCATTACGGATCAATTGCCTTCGAAATTTATCGATTGTGATCGCGACCTAGATTTTCGTAACCTTCCGCTCGCTGACTTAAGCTGGAATATTCCGGGCAAGATTGATTTATTGTTAGGTGCCCAGCTATTCCCATTTATATACTTAGGAAATATGGTCGAGTGTGGGCCGCGCGCACCGTGTGCTTTATCTACAACATTTGGTTACGTACTTATGGGAGATTACCCGCGTAAACATATTTTACCTACTGCCGCGTCTTTTTCTGCGTTAGCGCTTAATGATATAGTGCAAAAGTTCTGGGAACTTGAAGAAGTACCCATGAAACGCTTGTTGTCACCAGAGGAGACAGATTGCGAAAATATTTTCACGGCTACCGTGACCCGTGACGACGTAGGTCGTTATACAGTTGCATTACCGTTCTGTAGGGACCCTTCGGAATTAGGTAATTCGCACGCTACCGCTTATCGCCGTTTCGTTTCACTCGAGCGTAAGCTCCGTCAGGCACCGATAGTGCGCGAAAATTATAACAAGGTTATTCAGGATTATATTGATAACAATTACCTCAGTCCTGTTAAAGAATCTGAGCTGTCCTCTGATGGTTATTATATACCGCATCACGCAGTAGTCCGACCTGATAAACCGATGCCGCGCATCGTATTGGACGCGAGTGCTAAAACGCATACAGGACTTTCGCTTAACGATATATTACATATTGGACCCAATTTACAGGCCGATCTGTTTTTATTATTGTTAGGTTTTAGATTATTTCCTATTGCAATGAACGCTGATATAAAACAATATTATTTTCGGATTGGTGTACCAGTAGACCAACATAAATACCTACGCATTTTATTTAGATTCAACGAATCGGAAAAAATTCGAACTTATGCCTTTAATAGGCAACCTTTCGGTCTCAAGTCAAGCCCTTACATAGCTATGCGCACTGTGCGACAGCTGGCTACTGACATGAGTCCGCTCTATCCTGATGCCGCGAAAGTGGCAGAGACCTGTCTGTATATGGACGATTTGGTTCTTTCTATTGCAAATGAGGATACTGCCACGCAATTAGCTCACAACTTGATTAAGTTTTTCAAATCGGGTGACTTTGACTTAGTGAAGTGGTCTAGCAATTCACCAGTGCTACTTGACTCGCTTCCCGACACGCACCGCAAGTCGCTTGATTTTGATGTTGACAATAATGTCTCTAAGGTCTTAGGTCTCTCATGGGAACCATGTGAAGATAATTTTCATTTCACATGCGCCGCAATTAATGAAAGGTGCACCAAGAGAAACATACTCTCGATGGTTGCACGACGATTTGACGTGCTCGGATTGGTCGCGCCTGTGATTCTCTATGCCAAGTTGTTAATTAAGGAACTGTGGCTCAGCAAGTGTGATTGGGACGATCCTGCACCGGAGCACATACGCACCCGTTTTTTCGCTCTTGCGCAAGAACTTCAAATGCTTGACACTTTAAGGATTCCACGTCATGTAGGCGTCGAAGTTGGTTGTGAATTACGTCTTGTTGCTTTTTGTGATGCTAGCATGAATGGTCTGGGATGTGTCATTTATGCCCATTGTACCTACCCGTCTGGCATTCAAACTCGCATTCTTTGCGCTAAATCAAAGGTTTCGCCAACAAAAATCACTACGCTCGCTCGCTTAGAATTATGCGCTATTTTACTTATGTCAAAATTAATAAAAACTGTGCGAGACACATATGCAACACGTATGCCCATTGCCGGGATATACGCATTTTCTGATTCCACTATTGCTTTATCATGGGTTCATTCTTCACCACATCGTTGGTCAGTTTTCGTCGGTAATCGCGTCGCTCAGTGCCAAGAAAACTTGGACTCTAAACATTTTTATCATATTGCCGGAGCTAGTAATCCAAGTGATTGTCTTTCGCGTGGTATGCTTCCATCGCAACTTTTGACCCACGATTTGTGGTGGAAAGGTCCTCCGTGGATTCGCAGCTCATCTGAGAAATGGCCGATTAAGCCATTCTCGCTTAATAATTGCTCTGTCTTGCCTGAACTCAAGGCAAATGTGTTGGCTGCCATTACTCACACAGAGCCGCCGTTGCTGTGTACGTTAGCACAACGTGTTTCTTCTTGGGAAAAGTTGCTACGTATCACCGCATATGTATTAAAATTCGCAAGACCTAAAGTTAAGGTCGAACCTCGTTCTATAGCAGGGTTGACAAGTGCTGAGAATGCGTTAATTCTCGCCGTTCAATCTGTGCACTTCTGTGAAGATATCAAATTGATCAAGGCTGATAAATTACCTTCAAAAAAGCTGCAAAGCCTCTTCGTCTTCTTAGACAAACAAGGGATTTTACGCATTGGAGGAAGACTTTCTGGATCAATGCTTCCTTTCGAAGCTAAACATCCGGTTCTTCTCCCTAAACGCGATCATGTCGTTGACTTAATAATACAGCATTTTCATGTTGTCAATTGTCACACCGGACCTGGACTTCTTATGTCTATTATACGACAACGCTACTGGATCTTGGATGCCAGGACTGTTATCAGGTCTAAGTTGCGAAAGTGCAACACTTGCTTTAAATGCAACCCAACGCATCCAACGCCTATAATGGCTGATCTTCCTGATTACCGTGTTTCAGAGGCCAAGGCATTTTGTCACACTGGTGTAGATTACGCTGGTCCGATAAGGACAATCCTTTCTCGCCGCAGAGGTCAACATGCGCAAAAGGCGTACATCGTTCTTTTTGTTTGCATGGTCACACGTAGTCTACATATTGAAGTGACCAGTGATTTAACTACTGAAAACTTTCTAGCCGCTTTTAAACGCTTTATTTCCCGTCGAGGACCAGTTTCATGTCTCTATTCCGATAATGGATCTACTTTCATCGGTGCGAAGGCACATTTAGATGAGCTGTATAGTTTTTTATCGAACTCTAGCTTCAAAAACGCGCTGTCGAATGAGTTGCTCTCTCGACGCATAGAGTGGAAGATGATTCCCCCAAGATCACCAAATTTTGGTGGGATGTGGGAAGGGAATATAAAGAGCATGAAAACGCATTTATATAGAGTAATAGGAAGTCAGTTACTTACATACGAAGAACTGCAAACTGTTCTTACTCAGATAGAGTGTATTCTTAACTCTCGTCCATTGAGCGTATTATCGTCAGACCCTTATCCTGAGGTGTTAACTCCCGCGCATTTTTTGATGTCTACTCCGTTGCAATATTTACCCGCTGCTGATTTGTCAGATCAACGATTGAGTCTGTTAGAACGTAAAAAGTTGTTAGATAGTATGGTCCAATCCTTTTGGAAGAAATGGCACTTAGAGTATTTGCACACGTTGCAAGTTAGGCAAAAATGGGCTACTCCCGACAAACCGGTAGAAATCGGAACTGTTGTTCTTCTTGAGCAGGAGAATTCTCCACCGTTGCATTGGCCGTTAGGAGTAATTACGGATGTGTTCAGAGGCTCTGATAACGTTGTACGCGTGGCGATAGTTAAAACGCAAACTGGAATTTACAAACGCGCTGTAACGAAATTATATCCTATTCCTACACAATAAATTCAACTTAGTTTAAACCTTATTTTTTAGTTTAGGCCGCTATATTTATCATATTTATTATTTAATCGCATAATGCATGTGTTACTCTCGGTCAGTTAGAAAATTCGCGTGTTTTGAAACATCTTGTGATGTTCCAAGGCGGGGTGCATGGTGGAGCGCCAATATATTTATAAAATGCATACATAATCGCACCATAATATATTTCGTTATATTATAAATTTCATAGTCTTTATAGTAAACCACATTCTGTTTGTCGAATGCAATTAGTGCTGGTACTGCTGTAATATTGCCAATGTACTCGACGATCTCAAGAGATGGCGTTAGCAGTCTTCAAATGATGTAAGCGCGCTGCGCCTGATTGGTGCAGGAAAAAACGGATATACCCTGCTCTCATCGCTTTTCGCTAAGACGCTAAGAAAGACGCTTTAATATATAAAAATTTTGTTCCGCCACGGACTTCAGTTATATTTCTCGTGAAAAGAAGCTGATTTTCCGTTAGTCCTATAGCCGTGTAGTGTTTGGACTCGCTTGTAACCTTTACAAGGTGTATGTGGAGTGCTCTAGTCTTCGATCGTGACCGGCCGGTCAATACCTTTCAAGAGACCGTAGAAACCTCGCCGCTGCTCGCTGCCTTCTGGAGGATCGGGACTTGGTCGGTGTTGCAGGTTAGTGTTGGCATGATTGTTTTGATCGATAGAAGTGGTTTACTTCCCTACACCTCGTACGCTAACTGTTGAGCAATCACACCCTGGTTGGGCTATTTACACGCCTGACCACATTAAGCCTTAGATTTTAACAAATTTGAACGTTTAGCAAGTAAATCAAAACTTTTTTTTTTTCATTTTTTTTTTTTTTATACTGGGGAAATCCATCTAGGACTATCCTCTACCTGGGGTGCGGCAGAGGGGTGTGCCGGACTCCTACCGGCTAAAACCACCAGTGTGTTTCATCTCGCACCTTTTGCCAGGGATACGGGAGTCGCAATCGTCCGCGTCCCTGGCGGTGCTGGCCCGCCTGTGCAGGCCCCGTCTCCGAGGTTGATTAAATGTTGTCCCCCTTCGCTTCCTCCATCCGCCATAGAGGGGTGCGCGTGGAACACGTCGCACTGTCACCTCGGACCCATTTATAGAGGGACGGATTTCCCCAAATCCGCCGTGCATGGGTCAATTTAGGGGGGCCGAAAGTGGGCATTATCAGCCCTTCTACCACGCCCGGTGCGCCTGCTGCGGATCGGGAGGGTAGTTGATATTTCCCTTTCCCTTTCCGCAGCCTCCTTCTGAGACATCACTGTTTCGCAGAAGGATATCACTGCATCCCAACAACTCTTGCTGCCAACCATACTTTGTATAATAGCCGACAGCGAGAGATCTCCTCCGATATTTGCGACGAGGATACGGCGTGGTTCTTCCCACGCCGTACACTCCGCCACCACGTGCCGCGTCGTCTCCTCATGGCAATCGACGCAGTGATGACACCGGGTGTCCGGCTCCCTACCTATGCGGTGCAGGTACTTCCCGAAACATTCGTGGCCGGTAAGCACCTGCGTCGCCCGGAACGTTAGGGAGCCATGCCTCCTCTTAAGCCATTCTGGCAGTACTGGCTGGATGGCTTCGATGGTATTGAGGCCGGCGGAAGGGTGTAAAAGGCGCTCCTGTAACTCCGCAACCAGGGTCTGGCGCAACTCCGACCGGTGAGTCTTGATTTCACGTAGCACCGGTCGTTCTCCTTCCTCAGTCATATGGTTGCGCCACCGTCGTAGTGATGCGACGGCCCTTGCCTCAAGGTCCCAGGGTGGTGACCCAGCCAGTATGCACGCCGCCTCAAAAGAGATCGTGCGATACCCCCTGATGACTCTAACGGCCATCGCCCGCTGCGGTCTTCGCAAGATGGCGACGTTGTTGGCCGTTAGAGCGTCTGCCCACACTGGGGCCCCATAAAGAGCCATGGATCGCACGACTCCCAAGTATAGCCGTCGGCAGGCGGCGTTCGGCCCCCCTAAATTGCGCAGCAGCGATGATAGCGCGGCTGCGGCACCCATCAACTTTGGTGCCAGCTGCCGGAGGTGAGGCTTGAATTTCCACCGGCTGTCGAGGACCAATCCTAGATACTTCATGGTCGACCCGACAGCTATACAGACCCCACAGACCACGATATGTAAATCCGGCGGTGGCTTATTCCGCGGCCCATGAAAAGCCATGGCCTCGGATTTGCTGAGAGCCACTTCTAGGCCCAAGCACCGGATGCATCCCACCACCTGCGCTACCGCAGCCGTTGCCAGCAACGCTGCCTCCCTATGGGTTTTTCCCCCGCCCGTAACCAGTGTGTCGTCCGCGTAACACGTCAGGTGCACGCGCTAGGGGAAGAAAACCCCTCAAAACCCAGTCATAACCGATGTTCCACAGGAGCGGCCCGAGAACCGAGCCCTGTGAAACACCGCACGACATCTGTCGCCTACCTGAGCCGTCACGTCCCACGTAGGTGACGCACCTCAATGATAAGTACGCCCCAACGATGCGGCGGAGGTAGGGGGGCACTCGGTGATATAAAAGCGCCTACCTCCTATACAACTCCAGGGAAGAGTATTGAAGGCGTTGGAAATGTCGAGAGACACGGCCAACAACACCCCACCCCGGGACACCTCTTCCTCCGCCAAGACCTTCACGCGCGTGATAGCGTCGATAGTGGAGCGTCCGTGGCGAAAGCCGTACTGGCAGTCGTCCAGGTCAGGGCCCACAGAAAAAGTGGCTGACGAGGCGGTTGGCAATGATGCGCTCGAACAGCTTACCCACCTCGTTCAGCAGCACAATAGGCCGGTACGCGGACGGTGAATTCGACAGACGCCCCTCTTTCCGGAGCACAACTAGCTTGCCGGTTTTCCACTCACTGGGAAACCGGCTTTGCTCCAGACACGCCGTGAAGAGTCCTCTAAGTTGTGGCTGTAAGGTCTCGAGAGCCAGGACCAGAGCTCGACCGGGTATGCCATCAGGCCCGGGGGCCGTATGCTTGGCCCGGAGCCGCAGTACCGCTGCTCTCAAGTCTCCCTGCGTCACTTCGGGTACATGATCCTCCTCCAACCCCGTAGTGACGAGTAGAGTCGTCGGCGATGGTGTGTACTCAGATCTTTCTGGGAAGAGCACTGCCACCACCTCCTCCAGCAACTGTGGCCGGAGACTCTCCGTCAGGGGGGGAGCCCATGGACGAAGTTTGCCCTGCACCATGCGGTAGGGGTGCCCCCACGGATCTCTGTCTATAGTCTCCAGCAGTTCTTCCCGCGCACGAGTCTTCCTGTGTCCTCCGACGCCGTCTCCTGTAGCGGGTGTACTGGCGTCTAGCTGCCACACAGGCAACGCGCAACTGGGCGATTTCGGCAGACCACCAGTACACCCGACGTTTCGTTGGTTGTTCGTGGACGCGATTCATCGCCGAGTCGCAGATATTCGTCATAAGCTATGACGAATATCTGCGACCACTTGGTGGGTCTAGAAATCTTGACGTCCTCCGTTTGGAAGACATCTTTTATTTTGGAGGCTAGTTGGTCCGCCGCTTGCCCACTACTGGTGCCGCGGATCTCTAGTATTCGGGCACCCGTTGCCGCCACTCGAACCTTAAGGCCCTCTGGCCTCGGCCAATACTGAGGCGTACGTAGTACCTCTCTCCATCGCTGCAGGCTGTAGTGTGATGACTATAGCCGCGGAGCGTGGGGCACGGAGCTTACGGGTCTTGGACTCCTTAGCCCGTGTCTGGCTCGTAGATTGGGTCGTTTTCTCCTTATTGGTCTTCTTTTTGGTTTTCCTACCCACCACTTTCGACCAGGTCTGGGCTTCAGTCCCGGAATTTGCCGGCTGCAATAAATCTTTCCCTGCAGCAAATGATGTCTGGGCAGGTACGGCTGCGCTGGTGGTAGTAGGCACTGCGGATGTAGATCTCTGCTTTGGAGCGTCCCTAGGCGCCGCAACTGTTTTTCCGGACACCCCTGTACCCTTCCCTTTCCCCTTCTTGGCATTGTTCCCAGACTGGGAACCTAGGGAATTTCCCTTAACTGCTGCTGCGGTCTTTCTGTACGCTGCAAGCTGTGGACGGATGTTGACAGGTGGGGGGAGTCTCTCCTCAAAAGCCTCCAGACGGGCGTTCACCATGGTCCCTACTTGTACCATGATGGAGCGCTCCAGTTGAGCAACCTCGCTGGGAAGCTGTTGATTGTTCGTCGTAGGGAGTGGTGGCTGTACGGTAGGGGTCGCACGCTCTTTGTAAAGAGCCATTTCGGCTTTCAATGCCGCGATTTCCTGTCGCATCTCTTCCACCTCTTTTCGGAGCGCGGCGTTTTCCCGCGAGAGTGCTGCCGTCTCTTCGAAGGCCGTCCAGACCGAGAACTCATCGGCCGCCTCCCGGATTGCGGACGCTGCATCCTTAAGAGCTTTAACGAAGCCCCCCTTCAGGTTTTTCGACTTCTTTGCAACAGCGAGTATTGTCTCCAAGTTGTCTCGAACCTGCTTGGTAAGGGCACCAGCCGCTCTGGCATCCACTCCACTTCCGGACAGGCTGGGTTCTGCTAATAGGTGGAGATTCTGCGCTGCCTCTGCCCGCTTCTGCACCTCCACCTCCGCTTCCTCCTCTGCCATTTGGTGAAGCTCCTTCTGCTTTGAAGCTTGGAGCTCCACTCGGGCTTTGCCTGGCCCAACATTTTTGCCCGTCGCTCGGGGCCGACCTCGTCCTCTGTTCGACGTGCCAACTTTTGCCGGCACTGAGGCGTAATCAGAAGCCGACTCCGACTCTGAATTTACCACCTCAGAGCGAGACCACTTGCGGCCGCTCCTCCAAAATTTGGAAGGCACATTAGCACTGGCACTCCCACTCCCGACACTCGTTGCCGTACGACTGCTAGCGACAGAGTCACAGTCGGACTCTTCGACAGCGCCAGCCTCCTCACTCCGGCCTTCTCGGCCCGTGCCTAAGCACCTCTCCACCACTGCTATAGGTTTTGGTTTTTTAAAATTTAAATTATTCATTAGATTCCCACGAGTCTGGGGAAAAAACGGTCGACCCGGGCAGAGCCCTCCAGTATTGCCCGGGCAAGTGGCCTCTGGCCTGGGGTGTGCTCACGACTGATGTCACCTTAGACTGAACTCAGAGTAAGGGGACAACCTGTCAGCCATTCATTCCCTCGCCGCGCACCAAAACTTAGAATTCAGGACAATTTTTAATGAGGTTTTCTTCCTCGGTCCGGGCGACCAAGCCAAGACCAGCGACGGTTGCAATAGCTTTACCTACCCTGCCGAGCACAACCCGCGATCAACAGGGCCCGTCGTACACCGCTCTCTCCATATTCTCTTATGAACAGAGGATACAGAGAGCGGAAAGCAGGAGCCCGATCGAACGGATGCCCACCGACTGGTAGTCCGAGATGGAAGGACTCCGTCGAGTATCCCTCTCAGTCTGGTCTCTCACTTTGAACCTTCCAGCGTGAGTGGCTCTACTGGCATAGCTCCAAAGATCATTGAGACACGCAAGCCCCCCCACGACGGCAACGTGGGGATACCTCGGGGGAGAAGTAAATCAAAACCTACTTCAACTTATTTTGAAATTTGGTAAGATGGAAGATCTTATAGCACAAGTAAAGGAAAATATCCGTATATTTGATTACAAACTTATATGTTGCGTTTGGAATGTTGACTTTGTCGTAAATCGATATATGCAGACATCTTCGAGAATTGATTTCCGAGATAGACTTACTATCTACATACAAGTTGGTTTCGCTGACGGAACCCTCGACAGGACCCTCGCACTGTCCGGTTTTTTTAATTCAATTTAGTTCACGTTCAGTGATTCAGGGGACAGGACTTGCGTACGGTGAAAAATGTAATCCAGTGATTGGTGCTTGCATCGAGTGCATTTTCTGCAATCGCTGATTTGACCCTTTCAGATATGGACCGCTTCGTTTGGCCTATGTAGGAACTAAAGCAGATGCAGTTTATTTTATATGTCAGCAACAACTTTCATCATTTCAACAATGTCAATGACAGACATGTTGTTGTTAGAAATAATAAAATTACAGTTATGATCTCATTTATAATTTAATCGACAGAATATTAGTCTAATTTCACCGTCTGCTACGTTCATATTATCTTTTCACGCGACACTTTATGACCTAAGCGTCGCACTCACTGATAATATAATCTTTCCTTAACATAATCCCATCAGTTGTAAATGGAGCATAACGTCAAGGGTGCTTCTCTAACAAGTACTCCTATAATTAAATTTTAGCCTATTTACAGTTGAGTTCCTTGATATCTTATCTTTAAGTTTGTATTACTTAACCGGACAGACAAACGACCAATGGGAATATGGTGTTTGTTATACATGTCATTTTATGTTGTATCCCGAACGACAATTAAACATTTGAGGATCACACTCAGCAATGCATATCGAATTTTAAATTGAGAATCGAATGTCAAAGTCAGCAAATTAGATATCTAAAGAATATTTAGGTACATTGATTTTAATCTGATTAAAATCATAGTAGTACTAGTATCTAAGTAAATATAAATAAAAAACCCATGACAGTGACCTGCGATTTTAATAAATAACCTGAAAATATATATCTTACAAACATAATTACTAAACAAATTTCACATCGCAATTACATCGAAAATTGCTACTAGTAATAGTAACCACTTAGTAATCGGTGCTAATACTATGATAGCATATAAGCAAATAGGTGATAATATATAAGCAAATGGCGCTGCAAACACAAATATATCGATATCAATTAGAAGTCGTAAAACAGTTAACAATTCTTACAAACCATAATTACAGTGGTACTAAGAGATTACTTGGACGGTTGCCACCTTAACCTCTAAGTTAGAAATCCGTTTCGTCTTTTAAACTAATTTAATTTTACAAGCTTTTTGCGACAGCCCTAACGTAATAAAATTTGTGCCGATCGAAGGGAAACTTCTTAATTAGCGACTACCTATAACGAAGCCCGGTAGGCCGTGACATCGCCGCACCAACTACTAGGCACACATTTTCAATTCAAAACTAATTCGAAAAGCGATAAACTCATCCTACAATAGAAATTTGGCATAAATTTAACTAATATCAATATGTATCTCACGATTAGTTTCCATTAGTTTAATAATATAATGAAAGTCTACAAACAAGACGAGAATATAAATTTGAGAGCAATGGAATAAATTGAGGCAGATTAAAATAAAAATAGATATTTCGATAAACAGCTAAAAAGGTAGATAGACATAATATCGGTACATTCGTTGAAATCAGAATGTCCAATTGAATATTTGCATGAGTTGCAGACCGCAGTCTGCGCGGTGAATTCAAGCTCGCGCTCGCGACTCGCTCACGGGACTTATCGAATGACCGGCACGTCCCGTCCCCACTCAAGCAAATTACAGCTGTAACAACTAGAATAGGTGTCCGACACAGATTCCTCTCTACCCACTGCTGACCTGAAATTCTCTAAACCTTTTATAAAATTGACTTTTGTTCGAATTTTCTCGAACCCTTGCAAGCTCAGCGTTTTCTTTGCGATCTTCCTTAGCCTTATTTAACTTTTAAATTCAAGGTTCCTTGAGTATAAAGTAAAACGTGAAGGAAATGATATCAAAGAAAACTTCTGTAAATACGCTTTAAAAGAAAAAAAATCGGTAATTGGTTTTTTGTTTTATTAAATTAAAAATAAGACTATTTAAATTCCTTTACGAAAAAGGCATAGATTTTTTATGACCAAACCTTGCGAATCTAAATACTGTACATGTTATTATTATATAAAATGATATTATGGATCCTTTTGAATAAAGTTTGATCATGATACGATGAGGCATTACAACTTTCATAACGTAGTTAACTTTTCTGTACACGTATATTTTTTGTGCAGAATATAAACGATATTCTGCACAAAAAATCACCTTCGTTATCGAATTTTGAAGTCATAAGTTCATAATAAAGAAACAAAATCTTCTATCTACCATTGCAAACAATAATTTTATCGGCTTCTATCACGTAATGCACACCATTTCCAATGATCTGGTAGGTGAGTGATACACATTCACGTGTAATGTAGTAGATACTTAGTGAAAACACTAGATCGTTAAGCACCACATTAAAAATGGAAGATAACATTAAAAACATAAAAATCAACCAAAGAATATTTTGAATTTCGAACAGTGTAAATGATTTATAGCCTGAAAGCGTGTTCATATTTGGTGAGCTGGTTTAGTAAAAAAGTTCTAAATTAAAAAACTTCGGTGGCCTGTCGATGTCATTATATCAGCAAGTTGCCCCACATGCTATTTTGTAATATTTTTTTAGATATTTTGTCATAAGTTTTGACCCACACAATTTATTTTGAATACTTTAACCGTCCGAGCATAATGCTATAAGTTTGCTCCCTGTTATGACTAGGAATCTAATATAATCGAATATAATATCTGTCTCTTAAGTTTAATAGCAATTGTTACATAGAATACGATTAATCTATCTCATTACTTTAAACGAGAAATGGGCGTCGAAGGAATAGTAGATGGAAGAGCCCTCGTTGCTGTTAACAAAAAAAAAAGTGATTGATTCAAAGAAATATATTGAAATAGATACAATCTAATGGTAAATACTTTGTTCTCAGCAACTATACCACACCATGACGCTATCCAGGACGGATGCGTACGCAGGAGGGCCGTGTTGTCGCCACATCAAAAACTCTTATTTATTTTATTAAAAATAGGGCCAAACTATAACAGATGATAACACAGTTCACTATTTAATAAAAATAAGTTAATAGATATTATTTTGACTGGTTATACCGGTAACGCCATACTATTGGTCGATTGATAAATATTAACAAATTGTGGGATTATAAAAGGGTAGGAATATGTTTAGATTGATTGAATTGAGTGCAAACAGAGCAGAGGTACGAACAACTTGGCAGTTGGTGTTAGTTAGTGATTTTTATAGTTTATATCAGTGGTTTTGATACTGTTTCTTACAATTCTTGTATGTATGTATTTTTATTTATGTATGTATTTATATTTCGAGTGTCTCGGAAACGGCTATAACGGTTTTGATGAATTTTTTTATACAAATACAGTTTTGCATTTTAAGTTTTACAAAAAAATAATTTTAAAAAGACAATGACGATTCTACAAAAAGAAAGCTCAAAGCTCGGTCTCCCAGATACTATACCTACATTTAAAAGCGAAAGGATACTCACTCACTCATCTACTGACTAAACACGATATCTAGAAAACTACTTAACCTATGAAGATAAAATTTGGCAGGGAGGTAGTTTATGAGGGCCAGATTTAGGGGATCTGAGGGGCCTCACAATTTCGTATCTAAGTCCTTGATTTTTTGTACTGGAGACCTGATATTATATAATTGATTTCCAAATTTATTTAAAAAAAAGTTTTACATTAGAAAATATATTAAGCATACGAAGTCGCGGGTAACAGCTAGTACCATATATAGGCGCAGTATTAAAAGATAAAACCAAAACATTATTAAGTGTCTGTTGGCATCAAAGGCACTAAACACATAAAAAAGCAGACCTTTACAAATCTTTCTTATAAATAATCCACACTAGACTACGAACCTACCCTAAGGCATTAGCATTATACAACGTTACAGAAGTTTTTGCAATTATAATAAGCTGTTTTGGGGCATTTGCTTTCAAATACCCGGACCCAGTACCTGTTTCATTTTGTGGTTTATTTTATTCATCTTTAGTTTAATTAGGCGGGTACCTGGCTTTGTAGGATATTGGTTTAAAGAAAGTAACTTATTTGTACTCGCATATATTATCCGTTTTGTCAAATTTAATTATTTTTTTATTAGAAGTTTTCTAATCTCGATTAAATAGATGTAGATATTCTTATTTAAATTGAATGATAAGAATAAGATTTCTTATATGAATAAGAAATAAAGGAAAAACCAATGATGTAAATATTTTGAAATTATTAAAAATCTTGCTAACATACAACATTATTGTGCTTACTACCTGCGCTATAATATATTAATAATAATTTCAAAATTATTTTTCACTTCTCAGTGCCCTTTGTTAGTGGTTTTTCAAGTCGGTTTAACTTTTTTTAAAGTGTTTATTTATGTGTTGTTATAGCGGTTGTTGTTACTCTTGTGAAAATATCAACTGGTTACCTAATCACCTATTACGGTTCATGAGATACAGCCCGCTGACGGACGGACAGCGGAGATAGTAATAGGGTAAGGACCGTTAGTATCCTTTGAGCATGGAATCGTAACAAAGAAAATCAGTTGACAAACAGTGGAGGAAATGGTACTGAACTCTTTTGTCTTGGCCTATTTATAGTATACTAGAGATCGTTTGGTGGTGGAATTTCGACCATGGTTTTTTCATTGGCCAGTATAACTTGAGCTGTCATTGTAGAGGCTTACTTACAATGACAGGTAATGACATATGCTGGACGCGTGTAATATCATTAAGCCATTTTCACGTAGTTTTAAAAATTTTAGCTTTCTGCACATCTTCTTTATATAAACTGTAAATATTCCAAATTTCACGTTACTACGTTAGCGAAATTTTCTTAAAAAGGGGTACAAAGAATTCTACTCGCGTATTAATACAATGATACCTAATTAGGTTAATATTCTAAAGCACCACTTCCCTAAGAGTGATTTCAATGCTAAAGCTTGTTGACAACTGGTGAGTGAGAAAGTTTTTTTAGCTCTATTCTTCACTATTAGCTTCTTCACGTTCCAAGTAGCCGTTCTCTTATTTTAGCTTTCAGAAGTGCCGTTATTATGTACTCTGTACATATAACGTCAGGGAATAGGAAGGAGTTGTAGATAAAATGCGGTCGTTCCAAGTATAACATCACTTCCACAGGAAGTTACGGAAACTGCGGTTATAGCACTGAGAACTAAAACCGTGTAATATAATATACTATTGTGGTATAAGTTTTTATTTTGTTTTTTTTTTTTAACAAAGACTACTCCCGCATTAGGATTTACTCCTGTGTCGCGGGGGACTTTACAAACATACAAACAACGGACACAAAGAACACCCAGACTCAGATGGGAATCGAACCCACGACCTCTGGCTCAGCAGTCAGGGTCACTAACCACTAGACCAACAGGCCAGTCATACCTCATGGATAACGTTGTCTACAGTTGGGAAATAGTATTCAAGTTTAAGTGGTTGACAAATTAATAGATTTGTTTGTATATGTTGTGTTACATGCCCTATTTGATTCTTCGGTCTTAGATTTGTAGTCATTCACAGCGAATAGTGGTGTCTTGCCTAAGTTATCTACCCTGTCGAATTGCCAGCAGTGCTCCATATTCTTTTTACTACCTATTGATGCAAATATCATATAACATGTGATATTGATCGAAATATCACAGGTTTTTTTCGTAATGCCAATGATCACTACCATTACCCCGTGCAGGACGTAATTCCAGCTATTCTCAAGAAGGCGCGGGCAACGATCCATTTTGTTAATATTATAGTTGTACAGCTTGGGTGGCCAGAGAAGGAAAACAGCCCAATACAGACGCGTAAGCAGCGCGTCCAGCATTGTAAGCTGTTACAGTACGCCAGCAGCATACTGCTCCACCTAACGATAATCGTCTTCAGTATACTGTTAGACAGCCGTGCAGACGGCTGAGTATGGAGGCACACTGTTTACGAATTACAGTGTGAAAGCCGTCGTTGCCTCTTCAAACATGCCCGATTCGCTATAACATGGCGCATGGTGCTGCGACAGCCCCATCAACGTCATGAATTGTTAAATTGAACTCTCAGGGCGTTGTATGCCCGCTGCGTATAGTTGACCCACAGACTACACGTATAGAAGGACTGACAATAGATAGTAAAACTCAAAACCCTAGTGAGAGGAGCTCCCTCTAGTAGATATGTGCGGCAGGTCTGTGAACTTTTTGTTTCCTGCTTATAAGACGAGGTGCACACTCTTCTTCGCCTTATATCTTAGTCCATGGGCCTCCGCATAAGACTCACAATTTTGGATCAATTACCTCATTGTTTTGATTGATGGGCTCAGCAGGACCATGTCGTCCGCGTAACTAATGTTATTAAGGCATATTCCATCGAAATGGTCTTGCTAAGCTGCTGCGTGCTATTCACGTAAAAGTTGAACAGACGGGGACAGGTCAAACCTTCCTACATAATATATATATACCTCAAACAGAGAACCTACCCTCCCCACATGGTTATATTAGTTACTGTTAAAATACTTAAGTATAGACTACTACTTCATCTGCCACCCGCGTGTCCTCTCAAACGTCTTCCGTAACAGGTCGTAGGAAACTAGATCGAAAACCTTAGAGAGATCCAGAAAGCTTGGCTTTTACTAGTATTTTTCTTAAAGTGTAATACTGAACAGTGGGCTTCACCGTAAGGATTGCACTTTCTGTGGAGAGACTCGGTCTAAAGCCATACAGAACATCGTGCAAGTCTATCTGGTGTGACATTTGGCTGTCAAGAACATTGTCAAATACCTTGGCTATGATGGTGGCGAGAGAAATAGGTCTGTAGTTAGCAAGGTTCAATACATCTCCAGTCTTATTTGTGAGGATAGGTACAACTATAGTTTTAAGGTCGTCGGGCAGGGGAAAATGCCCTAGGCACATAGTGAAAAGCATCGACAGAACCCCCGCGTGCTGCAATTACTCGACGCTGAGTCCATCATGGCCTGGAGACTTATCTCTAATCATACCTCTAATTGTCTCAGAAATCTGCTTAGCAGAGATTCTCATACTCATAGTTTCGCCAACACCACATACCTCATCATCGAGCACCCATGTGGTATTAAAAGTTTGATATAAGGTAAATATGTTGTGTATGTTGACTGACACACTCTCACTTGCCACATTCTGTAATACATGTATATATACATGTATTGCAGACAGACTCACATGTACATATACTATGACAGAAATGTCAACGAGTTAAAATTTACCTGTCCAATTATTTACGTATTAAGAACAGAATTTCGCTGTACGACATAAAGTAACAACCATATATTATTATTCCAAGAAAATAGTAAATAAGAAATTGCTAACTTATTTTCTTTATTATTTGTTGGTCTAATATCGCGTGGACGGACATTGTTTCTGTGTCATCACATTATTAATGTGTGACACGTGACGACTAGAACACGATCGCTATCTAAGGCTGAGGACTCACGCAGGTTTTGCATGCCAAAAACACCGATCGAGATCACAACATTGAAATTCATCAGCGATTTATCAGCACCATCATCATCATCAGCCTTTTATTGTCCACTGCTGGACATAGGCCTCGCCTAATGTACGCCACTGAGCTTGATCGTCAGCTCTCCTCATCCAGTTTTTCCCGGCGTTTTGCATAGATTGTCACTCCATGATTCATAGCACGGGGTGTTTGTGCCTCGGCTTAGCCAAATAATCATTTCATGTACACGTTTCTAACCTCAAAAATATTGAAATGATTCTGAATTTCAACCGAAATAGACACCATCACGACTTACGCGACGCGACAGTAAAGCATTCGACTACAACGTCAGAGATTGCGGCTTCCATTCCTGCCCAGTACAAATATCTTGTCTATTTGTATTATTCTTTTGGTCAAAAATGTATCTAAATGTGTTTGTGGATGTTGATGAAGATAGAAAAATAGATGATCTTGGGTCTAGATAGCGCGAGTACTTATCCCTGAATATTATTATTATTAACATCGGGTAACCGACATACATCCGCTCGTGAGTACTTAGACTAATATTATACCGGAATGGCTATTCCGACTGGGACAGACGTCACATACGGAATATATGTATTTGTATTAATTATATTTTACCTCGCCATATGGTATATTTGAAGAGTAATGATATGGTTTAACAAGACTGCCGTATCGCTATAATAAAGGACAATATTTTACTAGCCGGAAACAAAGAATGGTATCATAAACATAACATAGTTTTTTGATGGGATCTCATTTCTCTTAGTACCTTACCTATATCCATGAATTTTTTTAAAGACTACTACCGCATTAGGAGTATTCCTGTGTTGCGGGGGGCTTCACAAATATTCAAACAACGTACACAAATAACACCCATACTCGGGACAACTATTTGTGGATCATTCGTGCAGTCTGTCCATTATTGATCTACCTATCGATTTATTTAGATTAGTGTAAATGTAAGTGACGAAAACTTGTATGAACTGCAAAAGTAACTTTGTTATCGCATATCTATTATATAGGACTACAAAGATTTTCTTTTTCCAGATATACAAACTGCTTAAGTACCGTTTGCATATCTGGACAAGAAACTAAAGTTGCGTTATTAGAATATTTATGAATGGTGAATGAGTGTGTCAGTGATAAAATTAAGGGGTTTCTTATAACTATAGATAAATTAAAAACTGTGCTAAACCCTAGGAAGTTAGTTATGCATGCCATCAGAAACCTACTTTTTAACCGGCTTAAAAAAAGGAGGAGGTTCTATATTCGGCTGAATGTATTGTTTTTATGTATGTTCACCGATATTTCTGTCATCTGTGGACCCATTTGAAAATCAATTAGTTTTCACTTTTCAGTGCCTTTTGTAAGTGGTTTTTGAAGTCGGTTTTACTTTTTTTTTAAGTGTTTGTCAATCAAGTATTTCATAAAATTATTTGAATATTTCTTAAGCAAAGAAAGAAACACTTTAATTATTAATATAAATTTTATCCCCATTACTTATTTAATTAATTATATAATGATAATAATGGTATGGGTGTTTCTAAGAATGATAGGTATATAAGTATTAACAAAAAAAAATCTCTTACTACTTTTGTATATTCATGTTCAAGAAACGCTATCTAGTCTATAAATTCGTTGCATAGACATAGCTTGTGCAATGTACGTACAAGCAATTTATTTATTTCATTCATATTTCCTTATTTAACTGCTACCAAATAAGTAAAATATGCTGTTTCGCCTATTTAAGTCTTTTAATAAACATATTTAACACATATAAAAACAGACTCTTATTCTGTAAAGAGGAACAAAATAATATTTTCTAAAAACACATACAACTCAATCATAATCGATTGCACAAATAATTACAATGGTCTTTTTTTTTCTTAGCATTCACGTAAAGAACGGTCCATATCACACGACATGACACAGCAATCTTCTCTACTTGTCTGTTAGAGGCTCCGACCGGCATTTTTCTGTAAAATAATTATTTTCAAAGTTACCTCTTGCTGTTAGACAATTTTCTATTTAATATTAAATAAATACAATATCTATTTAAAAAATATTGAATCATATACTTACAACGACGCTTTTGATGACGGTGGCGAGTATAACGTGTGACGTTTTTGTTATTCGATCGTTTAAAACACTGAGTGGTAAGTGGTTACAAGTATATAATCTGAATATTGGCACTAATTTAAGCAATCAGGTTCACTGAATCAATAACGCAGTTCAGAGTATGGCGGACGAATATGTTGTACACATTTTCAGGGAAAATTCCATACTTTACAATATCCTATTCAATAGTGTTCTTCAAAATGCAATTAGTAGTAATAACAGGAATTCTAACAAAACACACACAGGCATCACCTGATTCTATAAGATATCAAGGTATCACGTGTTCATTGCTTACTCTATCATCTCACCCTCACAGAACTCCGGTATACCTACTTACTCCAAAAAAATATCACTGTGCAAATAATCGATCAAAAGGGTAGAAACTCTATGGGCAAAATTTATGGGTTCGCGTCACCGACATGCTAATGTGACGTATTGCGCCAAACTGGTGACGTGCAAGAAAGATCGAATAAAATCAGCGTTCGCTTAATCTAAGTACATTTATTTACCAATCTATTATCATTTTCGTTAGCGTCAACGTTTTTAGAAATGGTAACGCTAAGAAACATTTGTCACTTGTCTAAGCCTGCTGGTACTACACGGAACAATACCGTCTACTCTATAAACTTATGCTACTGTTTCCTAATACTAAATCAGCCAGACATATTGCGCATCAGTTAAGTACATTTACTGTTTTAAATTCCATTCCTTTTCTATTAAGTATTGATTGTACGTCGTTGCAATCTCAGAGACCAGTTTTCTAATAACTAAATAAAACTCAAATAGAAAAAATTGCAATCTGGACTCACACTTGCAGTTATAGACTAACCTAATCCTATTTCCGATACTCAATTTCGCATGAGTCGCACAGTCGAGGCCGTGAACTAAAGTGCTTTCACGCCACTCCACACCAACTTATTCATTTTACTTCACACTACGAGTTAATGCTATACTTAAAATCAAAGATTAAAAATGATTGAAATATTGCATTATACATCTAACCTGCAGTCTTTACTGCAAAGAGAATTGATCTAAGAAAATATAATCATTAACACAATTAATAATTAGGTGAAATGGAGTCATATTTTAAAAGGATATTACCTAAACCGCTAGCGGTGGACCTAAGATGTCATTATATACCGACGATATGAGAGCTGTGGAGGAACGGGTGGGTATGTCCCTCCAACACAAAGGGAGGATCCTCCGACCAGGCGAGGCGATCATGCCTGGCGGGCCGCGGCCCAACGGTTGATGTTGGGAAGTTGTATATATACTAATCGGCGCGAGAACTCTCATAGCGCGATGCAGGATTAGTAGCTTGTAGATGTTTCTTGTTGCTGTATGTGGAAGTCGCCACAGAGCTAACTGTCCCATAAGAATCTTGAAGACTAGACGCTTAACATTTTGTATAAAATTGTTCCACCAACCGTGTAAAGAGATAGATATAAGATAAAAACGTGCTCTAAATAGTCTTATTTTTGTAGCCCTCGTAATATTAGACTGTATACCTATTCATAGCTGACTTCGAAAAAGCTATATATCATTTGATTTTATTATAATAATCCTTCAATGTAAAACGACAATTAAGCAGGAAAACCTACCATTTACTGTAGGTTTGTTAATCACAACAATATCTTCCAACACATACCGTGTTGGAAGATACCACCATCTACTAATAGCAAATAATTATAAAAGCTTTATTATAACTAGGACTGAATCTAATTTATTTAAGTAAGATTCTGTAGACGGGGGTCACAGAAGCTTACTCATTATATATACAGAATCTTAATAATTTAATATTAATAACATTAAAATGTATTTGATGAATATGGAACTGCGAAAATATACATGGAAAATATAGATATACCTGATTAGCCGACTTTACGGTATAGCATTTAATACCTTTATAAAAAAAAATATTGATATGCAACGTTGTTTGAATTAGAGACATATAAAGTTAAAGAGGAATGCTTTTGCTTTACATTTACAAAAACAGCCAGCCCGTTATTAATAAATAAATTGTTGTCACAAAATATCAACCAAATATTTACTCGTATCTACATAAAAAAAAACAAATATTTCCATTGACGTCAAACGCAATCATGCGTGTATTTTGAACACTTGATAAAGTTGTTTTGTGTTCGGCAAAATGGTATCTATGTTCACAGTAATTCATATGAATGTACAAACGATGAATTGGTGTCGGCTTGAATATCTTGAATACGGTCTAATAAGGCGCCCAATTCGAAACTTCCTGGACACCGTGCTCAATATTATATGAATATTTAAATAAGGATGTATTTTGAATGAGCTCTTTCAGTCACAAAATACCGGGCATTTTGAGCGACACTGTGAAGGAAATATTACTATTCAGTATTAATGTATTTGCATATAGCTAAGAAACAGTATATAAAATTCCCTCAAATATAAATGTGCCCTAAGATTTTTCATTGAAGTTTTTGTAGCTTTTTACTTTACATTGTAAGTAGAATCATCTATCTAATCTATCTTATAAACTTGATTTAAAGCGTTTATCATATATGTTTAAACGTTATACTAACTTTTAAACTTTAGCGTCCCATGATATAATTATGTATTTAAACGGGAATTAACGCGATCACGAAAAGGTATTACATACCTCTGAATTGCCTGACAGGTTGCACTGGCCCTGGTCACAGGCTGACTGGCTCAGCGGTGCACGCCCTCCGTCGTCGAGGGGTAGAAAGTTCTTCGATATTTTTTATATTTTGGTTTTGCTATGTACCGTCACATACTATACTAACAGTATATACGTATACTGTGCTAAAAGTGTCCCTATTCTCTAAGCAAACCGATGTGCCCTTATTCTTGTGTTCACCCGACTGCTCATAAAAGCGATGTGGCATGTTTTTATCACTGGATTCAACACTGTAGATAATTTGAAACCATCTTCCCGATTGAAAGTTTTGTGTCTTTTTAATTTCAATCGCTTTACGTACAACTCTTGAGTAAAAGTGACGTTCCGTGGAGAGGACTTGCTTTTTTACTAAGCTTTTTTTACTAAAACGCTCAAACCACTGCTCGAGCGTTGAGTCAAACATATATAAGCCCCGACTAGAGCGTTTTTACAACACAAAACTATCCGATGTGAACTTTCAATACTATGTATTGGAAGCCAATTGGCTTTAATTGATTGATAAATTACTGTTATAGAGATAAATAAACTATTTTACTTTAGGATGAAGAAAGTTCCTTGTTCTTTTAAAATATTGTCCTAAATCATTTGAGTTTTGGTCCAATACCACAATTTAAAATCATGTACCACGCTGGTTAGCTGTAAATTGTCTTATTTCAGCATAATTTTAACTTCAACTTCCGAACGTGTCTCTTGAGGTAGGCATAGAAAATAAATACTATGATAAATTATGTACAAATATCTCAGTGTATGCCAAGAGTCCAACACGTGACACGGCGTGGATCAAAGTCGATAGAATGAATCCTAATGGAGCCCTCAGTAGGTACATTTGTGAGGACAACAAATCAAAGTAGATCCGCCAGGGAATTGTAGTGTACGGATTTGTAACAATTAGTTTTTGCCATTTTATATTGACAAAGTCTTATGGCTTATAAATAAGAAACCATTTGTAACAGTGATTTAAGAATATCAAATCATTAAATCCATTAATTAATCTGATCAAAGTGATGTGACAAAACATTATATGGATCAAAACACAAATCTACCTTAACTAACAATTTAATCTGTAATATTTTTGAAATGATTTATAGCATAAAATGTAATATATTACTTTAAGTTAATTTTGATATACTTTCGTTAATCCTCAGATCTCTGCAATAGTCAGAATGAACCTCTCTGATCAATGTGACGTCAACACAACACACCCTTAGCAAAAAAATGTTTGCGAATTTATCTGCACGGGAACGTTGGTGGCAGAAACTTTCGATTGAACCACCCGCTTGGTGAATATCGAGAAAACTTGTCAAAAGAAAGTTTTACCGACAAGGCCTCACAAGGCCTTCGAGTTTTTCATAAAGTCTGCAGGGTAAGCAGTTTTGTTTTTAGAAACGCATGTGTTTTAAGGACACGATTATAATATGCCTCGCGTCATTACTTAGTCAGGCACACCCTCTTTGGCTTTTATGTTTATGTTTTAGCCGTAACACAAAAGTTTTGTATAAGAATCTGCGACATATTTCTTAAGAATTTTCGCAGCATGACTCTTGCGAAGAAATTCGTAGCTGAAATAACATATGTGCCCCAGATTTGAATAAACTTTTGTTTTCGTGAGTTTTCTGCACATTCAACATGTGAATGAAAAGCACTTTATACTCTTATATGAATCCCGGTCAAAGTAATAATTTTAAATGATAAAACGTAGAAGTAACTGTAAGTTTGTAGTTCAGATAGTTATATTTTTAAGAAAGCTGGTGGAAATTATCTTATTTTCTTTACTACCTCCCTACCAAAATTTAATAAGAAGTAAAAAAAATAGGCAGTCATAGGACTGCCGACAGAAGTGAAAACTTAAACGCAACGACGAACTTTATAACGTCACATTAGCAGGTTGGTGACATTACTTAATTAGGAGCTGACAGAACTCAATGTTTAGATTAGCGCCCTCTAGTGGATCTATATATGTGTTATTAGCGTGACGGTCACGAGTTTAGTGTTCGGTCCTCGCTGTGAAATACTAACTTGCATTGGTACTTGTGCTGCTTGTTTGGTATCATAGTGGTTAAAAAGTATTTATAAAATTATCAAACGTTATGGAGGGAGAGATATTGTATAGTCTAAGTGATGACTCTGGTTATGTTTGTTTCTGGTTTTTGCTTTCATTTTTGGATCGTAAAAACACAATTTCTTCAGGCTTCAGGCAAGATAGATCGATATGAACACTTTACCTACACCATTGTTACGGTGAGAGTATCAGACATATACATAAGTCAAATAGGCATGTAAATATATACTATAAAAAATATCTATACTGGTGTACTAATATTGTAATGAGGTAATTTAAATTTTAAAATTAACTATACTTATGGCATTGTCATCCCTAAACCCTTGAGCTATATTCATTTTTATTTTGATACTAGCTGCGCCCCTCGGTTTCACCCGCGGAATCCCAATGCTGTGGGACTATCGGGATAAAAAGCCTATGTTAACACATAACAAATCCAGGTTTCCAGCTATCTACATACCAAGTTTCATCGCAATCGGTTATGTAGTTTTTGCGTGAAAGAGTAACAAACATCCATACATCCATACATCCATACATCCTCACAAACTTTCACGTTTATAGTATTAGTAGGAAATAGCGAGTACGACTTTTCAGAAGAAATCATTAAATATTAATAATTACGAAAATTGTAATCTATTTAATTTTATTTGAAAGGCAATTATTCGCCTTCATTAATTTATTTTTACGAAATAAGGAACATTTGATTTTGACTCTAAATGCCGAAAACAGATATGTTGTAGGTACCTATGTAGGTACTTTATAATAGTATAAAAATATTGTTGTAATAACAATATTTTTATTTTTATAAGCCTAAAAAATGTATAACAAATTAATAACTCTCGAAATATCCAAATACATTTTCAACTAATCGCTACATTTAATACGAAACCACTTTGAGACTGTTACCTCTTCCAAGTCATCCACTCTGAATAAATTTGACCTGAATTCTAATTTATGGGGTAAATTAGAAACGGCTCTGCCAGAAGTCGAACTACTTAGTTAGTTTTAATGAAAACAATTAAGAAATAGAATCCCAGGCTCCACTTAGAAAACAAATAGCTATCAACGGATCGTAACCTTGAGAACCGAATTTCGATTATAAAGACTTCTCTAATGAATTTTAAGCAAAATAATTCTTGTAATCTTCCTAAAGTTAAGAAAACCGTAATCAACGATTTCTTTAAAGACCAATAAATCAAACTCAGCATTTTCTTTAGCAGAAATATACTGCCATAATTTATTAAAAAAATAGAATAGCAAGCATACTTGTACTATTTCTCAACCTTAGACCCCTACTTAGAGGAGCACTTTGAACGTTGTTCAAAACGACGGTTCTCTTCTTTGTGAGAGGCGCTTCTGCTTCTGTTAATGTTCGAGCAAGGTCAAAGTAGTTCACATGTTTGCATGTTTGCTTCTCTGTTGAATGAGAAGCTGCGTTCGCTTACACATCTAATATTAAAAATACCTGTTATGAAGTTAACTTCGGACAGACACACGGACAGATAGAAAAACAAAAAATATAAATAACGGCGGTTTTGGGTTTGGCAATTTTATTTCTTTTTACAGATTATTTTACCGTGGGAGAGCCATGCTTTATCGTGGGAGAGCCATGCTCACCATGGGACAGCCATGCTTTACCGTGGGAAAGCCATGCTTCGGCACTTCGGGCTGTTTCGACCGGTGTGATACCACGGCCCACAGAAAACTGGTAGTGAAGCAATTTGCTTTTCACCGAGTGAGTGAGGTTACCGGAGGCCCTAACCCCCCCCTTCCCCTCCCTCTCCCCCTCTCCCACCCTTTCCCATCTCCCCCTCTCCCACCCTTCCCCCTCTCCCACCCTTCCCCCTCTCCCACCCTTCTCCCTCTCCCTCTTTTCCACCCTTCTCCCACTCTTCCCCTTTTCCACCCTTCCCCTATCCCCACCTTAAAGACCGGCAACGCACTTGTGACTCTAGAGTTGCAGGTGCCCATGGGCTGCGGTAGTCATTTACCATTACGTGACCCGTCTGCTCGATTGCCCCTTATTCCATAAAAAAATAACTGCTCAATAATGCACAAGTGCACTAAAATTTTAAGCGTTTGCAAACTTTGTTTCGAGTTACTGAAACAGCTACCTGAACTCGCTAAGTCCGTTGTTCGTAAGTTGTTAAAACTCATTTACAACCCACCCCATATTCAGGAGGTCCACTGCCCCGTCCGTTTAAATCTCAATTAACACAATATGAGCGACACGTCTCTTCCTAAGCTACATTGTACAAGTCGATTACAATATCGTAACGACCATACTGCACGAGAAGTTGTCTAATTTGTATGCGGTAGCGAATGTGTCCCTCGTGAACGATCACTCACAAACTTTTGACCAGCAGGGGACTGATCAGTACCTATCTAACTTCAGAAGATGTACGCCCCTTAAATACCCTATTTAAATAACATTTATCCCAGTACCAATTTACGGAGTTAGCCAAAAACAGTTTTAATAAGTTCGAAAATTTCGACGAGTAGAAGATTCGTGGCTTCCAGGTTTATTTCATGGGCAAGTCTATTGTGTTTGAGCCTGCGGCGAGACGTAACCAGCGCAAGCCTAATTGATATCAATTACCAAACATCTCTCAAAATCTCTTTGAAACCGTCTTAAATCTGGAAATATTCTACTGTCAATTTGAGTTTAATTTTATGAAAGTTTAATAAATTATTCTCTTGTTCCTAAAGTGCGTCAGCATTTGAGTAAAGAATTTTATAGTAGACATTTAATTGAAAAAATTCAATAAGCAGTCGATATAATTTATTAAAGATTCTTATCAGAGTACACAATGAAAATGATTTTCAACGCATTCTCAATTGCTTTGGGATACATATGAAATACTTATTTGGTATATATGTTATGGACTAACTGATTAATATAGCATTAGATAAAATTTATAGTGTCCAGTTCGTTTAAAAAAATGCCAATATAATGTGTAAATATTAAAAATAAATATAATATAATACAATAATGTGCCCCACCTATTCGGTAGAGTAATAAAGATATGGTGTTTCATTCAATATGCACATAAATCCAAAATACCTTAAATATTTGAATTTTTAGTCTTTATTATTGCTATAGAAATGTAATTATATATTTATTTTGAATGTGCTTTATCGTAGCCTATTTTAATTGTGAATTTCAATAATTACGAAGTTGGTATTTTAAATCTGCCGCGCTAATTTCAAAAACGCTAAAACTTACTTTCTAAAACTTAATTTAACCAAAAAGTGCAAGGCGTTTAACGCCTTGCACTTTTTGGTTAAATTAATTCTAATCTATGTAATGGATTCATTTCCAATACATAGATGTGAATGTTCGTATTTTCATATACCACGATATGAAAATAATCATGGTCACGTGCAGTTTTTATCATATTTTAGATAAACTTTTCTGCCCTTTTCAATAACAACAAATAGGTTTTACAACGTTATTTTCATTAAATCAATAAAGAATCAAACTATCTAATTTTATAGAATATAGTTACTGTAAATTTGGTGGGTGTTCAACAGTAAAAACACTACACTAGTAATTTTGGTTCTTTCCCAACTGTGCAAGTGCTTGCAATATGTAACATGCTTTTGATGACAAAGGAGCCCATCTATCACATAGTTTATAGTTTACAACGGTTGAGCAATTACTAAGAGTTGTTGATTACTGTATTTCTAATGGCGTGGATTATTCCCGGTCCGTGCCGCAACCAGCGTGTAGATTAGTATTTGACACATATCCCGTCATAAACTTTCAAAATTAAAGGTTATCTTTATTAAGAAAGACATATATTTTGTTGAAGGTTGTGTATACTTGACGTATACATTAAAACATTTTAAAAGTATTAGATGTGGTAAAGTTTAAATTTTTTTTGATCATTTTCTCAAACATAGATAGTGGTGCTTTCTACAAGCGAACTGCTTGAATTATAAGTGACTTGGGACTTAGTTTCTTATCTACCTGTTCAAGACTGTTGAGACCTGACATACTTGATGCAACCGCAGTAGTACAAATTCAAGTAAGTACATGTCAAGTAACATGTTTCTTCTTTGTCCTATCTGATTTAATGTCTAGTTCCTCCTACCTAATACTCAGAAAGTCCTCTCAGGAAATTTTACACAGTACAAGACACACAGCAGAAAATTATTATGCTGACGATTCTGTATTTATATGATATTTCCCTAGTCAAAGTACTTCAGACTTGTATTAAGTTCTGAATGGAATGTTATGGTATTTCTTCTTCTTCTTCTTCTGCTGTACCTTTTCCCATTTTATTTGGGGTCGGCCCTCCTCGTCCTAAGGCGCCAAGACAGTCTGTTTTGGATTGTCTGGTCGTTGATCTGAGCTCGTTCCAGATCTTTGGAAACGGTTGTCCACCAGTGGCTTGCGGACGTTCTCTGCCCTTCTTCTTTTCGGGGATAGCTAGGGCTTGCATTACAACGTGCTCTTCGTCTCGCCTCATCACATGTTCATACCAGCACATTTAGGCCATCTTGACTACAATGGGCGCTATCTTAAAGGAGCCTCTGATGTACGCGTTTCGTACTTTATCAAGTCTTGTAACTCCTGCAGCCCATCGCAGCATTTTCATTTATGTTGTTTTTTGATAACCCAGCACTCTGCACCGTATATCATGGCAGATCTTACTGCGGTTTTGTAAACTTTACCCTTCAGTTTTATCGGCATTTTGGAGTCACATAGCACACCTGATAGAGTTCTCCATTTGAGCCATGCTGCATTTACCCTTTGGGTCACGTCCGCATCCACATTCACGTCTGAGAGCATTGATCCAAGGTACTTAAATTTATTTACTTTGGGCAATGGCTGGCCATCGATGGTTATGTCTGTGTTGGATGTTGGTTCACAGAAGCTGCATTTCGTGTATTCGGTCTTAGTTCTACTTATTCGGCGGCCGTTGCTTTCAAGTTCTTGTCTCCATTTGTTGAGGGTATTCTGCATATCCTCTGGATATCTCCCTATGAGTACAATATCATCCGCATATAACAAACACCATGGGAGGCGAGACTGGATGTCTTTAGTGATATAATCCGTCGATAGATTGAAAAGGAGCGGGCTAAGTGTTGACCCCTGGTGTACTCCGACTTTTACCTCAAACGATCTGGATAATCAAAACATCTTTGAAATCGTTGTGATTTGAAATTCGATGAAACGAAAAAGCGTCACAAATAAGAGACAAACATATTCATAAATATGATTTAGCCTGCGAGAGAATGAGATAGAATACAAGTTTACAGTGTTTTACTATAATCTTCGAAAAGAGACAAACATATTCATAAATAGGATTTAACCTGCTAGAGAATGAGATAGAATACAAGTATCGGTGTTTCCTATAATCTTTGATTCAAGATCTTCAGAAAATATGTCAATGTCAACGTGGTGTAATTTTTGTGTATTTGCGTATTAAAAGTTCGTTGGTTAATTAATTTATGTTAATTATATTACACATCTCTGTTCATTTGTTTAATAACTTTTATATAAATTATCTAAAATTAAATTTATTAACATTAGTAAATTATTTGTGTTGTTTTTATATTTTATTTCTCATTCTCCCGTAGGCTACTTTTCTGAAGTTTCACTTCTGCCGTGTGTGAATTGCACACACCCACACATTTTTTTATTTAGGTACAGTAAACATCTAAGTTTATAAAGCTCTCTAACACTAACGCAAATATGAATATAATTTTTCTCTAATTAACTATATGGTTACACATTTTTGTCAAGGGGAAAATCTCGGCCCCGATTAGTTCTTGGTGACGATATCCATTCGGTGTAAATCAGTTACCTCGCAGATGTGCATAGGACGGGCGATATTCACGTGTATTCCCTAGAGACAAATTGTTTTATAGAAATGTTAGGTCAAGAACTTTTTAAAGCCGCTGTCGTATTAAAATTTTTTTCTCTGTACAACATCTAATGTATGCAGATGATATTTTTGTTTCTTTGTTGATATAAAACAGCATTACCCCAACGATATTTTATTAGTTATTGCAATAATTATTATGTTAGTGCCTACTTTCTACTTACATAGGTATGTACAAAAAGCATTATTGTTTCATGTTGTTAAGCAACATTAAACAATAGAGTACAAAGAAAAATGGTCTACTTTTGTTTCATATGCACTGAGTACTTAGGTACCGTAAAAAAGTCAAATGTTTGTATTATATATGTTTTTGTATTATTCATAATTTCTTTCCCATAATGAGTAGTTGTGTACAAGTATCCGCACAGAGTACTTAAAAAGTGTGTAATGCGTGTAAGGAGTATTCTTTATTTTGCAGGGGGGTCCTATAATACAAACTTTTTAATAAATTCAAAATCTTTTCCAATAATTTCATCGGAAATGTGCGTGAATAACGGTCGGCCCGATAAAATAGGAAGCGTAATGAGGCAGACTAATTTATAGGCTTATCCTCATTGTTCGTTGGAAACGTAAAAAATGGGTACAAAAGGAACAATATATGCCGGCAACGATTCTTTTTACTTATGGTTTGTTTATTACTCCATAGTTTATTAGGTTATACGGCGGTAATGAGGTATTGACTAAGGTCTATTTAATCAATAAAAAAATTCAAACAACTATCATGAAAACGTCTCTAGCTTTTTGATGGAATAATATAGCCCTCTAAAAATTAAAAAAAAAATGGTATTAGAATACTTAGTTAATCAAATGTACGCATAAAATAACACTATAAAAACTTCATTAACTTTTAATGAACCTTCAACGTTTTATTTAATATATTAAGTTAAATCCTAAAAATATCGCAATTAAAATATCATGTTAGAATATAATACAATACACACTGTAAATATAATTACCGAATACGTAATAAGGCCTCCGTAGGTTGTACCTACCAGTAATATAATCCAAATTTTACACGTGGGCGGACGGTACGTTTTGAGGGCAATTAGCGTGGTCATATTAAAAGACTACGCCCACATACAACCAAATATCTCGTGTCTAAGTTACATACAGTGCAGTAGATTCGAGTCAAAGAAATTACTTAAAATGTATTTAATTTACATATCGAGTATACAATATTATGACTTTAAAAATGCAATAAATATTACTTTGACGAAAGTAGATCAAAATTGCCAACGCCACCATGATCCAAACTTTATACTCGGCGATTGATTCTACATCGTGCATCGGTTGGGCACATAAACAGAAAACTTTTAGCTGTTTTTATTAAAATGACGAAGGTCTAGCGGTCGCGGACAATTGGAGCATATATAGGTATATGCTCCAATTGTCCAAGTAGGTTTGAAAAGCGCATACTAAATTAAAAAAGCGTGAATTTGTGGATTGTGTTTCTGCAGAATATGAACTAAGAACTTTTTAAAAATGTGACGCAACATGAATACAGTAATACATACACACCACACAGATGTCCGTGATACTTAAAATATATTTTTTTAAACTAAACCTTAGGCATACTTTTTAGGGCTACGTGCGTTACGTAATAAAAAAACGAAACCCTTATAGGATCACTCGTCAGTCTGTCACAGCCACAGCCAATTTGCTCCGAATCTACTGGACCGAATGACCGATGAAGTTGAAATTTGGTATATATATAAATTTTTGTGACCCACACAGACGTGAATACATAAATGAAGTTTAAATATGGGGGATTTTGAGAACTTTTTGGGGCCAAATTAGAAAATTGAAAATAAATAATTGTAAACGAACCGTGTGACATATAATTTGTTTTTTTTTTTTTGTTATAATTTTAAGATTGATAGTATAAAAGTTATTTAAATAGATGAAAATTTACCGCTGCCTCATCGATCCCTCGCCGTTTTCTACGAAACTACTGAGCCTACAATTTTTTTTTTAAATACAGAGAATAATTATGTACTTATATATTACAGGAAAACCCCGGTTTTTTTAATGAATGCTTCACATTATAGATAAGTTACTTTAGAAGTTAAGTATATTAGCCAGTACGTAATAAGTTAAACATGATTAATTAAGTACAGACAGTGCTTGTACAAAGTTGTGTGCAAAGAGAAACTATCGACAGTAACTAACTTAATCCTACAATCGACTAATCCCTAACTAATTGAATGGATTACTTCGCCTGACGAATTGTTAACGTCTACCCTCGATCTTGCTTCTAAGATAAGGTGTGGGTTACATCATACATATATGTAGGTATTTATTATATTCTAGTTTCAGAATCAGTTGTAGATAATTAAACAGTTTCGTCGCAGACAAATAATATTGACATTCTAAAAAATTAAATCTAAATTTATTATATTTTATTTGGAAAACTTACAGCTAAGCACAAAAATATACAAGAAGCTAAACATATGGAGGCAAATAAAACTTATCACGGATTATATAAATAGTTGATTAATCTGTCCACTGCAGCAAAAGAAAAACCAAAAGAGCGCATATATTCACGTCGTCAATTACAAGCAAGAAATGTTTCGTCATGATCTGTTTCAGATAAGAAACACTGGCAGCAAACTAAGTTCAAGCTCATTACATTTTCTACATAAATCCTATCCTACTAATATTATAAACGTGAAAGTTTGTGAGGATGTATGGATGTATGGATGGATGTTTGTTACTCTTTCACGCAAAAACCACTAAACCGATTGCGATGAAACTTGGTATGTAGATGGCTAGAAACCTGGATTAACATATAGGCTACTTTTTATCCCGATATTTCAGGGTGCTGCTAGTGAACCATAAAGCTGTTTTGTCCATATGTGGTTCTTACACTCGGTATATGAAGTAAGTCAGGTTTCCGAAACAAGATGTGCCTTATTTCCAATCTTATGGTACCTAGCAATTCCACCGGACAGTCAATAATACCATTTGCAATTTTAAAAAGATAAACCAAGTCTGCGATACGTGTGTACGTTATATGTATACGAGTATAAGGAATATTTTACACCTCAAAAAGTATCTGGAAGTATATTCACGTGTATTGTCCTGGAGATATCGTAAAAAGCGTTTATGAATACGTTCTATTCTGTCTGCGTATACATTATAGTATATATACGCCATATAGGCGTACTCCAAGTGGCTGCGAACAAAGGCGCAATAAAGTATTTAAAGCTTTTTATATTTAAAAATCACTAGAGAATCATAATATAAATCCAAGGGCCTATTTGAAATAAAATAAAGGTTAGTAGGGCCTGAAGGTCATCTCAAGCTTAGAACAATGAGCTTATGACAACGAATTTCAAGCACTATCTAATTCACATTTTTTTTGTTTAGGCAGAATAAATTTGAAGCACTTGCCGCATTTTGCACGACTTGGGAATTTGGGATTTTCACTACACTAAAATCGGTGTACCAGTATCTGCACCTAGAAACTAATATGCTTTGTTATTTCATCAGCGCGACCGACTCATCGCTTGTTCATTAGTGCTTGGCTTGTGTAATATTGATATTGCTAAGTTCCTAACAAATGTTCTTAGGTATATTTTCTCTTTTACATTGTACAGAATATTGTAATATTTTCGTACAATGCAGGCAACAGTAGCATTGATTTTGAAAGAAACTTGATTACGTCAATACAGCCAATTCACATTGGAGTAACCCTGACTGCCCGCTGAATAGACGAACTCGGATCGATCCAGGCTTGCCAAACTCCCAAAAACATTTGTCACTCGCTTTTCGGCGGACTTCCGCCAAACAAACATCGTGAAGGAAATGTGAGGTCAAATAAGTCAACCTATACAAAACATATATCTATAGTACGGACATTTATAGACGTTTCATAAAAAGAAATAGTTACAGAAACGCCGAATTCACCATAAAGCTGCATTGATGTTTTTGTGGGTCCGAACTATATTACTCATCGTCAACTAAATACACATCTTTCTTACGTTCTTGTCCAGTATATTGCCAGCAGCAAACGGCTAGTAAAATAAACTTTTGCTTTCATAGGGTGTTAAAGCGCCTACGCAATTAGTGTGCGCAATAGTGCCTATGTACTTCGGCATCTATTTACCATTATAGGGCGCTTACGCTAAGGTGTATATGTTAGATATGTCGGTACATTATAATTTTTTACTTCAATCGATACTGTTCAGCCATTACAAGTTTTACCACATCGCTGCCTTTTATTTAAATCCATTAGCTGGATTACAGTCTGTACATGGTCCATACGAGCTCGTATATTCGACAATTAACGATTTTGTTGAAGATTAAACAAAATTATAGCGAAGATCCTAGAAGAAAAAATATTTAACCTCGGAAGCCGGTGTGGTTGGCATTTGGACAGGGTGCATTAGCGGTGTTAAGTTTTATTTCATTTAATATCGTCACCCAACACTCGACCAGGTATTATTTATCCTTAATTAAGGCTTACCACAGGTTAGTGTAGATATTAATTGAATATTTTTAGTGAAACTTAGTTATTTGAGCCGTGTTAATAATAAGTGCACGTTAAGATTGGTTTCAAATTAAAGTAATTATTAGATGGATAGTTAGGCATTTGGCAAATAAAACATTGTAATATTATATTCAATAATTGTATTTACAAAAAAGAAATAATTAAACCTTTAAATATATACATTGTTAGATTGTTCGATTGTACAACAAATTATACATAACGTAGGTAGTACAAACCTAGACTTTTATTATATATTTTTAAGTTGTTATTGTATAAATTTCAGTTCGACTATACCCGTATCCCAGTATGTCTGAAGAAAAAGAATTAATTAAGAAGCGAGGGAGCTTCAAAGGTCGCTTAACAGCTTTTATTGGGTACCTTAACGCATTGAGTGATAAGCCCTTAAGTAGCTGTAACATTAAGGAGCTGCACCTTCGTACCGGATAAATCGAATCGTTGTATGAGCAATTTGATGAGGTGCAGTTGCGTCTGGAGTGCATTGTTGAGGACGTTAAGGTTCAGTTTGCCGAACGTTCGGAGTTTGATTCGAATTGTTATGCATGTTTATCTAGGGCGCAAGATTTAATTGAACAGTATAGTAAAGACAATGAGTCTATTAGTAGCAATAAAAGTACTCGTGCCAGTAATTATAAGCCTATAAAATTACCCACTATCCAACTTCCAAAATTCAATGGATCCTACGGTAATTGGTTGGAATTTAGAGACACCTTTACTAGTCTTATTCACTGCAATGATGACATTGATTTAATCAATAAATTTCATTACTTGCGTGCATCCCTTGAAGGATCTGCTGCTGTCGTTATTCAGTCTGTTGAGTTCTCTGCTAGTAATTATGATGTGGCATGGAAGTTAATTTGTGATCGTTTTGACAATAAAAGATTGTTAGTTCAAAATCATGTGTCAGCTTTATTTAACATTGAGGTTATTAACAAGGAGTCGTGTAGTTCATTAAAGGCGTGAATTGATCAGTTGAATAAAAACTTAAGAGCTTTAGAGACATTAGGCGAGTCAGTTAAGCACTGGGACACTTTGTTAATCTATATAGTAACTCATAAGTTAGACCAGAAAACCTACCGTGAGTGGGAAGAGTGTAAAGGACGTTTAGATAAGGACAGCACGATAACATTTGATTTCTTTTTACAATTCATGCGCAACCGCGCTGACTTAGTTGAGACATTGGAATTGTCGCGAAATAACGTCTCCCACACGTTTAATCAAAACAAACATTCAAAGGTTAGGTCTATGGTTGTAACACAAAGTTTTGAACCTAGTTCTAGGCATTGTCCTAAATGTAAGGACAACCATAATTTAAATAACTGTCCACAATTTCTAGCGTTGAGTAACGAAGCACGTCTTAAATTAATACCGAGTTATAGGGTGTGTTATAACTGTTTCCGAACAGGTCACTTTGCCAATCAATGTAAAAAACCGGGTTGTAAGTTATGCAAACGCAGACACAACATATTAATACATACATCTGATTCTAAAGGTATGGTAGATTCACGTAGTAATAAGAATAACGAGTCATATGAAAACTCGTCTCCGTCACACTCGACGTGTTTGCCGTCCACTGTCACTGATGCGCCTAACTTAGCTTTATCGGCGAGTATTGCATCACCCCGCGCCGAACGTAATTATTGTGGCGTGTTGTTGTCGACAGCTTTAGTTAAAGTATTTGATAATAATAATCGTGCGCATGTAGTGCGTGCAGTTCTCGACAGTGGCAGCACATCATGTTTTATAACGGAGCGACTGTGTAGGCGGTTAAATTTAACTACGAGTGTAATAGCCGGGTCGGTATATGGCATAAATAACGTGTTTTCACGCGTAGGCAAAAGATGTCATGTAAATATGACGTCGTTAGATAGCAACTACAGCGCTAACTTGTATTGTTTTGTTTTGCCGTTAATAGCGAATGCAATGCCATGTTGTGAGATAGATATATCAGACCTTAATATTTCTACTACTATTTGTTTAGCAGACCCTACGTTTTACGCGCCGTCAGATGTTGACATATTAATTGGTGCTGATTTATTTTGGGACTTGTTAGGGTCCCAAAGATTACAATTAGGTAAAGGAAAGCCAGTGTTGTGCGAAACAAAGTTAGGCTGGATTGTTTCAGGGCCTATTACTTACAAATACGATAAATATATTTCGAATAAAATAACATGTAATTTTACACAAACTAGTTCGTGTACTAGTAGTGACTTAGATGAGATTCGCAGCGACTTATTACGCTTTTGGAAGCTTGAAGAGATTAATACACAGTCCTCTAATTATTTACCTGAGGAGAAATCGTGTGAGGAGCACTTCACTCAAAATACGACGCGGTTAAATGATGGTCGGTTTTGTGTTCGTATCCCCTTAAAACAAAATAGTTCTGTTCTTGGTAATTCTTTTGATAGGGCTACGAATTTTCTATATTCTTTAGAACGACGATTAAAGACTAAACCGAGCCTCAGTGAATTATATCGTGACTTTATGTCTGAATATAAAACCTTGGGTCATATGTCCGAGAACAAGGATATTAATTTAAGTTCTTGTGGGTATTTCATACCACATCACGGAGTACTACGCGAGGGTAGTAGTACTACTAAATTGCGTGTAGTATTCAATGCAAGTTGTCCTACGTCATCGGGAATCTCCTTAAATGACATCCAGATGGTAGGCCCAACAGTTCAGGACGACCTTCTGTCTATCTTGCTACGGTTTCGTCAACACAAATATGTTTTATCAGCAGATGTTGAGAAAATGTATAGGCAAATAGTCATCCATCCATCTGATAGACATTTGCAGCAGGTGCTCTGGCGAGAGAATTTACATGATCCTATTAAGGTTTACACTATAAATACGGTAACATATGGTACAGCCAGTGCCCCGTTTCTTGCTACGCGCTGTCTTAAGCAATTAGGCGTTGAGTATAAGCTAGATAAAATAGCAGAGATAATCAGAAATGATTTTCTGGTTGACGATTTGCTTACGGGAGGGGATGAGTTCAATCAAGTGTTAAATATCCGCACAGAAGTCACAAATGTACTTGCGTCGGCTTGTATGCCACTTCGGAAGTGGAAGTCCAATGCGCCTGGGTTGGTATCTGAAGTATCTCAGTCTTCCTTAGATTTAAGTATGGGATCTAGTCAACCCAATAAATTATTAGGACTTGATTGGTTTGCGAATTCCGACGAACTAGGTTTTCTCCGTAAATTAAATCTGCCGTCAGAAGGCAGCACTAAACGTGATGTGCTTTCGGCGATAGCACGTATATTTGACCCGTTAGGTCTTTTATCCCCGTTCGTAATAACAATGAAAATGTTATTGCAAAGAATGTGGCTTGACAAGCTTTCGTGGGATGAGCCTTTAATTTCAGAGCATAACTCTGATTGGAATACAATCATTAAATCTTTGCCTTTATTGAATAGTTTTCGTATACCTCGAAGAGTTATATGTAATTCATATAAATTGCTAGAACTACACGTATTTACAGACGCGTCTGAGCGCGCCTACGGTGCGTGCGCCTATGTCCGTAGTATGAATGATAACGGTGAGTACATGGTTCGTTTATTAATGGCAAAAAGTCGAGTGGCGCCGATTAAACCCACCACTATCCCTAGATTGGAGTTGTGTGGTGCGTTAGTTGGAGCTCGTATATACGAGAAGATTTTAAATTCTTTACGAGTAAGGTTCAATCGTGCTTACTGTTGGACTGACTCCACCATAGTATTAGGGTGGTTACAGATGTTGCCTTCTAAACTTCAGCCTTTTGTGCGTAATCGCGTTGCTGAGATTTTAGACAAGGCGGGTAACTGTTCGTGGAGGCATGTTCCAACCGAAGAGAACCCAGCAGACCTAATATCTCGTGGCATGGATGCTAGTAGTCTGCGATGTTCGGAACTATGGTGGAGTGGACCGAGTTTCTTACAACGAGTTCAGTCTGATTGGCCTTCTCAGCTTCAACGGTTAGAATTGCAGTCGTTGCCCGAAACTCGACCCCATGTTGCTTTAAGCACCGTTGTTGAGGAGATTCAACATAGTGATAGTTTTATAGATTTTAAGCGGTTCTCTAATTATTTAAGACTAACGCGTTGCATGGCTTATGCTATTAGGTTTATTAAGTTATGTAGAAGGCTGCCTGTTGCTAGTAATTATTTAACTCAAGCAGAGTTACAGGACGCATTAAATGTTTTAATTCTACAGAGTCAGGTTGAATCCTTTCCGGAGCATAAATTACTTTTAAATAAGAAAGGTTTGCCTGCGAAAAGCGCTTTATTAAATTTAAATGTTTTTATCGATAAAAACAACATAATTCGTGTGGGAGGACGCTTAGAGAATTCTAATTTCTCATTTGATAAAAAACACCCAATACTTTTACACTCTACTCATGCGTTAACTTAATTACTATTTGATTTTGAACATAAAAGGTTAATGCACGCAGGCCCACAGCTGTTATTAGCAACTATTAGAGAAACTTATTGGCCTTTAGGCGGGCGCAACTTAGCTAAAGCTTGCTATCATAAGTGTGTACGATGCCATCGCCTCAAAGGGAACGTAGTTACTCCCTTAATGGGTAACCTACCGCAGCAGCGGCTTCTTCCAGGTGGTTATCCTTTTAATTGTACTGGTGTCGATTACGCTGGCCCAGTCATGTGCGCTAGTCGTCAAGGTCGCGGATGTAGACTGGTAAAGGTGTACATAGCTATATTTATTTGTTTTACCACTAAGGCAATCCATTTAGAGTTAGTAGGTGATCTCACTAGTAACAAATATTTATTGGCTTTATATCGTTTTATTGCACGACGGGGTAAACCCGTAGATATGTACTCCGACAACGGCACTTCATTTATTGGCGCATACAACGAATTATCCAAATTTTTAAAATCTAACTGCGACTCATTAGCGTCAAGTGTAGCTAACGATGGAATTAATTTCCATTTTATTCCCGCGTATACCCCTCATTTTGGTGGACTCTGGGAGGCGGGTGTTAAGTCGACCAAGTACCACCTTCAACGAGTGTTGGGAAATTGTAATGTCACTTATGAAGAACTTAACACTACGTTAGTCCAGATCGAGGCTATATTGAATTCACGCCCGTTAACGCCATTATCTTCCGATCCCGAAGACTACAGCCCGCTTACACCTGGACATTTTCTTGTTGGCCGGCCGCTTACTTCTGTGCCCCAGCCAAACTACCAGGACCACTCTTTAAGTCACCTGACCCGTTTCCAGAGGATTGAACAGCTTCGTCAGCATTTCTGGGTTCGGTGGAGCAAAGAGTTTGTCTCTGAATTGCAACAACGGACCAAGTGGCGTACCTGCAGAGATGGGTTGAAGCTGAACTCTTTGGTGGTCGTTAAGGAGGACAACCTGCCTCCTTTGAAGTGGAGATTGGGAAGAGTAGTGAAGATTTACCCTGGTTTAGATGGAATTGCTCGTGTTGCTGATATCCGGACATCCATTGGGATTATTAGAAGAGCCTTTAACAAGATCTGCCCGCTGCCCATTTCTACAGTTTAGTTGGTTGAAAGCGAATCTTTCAACGTCCGGGGGCATGTTAAAGCGCCTACGCAATTAGTGTGCGCAATAGTGCCTATGTACTTCGGCATCTATTTACCATTATAGGGCGCTTACGCTAAGGTGTATATGTTAGATATGTCGGTACATTATAATTTTTTACTTCAATCGATACTGTTCAGCCATTACAAGTTTTACCACATCGCTGCCTTTTATTTAAATCCATTAGCTGGATTACAGTCTGTACATAGGGTCATTCGTTTTTTTTCTTATTCTTTAGTTAAGTATTTTTCTTCTGTCCACAGTGTAAATGAAGGTACTAAAACTTTTCAATAAAGCTCTTTAGATCTATGGGTACTACCTATCTGGTAGTTTTGGTCACATTATTACTAAAATCCAGTTCCTCGACTATAATTTTATTGATGATTTACTTGATGTTCATTCATTAATGTCGGTGTACAGTGGATGGTCAATATCATAAAATAAATATTACTTAAATCGTAGCTCAGTCAAGCATAATTAAGCTATGTGCAGCTGTAGTAGAAGGTTAGTCTTATCCAAATTAACGCTTTTAAAAACCTAACTTTTCTCGTAATGGTAATACACATTAGATACACTCTAGTTATGCGACGATGCTGTAATGTCGGTATCACGGAATAATGAAACAACAGAAAGTACCACGTAGCGATCGCTCTTATGTCTCAATTATGCGGAGATCTGCAACGTTCACTCGTTCGTGAATCAATCTGGCTGTTGTTCCAACCACGCGACTTCTGCGACGCGGCTGAAGCGCGACAAATAACGTTGGAATCAATGTTATTTTCTGTGCATTAGAATATACACTGAATTCATTTTACAGGCTTCTCTTTTGTTTATTTATTTTCATACAAACAAAGCATAAAAGCATCTCATGTTATTTTTATTGTTCTTCGGTCGGAATCGAGGTAGTAAAATTTACGTGACTAATCTCTCGTAAATTACAGATCTATCGCTGGGAGGAATGGTGTACGTACGATAGAGCGACAGACACACTGACTCCCGGCAAGCCCTATCCACTATTTGTGAAGGCCATTTGGAGGAGACTAAACCCTCCTGTCCGACCGGTAATTTTTTATTTTTAAGATATATTTTCTACTTTGCAGCCGCGTAGTTAAGGGGTTTGTTGAAACAAATACTACACTTATTCGGCTTTATTCCGGCTTTTATTATTTATATCAGCAATATAATTAGGTAGGCACTGCTTGGCTTAAGGTGCGGCTAGCTCAGCGGCTTTTTTACCGAACATACATCTACATATATAATATTTTCCACCCACTTTTGCCGTCCCGCTGTTGCCTGGCCAAGTTTACCCAATAGCCCAAGCAGGATATGTTTTCTTTTGGGTAAGTTGGAAACTACGATAGATTTTTATTCAATTCGGTTCAAAAAGTCCTATAAATTTCCTATAAATGGTAATTTCACTATGCGCTCGCTTGAAACCATGGCCTTGATTTTTTATGAAACAAAATGCAAAAATGTTGAAAAAAAAACACTACGTTTTATCCGCTTCTATCGCATATCTAAGTTAATGATATAAAAAGAAAAGTTTACTGGAATAAAAAGTTGCATATTAAAGATTTACAATAATTGCAAAACATAAAAAAACATTTATTGTATTATAAAAACACTCAAAATCACAAAAAAGAAAGTATGCGAAAATGCAGCACTATTTTCAAATAGTTTTATAAATACTCATGTATCAATACTTCGCACATATATGTTTTCCTAACTGTTTAAACATCAATAATTTCATAAACTTCACGTGTAGGATGTCTAAATGGAAGTACCTTTGACACTGCTCACTGGGCCCTTTCAGCACTTATAAGCACGGTCTTGGCCGTACCGCCCCAGATGCATATGCAATATCTTATGATACATTCACACAGAGCTTGATAAGATGTGATCAGAAGTTTAGGGTCAACTACTGAGCGTAGTTTTTTGAAGACAAAGATCAAAGATGTGCGGCCGCCAAGTTAGTATGTCATCTACTACCCCTAAATCCTTGACAATCCAGTACATGCTGTGGCGTCTGTTTGTGCCGATCTATGATTTTAACTCTAGCTTCAATTTAACGTTCATAAATGTCACTTAGTATCTTAATTGAATAAATGATTTTGAATTTTGATAGGAGACACTCTTGTCAGCACCATACAGTCGCAGTTTTACCGATGCACCCTTCTGTTGCATGGAAATGTATGTATCATAAGGGTTTGGCTTACCGTAAGTGCTCCCAATAATGATTTACTGAAGCACATATATTTGGTCTTATATGCATTTAGCGTCAGAAGACTATTTTCGAACCGTAATATTTTAATAAATCGAACCCATGATTTCAAGCGAGCGAAATTATTATATCTTATGGCTTTTCAGATCGAATTCAACAAAAACCTATCATACTATCCGACTTACTCAAAACAAAATAATATCTAGTAGATCCAGCCTGGACTACAAGTGTATGTGCGGCTAAGCCGAGCGGTCGTTCATCTTCCTACATAATGTTCGTTATACCGGCCGGCTATACCGATTAATCTGGCTCAGGGCTCAGGCTCAGGCTAAATTCTAACGAATATCATAAATGCAAAAGCGAGTTTATTTATTTGTTACGGTTTCACGCCTTAACTAGTGAACGGATCGTCATGAAATTTTGTATACACGTTGCCTGCGTCACAAAAAAGGACATAAGATACTTTTGAGAAAAAGAAATAGCATTCCCGAGGGATGGAAAATAACTTATACCTGAAACCTAAAACCTGCAAAAACTGGTACAGTCTGTGCGGAAGAGAACCGTCGTAGGATTTGAGGTCACAGCAGTGCTAAATTACCTTTTTTGTTATGTTGACAACACTTTTACGTAATAATACTTCGACAGTAAACAATACTATACAATACAATAAACAATAAAGACGTAACAGTGTAAAAAGATAATTTAGCACTGCTGTGACCTCAAATCCTACGACGGTTTTCTTTTCGCACAAACTCTACAAAACAATGTATTTAAAACTCAGTAAGTTCTATTGTATGTTAAACACATACATAGCAATAAAATATCATCTATGTAGTACAGTTTACCAACAAATTCATTCCTCACACTATAATGTACACCACTAACAGACATAACAACCATTAAAACAACTAAGCACATTTTAATTGCCCTTAAAAAGGTAATATACTACAAGTTAAAACGTTCACAGTTGCGCGAACTGAAATTAAATCTCCAAAAGGCGCATAGACCCAAAAGTTGTAGTGCGTAACGGACCCAGTAAAGTGCCTGTTAACTATACCATAAATAAACTTCAGTTACATTAGAGGTAGAAACACCTAACTCTGGACCTGATGTCTCTAACATAACATATTTGTTAAGTCATACCTTTTGCGGATTTTTTTGAAAATCGATATTTGTGTTTCGCTGAGTGAGTGTGGTTACCGGAGGCGCAAAACCCTTCCCTCTGCCTCCTCTCCCCGTCTTTCCTCCTTTGCCCTACTCCCACTTTAAATGCCGGCAACGCTCTTCTGACTCTCGAGAGTTGTCGGTGCCAAAGCAAAAAAAATATGTAGATACGATTTAAAATCTTTAATTTTACTAATTTCTCCTACTTTTATAAGAAACGAAGGTAAAAATACCTGGTATTTCAACGGTCATTAATCGGCTAGTCCTTTTTTTTCAAAAAATATTTTTGTAACTGCATGTTAGAGTGAGTTGGTTATCAGTGATTTAAGTAAGTGTTCTTTGCCAGATACACCTTGTATTCTTTTTATTTATTTCAACCTAAAACACGCCTGTTTATTTATGCGATCGAAAAATCCTTCCGAAATTGACGTTACGTTTTTACAATCAAGGCAACAACATCTTTATTCAAAATAGGCTCAAGACAACTTGACCTGGATATCTAAATCCTTGGTACGTTCGAATCCTAGCTCGCTATGAATAAAAGATAAAATAGAAGTACTCGTATTTCTACTTTGTCAGACACTTCAGCCCAACCCGATACCAACATAATATGTCTAATCAAAAATACTTTATTTCAACATTGGCTTATACCACAATTCTCTTAGCGCAATTAAAGTGCTAATACGCACATACTGACACACTTACAACCCTATTTAGAAGAACTTGTTTTTAAATTAGTGTTAGAACTATTCGCTTTTTGCATAAATATAGTTGATTGGTTTTACATTGACACAGTTTTGAATATGAACTACCTAGCATTTATATTTTACTGGCTACCACCCGTTGCTGCTGCTAAGTAATGGAATAAAACAATATTCTGACTATAAATTAGCTAATTGAGATAAAAGTCTCTACAGTTGGGCCGAACTGCACACAGTGTGCAATATTTCATTAAAATCATTTAAGTTTAGGAGTTCATCGCGAAGAAACAACATGACACCAAATTTTAATGTATACAACTAGCTTCCCGGCCACGTGTAGCTGTGGCTAGGTAATTTGCAATAAAACAAAAAAAAAACTATCCTATCTCTCAAGTTGGACCAAAATGCACACATTGTGCAAAATTTCATTAAAATCCGTTTATTAGTTTAGGAGTTCATCTCAAACATAAGAAGTAAAACGATTTTTTACAAATAAAGATAATAAGCATGACAGTGAATATGTACTTACCTGTCACCTGTCATGTACTACACACTACATCACTTTTTATAATATATAATATAATCCACATTTTAAAAATTATTTCTCAGATTACAAGTTAATCTGAAAATATTTTTTATGCAATTATGTCTAAAGTGCTTTTCGGATTGGATGTAATTTGCCAAACAGATAGATTGCATACATTTCACATTAATGAGCGCAAGGAAATCAAGATTTAAGAATGAAGTGACAAAAGCTAGTCTAAGGCGAAGTGGTTAAAAACATCACCTCACAAAACGGCACCGTGATGAGTTTGATCCAAACATGAGACTGTTATTTGTGTGATTGAAGACAGTCATTCTGAGTGTAGCTTTGTAATATATAAAGGGCTATCCATAAATTACGTCACACGAAATTCACGATTTTTAACCCTCCTTGTCGCAGGTGGTCACATTTGTGGAACCCCGAGTTTACAGCCAGAACTATAAAAACGGCAGTTCCAAATTTTTTTTTTTTAATAAATTCAACATCACATTATAAAATAAAAACGATATACATATAATAAATGGTATTAATGAAAGATCTAATAGTGGAAAGAATCACTTTATGTCCATGGACTTTCAACCCGCTCCTTTAAATTATTTATCACTGGCATAGCTTTACAAAAACATCATTTACGTGCAAATTTCGCTAGTAAGGCAGGCAGCAATCGGTTCCGTGGTTTTTGCGTGAAAGAGTAACAAAAATCCATAGATCCTCACAAACTTTCACCTTTATAATATTAGTAGGATATTCAAAAAGGAGTGTAAATTTTATACAACTTCTGTTTACTCAAAATTATACCGTTAATAGTTATATTTAATAAAATATTTTGCAACACGCCTACGTAAAACTACTTTCATTAAACCTCCAGGAAATTAAACAAATGAGGCGAAAGGAGCAAGCAAGCCCAAACATTTAGGGATATGAAGGTCGCTAACTAGTAAGTTAGCGACTATCATATTTCCTAAATGTTTGTTCATGTCACAAAACTTAAATCATATTACGTACAATATAAACACAGAAAATATGGTAATAGTTGCAATAATTCTGGGCAAACTTTCACAAGTATAAGTTTATAACCGATTTCAAAGTAGGTACTTAAGAGGATTGTTTACACGTATATTTTGGTACCTACAAACTCAAGTTCAATCATAAATATGTTTAATATTTTGTGTTGTAAATATTTAAATGAAATTAAGGCATTAGTGAAGGTAAGTAATACCACTACACGGTAAATAAGTTTCATGAGATATTCGTCTGGCTCTTGGCTGGATTATGTTTAAATTTACAATTTCATTTATTGTGTTAAATTAAGACACAGGGCGGTGATTGTTGTGCATATCTAGTCTTTTGTGTTTGATGAGTCTCTTGACCGTCCATTGAATAAAACTCCAGATAATTTAACATCGCGATTTATAAAGAGACATGAGTTGAGTAGGGCGGCGCCATCTATTGATACATTTTCGAAGTAACTCAAGTATTGTAGCATTGTAGTCGCAGAATCCCATATTTTCAATAAACACATTTTACAACATACGAACTTAAACGGAGGTTGTTTAAACTCATATATATACCTACACTGTTATAAATGTTATATAAATTTTCACATCTAAACTAACTACGCACGTGCTGGAAACATTCGCCCTCATAATTCAAACGGGTTAGTTTCGGACTCACAATATACCAATTGAGAGGCGCTACCTGTCGCCTCGCTCAAAGAACCACACCCGCCTGGAATTTATTATTAATGCATGAGTTTCATCGCGATGTTTTCATATACCTTTTGAGGGTTGTAACAGAATGGAATGTTTAAATTGTACACGGCAAGCATGGGCGTGCGAATATCAAGAGCTTTTTGTTAGATAAACCTTATGAGAGGATTTTACGTTTTTGATAAATTAATCGACTTGTATATTTAATATTAATAGCACAGGCCACAGGCTTCCATTTCTAAAATAAAAATGTTTTATCTCTTTCAAACAATTTATTGGGGAAAACTTCTAAATATACGAAGTTGATTAACGCGGTCCTTACTTTAATTTAGTTATATTTTCCCTCTTTTAACGAAACGCTCTCTCTAATAAAAACTTACCCACTAAATTATTTTTAAAGCAATCAAACAAACAAATCAAACAATACAATCGTTCTCCCGTTAAATCCACCGAGGCTTTTAATTATTCTAATTGCCCTTAGAGAACAAGCGACTTCAATTGAATGGCAATTTTAGAGTTAAAATATAATAAATCAACGCTAAATCCTCTGCGGGAACAAAACACATTAAAATTATTATCATTAACAGAGCATCATAATCCGTTTGACTCTGTCCCCTCTGTGTCCGCCCAAGGTTCCCCCATTACAAGTGCAATAACCGTTATGGTGATTACGTAAAAAGCATATAAATTGCCTTTAAAACATCATAACTTCAATATAAAAAAAAAATATAAACAGGCATTATTTAGATACTACGAGTACAACGTAACTGCAAGTAAATAAGCGGTTTTAAGCCGATATATCAGTGACTTTCATGGTTAAGTAAGCGTTACACGTTTATTTTTTAAGAATGCTAAGTCACTAGAAAAAGAAACATGCGAAGAAGGTACTAACTTCTTCTTTGGAGTGACATGAAACTGCCTCTTTAGCGTAATGAAACTTGGACAGATTTCCTGCCTCTGGATAGCCGTTACTAGGGGCGGATAAGACCTTGGAGTTAGAGGGCTATCTCTATATAGTACAACTATATTTTTTCGACTTTTTAACGCCACCCGACTAGGAAAGATTTTTATACTACTGAGGAACCACTAAGGGTAAGCGAACATTTTAACCTAGAGGGCATTGCATATTTTTAGGGTGCTTTTATTTGAGACTAATTTTATAGCGCCAACCCCAACACGTTCACCGTGGGGACGTCTAGGTCTAGAGACCACGTTGTTACAACAAAATACGTTAAGTTTTTAGCATCTACGCTTTAAATTGGAGAGAGCAATGCACATTCGCCATTAATATAACATGAAATACGGCGACAGCGTGGACACCGCGCGATGACCGCAAGGAAACTTTAGTCATGTCTAGCCGAGCCGCGATGTCGTTTTCTGGCGATTGTTGTCAAAAGTAAACTTAAGAGTTTAGAGGATTTAAAAATATATGAACCCACTTCCCTCCTTTGCGAAACGGAAGAAAAAAAGGTAAAGGGTGAAGGCACCACGGAATCGTTTCAGTTTATGGCTTCTAAGTGAGGTATGTTTGGTTCCAATAATAATTGTGTATGGTAATAGGTACGTAATGTCCAAACGTATGGCAATTCACCCTAATTTACACAACATCGGCCTAGCATTCCACTACAAATATCACATTAATAGAAGAAAATTCTAGGTCCTGGGCAATCGGTTACCTTCAGCTGGGCTTGTGTTTTTCTTCAGGCTAACAAGGATCATCCCTTTATGCCCTTTATCTGAAATTGTCGCCTGTGGTATTTCCGGACCGATAACACCTTCAAACCTTCAAGAAAAGAGCGTACTCCCATCTCAAAGGCCAGCAACGCACTTGTGACTCTTGAGTTGCAGGTGTCCATGGGCGACGGTAGTCACTTACCACCAGGTGACCCGTCTGCTCGTTTGCCCCTTTAATATTTAGTAAAAAAACTTAAAATAGCCACACATTTGACTTCTTTAATTACTCCTATAAAGTATGTATTCTATAATGTGTAGTATTAGGTAGTGTGAATTTAAATCATGCAAAGTTTCATTTGAATCCGTTCAGAAAACAGATAGACAAAAAGAAAACTATAGTTTTGATATTTCAATGTGTTCAATTCCTTAATGTTTTCTGAGAAAAAACTTTTGAAGTGTTTTGAACGGTTTTATCTGGATTTGATCAATAATTAATTATGTACGTGAATTTACTATTTACCTATATATAAAAAAGTGTGCGTCTACTTATGCGTAAGAAGTTATACGTAAGAAGTTATACTTCTTATTATAAACGCATTATCTAGTTAAATAAAGTTTATTACAATATCATAATAAATAATACTATACCATCAACTAACCTCAATTCTACAAACGTACTCAACATGTAAAAAACCATTTTTATCACTGATAATCACAGTAAATTATTTATCTTCAAATCAATAAATTGTTAATAAATATCAGTTACCACCAAAGAAGTTTTACTTTAAAAAAATTGGCAGTTATGGGACTGCCGACAGAAGTGCAAATTTAAACGAAACGACGAACTTAAAACGTCACTTTAGCAGGTTGGTGACATTCATTAATAAGGACCTGACAGAACTCAATGTTTTGATTAGCGCCCTGGATCTATATATGTATTAGTAGCGTGACGGTCAAGAGTTCAGTGCTTTTCCCCGTAGCAAAAGTGCACAAACGTGCCTAAAGAAGTTTTCACTTCAGAAACGTGTAGATACTTTGACTCTGGAAAGCGCACAAATATACGACGTGAATAATTACATACACACTACATTTACAATAATATTTTTACGTATAATTTCGTAAATGTATCTTCATATAATTCTTTTCAGTGCCCTGAGAAAGACATAATAACGCGAAACAAAAATTGTTTCGCGTTTTCGTACATTCTTTCTTTATTATATCAAGTTTCAATTATTTAAACCTTTCGTTCCTAGAAAGGGTCTGCGAATCTCGTTTGCTAGAGTCTCGGCTAAGCTGACCTATTTATGCTGTAACAGAATTGAAACACTCAATATCAGAATTAACAAGCTTAATTTACGTAGACCTAATCTCTTTTTTTGAAGAAGTCCGAACTTAATTAGATTACATTACAATATCACTGCATCTAGGTCAATTGCAACTTGTCGATGTAAATTTGGTCATTACAACGCGTGACACTTAACATCTAATACAAAATCCTAAACGAGCCATTCTTGTCTACATATTAAGTAGATACATTTGAAATGTAACAGAAAGGTATTAGGTAAGGTAAGGCCTAAAAATAGTTATTTTAGCTTAACATGGATTTAAAAAAATAAAATAAAACACTATTCCTGGTGATACACAACCTATTATCAATTTTCACGTTTATTAAAATTTTTTCTTTCATTGACATAGTCGGACAAAACAAGACATTCGGCCAACATCCTTAGTATTAAATATCTATTGTTTCATTAATGTAAACCCTCTCTAACAAAACATTAGCATTATCGGTCAATTTTATTTTATTTTTTTGTTTTTATTTCAAAATTTTATGCATAATGTGTACAGAGGCGGACTTAATGCCAAAGGCATTCTCTGCCAGTCTACCTTAGGGTGATGTAGAAATGAATGAAGTAGGTGCACTAAAAGGTGAGATAAGAATGAGTGAAAAAGGAAAAAAAAATACATACAAGAATATTTAAATATTATAAATACAAAATTACCTTTATATTTCTACTGTTCTGATGACTCCTCCAATGTACGGAAGAGGAGAGCACGAACCTTTGCTTTAAATGATAGGCGACTAGGTGCCATCCTGATTTCTTGCGGCAAGGCGTTCCAGAGAAGGACGGACTGAATTATGAAAGAAAAACTGACACATGTTGAAGAATGACTGGGACATAATAGGAGAAGATTGTTTGAAGAGCGGAGATTTCGGCTATGATTGGAGCAGAGATACTGGAGAATGGAAGTAAGATATGTAGGAGAAGTAGGTGAATTGAGAATTGAATACAGAGTAGTAAGGGCGCGCAGATGACGGCGCTGACGAATCGGAAGCCAGTTTAATTCAGACCGAAAAGAGGAAACATGATCATACCTGCGAAGATTATGAAGAAATGAATCGAATGCAGTTATTGAGAAGACGGTCGTATTTGTTGAGAAGGTCTGCATTCAGGTCGTAGCATACATCACAATAATCCATTATGGGGATAATCAAAGTCTGAACCAACATAGACTTTTGTTTTAGATGGGAGAAAGTTTTTAAGGCGGTACGCCCGCAGTGTTCCTGTAATTCTTTGGCTGACACTAGTAATCTGCGTTTGCCAGTTAAGGTTAGTATCAATAAGCAGGCCAAGATCTTTGACAGATGGACTAAAAGGATAGATCCGTTGAAAGTTACAGATGGCAGTCTCTCAAGGTCTAACTTCCTTATCAGGCGTTGACTGCTTACAATGATGGCCTGGCATTTAGTTAGGTTTACCGTTAAACCAAATCTGTCTCACCAGCCACAAATAGCTTCCAGGTCTCGATTAACCATTAAAATAGCCTCGGATATTTTGTCAACAGTGGCTTGATAGTATAGTTGCAGGTCATCGGCATAAAGATGATACGCACAGCCAAGATTCGGAGTAATGAAATTGATAAATATAGAGAATAATAGAGGAGAGAGGATGCCGCCTTGAGGGACACCAGAGCCAAGATCACGCCAATTTGATAAGGATTCACAGACTGCTGGCACCCTCGAAGATATGACGAGAACCATTCCAGTGCATCAGCTGGTATCATAAGATAGGACAGGATGGCTAGAAGGATTTCGTGATTGACGGTGTTAAAGGCGTTCGAGAAATCAACCAGAGCTAGCACTGTAACTTTAGACTCCTCTATTCCCGCCCTGATGTCGCCAGTCACTTTCAGGAAAGCGGAAGTTGTACTGTGTCCCGGCCTGAACCCTGACTGAAAAGGACTCAAGAGATTGTTACGGAATATAAAATGTGATAGCTGCTGGTAGCCACAGGCCTCAAGAACTTTGGAGAGGAAGGGAAGAATGGAAATTGGTCGTAAGTGATTCAGGAGGGTAGGATTAGGAACTTTCGGGAGAGGGATGACAAAAGCGTAGCGCCATAGGGAAGGGAAGATACCCGAATCAAGTGAAAAATTCACTATATGTGTCAGCACGTGAAGAAGATGATCGAGGATGGGAATGACCATACGACGATTGATGTGATCGCTCCCCATAGCGTTGGACTTAATAGAGAGGATTATCTTTTTGACATCATCACCTGGTGCAACTGGAGAAAATTCAAAGAGATAAATATTAGGACGAGGTAAGTCAGCCAATTCCTTTAAAGTACGACTCTTGATTTGATGATCGAACAACGGAAGTGAGGTGAAATGGCGATTAATGTCATCTAAATCAGAAGTCGCAGAAGGGTTACATTTTTCAGACTTTCCAATACCCAGGGTACCTAGAAACTTCCAAATGTTTGGAGCAGAAGAACAGTTAATATTACTGAGAATATGGCAGCGTTTAGAATTACGCACCATCTGATTATACCGATTTCATGCAACCTTGTACAGAGTCCAATTTTCCTCACACCGGTTTTTCTGAAAAGTACGATAAGCCTTGTCTCTGCGCCTCAGCTACTCGGACGCCTGCTGACAACCAAGGCGCTGGTGGACGCTTTATTCTTACTTTCCTTATAGGAGCGTGTTCGTCATAGAGCTGAATCACTGTGTTGTTTAATATGTTGACTTTTTCGTCCACTGTAGAAGCCTCCAACAAAGGTTCCCAATTTAATTTATAGGCATCACTGCGTAATTTATCCTCGTCTATCCGTCCAAAACAGCGAAGGTGGCGAATTTGAGGGGGTGGTTTTCTAGGTTTTAGGGCATAGGAGAGGTAAATGAGGTCGTGATGGGAAAAGCCTGGAGCATGGTACTGACCATAACTGCGGACAAGGGAAGTAGAGGAGGTAAGGATCAAGTCTAGCCATGTGTCAGGTCCATCGATATTATGGTGAGTGGCCGACAATGGTAGAATATGTAGGCTAGCGGACTCGATGAACTGGAGAAGTTTACGGGATCGGAGGGAATTCGGAGCAAGGAGATCAGTATTGAAATCACCCATGATGATATGATGTGTATGCTCAGACCCTAAAGATTCCAGAATCGATTCGAGACTGGAGAAGTAATCAACAGAAGGAGGACAATAAACAATTCCTAGAACAGATTTGGTGCCCTTAAGTGAGATTTCAAGAAAAAGATATTCTGCTGAAGACGTAGTAGAGGGAAAGGAAGAAGTTATGATTTTGTACGAAAAAAAGCTACGAAGATAAATAGGGACTCCACCACCTCTTCTGTTGATACTGTCATTAAGTACGAGAATGAAACCAGGGAGGGGGTAAGTGGTAGACAGTAAGTGAGGTTTAAACCAAATCTCTGAAACCAGGATGGCATGTAGATCGGTGTCTGTGAAAGCCTCAAGTAAGTCACTGTAGTGGCTGGGTATACTTTGCGCGTTAATGTGACACACATTCAACCAGCTTGCAGGTTGATTGTTGAACACCCATCGCACAGAGTCACCAAGAGTATCACTTAAAGAACAGAAACTGTCATCGCTTGAAGAGTTACAAGATTCGTTAGCTGAATGAAAAGATTCTCATCAGAATACATAACGGAAACTATAAAAAAAAAATATATATATATATATATTTAAATACAATATAAATATACAAAAAATAAATAATATATATATGAAAAAAACTATATATCGTGTAAACAGTTGCTATATATGTACTTCAGTAGTGTAAACAAATCTACACCACCCGCCAGCCGGACCCAAAATATACAAACAAATGTAGAAAAAGAACAAAAACAAAACTATACTTAACACCATAGCATAAAACCAGTGACCTCTATTATACAAGGGTCAGTGCATAAAGTACAATTTGTCACTTTCAAAATAAGACTTGTTAGCGTTTTACGTCATTCATGGGTCCTACTACACAAAAATATGACACACCTTTCGATAATACTCTTAATATTATTGGTTTCTCGGAAATCTAACGATTACGATCAAATTTTATATCTTTATAATACTTTACTTTCCAAGTTTATCGAGATAGGCATCATTTAACGTCGAGCGAAGCTCTGTCAGGTACTTACGATAAAATATTACGAGGGTTACACTGAAAGCTTTTATAACTGGCCTGTAAATAAAGATATCAATTAAAAATTTATTTCAGTTTCGAATATACCTAACTCTTTTGGAAGTCAGTAGATGTACGTTTAAATAATTTGTAATTTTTTCATAATATCTAACGGCTTATATCTTCATATATATATTTCTTCTGTACGTGTCTGCGAGAATACCAGCGTTGCAGAGCGATCTGCGACACTAGCTGACGCAGGTACCCTATTTGGTCTTCAGTACCACCCTAGTCTTAAGTCATATGATTTTAACCGACGAAAAAAAAAGGAGGTTCTCAATTCGACCGATTTTTTTTTTTTATGTCTGTTCAGCCCTCACTCCGTTATTTATGAACCGACTTTGATTATTCTTTTTTTGTTAGATAGGGTATACCTCAAGGTTGGTCCCATGTCAAGGAAATCAGGATCTGATGATGGGATCCTGTAAAAATTGAGAGAAACCCTCGAAAATTGTAGGAACGAATAGTGTTTCTGTTTACTTTTTCAGCCCTCACTCCGTTATTTATGAACCGATTTTGATTATTCTTTTTTTGTTAGATAGGGTATACCTCTAGGGTAGTCCCATGTCAAGGAAGTCAGGTTCTGATGATGGGATCCTGAAAAAATTGAGAAAAACCCTCGAAAATTGTAGGAACGAATAGTCTTTCTGTTTACTTTTCATTACTTTATCAGGTATTGCGTTTAGAAATCATCATCATTTTTCATCATCATCATCATGATGATGAAAAATGATTTTATATTGTTATCACTGAAGATACAAATAAAATATTTTTCTTGCTTTCTTTCTTTCTTTCTTTCTATGTCACTGAACTCCTACTAAGCGGCTGGAGCGATTTTAATGATTTTTTTTGTGTGGCTTCAGGTGGATTCGAGAATGGTTAAGATTCACAATTGGACCCGGTAGATAGTGCTACGATAGAGTTACAGGAAAACGTCTGTCGGGTCCGCTAGTATATATATATATATATATATATATATATATATATATATATATATATATATATATATATATATATATATATATATATATATAGTCTAGGATGGGTGACCATTCTTAACAAATTGAGACCCCCTCCGTGCCTCGGAGAGCACGTTAAACCGTCGGTCCCGGGTGCCATACAAACATCTGTGGCATTCGTTACAGGTAGTTGGAGCCCTAAAAAAAAAAGTCCGACAACCTGGTCTAACTACAGAACTTCGATATCGCTTCACGTAAAATATCAAAGTTCGGCCGTACCGTAGTTAGATTGAAAGCCGACCCCAACTTAGTTGGGAAAAGGCGCGGAGGATGATGATTATGGACTCTATCCCGCGCGAATAATCAACGCACGAATTCCGACAATGTCAAGTGTTTTTAACAATAACAAAAACGTAAAAAAATGGATGTCTATTCTTGGCCCATAAAAATCCTCAAAAGGTCACGTCTCGAAATGCAGGTGACAGGCGTCCATTACACGCTCATGCAAGCGTCAATCTACAAGAAATCACTATAGCCATATTTTACCTGACATTTTTTTCTTTTTTTCTCACCGGTAGTATTATAAAATGGTATTTATTTTCTTTGAAAAATCTTCTAATGAAGCATTTGATTGGTGGTCTTAAAATTGGTAACAATTGTGCTAAATTTTCAGTCCCAAAATCAAATTAATGATATTAAAAGAACATGTAATATCTACTAAAGTAGTATACCATAGTTACTATAACCGAAGTAACTATTATCTTATCTGTGCTATAACTTTTAAATTAAAACAAACACTATGACGTTCACGTCGTCAAAGTAAGTTAAACATTGTTAGCGAGTCCATAATAAAAACAAATCCTAACCAATATTATAAATATGAAAGTGAGTTTATTTGTTTGTTACATTTACATGCCCTAACTGCTCAACCGATCATTATAAAATGTTGTATAAAAGTTGGCAGGGCTAGGTTTTTTTTTATGGTATAGGGGCAAACGAGCAGACGGGTTACCTGATGGTAAAAGACTACCGCCGCCCATGGGCACCTGTAACTCAAGAGTCACAAGTGCTTTGACACCCTTTAAGGTGTAAATAGGGGAAGAGGGGGAGAAGGGGGAAGAGCAGGAAGTCGGGAGAGGGGGATGAGAGGGGAGGAGAGGGGGAGAGGGGAAGGACGGAAATAGGGGAGAGGGAAGGGTTAGGGCCTTTTTTTATTTTGTGCGTGTGGAAACACCATTCTCGGGCCGTCACCTCACCGGGGTTTTCGGTGGGGCGGTGTGTCGGAATCAAACCGACTAAAACCACACGGTATGCCATACTGCGCCTTAAGTACGAGGGATCCGGGAACAGCTTTTATTAAGACATCCGAAACCCTCCTAGCGCCTGCGAGCAAAAGCGCGGGCACCACCTTCGGGCACAAAAAAAACCTCTCAATTAGGCGACGTCCAGGCACACGCGGACGCCGCCTTCTCGCGGGGGGCCACTATACCGGGTGAAGGGGAAAACTTGTCCCGTCCACCCGCGGCCACATTCAGGGTGGCATGAGGCGCTGGTACGCGCTCGCCCCGTTCGCCGTTCGGCGAATTAGGTCCGAGTGGAGATCGTCCTCCCGGACCCTTTCCGCCGCCTCCTTCTGCGAGATGACGTCCTCACAGAAGGTAGCGACCGCGGTAAATTTCCTGTCGCTACCGGCCATGGACCGTATGACGGCCGGTAGCGAGAGATCCCCTCCGATGACTGCAGTGAGGGCCCGACGCTGAATCGCCCAGGCGGAGTAAACCACCAGCGTGTGCTGAGCCGAGTCCTTACTGCAGTCGCAGTGGTGACAGGCGAGACTCAGTTCCCTCCTAGCGACCGAGTGCAGGTACTTCCCGACCACAGCTCACTACCTCTTCGGTCACGGCCCTCAGGCGCAACACAGCACCGACAGTCGAACGCCCCGCTCGAAAACGGAATTGGGCATCCGACAAATCGGGGCCGACCTTGCCAAGGAGCCGGACGATGCAGGCAGAAAGGACCCTCTCAAACAATTTACCCGCCTCGTCCAGCAACACGAGGCCGCGACCGAGTCGGTAGGCCGTCCCGGCTTCCTTAAAAGGACCATATTCGCGCTCTTCCAGCAGTCAGGGAAGCGCCCGGACGCCAAGCTAGCGTCGAACACCTCCCTGAGGTGGTCGGACATGTGATTGACGGCAAGGGCCAACACTCGGGCAGGGATCCTGTCTGGCCCGGGGGCGGTGTTCTTGGAACGGATACGTAGAACAGCCGCCCCTGCCTCCGCCTCCGTAACGGGTGGAACACCATCCTCGTTCTCCCCGTCGTTTGCGGCCAAGGGGGCCATCGACGGGGGTACGTGTTCCACCCGTTGCGGGAAAAGGTCCTCAACCACTTCCTGCAGGCAGCTGGGCTGGAGAGTCTCCGTAATTGGCGACGCGGCGCAACAAAAGCTCCGCGCGATATGGGCGTCCCCAGGGGTCACCATTGAGACCCTCCAGCATCTCCTTTCTTTTCTCCTCTTTGGCGCGGCTAATGGCCAGCTTCAGAGTTTTCCGCGCCTCTCGGTACTCCTCATGAAGCTGGTCCTCCTCCCCCTCTTCGCGGCGACGCCGCCGGCTGCGAGTGTAGGATCTCCGGGCACGAGTACAGGCCGCACGGAGGTCCGCCAACTCCTGGGACCACCAGTAGACCTCCTTCCTTGGAGGCCGACGACCTCGGACGCGAGGCATGGCCGCATCGCAAATCTGCGTAATCGCATCGCGAAAGCGGCCCCCAACAGTAAATAATGGCTGCCTCCTCCAGTAGATCCCTATCCACCTTTGTAACAGCCCACCGCGGGAAGCGGGAAGAACGCCACGCCGTGTGACCCCTTCTGGGGTCCTGGATCCGGGAGAGCTCGAATCGGATTACAGGTGATCCGAGAGCGTCTCAACCTCTTCCAAGACACGCCAGTTCCTTACTCGCGCGGTGAGATCAGGGGTAGCGAACGAAAGGTCCATTATCGACCCCCCCCCCTGCTGTCGCACGCACGTGTTGAAAGCACCCCTATGTTTAGGAGACAGAGGCCCATCGATGCCGCCCACTCCTCCACGGCATCGCCCCGTGGGTCCGTCCTGGAGGAACCCCACGCAATGGACTTTGCGTTGAAGTCCCCCAGCACTAGGACGTGCTCAGACGTTAGTCGCCGCATCGAGGTCGCCAAGTTGTTGAGGAAAACCTCGAAGTCGCTCAGACTCCGGTGGGGGGAAAGGTAGACACCATATATGGTGATACCCCCCACTCGGCAGCAACATATGCGGTACCCTTATCTCTTAGCGACAAGGGCGGGGAATGAGCCGCCGTGGAGCTGATGACTGCCACGGAGCCGTCCCGGTCACCCATCCAGTTTGGACGGGGAGGAACGTAATAGGGCTCCGAGGCTACGGCTACACCGATCGACCACTCCGCCATGGTTTGCAGGAAAAGATCCTGCGCACCGGCAGAGTGGTTTAGGTTCGTCTGGATAAGGAGGCTAGAAACTTGGTCCATTTATTGTACCGTCTCTATAACTTCCTCCATGGGCGACGACGACGACGCCGGTATTACATCGGTGGCAGCCTGGGTTGGTTGGCTAGCCTCCGATGATTATTTAGAAGTGCGGGGAGGTTTGCAGCCCCCCTGTCCCATCTGGTGGTTGGCGGGCAAGTCACCCGCCACACACGCTGGGCAGTGAGGGGCGGCGCAACATTCCGCTGCCTTGTGCCCCGGTCGACAACAACGGAAACAAAGTCCGCTGCAGTCAAAACAACTCGCGCACTTGACGCGGATGTGTCCCGACGATAGGCATTTGAAACACCTCATCCGTCTCGCCACCAGGACTGTTACCCTGGCGTTCACGAAACCGTTGAGGACCTTGCCGGCGTCGCCCAAAATTTTCGCCTACGCTACGGGACAGCTTACCCACACCGCGCCAAGGCCTCCTGGACCTGGGCGGATGGTACTGACTCTGATTTTGTCCGCGTTGCATTCCGTCTTCTCCTGAATGTGAATACGGACACCCTCCACCGTCACAGAGTCATCCAGGCCCGAAATGCGTAGCTCTGCGCACTTTGTGGGCCTGGCGATCTTGACACCATCCGTCGCTGCAAATAAACCCCGCAGCTTCTCGGCGAAAGAATCGGCCGCTTTCGTCCCGGGGAACTCCAAAACTCGAGCCCCCGTCTGGGCGAGGCGCATCCTCACACCTACAGCCCTGAACTCACCGGCGAGGCTATCCCGGGCTTTCTTGAAAACGGCCGTGTATGACAGCCCGCCGTCTGTCGCCTCCGTTGAAACCGTTATGACCACAGCCGCTGCCTTGGGCGGCTGCAGTTTTCGCGGCTTCTTTGGGCTGGCTACTGCCATCGATGGAGCCTGCGGTGAAGAGGCTGCTTTCTTGGCAGCCTTCTTGTTCCGCTTTCGGGACCTTTTGTCTTCCCCGACTTTCTGCCACCCGTCGCTGGAGGAAGCAGACGGGAGGGCAGACGTCGAGGGCACAGGCTCAGTTTCAGTGCCAGAAGCAACGGGAGGCGCCTTGGTTGCTGGAGATGGGAGCGGAGGATATGCCGTTACCGCCGAAGTCGTTGCCTTGGCCTGTTGCACGGCTTTCGTTGCCGTCGCTTTTTGTGTGGCCTTAGCCGGTCGTCCGGCTTTCGGCACTACCGCAGGGTTTGGTGCCGACGCCGCCGCCGCATAGGAGACAGCGACGCGGCCACCTGAGACAGGAAGCGGCGTCGGAACTGACGCGGCTTTACCTTTGTCCACGGCAAGCGGCGGTCGTATTATGGGGGCAGGAGGCAGTCTTGCCTCCAGGCCAGCGAGACGCCCGTCCATCATCCTCCACACTGCGTCAATAACTTGACACAGGTGGGACTCCGGAATTTTAGGGGGCGAAGGGGAGGGAGCAGTTTGCCGCTCTACCTGGCTCGGAGGCTCTGGGCAGTCTGCCTTAGCCCTAAATTGGGCAAACTGAGCGCTGAGCTCGGCCACCTGCTTCGTCAATAGGTCATTTGCCGCCTGGAAGCGTGTGACGTCACCGATGAGAGTTTCAACGACTCCCGAGGCGGCAGAGGAGGAGTCCTTTAGGGCCCTGACGAAAGAGCCCTTCAGATTAGTGGACTTGGTGGCCATTTTTTGTATGATGGCCACCGCCGCACTCGTCCTCTCCTTCAATGACACCGGTGTTTGAGGGACAGAACCCCCTTTCACCGGCGCCCGGATCTTTAATAGGAGATCTGCGATCTCCTCCTCGGCAACGACCTCGCCCTCTGCACGCGTTCGCGTATACGCTTCCGTCTTTGAGAAGACGGGACCTACCGAAGACGGAATCGGCATACGAGACCTTGACCTCCCTCTTATGCTACTGGCCACTTTGGGAGGGAGCATGTCTGTTGATGGTTCACAGTCCACGTCCTTTGATCGACCCCGTTTCCGGCTATCAGGGTCGCGAAGCTCAACTTCCATCTCCACGACTTCAGGGCCATTATCTGACGTAGATAATCCAGCCTTAGGACGTAGCCGTTCTGAAATTCTTCTGCTCCCAGGAGTTATATTAACTCCTGAGAGCTCTTTCAAGTTAGGCGTCCGGAGTAAAACCTCCTCATCATTAGACGAGGTGTCGTCCGCCTTCTGACTATCCGCCTTCTTACTCTTCTCCTTCCTTGTCACTTTCTCCTTCTTTTGTTCATCGCTGTTTTTGTTCATAAGTTTATTTAAAGTTTCCATTTTAGACCCACGATTGGGGGAGAACTAAAGGTCGACCCGGGCAGAGATCCCCCAATACCCGGGCAAGCGAAGATTTATTCCCAACCCAGGGGTCCGCAAGTACCCCGGCTGGGAGTGCGCTTGCGACTGAACTACCCATCAGCCATGCATCTCCTGGTCACGCACCAGAACACGGGATTCCGGGATTCGGGGTAATTTTTTAGAGAGGTTTTCTTCCTCGCAGTCCGGGCGGCTAAGCCAAGACCCTCGTCCCCGATCGGAGTCGCGAGACATGACCGCGACTTCTTTCGGGATTACGTGGCAAGGAAACTAAATCTTCCCATGCCTGCTCGGTAGCAGTGTGAGTGCTCGCCGAGGCCGCCCTCCTTCTCCACTGAGGACAGCAGAGAAGAAACACCGACCCGTGGAAGAGTCCCTCCTCCGTGATTTTTTACCGAGGTTTTCATCCTCATAGCTCCGAAGAGCGAAGAGCCAACAGAAAGATGTGCTCTGTTGGGCCAAGCCTCAACCAAGTGGCCGAAGAAAGATGGCCTCCTCTTCATACTAGAATATTAGCCGTTGGCGATGACGCCATCCTCAAAAACAGAGGAAGAAAAGGCAGCGTCATCGCCAACGTTTCCAGGGTGCACCACGTGGAGGTTTTCTAGACCGCACACCAAGGGTTAGGGCCTCCGGTAACCTCACTCACACGGCGAAAAGCAATGATAACATTGTTTTACTGCCGGTTTTCTGTGCGGCCGTGGTATCGAGCGGAGTCGAGCCGGCCCATACGTGCCAAAGCATGGCTTTCCCACGTTAAAGACACTGGTACTGTTAAAGACAGAGGATACCCACTAAAATGCACCATCCCCAAAGAAATGAGTTAGTCCCGATTACCCCCATTCCCGATCCCCCTGAAAGTTATAATAAAATATAAAATTACGTTTCCGATTCCCCCAGATTCTTTTTAAATAGAGTACAGATGTAAGAAAAAGTGTCAAAAAAAAATATTTTCAGCATCTTCATTACTTTACACACAAAAATATGATAATTTATATTTATTAAAGTTGCTCATGTATAGAAATACATACATATAACTGATAATTTTAAAGTTGATTTATAATAATAATAACTTCACACATCTCACCCACGGCCGTCTGATCCCAAACTAGGCAGAGCCTGTACTACGGTAATCAGACTGCTGATAAACATACTTATATTATTTCTAAATACATACATATTATAGATAAATTACACCCAGACACAGAACAAATGATTGTGCTCATCACACAATTATTTGTCCTGGGTAGGAATCGAACCCACGACCTCTGCCTTAGCAGTCAGGGTCACTAACCACTAGACCAACAGGCCAGTCTTTTGTTTTTCGATTGTGTATATGTACTCTTTTATATATTTTATATCTATTTAAATCTGTTGATTAATGTATATACAATATCTCATGTACATATAATATTTTTGAATCCTTTATTGACTTATTATTTATTTGATCCATAATAATTTAAAGTGAATTTTTTAAAAAGTCAAACATCTTGTAATTTTTATGATCGTGAAATAACATTGGAAAATGTAATGTACGATATCTGTGATTTGATTTGTGATAGAAAAATAAAAATGAGAATGTTTAAGCCCTGCTTATATGGTACCACTTTAACTTCGTCCAATAAAAAAATAATATAGACCAGATAAACTTGGGGGGGGGGGGAAGGCACTAACTCAAAAATGTACTGGTCCATTACACGTTCACTCAAAAGTCATGTTTGATGGTTGCGCGATGAATATCCAGATTTTGGGCAATCAATATTATGCAACCATCAATCATTACATTAGACGATAGGTTATTCGTCAATCATAGTCTTGATTGTGGTAAAACTGACAATCTGTAATGGACGCCACAAGCAATCTCACTGCTGATTTGTGTGAAGCTCGCCTGTGTATTGCTTTATCAAAATAGATCTTCGACTGACGGCAGAACTATACTCTATCCGTATTTAATTTATGAACATTATGATATTGGCTCATGTATGTACCGACTGGTGAGACTACAGAGTACTTACATACATGTTTTTAATCAACAGAAACACAAAAGAATACTACTAATAGTGCTTACTTATTTATTTATTGTAAGTTGTACTTCTACATTGTAAAAATGTCGATTTAAGCAGAAATCTACTTTTTTCAATCTTCTACCGTCCTACCTGCCAACAAAAAGTGGCAATCCTACCGTTAGAATTCCATTTTCACCTCATTCTAGTTCAATCCGCTTTACTGGATTCTATATAAAGAGAAAAAAGGATATTGACTGTTTTCCTATAAGATGGGCTCGACTAAAAACACAAGAAGAAAAATTTACTAAGAAACTATGTACCGGACTGCAAGTAAAATACAAGTACAGAATACGTCACCGCTTAGGTTGGTACTAGCTCTAAAATCTGCTTAACGTCACATATGTTACACTAACCGAAAACTATATTCGGTAAGAGAATTAACCGAAAACAGCATACGGTTACCCAACAAGTTAATTGTTTCAGCAAATTGACACTAGTAATCTCTTCGTGCTTAGAGGCCATTACGACCCTTGAGCGAAACCATGTCATAAAAGCTTTTAGGCGATGACAATGTATCTTCTGGATAGTTTAATGTCCAAAGTTATGTACTCCTAACCCACGTAACTCGAAATGTTTTTTGCGTTAAGACCCTTCTCATGAAAAATGTTCTTAGATAAAATAGAAAGCGTAGATATATTATTTAAATAATCCTTCAATCTATTGGTTACCAATAGGAAATTTAGTAGTAAATTTTAACGCGATAGGGAGTTGATTCTTATGACAATGGCATACATGTGGTTTTCGTTTGTTTCAACACCTAACTCAGGACCCAGTGAAACCCGGCTTAGCAGAGCACAATATATCGTGTTCAAAAGACTTAGAGACCTCCCACTGTTGACTTTATCGGAACACCCCGTAGGACATTGGATTAAAGCCGGATATCCCTCATACCTATTCATGGAACGAAATTACAATAACTGGTAGGTCTAATTTTAATTTGACGAAAAGAAGAGTCAGAGTTTTGAGTGAAAGAGCAACAAACGTCCATACATCCGTACATCCGTACATCCATACATCCATACACCCTCACAAACTTCCACGTTTATAATATTAGTAGGATGAAATTAAAAGTTATTTCGTAAAATCGTGTCAAAGGATAGGCCCCCGAACGAATACATTCTTAGATAGAGATCTACATATATAAATTAAAATAAATATATTTTATTGATCCGTTTATACGTATACCTCTCCTTTTTTATAAGCGTTTGCGTAATAGTCGTCGGACTTGCGATCAGGTGTTGGTGGGTTCGAACCCCACTCATTACACGACTATCTTGAGCCTCGTCTAATTTAGCTATTAGGCCATCATTATCTCAGAACAGCAAACATACACGTTTAGTTTTGAAACTAGAAAGTAATAATACAATTATGTTCTAGAGTGTGCTTGCCCTCCGGGTTGAAGACGCTTAAAAAAACATGGAGCCCTTTGCGGCGGTGACACGCCGCTGTTGACGCCCTCAGCAGGACACGAGCTGAATAAAAATGTCGACATTATTTATTCTACCTCTGTTTACTCGACAGGCGTAGGAGAGTTGCCATCAAATCTCACCGTGCCAAAATTCGTTGGTAAATAGAGAATATTGACGTAGGCAAAAGGTTTTTACGTAGTCTTTTTGCTATAACGAAACAAGTCACTATGCATAGTGAATGTGGTACCTATACTTTACTTACCCATTTCAAAAGAGATCGAATTATAGAGGAATTAAGTTGTAGGGTCCTAATGGCTAGGTGTCGTTGGACACGAGATTGCAGCGTCGATGCTTTGTAATCACCGGTACCTAATATTGTAATTGTATCGCTTTGCTAACAATATTACAAAGAATTCCTTTAAAAAAAAGTAAGTAATGACTTTTAATACATTTAAACGATTTCTTATGAATTGGGTGCGTGTACATTAAAATCATTTTAAAGTGATAAGAAAATTTAACAAAAAATGAGGAAATTGTTCGGTAAGTGTAACATATCTGACGTCAAATTTCTACTTTTAAATCAAAGAGACCATATTATATATGTGTATTTTGCCAAAATTTCATTTAATTACAGGCAATAAACTTGTCAGAGCATATATTTTGGAACATCTCTTACCTTTATTAGAAAATTGCCTTCATGTTTCTGAAGGGTATGAGGGTTGACGTGAAAGGCTTTGTCGTAATTGCTATTTGCGTGTAAACTCCATTATTATAGCTGGCATCGCATGTAACAAAGGACTATTATATTAGAGCACTCGGGGATCAGAGATAAATCTAATGAGCACATGAGCTCTAGATATTGTCACAATACCTTCCGCACTTGATTTATTTAATAGTTATATTTTCCTAAAGAAATATAAGGTGCGGTGTTCCTCAAGTTTTAATAGAATTTGATAGTTCTAGATTATCACAGGACCCATTTGGTCAGATAAGGTTGATTCTAAACCTATATTATATATCTATACTAATAGTAATTATATGTTTTAGTAGAGACACAATGAAAATGTTATGTCGCAGTTGAAAGACAACGTCAACCTCTTACCTAACGAGACCGGAACCACTAGTGAATGATGAAATGTCCTTGACGCCAAATTATGCATTTGGCAAATCCCTCACTGGATAGGTTGCAAACAATAGCGTTTTAAGTTTTCAAGCATTCCTGAAAACTAAAACTATTTTCGTATACTGCTTCCAGATAGTTAAAGAGAAATGTAGTAATTCAAAAACATGGGATGCGAAAATATTAACCACAGGTGATTAAACTTAACGAGGTGGTTTGTCAGCGAAGAATCAGAGGTTATTTACGCCTGGCAAAACATTATCTCAACTACTCACACAAACTTTTTTCTTTTATAATATAGGTAAGTACTTTAAGTAACCGCAAACACAAAACAAGCAAAAAAAATGTAAAGTAATCTACGTACGTTGCAACTTTAAGAATAGCCCTGTGGGCTATGTGACATCTAGTGACATCAGCGTAATTTTGAAGCGCCGCCCCAGCAGGATATACAGTAAATCACGATGGACTGACATAAGGCGTAATAGACATTACGAATAACTGATAAGTTGGCAACGTGACGGAGTGTTTTAAAGATGTATATTAATTTTCTGACCCTAGCTGTGAGTAGGTTAATGTGAGTTGCAAAATTTAAGGTCTTGTCTAGGGTTAGGCCTAAATATTTGATGGAATCTATCGGGGTTATTTGAGGACATTGACAAGATATGTATAAGTGTGACTGACAAGAATGAGCTTTTAACGTAATGTGTGTTTTAGGCTGTGAGGCAGATGAAATAGAGAATGTCATATATTTTGTCTTTGATGGGTTCAGGGTTAGTGTGTGTGTTTGTAGCCAATTTTGGACAGAATTGAAGCTGGCTTGAGCTATGCCTTCAACCTCTACCCAGGAGTTGCCAGCAAAGGTAAGCGCAGTGTCATCGGCAAATGATACGATTTTTGTGTTTGGTATATCTAAGTCACAGAAGTCGTTAATATAGACGAGGAACAAGGTTGGACCTAGAATACTTCCCTGTGGTACGCCGTACTCTATGGATAATTCCTCACTGGTATAATCACCTATCCTAACAATTTGACATCGATTTGTGAGATAGCTTCAAAAGAAGTTTAGTTGTGAACCTCTGACACCCATGCTGTCAAGTTTGAGTAAAAGGGTAGGAAAGGGGACTGTGACGAAGGCTTTGGCGAGATCTAGAAATATAGTAAGTACCTTCCTATGACTGTTGAGATTTTGAACGATATAGTTAGTTAGTTCAAGTATTGCATCAGAAGTTGATTTCGTTTTCCTGAAACCAAACTGTTTTGGAGAGAGCAATTTAAGTTTTTCCAGGTAATTAACCAATCTTTTGCTAACCTCCCTTGAAGATTGGATGAATAATAGCCTTTTTAAATGACGTTGGGAAGACTGCATTTTCGAAGCATAGATTAAATATGTGGCTTAGAATGGGTGCCAGAGTATCAGAGTATCGTTTTAATATATTAGGAGAAATACCATCCCATCCGGTCGCTGCATTAGATTTTAATGAGTTTATGGTAAAAGCTATTTTTGCAGCGTCAGTATTTTCTAGAACAAATGAAGTCATGGGGGTGGCATTATATCTAGAGGAAAGATTTGTTTGTACATTTTTAATAGATATTACGTATTTGTATTGGAGGTAAATTTAACGTTATAATTTTGGTAGTTGGTTACCGGAGAGCCACGTGGAATCTAGCCGTTTAAAATGTCTAAAAACAATTGTTTGGTAATCTCGCGGCCATTTACCGGTCAGGCACATACAATATGCGGCCCTACATTAGCTTCTGCAACACCCCAAAGTGGCGCCCCTATAAAGAGACTTGTTGCGGATAAAAATGTGAATTAAACTGTTGTTTACCGTAAAAAGAATTGGATGACCTTTTTTTTAGATAAAATGTGAATCAAAATGTAATTAAAATGTTGTTTTGTTGCGCCCCCGATCTATTGTCACAGTCGCTATAACCACTTTTTAATCAAATTGTTCAATCAAAACACGAGTAGCATCGAAACTTATTGATATTTGTATCATGATATTAATCTTATCCAATTAAATAGTTTCATAATTTAGGTTGATTATTTATTGATTACTTTAATGTAAATTACTTTTTAAATTATTCCAATCGGACCCTTGGTTCAGAAGTTACGTCGATTATAAAAATTCGAACAACCCAACGCTTAATGTAATAATACCTGTACTTTTTGTTTTTGTAGACACAATTGAATACTAGTTTGTAATATAGTAAGAAATGGTAGTTTCATTAATGTAGGTATGTTTGTTCGTTCGTCCGTTCAACCGATCATTCAACTTGCCAGAGATACAGAGAGAAGGATATAGGGTACCTTTCATTAAGAAAAAAAATACTGTTCCCGAGAAAGAAAAAAGAAAGTTAGAGTATATAGTTAGAAATACAGAGTTCCACTATCCACCTCCTGGCTCCATCATCAGACCATCATTACTAAGCCCAAAAAATTGGATTCGAAACGAATCATATCAGCGCAAACTCGAAGGATTTACTAGAGAGTTCAATTTTCCTCCTGGCTCCTTTATTAGATCAGCTCCAAGTTGCCAAATTATATTATTGTAATCCGGACTGTGTGTATGTAGGTACATACGAAGTTTCATTTCGATACGACAATTAGAAGAAGCTTAAATTTGATCTTCAAGATTTGTTTACGTAGTAAGGTCACAGATAATATAATACTATACTAGTAGTAAGGTCAAAGTGAAACTAATAAAGCTCGTTAAAAAGGTAAATGTTATTCTCCGAAAAAAATTCGTGTACAAGGTCGGGCGGACAAACAAGTCTTCACCCCTTACGCTGCCGTATGATGTCTTGCAATCTCAGTAAAAAAATATAAGAGAGTAAAATAGCATATAATTATAATTAAAATCACAAGTTGTGCTATAGCGTATATTTTAATAAATCAGTGGTAACAATCCAAAAAGTAGGGAAATAATTTCACAGCACATTTAAAATGTTATCACATTAAATATCAGACTCAAAACAGCTTTCAAATAAGTTCTAAAATATCTTGTGCAGAAATAGCAAACTACAGAAAACTGTCGGTGCGGCCACACTTCTCTGAAATAATGTTTTTCACAAAAGATTGTTAGATATGGTTTGGTAGGTTTGGTAATAACGTTACCAAAAATGTGAAATACCTATTTTATTTTTGGATGTCGGTAAAAATCCAAAAATAAAATAGGTATTTGACATTTTTTCAGAAAACTTTTGTTCGATTCCAACTAAAGCTACTTTGATTGCTTTAAAAACTGGAATTAGATTTGTATGGAGTCAGGTCTTTTCGGGTTCGTGCATGAGGTCAATCGGTACTTTTCCGTGGTTAAACTGGTTAACGTTACTATAAGTTTTTTTATTTTTTTATGGTATGGTGGCAAACTAGTAGACGGGTCATGGTAAATGATTACCGCCGCCAATGGGCACCTGCAACTCGAGAGTCACAAGAGCGTTGCCAGCCTTTAAGGTGGGAGTAGGGGAAGGGTGGACGTAGAGGAGAGGCGGTTCGAAGGGTTAGGGCCTCCGGTAACCTCTCTCACTCGGCGAAAAGCAATGCCACATTGCTTTCCTGCCGGTTTTCTGTGAGGCCGTGGTATCACTGCGGTCGAGCCGGCCCCTACGTGCCGAAGCATGGCTCTCCCACGATAGAATATCATTCCATACAAATATTATCGCATAAGTCACGTTGTACCTTCAATATGTTTACAAGTCGCGAACATTTTAAAACAATTAAAAGTAAAATATTTTACAAATTTCATTCCAAATAGATTGTGTGTAAGCTCTTGGTAATGAATGAGTAATTTTCTCATATGTGAGTGTGGCCGTACCAAATATATGCAATAATAAAATGAGTAAAATAGGTAATATTGATATGAGGATAAATAATCTTAAAAACTAAGAAGCAAAAATAACCTAATATTCATCAATCCCCATCGCTTAGATCTGGTAAATAATTAGAAAACATAACCACAATATTTCGTCATAAATTGAGATGCTGGTCTAGTCATAATCATGTATATACTTAATTGATGACCCTGACATCAAGATCGAGAGAGTTGTACAAATCCCTTTAAATATAAATGCAGGCTTGTATCTGCACTTTTTATTATGTTACAAATTATAGTGTTCAACTCGGAGAAGACACCCGACAATCCTGATGTAGCCCGTGTGCTTTACCATCTCAGCTACCCGTAGCTCTCCGTATGTCTGAGTTTGGAAACTTTTATTTACACTTTTTGTCACCTGTCACCAAACTCTTAACAGTCCTGATGACTGTCACGAGTTTGATTGTATAACTGCTGGCATTCAGTTCAGAAAAAAAATAAAGCTTGTCTTAATAAATGTTATTTGTACTTACGTACCTACACCTACATAAACATAACATACCGTTTGTAGACGATCGTGTATTTCCAGTATAAAAATGTTGTACACTATTAGCGTTTTCACTTCATTCGTTCATTTTGAAAACAGAACATTTAAAACAAGTTTTTATATTCTACTGTGTACTATTTAACGACAAAAGACATTCTTCATATTTTACTTAATCCACAGCCCCGACATATTTAAACTATGGAGGGTAGAGGCAAGGAGGACGATCTCTATGTATGAAATATGTTCGTTAAAAGTGGTGCATTTAGGTGGCGCTAACGTAGCATGAGGATGTAGGTTTAGTAACTAGGAAGGAGAAAGTTCCGCTTTGTAATCACGCACTTTTCAAAATAACCATTAAATAATTTAGCAGATATTCGACAAAGTTTGTTTTTCATTATTCATCGCTTCATCAACTACTCTGGTAGCTAAAAAAATTAAATACCTAGAAGCTAAAAAAAAAAAATATTTCCAACTCAGCGCACTTCACTCCGTCTTTTACTGCTAAGTTCATATCCATACCCTTTGCCTACAGTAGCGACATTCCGGTCGGTTCTTGAACTATTGTTTACTGCTTTCAGCTCAACACTTTTCGGTTTGCGTCGCATGCAAGATGGTGCTTCTTACTCTACTCTCCATAATTTAAACTAAACTAAATTGTGGCAGTAGGTGACTCTATCTTTATGTAAATTAAACAAGTTAAATTTATATACCAGTATCAAAAGATGCGATATATTACCTTTTGTTGGTAGAATAAATATATTTTAACTTCTCTTTTTATCAACCAAAGGAGAACGCGTTTACGTAATAAATTTTTATTCTATTAAAAATACGATATAATTTATAAGTTAAAAATTAATACGTGTTGAAAAATTCAATATCTGCCTGACTAATAATAACATTTTCTTCAAACATTTTTGGTAAAACACTACCTACCTTTGAAAACAGGTTATTTGATAGAATCGCCAACTGGGGGCGAAAAGTTCTCACATAGTCACCATGGACTGAGACATTAAACTTACATATTTAAAAGAATATTCGTTGGTTAATGCCCAAGTAACAACTTGGACATTAACTAAACATATTTAAAAAAAACTCAGTTTATACGATCGTATTTAACAAGATAAAATAGTTTATACTAAATCAGAATAAGTATAACTTCACAATTTCAAGTTAGGTTTTTTAATTGACTGCATAGAACTGTCAAAACACGATCGCGAAGGCACGAGATCGTGTGTTTATTATATATTAAGGTGTACCGGAGGGCTTGTCGATAGTTTTTTCTTACATACAATATAGCTGTAGGAACACGTTGCCGACCGAATGGTGAAATAATATAAAGAAAATTCTAACGCATAAACGAAAAAAAGCATTTCAATGGGTTTTTCTCAATATATCAGAAAAACTAAATATCTCCTAATCAAAGCAAAGGAATTTCGTCGGAGTTCTACTCTGTGTTTTTACTTTAGGTAAACTATCAAATAAAAGTATAAAAAGGCATGTCCCCAACTCAGCCAAAATCTCACACTGTGCTTCGGTAAGTTTTATATACGTAGGGTGCTATATAAGTTGTTTCCTAGGTATGCAAACTACATATCATAATATTGTGCTGTGAAATCATATCCATAAACTCTAATAATGAAAAAAAACAAATTTGGAGGCAAGCAATCGTTAGTTCGATTTTTCAATTAATTTTCTGAATGAAAATGGCGGGCTTCTCTCATTATGACATTAGTGTAATTATTTTGTATAACTTTAAGCGCGTCTTAACTAAACAAAAATATTTCGAGGAAATGAGGAAAACTTGTCCATCTCTAAGGACAATAGAACGGTGGTGTATTCAATTCAATCAGCAATGTTTAGAAGTGAATATCGATAAGATAAGATATTATTTATTGTAGGAAGACCGACAATTCGAGGAAACCCTTAAGTTAAGTGCACCAACTGTTCATCGGATTTTCACGACCATTCGAAAATACCGAAACTTTGTTCACTCTGGAAACCGCACTGAGTGACTGCGCCGAGAGAGCAGCGTTTACACGTATGTAGACCTGTATTACTGCCAGTGGAAAGTATACTTCGAAAAAAATTATTTCACAAAGTACGACAAAACTTATGTAGCGCCCTAGTATAATCTAAGATCCGACTTGAATGGACCTTCCCTCATCGTGTATCCTAACAAAATGAAAATATTATACAATGTAATGTATACTGTAACAAAACATACTAGGGATGGAGTTCCCACAATAGATAAGGTTGTGTAACTTTTTCCTAGCAAGGATTAGGTCTGCTAGGTGTAAACAGGTAAGCATGCATTAGTCATTTACCCTCATCGAATTTCCTTGTTGTGGGATCTCCATCAGGATAATTGTAAAATAAAACCATTAAAAACAAAAATAGCGACAGCATCCTTAGCACGTTTTGTTACATTACATTGTATAAAATATTCATTTTGTTAGGAAACTCGATGAGGAGAGGTCAATCCAAGTCGGACCTTGTACTGTTAAAAACAATTCAAGAAACTGAAACAAAAAATATTATTTTTCAGGGGTAAGTACATTTTATAAAACTGAATATAAATATGTTACTGTGAATGTCCGAAGCGCTGTGTACGTCAAGATGCACTGGTGTCTGATAACATCCACCAAGCTCAGCACCAGCAGGACAGTTATTCATGCTTTTCATGGGGATTTCGGTCATTCACCAGTAAATGTTATCTATCATACACCACGACGACTTGGTGTATCTTCATTATGAGCGGCAAAAATATGATAATATAATTAGTACTACTGATTTAGAAAAATAAGTAAGCAAAAACAAAAGTTACGGAGAAATTATAAAATGAAGTCGCCAATTATTACAATAAATAAAGTCGTAATAAAACAGAAAATGTTTATTCTTTGTAGTAATTGTAATTTTTGTGTACATATGCTGCGCCCTTCTCCAAGTGGGGATTCCAACCCAACGATTTGACGCAACAATATTTTTGCGGAAGAAGTATCCGTTACTTTGATAAAATAAAATACAATATACGCGAGTATAAGGAAAATTCCTTATATTTGCGTATATTGTAAATCACCGAATTTAAGATTCGGAATCGCCTTGGTGTATGTTAAAATTTACCGGTGTATACTCGATTCAAATAATTTACTGAAAAAAAAACGTACTTTCACCATTGCAATCGGTGATTGTTGACATACACCAGTGCATCTTGGCAATATTCAGTAATATCGGGCATTTACAGTAACATATACATTAACAGAACACACAAACGAAATCGTTTTCGGCTCGACAGGACGCATCGAAAGATTTAAAACTTTGTGTAATGATAGACTATATAATATATATATAATGCTTAGTAATAATATGGCAATTAAATATAATAATAATAAATTATATCTACGATAACAATAAGGAATACATCATATATGGTCCTGATTTATAAATATTTGGAGAACTAGAGTATACTAGATATCCTTTTCAATTTGTTACTTGTGCATTTTGATAAACTTAACCTATTGTATTATTGCTATATAATAGTCTTAATTTGTTCCAATATAAATAGTTAATAAATCACAATACTTATACGTTTACGAGAACCTTTTTAGTAATAGCAGCTTACATAAAGGTATTGCTTAATAATATTTCTGTCCGAACTTTACTACAAATCTTTCACTACCAGTTGTGTGTGGCAACCCCGTTTTTTAGCAAATTTCGCTATAGACTACCAACAGTGTTGCCAATTAAGATTTTCTACCTGATGTAGAGAGAAATAACTGCGGTGGATTTTTATGGGGCATAATGTTATGAAAAAAACGTTTTTAGGGCAATTTTAGAGATGCAAATAATCTGAGAAAGCCGAATTTTGATGTACGAAAAGTATTATAATTACCTTAAAAACCTATTTGTCTAAATATTAAACATCATTCCTCACTCGATGTTCCTCGTATTTAGAGATTTTTTAAACACTAAGCTGTCAGCAAATTTAAGAGTTGGCAACACTAAAACCAGTCTTACCTACCAATACAGACGCAAATTCTGGCTATTCCTATAATACACCTCGTAAGATTCTTTTTTTAATATTGAACATTATTATCTTCAATTATTTCGCTTATTTTATTAGTCTTTATCATTTTTTTGGGAAGAGTTTACAACTAATTTGATTAGCATTGTTGCTGTTATATGTATGACTGTCACTACTTTCAGTTTCGATTTTCTTACGAACTATGGTCTAGGTATATAATTTTAAATAAAGCATAAAGTAAGGTATTCATTGATGCATGCCTAATATTTATAAGACCAAAAAATGTGCTTTGGGAATGGAACCTATAAAATAATCTTATGAAACTAAAGCGTAAATAATGTTAATTACGTGAGCGTTTATTGGACAAAAATCTTTTCGAAGAATATCACAATTAGACCAGGACTAAACAGGGCCCATGTACGTGTATTTTCTTCATGTTTTGTGAAGAAATCTCCTCAATAATTGAATTATCTCTGCGCTGGGAACACTACCTACAAAAATATACAATTGAAGTTTCCCAAATGCACTTTATCTCAGAACAACTATCTCAAATCACTGATTAATGACATAAAAGGTAGTATCATGATTATGAAGATTGAATCCTCAACTCCGCGACATTTTTAACAGATTTATCAGAAAATGTACCATAATATGCAAATCCTTTTTCCGTGATCCATAGAACTGAGTTGAATTTTATTCCTACCTACAGCTAGACCTTACAAACACATGTATATTATGTCTACTTGTTACAGGTTTTTTATCAACAAAATCAATGATTACATAGGTTTTAGTCGAACTAATAAAATATGAGAATGCTCCTTATGGACCGGGAGCCGACCGCAAAAACACCTGTGTGATCGGTAACCTCCTCAAACTTTGTAATATAAAGGCAATCAAACCCCTAAAAACAATGGGCTATGGCAACCCTATGAGATCGGGTGCAATAATGAAGGGGGGGGGGGTTAATATGCAATACAAAATTGGGGTACTAACCTATCTCATCGGTAACCTCATAATTTTTGTGGGAAATTATAACTTTTAATATGCCTTTTCAAGGAAAAATGGGTTGCTAGACCAAATCGAGTGATATAGCTAGGCAACCCCCTTACAAAGTCTGAATGAATATAGCAATTCCGTTGTTGGCGAGATGATCGTTTAAAAATTAAAAAAAATGGTGAGTAGTAGAAATGACAAACGACCCTTTTAGTCCTTAGGTACGATATCAAGATATTATTAAGGAAAAAAAAAAGAAATAAAAATTTGGAATGCGTGTGAAACAACATAAGTACATAAACGCTCGTAGAATAAAGTGACTAATGATGGGCAAATTCTTACTTATTTTTTTTTTATTTCTTAGAACACTTACTATTTTAAAAGAGATTGTAACGGAGACTAGATATGTGGAAGGGGGAGTTTTATTATTATTATTAAATAAATTTATATTGCATTTTTTTTATTTACAATTCAATTCAATTCAAAATCATTTATTCAATTAAGGCACTAAGTGACATTTATGAACGTTAAATTGAAGCTAGAGTTAAAATCATAGATGGGCACAAACAGACGCCACAGCATATACTGGATTGTCAAGGTAAATTAGGTGAAGAACACCAAAATCTACTGCCTGTTTGTGTCGATCTATAACTTCCAGTTTCCAAAATGCGTAGGGCCTTATGAGAATAATACTGGCAAAGAAACTCATGGCCACTCTTTTTAAAAGTCAGATCTTCAGGTACAATAGTGTTAGTGTTACACGAGAGGTAAACAGGATGCAAGCTGATGCCACCTGAATTTCATTTTATTGAAATGCTCCAAAAGCTAACGTACTAAAAAATAAAAATCACTCAGTGATACCGTTGAATGTTTGAACCTATTAAACATAGAAATCATTCAAGGTGCACATCTACCTTCATTCAGTTGCAAAATCTACTGTTAAAAATAATACGTGACTGGATTAAGAGGCTAGAGTTGCAGTTGATCGAACCAAAATAATAGTATAGGCTAAAGCATCGCTGACTAGGCCGACCAGTCACCCCAAGCAGCACCCGTTCACGAGTAGACGCATGGACCAGCCATCATCTCCTTCGCCATATCAGAGGGAAAGAAATGACCCGCCCCATGACGACGCCGCAAGCAATGACATTTTAGTGAGCATGACGAACCATAGTCGAGATACTGATAAAAATCACTAATAGTCAAATTACCATAATAATCGTCACGCATTACTTTCAACTGACAATGGTTTGTTAATAATTTAGCTTAATTATAAGACAAAGAAGTTTGTGTGTATATACATTTTTACAAGTAAGTACATTCAATCTCATTCACTCATATCAACATCATCGTCAAAGTCACAACCATCTGAATAGTCGTCCTCAACATTACTTCCAAGAAAAGAAAAAAAAGAACAGTCGAAGCTTCCCGCCAAAACGGAGCTTGTCACTGGGGAAGAGATACTGATCGAATTATCCGTCGCAACAATGAAAAAGTATTTTTTGTGTGGATTATTCAATAGTTTGATAGATTTTAATACGGAGACTTTCGAAAAATGTCAGCACATGCATAGATTTCGAGTGAAAAGAAAATTTAAGTATTCGGATGTAGAATTGCCTACAAGTCAAAACAAAAGTGAAAACCATAGTAAATGTTACTAAAAAAGAAACAAAACAAAGCAAAATTCGAAAAATTGCTGAGTGAAACCGTTAGTAAATTTTAAAATAAAACACTAAATAATTAGTAATATTTTAAGATTATTTAGAGTAAGTTGCTATGAAAATGAAAGGGACAGACGGCTACGGGACGGCTACGAATTTTTTATTTTTTTCCTTATTAATATCTTGATATCGTATGTAAGGACTAAAAGGATCGTTTGTCATTTCTACTAGTCACCATTTTTTTTTTACGTTTTAAATGATCATCTCGCCAACAACGGAATTGCTATATTCATTCAGACTTTGTAAGGGGGTTGCCTAGCTTTATCACCCGATTTGGACTAGCAACCAATTTTTCCTTGAAAAGGCATATTAAAAGTTATAATTTCCCGCAAAAATTATGAGGTTACCGATGAGATAGGTTAGTAACCCCCCCCCCCCTTCATTATTGCACCCGGTCTCATAGGGTTGCCATAGCCCATTGTTGTTAGGGGTTTGATTGCCTTTATATTACAAAGTTTGAGGAGATTACCGATGAGATAGGTGTTCTTGCGGTCGGCTCCCGATCCATTTATTGCTTTTCATATGTAAACAAGAACACCAAGCACTATAAGTAAATTATTCAAAGAAAGAACTAGCTCAGTGAAATGAATCTTCAAACACTAAATTAAATTGATAACAAAGTTTCAATATATCGACATCAAACTTGAAAGCACAGTCTTTTAGATTGACTCAACAATAATAGGTACCTCCTATGTATTAATAGAAATCACTGCTTATGTTTTACATAAGATTTTTTTATATACAAGACCAATAAATATTGAATGGAGTGACTAGTACTTATTTAGTATTATACTGAATAAATAAAGTCTGGTTACGCAACAACAAATCTTTATTTAACTCAGCAGCCAGATTGCTGGATACATTTGTAACATCTGGCTTTCTTATTTATGTATGCTGTTTGTACATATATACGTAATTTACATGGAAATCGAGATCAAAAGTCAGATACACAGATACATCAAGCCATTAGCTCCCTTTAATATGGTTGAGCTGGACGATGACTGGCGCGTGCGTCATACTCGTGAACGAGTGCCATTGGTCGGGGTTGGTCATCTCCAGTCTGCTAGTACTTGAATATAGTGGTAATTTATACAAGTTATATTATATTTATGTACAGAACAATATGTTAGGGGTCGTCCATTAATCACGTGATATTTTTAGCATTTTTTGGACCCCCTCCTCCATGGTGAGGTTTCAGACTAACAAAAAATCATGTGTATTTTTTTAGTCTGAATGAATATAGCAATTCCGTTGTCACGTGTATTTTTTTAGTACAAAGTAGCTTAAAAAGTGCAGAATGTTATCTTTACATAAAGATATAATCTAATGCTGGAAAATTATACTGGCGACTGAGAAGTGGCGGACGGGGAAATCATTGCCTGGCAATTGCGAGTCACGGTCCCGCGCCGGTTTTCGGTTTATAAATCGTGCGTTCAACGAAAAAATAAATACACGTGATATTTCACTTAATCCAACCGCCCCTTCTCCCTTGTCATATTTCGTAATTTTTTCCGAGCCTCCCCCCCCTTGCAAGCCTCACGTGATTAATGGACGACCCTTTACATTGTCCTCACATTGAATTTGCGCTTATAAGCAATGTAATTTATAATGTAGTAAATGTTAAAAAAAAACAATTTTGTTTTTGGAAAAAAAATATGCACTTTAACGGTTGTATTGAACACAATGGTTAACACAATACATATATTTTATTTCAAATAAATTAAATATGACCGTGTTTTGAGCATAAACTATTAAAACATATTTTTAGAGTGTACATGACATTACAAGTAACTCAATTTAATATTATAATTAATTAAATAAAATCATAATGTTTCAATAACTAGTCATAAATACCTTTTTCATGTTGGTTAAAGTAATAAATATGAATCTTTTCACAATAGGGTTTTAATATCAAACCAACATACTTACATATATTTTAAAGAATAACATCATCACACACTTTTGAATTTGTATCAAACATGCACTGTAATATTATGTTTCACGACCTCTGATAACTTTGATAGAAAAAATCCTGCAAATAATCAGTACTTATTGAAAATAATTATCCTAAACTAGAAAAAGTTTGGGGTGGGAAAATATACATTAGTAGGTATGTACCTACTCAGGAATGTCCATAAAAAATGATTATAACTATCTGCTATCCCCAGTCACTGTAAATAATCATAAAGGCTTTAATGAAGTGCATAACTGCATAAATTAAGTATTTACTTTGAAAAATAATACTAATGTCGTTTTAAGAACAACCCTGTTTTTATGAATTTTGTATGTATGTTCAATATACTCGTAATACAATTCGATCAGATTGGTCGTCCACACGAACACGTATACCTAATAATATAACAACCGAAATGATAAAACGCATAGTTAGTAAAATTATATCCTTTGCAAGCTGTTTAATATGCATTCAAGTCGCGAAAGTTTTAAAACAATTATTAGAAAATTTCCAGTAATAAAATCCATACATACGAGACACTCGTGTGTATGGATAGAACGAACGAACGATACAACGCTATTTGTCACGATCCTGACATAAAAATACATTCCGCTATTGAATTATTTTTCAAGAACTCTCAATAAGCACGTCTTAATATTCTGGTGGTAAGATAATTGTACAAGTGCAATTTGTTCAAACCTTATCATAGAACTTATAATGTAGATTGTAGCTTGAGGTGCACATTGAGTAAATTCTTCTTTCTTCAGTCCTCATCTCCTGAAATGAATAATAAGCAAATTAATACCTTTATGTACCTACTAACTTCACTATTTCACACTTTCTGTAAAACGTGGAATAAAAGGGGCCCAATGTTTGATGGTACCCTTGGCAAGATATGATTTGGAATCAAAAAAGTTATAGAACACATGTAACCAACATAACTCTTATCTTTAGAAAGCCTAAGTGGCAATATGCCGGCCGTATAGTACAGACAACTGATGCAACCAGCAACCAGACAACTGATACAATCGGCAACTACTGGTTAGACAAGGTTGACCTGAAAAAAGCAAAGTACACCCAACTAGATGGACCTATGACTTAGTGTCAAGAGTTGATCTTATTTAGCAGACGACATCATCGCATGGTTAATGATATGATGAAGGAAAGTATAACACAGTTTACAACCAGTGGTAGGTGTTGGGATGTGTCTTACAGTGTTACAGCTTTGCTTAATTCAGTTTGGTAACATAACTAATAAATCCAGGGATGAAGATGATCCATGATTTTATTTTACTAAACAGTATTCAATATCTTCATCTTACTACTAATATTAATGCGAAAGCTTGGATGGATGGATGTTAGTTACTCAATCACGCCAAAATGGCTAAACGGGTCTGGATGAAATTTGGCATAGTGATGATGCCAAATTTCATCCATAGTCTGGAATAGCATATAGGCTAAATTTAAATCTCTAAGTCCCGGAAACATGTACGGTTACCGTGGGATAGATTTGAATTTCCAAAGTCCGTATTCGCGGGCAACAGTTCGTATTTAATTAAGCTTAACACCTTTTGCCAAACTAGAACACTCTCATAATGGTCAATTTAGATTCACTGGCATTTTGTTTAACCCCCTTCATGACATAATATTTAACATTAATGAATCATGACATGAAATAATTTTAATCATCTTTTTGTTGGGTAGTTTAAAATTAAGTAAAATTGTTTCCCATTGTACCCATTAAGGGACACAATTTATACAATAGCGCAAGTGAGTTTGTTGGATACGCTTTCACGCCTTAAGAACTCAACTCAACAGTTTTCAGAAGAACAGAAAAGGATATCCCTTTGGGATTAGTACTTTTTTTGAATGAAGGTATTAATTCAAAAAAAGTATTAATCCCAAAGACTTAAATTGATTAGTGCCCGGTTCCTATGTCTCCTATATTTCGTTGAATTTTCTACGAAATTTTTACCGTCCGTAAGCAAAACGAATCGTTTCTTGAGTATAGGAATCGGGCTTAAGAAAATATACATTTACGCAAGAGAAGTCCCGGTCGAATCTAGCATACTATATAAAATCAATTCAGTGTATTTTCTTTACCCCAATGAAGTGCTTCCTTCCCTCCCAAAAGTAAAGGGTCTTTCAACAAGGACAGGTCGATGTTAAAATTGAATAAAACAAGAAGTGTGTGAGGTATTAACGAAATTTATTTTTTATTTGAAAGGCCCATTTATGCCATTATGGATGGAATATAACATCGTTCAAATGTCCGCCGCGGCTTCGTATGGTGGCACGAATCTGAGAGGTCCAATTTTTAATGACTCTGCGGCATAGATCCAGCTGAATCTGAGCGATGGTAACTTTTTGTGGATGCATTGTCACCTGGTGAACCTCATGTGGGTTGTGATCATCCAATATACGGCAATTTTGCTTATTAACAAAATCATTCATCCAAAAATGTGCCTCGTCGCTAAAGATTATTTTTCGGCCAAAATCGGGGTCCTCTTCCAAGCGTTCCGAAGCCCATTCAGCGAACACACGGCGTTGTCTATGGTCATTAACTTTGAGCTCTTGGGTCAGTTAGATCTTGTACGGATGCAGGCCCAAGTCCCGACGCAAAATTCTCCAAGTTGAAGTCTGCGAAAGACCGAGTTCTTGTGCACGGCGAGAAATCGACTGCCTCGGAGTCTCCTGAGTACTCTCACGTACAGCGGCGATGTTCTCGGCCGATCTGACGTTCCTTTGACGTAAAGGTGTTGGTTGGTTGTTTACCGAACCGGTCGTCTCAAATTTGGTCACCAATCGTTGGAGAGTAGACTTTGAAGGGCCACCGCGTCTGCCGTAAAATGAGCGCAATACGCGCAACGTTTGCACTAACGAACACTCATTTTGATAATAAAGTTTTATCATTTGCACATGCTGCTCAACCGTGTAACTTGCCATGGTGATTTGGCATCAGTGACTGAATAAGAAAAAAACGCCACAGATTATTAACATCAATCCGCTCATTTGAAAGACCTTTTATTTTGAAGACGAGCAGTGCAGTCTTGCGGTGAACTTTTAAAATCATCGCCCTAAAATCTTTTCGCCTTAATTCCATTTTTGCTACGGACGACGAAGTTCAACTTGTGATAAAAAACAACTGACATGCGGATTTCCCGCCAATTTTTTTGTAATCAATGATTGAGTTTCTTATGTTTAAAAAAATATAACATTCGAAATTCAAACATTTATGAGCGGCCAGGAGCGCAGAACTTTCAGTGTGCCCTATGTACCACTCACGAAATTTTTTATTCGAATATAATATACATTCGTGGTTCGTTATATTCAGAAGTTCATTGATGGGCGGTTCATTGGTAGGCCTAATATGCCACCTTGTGGCACACCCAATAGCCCCTTTTCAAAGGTTGAGCGAAATTTTATAATAAATTATTATAATATAAATTTTATTTCTGTGGCCTGCATTCTGTTACTCAAATGGGACTCCAAAAGTTTCATCCTCTTTTGCAATGTTGTGTAGTTGTTTATATTATAACAAGCAGTTGCTTCGCTCACGTGTACTTATTTATATATTTTGCGCGGCACCCAAATTATTTTTCTAAAATAAAAGTAGCTCCTAGTAACACCAGCTATCTGCCAGTGAAAATCCCGTGGAAATCGGTCGAGATTAGCCAGAACAGAGACAGACAAAAATTTTAAAAACTTTACAGACACTTTAATTTAATTAATTTGTATTGATAAGTATATCACATTTTACTTACATAATATTTTTGAGACTACTATTTAAACTAAGTTTGTTTGATGTTTGATGACTGTAATTTTGAGTAATATCCTAGTTGTTCAAAGATTCAGCTATTTCTGAAGGTACTTTAATTAATTTATTGTTGAAAATTACATGGTCAATATTAGTTCTCATTTCATTTGTGGGTTGAGTTTGCTGTTTAATAAGCATCCAACTAGCTTTAGTAAATTTACACTAACTCTAACACAAAAATGTATTTCAGTAATAAAATATGTGTTTGAGGTTCTTTTGTAACTTGTTTAGATAACTTACATGACTAAATAAACCTTTGTTGATATCACTGACTATATTTTTGTTTACTATAGTGATGTAACATGGATTTCAAGGTACTTTTTATTCCGTAGCTAATAGTTATTATATTTATTGGAAAACATAAATTAGGCTACATAATTCACTAATCTTATGGTATGCTGCATTTGTATCATCATCTCCATACAATTGAAGTTAATTTGCAATATACATATACTTTAAAACTATGTCTATATTTCTTAAATGAATGTACCAAAACTTTTCTTTGAAACTCAAGCTGCAAGTTATTTTTATAACTTTACAGTGTGGTCAAATATACCCAGATATCTGCTTTACATTTTTTGTGATTTGTAATTATATTTTCTATACAGTTCTGGTAGGCTTATCAAGTGTAACATGAAGATAGTATTTTTTTTACATATTCATGAACTCAACTTAAAGTTTTAAAGATTTTTTTTACTTATATGGAAGGACCAAATTGTCAGTTTAAGCAGGCTAGGCCCACTCCGGTCAGTAGGTATGAAACTACAGGTACCTAGCAGCGTCGTCGAGACGGACGAAATTCAGTGGGCTGCCACGCGCCGGCTAGGTAGCACGTTACTTCGCTACTCACTCACGCGCTACGTCGCTTCGTCCGTTCGTCGCTTAGGAATTACGATAATATTATCTTTCGATCGATTACCTATTAGGCTATTACACAATATAGTACTAAAAATAACTTAAGTAAAATGAAGGCAAACGCAAATTGCATGGTATTTGGCTGTTATAATAATAACAAGGATCCAAACCTCACGTTTTTCAGACTTCCAAGGGACATCGAAAGGTAAATAAATGCACGTCTACTTATAGGTAATTAGTAGATACTACCAAGTGCTAACTTTTGTTGTCCTAAATTATGTTTTCCGTATTTACGTAGTTAGATTATATTATTAATTATAATCAGTATAGTTAGATACTTACAAGTTCTGTTTACAAGGTCAAGTTTAGCTTTGATAAGTGTATTTATTTATTAGGACCACAACAACAGATAAAATAAATTTGAAGTGTCCGTTTGTAATGTCATAATGACAGTTTTATACTAAATGCGTATGAATGTTTACACGGTACTTATACAAAATAAATATTTTTACATTTTTGTCTGTCTGTTTGTTCGACTAATCTCCGGAACGGGTGGACCGATTTCCACGGGACTTGCACTGGCAGATAGCTGGTGTTATAAGGAATAACTAAGTCAAGTTTAGCTTTGATAAGTACATTTATTTATTAGGACAACAACTGATACACATCTTCTGTAAAAATAAATAAATTTGAAGTGTCCGTTTGTAATGTCATAATGACAGCTTTTTACTAAATGTGTTTTCACGATACTTTACCAAAAATATTTTTTTTTACATTTTTGTCTGTCTGTTCCGGCTAACATCCGGAACGGGTGGACCGATTTCCACGGGACTTTCACTGGCAGATAGCTGGTTTTATAAGGAGTAACTTAGGATAGTTTTATTTTGTAAAAAAAATTAGGAACATAAAGATAACATTAAAAAAGTGAGGTAAAACTACAGACAATTTAAGTTCAAACCTAGTAAGTAGGTACATTTACATAAATACATAAGAAACTACCCAAGTTTGGACCCAACATAATCTGTTTTCTTAAATCTATAAAGTATAAATACAATAATAGATAAGTAGCTATTTTACTTGTATTTAAGTGTTTAGGTAGGTATGTAGTAAGATTTTGATGATGTAGACAAGTTTCATATTTTTTATTTGCTGATTTACGTAGGTAAATAATGATAAATAACGGAGACTAAGCATTTTAAAGTATTAAAAATATAATAGACCAAGAGCTGAGGCAATATTTTTGTAAGCTTGTTTATGACCGTACTACATAGGTTTCCCTTTAACATTATTTTGCTACGAAATCAGTAAGTATGGGTAAGTTGAATCAAACGAAAGTATAGACTACTTTGTAGTACTATTATTCAATCTGTGATTATGCCACGTTTAAATTGTATTTTTTTTAAATACGATTATTACGTATTATATCGCATTTTTTTCACTAACCACTTTTCTGCTCATCTGTACGAATAAATAATTGGAAGTAATAGGCACAACTGGTTATTAAATATTTAGATTAATTCTTCTTACAGAAGACAACCTTAACGGCATCAGAACAGATAAGAGTTATGCGATAGAAAGAGAGGCAAGGTTTAGGTTAATATAGCCCGTTTGGAGATAGCGGTGTGCGATCTGAATTGCACCTTATTTTATCGGAGCAAGAGTCGCTATTTATTTAAATGGTATTGCGAAGAGGTCCTTCTGTACTAGTACTATTATGTATTCTGTGGTTTAAGTGGCATTAACTCTGGTTATACACCAAATATTAGTCTTAAAATGTTTATGAATAAAACATTTTAAAACTAATATATAGTGTTCAGTATAGTCATATAATAAAGCAGTTCATTACAGGAACAGTTATAGCACAACATTTAAAATGCAGTTCAACAGCATTCAGCTAAGGAATCCATTTTCTGAAGATTTATGGAATTTCTTATATTAATACAAAAATCTTCCATTTATTTTTTCTTGAAGTCCACCTCATATAATGTATCTGCAGGAAGTGTACATAAATAAATAAATATATAAATAAAAGTGAACAGTGGTCCCATAGCCAGATGAATTTAATAATTTATATTATATGTATATTGTATATACCATTGATAGTAAGATATATTACTTAAGTTAATTTAGATACACACCTGTTCATTTTCAGAAGTTATCATGCCACTATAACTTTGATTTTCCTTTCTATACTACTTCTGCACATGGGGCAACCATCCATTTCTTTTTCTGAACATGGGTAACAACAGCACATGTGCCCGCAAGGTACAAATACTACTTCACTTTTAGCATCCATGCATATAACACATTCTGCTTCTGTAACTAAGTCGTCTGTATGACTTGTCACTACGCCTGTACAGGTCTGTTCTTCAAGTAGCTCAGTAGGAGCACTTGATTCTATTGATGAAGATGCTTCAAAGTTGTGATTCTTACTTTTTGAGCCTACATAGGAATTGACTGCTTTAATAATGCCTTCCCTATCAGAAGACAGTGAGACACCATTGGATTTCAGTTCTTCTGTAGTAATATGTAATAACGGTTCACCAGAAAATAAGAACTTCACTAAAAATGGCAAACAATGAATAACACCTTCCTGTAAGAGATAATTTGCCAGTGCAGGATCCAAACACTTTCCTATATCTAGTAAGTCTTTGGGAGCTGACTCTACTAGCTTTTGATAATTTTTCAACCAAAAATCATTGGATTTACTAGATTCACTTTGCTCCATTTCTTTTAGAGTCTCAACTAGTTGTTTCTTCCTTTTGTTACGTTGTTCAAAGAGGTCATCCAAGAGATTAATTAGGTGAACTCTTTGGTGAAGCAACTCATTATTGTTATAAGTAATTTGTAGTCGTTTCTTTTCTTGTTCTATGACACTAAGTCTAGCTAAATGTGAAGATATTAATGAAATCTCTTGATTAAGACTCCAACTTTTTGCATCTACTTTTTCAATTAATGAGCCAACCATAGCCATTTGTACACCCTGGTCTTCTAAAAGTTGTTCTACAAGCACTGAGCGTGATTGGTCTTTAGCATTCAATAGCTCTGCTACCTTTTCAGTAACATGTAAGTCTTGTAAAATTATGCTCTGTTTTATATTATTTAATGAGTCATCATAGTATTTCTTGGAATGTTTCATAACATAATCTTCCTCTATTAATGTTTCCATTGATCGTAATATATCAGCCTTTCTAACGTTATCATAATTTTGTCGAGCAATTTCAAGTAATCTTTCATGTTCAGTCTGCTCATATTCAAGCTGCTGCTGTATCACCTCAGGCATCAAATTATCAGACTGTATAAAGTTTTTAACTAAACATTCAATTTCTTGTTCATCATCTTGTATAGCCTTGATAAGCCTTTGTCTATCTATTTCTTTCACCATATGAACTTTTGCTATCTCATTATCCAGTTCAATTTGTTCTTGTAAAACTTTATTTAAAAACTTCTCTCGTTGTTCTTTAGCTGCCCTGTGCAATCTATTCTCTTGCTCTATAATAGCAGCTTCCTGTTCCTCCCATGTAAATGTGTTGTGTCTTGCAAATGGATCCATTACTGAGTTTGGACTTTGAACAGTTGAATCACTATTTGTAATTGCTGGTGGTCTATATTCAACATTCATTTTATTACATAAATATTTCATAATCTCAGCAGTATTCTGTACTGCAACTTCTTGTGGAGGGAATGTAAAGTTTTCACCATCAATCTCAAGTGATATGAGACTAGATGCAAAACACAGTTCTGGACAAAGTTCAGTTAAATCTGTATTATTAGTTAAGTTCAGTTTTCTTAGAAAATTCAACTTGCCCAATGATGGTGTTAAATTTCTAAGCTTATTATTTGATATATCCAGTATTTGCATTGACTGTAAAAATTGTATGTTGTCAGGTAATCTTTTAATATAATTATTTTGAAGATATAGCTCAGTCAAATTAACCAAATACCTGATATCATTTTGCAGTTGGGTAAACCTGTTACTACTTAAATTAAGAACCTTAATGAGATATAAGTCAGACAGTTGTCCTCCCTCTTCCAAAGATTGTAGGCTGTTATTATGCAAATACAAATAATCTTTTCTGTAGACTTTACAAATTGAATAGGTGCCGGACGGTACTTGGCGCAGTTGACATTCAGATAAGTCGAAATCTGGCTCTGGCGACTCTTTAGCAATATATAGTTTCCTCTCTAACATCGCACGTCCATCATTGCTATTATCCAAAATATTATTGGATTTCCCAAACAACGACATTGTCGCTTGGTTGACGCACGACACAGCACAGCCCATTAAACAAATATTTTTAGTAATAAACGCGCACTTGCCTACGTCACCTTTCTTTGATATGCATTGCAAATAATTTTTTGGAAGTTTTTAAGAAGGTAAATTATCTATTTATTACATTGATCGATTAGATTACATTACTTTTATGCAAAATATAATGATAACACAACATTAACAATCAGACGATTTTTAGCAATAACAAAAGTGACATTACTGACATTCAGTGTTGCTGTTTTATAAGTAGGTAAGTAGTAGGTAGGTAGTAAGTAAATTATACTAAATTAATTATAAAAAATTATATTAAATTATAAAAAATTATATTAAATTTTATAAAATTATACTATCAGTCCAGTCAGAACCAGTCACTTAGAACGCTTTAGAAGCAATTCGACCTCTGTATAGTCTAAGACTGCAAGCAATTTTATTAAGGTCTTTTTAACATTTCCTTATGTGAGACTATATATACTTAATAATTTGTTGGCATTATTATAGAGGTGACTAGCCTGGAAATTAGTCTTTGTGCAAAGGTTGATTTACATCCATTTATTTCAGCAACAGCATAACTACGACGAAATTCATAATTATTGGGGTTGAAAGGTAACATCTTGTGCTTTCTGAGAATAGAATTTAAAATATAAAGCTTTCGAATACTGAATAGTTCGGACATAGAGTATAAATGTATAATTGGATATCGAAATGGTAGGAAGTACATTACTTTTATTAGACATCGTTGGGCTCTTTCTAATTCAAGGATTCTCGTTTTTGCAGCGCCACCCCATATCGGGATACAGTATATGATGACAGATTGAACTAAGGCTAGGTAAATTTGTTTTAAAAGTAATTTTGAAGAGACGTATCTTAATATTTAAAAAATTCGCATTAATTTCCTAACTCTATTTGTGATAAGTTATATATGGTCAAACCAAGATAATCTTCTATCTAACATTACACCCAAGTACTTAACGGATGACAATTTTGTTAATATGGAACAGTGACAATCGTACTTAAAGGCTGGTTTATTACATCCTGTTATCTTTAGTAAAGCACACGTAATTAGATTTTGTCGTATTTAAAGATAGCATATTCTTTTTTAACCAGTAATCAATCCTAGTGAGGCCCAACATAGCCTGTGAAGCGGTTTCTTCCCACGACTTGCCAGAGAATACAATAGCGGTGACGTTCGCATATGAAAAAAATTTAGCATTGTTTATTCTAAGATTGCACAAATCATTTATATATATAAAAAATTGCGTTGGACCAAGGACAGTCCCTTGAGGAACGCCGTATGTAACCTCCATCTCATCACTGATATATGATTCAATTTTGACGCGCTGTTTACGGTTACTCAGGTAATCTTTTAATGAAGCAAGTGGGAGGTCCCTGATGCCTATATTTTCGAGTTTGCGTATAGGAACGGGTATAGATACCGTATCGAAGGCTTTTTTTAGGTCCAGAAAGATCGTCAAACATTTTAATCCATTATCTACATGTTCTACTTTGAGGGAGCTAAGAGCTGTGACTGCATCTTCAGTAGACATTCCACGTCTGAACCCGTATTGTAAAGGCGATAAAATTTTAAATTTTTCTAAGTATGCTAACAGTCTGTTATTTAGAAGCTTTTCTATTATTTTAGAGATGGATGGTAGAACCGAAAGTCGTCTCTATCCCCATTCTTGTAGACTGGTGTTATAATAGATTGTTTACGTTATTTGGAAAAGTCCCTAATTTAAAACAAAGGTTGGTGAGATGGCAAATTATTGGAACCACTATGTGTTTAGCAACTTTTAAGAATTCAGTTATAAGAACCCCATTGACCTCACATGGATCAGTATCTAGGAGTACAAATGAATTCACTTGTGCTGACAATGTTGGTGTTTCATTCATTGTTGGTTGATGGCATGTTGTAGTTTCATTAGTTTGTTCTGCAAGGTTTTTACCAACTTCAGCAACATATTTGTTAATTTTGTTGGCTGGATCAATTCCAGATGGCATCATATCTAATAAGTTTTTATTAGTGCAGTTATGAATTTTTGTGTTTGTTATTACTTTTATATTTTTCCCTAGGCCATTTTTGTTTTTCGTTGAACTAGCAAGTAATTCCCTTTCATATTATCTCTTTAGTTTTTTTATTAGATTATTGCAAAAGTTGCGATATCTTTTGTATGTTAATCTAAGTATATTATTTGAGGGATCAGCTCTTAAATTATTTTGCAGATTATTTCTATTTATTATACATCGAAGAATACCACTAGACATCCAAGGTTTTATAACACGCTTATTCTTGGGCACTTTAACTACTCCACTGCTTTCATTTATGCTTTCAGTTATTTTCTCTATTAATAAGTCAGTAATTTCGTTGGGATCGTTCATATTTAATAGTTCCATTATATTCTTTTTTTCGAGGTTTTTAGAAGCTGCACTATAATCCGTAATAGTTTTAGTATTTAGGTATTTGTTTATTTTATGAAAATGTTGTTTTAATTTTAAGAAAATCATCTTGTGGTCTGTTATCGTTGTATTTAAGATAGCTATATAAGCATTAGTTTTATTATTTTGTATTTTCAATATGAAATAGTCCAAACAATTTTCATCTGCTGCGGGGTAGTTATGGCCCGGCATGAGGCCATGTAGAGCAAGCATATCCAAATATTTGAGTCTATTGTTTCTTTCGACTGATGGTTCATGCTGTTTAGGAATTACACATACAAATACAATTACATTATGTTTCACATTTTGACAGCTTTAAATCAACCTTTGCACAAAGACAATTTAATTTCCAGGCTAGTCACCTCTATAATAATGCCAACAAATTATTAAGTATATATAGTCTCACATTAAGAAATGTTAAAAAAACCTTAATTAAATGGCTTGCAGTCTTAGACTATACAGAGGTCGAATCGCTTCTAAAGCGTTCTAACTTGACTGGTTCTGACTGGACTGATAGTATAATTTTATAAATTTTATAAAGGGTACACTTTAAATGTAATGCTAATCTAAATCTCAACCAATGTATGTCAACGTATATAACTTGTTATTATAGTCATTATTAGTGGTAGTATTATATTGGTAGTTTATTTATTTCTAAACACAAAACCATGACACTGTAAAAGTTGGAGTCTCCTAGCACAGGTATTCTTTTACTTAAAAGGAGACTCTATTTTTGTAAATATGTGTTTTCAATACCTCCGTATTGAAAGACTTCTGTGACTCTCGAATATTAATTGATTGATTTATTTACAGTGACTTATATAGTAGTTATTTACATTACCTTGAGACAGGGGTTTGCGCGTGTAACTGTATTCTGCTGACGCCTTTATTTGTTGTTATGGCAGTGGACGTGATCTCTTATTTGTTTGTACGTGAGTGGTTACTTCCTTGTAGATATCACGCCGCTTACTCATGAGTCATGACTGCCATAGAATTCCCCCCTTTGAAATTTCCTGCGGTTTTTTCGCTGGATTGCTGTGCTGTGCCTGATTTTTGTCCTCCAATTACAGTGTTTTGTTGCTCTCTTGATGCTTCATTTATACATTGTTTATTTCTTTGATAACTTTTGTTATTTTTTCCATAGCTTTTGACGATTTTCTTATGACGGTGTTTACTGCCGTTATTGTTGTAATTGTTACTAGGATCGCGACTAAAACGGCGATCCATACCTTTATGCTATCTATTTCTTCCGTTAATCTTGTATGGTTCCTGTCCGCTCTTGTTGCCATTTCGTTGTTTTGAACCATAGTAATTTGTTCCTTTTCGTGAATGGCGCTGTGTCCCATGTTTTCGTTGGTGCTAATTAATGTGTGACTGATGTTCCGTTTTTCTATCGCCCTTTTATATTATATTTTAAAACGAACGGTGGGGGGTGATCTTCGTCCGGAACGTGTGATTTTTATGTTTAAGTTCTTGTCTGTTTTATCTTGATCTTCGGATTTTTTCTTATCTTCCTCGCTTATTAAGAATGCTGGTTTCAGTCTATCTATTGACACGTTTGTTTCCTTGCCGTTTCGCTGTATCGTGAATAATTTGTCGTCGTGTTTTATCACTTGGAACGGTCCATCATAGGGTGGTGTCAATGTTGGGCGCAGTTTATCACAGCGTACGAATACATGTGTGCAATTAGCTAAGCGTGGATGTACAAATATGCTCTTATTTGAGCTTTGTCTTTGTGGGATTGATGTCATGTAATATCTTCCTGTATGTTCTTTATCAATTCCGGGTATGTGTTTTCGGTGCCTTTCTCAAAGAATGCTGCTGGCAACTTTATTGTTGTTCCGTAGACTAGTTCGGCTGCTGAGTATCCAGTGTCTTGTCGAAAACTGGTACGCAATCCAAATAATACCGATGCTAGTTCTTGTGTCCAATTTACTGTGTTTCCTCTTGCCATCAGTGCTGCTTTCATAGTTCTATGCAGTCTCTCTACTTTTGCATTTGCTTGAGGATGATATGGCGTGGTACGGATTTTTGCTATTCCCATGAATTTGGTTAGGCTTCGGAATAGGTCTGACTCAAATTGTCGTCCTTGGTCCGTTGTAATGTAGTTTGGGCATCCGAATCGTGTAATCCATCCTTCGTATACTGTTTTCGCAATCGTTTCTGCTGATATATCCTTAATAGGGAACGTTTCCGGCCATGATGTGCATCGGTCAATCATGGTTACTATGTACCTCTTATTTTGTGAAGTCTTGAGGGGTCCCACAATGTCAATGTAAATATGGCTAAATCTTTCTGCGGGCTTAAATTTTCCCAGCGTTGATACTGTGTGACGCTGTATTTTTGACCGTTGGCACTGTATGCACGTCTTACACATCTCATAAATATCCTTGTGCATGTTTGTCCATACGTAATGTGACGTAATTAGTTTCTTTGTTGTATATCTACCAGGGTGGCTCATGTTGTGAAAACTGTCGAATATTTGCCTTCTATATTGGTATGGTAGGTACGGGCGTTGCTTTCCATTGGAGATGTCGCAATATATCTTAATTTTTTTATTTCCTACTGGTACTAGTGCCATTTTCAGAGACTAATTCAATTTTAGTTTTTGTAATTCACCGTCATTTTCTTGTATCTGTCTTAATTCCTGCCAATCGATAATTTGAGGTAATGATATCGTTTCTATGACCCGTGGTAGTGCATCCACGACTACGTTGTCGAGGCCGTTTATGTGCTTTATTTCTGTGCAAAATTGTGCAATATATTCTAGGTATCTTATTCTTCTAGGGGACTCATCCATTGATGCCTTCTTGTCGAATACGTGCGTCAGTGGTTTGTGGTCCGTGTAAATAGTAAAGTTTCGACCTTCTATCAGTCGTCTAAAATGTTTTATCGCCATATATATTCCCAGTAATTCGCGATCATATGTAGAGTATTTCGTTTGTGCTTCGCTTAACCCTTTTGAGAAGAACGATATAGGCTTCCATTTTCCTTGAACTTGTTGTTGAAGGACTGCGCCTACGCATTTTAAACTAGCATCCGTCATGATGGCTAGCGGTGCGTTCGTTTCAGGGAACGCTAGAGTCGTGACGTCTCGTATATCCTGTTTACAGGCTTCAAATGCATTATTTGCTTCTTCATTCCACTCTATGAGTGGGTTGTCGTTCTTTTTTGAGTTTCTTAGGTATTCGTTGAGCGGAGCTTGGTGTCTTGCGGATTTTGGGATGCTATTTCTGTAGAAGTTAATCATTCCCAAAAATCGACGTAGCTCCTTTACTACCTTTGGTTTAGGGTATTCGTTTATTGCTTGAATTTTTTTTGACGTTGGAGTCATTCCTTGGCTCGTTATATGATAACCTAGGAAATCTAGTTCTGTCTTTACGAATTCGCACTTGCTTGCGTTGATTGAGATCGTTCTTGTTTAAACGAGCAAATACTTCCTCTAGATGCGCGTAATGTTCTTCAATGCTCTGGCTGGCGATGAGGATATCGTCGACAAAGACGTATATATAGTCCAGATCTCGGAATAGGGTGTCCATGAACCTTTGAAATGTTTGCCCTGAATTACGTAGTCCATAGGGCATGTATTTCCAATGGAATAGCCCCATTGGAGTAATAATGGCGGTCTTTTCTGGTTCCGCTGCCTTTATTTGGTTAAATGCCTTTTTTATGTCCATTTTACTGAATATTGTATTTCCACTTGCGACGTATGTAAAGTCTAAAAGTCGTGGTAATGGGTATCTATCAGGAACAGTTATTTTGTTTAGCGCGCGGTAATCCCCGCACGGTCTCCACTCTCCATTCTTTTTCTTTACCATGTGTAGAGGAGATGCCCATGGACTGTTTAATGGCTCGCATATCCCTAAGTTTATTAGTTCTTGATACTCCTTTTTTGCTGCCTTATATTTGTCGGGCGGTAATGGGCGGGCGCGTGCATATACTGGGGGACCCTTCGTTATTATGTGATGCTGCACTCCATCTTCGGGTGTCTTTTTTAACGAAGTCAATCTGGTGATACTTTCGTATTTTTCTAATAAGCGCCTAGTACGTTCTGGGAGTGATGCGTCGATTGATCTTATTGAAGTTGAGTTTGCTCTTGCACTTTTTGCAGGCGTAATTAATCTTGTTTCTTTGGCGATCAATCTCTTTCCGTGCAAATCCACTAATAATTTGTGGTGCTCTAGGAAATCGGCTCCTAAAATGGGCATTTTTACATCTGCTACTGAACGTCCAGGTAAAAGGTCTACGTAACCCCAGGTTTAAGGTTAATGTGCGCACGCCATAAGTTTCAATTGTTGATCCGTTTGCGGCGTATAACTTGTAGTTACTTGCCTTTTTCTTGCTCTGTGTGTTCTGCAAAACGGATATGTTAGCCCCTGTGTCTATTAAAAACCTATAACCACTGTTTGAGTCGGCTATCGTTAGACGGTTTGCGTGGTTTGGGGCACAGAGTCCCGTCTCATTCTGTGCTACTATTCGTTTCCCGATCTCTGGTTATTTATGTCAGATTGCCATGCGCACGGTTGTATGCATTTATACGCGTTTTGCTTGTATCTTCTGTGATAATAACAATGTTCGTGCTTCGTCATCTCATATCGCGATCGTGACCGAGACCGTGAATGCGGCCTTGCCCGGAATTTGCTGCGTTGCATAGGTCGGCGAGTGTTTCTACTACGTAGCTCGTTGATTTAAATGCGCATCGCTGCAATTTGTGACGTCAGCGTAGTTATTACTTTTACGTTTGCGCATTCCGTTGACGAGTTGTTTGTTTTGTATCTCATATTCTCATATATTCTATCTGCCATTTCACATAATTTGGCCGGTTCTAGGTTGTCGGAAACTGCTAATATCTAATATATAAGTAACTGACGCAGGGAGCTGTCGGAACCATAGTAACCTAATGGTATCGTAGTTCATTTTTCCGCAACTAGCTTCCTTCATTTTTCTCAGTAGTTGTGATGGGGTCGAGTCACCTAAGTCCATTTCCGATAATAATTTGTGGAAGCGGCGATGTTCGCTTTCCTCGTAACACCCTATTAGCCTGTCTTTTATTGTGGTGTATTTGTCGGTGTCTGGCGGGCAGTGAAGTATGTCACTAACCTGATGTATAACATCTTTTGGCAGCTTTGCGATGACGTTGTTATATTTGTATTCGTCGCCTTGCTTCTGTGGAGCGACGATTGCCTCGAATTTGGCAAACCAGAGACGCGGTGAGTCTGTCCAAAATTGTGGAACGCGCTCCGCAATGGATATAGCAGCTACCACCTGATCGTTAGTTTCTCCTGACGAAGTGCCCTGAATTTTAGTGGGTGTTACAATGATTGGTGCCATGTCGCGATGTTTCGTTGCTATTTTCTATGAGCCTCTTGAAATTCCGTTGGTGGAACCCGCTTGTGATAAGCCAACGGAAATGTGCTATTCGCAAGTTTGGCAATTGGTTGAGACCGGCAGGAACAAATCCCAGTCCCGTCGCTTGATATTGTGTCCGTGATCAGTTGAGACCAGCAGGCAAAAACCAGGTCCGTCGCTCAACAAGGATCACGTCGGGGTCACCAATTTTGCAGAGGTATTGAAAGACTTCTGTGACTCTCGAATATTAATTGATTGATTTATTTACAGCGACTTATATACTAGTTATTTACATTAACTTGAGAGAGGGGTTTGCGCGTGTAACTGTATTCTGCTGACGCCTTTATTTGTTGTTATGGCAGTGGACGTAATCTCTTGTTTGTTTGTACGTGAGTGGTTACTTCTTTGTAGATATCACGCCGCTTATTCATGACTGCCATATGTGCATTGTTTATGAAATAAATTGTTTATTATTTATTTTATTTTTATTATTGATGTGTTTGTATACTTTGGACACCACACTGACCTCTATTATACAGCGTACTTGTATAATAGAGGTCAGAGACACCACATTGCTTATAGTGCAGTATTGAGTATGGTTGTCTGATTGTGTGTGACTCTGCACAATTACGTTTTTGGTAGGAACCGATCGGGAACAATCTATAGAACAACATATAAGGTGCAGTGATTCTTATAGTAGGAATTTTAGTGAAAATTCAAAAACTGCAACACCTTAATCAGTCAATGGTCCCAATTCTGTTACTTCACTCGCTAAATTAAAATTCACAAAATTTTCTTCATATAAGATGTAAACCGTACATGTACACTTACGTAAATGTACACTTCAAAACAAGGTCTTATTTCAAATGGAAACAAGTAGGTAACATATGTCGCTATCGAAATAAGCAATTTATTTTTCGACTAAAGTCTGATACGCTTAAATAAACTTTAATACCAGTAGCGAGAGCCGCTATCCGTTGAATGCCATCTCTTTTGCTCTGTGTTTTTAGTAAGCGTCTTCGTAGGTGTAGATTAAAAACACGTCATCCTTGTTCGTTTTGAACAAGTTTTTATACGGCAATTATAAAGCGTTTGAATAAATGGAGACTCTCGCTGCGTGAAAATAAAGTTGAGTATACGTTGACAGGTTTTAGTGAAATTTAGCGGCGCTGAGAAATAGATGCTAGTAACAAATAGACCTTATTACGAAGAACACTAGGTTGATTTCATATGAAGAAATTAAGTCAGGATTTAGTTTAGTCGAGTGTACAATAGAATCGGCACCAATTACTCTCATTCTGTTAAAGATAATTAATCTCAACAAGGTTCAAAATCTTCCTAATGGTGCTGCCTATTTGCTTATCAAATTTGGATTATTTTCATTAAAAAATCACCGAGTTATGCCATTTTGCAACTAAGGCATTTAAAAAAAAGGTATTTTAAAATAATAATAATAATAACTCCACACATCTCGCACACGGCCGTCTGATCCCAAACTAGACAGAACCTGTACTATGGTAACCAGACTGCTGATAATCATACTAATATATTTCTAAATACATACATATTATGGATTAAACCCAGCCACAGAACAAATTATCGTGCTCATCACACAATTATTTGTCCTGGGTGGGAATCGAACCCACGACCTCTGGCTTAGCAGTCAGAGTCACTAATCACTACTAATCACTAGACCAACAGGCCAGTCTAATATGGGTCTTGCTTGGAGCATTTGTAAAAATTTAATTTTTCGAATTTCTGTAATTGCGAATAAAATTGTGCAAAAACTACTTTATCGATCCTAACCAAAATTTCATGGGTATATTGAGTACCTGTAGAAGCACTCAATATAAATTTTCATTGCAAAAAAGTATTCCTTCATTAATTTTTACTGCCTTGAATTGTAGGGTACGTCTTTTCACACTTTTTCGAAATATTTAAATTAACAAATTTTTTTTATTTAATTATCTACTATTTATTACCTTGCTGCAAAAAGAGGAACAAAAAAGTTCATTGCAACTTTCCTCTTGGAGACTTACACCTCGAGTTAATTACAAAAATTAGTCGAAGAAGACGCCTATTGCCTTTAGACTGACTGATACTGTAGATTTCCACATCCTACTATGTATCTTGCGCTCTATTTACATATATCCGTCAGATATAACAGTTTGATGGGTTTCAATGTTACGTGTGCACTTCTTTTCTTTCTTCCTTCCTTCCAATTACATCCCCACGGATGGGGGCCACAGGGGTGGTTGATATTTGATATCTCCCTCGCAAACTAAAATGCAACGCTATTCGATGGAATAAATGGATGTGCCGCGACTTACACTACTATTTGCTTTCGTATTTATTCGCACTCACGTGCAGTTTTTTTTTTATTTTAGCAAATAGGAACAATAAAATATTTAAAATAAGCTTTTCTGTCCTTTTTTTTAATAATAACAAGTAGATACCTATGTACACCTATGTACTTATTTTTAATTTTTATTTTCATAAATCAATAAATACGTTGTGGTTCTTGACGTTACAGAAAAAAACATACCGACATGCTGTTGTTTAAATCACACAAAACCGACGAACTTATCAAAAGAAAAACACTTGTGTCCGTTACAAGTGTTTAAGTTTTTCACATTGTATCTTGTAGTTTTAGTTGAATCGAAACAGACTGTTTTCAATTCGAGCTATATACAATACGAGTATAAGCAGTCCTCCTTCAGTAGCGTTTAATTCTAATCAGAACATAAAGTAACGGTCCTTTCATATAGGTATGTTCTTGGTCCTCACAAGAAAATATTTCTGACAGAAATCAAGATATACTTAGGTACAGAAGTGGTCAAGGTGAAGCCGTGGTCACTGTCTTGATTTTTGTCTGAAATATTTTTTTGTTTTGTACTTGTTAGATCACTTTTATTTCTTATTAGTCGGGTTACAGTTTTGTAAACTTAATTTTTTATTTAAGTAGGTAAAACTTTTCGGTTTTTATTATTGATTTTATATAATAGGTCTTAATTGTACAGCCACGCCGTACGAAGCGCAGTCTTATTTGCTTAGATAATATATGATATTTAAAAAAATAGGTATTTAATGTCAGTTGGAATTGTTATGTCATCCTACTAATATTATAAACGTGAAAGTTTGTGAGGATGTATGGATGTTTGTTACTCTTTCACGCAAAAACTACTGAATGGATTTTAATCAAACTTTACAATAATATAGCTTATATATCAGAATAACACATAGGCTATAATTTCTGACGATATTGTGTATATTGGCCAAAATATAACGATAAGTGTTAAGTAAGTCGGAAAAAAATCTGTCATCTGCGAGCTATTGTGGCGTGCGGTGGGAAAACTGTAAGAGTTACACGAATATAATGTACGGTGGGATTGTTTCTCCTAAATAGTTCTACAAAAAAGTCCGGGACAGTATATATCTATCTTTTATGTGTAAGCCATTATTACCAAAAAAAGAGAACCATAAATACAATCAAATTTGATTTTTTGTTTCCAATTCACATTTAGCAGTGACAAATTGATTTTTACCAAAATAAATATCTTTTATCGCTTCTGATATTCAAAGTAGATAAACTTTGTCTTTTGAAGTAAATATAAATAATAATATAAAACTGCGGGCGGGGGGAACATCGCTTACCGCCGACGCGGGCCGGCGGCGGGCAGACGCGTGAGGGCAGACGTTGTTGACGGTTGTGTCCGTAATTTTCAAGACACTAGCGATTTGCTAAAAGGCTCTATATACATTCATTTCTATTATATACTAGCAACCCGCCCATGCTTAGCACGGGTACAAATTATACACCTAAACCTTAATCATGAATCACTCTATATATTAGTGAAAACCGCATGAAAATCCGTTCAGTAGTTTTTCAGTTTATCGCTAACAGACGCGGCGGGGGACTTTGTTTTGTATAATATGTAGTGAAGATATTGAATGTAAAAAAATTTGAAAGTTTGTGAGGATGTATCGATGTTTGTTACTCTTTCGCGCAAAAACTCCTGAATCGATTGCTATGATACTTCGTATGTAAATAGCTGGAGACCTGGATTAACACATAGGCTACTTTTTATCCCGATATTCTCTTGGCATCTGAGTTACGCGGGTGAAACCGCGGGGCACAGCTAGTAAGAAATAAAAGATCAATAAAATAATAAAATGATTAAATTATGTCCATATCATGTCACTGCGATTTTTATCTCAGTTACAAGATCAGCCAGTGAATTCATTAACAAAATAGTAACATTATTCCAGTAGGAAGACTTTCACCCTTTTCTTAAATACGTGTGTCTTATAGATTTCTAGTTTTATTTATTTTGCTAGGCAGTTAAATAGTTTCACACTTTGATATCGCGCACAATGCTTTGCTATATTTAAGGTTGGTATGAAATTGTTTCCTAAGTTCTTTTTTCGAGTAGGTACTTTCCCTTATTAACCTTTCATCTAGAGTTTCAAAATCAGTCATGTATTTTGACAAATAGCTTAAGACAGTCAGTATATAGAGACAAGGTACCGTTAGTATAGATCATTCTATGAAATGCTCTCAACAAGATTCCCACTGCGGAATTCGGGCTATAGTTCTGAACTGAATACTGTATCTTAACCTTGATTCGACTAGAGCATAATATACACTCTCTAATTGACTGATACTAACTTCATCTCTGAAACTTCTAAGGGCATAGCAAGAGGATGATATTGTTTCTCAATTGCATTTAGTTCATTTTGCCAATTTAAAAACGAGTCTATATGTACACCTAGGAATTTTACTGTGTTTACATTTTCTATTTTGTCTCCCATTAATTGTACGGTCAAGATATCAGTATTACGAGCAGTAGATTTGAACAAAATAATGTTTGTTTTTATAGTATTAATTATTAACCTATTTGCTGCAAGCCATCTGTGGAAGTCGTACAACACATTGTTAATTTTATGATTATGTAATTCTAAACTACTTGCACTTATGATTGCATTAGTATCATCGGCAAACATAAAAAGTTGAGGATTTGAATTTAAGCGCTGTGAGAAATTTATTAGATCATTTACAAATACTAGACTGACGTGGGAGGTATGGTCCGGCTCGACTCCGCTCGATACCACGGCCTCACAGAAAACCGGCAGTGAAGCAATGCTTGCATTGCTTTTTGCCGCGTGATCGAGGTTACTGGAGGCCCTAACCCTTTCCTCTCCCCTATTCCCATCCTTTCCCTCTTCCCCCTCTAATCCCCCTCTCCCCTCTTCCCGCTCTTCCCCCCTCTCCCCCTCTTCCCCTACTTCCATTTTAAAGGGTGGCAACGCACTTGTGACTCTTGAGTTATAGGTGCCCATGGGCGGCGGTAGTCATTTACCATCAGGTGACAGGTCTGCTCGTTTGCCCCCTATACCATAAAAAAAAATACTAAGAACAGAATGGGATCCAAAATGGAACCCTGCGGCACGCCTGTTGTTACATGATGTATTTTAGATTGGTAAGCTTTATAGTGGTCCTTATTGTCAATTACGTTGACCTCCACATACATTTGCCTATTATGTAGTGTTCCAGTTTTCTGAGAAGAAGTTCATGATCCACAGTATCAAATGCAGAGCTGAGGTCTAAAAAAAACACTGGCCACTTTCATTTTTTCATTTATTTTGTCTACAATGTTGCCTACCAAGGTATGTAATGCGTCAGCCGTTCCAACACGTTTCTGGTATCCAAACTGCTTCTTGTTAATAACTTGGTTTGTAATTAAGTGACTGACCAGACGTGACTTTAAGAGTTTTTCAAATATTTCGGATAATATTGGAAGAACCTATATTGGTCTGTAGTTTTTTTGATTAATCAACGAGCCCTTTTTTCGTATTGGAACCACCTTAGTAGTTTTTAACTGTTCGCAAAAAATATTTTGTTCGTAACATTTGTTAAAAGATATGAAAGGGATAAAAAGGGGTAAGAATATTGATAATTTTTATTTATCCATTTTATTCAAAGATTGTGTGCTAAAAACTGATGTTGCTAATCACGAACGAAACGTTTCTTGCAGGCAGGCATCAATCTTTATTGAAATAAAGACACATTGTAATTTTTAAATGATATCTTTTTTTATTATGATCTATCCAAAAGCTATAGCACTGCTAAAACAGGTACAAAACTATTTACTAAATTACCTAAGAAAATTATTTATAATTTATCACAAGTGACTAATTAATTTATCACTACACAACCTATTTCGTTCTCTTCATTATACTGTTGTTGTCTTACTCCAAGGTTTAATAATAAGTTTTTACAACATCATCGTCATTATCGTCACCTTTCGAAAGATTTTTTAAATATTCCGACAAACTTTCACGATTGTATTCGTTATCACTATCTTTGTATGGTGTAAATGGATGAAACCATCCGTCTTGATTACTGTGTGATTTTTTTGCATCCTGTAATATTGAAGATCGTTTTTCATACTCCTCCTCTTCTGGATATCTCTTATAAGATTGATCTACATATTTATCTTCATAATCGGGTGTTGAAATAAGTATCTTATTACTATAATTTTCTACAGGGTTTATTTTATAATAATCATTTGTACTAATGATTGGGTTAAGATCTTTGTATGCTTTTATAACGGGTTCTGCCTTTTCTCCCCCCCACACAGGATCTCTGATGTCTTCTAAAGTTGAATAGTCATTTTCTTTTTCTACTTCCCCATTACTTTTAAGTTTTTGGTGGCGGTCATTTATTCTGTATATACTCAAATCTGGAGTTTGTGACGGATATACATGAGACTTAATAATCTTCGACAGTCTGTCAAATGCTTCTATTAATTCCGGGTTTTCTTCATCATCATGAGTATCATGTAATGTTTTTGCAGGTAAATCTGCTTTATTAACTACTTCACTTCTTTCTGGCACCGCGTGCTGGATTTGTTCATTTAATTCTTTTTTACGTAACTTTTCTAACTCTGTATCATAATTCACAGGTTCTTGTGTAATTAGTAGCTGAGGTGTCTCATATGAATATGCTATTTTCTTACCAGTACGAAAGTCTTCATTTTCTGCCGTCGACAGGATTTGTGGCCGTTTACTAAAATAATCAAATACATGAGAACTTGGCACATCAGCTGATTTATAAGTTTCGGCTTCCGGGAATAGTTTGAAAACCAGAGCTGTACCTTTGTGGTATCCTAAACCGTGACCTTCAAATGGTTTATTCTTAATGCTCTTCTTTTTACTTTTTTCCGTAGAATCTTCAACAGATTGTACACTGTCTAAATCAGCATCACAATACATTTTATTTAATTTTTGCGTGTCTTTGTCAGACAATCCCACTCTTTGCCCGATTTCAGCACCCCTCTGAAATTAAAATAAATACCACAGAATAATGTGTTATATTAAATTACACAATTTAACACATACGAAAGAATAAGTATTAAATATGCAAATTTGGCGGGAAAACCAATGAGTGATGGTGGTGGTGGTGGTGAGTTCATTATTTGTCGTTAAGTTTAATAGCTTTCACAAACAGTTAAAAGCCATTGAACGACAACAGGACAAAGTCACAGTCACAGACACACATATTTGCACAGAGTGGGGATCGAACCTGCGACACCCATGACAGTCAAATGCTCTACCGCGCGACAGATAGTTCAGTAAAATAATGAATCCTAAGAGCTGCGAGAAAAAATCTTTACCAAACCCTAATGATGGAAAGTCACTGGAAATTGTGTATCGAAGGCTAGGCTAGCCTTTAAGACTCCTTAATTAGATTATAGAGGCGTCACAAACCGTAACTAAAAATTAAACCTTGTTCTGTTCTTCTGGTTGTTGTACACATTTTTCGTCCTACTTAATTTTACTTTATGACAATTTATTATCACTATTGAAATCACTAATACATTTATTTACCAAATACAACGAAGAAATATTTACTTTATTAAAAAACTTCAATGTTATTTTTAAACTTACATTCCTGTTACCTATTCGTAAGTTCGTGACGCCCACATTAAAAAGAATTGTATTATTATTATGTTACACAGAATGCACAGCTTCGTAAAAAGAGTAAAAACGATAAATCAGTGTTTTTGTGAAGCTGTCATATTGATTTGCATCAAATAATACTTAAACTTTTATATACTTAATACTAAAATTTACTTAATATAGGTATGAATTACTTAATAAAAAAACCGTGACATATTTTAGGTTTTGTGAATTAAGTAAGTAATTACTTCTAAATTTGATAAAAAAAATTATGACAAAATGTTAACTCGGCAATTTATAGAGAATAATATTTACTTTAGAATATGCCGTTAAATGAAATCTGGTATTACCTGTTTTGGCACAATCGTGGCCTTGCCATTGACGGAGAAAGCATTTCGGCTATAGTGCAGGACACTGTCGTAATCGTACTCCACTCCGAAATCCGATACAGTGAATGTATTGTATTTTCGAAAATTGTGCCTCGATGCTGGAACCAAACAAACATTAAATAATTTGCTTCGGCACGTGAAATTTCAAAGGTTAAATTAATTGCAAGAAAAGTCTATCATGACTTGTGTTTATACACAAAGACAAACAACTTTCAATAGAAATCGAAATGTTACTTCACACCGAACGTTTATTGCCTAGATAGGTGATGGGTTAATTTATATTCGCATTGTGTAGCGCCCATGTGAGGTGACGGTCACTGACATTAGTCTGCTGCTTACTATTGAAAAATAAAAATACATGACAAATAAAATATATAGAAAGCTTACATTTTAAAATGTTATCCCAAATAATATCGACATAATCATCTCTGTCGGAGCTACTCTGCATGTGGTAAAATCCGAGGGAATGGAGCAGTTCATGTACGACGGTACCATGACGAAAGCAGCCACGTCCGACTGGATGACGACTGTTTAAATTCAAGGCCTGGAATCCACTTTGATATCCCACTTGAGAGAAACAGCCCCTTCGATTACCCTGAAGTTTTAGAAAACATGACAATGTGTTAAAATACTACGCAGCCAAAAACTCGTTCACATTTTGATATTGGAATGTTAAACAGTTAAGTCTTTAACGGAATTTTAATGTTTTGTTATTCTTACTGTACACCAAATCGAAGTCACATCTACATATTGACACCGCCGTTATCTCACACTGAGGGATTTATTTTATATCATTTAAAGTGTACCTACTTACTTAATGTTTAACGACAGGTTGAAGCACTTTAAGGGTGCGTCAGTCCACTAGTCGAACTCATCACTGGGAGTGGCTAATACGTATGCTGTCTTAGCTGCACTCACATTGCAATGCATAATAAATGAGCGGTCAAATTTTGATACTATTTTGCAGGTATTTTGGAATTAGTTAGTTAAAACTATGACTAGAAACAATATTATTGTTTAATAAAACACGTGCTTATTGTACATATTTGTACAAAATAAGACAATCCTGATTGCCACTAAAATTATAAATCTAACACCTTGTGTGTGTTTGTGAATAATGAGTTAGTTACGCCTTTACTGTATAACAGGTAGTCGGATTTGGATGAAATTTAGCTCACCTATAGATTATGTCCTGGAGTATAATATATGATTATATAACTCAGTAGAGGGGAACCAAGATCATATGTGAAAAGTTTGTGAAGATGCTTAAATTAAGCGTAAGCGAGAACTTAGAAAAGTATTTACATGCAACGTTACCTAACTATTATTAAGTTTATCAGGATCAATATCATAACCAATATCATATCATAACAAAATGTGTAAATGTGAAAGTGTTGTGTAGACAAACACACACACAAGGGATCAGTTTTATAATTTTACTGGCAATTTGGATTGTCCTATTTTATACTTATGTCCATTCATAGTACTGTACTGTACCGAGGCTTCCTCTCGAGGAGACCTCTTCGGACCGCGCCTGGGTGACCCCCCCCAAAATCAAATGCTGAAGGAAATTTTCCCAACTTATTTGTCGAGGCACAAGAGCTATACTAGCTGTAAAAATGGGTACAGTTATTACGAGGCCTCGTACTGCACCTCAGCAAACTCTTCGCGATAATTATCAAGGAAATGACGAGGAATAATTTCCGAGGACTCTTTACATTCCACTAAAAGATGGTATAATGACTGACCTACAGGACCAACTTTCTGCGGATACGATGAACCTGTTCGGATTAGGCATTTTTATGCCAAAATCTGAATATGGGTCATTCTTTTACTTGGATTGGTTCTATATCGAAAAAAAGATATCCGTGTTCAGGGATTTCTTTTTTCTCAATATTTTAGGAAAAAGAGGGGATCGAAAATTAAAGAATTTGATGATTTTTGGCTTGGAGACCCATTTTCAAAAATTCATAACTCCGGTTCTATTAGAGCTAGAACCTTCTTTTTTTTCATTTTAATAATAAAAGAATGTACTTTTCGAAAAAAAATTTTTAATAAAAGTTAATAACAAATTTATATTGTTACAAACAATTTTTTTTTTTTTTACGTTTTAACAATAATTACCCCACCTTCATAGCGAGTTTTAAATATTACCGTCGTATATATAAAAACGTATTAATGGAGAAACTATTTTTACTCTTAAAGATTAATTAATGAATCTAGCGAGGTACGTCGTATCGGCGCGCGGGTTCCTTTGCACGCCATGCACATTCTCTAACCACATATCGTTATCTCAGTAATATTGATAATTGTTCTATAATAAATATGTCAGTCAATTTTTGTCCAAATCTGTCCAGTTTGTAAAAGAATGACCCATATACAGAAGAAGATCTTCTTAATGTGAATAAAGTATCAGAATATTATTCCCATTTCTTGAGTGTTTCTGCTGCCACTGTCGTAACAGAGTATCAGCTATGGGTTTCATAGTGGAAACGGGAGCTCAAAGAAAAAAACTTATACAAAATTTCCTAAGTGTGTAGTGTCTACATTCTATGTTTGCCACGATGATCTGTACCCAAATATAAAGACTTTGCTGAAAATTCTGGCATCACTTCCTATAAGCGGTGTGACATCAGAGAGATCATTTTCTACGCTAAGGCGTGTAAAAAAAAAATGTTAGAAGAGAGGCTGACAGGTTTAGCCCTTCTAAAGATTCATCCAGAGATAGCCCCAGACGTCTCAAATATTATCAACCGATTTGAAGATAATAGAAAAATAGAAGACTTCCATTTGTTGTATAATGTGTGCGTTAAAATTGTGTATTGTGTAATAAAGTCTAATTTACTCGACATATTGTATTATTATTAGTGACCCCCTCTAAAATTTCAGGCTGCGACCGCGTCTGACTGTACCATGTATTGTTGTTGCAAATTGAAATGATCATTTATAAAAAACTGACCTGTATGACAACTGCATCACGATCACCCTGTCTGTACCGTCGGAACTTGATGCATGATGCACGTGCTAGATCATCTATTCCGTCCAGAATAGCTTGCACTTGATCATTGGCTAAAAATAATCATTAAATATTTTTATAAAGTTAAGATCTTCGAAATGTTTATCTAATCCTAAGTATAAGTAGTGAAGCTTTTTAGTCTGTCCGTTTTGCTAAAATTTTATGGATGAACCGCTGTCTATGTGTTAATGAAGTTTAGTGGGTCACAAAACCTAGAGCTCCAAGATCACGATAGAGATGTCTATGAGTCGGTATCACTTTAGCATTATCAGGCTTGAAGCTCATTGAGGTGCTTGGCTAGAAAAATTGCGATACAGCCTAGGCAATGAAAGCAGCAACGCCTCTTATCTCATTGTTACTTCCAGCGAATGTTTTGTTGAAGCCAGAACAGTTTCTCTGAGTGTGCATTTAATTAATTAGGGGTGCAGTTAAGAAATGGCGACGGGGCAGACGGGTAAACTGTCTCTGGATACTTTCAGAGTGATTTACAATGTCTGACACAGGCGTCCGTTTCAACCAGGAATCCGGACCAGTTATGGAGAAGATCGGTCTTATATATTCAGTACGGTATAACGGTACTAATTTAATATACTGATGATAGACAGAGCACAATTTACTATTAATTTTAATCTCTGGATAACGTAACATAGTCATTTTTAAACAATTAACCCACTAATGACCAAACACGACTCAATCATAAAACATACTTAAGTTTTATGATGTCACCTTCATTTTAAGGTGCATCACAGAGATACAACGACACACAACGTTATTTTATAGATTGTCTGACCAAAAATGTAGGCTTACTTACTAACATACTTAATTCTTGGAATACTTACAGAAATGTTCTACTTGAATAGCATAAATAACCTCGTTATTAGGCCACCTCTTGGCAGCGTCTATAATTCCATTCCGTGCTAGACCCTGCTCTGCGACATTTTGTACAATCAACCGTCGCTGACGTTCGTTTAATATGAGATCTCCTTCGAATTTGCCGCTTTCTTCCCATGCATTATCAGACACGTGTTCATCTTCGTCGTGCTCGTCGAAATCTCCGGCTCCTTCTAAAAGATCGAGTTCGGGATAAAAACTTTGTTTACAATACAGTTCTCGGACGCGGTACTCTTATTCAAAGAACGAAAAAAAATTAGAAGTCTGTTTTGAAATTCTATACAAATATGAAGTACAAAATCTTTTCTACGACTTGAATATCAGAAACACAATTCAAAAAAGTAATCTGTACATTAACGGTAGGCCTTGTGAAGCTAGAAGCAAGGCATCTCTTGCGTATTTGTGGTAAATTATCATTTGCCGTATCACGATGCCACTGCGCTTAAGGTAGGTACGTCTTTTATCTCTGGCTGTCCGGTGTTAGAATGAAGATGTTGAAATCAAATAGTCGAAATATTACTGTAGTAAAACTTCACCACATCAGGTGACGTTGTTCACCACATCAACAAGCCTGAGATAATAATTCCACATCTTATCTGACTATGTAGGTACTAAGCAAATGCTTTTATAAGGAATTTTGGAGAATTCTGATAGCAGATGTTGGTGGGTTTCTAGTTACTATATTCCGAAGAAAATAAATATTTCTCTAGTCGGGTATCGACTGTATGAATGATGTATCTCTCTTTTTAATTTATTTAATCTTAACACAAAAATCTAAAAACAAATAATTAAACAAAATCTAATCTTATTTTATTCGTTTTAATACATGGCTTAAATAAAAACTTGTTTTTTTTATCATATTTTTATTTTGGCGCAACCTCGTTCTTCTAATTACTTAGGTAGGTGCTTCATCTCTATCCCACTCATTGTCTAGTTGCTTCCGTTCGTCATTAAACAAAAGCTATAAGAAATAGAGAAACGACTCATCAGGTAGAAACAATCAACCTTTTCATCAGTGTTAGAGACAAACATTAAATTTACAAAGTTAAGACGGAAGAAAAAAGGAGTATTTCTTACTTCGCTAAATATTAAAAGACCTCATAAAACTGTCGTAATTTTTGATAAAATATAATTAGATAGTTTTTGATTTGCATATTACATGTTCGATGGTTAAGGTAGGTTTCTATTTTATATTGTAAAGTTGTTCGAACGCTAGCAACTTGTTTCTCGGCTTTTTATATGAACTTTTTTTTATAAATGAAATGAAAAAATATTAAACATTGCAAAATCAATTAACTTTATTTTATCATTTGTATAATTATGATAAGTGAATCACTTACGCTTCAACGATGGCGTCAACTGCGATGTCTTCGTGAGATATTCCGCAAAATCCTCCAACTCACTATATGACATCGCAAAACACTTGACCGCACAGAAGAGCATTAGAACGACCGATAACTTTATCCGCCCCATCGTAATTTCTTAACCCTTAACTGCTTCTTACTTTAATAAACGCATATAAAAATGTTTTTGATCCTTTCTCGCTCAACTCACACGGCTTCTTGGAACAAAGTAGGTCATATTAACGGTACTGTAATTTTTTGAACATTTTTCAAGTTAACGTGTCAATTATTTAGGCCAGTACCGCGCGATTTTTTGTGATTGATAAAACCCACCGGGGAGGGGTGAAGTTTAATATAGCTTCGGATACGACCATTTCACAAGGTGTTAGACCGCAACTGCGCCGATGACGCTTGCGACAGCGCCGGGCTGCTGCGGACAGTACCACGCCTCGCCACCACCCACAACTCGTGCAACAACTTGTTGCAAAATTTGCTAGCCCCAGTTATTTTACGTTAATATCCTCTAACAATACCACCAGCTTGTAATTTTTGTAATTGAATAAGTGAAATAGTAAAGTGAAAGCAGTAGTTGTCCGTGACGGTGAAACTATTGAAATCGCATAATATCTATGTACCAATCATTTAAATGTCTTAACTACACGAAACATGATTATACTGAACGATGTAAAACATTCTAATATAACTAAATGCGCAAACTATTGTTACGCCCGACCATGAAATTCATAAAACGTGCTTGAGATTTCTGAATGACGTCGTTTTTCACAGCAATGTTGACTGATTGCTTTTGAATAAAGCTGGTGTTACAACTTTTACAACAATTTTATAAATTTGTCTCATGACGTGAATCTCAACATATTTCCAAATGTTTTATCGGGCATCCATTATAGGGATCTAAAAATGGCGACACTTCTAAAAAATTATTACGAAGATCAGGTAGGTTTTGTTTTCTATTTTTTTTTTTCCTATTTTTATCACCTAATTGTCAACTCTCTTACATCTTTATAAATCCTGGTAAGTAATTTAAAAAATATATACAATCGAATGCTCTATTTTCAGTGTCTATAAGTTTAGTAAAAATTGTTCATTATAAAATATCTGGCATTGAAATTAGAGTTGTCTTTAGAAGAAATCCATCAACTTTAAGCGCAAGCATTGTGAAGTAGGTAAAGCAAAAGCCAAAAATTAATTGACTGTATTACTCTACGTCTGTTTCCTGAATACACTAAGTTGTCAGTGAACTTAATTTTATTATTAGATCCTTATCTAAAATAGTGCCGTTTTATGTAGAAAATTATCGATAAATAGTTAAGTATAATATATAATAGTAAAATATTAATTTTTACTAAATACATAATAAAACCAGCTGAATTTTTTTTTTGTTTGTTTAAACGCGCTAATCTCTGAAACTATCAGTCAGATTTGAATACATTGTATTGGATAGAGTATTCATTAAAGATAGTTATAGTCCATGTAATATCACACTACGACCTTTAGAGGCAGGGATGCGACCATAAACGCAGGTTAAAGGTCTAGATAAATATAATTCTTAGTACCTGGATGACCGATCGGTATTTTTTCCATTTTCTAAAAATAAAACCTAGCTAGATCGATTTATCGCCCCCGAAACCTCCTGCTTGCTAAATTTCATGAAAATCGTTAGATATAATATATTTTTTGGTTCTTAAGAATAAATAAAATCTTTAAAGACCTGTTTCAACACCTTTTCGGATTGAAAACTTTTCTTCCGTCAAAAGTTATGTAAATTTAAAAAAAATGTCAAATGAAAATAGGTCAGGTGAATAAGGTGGGTGACGGAGAGATGCCTCCTCCCGTTTTCAGAAGTTCAGTTTTAATCATAATCAAATACACGTGAAGTAAATTTCCCCGTATATAATAAGAGAAGGAAAGAAAAATATTTTGTCGGCCCTGAAATAAAACAGATTCTAAAGAACTAAAACTTTGATCCAGTTTGAAAGGCAGGTCTTTCTGGGCAATTAGTCAACTAAAAAAATTATATTGAACTTGTGAACAATCTCATATTTTTCCCTCTAACTGCGGTTTTGTAAGTAACGAACATGGCGAATGATTTCAATAAGAGATATCGACAGCGGAAAAAAATATCAGGGCCAATGAAATGTTAGGGGACTATTGCTGGAATTTGAATAGAGATACCCATGAAAGTGATTGCCATAGACCAACGAAAAAGAGGGAAATCTCAATGGAACGCGTTGTGCACTGGTTTATCTGTATTCTGTAATCTCCCTCAACTAAAAAGTTTTAATTTTACCGCCCTAGTTATAACTTTTAAACTTTCGCGTTCCATGATAATATAATTGTGTTGATGGGAATTAACGCGACCACGTATTTAGAAGGTATTACATACCTTTGATTGGTCCGACCAGGTTGTACCGGCTGTGGTCACACACCCATTTAAATTTAAAGGTGGACAAAAAATACTGATACTATTTCAAAAGGAAAAACTAGTTTGTTAAAAATGGTCAAGATATACTAACCTTTAAACTTTTGCGTTCCATGTATACTTAATTATGTATTTATAAGGGAATCAACACGATCACGAAAAAGGTATTACATACCTCTGAATTGCCTGACGTTTCGACCAGGATGAAAGGTTAGAAATTTACGTGTAAAGTGAAATATTAAATTTAGGGAGAATTTAAATAACCCATGTCACGCAGACCATACACCGATGACCTAGAACAAATAGCCTTTTACACATGTTATCTTCATTTTTCACCCTTAGAGGGGGAATATTTTCTTCAAATTTAAATAGAACCCACCTAAAGTTAAAACCTCAATTTCGAAAATAATGATTATATCGGTTTACAGTTGGAGAATATATATAAATATATATTTACACACTGAAAAATCAGTCGAATAGAGAATCTTCTCCTTTTTTGAAGTCGGTTAACAAAAATATAGCATTTCATAAACGGGCACACAAATAATATTGTTTGGATCAGTGTTATTTTATTAAATATGTTAGGGAATTACTACAAACGTACATACTCATAGATATTTTTACTTTCGTCCTACCTGTAACCACCGCTGCTCTACATTAAATTCAATTCTAGCTACGGCTCTGATCTAATATATTTTTTGTAAAGTGTTCTGTAACCTTCAATACCATTATCAGATGCCTAGAATCTGCATAGTTTTAGGAACGTAATAAAAAGATTGAAATCAGTTCAAGGAAATGTGGCATGACAATGACCAGTTACTGCTAGAAACTTATTAACGTTGCTCAATATATTTGAGGTGCTGTGGAATTAAATTTTGAATTTAATTAGTGACAGCCCTACAAGATGATGACTGAGCAAATACGATCAATGTTTAGGTAACCATACAGTGAAAGCTCCTTATTCACGGTTTCCTTTTTCGCATTTCCACTATTAGCGGGATAAAAAAATGCGACACAGTGCCTGTATTCACGGCAAAAATATCTCTATTTCCGGATCCAAACGGTAGGTATACTAAAATAATCCGGTTTCGCCTTTTTGGGCCGCTCTTTCAAAAGAAAGGATGATACTCATGCTGCTCTGTACAACTTTCACAGAATGCACTGATATAACAACACTAAACGTTTAATTTTTCCTCTGTAAGGATCTGTCTCTCTTTTTAAAGTCCTATACCTAGAAAGAAAAAACGAAAACGCATAAGATCACTTCGTTGTTTGTCTGCCAGTCTGTCTATCAAGATCGTTTACCTCTGAAACGCTTTGACGTGTCAAGTTTGGCTTAATACCAAAAACGAGAAAGTATCAAAATAACATAATAATGATTAAACAGATAACATCAAAAGCAAGCCAAGATAAAAACCAAACCGACTAAGAAATGTACCCAAGATGAAAAACTGCTACTAGTGGTTATACCCGTAACAAAAGCAGACACAAGGTAGACCAGGGTAGGTGAAACACTTAAAATAGAGCCTCTAATATTTAGTAGGCACTAGTTTTAGCCCGCTTCTTCACTCGCTTAAAAGTAAGTTTGCTATCCCTTGCGATTTTTTTTTGCTGTATCTCTGACAACATGTACTTATGCAAAAAAAATATGATGAACGGTACGGCAGCGCATAAAATACGAACAAAACAAACGTGGATTTTTACATATTAGATACTTTCTGAGCCCCGCGGTTCCAGCCGCGTAAATCCCGATGCCGTGGGAGTATCGGGATAAAAAGTAGCCTATGTGTTAATCCAGGTCTCCAGCTATCTACTCATCTACTTTCATCGCAATCGGTTCAGTAGTTGTTGCGTGAAAGAGTAATAAACATCCACACATCCTCACTAACTTTCACGTTTACAATATTAATAGGATTTCTAAATGCTAGACGAAATATTGAATAAAGGTATCCTCCATAAATAAGATGAGCGCGTCAAATAAAAACTCACGCAGCCAGGTAAGTATAACAAAACAATTAAAAACATACGCAAGTTAGCTTTGAGATACTGGAGGCATCGATGTATATAATTTTATTATTGTATCAAAAATATAAGTATATATTGAAATTAGACCTTTTTCCTTTTGCAGTCGGTTACCAAAACAAGTACCTACCTATTAGCAGTGGCGTAGCTACCGTAGGGCTAGACGGGGCAGTGCCCCGGGGCCCCTAAGCTCAGGGGGCCCCTCGGACTCTGACTTACAAACTATAAATTGAACTAGTGAAAATTTCTCCCACATTCGGAATATAAATAAACCAGATTTTTTAGAACCAGAAGTTATCAGGTTTTTACTATAGTGGTGACTAAACCACTATTTATATTAAATTGCGTGATTGAATAGGGGCGGCCCTAGGGCGATGCGAGCCGAAAGGGGGGCGCCGAAATCAACCGAAAAATTACCACCAGGGCCAGTCATCGAGTCGTTACTATAAACGTTTTTAACCGATGATCGTTTGGGCATTGACGATAGGGGCAGGCTAATAATCTGCTGTCAGGCTGATGTCTTTGGTGAATACTTATGTGGTCTTCTAAATACTTCTCTTCTATCATAGTAGATTGTACTGACGTGACACTAATGAAGTTGAAGTATGAGCAAAAGCAATATTTTGTAAAAGGGGTATGGCAGTTCACTACACACCAGGCTATTGAAACTTGAACAAACTACAAACCGACCCACTCAAAAGCGTAAAATAAAAATTCAAAAATGAAACATAATTTTCAAACCTACTTAATATCGACTTCTAACGAGATTAACAATTTGAGCTTACATGGCGCCCCAATATGGTCGGAGTCCTTCACGAACCGCAATCTGCGATACTGTGGCGTTCGCAGCGGCGATGTCCGTCAGAGTCATAGAGGATACTGTACGCTATTCTACGAAGTAGCGAGTCTACTAGCTGATTCTGTCCCATGGGACTTAGAGGTGTCATATATCAATGGTGCAAGGAGGCACTACATCTATAATCTATTAATCTGGGCGCGACGGTCACAACTTCACCAAGGCCTAATGGCCGAATGGAAAGAACGACTACAGCGACCGAGCGCAGGGCACGCCACAATTGTGGTGGTAAGATTCGGGAGGATTGGCTGGAAAGTTTAGCGGTTGACGCAGGTACTCATCGGGCCCCGAAGGGGTAAGCGAGGGGCGTGAGGCCATTCGCTGAGTCACGATGGCTCGTTGGTCAGCTCGGCTAGAGGCTCCACGTGCTAGGTTTGCCGCCGTGGAGGCGTTCCATCCGGACATAGTCGAGTGGGCAGGGTGCAGCACGGGACCCTTTCCTTCCAACTGACGCAGGTTCTTCCCGAGCACGGCTGCTTCGGAAAGTACCTGCTCGGTCGCTAAGAGAGAATTGAGTCCCGCCTGTCGCCACTGCGACTGCAGTGAGAACTCGGCTCAGCAGACGCTGGGGGTTCATTCCGCCTGGGCGACGCAGCGTCGGGCCTTCACTGCAGTCATCGGAGGGGCTAGCGGCCGTCATACGCTTCATGGCCGGTAGGTACAGGAATTTTACCGCGTTCGCAACCTTCTGTGAGGAAGTTATTTCGCAGAAGGAGGTGGCGGAAAGGGTGTTCGAGAACGATCTCCACTCGGACCTAATTCGCCGCCGGCGAACTGGGGTGGAAGCGCGCTTACCAGCACCTCATGCCGCTTTGAGTGAGGCCGCGGGTGGACGGATCGGACGCTATAGTGGTCAGCCGCGAGGAGGTGACATCCGCGTGTGCCTGAATGTCACCTAATTGAGACGTTTACCCGAAGGTGGTGCCCGCGCTTTTGCGGGCAGGGGCTAGGAGGGATCCGGATGTCTTAATAAAAACTGTTCCGGATCCTTCCCATTTTAGGCGCAGTACGGCACACCATGTGGTTTTTAGTCAGTTCGATTCCGACACACCGCCCCACCGAAAAACCCGGTGGAGTGACGGCTCGAGGGGGTTTCCACACGCAGCAGCGATACGACCTCGCGACAACTATTGGTGTGGGAAGCCTCTCGCTAGAAACCATGGTTCTATCCATGGTCCAAATTGAGAGTGCGTGGGATTCTACGGTCTCGTTTTGCGAGGAGGTGATAAAGGTGATAAGGTAAAACACCCAATTTTCGACAGAGCCCCATTGTCCGACATTAAAATAGTTAACTACCAAAAATAAGAAGAGATTTATATTTCGGAAAGCATTTGAAGCATAAACCATGATTATCTATTTGTCTTTGCGCGTAACTTTACCTACATTCGGCCATTAAATGTGCATCTTAATTTATCGTTTGGCTAAGTTATAACAGCACTTGAAAAATAAACTACTTTCATTTAAATCGTCAAACAGTTTCCAATAATCGACAGCCGTGTCGATGATTGGATATTCCATATGTTCCAGTAATCGACATGTATATTTTTTGTTAAGGACTACCACCTACAAAAAAATTACACGCCTTTTCAAATCGCACATGCTGCAATCGCACAGGCGATAGCAGCAGTCAGAAAAGACAACATAAATTGCGACGGCAACATAAATTTTCCGGTTATTTTTTTTTACAAAAATGGATACTTGAAATGGCTGAAAAATACATTCCTATTACTAGAGATGAGTTACTTGATAGCGTGCAACGTATCATCATTGATAAAAAAGACAACTCCTTTTAATTAGGCCACAAAACAATAGGCCAGGTAGAAAATGGAACAATCTTTTTCTAAATAGATATCCTACAGTGTCTGAGAGAATGGCGCAAAATTTAATACGAGGGCTGCACTAAAAGTATCGGGAATGGAATATTTCCACTGTTTCTGTCATATTAAAATCTTTTTAATTGAAAACTCCTTGGTTTTAAAAATCGAATAACATTTATTTATTTAAAAAAAGATTGTCGGTCTTGTCACAAGGTTTTGTCAAACTTGTTTAGTGGTTGAGAAAATGAAATTGACTCGAGAAAATTCAAGAGCGATGATTTATTAAGACTTTTGAAGTGGTTTAACACAAAAATAGTGTGTTGACCGGATGATTTGGTGATGAAGCCCCATCCAAAACCACAATTTATCGCTGGTTTGCTGAATTTCAACGTGGACGTGTCAGTGTGCGTTCGCGCAGCGGAATGTTGTTGAATTTAAAGATTTTAATTATGCAGATATTTAGTGTATGACGTCGTGTGATTGTGTATGGTAAAAACAAAAATTGTGCATGCAGCCGTTGTGGAGAAATTTGCTAAAAACTGATTCCGCTGGGCGAACGTTGTCCTGGCGGAACTTTTTTGAATCCATGGACTTAGAAGAAAAAAAATGTGTCCAAAAATTTGTGTGTATTTGTGTGTAATTGTGTATGTATGAATAAAATTAGTGCATGCATAAACTTCGGAGAAATTCAAGTTTCCGCTACGCGAACGTTTGGCTATTAGCTAGTTTTCATATAAAGCGCTTATATAGAGAGCTGTAGATTTTTACATACGTTGTTTTGAATTTCTTTATATTTGTTTAAAAAACAGATTTAAAAAAAATCGTAGGGTTTAAAAGATAAAAATATAAACGTAAAATACGCTTATTAGGTCTTAGTTCGTATGCACTTTGGGGTCCAGATTTTCACGTTTATACAAACCTTGTAAGTGTCTGCAACATGTTGCCAAGTATCAATGATGTTCCGTTAGTAATTAAGAGTTATAGGACAATTTACCATGAATAGACCACTGTTTACAAAGCAGTCAAATATCATGACGTTCTAAAGGAATTGCATTGTAAAATGTATTAAAATAATTAGTGTATTAATTCAACTACTCACATGCAAAATTTCATCTCATTAAATTCAGTAATCAAAGAGAAACAATTAAAATACTGACAAAGCATCGAAAACCTACATAACCCGACCAAGTTCGGATGGCTACTAAAAAGCGGCCGTGCCATATATCTAAGTAACGTTCTTAACCTTCCAGTATAGTATTTATTAATATGGTACAGTTGCGTACACGAGCGTTAGGAAAAAATAAAACAATTGTATTTCTTGAATGAAAAATATATATTTTTTTAATATTATAGGGGGCAAACGAGCAGACGGGTCACCTGATGGTAAATGACTACCGCCGCCCATGGGCACCTGTAACTGAAGAGTCACAAGTGCGTTGCCGCCCTTTAAGGTGGGAGTAGGAGAAGAGGGGGAGGGTGGGGGTTGAGAGGGGAAGGACGGGAATAAGGGAGAGGGAAGGGTTAGGGCCTCCGGCTACCTCACTCACGCTGCGAAATGCAATGCAATCATTGCTTCACTACCGGTTATCTGTGAGGCCGTGGTATCGAGCGGAGTCAAGCCGGCTCATACGTGCCGAAGCATGGCTCTCCCACGTTTAACAATAACGCCAATATTTTTTTAATAATAACGCCACTATCTACGATGAAAATAAATCTTCAATTAACAAGTACTTCTCTAATTAAACATCCGTGTACAAAAATATTTTTAATTACATGTAATAATTATGTATTTATTATTTATTTCTCGCCACCTGTTACGTAGAAACCCAAAAATTGGCGAAATGTGGGTGTCACAGGAATGTCATACCTCTGCCTACCCCTTCTGGGACAACAGCCGTGAGCATATGAATGAATGAATGAAAATACAGAAACTAACCTCAAAATTTCTAACCCTCTTAGGGACTAGTCATGACAATCCCTGGGGCGCGCGCCCCAGTAACGGCAGAACTTGGCATACAACTCATGTGCGCGCACAGGCGCGTGTATTTTGAGCGTATCGGGAGCGCAGCTGAGGCGCTTGTCATGACTAGTCTCTTGTTCATAAAAACTTAACGTTAACAAAAGTTAATCTTGCATGAACAATTAGGTGTAAAAAAGTTGCTTTCCCGATGGATACCGCATTCGCGAAAAGCGACAAGAACAAAAAGCGGCTCGCGTTACTTGGTGCGTCAGAACTCTCGAAAGATTCCACGCAGGATCCTCAAATGCTGTATACAACATCGTATCAGGTGACGAATCCTGGATATACGCGTACGAACCCGAAACAAAAAACCAGTCACGAGTTTGGGTGTTCGAAAATGAGTTAAAGCCAACAAAAATTGTTCGTTCACGGAGTGTTGCAAAAAAAAATGTTGCGACTATTTCTCTTGAGGGACAAGGAACGGTTAATGCAGAATGGTATGCTAACATTTGTTTGCCACAGGTCGTTTCTGAACTCCGTAAAGAGAACTGCAACCACCGCATCATCCTCCATCCACGACAATGCGAGTTCTCACACCGCGCACAGAACAAAAGAGTTTTTAAAGCAAGAAAACATAGAATTATTAGACCATTCGCCGTACAGCCCCGACCTAAACCCTTTTTTTTTTTTTTTTTTGTGCGTGTGGAAACCCCCTCGGGCCGTCACCCCACCGGGGTTTTCGGTGGGGCGGTGTGTCGGAATCGAACCGACTAAAACCACACGGTGTGCCGTACTGCGCCTTAAGTAGGAGGGATCCGGGAACAGCTTTCATTAAGACATCCGGATCCCCCCTAGCGCCTGCCCGCAAAAGCGCGGGCACCACCTCTGGGTAAAATACTCAAAACCTCTCAATTAGGCGACGTCCAGGCACACGCGGACGCCGCCTCCTCGCGGGGGGCCACTACAGCGGGTGAAGGGGAAAACCCCTCCCGTCCACCCGCGGCCACACTCAGGGCGGCATGAGGCGCTGGTAAGCGCGCCTCCGCCGCCCGGTTCGCCGGCGGCGAATTAGGTCCGAGTGGAGATCGTCCTCCCGGACCCGTTCCGCCGCCTCCTTCTGCGAGATGACGTCCTCGCAGAAGGTCGCGACCGCGGTAAAATTCCTGTCGCTACCGGCCATGGAGCGTATGACGGCCGGTAGCGAGAGATCCCCTCCGATGACTGCAGTAAGGGCCCGACGCTGCGTCGCCCAGGCAGAGCAGACCGCCAGCGTGTGCTGGGCCGAGTCCTCACTGCAGTCGCAGTGGTGACAGGCGGGACTCAATTCCCTCCTAGCGACCGAGTGCAGGTACTTCCCGAAGCAGCCGTGCCCGGAAAGTACCTGCGTCAGTCGGAAAGAAAGGGTCCCGTGCTGCCGCCCTGCCCACTCGATGATGACCGGCTGGAGCGCCTCCACGGCGGCAAAACCAGCACGTGGAGCCTCCAGTCGGGACGACCAACGAGCCATGGTGGCTCGGTGAGCGGCCTCACGCCACTCGCGTACCTCTTCGGGCGGGGGCCGACTGACACTTCCCGCCCGGAACTCAGCCGTTCGCCGATATACTTCGGCGAGCACTTCCGCCTCCAAATCCCACGGGGGTGACCCGGCCAACGCGCACGCCGCCTCCGTCAACACGGTGCGGTATCCGCGTATGGCTCTAACCGCCATAACCCTCTGAGGGCGCCAGAGGCGCGCCCTATTCTAGACGGTCAGAGCCTCCGCCCACACCGGTGCACCGTAAAGTGCCATTGACCGGACAACCCCCGTGTACAATCGTCTCGTTGCGATGCTGGGCCCACCCAAATTAGGCAAAAGTCGCCCAAGGGCGGACGCAGCGCCGACCAGTCTGGGAGCAAGCTGCCGGAAGTGCTCGTCGAAGCGCCACCTTCCGTCAAGGATCAGGCCCAGATATTTTATGTGGGCCTGAACCGGTACGAGGACCGAGTTAACCTCTATGGAGGCGCCAGGGGGTGGACCACGACGGGGCCCATGAAATAGAAGGGCCTCCGTCTTATCCAGGGCCACCCGTAAACCCAGCGCCTCGATGCGCCCGACCACCAGAGAGACTCCCCTGGTGGCCAGGCGCGCCGCCTCCTGAAAGTTCACCCCCCGGGCTGTGACCAAAGTGTCATCGGCGTAACAGATTACGCCGAGCCCGGGGGGGAAGTCGCCTCGAAGGGCCCAGTCGTACCCTATGTTCCACAGGAGTGGTCCAAGGACAGACCCCTGCGGAACACCGCACGACATGGGCCGACGACTCAAAGCTCCATCTCGGTCCTCGTACATGACGGTACGCTCCTCTAAATAGTCTGCCACTAGCCGCCTCAGGTACCCTGGCACTCCGTGATAGTGGAGTGCTTCCCTGATGCAGCTGAATGGCAGACTATTGAACGCGTTGGCGATGTCCAACGACACCGCAATCCCGACCAAAACCCTAGCCTAAGCTGTGGACGCCTACAAAACAGCCATTTTGGAGACCCCAACTTCCGAATGGAATAGTTGCTTCAATGATTGGTTCCATCGTATGGATAAATGTGTCAAATTTCGCGGAGAATACTTCGAAAAGCAATAAATACATTTTTAAATAGTAATTTTGTGTCACTTCCTTGATTCCCGAAATTTTCAGTGCCGCCCTCGTATGAGGGAGGGATAAGGGAAAATCATTAAAAGAAAGACAAAGCAGAAAAAAGAAAAAAAAAACAGGAAATGAAAGTCAATAAAAGAGAAGAAAGAAGTCAATTAAAATTGAGAGAGATCGAAAATAAAAAGCAGAAAAAACTGATAGAGAGAGGAAACAAAAACAAAGAAGAAACGGAATAACATAACTAAACCCAAATCAAATGAAACATCTTCGGCCAATATAGACACTGAATAAAATTTTGCAGGAAGTGAAGATAGCTACGATATGGAAAAAGAAGAAATAACAGAAGATGAGCAGGCAACGAAAAAACTTCATGAAAATTATGAAAAATCTGAGAGCTCGGAATCCGAAGATATGCCACTCAAATGTACCATTATATTTAAGAAAAAGTTACATTAATGCGATGAATTATGTACATGCTTCAGTTTGTTTATTATGTGATAAATGAATTAAAATGATGAAATACTGATTAAGACTTATTGTTTATTTCTAAATCATTATAATACTTGAATATTCCACGGCATAGGAAATTTCAATGTAGAGTGGATAAATAGAATTCTGCAGTCGATTATTAGGCAAAAAATAGCGTTAATAGGTATATTTATTATTATTCTTTTTCTTCAGTTATAATATTACACTCATTTTTACTTTAAAATATTATAGAAAGAACTCTTAACTTATATTTAATGCCTCAAAGTTCCCTAGAATGTCATAAAGGAACCAAATATTTAAAAAAAAGCTTGTGTGCGTACGTTAAAGTGTCGATAATTGGGGGTTTTACCTTAGTTGGCTAGAGAGGCGCCGGAATGTTAACGGGACAAGCACTCTCCCACCGCATGGTTCCGGTGAGTTGATGACCAGTGGGGGACTTTTTTATATCGTGTGGAAACACGATATAAAAAAGTGTATATGTGGCGTTGGTCCCATTTAAACTTAAAGAAATTATTACACCTCTAAGGGTGAAAAATTTATCATAATTTAGGTGCATTAAAGTCGGTGACCCATGGTTTGAACTTAGTGATAGCCAATGCAGCCAAAACTACTTTGAATTTGGTCTCTTTATTTGGATTTCTCTAAAGACTTTGTTTCTCTTGATCAACAAAGCTATGGGAAGTGATATCTTTTTGGATTATTGATCAAAAAAGGTTTATAAAACTTGGGAGTGTAGAGTTTCTAGCCTTGCTGCTGTTAGCTTTAAATACACTTCACTTCGTGATGTCCTTCTGAATCTTCATAAAGAAATAAATGACTCATTTATAGCATCAGAGGTCTTGTCGATTATTCAGTAGGTACATAGAGCAATTTGATTTCATATTTACTATGTTTGCCTGGCCAAACGCTTTACAATAGATAAAAAATTGCTTGGAATTTGTGAAACACTGACGAACCTCTTCATTTGCATTAATAACAAATAAGCTAGGGAAATAGCATCTTAGGCTAATATAGATCTTTTTTTAAGTCAGTGCTCAGGCGTTACAGAACGCGACAGAGTGATGAAGCGGGATGGACAACATTTTTTAACGCGGATGAGCATCTGCATGCATGATAGCAACTGCTATGTCAACCACGAAAGACTGCTTGCTGCTCAGATACACCTTAAATATTTATTTGTTAGATATATCTAACACCATTTATAATCACTGCTGCATAGTATAGGAACACTAGGGTTTTGAATTTATAGGGGCGCCACTTTGAGGTCTCGCACCACCTAAAAATATAGCTAGGGCCGCCACTGTACCTGAATATGGAGTACGACGAATCTGGATTACGACAAATCTGGAGTATGTCGAATTTGGAACACGACGAATACGGAACAAACGGATTTAAATAGTTTAGTTGGGGCCCTTGTTTATTTTTTGCCCCAGGGCCTTTGGTTACCTAGCTACGCCACTGCCTATTAGGCACTTATATACGTTCGTCCCTCAGTTCGTTAATTCATTATATTTAGCCATACTCATTTCCAGTCTTGAAAAATATCCTGAAGTATGTCGACGATAATCAGTTTTTATTTTCGTACTACTTACACTAACAATAGTAACTAACATAGTACTATGTAGAGTAGATAAAATGTCTTAAAACAACATTTTCTTCAGAATTAGAATTTCAAACTTTACTAACATCAGAAATATTTGGAGTCACCTGCTTTAATGCGATTGTGTCCTTGCTGTTATTTGAGAAAGCGGTGCGGCTATAAATGCATGTCACTGCTACATTATAGCAGACCAACACGGCACCTAAACGTCACGTCATTGTTAAAGTTTTGATTGACTAGCTTTTGTTCGCGGCTTCGCTCGCGTAAAGTTATTTTTCTCTACCTTAGAAATAGTACTTTTTACGGATAAAAGGTATGTCATACCCTATGTACCTATATCATTTTCTTTACTCCTGACAACGTTCGCGTTAATGCAAAATTTCAAGATGATCAGTTGAGTACTTAGTTACTTATGACGCTTTGGTAAAAAGTAAACAACCAAACTTACTTTCGTGTTTACATATAATAGGTAAGGATATCTAAGTACAGCAAACTAAAACCTAGCAAGAAATAAGGTGAAAGCACGTGAAACTTAAGATAGATTTCTTTGCATAAAAAATCTATCATGACAGTTTAGTTACTTAGCTTACATAGAAACGTAACTTTCGGTAGAAATTAAAATTTTACTTTCCACTGAACGTTTGTTGCCTAGTAGGTGATAGATTGATTTATATTCGTATTGTTTAGCATTTACGTAAGGCGATGGTCGATAACTTTGGATTATTATCTACTTTGTTACAAAATTTTAAAATGCTCTCAATCGTTAAAGCTGATTCAGGTCTCACATTTTCCTTGTTACTGGTTGCAAAAATATGACATTTCCAATCCTGGTAAACTTTGCGATGTACCGGTCCTAATCTGTTGTTTGCTGCTTTCGGAAGAATTAGGGCATTTCATTCTAACCATTTGTAAAACATTATAAATATACAGTTCTAAAGAACTTAAAGTAGGTACTAGTAAAACTTAAAATTACCGCACAAATTGGACTTTGACCGCAAAGTGATACAAAGACTCGCCACAACTTATAAAAACATATACTAAGTTCATCATCAAGCTCTAACTATAATAAGTAGTGTCTAAATTCGACAAGGAAATTAATGTTACGTTGGTTCATGCACTACACGTATCACGCAGATCGTTGCAATGACGTGACCGTCGGTTCAAACCTCAGTGGACCTCATACTGTATATTGACTTTTTGCTATTTAATTTAATAAATTTTTTATCAATTTTGCTATTTATACAACATTTTTATATAGACAATACATTTATAAAAAGAAAACGACAACTAGAAAACTTGATTAAAAAATGAGTACGCAAAGAACTCCGCCACCATCCTCAAAACCACAAGCGCACGGACGATCCCAATGTGATACCGACTTGGCGCCGGCGGAGGCCGCTACTCGCACCACCAGCGATACGAATGTTACCGTGCGCAGCAAGAGACAACGTGTTGATGACTCTCCACACAAAGCGAATTCTTTCGAATGTTCTGCATGCACGAACCTGAAAAAGGAACTTCTGGATATGCTCACAAATTGGAAGACCGAACAAGACGAAAGATTCACGTTGTGGAAAGCTGATCAAGACGTTATATTAACGAAACTAGTCAATGACGTCTCAGACCTAAAAAAACAATGCCTCTCAATCAAAGACTCAAACGCAGAAATTGAAAAAAGTATGACTTTTATTAACGAAAAATATGAAGAAGTCATAAGTAAGATAGCAAAATTAGAAGAAGATGAAAGAAATATTAAGGAAAACATTATCACCTTAGAAAATCAAATACGAGACATACACTTCCAGGCTCGTCAGGCCACAATCGAGATTCGGAACGTGTCAAACAAAGAGAGGGAAAAGCCCGAAGACCTCATTTCTATTGTAACAAGCGTCGGCAAAGCTGTCAATATGGATATACAACCATCAGAGCTCCGAGACATATACCGGATTCCTGGAAAACCGGGTGTATGCAAACCCATTGTTGCCGAATTTACTAGTGTTAACAACAGAAACAATTTCTTGGCCAATGTTAGAAAATTTAACAAAGAGCGCACATTGGAAAACAAGTTGAACACACTGTTGATTGGAATTCCAGGAGATAAAAGACCAGTGTACGTCGATGAACACCTTCCACCGTCATTGAAAAAGCTTTTATATGAAGCCCGCACATTCGCAAAAGTACACAACTACTCTAGCTGGTACTCCAACGGTAGAATCCTGCTTCGTAAATCATCAACAGAAAAACCAACTGAAATAAAAACAGCTAAGTGTCTCGCTGTGTTATCAAAAGCACAATGACTTTACAATTATCTAGTTATTTTACAATCTGCATGCACAATTTTTATTATTAATAAGTCGATTATATTTAATTCCAATTTTATTAATAAGCAAGTTATTTGTCATTCTAATTTCATTATTTTAATTATGGAGTCAATTAAATGTAAAGGTTTTTGTTTATCATTTTTTAAACGCACATTAATCATACAGTGGCTACATACACGCTTATCAAAACACTATTATAGCCCTTCACATGCTACTGAATCACCAATGGCCAGTCCTCCTCAACATGTACACCTTTGGGTACATACATATACATACATTCAAATCACGCTATACTGTAAACTCAGAGTACTCATATTATTATATTTTCATCTATACCTAAGACTTATCTCGAGTCATCTTTTTACTTGCACTTTCTATAATCATAAATGTTAAACGATATAGATCTACTAAATAATCATCTAGATAATCTTTCTATATCCAAATCTCATCTTTGCTCACCTGAAGATTGTAGTAAATATATTAAAAACCCGGGAGACTACCTAAAAATAATCTCGCAAAATATTAGATCAATTAATCATAATTTCGGTAATTTTGAAACACTCCTTACCCGTCTTTCCGTAGAATGCGATATTATTGTTCTCACCGAATGCTGGCTCCCCTGTCTTAGTAATACTAACTTGCCCCAGCTCCGTAACTACTCTATAAGCCATACCAATAACAACCGTAATCAGAGTGATGGCGTAGTTGTATATATATCGTCCAAATTCGCATATGAAACTCGCGAACCTGAATTTCATGGGTCTGCTTCTGGAATGATCATAGAGCTAAACACGGATGTTGCTATACTTAGTATATATAGATCTCCCTCTAATGATTGTATTGAAATTTTCCTGAACTCACTAAACGAAATATTATGTTCCTTAAAGAGATTCAAAACAGTCGTTATAACAGGCGATATAAACATAAACATTAACTCGGATCATAACAACCCCATGGACTGTCGAACCCACGATTATCTTAATTCTCTCGCGTACCACGGATTTCTACCAACTCATACTCTAGCAACTAGAGGCTTAAATTGTCTTGACCACACTATACTGAGAACTAGATCTCCATCATCCGTTTTTGTTCTTGAGTCTACCGTAACTGACCACTATGCGACTCTTCTTTCTCTAAACCTAAAGCCACACTGCAATAATTCTATCACTTCTATAATGAAAACAGACTACTTCTCTCTTGACAAATCAATGGAAAGTCTTGACCTCTCTTATATACTCTCTATGACTGAACCAAACTCTGCGACAAACTGTCTTGTTCAAACTCTCTCCCAGGTAATCAAGCAAAATACATCAATGAAGCATATTCCTAAACGTAATAGAATCTTGAAGCCCTGGATTACTCCAGGGCTGCTAAGATGCATGAGAAATAGAGATGAAATGCACAAAAATTGTAAGCAGTCGCCTGAAAATACAGTATTGCAAACTACCTATACAAGATATAGAAATTATTGCAACAAGATCTTGAAAAAAGTGAAAAGACAGTTTGATTCAGATGAGTTAACCAAAGCTGGTACCAACACTCAATTAATATGGGATACTGTAAAACGCGTGACACACACTACTAAAACTACACGTGCTCCTACGGAGCTATTTTCTTCTACCAAAACCGACTCTCAATCTGTTAACGAGGTTAATGAATTCTTTGTGAATGTCGGTAAGAATCTTGCTGATCACATAAAAACCCTACAACCCAACACCCTTATAAACACCCCAAAGACGTTAAGGAATGGATGTCTTAAGTCATTTGTTCTTTTAGATACGGACCCTGACGAAATAGCCTCTACTATAATGTCCCTAAAATTAAATACCGCAGTAGGTCATGATGGCATTTCAACTACCTTCTTAAAAAGATACTCTGTAATCCTAACACCCGTCCTATGCCATATTGTAAATCTTTGCTTTGCCACTGGCACTTTCCCATCTTCGTTCAAACAGGCAATCATACATCCAATTTTCAAGGCTGGCGACCGTAACACTGTCAACAACTACCGCCCTATTGCCATTTTACCGGCTCTCTCCAAGATCATGGAACGCTTAATGAACAAAAGACTTATTAATTATCTAGAGTCCAATGCGCTGCTGTCCCAAAATCAGTTCGGTTTTAGAAAAATGAAATCAACTTCTTCTGCAGCTTTAGAACTTGTAAATGGAATAGTTGACAGACTTAACCAAAATAAGAAAGTCCTCACAGTATTCCTTGATCTTGCAAAAGCGTTTGATACGGTCCCTATCGCCTGCCTTATTTCTAAACTTGAAAACTTGGGTGTTAGAGACACGCAGCTTCAACTCTTTAAATCTTATCTCACAGATCGCTCACAAAGAGTGAAAATTGAGAAATATATAAGTGAAGAGCTGCCTATTTCATATGGAGTCCCACAGGGCAGCGTTTTGGGCCCTACCCTATTCCTGGTCTACATAAATGACCTTTGTCAAACCACCTTACCGTCAGGAAGAATTATTTCCTTTGCCGACGACACTGCCATTACCTTCTATGCCGACTCATGGTCACAAATACAAACTACAGCCCAAAATGGATTCAATACCATCTATAAATGGCTTATCTCACACTCACTGACACTTAACACGTCTAAAACAAAACTCATCACATTCTCACTTAAATCCTCATCACAACCGATAAGACCAATTATTCTACAAGCACACACCTGCTACACACCCAACTGTAACTGTCCATCGATAACTTCTACCGATACTATCAAATACCTTGGGATCACACTTGACAAGCACCTTAATTTTAAAACACACATCATACACCTAGCAAATCGAGTACGAAAACTCATCTTCATTTTTAAAACACTTAGACACATTGCCAATACTCACATCATTCGTACCGTGTATTATGCTATGTGTCAGTCAATTATTTGCTACTGTATCACAAGTTGGGGTGGTGCCGCTAAAACGCTTTTAAAACCACTGGAGGTAGCTCAGAGAGCCGTACTTAAAGTTGCTACTTTTCGCCCTATACGTTATCCCACTTTCGAATTATATCAAAACTGCAACGTTCTTACGGTTCGACAACTATTCATACTAAATTCTATACTCCAGCAACACACTCAAGCTCCACACACACATGATCACACTAAACCTACACGAAGAATAAAAATGTATACCACACCTCACCCATACTTTACTTTCACAAAACGATTCTTTTACTACCTAGGGCCATTTCTGTATATTAAATTAAACCAAATCTTTCCGATACACAAATCCTCTTATGCTTCAATAAAAACTCAAATTACTAAATATCTCATCAAGAAAAACTATATTGAAACGGAAAATTTAATGACACCAAAAAGCCTTTTTAACTCCATAATTCAATAGACACACATACACTTCACACACACCCACACACACGCGCACACACACACACACACACACACACACACACACACACACACACACACACACACACACACACACACACACACACACCATTTAATGTAATCTAGTATTAAAATTATATACCTATGTACCTTTTCTTAATTTTGTGGAACTCAGTAAAGGATTGTTCTTAATACAGGCTATTTGAGTAGCCTAGCTAGAACGTCTATGACCATAATGTAAAGGCTGTATATTTATGAAATAAATTTATTATTATTTATTATTATTATTTATTTTTTGCGAGTGTTGACAAGTTTTCGAACAAGTTGAAAAATTTTACGTGCACTCTTAAAAGATCACTCTAAACAATGAGTTTTACATGAACCAAGGGAAATACCAAGAAGCTGTAGGTGGAGTGAAAATCTCATTCGTATTTTCCTTTTTGAAGTGAAAACTTCTTTTGGTGCACCGCACACACATTTTTTCGTAGGTCATAAGTTAGGCTGATCCGTCACGCTCTGAGGTGAAAGGCTCGATCGGGTGAGCTCGGGACCGCCGAGTGTACCCGAGCGAGAAAGATACAGTCAGCTGCTCTTCGCTGTTGTGTCGCTGTGTTTAGTATATTCAATTAATACGTAATAATTGTCATTATTAATTTAATAGTTATTATTGGTACGTAACAATAATTATTTTAACAATTATTTGGTTTACATTTTTTTTTTAATAATAATTCCACACATCTAACACATTGTGAGGTAACTGTGTGTAGTTAGTGGTTTATCGTGCTAATATTAGAGTTATGGGTGCGCCTCACGGTCTAATATTAATGTGATACGTCGTTTTAAGTTTTCACTTCTGTCGGCTGTCCTATGACTGCCTATTTTAATTTTTAATTCTGTAGGACACTTTTTCCAATAAATATTAATAGTCCTCTTATTTCATGTTGCAAAAGTTTTCATAAGATTTGGATCTTCTTCACAGAAAAGAAGGCCTTTTTTTGTTCAGCTGTGTTATAAATTACACATTAGTATGGATTATGTGATTCATAATAAATAGGTATTTATTCTGTAATCATTTAGTAAAATAAAATCAGAGTTTTTACCCCGAATAGAGTAAAAGGAGATGTCAGTTGAAGATTCGGGTGACAACTGGTACACGACATAAACTAAAATATATTTTTGTGCACGAGGCGTGCACTTGCTAACCTATTGCCTATTAATCTTGTTTACATCTACATTTTACATTATTGTGTTAATCAACAGAACAAACGTGTTTTATTTCTAAGTTTTCACGCTGCTCATGATGGGAAAAGATAGCCAAAGACTTTCTGATTATCTGACATATATCTACTTTTTACTTAAAGGGAGTTCACAGAATAAGTGAACGGGCAGATTGTGTTACAGCTCGTTCTCAGCCTGGAGAAGGGTTATCCGAGATCCAAAGACAGTGGGAGGACACGATAACCCTCGAGTCAGACAACCTGTTCTACTTTAGAGAATGTGATCAGCTCTATCAGGGCGGTGTCGGTTTCTTGGTTAACAAGGACCTCATTAGCAGCGTTGTGGAAGTCGGCAGTGGTATGACCCGGGTAGCGTACCTTGTACTAAAAATCACGAACATGCCTGTTCGTGATTGTGATACAGGTATATCGACCTCAACTTACTCTTAAATCGCCGAGGCCGTGTACGAAGATATTGCCAAGGCAATATACGTTACCGCTAAGCCACATAAAGCTGGTTTGGGGGACTTCAATGCTAAAGTAGGAGTACAAGAATGCGGTGAAACGAAAATCGGACTCTAGGGAGTGGGGCAAAGAAATCACAGGGGGCAAATGCTGGTCAACTTTCTACAATCACAGGGGCTCTTTCAATAAATTCTTTCTTTAAGAAGAAGCCCCACAGGAAGTGGGCTTGTCGAAGTCCCGCTAACGTACTTACTTTTAAACTTTCGCGTTCCATGATATACTTGATTATTTATTACAAATAGGTATTACATACCTCTGAATTGCCCGACGTTTCGACCAGGTTGCACCACCACTTGCCGTGGTCACAGGGTGACTGGCTCAGTGGTGCATACTGCATGCCCTCCGTTGTCGAGATCGTTAAGTATGAAGGTTCTTCATCCACCCGCACATTTTCGACAGTTTTGATATTTTTGTTTCGCCATGTACCGTCACTTACTAGATATACTAATAGTGTCCCTATTTTTGTAAGCAAACCGATGTGTCCTATTTGTTATACGATCGATGTTATTAGACTGCGCATAAAAGCGAGGTGGCATGTTTTTACCACTGGATTCCACGCTGTAGATAATTTGAAACCATCTTCCCGATTGAAAGTTTTGTGTTTTTTAGTTTCAATCGCTTCACGTACAACTCTTGAGTAAAATAAAAATGTTTGTTGCCTCTAGTAATCTTATCAATTGGTGAAATCATCATCCATGAAAAGGAGGTGGTATATAACCTGACCTCCTCTCCGCAAACGATATCCTGGTACCGAACCCTCAAACATAGAGTTGAGAGGATTCAAAGCTAAGCGGAACCACAAATTACTCAAACTGTCAACGTGAAATATACCCCGCCTGATCTTTATATACTTACCCTCACCATGAGATTGTCGACATCCTGGACAGCAAAGAACCATTCTCCATTGCTCCATACATGCCTCCCAGAAAGTGCATAGATTTGTATCAATCTTGTACAACTTGTTAAAATTTATACAACTCCATCACCCTCAGGGGCCACGTATGCGGTAGTCTTTTTTATAATCTGTCCAACACGTCGCCAGATCTTTTCGGTTACGGTGAACTTGTTGGTTAATAGTCGTGTCAATAATTAGGAGCTCTTTAGTACCACGTGGCCCACTTCTACATCCATTCTGAGAGTAAGACATATGGAGTGGTTACATGAGATGTTATCTTCACTCTCAGAATGGACGTGAGTAATGTGATCACGTGCACACACACGATCACGTGATCGTTCGACATCTCGCATCCATTCACCCTCAGTGTGAGTGACAAGCATCGACCAGATGTTACGCCAAAATGTATTCGTGATTTCAGCATCTGGAAAATGTGTGTCACTCACTAAATCAGGCTGCTCCTAAACGTACCTCACATCCCTTTGGAATGTGCGATTCTGAGAATGTCGGTCCAACCTTTTTTGTACCTTCGTATGCGATTTGCCCATGCAATAAACCTTGTTTCAGAAAGTCGATGCGCTCTGTGCCACGTGCTGTATTATCACTGTTCCCGAAAAAGCCCGAAAAACGCGTTACTCATGTTACCCAATCTGTAACAGATAACCTCGCCTCAGCGTCGGAACAACAAGTTTTCACCGAGTAGCGGTGTCATTTCAGCAATAGCCGCACAATACATGATTGAGTGTGTATCGTTGAGATGCTGTTCCACTAGTCCCTACCAGCTATCCCTCTTGCTGGGGACAAGTTGATTTTTTTTCCACTCTTCCCTACCACACCGTCAGTGGTTGGGATGAGTGGAATTTCATTTCCACTTATCGCTACTAATAAAATATTGACGTATTGTTGTACACTTACAGTTTCAATAAAAATAGCTTTTCAAAATGTTTATATTCATGCCTTTTTGATAGATATAATATAATTGTAGCTGGTAGGTATAAGATGTCTTTATTTGACTGAGTCATTATGAAATATAAGGAAATATGTTACTGTCATAGTCATTACAAAATAATGAGTAAATCATATTGTCGAAAGTATAAATGAATTCCGGATCATTCTGCCATCTTTTATCCTCAAAGTGCCTGGATGACGGCAATAAGATTATTTATTAATGAATGGGCACAAATTATTGTTGGCAAAATTTGGGCGTTCAATACACCTCTGCCTACTCCTTCGGGGATATAAGCGTATGTATTTATAAAAAAATGTCATCAAAATCAAATCAATCAATCCAAATAAATTTGTTATTAACAGTAGGTACACACAGATAAGAAAATGTAATAAAGCACGAATACAGTGGCGGATTTACCAAAAGGCTGAGTAGGCTGAAGCCTAGGGCGGCAGATTTTAGGGGCGGCGAATTTGGGAAAATATTTTTTTTTGTCTTACAAAAATTAAAAAGATTTATATTTACATATATACCTAACTATCTAAATGTCAATAGGTACACAAACAATTCAATATAAATGTTTCTACAATTTTCGTAGTCGCGTTTGCGGGCGGGAACGAGTGACACGACCGTTCACTAGTGTGTCTGGCCAACACAATTCGGGTCAGAGAAGATTTTTAACTTAAACCACAATTGAAAAGTTATCTAAAATCTACCTTAAGCCAAGAGCTTTCATAATTTAATTTAATTTCATCGTCATCATAAGGTGGATTGTTACCAGATAATTAAATAAAAATTTTAAACGCAATAAAAAATATTTTATTATGTTTAAGTCTCGAAAGCTGCTCCCCGGGAAACGCAAACAGCAACAGTCCAAACTCTCTCCCAAGACGACGAAACTCAAAACTGACGAAACTCAAAACTGAGAATAGCAGTAAACTCAAAGTGCCAGATTCTCGATAAGACCGAGAAGTTTTATGGATAGCTGTACGTATCACGGATGATAGAACCAACGAGACTCAGTGAATTATCACTGAGTCTCGTTGGTTCTATCATCCGTGATACTTACCGTTGGGGCTCTGTGATCATTAGATCACAGAGCCCCATTAACGCGCCATTAAAGGGAGGTCATACCTGAAATTGTCCACAGCAAGATAGAGGTAGCTCTGGAGCAGCTAAAAAAACAGGTCTTCTGGGGATGACGAAATTACTACCGAGCTCTAAAGGTAGGCCAGATGCAATTCCTGAAAGAGCTAGCGAGTCTAAGTTAGGTAGCAATGAAAAAGCTGATGAACTCGCCAGAGCTAGTGCAGACAACCAACAGCATGGATGGAAACCGTTCTGCGGCGATCTTATTCAATTATTAACGCAAAATACATATCAATGGCAGTTAAGAGATGGAAGACCACGACTGGTCTAAAACACTCGAAAGCCTTAATAAAGGGCTATGATAACAAAGTATCAAAGGAACTTCTAGTGCTCAAGAGATACAAAACCTGAGCTTCTCAATCGTCACCGGACCCTGCAAACTGAACAACATACGTTCAACCTAAAGTTGGAATACAATGTGCAGATTCTGTCGAGAGGCAGAAGAAACTGCAATGCATATTCTATGCTTTTGTGGCCCACTAATGCGGTACCGAAGTATTAACCTAGGGTTGCACATCATGCAACCGTGATAAGATCTGGAGGTTTCTCGAAGCCATAAGTCTGAGCAGTGAACTATAAAGCAAAAGTGCGTTACAAAAGACCAAAAATAGTTGAGGTAGCACTAGACACTAAAAACAATAATAATAATAGGTTGTAGTTTAGTTCCGTCCTCTGAAAAGGTTTAACACCTAGGTGTTGAACCTGGGGTATTTTTCTTCAAAAGAGGAGACATCTTATTGAAGAACTATAGACACATCTCACTCCTGAACCAAATCTACAACTTCTTTTGAGAGTCTCGCGAGATAACTCGATGATTACCAGCCACCGTAACAAGTCGGGTTTCGAAAAGGCTACGACACCGTGAACCGTACTATGGTACGGTACGGTACGGTAACAATATGCTGTTCGACAGATTGTGCAAAAGACCGAGAAGTATTTTTAGCCGCTGTGTACGGCTTTTGTGGACTACGAGAAAGCTTTCGACTCCATCGAGACCTGGGCAGTTTTGGATACTCTGCAATGATGACGTGTGCGATTGGCGATATATCGAGTTGCTGAAAAGCTTATATGACACCAACACGATGACCGTACAGCTCCAAGCCCAGAGGACAAACAGATAAACTTGCAGCGTTGAATTAGACAAGCGAATTTTATCTTCAAACTATTCACCAATACCCTTGGGAATTGCGCGTAAATTGTTTTTTATCACAAGTTGAAGTTCGTCGTTTGTAGCAAAAATGGAATTAACGCGGAAAGATTTTAGGGCGATGATTTTCCTATTCCCACATTAAAGGGCGGCAACGCACTTGTGACTCTCGAGTTACAAGTGCCCATGGGCGGCGGTAGTAATTTACCATCAGGTGACCCGTCTTTTCGTTTACCCCCTATACCATAAAAAAAAAAGAAATCACCAGAAGGATTCTGTCAGGATGGGCTGCAATTGCAAAGCTACGTTGAGTTTTCTCATCACACTTGCAGCAATCCTCAAAACGAAGGTCTTTGTAAAACCAGAGCGTCCTACCTCTCTTGACATACGGTGCTGAGACTGTGGGGTGGGGTCGTTAGTGCCCACGTCTCGGTACTGTATGTCATTTTGTCTAGTCCACAAGCTTTCTAAAGTTGCGCAGCGGGTTGTTTCTTTGAAGGATCAAATTCGTAATGAGGTCAGCCGACAAAGAAGCAATGTTCCCGACATAGTTTGCACAATAAGCATGCTGACGTGGCCTGGTATGGTCGTTGGGCAAACGGGTCCTAGAGTTGAGACCGCGAACTGGTAAACGGAAGGTAGGACGCCCCCAGCCAGATGGACTGACAAACTGAGAAAGGTAGCTGAGATTGATTGTATGCGAAAGGCGGAGAACCGGGTGCTTTGGCGCACGTGTGTGTAGTACATGTGTAAGTAGTATTAAGGCATACCTTACCCCATCTTAACAGTAGCACATGATTGAGCTTTTTTATTAGTTCAGCAATAAAGGTAGGTACCATAAAAAAAACAATCAATCTTGGCTAAATCGTTGGTTTGTAATAAAAATCAAGAAACTGAGACGACATCGACATCGATCTCCTAGTTCACAATTATACTAATTATGAAAAAATGTTTTTTTTTTACAAAAAGTAAAAAAAAAACATTTTTTGTCCATGATTTGTGCATGATTTGTAGGGGCGGCAATATTTAACTAGCCTACAGGCGGCAAATGTGTAAATCCGCCACTGCACGAATATAATGTTATCAGAATATGATGATTTGCTTTTATGATACTATATGGTCTAAGATCCGGCCGTAGAATTAGTGCGCTCATCGAGTATTTGCTAAAAACCAATTTTTTACGTATATTTATGATTAGGAGAATATATATCTACCAGGCTGCCTATCAAAATGTGGCCGCTAGTACTTTTAATTAAATTATTGTTAAATGATTTAAAATATCGTCCACTTCACGGCAATATGTATAAAGACCCTGAAAAATCGTAGATGCCGTTGCGCACGCGTCGAATGCTAGAACGCATGCGCAATATAATTGCACGGATCTTAGACCAATAGGATTACGATATTGTGCTAATATGATGTTTTGCGAACTTTGATTATATACCTAATCAAAGTTTACGAATGTGATAATTTGCGATTATAGTGTTTTGAGATTATATTTTTTTGCGAACATAGTGTTACACTACGAAGAGTTTTCGTATGGTCTCAATGTTATCATCTGAAGTCACTTTTATCAGCAGATCAGCCGCCATTTTCATTTAGAAAATTAATTTAAAAATCGAACAAACGATTCCTTGCCACCAAACTACTAAAACTGATACCATTAAAATCATTAATAAAAACAATGTAAATGATGACTATAATAATATAATCACTACATATTATAAAACGAAGTGCTCCGCCGCGTCTGTCGATCGAAATAAATAATTCGAATTTGCCGCTAGCTAATGATATAGTAATATTAGCTTCAAGAACCTAGACCTAAACAAAGCATTTATGTTCCCATAAATGCTTTGTTTAGGTTTCTGCATACGTTGCGTTCGGTACGGGGTTGCATAACAAAAATAAACTGTTGTAAATAAAGTGCTATATTTATTTTACAAAATAGTTACAAAAAAAAACTTGACACACAAAATTTTACTGTACACCTGCGGGTCTGAATAATATATGAAAACGAATTAACTCAGTAAAAATAATGTACAATAAAGTAATATAAAAAAACTTTACTTATAGTAAGGTTTAAACTTACACGGTCCCAAAATAAAGGATGACAATATAGGTACTAATATTTAATTCCATTCATAAGATTATGGCATTTGTTTATGTAATACTGAACTTGCTAATACAACAAAAAAATATGTACGCTGTTCACTATATGTGATCTTTATACTTCTTATGAATATGTTATAAATAAAAACATTGTGCGAAAAAATTACCATTGTGTATTGTAAAATTAAGCCAAGGCTACATTGTTTAGCGATTACAAGTCTTACAAATGACTGATTGCATTAAAGATAAATGATTTTCATACAGGACATAATTCAGCTATACAATAATGCAATTTAATCATCATAAGACATCCTTTGGGACCATATACACGGGACATTTTATATATTTCACTAAAGTGAATAATTAATTTAGGCAGTCTTTAATATACTTTAGATAATAATTATATCTGTTAACCGCTCCATATTTCCATAATACACTAAATAAATAATAATACCAGATAAAGAATGGTAACGTACCCTATCAACTTAACTAACAATCAAATATTTATACATACAAAATACAATATCAGCACATAATTCTGTAAAGCACTGTAAAACATTCTAAACATTGGTCTAGTTATTTATTGCATGGAACTTAACGGTTCCTTTTAAAAACACGCACTACCTGATCGATGCAAATACGTTATTTATCTTAAGCCGGTTTTAAAATGGTATTGCTTGTATGATAGTTCCTATTGTTATAAACACACTAGAAGGGCACGAATGCGGCCGGCACGCCGCCACCGGTGCTAGACGCGACGGCGCTTGTCAGTCGCGGCAGGTGTATGGCAGTAGCCTTCGGTACAACACATGCACACTTCGGCATGTATATTGGGGTTTATTACGCTTACTACTAATATTCTTCTAATACAATTGCCTACGCGTAAAGGACGTCAATAAGACTGAGTAGTAAGCGGCACGCTACATGATTAGTATCACAAATTGTGCAGCAAATCTAACAACAATTAAAATTTATTGCTATTTCACTGAAGACATGATCGTCTTAAGGCAAATTAAACAATGATTACACTATTTAAAATTTTTACCTATCATTATTTAAAAATATGATTACTGTGAACATGAGACTATCGAACAAGTTTAATATTTGACAAAGTTCATACAATATCTAACTATAGGCTCCAGGTTAGCGTTCAATCTAAATCTTACGTTAGAGTAAAATTACGCAAACACCGAAGAGTAATGTAAGTATACATTTCAAAAGTACGTAATCGTCTGCTTCCTTGCAAGTAAGCACTATAGGAAAATATAGATTTTGAATATCAAAAATAATATATGCAGTGTTTTTCTTCATATTACGAGCACACGCAAAATATTGCATTAACAACACCAATGTTCCAACCATTTTTTCTTTTGACATAAAAATATAAGAGTCCGAGGCCTGAGTCTCATATGATCATATTTAAACAACATCAACAGCGTCAACAACTTGGACTATGAGTGTTTCATCTCTACGAATTATCGCTACCAAATGATAGTAGCAATATGTTAATTCACCGCCAATGTTCCCTTTACCTATAAAGATCAAAGGCCATTTTTGCCCTCGTATTATGTAACGTAAGTAATACTTTATTTTGCGTAACTTCATCGCTTAGTAAATTACTGTCTTATACTATGTAGAGAAATGGGACACTTCTATTGGTTCAAAGTTTGGCACACGTTTCAAAAATGATATGTTTATGTTTGAACGCTTTGTGTGGAGGGGCGCAGGATATACAAATTTATTATAAAAATATATTATTAGTATTTTAATCGCTTTGCTGTTTCGGGCGAAAATTTTAATTTCATGAAAGCTCAGTATTGTTTTGAGGCGTGCACATAAACTTTATTTTCGAATTAAAACGAACTGTCCCATTTCAACAAAGTCGTACTTACGAATAAATGTTATTGAAACACACGGTGAACAATATACTTGAATGACGGTAATTATTACACTCTCGAAATGCTTAATAAACGACTAAGTCACTATGGTCAACAGTACTTCGTCTACCTTTTCTAAAACTTTAAAAAGTTTCCTCTAATTCGATGTATAGAAAGCTAACTTCTGAAGCCGGCTTATACAATAATGTATACAGTGACATCAATGGCGATTACAACAACGAGAAGATTCAAAGAGATTTACTCTAACATCCAAGGCGCCGCTCGTTTTATTACTACTATATGCAAGGCAAGTCACATGCTGATATGTAATAGACGACAGTAGATCGATTCAAATACTGATAGAAAGAATATTAACTCGATTATTATTATTTGTTGCACATGAAAAGCGTTGAAATCGTAAGCGCGCAAACCGCAACAACACTCGTCGCATCGACTCGTCCTCAAATCACACTCGCTCCCGGTTCGATGAGAGTCGAGAAAATCGCACAATTAATAAATACGCTAATTTTAATTAGGCCTTTTTAGGACAGATAATCACAATTTCTCTAAATTAATTTTTTCCTCGATGTAGAATCAAGCGAATCGGTCATATAACTCCCTCCTACTCTTTGGATTGAAAATTTACCTGAAAAAAAAGGCAGTATTGATAACTGAAGCTGAACTGGAATAAATAAGTTGGAGACAAATGGTATGTACGTACGTAAATAATAAGGTAATAAGATTCAAACGGCCTGAGCGGGCGGCGCGTGCGAATGCGCGGCGTGCGCCGTCTGCGCCGGCGCGGCGCGGCGCCCGCCCCGCGGCTTTATGCTCTCCGACACCTGCCACATGGCCTCCTCGCTCAGCACGTCATCGAACTCGTTAAACATCGCCATTATACGCTCGTTTTTCTTGAACTTGTACTGCCTGCTGCCGAAATTAATATTAATTCATGTTTCACCACGTTCTATTCTCTATTATGTTGTATAAACAGTTTAATTAAGTTATAAGTATGGTAAATACTACGTACTCTTTGTGGAACCTCTTCATATTCTCCATAATGTGGTACTGCTGCCACCTTTTAGTGAAATTAATGCTTCCGTCCGGAAGTAGATCCGGATTACCGATGTGGACGAACGTCAGGTCTTGTAGGACTAGACCACTAAAAGAAAAAACTATAGTTATTACTCGAAGCCGTAAGTATAGTCAACCGGGACTTTAAAAATTTTATGACATTTGCAAGCAGCACATTCAGACAGAGCACAAAATTATCAGTACCTGTTGAAGCCTACACCGTAGTGGTGGACTACGTCCAGATTGGTGTTCAAAATACAATTAAATGATTTTATTATATATCTATATATATAAAAGAAAGTCGTGTTAGTTACACTATTTATAACTAAAGAACGGCTGAACTGATTTGGCTGAAAATTGGTGTGGAGGTAGCTTAGAACCAGGAGAAGGACGTAGGTTACATTTTATCACGTTCCCGTGGGACGTGACATAAAACGTGGTATAACAAAACGCAACTGATATGGAATAACTAAACGCAACTGAAAGCAATTTATCAGTAAAAAAACAATCTAGCAGTTCATTTGTTAAAAATGGTTTAACAAAACAAAACACAACTGAGAGCTAAACGTAATGTAGTCTATGGTTAATTATAGTAGAATTTTGAAGTTGACCGGTTGATGTGTTTGTTTCGAGTTTCTATTAGCTTATTGTGCCGAGATAATCATTAAGAAAGCCATGCCGCGACCAACACGATCTCGAACACCAAATCTTTCCCGATGAAGCCGTAATGCAACTAGGATTCGAAAAATTTAAAGGACTGAAGAAGAACAAGAAATTGCGCGTGAAGAGCGCCGCGTTACGTTACGTTATGGACGTTGTTTGCGAGTATTGTGGCGCATATCAAAAGTCTGCTCATTTATTGCCTCTAAGGCGGAACAAAGTTCGCCGGGTCAGCTAGTATACTAATATAATAAGCTGAAGATTTTTTTGTTTGTTTGTTTACTCTGGAAATACCAGTCAGATTTAAATTATTTTTGTCTTGGATATAATATTAATTGAGGAAGATTATATACGGCGTGAAGGTTTGAGCTACGCGAAAAACTACAAAAACCTATTTCTGTTTATACTTATAAGTCAGTTCATCATAAAAATGCGAGATTAAGGATTTATAGTCATTAGTTTCATTTGGCGCTACGCAATGTGCGCGATATTCTTTTTGTGCGGTACGGTGAACGACCTTAAACGTACGGCTCTGTCGAAGCAGCTGATTGCATAAATGTTGTTTAATTAATTACATTGCAGTTTTTTGCCGTATGAGGTATTTATTAATTTTTTCGGTAAAATGTTCTGTTTACTCACTGTGATATCACTTTTAACCAAAAAAAAAAATTAAATTATTTAAAAAAAAATACGAAATTTCCGGCAGAAAATTTCAATGATTTTCGACGCATAATGGTACACTATTTCAATATTCATATCATATCATATAAACTACTCACGCCTGACATGCCGTAGTTGGTTTTACCAAGGAAAGACCTGGTAGCTCCTAAGAGAGAGAACTAACTGTATCCCCCATGGATTCACATTCTCCTATGCTGAGCCACATTCGTCTACGGAACCAGTTACTTTAAAAACTGTTTTCCTTGCTCGAAACTGGGTAGGTAGTTCGTAGTAGGAAATTTGTTATGATATACATAATAGTAATTTTGATAAGATATGATATCACAAACTTCGACTAACAATTATTAAAGCCATTCATTCGAACAGTGTTTCGTCATGTCAAAATAAAATTTATAATTTAAATTAATATTTATTCAGAAAATTCAAATCTTTGAATGGCTACATATTACCATAAAAAGAAGACACATAGCGACGAATTTTGTTTCTTTAACTAGTTTCGTAGACTGCCGAACGGACAGCCTCGTTTAAAAAGGCAAATATACCTTAACATAATATAGGAGATTTACCCATTTGTAAAACAATGCAGTTATTTTAACATGTACTTTAACTTTAACAGTGATATCAATACAAATAAAAGTGTCTGTTCGTAATGTCAAAATAATAGTTTTTTTTTTAAGCTCATACAGTTGTTTGTACGATACCTATGCCTAAAATTCGATTTTAACAGTTTTGTGTCGTCTGTTTATTCTGACTAATTTTCGGAACGTGTGGAACGATTTCGACGAGTGTGGAAGGAGTAACTTAGGCTACTTTTATTTTGGAAAAAGAATAATTAGGGTTCCGTGTGCAAATTATATAAATATGTACACGCGAGCGAAGCCGCGCGGGAACTGCTAGTCATAAAATATAAATTGAAACGTAATCCATCTGCGGTCCTGCGATCAGTGTAATGTAATGATGTAATGTTCAGTCAGTAATGATGTGTCAAATACTTACATGTAAGGTATGCAAGGTGGCTGTGTTTCTGAAAGTGCCTGCCGGTACGTGCGGAAAGAGGAGGATGAATCGATGATGGTGCAATGTTCATGTAAGGCATCCAATATTCTACTCTCCACTAGTCGTCTCACAGGGGGAGAGTCGAGCGCAGACACCAACGCGAGGTACGAATTAAAGTTGTTCATTTTGCGCAACGCCTTCATTACTTTTAAAAACTTGCTAGCATATTTCTCCCGGTCACGAGCATCATCCTGATAAAAAAAAATTAAATTAATAAATAAAAAATGCTATTGTAAACCATCTTTTTTGCTTCATTTAATTCGTGTCATTTTCCCCAAAAGAAAAAGGGATCATAGCAATAGACGTAACACCTTTGTGGGTTCGCCTTTTTTACATCACTATAGGTATTTAAACGAACCTGCTCTAAAATCCGGGACCGCGCCCAGTAACTCATTTTATTAAAATGTTCAGTGAATCTCGTTAGATTTGGTGAACCTTCTTCAGACTGGTCACGCGGCCATAGTAGTACTTCAGCTGTAGTGAGGCGTATGAATAGAGCAGCGTCCAGCAGCGTCATCTGTTCGGCTAACTCTATCGATTTGAAGTCCAATAAAGTGTCACGCCGAAGGGATACGCTGCCATAACAAGGTGTATCGTAATCGTACCTGCTGTTGGTCTGAAAAAACATACGACAACCATAAAATATGCATGCAAAGAACAATTAAGTCCAGTAATATGTGGTGAGTGCATTCAAAGGATTAAAGAGCGCTCAAAAATTGTGATGTTTTCAGAAAGTTTTAGCACTATTATTCGTTCAAGATAATCGGTTTTCAACCCCCAATCTCAAAGGCCTGCAATGCACTTGTGACTCTTGAGTTTCAGGTATCTATGGGCGACGGTAGTCACTTACCATCAGGTGACCCGTCTGCTCGTTTGACCCCTAGCGACGGGGTGTTTATAAGTTTGACGTGTCTGTGTGTGTGTGTGTGTGTGTACACTATGATAAATTTCAAATCTTAGACGGCCATTTATACTATTTTTATTATTTGGTGTCGGGGGTTTTTTTAATTTTTACACAATCAAAGTGGCAACAGCACATAACAAACTCGATGGGAAGTGTTTACCATTGTTATAAAATTAACAGCCCAGGGGTTAAAGTAGGGGAGGTGCTTTTTCTACAGGAAACTCTCAACACTCGAGTATAATGCATGCAATTCTAGATAACGGGTTTCTTTTTTAATAGGCGAACGTCTATTCTATATTAACCAGAACTTTAACTTCAAATAGTATCTAGTATCTGTAGCTGTAAGTGACCCACTCATTTTTTGCGTAGTATATGTGTAGCGAAATGTATTTAATATATATGTAGATGACCATTATGTTGCCTGTAGCCCTGTACTTACTTGTTGGAAATGCAACTGCTTCTGTTTGTCAACCAAAATTTGTCTAAGTGCTTTTGCTATGGGTAGTTCCTCAGCGTCCACGAGCCAATATATAAACTCCATGATTTCCATCATCAGAGGACAGTCCAAGTCTGATATCCTACAAATTTTAAAATACTATTTATTAATACAATAAATTCAAGAAAAGGCGTTTTCAGAACTTGAGCATGACGGACAAGAAAGTATTGCCCATACTTTAAGGATATTAACATATTTTTCACATCACATTGACGGAATAAATCTACTACTTCGTAAATATGTTTTTTTATCTCAACATAAAGTTTTATACATCTGTCGTGGCCAGTCCTTAGAATTTACCACTTCATGATGTGTTCGACCATTTCATGGAGTAGTCGTATTTCATGATAAAAATAGCTAAAACTGACCGTATCGTTTAAATGTCAACGTTTGATGATATATCAATTCACGTTTGGTCATATCATTAATGTCGAGTCTTCATAATATAAGAGGGTTTAATAAAAATTCCAAATAAGGAAGGACCTTATTATTGCTCTTCTAAGTTAAACTGCCCTTTGTTCTTCTACTCGCACATTACTATCCGATTTTAAAACAAAATAATTGTCAATCGCCATGACGCATCATAAAAACAAAACTAAATCAGCGCCTTTAACTGTGAATAATGCAACTGTATTACGATATGATCACTAAGGGGCTATCCATAAATTACGTCACACATTAAGGGGGGGGAGGGGTCAAAGAAGTGTGACATTGTGTGACAAGGGGCGGGGGGGTCATAAGCTTCGTGAAGTCACATGTCGAAATCAAAAGCATAAACACAAAACATGACCTGTAAACGAAAGACTACTTTCAATAAAAAAAAATTACAACTACTCTTTCCAGGTCTGGTTGTAAAATTGAAAAATATGTGACGTCTCATCAGAGAGGGGGAGGGGGGGTTCCCACAAATGTGATGCTGATCATATCATGAAATAGTCGTGCGCTTAGCTGTTTATATCGTGAAACGCTGATTATTGCATTGATCTGGCCAGACCATATCATGATGTGACCGTCCATTTCATGGAATATTTGTGTTTCGTATTTACATCATGAAGTAATAAATTTTAAGATCTGGTTACGACTTAACCACCATTTAAAAATCGAATCGAATCAATCATAACTAAATAAATATAAACACTGAGCTTCTAAATCTGCAACATTTGGGCTGGGCTCATCTAAAAATTTATCGAATAACGTAGACCAAAGCGTTTTCAAAATTTTTTGGACAGAAACCTACGAACATTACAATGAGGATGCGACTCGTTCCTCCCTAAGACTAATGTGCCAAATAAAAAAGTAAAATATATAGTGGAGTACACACGTGAGGTCGGCGACGACGCGCGTGAGCAGCGACAGCGTGGAGCGCAGCTCGTGCGGGCGCGCGCGGCAGTGCTGCGCGCGCCGCTCCAGGCGCGCCACCAGCCCGCGCGGCGACACCCACGTGCGGTACGTCGCCAGGAACGCCTCCTGGTACGCGAAGTCTGCGCAAAGCCACGCTCCCGCGTCAACGCACGGCACTATCGTCGCGTCTGAAGCGGCACCGACACGTCTTCCATTCGGTATTTCACATATTTTTTAGCGCGAAATAACAAATAAAATGACGTAGACCGCGTCCAACGTGATACATATAGCGTAAACAGCATTTCGATAAAACGATCACTCGAAACGAGTAATGCATAAAGAAAGCTGATTTTTATAGCATATCATATTTTTGAGCACGAACTAAATTATAAGGAAGCTTAACAGTTAATTTATATAAAAAGCGCGTTATTCGCTAAGCCTACAAGCTGATTCGTTCTTACAAATCATATCTAGTTTATAGTTACGACTTTGAAAATGCAAAATACGAGTAACCAAATGTTTAATACTAAGTGCGAAAAAAGAATATATTTTTTTGTTTTATAATTAAACAGCATAATTAATGCAAAAAATAAGATAAGCAACGTTGAGCACACTTCCAAATATATATTAGTAAAAATAAAAACCAGCATGATGGTTCCAGCCTCATATTAACAAATGGTTCAACCACTTACACTCATCCGTTTCTGTAAAATGAAAGCATGACGAAGAGGTTAGAAGCAATAAAATACTTTTAGACAAAGAAGTTACTAATACCAGGGTGGTGATTAACCGAACGAATATAAGATATTTTAAAAATTAATCTTGTAATTAAAACACCAGTTTAAATATAGTGCAGTTTTAAAGGATAATAATCTCAGGCTCCCAAATGCCTTCATGCCTTTGACCTTGATGTAAATAGTTAATGAATGGATAGTATGGCGCAACCACTTAAAATGATGCAATCGTCAGAAAAGTTAATGATCCCTTCATCCATGAAACGTTAATTACACGTATTGAGTCTTTAATTTGTCCAATATTTATTCCAAGTTTACTTGTCAACTTAATTACCCAACATATGTAAACTATGTATTATTATATAGATAATAGAGCATCCGTCCCTCATACCTTTGGTGGCCTTAGTGGCCAGTACGACCAGCGCGTCGGGGTGTCCGCCGCGCACCTCGGGCGCGTCTTTGTTGGGCACCTTGAGGACGAGCCACGAACTTATATCCGTTTGAAGGATAATGTCATCCGCGTCTGGAGGCGCCGGACTACTGTTCCTATTGGTTTCAGCTGTAACCGAAGCCGGTTCTGAACTAGCTTCACTTCTCTGTAAGTATCAATGAAAATAAGAAATTATGATAGGTATATGATTTAGGTTAAAAACCATTAAAGTACGCCTCATTCAGATCGCGCATTTTATAAATTTATAATTTGTAATCTTCCCCTTTTCAATGTAATCCCAACACACACAGTGGCCAGCTGCGTGTGCCCGGAAGCCGCTTAGTTCGAAGTTACTCAAAGACAGTGCCATAACGTAAATCACCCCAAAATTGAGAAAAGTATTTTCCTTTAGCTCTCACCATTTTGTAGGCAATTCAATAACTGCTCTTTTAATGAATCGGTTTTTACTAAAAGTAATTATTATTTTAATTTATAAAAAAGAAATAGAATTACGGTACTACAAATCTCATGGTATCAGTAGTTGTAACAAACCTATGTTTAGCAGTAAATGACCCACTTCTGGAATGATAATAACTATACTGGTATAATAACGTACTAATGTTCATAGCACAGTAATATTGAACTGTACACAACTACGTGGGCAATGGGCAGCCGCGCGTCGCACGTTAGTTTGATACTCACGCGCCGTTGTCGCCTTGTCTGATAGATATTACGTAACTATAATTAAACATATAACATCGTATTCGGCTGCTTAAATTATAACAAGAATCCGAAACTAACATTTTTCACACTTCAGAATATCGAAAGATAAACGAATGCAACCCTAACGTCGCGTCCGCGTCGTCACAAAAGATAAAAGTTACGTGACAGAATGAGAGGCAACTTCTAAGTGAATATAACTGCACGTGATTAGCGCTGTGTGATCTGAATTGTACTTTATTGTATCGAAGCAAGAGTCGCTATTTATTTAAATGGTTTTAATTAGTGTAGCTTCTGAACTAGTACTATTATGTATTCTGTTACTAGGACCATAATGGCGTTAGTGTTTAAAATGTATCATACCATATACCTATTTAATATTACCTGAGACCCTACAGGCGACGGCGTTGGATGCTGTACATTCATTTCCAGTTCATCCTCCACGGGGAATTTTCCAGGTACTAATGTTACACTTTTGAATGATTCATCAGAATTCTGAAATCCAAATAATACATACATTTAATAAAACAATTAGTCATGGAATCTGTTGTGTCGCTTGGCTGGTGTGTGTTTAGGTTATTAACACACATTAATTAGCTTGGTATGTATGTATGTAACGGAATCTTTGAACGTGATTTTCACCTCATTAAAACGTCAGATTAATCTGAAACTTTGCACACTTATCAAGAACCGATGACGATGCAATAATTTAAATGGTTTGTATTATCCTGACCAGAATCGTCAGAATTAGTATTTTTTTATATCCGAAGACACTAGTGTAAAATGCGAGGAAGGCAGTAGGCACGCAAATTACCCACTCCCATCACAGGGTAGGGGCAAGCCTGTCACTCGATGTACTTGTGCGCTTTAAATATCCACCGGCCGCTCGTCCGCCGGCAGACCTTATATGCAGTCTCGCGCAGTAGGTTGCTGAAAGCTGCATCGCGCGCACCACGGTTTTAAGTATAAAAAATTTAATTCGATATCGAATGGATATATTCTTTAAATACTGCGAAATTCATAGTGAAAATTGACATGGTTATTTATGTGCAGTATAAGAATATAAGCCCGGCTGAGCTATTTATGTAATTTCAAATTATTAATTAAAACTTTTTGTAAGATTTAGAATATTTTCATCCAAACAGTTTAATAATCGAGATTTTAGAAAAGGGAAGAAGTTTATTAATCTTTACATACAAATAAAACACATGTAAGATGTTTACTAAAACATTGGAAGTGAAAAATAAGTGCTAAGTATTTAATTTACATAACAATTGTAATGGTTTTTAGTGAAGAGGTAACCCTACACATATTTTTAAGCTCGGAAAGAGTAGGCAATTAAAACGGTAGGTATTGATACTTACTGAAGGGAGTGATTTAGCTGTTACGTAGTAACTACTTATGCAATAAACATAAAACACTTCTTCAGACATTTTCATTATGCCTCTACTTTTACCAATACCTGTCAATAATTATTTATAACAATTGACATTAAAGCACCCCGGGCTTTTTACAATAAAATAAATGTTTTAGTTAATCACTATTTTCTACTTTTTAGTATGGTTTTCTATTAAAGCGTGTTTTTTAGTTTTTTTAAACTATTATTTATGTGTCTTTAAGTTTGATAAGTCACTTCATAATATTCTAATCTAAAAGATTCTGTGTAAATTGGTTGAAATATGATAAAAATTACAAATTTTTGCTTTAGAATAAGTATTATTTAAAATCATTTGAAATATTACATCCCTCCAGTCGAGATCAAGAACTCAAAACCCTTAAGTACTACTTATAGTACGAGATCCGGCTGTAGAACTAGTGCGCTCATCGAGTATTTGCTAAAAACCAATTTTTTACGTAAATTTATGATGAGCTGGCTATAAAGTGTCAAACAGCTAGCAATCGCTATCCTCGTCTGACTAGTGACTTTATAGCCATTGCGCATGCGTTCTAGCATTCGACGCATGCGCAATGGCTATAAAGTGTCAAACAGCTAGCAATCGCTATCCTCGTCTGACTAGTGACTTTATAGCCATTGCGCATGCGTTCTAGCATTCGACGCATGCGCAATGGCTATAAAGTGTCAAACAGCTAGTAATCGCTATCCTCGTCTGACTAGTGATGTTACGCGCTAACTCTTTCTCACTCTACCTTAAATATTTACCATCTTTAATAGCCAGCAGACCTTATTTGCGGCCTTTAATTTGATATATAAATAATAAGTGTACGTTATGAACATATAAATGTGTCAGAATCATACCTGTTTCCACCTGGCTGCGAAGAGGTGCGGCCAAGTGCGCAACGGCATCTATGGTTTTTCAGGGTCTTTATACGTATTGCCGTGAAGTGGACGATATTTTATTTAAAAAACAAGTGAATAAATTTTTTTCCCAAAAATCATTTAACAATAATTTAATTAAAAATACTAGCGGCCACATTTTGATAGGCAGCCTGGTAGATATATATTCTCCTCATCATAAATTTACGTAAAAAGTTGGTTTTTAGCAAATACTCGATGAGCGCACTAATTCTACGGCCGGATCTTAGACCATTAAGACAGCTTAAGGTCTATCATTACAATATACTAGCAACCCGCCCCAGCTTCGCACGAGTAGCAGAGACATCTTCAGCAATCATCATCATATTTCAACCAATTTACACAAAACCTTAACAAATTATATACCTAAACCTTCCTCATGAATCGCACTATATATTGGTGAAAACCGCATGAAAATTCGTTTAGTAGTTTATGAGTTTATCGCGAATAGACAGACGCGGCGGGGGACTTTGTTTTATAATATGTAGTGATAATATTACAAGCAAATAAATCATTAGAAAAATCACCAAGGTGTCATCGGTTTACCTATAACCAGGATTAATGAAACTTTATTTAAAAGTTATTTGATTCGTTTATTTATTTATTTGGTTTGCTGACAGTTGTTACATTTATTATTTTCATGGACTTAAACTATTATACACATACTTATTCTAAATGTACAACCATTTATAAGCAAACACCGCATGCTCTGATATTTCCTTTTTTTTTACATATAGCTAGTTACCTATTTAAATAAAACAAAACAACAGAAGATGGTTGGTAACCTAATAACATAAAGCTTGTTTATCAGAAAGGTACAATTTTATGTCCCTGCGAAAATTGCATAGAGAACTTGAAAATATATCAGTACATCTACAACTTTCGTTCGCTAATTTGCACATACGTGGGATAGGAGCATTAGATCTAAGTACAGTTTTACGAAGCGGAGAGTAATTTGGGAACGGGGATTACGAGCTGGGACTCTAATATTTTTATATTAGAGTCCCATTATATATTCGTTCATGCCAAACACATTGGGAAGAAGCGAGAATAACTGCCGACAACGTGTTACATAAAATATTTTTAAGCGTCTTTCCAGCAGCCAGTTTAACAGGCCAGCCAGCAAAGATTGCGATATGTAAAGATTGCGGGTTAGTATTAAAAATAACTCACATTGTTCAATAGTGTTTCGTCGGCACTATTATGAGAACTGTTGTGCGATGATGGCCGAGGTGACGGAGGAGGCAGTAGCTCATTATTACTCATTTGATACTGCAAAGAGAGCAAGAAAATATAAGCTTGTGACACTGAAAAAAAAAATAGAGCAAATGCGAGGACATACCGTAAGTGCTTCGTAGAAACCTATTACTTGATAGTTCATATTTCATACATACCGTGAATCTTAAGTTATCTTACTTACGGAAATAAATAAGGTAGTGGTTCTGCCAAGAGTGGACCTCGCAAGCAGTATATTTTTATTAAGTATATTTTTTTTTGTTCTCTTGGACTTTTTGATCTTTTTAGTGTTTAGACTATTTTTAATAGTGTTTTTTTTTAATTATCAAAATATCATAGATTTTATGCAAAATATAATGTCTCTCAAATAAAGTGAATGAAGGGAAAAACTGAGTTGCGGGCTCCTTAAAGCTCCTAAATAGATACAAAAGACTACTTACTAATTACGAGGGTTAACGCAAACACTATTAATCTAGTTTTCAGGTTGATAACCTTTTTTTTTGTGCCTGTAGAAACCTCTTAACTAACCACTACACTATCACCCTCTTTCTACAAATATGCAGTGACGAGTATAAGGTTAACTCATTACCTGTTTATTCTTATTCATCTTAGGTGGCAAAGCTGGAGGCTCAAGCGGAATTGGACTAGTGCCACCCGATGTTATCATGTTTACACTGTCTTCCGAGCCGCTGCAAAGTGAAATAAAGGGTTTAAAATAGCATTAAAATTATGCATAAAATATATTGGCATAATTTACATTATCATAACGAAATTCAGCATAATGATCATTGCGCATAATGTTATTAGGCATACATGTTTTGCCATAATGTTTATTGTCATAAATGCTGTTAGCATAATAAAAATTAGGCATAATTTTATAAAGCATAATGTTATAAACGCATAATGATATTAACACATAATGTTCTTTAGAATAAAAATAATAAGGCCTAATAAATAATTCCTAGCGGTTGTAGACGCTATTTCGCATGAATGATTATTGACTATTTTATTATGTTCCATTGTTGTATCACAAACTATTTAGTGACGGTGTTTACTGGCTGTGGTACTACTTGTGAATTAAATAATTTTTACCTAACATTAAGAAAGATGAAAGAAAGAAAGAAAAGAAAGAAAAAGGCATTCCTTAAAAATGTATACAACTCCAAATTATGCCAAAACAAATTAGACCAAATGATAGTTATGCTAACCTTTCTTATAATTTAAGTGAAATATTTTGCAATAATGGTGTTTCGAGGCCAAAATGTTTATTTTGACAAAAATCTTACCTCAGCGGTGGATTCCCAAAGTGTTGGACAGTAAATGACTGCGCAATAGAGCGTTGAACTTGTTGGTGACGCTGTACGCTCAATGTTCCATCGTTCGTATGCTTAGCACTGAGAAACAACTTCATGTCATTAGATAACACTGATGGTAGAAATCAGTAGGCATTCAATTAAAAAACATTCGCTGATTATATTAAACATCAAACTACTTTCATATGTTTTTCTTCAATTTTATCTAAAACTTTTAGATTTACGATAATAAGTAATACCAATACTTCAAATTTAGATTTATTTTCAAAACAAATCTCATCAAATAATAACCACCAGCAGGGATACCACATGCATTGATTAGTTTAATCAGTTATTTCCATCGCCGTTAAAATATTGAGAGATCAAATTAGATTGCTCATTTACTTTACCAAAATTATAAAGATCAAACAAATAAATGATGCTTTACTGATTGCTGTAGACAATATAGAAGAACTTTGTTTTTATGAAATTAAATTTAAAAAATGTGCATAGTTTTTATGGATTTTCTCAATAACGGAGTAAATAATTGCAAAATAAAAAAATATGTTCAATTTAAAATCTTTTAGTTTCTCATAAAAGCACATGTAAATACATGTGCTTTTATGAGAAACGGAGGTAAAAAATACCTGGAAATTCAAACAGTCAGTCATAAGTGGTGATCGGATATTCGGATGCACATTTACCTAAAGTTGAGATGTTGGCTATTATGGAAAGCACTTTTTTATCGAAAGAATCCCGCGATTCCAGGAAATTCAAATTTAAGTGTACCTATACTCCGTGAGATGTAATAAACCCCAGTTTGACACAAATGACACTTGCTCTGTTACAACGTATAATGGTTGCTTTTCCCTACTTTTATTGTCAGTGATTTTTGACGAAGCAAAAGCAAGTGTCAAATCGGGCCTATTAAACCCCAGGAAATGTAAGCATTTTGTAAGAGTGTATACTTGCTTGTGCGCAAGTAGCGACGCGACAATACAACTGCATTAGTAAATAAAAATATACTTAGAAGCCGCTTCCATAATTTGCTATCCAAAAAATAACTTTAGGTAAATATGCATCCGATTATCCGATCTCTAGTCATAAGTCATGCCCTTGCGGTGATTTAAGTGAGCATTCCATTGTCAGATACAGCCTGTATACTTACACTGCTCTATGGAGCACTGTCAGTTTATCTCATTTGGCAAATGCGAGTTTAGCGGGAAATTTTAAAGGTAACTTTACTTTTTCGAATTTGTCCTTTTAATATTTTTTTATAAGCGCATAATGTTTAAAATATTAAAATTAAGATTAAACAAGAAATTTTGTGCAACCCCTGCCAGGCCAAAATGTCTTTTATTTTAACAAGGATTATTGATTTGGAGATAATTTACACTATATTGCGTACATCCAAGAGTTGCTATTAACTAAGTACCTTCAGTGAGTGGTATTAACTATTCTTTGACACTTCAAACAAATAAATATACGTTACCTGGCTAAATTGTATGTATGTATGGAATGCCGGAACATATCCGGTGGAGCAGCTGGGTTGTTTGGTGGATGGCTGCAGTTGCCGAACATTTCCATGTACGCCATTACTACATACAAATGAAATCTTTAGTACAACACTTAACAATGATAGAACGAGGTAGGCATAGTAAAATTTACCACTGGGTATCATTTAAGGAGTTTACATAGAAAATAAGTATCTTTATAAATTTTTTACAGTACCTTCAATTACATATGTAACAAAAAAATACAAGTCACAAATATTTGTGAAGCAGAAAAATATATGTAGGCCTAGGCTACACAAATATTTTTCACCTATTGAGGAAAATGAACACCAGCATAATTTTAATACACCTAACAGTTAGACAAAATATGAGACACTACGAGCGAATGCGAAAACGTTAAACAGTTCGAAGAACCACCTTCAAATTAGCATGACAGCAATAACGCGTAGTCGTAATGAAGCACTGAAACATTCATCTTAGGTGATAATTATCGAAGGCTCGAGTTCCGCTGTTGTTATCCAACGCACATATAAGCGGCAAAGCCAATTTGTAGGCGAACCCCGTCGTTTGCACGTGTAAAGCAAGCCAGGTGTCTACCATACGTAATTCCCTTATGTACTAGCACAGTTAATAACTATTATCATGTTAGGAGGGCTTATACAGCCAATGCGACTGTTTTTTCGAATTATTTCTTAATGTAGGTTCGGACTTTTCATAAGCTTTGATACTATTCTTTCGATACAAAGTGATCGCAAACTTACAAGAATACTAGTAATGTGACCCAAGCAAAAAACGGACAATGAGTCTGACCGGCGCACCGAGGGTTCCGTAAGCAAACAAACTTCTATGTCGATAGTACGTCCAAATTGGGAATCAATTCTCGAAGATTTTTTTCTCGTGTTTTCCGAAAGACAACTATGCAGTTCTAAAAACACTCTCCCATATATCGATTTACGACAAAGTCATCTTTCCAACCGCAGAAGTTTTTAATCACAAAGACTATTTTTATGTGATATAACATTAAATTAACGACTTCTGGATTTTTTCCTTTACTTGTGCTATCAGACCTTGCTTCTTACCAAATTTTATGATTCTAGGTCAATGAAAAGTACCCTGTAGTAGGTTTTGGTTTATCTGTGATTTATTCAATTCGTTAAAATCTAAAATTTAATAGCCGCATGTTTTAATTGCGTTGCTTGATTTTTTACAGCTTCAAGGGACCGCTGAAATAAGTATTTGGTATAAATTTCAACTTGATGCGTCCACGGGACTTGATGCCTCGACGGGTTCCATAGAAAAAGTGTCTTAACGGGCAGAGTGATCATATAAAGAAAGAAAAGGAACCCCTTTTCTTTCTTTTCAGGAATGGAACCCTAAAAATTAACTTATTTGAAACTTTCAGATATTTCAATTATCTCAGAATTATTTAATTTATTGGATGGACAATGGACATGTACTTATAGAAATATTTTCTTAAGCATACAATTGATCATTGATGTCCTAAATGATTTAAGCAAAGTTTTCGGTAGTTACTACGTTTTTTATCCGTTACCGTTGCAAACGTACGAACTGCTTACTCATTACATCCATACTTTTTAACTAATCTTATAAATTCGAAATTAACTCCGTTTGTTTATTTGTTACATTTTCACGATTAAACGGCTGAACGGATCGTAATGAAATTTGGCAAGGTGATAGATTATAGCCTGGGGAAGGACATGGGCTTTTATCCCCGAAAATGTACGGTTCCGTGGGATAATTTTGAATTTCCTAGCGAACGAAGTCGCGGGCAACAGCTAGTTGGCTACAAGTTGCATCTTTAATAAACATCCGTTATACTTAACATGGTATGATATTCCTGGCATGGTAGACCCCGTAAAATATAAGAGAATGAAAATGGTGCCTATATCTGTAATGTAAGTGACAAAAGCATTTTTGACTGCTAAAGCACATCTTATGAGTTTCCAATATGTCCCTTGATGAAGTGGACTTTGAAGTTCTAAAAAGGATGAGTCACATATGCTTGCATGTTCGTATTAATTGTGTACTTGGAGCTAAGTAGCGCTTTACATGCATTGATCCACTCACCGCTGTACGCGACGCTTTGGAACACTGCCGCACGGCACCGGCACAACAGACAAACATGCCGTTATAGCCCACATATTACAAATCATTCATATACCAAGGCACCCGAGAAATAAACAATGACTATGAGATTTTTATAGGTTATAAAGTTTGCATGGTAGATTACAGACATTGTGTAGAAGGGACGAACATGAATAGTGCCATTGATAGTGACAGTGCACATTATGTTAATACATTCAGTTGTTCCAAGGAGAGGATATTTATATACAGCTCATTATAATTACATAGATTATAAGTATGTAGTTCTGATGTAGCATTCCTCCACCAATACTGGAAATATTATTAAAAACAAGTCGCATTGTAATTTTTTTTTAACTCTGACTGACATGACTAAAAGACAGACATAAAAAAAAACAATCAAAAAAAGTAATGATAAACAACAATTTTTTTGCACGCCTATCACTTCAGTATTCGATTTAATTACTAAGAACTAACTTCGATCTACTTTGATTATGTAATATAATTTACGCACACTCTGAATCGATTTTTCTAATTTTATTAAAATAATGTAGGTCGTTTAAAATAAATTAATGGTTGCCTCTGCTGTTCAGTCGAAACAAACAAAGCTCGGTCAGGTACCTGCCGACATAAAGTGTGCGTCTGTGTGCGTGCGTAGATTTGTAATCCGAATTCACTAATTACGTTACACACTGTTTACGTTTGAGTACATCAATGTAAAATTCAGTTTTTATTTCATTTTAGTTTAATCGCGCCCCGTGATCTACGACAATTCTTAAGTCATGTCAGTCGCGCGATACTGACTGTGCTTCTTCTTGAGCGGCAGCGGCGGCGGGCGCGGCGGCTGGTGCACGGCCAGCGTGTGCGGCCGCGGCTCGCCGTGCAGGGAGCACACTCCGCTCGGCCTGGCGACGCACGCGCACATACGATGTAATTAAACACAATTAGCCACCATTTACACACATAATACACAAATTTATGTAACTAAAATTTCATCAGAAGCGCTTCATATGTGTAAGTGATAACCATTGATTTTAAACTTATATATTTTTTTTGCAACATTATGAAATTAAAACCAAAATTTCTGAGGTTTGAATTTGAATGATTTCTCTATTCACCCTACTTTCATAAATCGTATCCGCCATTGATTATAATCAGTAGTTAATATGATACATCACTACATATTATTATAGTAACAACTAAAAACAAACCAAAACATTATTCAGATAAAAATCTTAACGCAATAATTAAAACAGAAACAAGTATGAGTCAAGGTTACGTTATGTAATCACCTGATTTCGACAGTGGGGAAGTGTTGTTGTACGTCGACCCGAAAGTTGCGAGTCTTGACGGGCAGCTCGGGCGGCGTCTCCGACTCGTCTGACGTGATGCTGGCCAGTCTGCCGCGTAATAACCATGTTACGAATAATAAACAACCGAGTCCTTGAATAAATTGCGATATTTCAAATAACAGTGAATGTATAATTTAAGGTAAAATTTGATGAGCTACTGTCTTGTTATATTATTGTATCTGTTTATTAATTGCATCTGGTTGTACTACATTGATTACACTGATTTAGTTTTGTGCAATACGTATTAGAGCACAATAATTTTATAAACTTGCTCACATAACGGTACCAACAGTTTAATAAAACATTATCATCATGAGGATAGATATTCGCAAACCTAAACTGATGTAACATAAAATGATAAACACAACTTCACAATTGCTATTAAATGATGACAACTGATTAACACAAACATAAAATTAAAACCAAAGCCAATCCAAAACAGGTAGTAAATTTTTTTTGTGTAAAAAGGTGTGTCTGTGGTAATAAAGAGGGAACACTCACTTTGAAGAATGGTGCGTGGTTATACTGTTTGTATTGCTTACATTCATGCGGCTCTCAAAGCTTTGGAGTGTGCACTTCATTTCCGTCACACAGTCTGTACTGTTAAAAATACTGCAAAAACAATAACAGAAAGCATGATACTAAAGATGTTTAATATACTTTTTAATACAATAATGATTTTACTTATCTATTGATGTACTGACGACTGGCTCTTTGTATTTTTGTTACAAAAAGTATATTAAATTCTTTGAATGCACAGAGGAAAATAAATGAAGAAAAGTGGACAGAGATCAAAAGGACTGAATGAATATAAAAATGTGCAAACAAACATTAGAGCTAGTTACAAACAATGAAAAAAGTATGATAGAGAAATGGTATAAAGTTACCTGTCCGCATGGCTAGAGTAGTGATGTGATGAGAATAAAGAAGTAAAACTGTGTTCCGCAGACATTTCAGCGTGGCCCACTGACACGAAACCGGACTCGTTGGAGAAACTTGGAAATAGATTAAGCACTTTATACAACACGTAAAGTGTAGGCCAAAGAATGAAATCACATTCAAAAGCAGAAACAGATTACAATAGTTTAAGTTCGAGTGTTTACGTAGGTGTCTTACTAATTTCCAATATATTTTAGTTTTTAAACAGGAAAACCCGACACATAACTCACTTCTGACACAAGCAGTTACCGAGTAACTATAATCTATGTACCCATAATAGGCAAAGATAAAACAGTTAAGAATAATTTTCTTCTGCGTTGTCATTCTTTTGTTAAGTGGCTATTAACGAGCTTTAGGCTTTAGTGTTATAAAAGTTTATGGTCTCACATGAACAGCGTATAAGAGAGTAGAAAAAAAAAACATTAGAAATAGGAAAGGTTTAGATTTTTCTCAAATTTTCAATACTGAGTTTGGTCGAATTTCGAGCACTGGGCGAACACTAGTACTAGTAATTTGCAGCCCACATTTGTAGTAGTCTAAGAAAAAAGCCAAAGCAGCAATTAGCTTTCGTACGGCCAAACGTTGAGTTCTACAAACAGCCAATAAAAAGCAGTTTACAGACAAAATAACAAAAAAAAAAACAAAAGTGATATCGTACATACTGGTTGACATACCGATTGTGGTTTGAGTGCTCATGCGCGTGAGTAGAGTTCAGGTGCGTTTCGTGTGATTCGTGCGACTCCACTGATGCGCGCAATTCGCCAACATTGTTACAGCTGCACATGCCTGCAACATTACAACAACATTTCACCGGTCTAATGGATGTGTATCAAACCTTACACCCTACTGTAACAGGGGGCGAAAAAGACAAACGAGACAGATATCACAGAGTATCATTGATGGACAACCAAACATCGTAATGATTTCCTAGATAAATTTTACTAGTATATTATACTATTACTAAGCGACTGTGAAATATGTCATAAATAGTACGTCATGCTCATGTTTGTAAAAATACTGAACTACTAACAGAAAGTAAGTAAATAAAAATGTAACAACGATATGATATAACACTATGTAAGAAACTATCGGCGGTGGTTGTACGCATACTTGTTTTACGCCTGGCTGAACCTTTGCATAAAATTGTTCTAATATATACCTAACGTATCTTTGCTTTCTTAGCTGAATTGACGATTTTAGTCAAACCATAGGGTAATCTTTGTTACTATTGATACTGACATTTTTAATATATTTATTCTTTGTTACTTAATTTAATAAAAACCGAACAAGTGCGAACAAACTTGTGTGTAGATAGAAAGTCCATCTTGGGAATCAATTCTCAAAGATTTTTGCTTGTCATTTCCGAAAGACAAACTTAACTTTGTAGTTCTAAAAATACTCTCCCATACATCGATTAACGACAAAGTCAACTTTCCAGCCGCAAAATATAAGTTTGTAATCACAATTACTATTTTTTTTATGTGATATAACAACAACTAAACGACTTTCGGATTTTTGCTTTACGTGTGCTGTCAGACCTTGCTTCTTACCAAGTTTCATGATTCTAGGTCAATGGGAAGTACCCTATAACTATTGATTTACCTACGAAATGTTCAAACTTGCTAAAATCTAAGGCTAATTGGCCGTATCTTTTGATTGCGTTGACTTAGAAGCTTGATTTACAGCTTCAAGGGACCGCTGACGTAAGTATTTAATGTTAATTTTACATTATTACAGGTTCCTGAGGAAAAGGGTCTTGACAGACAGACAGACACAAGGTGATCCTATAAGGGTTCCTTTTGAGGAACGGAACCCTAAAAATTAGCATACCGGTTTACTATACATATCCCAACGTTAGATATAGTTTACATAAATTTCGATGTTTATGTTTTTGGCGAGATGCTTTATTTAGACACTGATATAATCAAATATCAAAACGCTCGTTTCTCGATATTGTACGTCATAATTCAGAAAGTTCTGGGTTTTAGGTTCAAGCTCAATTTTGAAAATGTATAAAAAATACAAACAACTCTTGTCGTAGGATCTTGAAATTGTCAAAACCTATTTTAGATAGTTCTAAGAGTCTCATTTACACTCAGCCAGCAGCTAATTTGCTGTAACTATGTACATATTTAATTGAAAAATACTGACCAACTAGATCGGAGCTCGGATGTGGTGCAAACACATGGTCATGATTTGAAGAATCGTGTGCATTGCGATCTTCATCATGAGACACGTTCAACATAGAATCCAGAGAACCACTGCTGTGAGATTGAAGAGACAATCTGCAATTATAACATATACATATATATTTCAAACAATATAATACTATAAAAGCTGTAAGTCTCAAACCACTTTGGCTTCTTTATCAAGTCTTTAAGCATCATTTTAACTTAGACCATACATTTTAGAATAGAAGGCTCTCCTAAAAACTATTGTAGAATATTTAATAATTAAAAAAATATCTACTATCCATGAAAGTAAAACTAACTTTCTAAAAAGGTAGTATAACTAACCTATCAATGGAGAGACCCAATAAAGAGTTGTCATTCGCTGACTTACGCTTGGGCGGTAGAGGTGGGGCCAACTCGATTTTCCTGTAACACACATAGCACTCTAACTGACCAAACTAGATACTAAATGTATTGAGGCAACTAATAGAAAATCAATTAATTGAAGATATTCTCAATAGAGATTAAATAAATTTACTGAACAAAAAAATCTGCCAAATCTGTCCTATATATTTGTTAACTATATGGTTTTAAAACTATTGTAAGCACTTACATTTATTTTTAGCTTATAAGAACATGGTTATTATAGTATGAGAAAGCAAGTATATCTCAAACCGGTCCAGGATAACTTTAAACATTTCATCTGTCGATCGTATCAAAACGTATTGACTGTTTCATTGCTGATGTACTTATATTATAATAATATAACATTATAATAACATCAATAAAATAATTATCTTTTCCAAAAAATATAACCGGCTTCAATGCGCCTAAATCATAATATATTGCAATAAGCTTACATTCTTCAACTCTTAAATTCTACCTTTAAGTGTGAAAAATAATCCAAGTTTCAATAGCCTAATGTCAAATGCTTATCACCTTTACAAAATATTGCTTTTCCCGATGCGTAGATGCTAATTGTGGAGTTCTCCTGGTACGGTTACGAGCATAAATTGCTTAACAACCTAATTAAAGTAATCTAATGGCAACCCGTGATATACTTATTATTGAGTAGTTCTGGTGGCCACTTGTTGTCTTCATCATCAGTTTCACTTCACCAAATGGTGTTTTGCGAGAGCAATGCACGAGTTATCCGAATCGCTATAGGTTTGCCTATAATATTTAAAGAGTTACCTCGATTTCTCCAGGATCCTTTCATCAGATTCTGACCTGATTACAATGAAATAAAATATATCCATTTAAACATAAAATAATTTTCTAAATCGGTCCAGCTGTCTTTGAACTCAATCAGGTAACACACGTATAAATAAATAATAGATTCCGACGAATTGAGTACCTCCTCCTTTTTGAAGTCGGTTAATAAAACACAGTTCAAGTTTAACATTGTACCTCTTAACCTCAAAAAAGAAATTAAAATATGAATTCCATTTCTAGGTGTACGGTGCCGTGATACTTTGAAAGTGTTATAATACGCCATAAAATTTTACACCAATCAATACTGTATGTTATGCTATAGTAATAGACTTTCACACGAAAGTAACACGTGCATACCTCGTACATATGATATTTGTATGCGGTAAAAGTATAGTGTAGCTAAAGATAATGACACAGGAAGAATGTCGCATGTTAGGACCCTGATTCGATTTCTTCTTATTTAATAGGTAAGAAGAAAAAAGTAGAAAAGAGAATATAAATTTGTATATAATATACTTAATATAGTTACCATACCATAATAATTCGTGAATTGATAATTAGAAAGTCGATTAGTTAGGAATAGTGTTTTTTTTTAAGAACATTTATTATAATAGCTTTTGTTCTAACCTGAGAAATCATGAGTTATTCAAGACGTTTCGTGGTCATACCCGGGGTCGACATACTGGCATGGGTTTCCACACCCAGAATAATAACCTCAAGTCTTACTTCTTCTTAACAATTAACTCGGTAAACAAGGATATATAGCCCACCCAATGGTATGCGGTTACTCATCCATACTTACATCATTGGGCTCACTCACGCGATCCTAACCCTATATATATAATCAAGTGAGGCAAACGGCAAAACATTACTACATTCTCAGTCAACCCTATTCCCCAATATAAGCAAAAAACCTTTTGCACTAACCGCAAATATACAAAAAAAAGTTTTGGCTATGCTCTCCTGGAATGTTAACATATTGTAAACTTTTAACTTTCACGTAACATGATACATAATAATGTTTTCGGGCAATGACGCGAGCACGTAATAGGTATTACAAACCTTGTTGAATGTTAAGACTTCGAACGTTATGTCTTTGGACAGAGGCATTTTACTAACAACTACTACTACTACACTTTAGTATACTAAATATACTTTGTGAATTAGAAAAAAAAAAACGAAAATTTACCTGTTAGGCCTAGCAGGTTTCGGTGGAGGAGAGTCCGGTGCATCCAGAACCGACTCGGACGAGTGTGAGGCACGCACGCACGCTGATTCGTTTCCTGGTTCGCCCGTCAACAGAGAACGCTCTTTTGGCGTCAACGGTATATCTAGAAAGGTTAAAAGAACAACAATTAGAAAACTTTGCTTTTACGCAACAATTAAGCAAAAAACGATTTTATGTATGCTGTACATAATGTCTGCGATCTTGAATTGAAAGTCATAATGTCATTTTCATAATCTAACACTAAAAGTATGAGCTGAGATATTTACATACTGTATTGGGTAAGACAAGACTCGTTAAGTAAGTAATCTTAGACACGTTCGTAACTAGCAATAAAACGAGCTCGTGTCATCAAGCATGATTACTAAAAATCTGTTGATCATTTTGTTTACAAAACAAAATGAAAATAATCCGTTATTAATAATATCATAGCATTAATTATGAAATAATTTTGAATTAACCGTTAATCACATGACGATACAACCCATTTCATTTGATACTTAATCCTAACATTTTTAATCAACTCGATACTAATCAATTACTATTATATATGTAATTATATTAGGAATGCGAATGTGAGTATGTTTGTTTCTTACGCTTTCACACACTCTACCTAATCAACGGATTATCATGAAATTTTGCAAACATGTTGTTAAGGATACAGAAAAGGACATATTAACCTTCATCCACAAAAAAAAACCTCAATTGGTGGACAAATTCATATTCATTCATACGCTCTTCACGACATTCAGTCTCGTAAATATGTTTCTACTAGCAACCCACCCCCGGCTTGGCACGTGTAGCAGAGACATCTTCAACATCAACATATTTCAATCAATTTACACAAAAGCTTAACAAATTGTACACCTAAACCTTCTTCATGAATCACTCTATCTATTAGTGAAAACCGAATGAAAATCCGCTCAGTAGTTTTTCAGTTTATCGCGAACAGACAGACAGACGCGGCGGGGACTTTGTTTTATAATATGCAGTGATATGCAGCGAACTTTGAGAGAGTAGTAACTGCCAATAGTCTCTTTTTCTTTTATATGTAGGCGAAATATTCGAAAAAAATCATAATAAACTGCTATAAAAGAGTTCTCAAAGGCACGTGATGATGTCGGTAATGAGAAGTACCTAAGTATTTTACCCGCAACTAATGGACAATTCATTAGCTATCAGTAAAAAGTTCAAACACAGGGCGATAGTGGTATTTACTACTGTGATGACTAACGATCTAATAATCTACGTGTGTTATTTTATATGATCGTCATAGCTCATAGACGTAGACAATATCAGAGAACTACTAAAACAGTGGTACAAACAGTGGTAACAGAACAGCAGTTTCTTCGACATTATAATTAGTTTTAACAGCTAGATATAACCAAAAGTCAGGTGACGTGAAATATTAACAGCAGCTATAGAGATGCGCCCGTTTGGTAGGTACTGCTTAATGACTTAGATAAGCACTTTAAACAAATACCAATAGTTAACTTAGTCGATGATTGGGTGACAGTTGTTGCAATAATGTAAAATAAATTTTAAACTAGTTTTTGTTTCTTCGTTGTTTTGAATTAAACCAGGTAATAAATTTTCCTAACAACAAAGTTTTATCACCACTTCATGACGTAACTTACTACACGCAGTGCAAATAAATTTCTAATATAAGCAATAGTAATGTAATTGTACTGCCTGTATATCTTCATGTAAGCATATAGACATATTACGCAACCTTCTTATATAATAATGTACAAGAACAATTGAGCCGTTCATAAATAGTTGCAACCTACAATGGTTAGCTTGGTGGCGGGGTTTAAGTAGCGGAACTGATATAAGCTTCACCATACAGATTTTGATGCGTTCAATTCTAAGGATATGCTCGGAGGAATAGGAATTCTTAAGTATAACTTGTTCAAGACTAAGAATTTAAATAGCAGGGAGTGCGTACGCATGGAAACGTTGAACAGTCAGCAACAAAAGAAATGCTATAAGATACAAGTGAATAATGATGAGCATCAAATATTGAGTACAATATTTGATGCTCATCATTATTCACATTATTCACATCATTATTCAAATGCTAAATCAGTAGATTTAGCATTTCTGTCATTTAGTATTTAAGTTATTTCTTTAGGGTTTATACTCAGGAGATTAGAAAGTTTATTCAAATTCAATTCAAATTCAAAAAAATCTTTATTTCATAAAATTGACCATCAATTATTCGAAATCGTTGATTTAATAAATAATTATTATAGGCGTATTATTAACAAACATTACTGCGATAAGTCACTGTACAATGCTTGGGTTAGAAGTCGGCAAGAGTGTAATGCCATTATTTGGGCTCCACATGAAACCAAATATGGTCTCATGCTGTAGCGTATTCAAAATAAATGTACTAGGTTCTTGTATCTTAGAATGTAAGGTGTATACCCACTTTATCCATTGATGTATCCGACCTTGTTTGTGATAGGCATGGTTGGATACAATAAACTGGAAACTAGAAGGGAAATGGCGCTTGCTACGTATATTTTTAATTTATTGAGTGGCAAAGCTTCAAATCCAGGTGGTTTAAAAGAGGTAAACATATATGTTCCCGACAATTATGTGTTGCGGAAGTGTTGCGTCAGCCGCGTCTACTGGCGGTACTGTTATGTACTGTATGTGCTAGAACAAATTTGTCGAGCAAAGCTCCCTTAACGAGAACCCTAGTTACGTTAAATAAAGTGGCAGAAAATGTTGACATTTTTGCTTGTTCTCTGAATGAGTTCACAAGAGTAACCATGTTTGTTACATGTTATAGTAACTAAGGACCACACTGTCACATTAGGTAAGCCTGTAACGATAGTAATGTTGATAATAAATAAATTTCGGTCTTGTAAGACATTGGTGCTATCACGAATCCACCTTAATGATTATGAGTAAACGAAAAGTGCATAACTTTTAAGATATTCTAAACATGCAATCATATTATTAAAATGCCTCTCCAAAATCGGACCCCACAGGGACCCTTTATCAAGGACACTCAGCCTGACGCCTGACACCGTCCGGCAGGACTACTAATAAAAACTAAAACTATATACAATCTTTAATTAATGTTGAGTGTACGTACAAGAGATGTTCAAAAAGTAATGAGGATAGCAAGGTTGGAAGATGTTTAGGTTCAATATAATTTTATATTTGCACGTAATCACACTTTAGGTTAATATGTATTTAACAAATCTTTTTCCTAGAGTTCAAATTCCAATTTTTTTTAATCTTCTGGATGAAATTTGGTATAGTCTTTTTATCCCGGAAAAATATACGATTCCCCTGGGATAGATTTATTTTATAAATTAAGTCACGGGCTACAGCTAGTAAGCAACTTTTTTGGGTTACTAGCTCATATTAGCGACAGTATCAATTATAAACGTGTCTGATGTTTTGTGAATTTCTGTAAAAGGTGGAAAATATTATTACCAGTGGTCGGCGTAGGTAGTGCCATTTGGTGGGATTCGTTCATCGTGGCATAACGTGGACATACCCTCTCATCTCAAAATCCAGGGATTCTAAAGATTCAACTTTGATCAAATATTACAGATAAATTATTTAGAAATCCGCACCCTAAAAGTGTCTACTTTTTTAATTATATATACCTTGTTTTTATTAATAGAATACCAGTTTCATAAAAACTAACCGAATAGCGTTACGACTCATTAGTACTCGAATACAAACACCGTTTTTAATGTTTCGCGATTTTAACATTTCTTATACTAAATATTGTTTCCAACGGATCATAATCGTGTAAATCTAAAGTAATAAATACTAGCTTATTTCAGCGGCTCCGCTAGCGTTGTATTTTGAAAAAAATACCTAACCGGTCTAAAAAGTTATCTCTCTAGTTGGGGTACCTAAGCAATAGACATTTACAAAATTTCATTAAATCTGTTGAGTAGTTTCAGAGATTAGCGGAACGAACGTCACACATCACATGAGATTTTTAGATATTCAGATTAAAAAGCTAAAAATCTTATTGCGTTAGATAGCACACCAGTGTTGGGCTATTCTAAAGACAATTAAAGATTAACAATTGATTAATTGTTAATTGTCACCATAACAACTAAAAATTGATTAATTGTAATTGTGGAAAATTACACACATAAAATACATTGAAAATAAACATGCCGACGCGGTTTTTTTCGTTCATTAACATCGTCGGAAAGGGATTAAAAAACTTAAGGTATATATAAAACTCATACATCATGTCATTAGTGTCATTTTAAAACACATATTCGTCAGGGATTTAAAAAACTATAGGTACACAAATTCCTTTTGTTCCATTATCTAAAAAAGTGGGACGCTTTGGCAATTTTGTGCTATTGTTTATTTATACATTGTACTAATATGTGTATACTTAGTTCAGTTCGCACTCCTCAATTCTCCACTTTGTTATTATCATCTTATTATTTATTTGTTTCAAACAAACTTAACATGTTAATAAAATAAAATCCTGATATAACTTAGAAAAAAAAAACTAATAAATACATCAAAGCGGGAGTTCTACTCTTGCATTTAAAATAATATATTTTTTTTAATAAAAACTGTATGCAACAAAAATGGGGTTCTTACGACACTATGATATCTTATCGCTTTATATTATACTAGCAACCCGCCCCGGCTTAGCACGGGTACAAATTATACATCTAAACTGTCCTCATGAATCAGTATTAGTAAAAACCGCATGAAAATCCCTTCTGTAGTTTTTCAAGTTATCGCGAACAGACAAACAGACAAACGTGGCGGGGGCCTTTGTTTTATATTTATAATACGTAGTAATTATTTTTATTTCATTTGTGTTATATTTAAGTTTGCTAACCCCTAAAATCCTCAACACTCTTTTTATTATATTATTTACGAACACGGTGTACAGTTTAAAACAGTTCACAAAGATGGGCATTAAAACCGCTTCAGTATAAGGGTAGGTACTGTACATATAATTAAAAAAACAAATTTCGTAGAGTTAAGTTCAGAGGAAAGTTTAAACTAAGTGAACACGAATCGACTCGAATTTTAAAATGCAGGAATCTCGGGGTATATCCATGTTCATACAACATTTGAGGTCATTCATCCTAAATGGCACTACCTACGCCGACCACTGATTATTACTGAGAGGAACTAACCTGGTAATGAGTTTCTCTGAGTGGAAGCCCGTGGCGAAACAAGGGCAGGTCGAGGGGACAGCGCCGGTCGGGTCATATGTTGCTGTGCCAACACCGACACTTCTTCAACTGCAGCCGTCACTCCCTTCACTACCGAACTGACGTGCTCTGGTGACAATGCAGGGGCTGAAGTATCAAGTTCTTCCTTCGCCGCGTCAGCTCGCAAACTCATTGCAGTAATCTCATCACAAAGACGTATTAACATTGCCAATGCGGTACAAAGACGCTTCACTGCGCTTGTAAGTTGTGGTGACCGACTGCAGTATGGTTTGATTGCTGAAAAAAAATAAAATAAAGTTAGATGTCACGTGTAGTAAAACCAAGTAAATTTCCCCCACGAGTTCATCAGTTCAAATTCACTCCTCCAAAGAAAGCTTTCGGAGTTATCTCCGGATCCATAATATTTTGTTCTTAGTAGAATTAGGCATGTTGTGCACTTTTTTTGGGGGAAAAGCACTGAACGCGCGTGACCGTCACGCTTAGATGACCGATGTGTCAGTTATGTTTTCACTTCTGACGTGCAGTCCTACGTCTGGTTTTTTTTTTATTAGTACATAATCTTTTAAGTGTCTAACAGCTATTGAAATTATAATTTATAAATTTATTATAATTTCTAAATAATTTCATTCAGTTATTTTAAGAACAACAGACCTATTAGATTTTTTTCATTGTCTATTTTTGTATTATCGTTTTTATAGTATGTATTTAACTACTTAACTTTAATAAGTAGTTACAGTTGATTTATAATAATTGAAATTATTATTTTGTTTTATTTCAATAAATGAGGGTATTCAAATTGTGATTGATTGCTATTTTATTGAATTTATTTTTTATTTAATTATGATGACACTGGCAATTATAATGACAATGTATCGTAAGTAATAAAGTGTATCTTTTCAGATATACAATTAACTAATGTAAGAGGTGAAAAAAAATATTGGAAAAATGAAAATTATACATATAAATAGGTTTTTATCAAACGTTCAATAAAGATTATGATCCAATTTCGACCACTTCGCGATTTCTAGTTTTTATTAATAGGACTACAGACGATATCTGGCCAGAAAAGCAACAGAACCAAAATCTCATCAACACCTCAATTCTATGAGATAAAGTGATAAAACCTCTTTACCTTTGTGTATATTTGCAATCGATTCAAAAACAATGGTGCCATTGTCGGGGAGCATTTCCAGTTTCCTCTTCGTAATAACATCCGAAAAGTGTTTTAAACCAAATGTAACCTGCGGACAATAGACGTTATAACGTATACCAGCAGATAATGAACAATTAACGAGATAAAATAAAGAAAAGCCGTGTGTACTAACCTCTTTGACTAGCCGTTCGAGTTCTTTGGCAGGTGTTACTTCCCCCTCCTCAGCTGTTGGCTTTGTCGCCATGTTCCGAATTTTTGGGCTAAGTGGTGAATGTGATCTGCCGTAATACAAAATAATAAGTATTACACGCTAGAGTAAAATAACCTCAAAAGAAAAGTTAACTTTCTAAAATATTGCTAAAATCTAAAGAAATCATACTTTCATTTTAACTTGAATACGTTTAGGACGTTCATTTTTGATGTTTTTACTTTTCATACATTCAGTCCTTAATAAGTAAGTTGTCTAAATATTTATAAACCCAAACAACCCAGTAAATTATATGTAGGTCAAACAACCCAGTAAATTATATGTAGATAGGTATAAATAATTTCTTAAAGTGCTTGTGTTTAGTAGGTCCACGTTCCGAAATAATAAATAAGCAAAGGTTTGCTTGATTAAGTAGACAAGCCTAGGTGCAAAACAATGCTAGTAAAATATATTGACTGACCTGTTGGTCTAGTGGTTAGTGACCCTGATTGCTAAGCCAGAGGTCGTGGGTTCGATTCCCACCCAGGACAAATAATTGTGTGATAAGCACGATAATTTGTTCTGTGTCTGGGTGTAATTTATCTATAATATGCATGTATTTAGAAATATATAAGTATGTTTATCAGCATTCTGGTTACCATAGTACAGGCTTTGCCTAGTTTGGGATCAGACGGCCGTGTGTGAGATGTGTGAAGTTATTATTATTATTTAAATACTTTGACCTTGTATTTGAAAACCCCAAATGGAGGGGCAAGTAAGGCAAATTTATTGACACAATACACAAATACTATTGTTGTCAGAAAAATGCCAACAGGTATTTATGATAAAACATGGTAAAACAGTCCTTTTGGACAGTCCCTTTTTTCTGAAATAGGTAAATATTAAGAACTGTTTACTCGTAGAACTTCGTCTTTACCATAACTCTGACATTTTGTGTTCAGAGTTAAAATAACATCGACATCATTAAATACAAACAGGTTTGTGTACCTATGCATAGATGTTATGTAGGCATTCATACAGGTACCTACTTTATATGAAAAGTGGAACTATTTATTAAGCAAAACAAGGTGGTAAAGACTCATTTTGATTTATAGGTCAAGGAGATTTTCTCTTTAAATACAAAGAATAGTTTGTTTAATTCGTCCCGAAACATGTTTATTTCTCAGTATATACTTGAAAAGAAAAACATGTTTTGGGAAAATTAAACAATTAATTATTATTTGCGTGTGTAAATTTTAAAATATAATATATTATCACTGTTATCAGTGTTGCACAACGAAGTCTTTTTTCTTAATCATGTTACCTTAATTAAAACTACTCAGCATGATATCAAAGCTCAAGAAAAATGTGGGTGTATATGAACGCTGCATCTGCTAACATTTAACATTCCTTAAATACGCATAACATCAGCCAATTCATACCGTTTTCCATTGTTAGAAAATCTCAGCTGTAGTTTATTTGTTCGTCTGTTGAACCAGTCACCGACGGGTGATCGCACCGCGTTCGACATTTAGTAGGAACTACCGAGAGCCACCACGCCTGAACCGCAAATAACAGTCATGCACACAAGTTGCTGTCAGAGCGTCTTGCACACAGAACTACTTTTTAACAACCACACTGAGACTGCTTAGACATAATAAAAACTGTGACCACCGACCTCTCAATAAATAAAAAGCAATTCGGTCACGCTGACAGCCCACGCACGGACATTAAAATGTAATCACTTAACATTGCACGCACTAAACTAATGAGATTTCAGCGGACAATGTACTAATGAGTGCGACAGTCGCGGTTCGTCCTCGTGACTCATAATTACTGCCACATTTAGTGCGATGTCTACATTAATAAAGGCCCCAAATACTCGTTACTAGTTCAGAAATTTTCTACGATATATGATAAAGGTTACGACACAATATTTTACGTGACTATTATAATAAAAACTTAATCACAAAACTTAACACAATAACATTGTTCTTGCACCAGTGTCAGAGATAATACTGTATGAGCGACAGTTTCTTATACCGCTGTCAGGCTGTTCAAAGATAGCACAGTTATGCATGTAAATTTATCAATATAGATAAGAAACAATATACAGTTTAAAGATTTCATTGCAATGTTAACAAGTTGGTAGATAATGTTCGTACTCTGCGATACAATACATTGCTGCTATAAAATTACAGATTCTTTTTTACATAGTATATTAAAAACCTGGCTATGATCGCGTAGTTTAAATTAATGCTAAATACATTCCTTCGTGTAAATATTGTATCCTTTTCAATTGCTAAAAATAAACCATCTTTACTCTTAGCAGCATAACATAGGAAAAGGCAAACAAAATGTTTAACTAAAACCATATCCAAAACTTGTTGTCGTTGTGGAATTCGTTATCAAAGAGACGGGCACGTATGACGCGTATGTGTTTACCTGATATTAAATGAGAGATGCGGTGGATGGTGCTGCTGCGCCGGTGAGCGCATGTTTGAGATGCGCTCGAGCAGGTCGTCCTTGAAGGACCGGGCTCGCCTCGCCAACTTGTTGGCTCCGCGCAGCGACCCACGGTGTCCCGAGCTCCCCTCGCTGCCTGATTCGTTCTCTGTAATTTGATTAAGTCAATTAGGTACCACAATTAATTTAAGGAAAATATGAATGCAATAACCTGCCAACTTATACTGAGATCGTTCTTACTTGATTCGCATTAGTGTAACGTGTAAATTACGTTGAAGCTAGGTAATTATAAGGCCTTATTATTTTATGTGATATTAGGTAGGTAGGTATTTAGGTACTAATAGTCGTTGTTAAGTTTACGTTTACGTTTTTGTTAAGTGATAGTGTTGTCGAAAGATATAACAAATATTAGAGTCCATTAGGTTAGTCATCGCCATCTCGGGTATAAGACTTCTACTGCTCCACGAGGCCTTTCTTTAAGGTTTTTACACTAGTCTAGACCGTTAAGGCTATGCTAGCATAGCCTTCATAATCCACTATTTAAAAATGTTATTGTAAAATTACAACCCCGGGTGATTAACACTGTTTATTGATGTGGGTACTAAATGGACTCTTCTAAGTACAAATAAGGTGACTGATAGACATTAATTTTATTTACCATTTCAACTAAAACACATCGCATTATATTGTTTGAGTGACCTATTCAGCGCCTTTGTTATGAAAAATACTTAAATTACTGTCTAACAGGGATACTTGACGGTGTTGGTGAGGATAAGACAGGACAAGTTGCTGGCCCCATGGCGCCTCCATAGAGGTCAACTCGGTCCTCGTACCGGTTCAGGCCCACATAAAATATCTGGGCCTGATCCTTGACGGAAGGTGGCGCTTCGACGAGCACTTCCGGCAGCTTGCTCCCAGGCTGGTCGGCGCTGCGTCCGCCCTTGGGCGACTTTTGCCGAGACGGTTGTACACGGGGGTTGTCCGGTCAGTGGCACTTTACGGTGCACCGGTGTGGGCGGAGGTTCTGACCGCCCAGAATAGGGCACGCCTCTGGCGCCCTCAGAGGGTTATGGCGGTTAGAGCCATACGCGGATACCGCACCGTGTCGACGGAGGCGGCGTGCGCGTTGGCCGGGACTCCCCCGTGGGATTTAGAGGCGGAAGTGCTCGCCGAAGTATATCGGCGAACGGCTGAATTCCGGGCGGGAAGCGGCAGTCGGCCCCCGCCCGAAGAGGTACGCGAGTGGCGTGAGGTCGCTCGCCGAGCCACCATGGCTCGTTGGTCGTCCCGGCTGGAGGCTCCACGTGTTGGCTTTGCCGCCGTGGAGGCGCTCCAGCCGGTCATCATCGAGTGGGCAGGGCGGCAGCACGGGACCCTTTCCTTCCGACTGACGCAGGTTCTTTCCGGGCACGGCTGCTTCGGGAAGTACCTGCACTCGGTCGCTAGGAGGGAATTGAGTCCCGCCTGTCACCACTGCGACTGCAGTGAGGACTCGGCTCAGCATACGCTGGCGGTCTGCTCCGCCTGGGCGACGCAGCTTCGGGCCCTCGCTGCAGTCAGCAGAGGGGATCTCTCGCTACCAGCCGTCATACGCTCCATGGCCGGTAGCGACAGGAATTTTACCGCCGTCAGGACCTTCTGTGAGGACGTCATCTCGCAGAAGGAGGCGGCGGAACGGGTCCGGGAGGACGATCTCCACTCGGATCTAATTCGGCGCGGCGGCGGAGGCGCGCGTAACACCGCCTCATGCCGCCCTGAGTGTGGCCGCAGGTGGACGGGACGGATTTTCCCCTTCACCCGCTGTAGTGGCCCCCCGCAAGGAGGTGGCGTCCGCGTGTGCCTGGACGTCGAATAATTTAGAGGTTTTGAGTATTTTACCCAGAGGAGATACTCGCGCTTTTGCGGGCAGGCGCTAGGGGGGTCCGGATGTCTTAATATAAGCTGTTCCCGGAACCCTCCTACTTAAGGCGCAGTACGGCACACCGTGTGGTTTTAGTCGGTTCGATTCCGACACACCGCCCCACTGAAAACCCCGGTGGGGTGACGGCCCGAGGGGGTTTCCACACGCACAAAAAAAAAAAAAAAAAAGGACAAGTTGCTGGAAACTTATCCTTCGTCATCATCATTATCATCATTTCACCCATAGGACGTCCAAACGTGGACATAGGCCTCCCTCAACGACTACCCAGAAGATCGGTTGGAAGCGGCCTGCATTCATCGACGACCTACAATCTTTACGAGGTCGACTGTTTTTTGATGTGCTTAGCTAAACAATATTGGAAATAAAACTGAATATAACATAATAACCACATCACTTTGATATATTTATATGTATAGATGTTTGTACGTTTTATTTCTTAGAGGAAAAAACTTTTAGACTTTCATGTGTGACTTTTAAAAATCTATTATTATAAACGCGAAAATTTGGAAGGATTAAATTGGGCACAGAAATAGATAATAGTCTGGAATAGGCGATGGCAGCTCTAGTCTGGAATAGCTCAAAGGCTACTTTTTATCTCGGAAAATGTACAGTTCCCATGGGATATTTCCACGCGAACAAAGTCGCGAGCAACAGCTAGTTGTCGCGTTTTATATACCTACCAATTTAGCTTGCCGTGGACGACAATAGTGTCAGTAGGGGCGACAACGCGTAGCTGAGAGCACGCACGCACGATGAACTTAAATAATAACAAAATGCCAAATCGAACTTATTGTATAATGGACGTGTTATGTTATTGGTAAATGTATTTATTATGTTAAATTGCCTTATTGCTAGATGTTAGTGATCTGTTAAATGCTTTAAAAATAAGTCGGAATCATTATTTTAGTTATTACTTATTTTGTCAATATAATTTAACAAATGCTTTTGGTGTTTGTTCTTTACTCGCCATTGCCGCGTGGCTGTGCTAATAATAAGTAATAGTTATCTTAACAAAAATAATAAATGTTGCTTATATATATTCTATACAATGTATAAACAAACTGTACTAAATCAGGTTTAGAGTGTTTGGCCAGGGTGAATGTTGTTGTAATAAATGTAGTCTATTAAACTGTAAATAATAAACCCATAACATCTAGGAAAGGCGACGAACTGTCGGCTGCTTCTCTCACACAACATGTTTGACATGGTACCTACCTATAGGATTTTCTTAAAATACGAATTAAATTAGGACTAGGTAACTGAAATGTAAAACATATTGAGACCGGCACGGATAGAGGTATTTATTCCAGTATGTAGTTATTTGTTAATTTATAATTTTGTATAACATAATATGGTATACAAAAGTATTCAATTGAAGCACATATCATAAAACGGGTTGCCGATTTAAGGGCTCTCATAAAATACAAACAATTACAGGTAGCAGGCAGATACCTACTGTCTTTAATGCTCCTGTAATTGTAGACTTTCGTTATAATAGTAAAAATGTTCATAATGATAATATCTATGATATATTTCTAAAATTTCTGAACATCGTTGGTTTATTATAAATCATACTCGCGCTATTATAAACTGACGAAAAAAATGTGAACTGCAACAAGGATTGCCAACTTTTTGTATGAGAAATAACGTAGATTTAAGTTGGAGAGTAAAAAAAACAGTATTTTAGAAAAATAAACAGTATTGTTTTTTTTTATTAAGAAACATATTTTTGGAGCTTCTCGCACAAATCAATATGTTACTGTAATTTTTTACATATTAAACCTCTCCACATATTAAATCTTAATTAAAATACATGAGGAGCAAATTTTTTTTAATTAAATTGATAGAAGCCCTTTTACTGTAAGTGATCTCGCCACTTGGCATACATCACAGAAAAGCAAGAATTGAATCGTAATCAGAGCATCTTTCTCCCGTCTACTCAGCAACCATTAGTAGGATTTTATATTACTATCGAAAGGTTTAAGAAAAATAATAATAACTTGACACATCTCACACAAGGCCGTCTGATCCCAAACTAGGCAGAGCCTGTACTATAGTGACCGGACCGCTGATAAACATACTAATGTATTTCTAAATACATACATATTATAGATAAATTACACCCAGACACAGAAAAAATTATCATGCTCATCCCACAATTATTTGTCCTGGATGGAATCGAACCCAATATTAAAAGTGAAGAATATTTTAATTACTTATAAAAATTAAACTTAGGTTAGAGAAATATTTATCATTACCTATATAAAACTCAACACCCATAAATTTGATTATCAAATAAATAATCTATTTCATTATTTGTGTATTTTGTACAACCTTAAAGTGTCTGGCAAAGCGGTTACACACACAGACAAAGGTCGCGCGGTGGGTAAGGCGTTCTCAACTTTCGAAATGCGTAAATAAGATATATTTCTGGTCGCAGCTCACGCCGGGTATTATAAATTAAATTTTGTAGGCTAATATAGCGTAGGTATTTTCACTTTTGTATGGGAGTGATGTATCTGTTACGAAGTAACTATTATCTTCTCTGTGGTAATATTATAAATGTAAAAGTTTCTATGTTTGGATGTTTGTTACTCAAATAGCTTAATGGATAATGGATAGATGATATTTGGCACACACATAATTGAAGTGAAACTTCTTTAGAATTGTTGTGATTTGAAAATACGATAAAACGAAAAAGTAAACAGACAATCATTTTTAGATGGCCTTAAGATACCTACGAGATACACGATTGCGTCATCGTGACATTGAGCGTCAAATCATGTGTAGTTATACACCAGACAAACATTGATTATACATATATATGTTATGGGCCAAGTGAATAAAGATTGCACCGGGCAATATGAATAATGCCGAGTAGGTAAAGTCGGGCTATGTGATTAATACTTATATGTATATGCGTGGCCATTCTATTTGTGGCTACATAACTGTTGGACTACGTGATAATTAAGGTACATTAGGGCAGGAAACTAGGTCCTAGAACCTACCTACCTGGAAGGATGGAACTATGATCATTAACTAACTCATGCTGATATAAAGTGCATTGTTTGCTATTCAGTTTACGAGTAGAATTAATGCGAACTTAAATGCGAAACATACAAGCTGTATATTTTCACTAATATTATTTGACTAAACGCACTAACTTTGGTTTACACCTACACATCTTGGGTTGAGCCCGTTTTGTTTATGTTGACGCGCGATCGCGCTGCGATATTTTTTTGGGTTTACAAGAAAGCGCGATTACTTGAAAATTATAAATATTTTCTTAAATCTTATTCTGTCACAAGTTCGCACAAATAAAGAGCTACTCGTGTATGTTTATTCTACAGGCGCACATACAATGGTTTTTGAGATACACGATTCTGCAAAACGTTACTCCAGTAGTAAATGCAATTTCTATAAATATGTATAAGCTCTCTGCCCATGCACAATATTTCTATCTCCGAATATTCGTTTAGAATTTTTCTGCTAGAACAACGTTTCTCCAGGTGGAATCGTTTTTTTTTCTAAAACGACAACATGCACAAATTAAACGTTCCACTCATATCACTCTAGGAGCCACTTTCCTGCTGGGGTAAGGCACACGAGTTACGCATATTTTCCTAGTAGTTCTCCTACTACAGGATATTATTTTTTTTCCTTTGCATTAATACATATAACAATTTAGTTTATTGCAGTATGTATTTCATCAATCGTATGACTTTCAATTAGGCAAATATTATAGAATTATAAAGGATGTATTTAAAATTTAATAATTACTTAAATCACTGAAAGGGTCTGAATGCAATGATTCTAGCATGCAGTTGAAAAAAAATTGCAAAAAAAAAGCTATCCGTTTACAAGTTATGACCGTTTAAATTTCCTGGTATTTTTACCTTGGTTTCTCATAAAAGCACATGCAGGTGGAACGTGTAAAGTTAAAGATTTTATTTAAATCGTACGTTTTTATTTTTTTGGAACTATTCACTGTTTTTGAGAAAATCCATAAAAACTAACTTTACGAAAATAATTTTAAGTTACTTTTTATGGATTTTCTCAAAATTGAGTGAGTAACATAATATATATCGCAGCCAACTAGCTTAATTAGCCTGTTAATTAAATTGTAATTTCTTAGTATAACAGCCAAGGTTGCTCTTTCAAATATTTCTAAAACACATAAGTACTTAAAATCCTACATGACTCGTTATATAGATGTATTAAACAATTCATTCCTTATTCTAGTTATAAGGAAGTAGGTATAAATGGAAACTATCAATAAGTCAAGTATTTCTGGCAGCCAGGCAGGAGGTATTATTTATTATATTATACCTAGTAGTGATATTATAGAACGAATACTGAATAATGGATTCTTTTAAAAATGTCAATTATAACAATAATTAAATATGTACAACATATTTTGACTCCAATGAACGAACACAAATACCTCAATAAAATATGCAGTCCAAGGCCAATGATGTAAAAGGTCTTCGTAACTCGCAACAACCCGCAGAGGAAATTGAACTGAGAGTCCCGATAAAGGATAGATACAGACGTAGTAAACATCAGTTTATCAATTATAATACAGATGACGCGTGAGTTTATAAATAAACGCAAAGGCGACAGGAGGACGCGCCCAAACTCGGTGTGACGACTGGCGACGAGTGAACCAGTGAACCTCCGAACACGCACCGACCGCGACAGACGGACGCCCCGGTACATACTAGTAGCGTCCAAAGACTGCATGCGTCATACACATCACAAGCACATGCTATTAAGTCCTACTTAACATGCAACTTACACGGCTCAACACAACAGTTGTTGCCTTAACAGGACACAATCTATGGCTTAAGCAATGTGCGTGACAGAAGGGAAAACATTAAATCATTTGATTTGGGATTAAAAAGTGACAGACGTCAACTCACATAAATAATCACTGTAAACGCCTTAATCACTGGCATTATCAATATCTAGCACACTAATTTAATATTTACTAGCTGCGCCCCGAGGTTTCACCCGCGTAAGTTCCGATGTCGATGGAATATCGGAATGAAAAGTAGCCTATGTGTTAATCCAGATCTCCAGCTATCTACATACCAAGTTTTATCGCAATCGGTTCAGTAGTTTTTGCGTGAAAGAGTAACAAACATCCATACATCCACACATCCATACATCCTCACAAACTTTCACATTTATAATATTAGTAGGATAGATGAGCAAATGTGAATATTGATGCATATTTCACAGAGATAAAAATGTTTGAAAACCACTTAGAAATCGAAAGTCATTTTATATGCAGATTTAAGTGAAATTCTTGTTGTATCATTTTGGCTACCTACTGATCTTTAGACTGTTTTTTTTTTATAAGTACGTGGTTTTCGTCCATTATTGAAATCTCGGAGGAATTTTGAAATGATTTGATTTTTTTACGATTCATTAAGGCACTTATCACAAAAATAACTTGTTTACGCTTTTACTATTAAGAGTTTTAAGAATTTTGTTGCGGTATTCTGTGCCGACGCTATGTTTGTCCAAATGAAAACAGAAAACATTGCTAGTCGATCTTCTTTTCTGTTAGATTCTGTCATATAAATTTATGTCATATAATGGAGTCCTGTAAAAAAATATTTACGAGTGTTCACCTTAAATTTTCCTTTATTGCAAAAGCTCGATCCTTTACTTATGACTTATGATGCCACAAAACTCTGACATCAATAAACAAACTTCAAATGCAGTGTTTGTGTTTCATGAGTGTGATTGATCAAAAGTCGAAACATACAAGTTCCCAAATACAAAAAAAAAACAAATTACATATTTAGACGAACTCTTGGATACTTTAGCCACATTTTATTTTTATAAGGCCAAGCCGATCTCTGCCAAGACTCATGATGTGACGTCATATTGGGTTAGTAAAAACTACATAATTTGCAATCGGCTTAAACATAGAAGCAAAACTGAGTAAGGTACCTAACGTGCTCTCAAATAAAAAGCGTCTACGTACAGTAAACTTGTGCAAAAAATATTAAATTTAAATACTCTTTTCATTAGTTCGTGTAATTTCAGGAATTTTGGAATTAGATTGTTAGGTTTGGTTAAAAAGAGGACACGCACAGCCAACAACAGATGAATACAGCATTTTGTTTATTACATTTCTACCAACAGGAACATAAAAATGGAAATCGGTTATGTAGTAATCATCAATTGAACCGTGTGATGCAGAAATGCAGAAATGATCTAATCCACAAGCTAGTAAAAAAAATTCGTTATTAAGCCCAACTGTCGAAAATGATGTTCATTCTCACGTGGGAACTCATTCAATTGAAATAGATAATCATAAATTTAAAACACCCCCGACTCGAAAATCCCGTCAACGATTAGAAAAGAGCTGATGATCTTCGAACGGCTCAACAGATTTTCTTAAATTATATCTGAGAACTTTCGATCAAGTCACTTTTCAACGACCACTTTTCACACACTAAAACGCACTTAAATCAGCCCTTTCGTTTGGGAGCTAAGATACTACAGACAGACACAAAGACCCGTCAAACTTATAAAACCCCCCTTTTTGCTCGGGGGTTAAAAATACTTTATCATAAAGCAGATTTGATTCAATACTATTGAAACAATACTGCAAATAAGAGCTGAAAAATAAATATTTCGCATAAATCTTCCAAGCAACTTGATCTTACGATGTATGTATGTGTGTATGTATACAAAAAATAAATACGTTCCTACCTAAAATTATTCAGAAGCGTTTAATACATTTATGCAGGAAACATTTTAGGGGTTTTAATTTTGCAAATTATTCCACACTTATCATACTAATCAACTAATTAAAATTTGTGTAAATAAATACATAACACATATAATAATTACAGACCGTAAAGGCTTTTTTTAAATAAAGAAATGTAAACAAATAGTGATTTATTGCTAAAAAGAGGCGTCAATCAATCTATACTAATATTATACTAATAACACAACAACAATCTATACTAATATAACTGAAGGGTTTGTTTGTTTGTTTGGTTGGTTGGTTGAAAATCTCAGGAGCTCCTGGGTCGAATTGAAAAATTATTTTAGTGTTAGATAGCCCATTTATCGAGGAAGGCTTTATAACATCATGCTACTACCAATAGGAGCATCAATGAAAAATGTTGCAAAAACTGTTGGAAAATTTACAAACGCAGACGAAGTTGCGCGGGTCAGCTAGTACTAATATAGGTTATTCAACGAAATTAATTGGTTTCGTTGGGGCATGAAGGGAACGAAATAGTTCGGTCAAAGTAGACAGTCAAGCTTGTAAAAATTCCCATACAGCTAAAAATTGGTACGAATGTTAGGAACGCCATTATAAACAATTTGTGAAAAGTCCCCATCGATACTGTGTGCAATACAATTTCATTCGAAGTCGAAGTTCGCAAATATGAGCTTTTTGCATTTTTAGCCTAATAAGTAGTTCAGATTAAAAACGATCATGCAATTATCTATAAAAATGGTCTACTGCGTACACTTTTTTCTAAGAATTATCATTTTTGAAACATACCGATTCAAAAAGTCGATAAAGTCGTGTTCTGGTATGGAAATAAACTATTTTTCTTTCTTTATGGTAATTCTGAGGGAAAAAGTGTAAGGGATTTTTTTATAGATAATTGCATGATCGTTTTTAACCTTTCGCGACTATACATATTAGAAGTGTAACACTGTAGAAGTGGTGTGCGTTCGCGCAGCGGAATGTTGTTGAATTTAAAGATTTTAATTATGCAGATATTTAGTGTATGACGTCGTGTAATTATGTGTATGGTAAAAAAAAAATTGTGCATGCAGCCATTGTGGAGAAATTTGCTAAAAACTGATTCCGCTGATCGAACGTTGTCCTGGAGGAACTTTTTTTAATCCATGGACTTAGAAGAAAAAAAATGTGTCCAAAAATTAGTGTGTATTTGTGTATGTATTAATAAAATTAGTGCATGCATAAACTTCGGAGAAATTCAAGTTTCCGCTACGCGAACGTTTGGCCATTAGCTAGTTGTCATATAAAGCGCTTATATAGAGAGCTGTAGATTTTTACATACGTTGTTTTGAATTTGTTTAAAAAACAGATTTTGAAAAAATCGTAGGGTTTAAAAGATAAAAAGATAAACGTAAAATACGCTTATTAGGTCTTAGTTCGTAAAGTATGAGTATGCACTTCGGGGTCTAGATTTTCAGTTTATACAAACCTTGTAAGAGTGTCTGCAACATGTTGCCAAGTATTAATGATGTTCCGTTATTAATTAAAGAGTTATAGGACAATTTACCATGAATAGACCACTGTTTACAAAGCAGTCAAATATCACGACGTTCTAAAGGAATTGTGTATTATTAGTGTATTAATTCAACTACTCACATGCAAAATTAAAGGTCCACCTGACCTTGATGACCTTTAATCGTAAACTTTATTTTAAAGGAATATCTACAAAATATTATCGGCTATTATCTCGATGTATTTATGTACAGCCTGACACCAACCACCTGACCAGGTATAACCAGGCTATAACTCGCATTGTTTAGTAATTAATAAAGGTTTTTGTCAACGGCCTTAACATTATGATAACAATAGAAACAATAGTGCAGGTTCTCGCGTCTCTTAGTTGTTACACAAGATCGTGCATTTCATTGGATGCACTACCTGTTTATAAAGTGCATAATTATAAACAAGGAAGGAGAATCGAAAGCATTGCAGTCTTTTCCGTTTGACATCTTGGAAATGGGGCGTGGCTATGTTACATCTAAATAAATGCTGAACTTGGAATAAAGCTTAATAAATAATATCTTACTATTCAATCAGACAATAAGAATCGGCCCTTGTTAGACATCACTTATAACCCGGCACCCGACCAGCATCGCCTCACCTCGTGCGGTTGAGATTTTTTTATAATGACTTCCATACATATTCACCCCCTTATCAACTCCGTTATCTACCCGGATCTATCCACAGGCAAGTACTCCATATGGGAACGGCGAGTGGACCACTCGGTGACTACCATACTACTAGACTAGTCATTATTTTGCTAAGGTGATCATAGTAACGGCAATAAACTGTAAAAGGTAAATTGGTTGCGTCTAGGAATCAAAAAATTACCGAGAATATTTCTGATAATGGTAGATAGATAGAATATTCTTTATTGTACACCATTAATAAAATACTGTTGAAAAAATAATTATCTTACAAACCAGAGTACAATGGGCGGTCTTATCACTAAAAGCGATCTCTACCAGACAACCTTAGGATAGAGATAATATCAAAATTATTTAATAAAAACATAGTAGTTGATGGCGTACTATTCGAGATATATGAAGTATAGACAAATACTTATATACATACATATACACATTCATACACATATACAGTTACTTAGTGGAAATAATATAGTATTACTAGCTGACCCGGGAACTTTCGCAACTAAGGAAATAAAACCCTTCCGGTAAAATCGAATTAGCTAAATTGAAAATAAAACTGGAGTACTCAATTGAAAAATTCATATTGTTATACAAAATGCGTGGGGTGCTTATTATAATTACTACAGGTATATTAAACTATCGTTAAAATATTTACAGCAATGAAAATCAAGCCCCCCACGCTTTTTGTACAACAATATGAATTTTTAGTTCAATTAGTTTCAGGAGCGTTTTTTTAATTTTTTCAAACTATAATTTATTAAATGTAGATTTTATTTCTCTTATCTTTACCTATTCTTTATAAACAATGACTTCTTTACAAAATATACAAAAAACTCAAATTTATAAATGAGGTAGGTAACATTGATTTTGACCAATTGTTTCCATTTAATTTATTTTTTTAATTTAATAAAATTGACAATTATCTCAACACTAATTTGTGCACAATATTCTTGGTTAACCTGTCTTTTGCTAATACAAACAAATTTGATGGTTTTCCCACACGTGAACAGGCCACATACAGTTGTCCATGAGAGAAACACGTACTTTCTAAGTCTAAACAGCAAGTCAATATTGTTTGACCTTGCGATTTATTTATGGTCATCGCAAAAGCTAAACGAATCGGAAATTGAAGCCTTTTGAATGGTATTGGAGATTCTGACGCTATTAATGGAATTCGCGGCAACAGGACGATTTCTCCTTTAAACTTTCCAGTCAAAATTGTTGCTTTAAGAATATTTCCGGTGATCCTCTTGATGACTAAACGTGTACCGTTGCATAATTTAGGTGGGTTTAAATTGCGGAGAAGGATAATTGGTGAACTAAATTTCAATTGTAGATTGTGTGGTGGCATTCCTGGTAAATCGAGAGAATTAAAAAATTCAATGGGAAAGTTTAGGCCTTCGTTTTCGTCAACAACTGTATCGATTGATTTAAAAGTCATCAAATCACTGGGTAATAATTGTTGTATCTGCAAGTTAATTTCGTCTACATCAACGTTTCTTGCTGCCAAAATAGCACGATTACAGAGCCAATCATGATCTAAATAATTATTTAATATATCCGGGAAGGAACGTTCTAGTTCGCATGCTTCGAGTTCGAGAAGAATCGATTGATCGATTGTTCGGAATAGTGGGACTCGATGGTTCCAGAGGAAGCTTTGTTTACGCTCAGAGGAGGTCTCGAGAACGAATGAGATACTAAAGCTTTTTACATTCAAACCAGAGATGGCGACTCGATAGAATTTGATGGCCAGATCTTGAAACTTTGATTAAAATTTGGCGCCAAGACTTTAATAATTCTCTAACAAAAATAGTACAAATTTTTTTTTGTTATTAATGGGAATAATATTGTAACAAAATACGCAGTATAATTATAAAAATATCAGTCACAAACCATTAAAATAATACGGTTATATCGTGAACATAAATAAATATTACCTGAAATAAAGTAATAGAATTTATATTCTAAGAAACAGAACACAGCGCCATCTATTGGGTGTATTTGCAACTTAGATGTCAAACAATATTGAAGAGTTTTATCGATGAATCAACGTGCACTGCCATCTATGAGAACTTCATAAAACTAAACAGTAAATAAACACTTGCTTATGAAACAATTAATTGATACATTTTATTCGTTTACATTCACGACATAAGCGAATAATTGAGATGATAACTATCCTATCCAGTAAGTTAGTCCAAAATACGGGTACATGTGAAATTTGATTGAAATAGGTTCAGTAGTTTTGTAGTTTATTGGCAACATATATCGTGACACAAGATTTTTATATATATAAGATAGATAGCGATTTAAGTTTAAGTTTAGTTTCAGCTTGCCGAATTTGTACCGGTAATGCATTTTACAAATGAACGGACAGAACCATAAATGATTTATCAAAGAAAATTGTGGAATGCACCGGCACTTCTAGTATCAGATTTTCTGATGATCGAAAGAACTTCGTATGAGTATCGTAAAGGAACTCAAATCGTCCTTTGAAATAGGAAGGTGTATGAGGGTTAAACCGTATACTGTTTAGCAAAGAGAGAATATGAGCGTTCCGCGAAGACGAAGAAGACGAATAGGTAACTTGAGCTTTTTTCGGAATTCAAAGACATAGTAATCAATTTTGAAAATGTAATTTCATATCAATTAATAATTTAAATTACTGATATCCGGCTTTTTGTAGCTGTATAAACCGTTTAAAAATACTACAACAGCTGTTCTTAGACGTATCGTTCATTTTCATTCGTTAACCGTGTCTACATTCGTGCTACCAACAGGGATATAATAGGTACGTTTCCGATATAGTTAGCTTTTTAATTTTAATTACTTGACGTAACTGTTGAATATTCATGTAGAACGTGTGTTAGTTGAATAATATTTTGACCAACCTTTTGGAAACCGGGTGTTATTTTTATAATGTAATCGATATTTTACATGATAAACTTTGACTTTTATGAACTGTACTTTATAATCGTAAATAAATATGCGTTAATCTATAATTAGTTTACTTACGTACCGATTTTACCAGTTACTCCTTCATTATTTATTTGTCGATATATCCCAGGTCCTGGTGCTGGGGTACTTTGTGATGTTCGTCGATGCACTGGTCTATTTAGTGCGTCTATGATAGAGTAAGATTTCCTGGTATCGTCTCTACCGATCGCAGTTACATGGTGGTCCAGCGGGGAAAAATAATATTTCAATTGCCCATCCTCCACCAAATTTTGAAGACTACTTCCATACCTTATTTTGTCTGTATTAAGATAATTCTTCTTCGATGGTTTGAGTGTTAAGTTATCAAAACTTTTACAAGGTGTAAGTGAATGAACATTATTATTTTTTAAGTCAAAATACTTTGTTGAATCAAATACAGGTTTTCGTGGACTGTGGTCTAAGATAATATCAGGCGTTCTGTATTTTATTGAACTAATACTATATGGTGTTCCTTTTTGTGCGTCTCGTTTTTGGCGATTGCCACGGTACTTAATATTCCTTATGTTGCGTTTTATCACCGACGATCCTCTCTCTTCAAGAGCATGTATTACATCAGCTGTTTCTAAAAAACTCAATGGTGTCAAGCCATTTTTGTAAACGTGGTAGCTTCGTTTGTTTCTCCTCTGATTGAAGTTATCGTTGTATATAAAATTTTCATCGTAATGAGGCATCTTTTAATTTTCAGTTTTATTTGCATAACTAGATGTAGAGGAGGTATCAGTTTGTTTATTTTTTCGTAGTTATTGCAAATCGAACACGAAACTTTTGGTGAGTTTTAAACGTTTCTAATTATTTCTTCTTACGACTGGTTCGAAATCCAGTTGAGGTCACGTACAAATATTTCCATAGCAACCGGTGATTGCTACAACGCGGACACCGAAGTGAAAAGGAGGGCCCATCTAGAAATCTAAGAAAGTGGGCTATGCACTTCGTTTAGTTTCACAATTTTGTGATAATATGATATTTAGTTTTAACACGTCTGTATTAGGATGCGGTCAGACACAGAAATAGCATATACATACGTTGCCAGATACAATTAGATCATTATTTATTTACAGTATGTGCTCGTTATCGGTTACACAGATCCACATAATATGAGTATTTCCGCCTCTATTAGACTGACTTATGGCCAGCAAAACTGTCATCCTTGGCACCACAAAGATGTAAGAAATTTTCGCATATACTTTACAACCATAAAATCCATCTTAATATACTTTTTAATTAAGATCACCAAATCACATGCAAATTATGTTCAATATCCACTTAAACACTTTGATTTATAGTTCTGCACTATTAGCAATTCAATATTTAAGAAAGTCACCGATGAAATAACCAAAACGTCAACAAATATTTACGATGGCTAGGGGAAATTAACGTCGGAAATTTACTTTCTCTACAACTCGGATAAGTATCTTATTTTGGATAGTGATTACTGTTTTCACTACTGCTAATTTTTAACAAGGTACGTACATTGAACTTGGATCCTCGTTAAATATATAAAAAACTGAAACATTATTACTTTATATCACATAATTTAAAGCTAAAACACAACCGGACAAATCCCAAATCTAAAAATATCTGTACTTTTTCACAACACGATCTCGATATTCAGCGGAGCAATGAGTGAACGAGCTCATGCGCAGCGGACCATAGTATTGACATAGGGTGTCGATCAGTCGCGAGAGTTGTTTGGCGCGGCCGGCAACGGCGAGCGACGGCGCGGCACCACTGCCAGGCTGCGACCGGTGCTGTCACACCCGCGAGAGTGAAAGTGCAGGCACCGCCGCACACCTCCGACGTCTAACCATTATACACCTGTCCTAACAACACACACCATTCCTACACTAATACTCATTGCATAACAGTCATAATAGTCGTATCTCGTCTTTTCGTGCTATATCACACAGTAATCGCGCCTAACATCACTCGACATTATGAATTTAGGACAAAATGAGATATAGATGACGCAATGTAATGTGACCGAACTTTTAATACAGAAGTTAATTATACGCAAGTGTTACATATTACATGTATGCCTAAGTCCAACTAATTACGTATGTTTTGCAACTTGTATATTAAAGTTTCACTAGAAAGGGAGCAATCAGGTTTATGAAGACAATTAGATCGAATAAAGCTTGATTTCCTGTGTGGTCTAAGCGGGACAATATAATTGGTGTTGTCATATTTCACTGATTGATATTAATATACAGGTAATATTATGATTATGACTGACAAAGCACATAATTAGGATGTAAATTTAAAAATGGCTTTCCAAGATGAACATAAAAAAAATAAAGATATCCCACCGAATCCATATATTTGGTTGGATATCTTAATTTTTTTTATGTTCATAGAAAATGCCGGAAAAAAATAGTTACATCACAGCTATTTTACAAAACATACTATACTTCTTTCCTGAAATGTATACGCATTTAGGTACACATAGGCACAACGTCTTTAAATTTAAAAGAAGTTTCGTCTCTGTACTATTGACCGTTGAAGAGTTCTCTCGTCTGAAGTCAATCATGGATGCAAAATCAGGTCATGCTTTTCATAAAAATGCATTGTCATTCGAACTGAACTAACATATAAACTTCGTAGGATATGAGTGATACGAGTGCTTTTAATTCAGCTTGCAAGGTTTGAACCAAACTAACAAACATTGCAAGTTAAATTAAGCTTGTGATACTTATTTACAAGAATTACTTAAAAGAACTAAAAAGCAATAAAAATCTTTTTAACAAAAAATTAAACCGACGAAAGGACCTAAAAAGCAAAAAATAAATAAACCTTAAGTCTTAAGTTTTGAGTAGTTTATGTAAATAAGCTCAATACTAATTCAGACTTAAGGTGTATTTATTTTTTGCTTTTTAGTTCTTTTCGTCGGTTTAATTTTTGTGAAAAATATTTTTATTGCTTTTTAGTTCTTTTAAGTAATTCTTGTAAATAAGTTTTTCGCTGTACCCAATAATCCTAATATATTTACAACTTCAGCTTTTGAAATATATCATTGTTTTGCGTTAACTGTCAGAAATGACAACATGCAACATGCCAGTCAAAGTTACGTCAATTGTATAAAGTTCGTTCGGAAAGTATGATAGTTTAAAACTTTTTGTTTGTTTGATAATTATAAAAAATCCATTTTTATTTTTTAATTTGTAATTGTTATTACATATTTAACGCCCGGATGTGTATCCTTTTATCTGTAATTATGACAAATTTTAATGTGTTAGGTTTAAAACATTAAAATGTAACACTCAACTGGCGGGTGGACAGCGTGCATTGCTGGTTATACTAGGTTGTAACCAGGTTATAGTAATTTTATTTTATTTATATAAATATTATTAATTTACTATATTTTAACTATATTATAATATATTATGTGTGATAGTGATTTAAATACTAGTAGTGAGTCAGAAAGTTTTTTTTCTGTTAGTAGCGATGATAGTTACGTTAGCGTGCCCTCACTTGCTGAAACTCTTCAGTGCTATTTTTCCGATGTTGTCAAAAACTTTAATGTGGTTCATATCAATGCCCAGAGCATTCCGGCTCACTTACCTGATATGCTGGCAAGTTTTGACTGTAAGAATATTCACGCTATTCTTATTTCTGAATCTTGGCTAAAACCTTGTCTTTCCTCCAACTCTTATAACCTACCAGGCTATCGACTTATACGTAACGACCGTACGGGTAGTGCCGGTGGTGGTGTTGCCATATACCTTAGGGACTTTTTACAATTTTCAATTATTGATGTATCTACACAACCACCATCGCGCGATTCCGGTGAACACGTATTTATCGAAGTTATTCTCAATCGAGTGAAGGTCCTGGTGGGTGTATATTATTGTCCCTCTTTAAGAGTTAATTACTTTGCTTCTTTCGAAAATATTCTTGAAAAACTTGTTTCTTCATTTTAATACCTGCTTAATCAAAAATGATTCACGCTCTACTTCTCTTCATACCATCGTAGGCTCTTGCAACATGACTATTCTTCCTCTATCAGCCACTCATCATTTTTCCAATTCAACTCCTTCTCTTCTAGATATCTTATGATACGTTTCTTCGCCCCAGAACATAGCTAAGTTTGGTCAATGTTCCGCTGACTCCTTTTCCTATCATGATCTCCTTTACTTGTCCTACAAAATTCGTCCTCCTAAAGCAAGGCCTAAAATTCTTCACCAGCGCAATTTCAGTGCCATGGATCTTGACAAGCTTCTTGAGGATGCGAACAATATTGACTGGTCCCTTCTTTTGAACTCTGAAACGGTAGATGAAAAAGTAGATATTCTCACCTCTAGTCTGATACAGCTGTAGGACAAACACGCTCTTGTTCGAGAAATTAAATTAAAACACCTTCCGTCACCATGGCTTACGCAAGAGATTAAAGCTATCATTGCAAAAAAGGCTGCAGCTAAAACGAAATACAAACGCCGACCGACACAGCAAAACCTAGACAAATATATATCGATACGCAATCACTGCAGTAAGGTCTGTAGGAAAGCCCAACGCCAACACATTTACGAGTCTGTTCAAAACAGCGATCCAGCTAAAATATGGAATTTCCTAAAATCACTTGGGAGTTGGAAAATCACGACAAGAAACAATTCATAATAATTTAAGCATTGATTTACTTAATCAACATTTGACAGCTTCGTCTACTTTTGATAGGACAACCAAAGCGAAGACTTTAGAGCATCTTTCATATCTTCTAGCTCCTGATTATGTCCCATTTAATTTTAATCAAGTATCCAGTTGTGATGTTAGAAAGAGCATATTGTCAATAACTTCCAACGCTGTTGGAACTGATTGTGTCAGCCGTAATATGGTTCTCCCTGTTTTAGACATCATTTTACCCATTTCAACCCATATTTTAAACTTTTCGTTAACCAGTAGCGTCTATCCTTCAACATGGAAAGAAGCTCAGATAATTCTTTTACCAAAAATGTCTAAACCTGCTTCCTTCACTGATTACCGCCCAATCTCCATATTACCATTCCTTTCAAAAGTTATGGAACGTCTTGTCCATAATCAACTTAACACATTTCTTAACCAAAACAACCTTTTAAATCCTTTCCAGTCCGGCTTCCGTCCTGGACACAGTACTACTACAACCCTTGTCAATATTACGGATGACATTAGATCAGGTATGGAAAATCAGTGGGCTTCTGTCTCCTCAACAGAGGCTCCACCAACACGTGCGTGCGACAGCAGGGGGGGTCGATAGTGGACCTTTCGTTCGCTACCCCTGCTCTCGCCGCACGAATAAGGAACTGGTGTGTCCTGGAAGAGGTTGAGACGCTCTCTGATCACCTCTACATCCGATTCGAGCTCTCCCGGACCCAGGACCCCAGTAGGGGTCACATGGCGCGGCGATCTTCCCGATTTCCGCGATGGGCTGTGGGAAAACTAAATAGGGACCGTCTGGAGGAGGAGGCCATTGTTCAGTCTTGGCTATCTCCTCCTCCACCTCCAACTGAGGAGGTAGACGTTGGGGCTGGCCGCCTTCGCGATGTAATAACGCACGTATGTGATGCAGCCATGCCCCGAATCCAAGGTCGTCGTCCTCCGAGGAAGGGGGTTTATTGGTGGTCCCAAGAGCTAGCGGACCTTCGTGTGGCCTTCATTCGTGCCCGGAGGTCCTACACCCGCAGCCGGCGGCGTCGCCGCAATAACGGGGAGGAGGACCAGCTTCACGAGGAATACCGTGAAGCACGGAGGACTCTGAAGCTGGCTATAAGCCGCGCCAAAGAAGAAAAAAGAAAGGATATGCTGGAGGGTCTCGATCGTGACCCCTGGGGTCGCCCATATCGTGCGGCACAACAAAAGCTCCCTTACGGAGACTCTCCAGCCCAGCTTCCTGCAGGAAGTGGTTGAGGGCCTTTTCCCGTAACGGGTGGAGCTGACGCCCACGTCGATGGCCCCCTTGGCCAGAGAAGACAGGGAGGTGGCAGGTGAGGGTATTCCACCCATCACGGAGGCGGAAATAGGGGCGGCTGTTCTACGGATCCGTTCCAAGAACACCGCCCCCGGGGCCAGACGGGATCCCTGCCCGAGTTTTGGCCCTGGCCCTTGACCACATGTCGGACCACCTCAGGGCTCGACGCTAGCATAGCGTCTGGACACTTTCCTGACTGCTGGAAGAGCGGGAAGCTGGTCCTTTTAACGAAGCCGGGACGGCCTACCAACTCGGTCGCGGCCTACAGGCCCATCGTATTGCTGGACGAGGCGGGTAAATTGCTTGAGAGAGTCCTCTCTGCCCGCATCGTCCGGCACCTTTCCGAGGTCGGCCCCGATTTGTCAGACGCTCAATTCGGTTTTCGGGCGGGGCGTTCGACGCTCGGTGCTGTGTTGCGCCTGAGGGCCGTGACCGAAGAGGTAGTGAGCCGTGGCGGCGTGCTGTTGGCGGTGTCGTTGGACATCGCCAACGCATTCAATAGTCTGCCATTCAGCTGCATCAGGGAAGCACTCCACTACCACGGGGTGCCAGGGTACCTGAGGCGGCTAGTGGCAGACTATCTAGAGGGGCGTACCGTCATGAACGAAGACCGAGCTGGAAATTTGAGACGTTGGCCCATGTCGTGCGGTGTTCCACAGGAGTCTGTTCTTGGACCACTCCTGTGGAACATGGGGTACGACTGGCGGATACCGCACCGTGTCAACGGAGGCAGCGTGCGCGTTGGCCGGGACACCTCCGTGGGATTTGGAGGCGGAAGTGCTCGCCGAAGTATATCGGCGAACGGCTGAGTTCCGGGCGGGAAGCGACAGTCGGCCCCCGCCCGAAGAGGTACGCGAATGGCGCGAAGCCGCTCGCCGAGCCACCATTGCTCGTTGGTCGTCCCGGCTGGAGGCTCCACGTGCTGGCTTTGCCGCCGTGGAGGCGCTCCAGCCGGTCATCGTCGAATGGGCAGGGCGGCAGCACGGGACCCTTTCCTTCCGACTGACGCAGGTTCTTTCCGGGCACGGCTGCTTCGGGAAGTACCTGCATTCGGTCGCTAGGAGGGAATTGAGTCCCGCCTGTCACCACTGCGACTGCAGTGAGGACTCGGCTCAGCATACGCTTGCGGTTTGCCCCAGTTGGGCGGCGCAGCGCCGGGCCCTCACTGCAGTCATTGGAGAGGATCTGTCGCTACCGGCCGTCATACGCTCCATGGCCGGTAGCGACAGGAATTTTACCGCGGTCGCAACCTTCTGTGAGGAAGTCATCTCGCAGAAGGAGGCGGCGGAACGGGTCCGGGAGGATGATCTCCACTCGGATCTCATTCGCGCGGGGGCGCGCTTACCAGCGTCTCATGCCACCCTGAGTGTGGCCGCGGGTGGACGGGAGGAGTTTCTCCCCTCCACCCGCTGTAGTGGCCGCCCGCGAGGAGGCGGCGTCCACGTGTGTCTGAACGTTGCCTAAGTGAGAGTTTTTACCAGAAGGTGGTGCCCGCGCTGTTGCGGGCAGGCGCTAGGAGGGGTCCGGATGTCTTAATAAAGCTGTTCCCGGGTCCCTCCTATTTCAGGCGCAGTACGGCACACCGTGTGGTTTTAGTCGGTTCGATTCCGACACACCGCCCCACCGAAAACCCCGGTGGGGCGACGGCCCGAGGGGGTTTCCACACGTACAAAAAAAAAAAAGGTATGGAAAATGGATATCTTACGGTACTTACGGTCGAGGAGGTGACGGTGTGGATTCGGTAGAATAACTTCCCGGTGGAACCTTTTTATTCGAGCTCTCATGCGTACGCTAAGAGTGGCTGTAGGTGTACGAGACGAGTTTTATGTTCTTCACCCGAAGCAGTCTCCCGTGAAGGGTGTGTCTGGACATCGCCCAGTTGCCGTCCGCTAGCCAGCGCTGGGTGGATCATTGGAGGCAAAACGTCGCCGTACCGACGGTCAACTTATAAACGGTGCTGTAAGGCACACCGTGTGGTTTTAGTTGGTTTAAGCCTGATATACGGCCTCACCAATAACCTGGTGAGGTGAGCTTGCACACGAAAACCAAATGAGTAATGCTACCACGGCCAAATTATGTCGTTATTTTATGTGTAAGCAACCAAAACAACCTTTTTTGTACGCTCCAGGTTGTTTCACCGCCAATACAAAAATCCTGCCTGGAGAAAGAGGTGCAATGCAATAAGCGACAAATTGCTGTTTTCCGAAAAAAAACGCGAACGAAGTCGCGGGCACAACTAGTATTTAATAATTAATTACGATAAACTTATAAACATTGGAATACGGTACTTTTAATCTGTACAGGATTCTATCTTTATAAAATTAGCAATGTTACCATAATCACTTCTATTTTATGTGCAGACAGTACTCAATTTAAATTTATATAAATGTACCTCTACCGTACAGGGAGTTGCAATTCAACACTTCTAACATATTGCTATTGTCCCTGCTTTCGAAGCCCTTGTTCTGTAAACTTATAACGTAACCTTCAATTTTGCCTATGGCATTAAGTCCGCCATTGTACAATATCTTTAATGTTCGTTTTTATTGTTCGTAAAGTGTCAAATAAATAAATAAAATAAAATATTCACTGAAGGTCGGTAGAAAATTTGGTTGTATAAGTGCAGAAAGTGATTAATTGATTATCAAGGTAATAACCACGTAGCAGATACAAAGAGGAGGTGTTGTAATTAGATTTCCCTTTGAAACAATGCGTGACAATTTGCGAGGTGAGGGGTGTTAAGCTCCGCCCACTTCACTTTTTTCCATCTACTAAACAACAGTAAAACTACTCGCATCGTTCTATGTCGATGTTGCTATGTAGTTGAGCCACAGATAAGATAATAGTTACTTCGTAACAGATACATCACTCCCATACAAAACTGAAAATACCTACGTTATAATAGCCTACAAAATTTAAATAATCATACCTGGCGTTAGCTGCGACCAGAAATATATCTTATTTACGCTTTTTCGAAAGTTGAGAACGCCTTGCGCACCACGCGACCTTCGTCTGTGTGTGTAGCCGAACTGCCGGACACTCTAGGGTTGTACAAAGTACACAAATAATGAAATAAATTATTTATTTGGGGTATGTTCCGATATGCACTGCGAGCACTGTTCAGTGCTCTTACCGCGCAAAAATTCGTTTGTTTATGGACTGACAGTATACTGCCGCAGTATCCTTGGCAAATATATGACGTCATAAATCGTCGCCATTTTTGTACTGTGAGTACTGACGTTTTCGAGGAAAGGTGCTCTCAGTGGTTTGATTACTTGATCAACTACAATTTCTTCCACTTAAATAGTAAACAATTATTTGTCGAAATATGTTCATCACTTTTAACGTACATAGCCCCATTTAAATAATTCGGTTATAAAGTTATTATGCATTCGGTTATTTGAAAAACAATATTTTCTTTTAATAAAAAGTAAACTTACTTACAATTGACAATTGACTTGAATATTAAATTTTTAAATATAACTACATTCAAACAATAACTTTTCTTGTTGAACAGTTAACTTGTAATTATATGTGATAATTATTTTCACGCCAAAACAGCGCAAAAAACATAGATGACAGTATACTCGACTGCGTTCCGTATTAAACAGTAACCAGTATAGCTAATTATAAAGGAACAGCTTCGCAGTATATTAAATTGACGTCACTCCTTATAGTGCTCGCAGTGCATATCGGAACACACACTTGATAATCAAATTTATGGGTGAGTTTTATATAATGATAAATAAAATTATTATCCATATGAAATTTATATCTTTATTTTTATACGTAATTAAAGTATCCCTTAAACCTTCGATAGTAACATAAAATGTTGATGCTGTAGACATATACATCACTATCACTACATCACTACATATTATAAAACAAAGTCCCCCGCCGCGTTTGTCTGTCTGTCTATCTGTTCACGATAAACTCAAAAACTACTTAACAGATTTTCATGTGGGTTTCATCAATAGATAGAGCAATTTATGAGGAAGGTTTAGGCATGTAATTTGTTAAGGTTTTGTGTAAGTTGGTTGAAATATGATCACGATTGTTGAAGATGTCTCTGATACCCGTGCGAAGCTGGGGCGGGTTGCTAGTAATGGCTGTTGCGTAGACTAGAGAAAGATACTCTGATAATTTAAACTTTGTATAACATATTATGTTACACAAAAGTATTAAATAACAAATAACTACCTACTCAAATAAAAACCTCAATCCAATTATTATTATTTTCACTATATTTCTAACTATATTACATATTGTGTGAGAGAAGCAGCCGTCAGTTCGCCTTGCCTACAAGTTACAACAAATGAATACGCTGGCAGTTCACACCTACTAAGTTCGTCACCTTTCGTAGAAATTATGGGTTTATTATTGACGGTTTAATAGACTACATTTATTACATCATCATCATTTATCAACATCGCATAGAATTTATATAAGCAAATATTTTTTGTACCACGAGGCAATGGTGAATAAAGAATAACCACCTGAAGTGGACATGTTTTTCTATTAAATTGACAAAAAAGTAATAGCTAAAATCATTTTTGCAACTTATTTTTAAAGGATTTCACAGATCACTAAGTCTAACAATAACGCAATTTAACATAATAAATATGTATTTATTATGTTAAATTGCAGATAAATTGTAGAAATTGCACAAAATGTCAAATCGAATTTATTATGAAGTGGAGATGTTTTGTTATTGCTATAGGTATGTACCTATAGCAATAACAAAACATCTCCACTTCATAATAAATTCGATTTGACATTTTGTTTTTATTTACGGAGGATACCGTTCTGCCGTGCGTGCGTGCTCTCAGCTACGACGTATTGTCGCCCCTACTGACACTTTTACCGTGGACGGTGAGCTAAATTGGTAGGTATATAAAACGCCACCTCGAGCGAGTGATGTAGCCCTGGTTTAGCTATCTCACACTAGTTATAGGATATAAGGGACCGTACTCAGAATTTACGTACCAGGTAATAGTTTTTTCAAGATTAATTTTTAAACCATCTTGATACAAAAGCGAAAGTTTGTCAGTTCTTTCATTCTCCTAGCCTTGACCTTATCCCACAGCTGGACGGATTTGGATAAAATTTGGTATACAGATAGATTGCGACCTTTTTTTTTTTTTTTTTTTTGTGCGTGTGGAAACCCCCTCGGGCCGTCACCCCACCGGGGTTTTCGGTGGGGCGGTGTGTCGGAATCGAACCGACTAAAACCACACGGTGTGCCATACTGCGCCTTAAGTAGGAGGGATCCGGGAACAGCTTTTATTAAGACATCCGGACCCCCCCTAGTGCCTGCCCGCAAAAGCGCGGGCACCACCTTCGGGTGAAGAACCTCTCAATTAGGCGACGTCCAGGCACACGCGGACGCCGCCTCCTCGCGGGGGGCCACTATAGCGGGTGGAGGGGAAAAACCCGTCCCGTCCACCCGCGGCCACACTCAGGGCGGCATGAGGCGCTGGTAAGCGCGCCTCCGCCGCCCGGTTCGCCGGCGGCGAATTAAGTCCGAGTGGAGGTCGTCCTCCCGGACCCTTTCCGCCGCCTCCTTCTGCGAGATGACTTCCTCACAGAAGGTAGCGACCGCGGTAAAATTCCTGTCGCTACCGGCCATGGAGCGTATGACAGCCGGTAGCGACAGATCCACTCCGATGACTGCAGTGAGGGCCCGACGCTGCGCCGCCCAACTGGGGCAAACCGCCAGCGTGTGCTGAGCCGAGTCCTCACTGCAGTCGCAGTGGTGACAGGCGGGACTCAATTCCCTCCTAGCGACCGAGTGCAGGTACTTCCCGAAGCAGCCGTGCCCGGAAAGAATCTGCGTAAGTCGGAAGGAAAGGGTCCCGTGCTGCCGCCCTGCCCACTCGACGATGACCGGCCGGAGCGCCTCCACGGCGGCAAAGCCAGCACGTGGAGCCTCCAGCCGGGACGACCAACGAGCCATCGTGGCTCGGCGAGCGGCCTCACGCCACTCGCGTACCTCTTCGGGCGGGGGCCGACTGCCGCTTCCCGCCCGGAACTCAGTCGTCCGCCGATAAACTTCGGCGAGCACTTCCGCCTCCAAATCCCACGGGGGAGTTCCGGCCAACGCGCACGCTGCCTCCGTCGACACGGTGCGGTAGCCGCGTATGGCTCTAACCGCCATAACCCTCTGAGGGCGCCAGAGGCGCACCCTATTCTGGGCGGTCAGAGCCTCCGCCCACACCGGTGCACCGTAAAGTGCCATTGACCGGACAACCCCCGTGTACAGCCGTCTCGTAGCGACGCTGGGTCCACCCAAATTGGGCAAGAGTCGCCCAAGGGCGGACGCAGCGCCGACCAGCTTTGGAGCAAGCTGCAGGAAGTGCTCGTCGAAGCGCCACCTTCCGTCAAGGATCAGGCCCAGATACTTGATGTGGGCCTGAACCGGTACGAGGACCGAGTTGACCTCAATAGAGGCGCCAGGGGGTGGACCACGACGGGGCCCATGAAATAATAGGGCCTCCGTCTTATCCAGGGCCACCCGCAAACCCAGCGCCTCTATGCGCCCGACCACCAGAGAGACTCCCCTGGTGGCCAGGCGCGCCGCCTCCTGAAAGTTCGCCCCCCGGGCTGTGACCAACGTGTCATCGGCGTAACAAATTACGCCGAGCCCGGGGGGGAAGTCGCCTCGGAGGGCCCAGTCGTACCCCATGTTCCACAGGAGTGGTCCAAGGACAGACCCCTGCGGAACACCGCACGACATGGGCCGACGACTCAAAACTCCATCTCGGTCCTCGTACATGACGGTACGCTCCTCGAGATAGTCTGCCACTAGCCGCCTCAGGTGCCCTGGCACTCCGTGATAGTGGAGTGCTTCCCTGATGCAGCTGAATGGCAGACTATTGAATGCGTTGGCGATGTCCAACGACACCGCCAACAACACGCCGCCACAGCTCACTACCTCTTCGGTCACGGCCCTCAGGCGCAACACAGCGCCGACCGTCGAACGCCCCGCTCGAAAACCGAATTGGGCGTCCGACAAATCGGGGCCGACCTCGCCAGATAGATTGCGACCTGGCTCAACATATTATTTGGCATTGCTAGTGTGAGAATAAAAAAGTTTGTGGTAAATCACGAATGACGATTCAAATTTGTTCACTTATTTATTCTTATCTTATCTTTCTTTATTTGTATCTGTACCGCAGCTGCAATTTAATTTGTATATCTAAATTAATGAGCTTAAAATACCTTTCAAATCATCAGCCTAAGTACAATTTATTTAATTTTAATATTTAAAGTACTTTCAATTCAAGATAAATACTCGTATAGTCGTGGGTTGCTAGGTAAAATAATTGGGTTCTAATTACGGCCCTGTCTTTTTGTTCTGTTTATATATCGCACTGCTATTACAAGAGTGTATCAACTCAAAATGAAGCTTTTTTTCAGAAACGACAGAAAACTGATTGGTCGCTTCCTGTTAAAGATTATAAAAAGTGAACACTGTATATAGATTATTGATAAAATTAAGGGATTTCTGTATTAATGAATTATTTAAATGATTGCAGGTTATCAAGTTATTTCCAATTTTTGAGTTAATACTCTAATATCTGAACAAATAAAAAAAAACTGAATTATTTTTAGTTGTTTTGTTGAAAAATTTGGCTTATTACAATTTATTATTATTGTTTTATATTTATTGACGCGTGGGGAATTGATATTTACGAATGAAAAATGAATTATCTCAAATTTACCCTATTTTGAGTTGATACAGTCTCCTAATAGCAGTGCGATATGTTATTCTAGTTGAAGATAGATGACAGTCTGTTCAAAAAATTATTACAAAAAATATAAAAATAATACGTAGACGGCTAAAAATTCTTTAGGACTTGATGTAAAACACATTTCAGTATCTTCGTATGATTTATTTTACTAATACTTAGCTCTACGTACCTTTGTTTTTTTAGTTCCCATTACACAAAGTTTTGCCATCTAGTGACGAATAGATTTAATTATATTTTAAAAACACTTCCGAGATTTTTCTAGAACAATTTTAATAAATTAAATAAAAAAAATAGTTACAAATGAATTGTGATCTCATACATGGCATCAGAGCGTCTATCGGAATAGTTTTTACATGATAAAATACAACACTTCATCTTTTACTTCCTAAGACCACGAAAAATTACTGATTTGGGATTTTTCCATACAAACGCACAAGACGAACGCTGACAGTGGACTAACTATAAGCCACGCCCACTGTGATGACGTCTGGACCTAGTTATAATCACAGTGCACAGTTCTCTAGGCCCTCTCCTCTTTGTATCTGCTCCGTGGTAATAACAGCTATACTCTATCTCGTTCTTCAAAAAATCATCCATCCTTGAGCTAGCTAATGTTACAAAAATAAACCTTAATAACTATTGGTGCAGCTGGTACAGCAACATTTTATTAGATTATATAAATTCGATTTTTAAATATATACATAATTTATAAAAAATTCGTGTCACGTTGTTTGTCCGCAATGAACTTCTACTGATGAACTGATTTTAATGAAATTTTCCACACTGTGTGCAGTTTGGTCTATCGAACTTGAGAGATAGGATAGTTTTTATCTCAATTTAGTCACAATATATTTTATAGCCAATTTATTAGCCACAGCAACGCGTGGTCGGGTAGCTAGTATATTTGTATATATAAATATATATTAGATCTGTGGTGTCACGAGACATCAGTCACCTTAGATTTCAACAACAGTGATATCGTGCTAAAAATATTTATAATGAGAACGTAATTTTTGGGCAGGATATCACTGCTTTTGTATCCAAGGCTAAGTTTAAAAAACTAAGGTTTAATAAACAAACCCGACTTCGTCCTAAACAATTATAAATCAATCATAGCAATGCGTCTTTCTTCTTTCTATATATAACACAGTGATGTAAGAGGTATATGACTAAATTAGTAGAGAAGAATTTCTAGTTAAATATTACATCGCATAACATCGATAAAAAATTTACCACCATCGAGAAGATATAAGAAATTGAATTACTCGAAAAATAAATATTTGAATGCAATAATATTATTTTCAATAGTACGCTTATATACCATACACTAATCGTTATGATTACATCAAACGGTAAAGATAAATTTATTGCTTTAACCGTTGGATCAGGGTTTTCTTCCGACAACAGCCAGCCACACGGAGGCACGTGCAGTCAGCCACCAGCCACGGTCCGTGAAACTCACTTTCCAATAAACTAGCCGCGGTCGTGATACCTATCTAACGGGATCATACACTTCTAGGTACATTGCAGCCTGATCATTACACCCAAGATAATGTAAGGTACGCGGTCGTCCGTTACTATTAAATTATTGCGTGCTCGAATTCAAAATTATTTGAATACTTCGGCGGACTAGTACGTAATGAACTGTCATTTTACAGTCAAATTAATAACTTGGGTATAAAAAACTTTTATCACGATTTGTTGTAGCATCAACACGCCTTTATTACTGTTAATCATTGGAAGTTACGAAATTTGTGCAGTTAGCCAGATCGTGATGGCTAGTTTATTCAGCTTTGCGGTGTCGACCATCTCTTCACGACTGCGCAATAAGAAACGGTAATGATAAAACGAATTACCTGCATTGAGGTTCAAGTAGGCATCGCTTTTGCACCGAAGGAAATCATTTGCAGTGCAGCTAGTAACACAATCGTATTTTCTGCAGTTTACTTTGCGGTTTCTTTTCTAGTAATAATAGAAATCACACGGTGGTCCTATACTGACGACGTGGCGTCATTTTGTATTTTCAGGCAAAGTAGAATTTTAACTATAAAAGTAAAGTCTTTAATAAAAATTAGTCTATTTGCAAACATGAATAATTTTTAGTAGGGTTTCTGAGCTTGTCATCCGGGATAATCCAAGTGCATACAAAAAACCTGTAACTATGAAATCGTTGTTTCAAGGAATGGAGTACGAGATATCTTTTATTATAGATCTCAAAAGATTTTCTTTACAATCATTAAAGTTCTATTAAAACGTATGTGAAAATCTAACGAGAAATGATCACCAATGCAATGGTCTCCTCACTGAAGAAAAAAAAAGTTAACTGGTTACTGTAATCTTATCATCAAAATAATAAAGCAATAAAACTCCTGCATGAAGTTAAGGATCCTAGTCACATTTTTCTATATCATTTAAGAAATCATTAACCCCAGTATCTGCTAAGTTGTGATTTATTTAGAGGTAAGTTTCACAGACGCCCTGGCCCTGGAGGCCTAAGGTTAAAAATACATTCCTGATCTACGGGCAAGGAATTATGTCAGATCTTCGGGGGATATTTTATTGCGGATATTTTATTTCACTAAAACATTTCTAGCAGTTGAAGGTCGAAAAGCTTTCGATAGTTATTTGCCATTTCGTGTACGTGTCATTTCGTGCCCGTAATTGTCCATAAAATTGTAATCGACACGCTAGTATTCTCTATGTAACGTTTCCATTCGTATTTTGGAAATGTCCATTTAAACATACTCTTTTATTGTTAATTTATAGACACTATATGCTTTGCTGTTATTTATCCCTGTACTGTGTATTGTTATTAATAATTTATGTATTCCTAATAAATAGGTTATTCATAATAGACTTACTTACATGCCAGATAAACAATACTGTGATGAAGTCATCGATGAAAACTAGAAAATGGAATGTTCTGGTATTACTAACTTTTAAACTTTCGTGTTCCATGATGTATTATGTATTTCCACGGGAATTAACGCGATCGGGAAAAGGTGTTACATACCTCTGAATTGTCTGCCGTTTCGACCAGGTTGCACACACGTGGTCACAGGCTGATCGCGTTAATTCCCGTGGAAATACATAATTATGTTCTGGTTTTAGTAAAATATTTGTTGCAAATCCTGAACACCAGAATTAACAATACACTCATCATTTTCTAGATATGGAACTGTCTAAACAAATTTATTAAAAAAATATAATGGGAGATCCCCTTCCCTTCTGATTTTGACACATTGATGGCCGAGCTTTAGTTTAGCTATGACTTGTAAAAAGTACGTAGGGCGCTACACAAGTTTTGTCCTATGCAAGCCAGATGTCATAACATTGTGATTTGAAGTCTTATCCATAAGCTCGTGCAAGTGCAAGAAATCGTTTGTTTGATTTTGAAATTAATTTTCTAAATGAAAATGACGGGCTTCTCTCGTTATGACATTAAACAAAAACGTTTCCAGAAAATGAGTAGTGCTCTGAGGGAAACTTGTCCATATCTAAGGTATATTATTTTTTTTTTTTAATATAATAACTCCACACATCTCACACACGGCCGTCTGATCCCAAACTAGGCAAAGCCTGTACTATGGTAACCAGACTGCTGATAAACATACTTATATATTTCTAAATACATACATATTATAGATAAATTACACCCAGACACATAACAAATTATAGTGCTCATCACACAATTATTTGTCCTGGGTGGGAATCTAACCCACGACCTCTGGCATAGCAGTCAGGGTCACTAACCACTAGACCAACAGGCCAGTCAAACTAACAACGTAACGTTCAATTTAAAGACAATTTTAACTTGGAGGGTGATGCAAGGTCCGTCAATACGAAAATGATTGCAGGGAGACCGACGTATGACCTATCGACAGATCGAGGAAACCCTCAAAGTTAAGTTCACCAACTGGTCATTGGATTCTTCACGACCATTTGAAAGTAGAAACTTTATTCACTTTGGGGTCCACACTTGATGCATGATGCGCTGAACTTGCGTTGGAGTTGAGTTTCCCAGGAACCATGTCAGTTGAGAACACTAGCATTCGACGCATGCGCAATGGCTATAAAGTGTCGAACAGCTAGCAATCGCTATCCTCGTCTGACAAGTGATGTTACGGGCTAACTCTCTTTCACTCTACCTTAAATATTTACCATCTTTAATAGCCAGCAACCCTTATTTGCGGTCAAATTTAATTAAGCAGCCGTATAACATAATAAACAGAAAAAAAATAGCTTTAATTTGATATATAAATAATAAATGTACGTTATGAACGTATAAATGTGCCAGAATCATACCTGTTTACACCTATTATAGTAGTATAGTATAGTATTCTTAACTGTAAATAACTACTAAAATGTCTTTATACCTTCTCTACGCTGCATTTTATCTCGACATTAAACAACAATATTCGTGCTTATGGAACCTTGCAACGTCATGTATAACACTTACCTTGGCAATTTTCATACCGTTACCTTATATGCCATTAAGATAATTATACATACATTTAAACGCAATAGTAGCTAGTTGAATATTTTGAGTTGCCTTGAGTAAATGCATACTTGCCAATATTATAACGGGGATCGATTGGGATTTTACCCAATTGACATAACTTATGAGTCGGAGAGTCAAGAAGTCCTGAAAATGAGTGTAAACACTTGAATATCGAGAACTAAACAGATTTTGATAAAACTTCTTCGGTAAAAAGTATTTTGTATTTAAAGTATTCAAAACCTGCCTTAGGTTTCGAATACCTTAAATACAGGATACTTAAACCAGAGAAACGGTTCCTATGGGAAGCTATTGTTGTTTGGTGTCGAATAACTTACACATTTTTGTCACTATTTTGGGCAACGCAATGCGGATAAAAGGTGAAAAAGAAGAATGCAATCAAAGTACCAAAAAGTAGACCCACGTTCACGGATCTCACGGATGATCATATTGCCATTTGCCAGAAAAATCAAGAAGTCTTTTCTGTATAAGTAAGCTACACGGTAAATCACTTTCCTGCATTCGTCATATAAAATGATGAAAGTTCCTATCGCTTGTCTTCCGTTCCTAGAACTACAAGTAGGTATTGGTAATGTGTGTAATGGTATTGAATATTTTTGTTACATTTCCAACAACACATTTACAAATTTACAGTTCACATTTACAACAAGTTTACCACTCACTACCAGATTATAACTTTCTTCCTTTTACAGTATACATATAGACAGGCTTCATTAAAGAGTACTTCGACACTTTAATGGCCTCAGCGTAATGCCATCGATGAACTTATTTATTGCTTATGATAATAGACAGGACAGTGGCCCTCTGGATAAAAATCCGACCATGGATATCATTAATATTCATGCTCGGACAAATCCCTGACATTGACGATGTCCCTATCCCTGCTGTCTGCTATAAGGAAGAAGGTACTAGAAAATCAATATGAAAAGTATTAGGTAATTTATGTACTATAAGGCACGGTATTCAATTCTGTTTCTTCTTTCGTCATACATCACTGAACCATTCAGTGCTTTATGAGAACCGGCATCAACATGAATCAAGAGTCGCCGAAGAGAATTGAATTGTCGCACTCAAACTAACATTTGCATAGCTGACGTTATGTGAATAGCTTTGTAATCGAAGTAACATGTGGCAATTGCAAATGCGTTCCATGTAACGGGTCTCTATATTCAGAAGAACATTATGAAATAACTCGGATAACTGTAGACGTGTATGAAACATAGGCAGTAAATACTAACAGTAAGAGCTTGTATTGGCACAATTTTAAGTAGGAAAGTTTTTATATTATTTATTTAAATATCAATGATAAACAACAATAGTGCATGTTTGTGTTGAGTAAATTGACTTCAATATTAAGTTTATATTCATGTCAATAATGACGGTGCGGTGGTTAACAAATATATGTTGCGAGTTACCAGCTTTATTGCATTAAAGGTTAATTTACAAAATTAAGTTACTAGATTTTCTAGTATAGAACAAAGAGTTGTAAAGCGAATCCCTCAAGAAGTTGTGATTGTGACAATTCATTTTTAAAACGATAAATGAATTAAGTAGGTACCATTGCAATATTTGCAATATACATTAAAGGTTTTTGTGTCATAGTCTTTTATATTTTTTACTCTATTGTAGCTATTCTATATCGCAAAGAAAAATAAGACGATCCGAACAATATTCGGAGCTGTGATTATTACACCTAACAACAAATAATGTCCTATTAGAAATTCTGAAAATGTCTTGTAAAAGTGTCCCATAGAATCGCTAGCTTATTAACCATCTCATAATGGGTTTTATGCAAAACAATGGACTGGCTGTAAAAATAAACATTTATTTTAATTACCACTGTTGAAAGAGATATAACATTCATATGACGTCGTTCTTATGTGAGTAGATCGGGCCAACGAGGTTGTATGACCGCGATCACATCTAGGTTGCGTCCGCGACTGCTGCAATAGCAAATGGTTTTATTGGACACCGATCATTTATTCCATAGACAATACAATTTGAGCATCTAATAAGAAATTTAACACCATTTCCGACCGCACTTTTAAAATTTTTGGTTAAAGTTTTAAAAATATTTATTTTATTTAACTACTTAGATACTTCTTTCTTAAAAGTACATGGCAAGGACATAACGGGTTTTCCTGTTCTAGTTTGGCGGCTGCCTTACTTCCCTACGGAAAACTGTTACAACAACGTTTTTGCTGGTGAGTAAAAAACGAAGACTCATTTGAAAGACGGTGATCGGTCGGTCGTCCAATGAAAGGCGTGAGATACAAACTCTAGTCGCACGATTATAGACACCAGTAAATTAGGATATGAAGGATATGGTATAAATATAATTCATTATGAGAGCCTTACCTATACTTCAGTATACTCTTTGAACATTTAAACTTGGCATCGTATGTAACACACATAGTGGAGTATTTAACCGCGACGAATTGTGAGAGGAGCACACTATAGATCTATAGCAGTTTATATCCACTAAACTCTAGATGGACAACTTTGCCTAATTATCTATTGCATGAAAGCTCCTTCTTAACAGTTTGATTTAATACTTTCTTTCCAACTTGTGGCAGTTAAATCTAGCGAAAGATTCCCTTGAACCGTAACGACTAGCAGCTTAAAACCACAATAGAATAAAGTTAGATGGTTGCACAAGAGCGAGTGAACGAACGGCACACAATAATTTCGCGTCTGCCAGTCCCGAGAGCGGAATGTCTAATTCAAAATAACCCTATTGAGAGTACGCGGTCCCGTTACGAATTCCGAATAGGGTTAAGCACCGTTCTCGCTTTCCGGATTCAGTACTTATTTCGCTAATTTTCATTTATGCATGTGTTTATTACATTATACCAAATGTAACCATGTGTAATGTGGTTTCACTTTCTTTCTGAAGGAAACCTACCTCATTTTTATGATAATACTAGCTGCGCCCCGCAGTTTCACCCGCCTAAGTCCTGGTGCTGTTTGAATATCGGGATAATAGTAGCCTATGTGTTAATCCAGGTCTCTAGCTATCTATATTACTATTTTGTTTCATCAATCGGTTCAGTAGTTTTTGCGTGAAAGAGTAACAAACGTCCATACATCCAGACATCCTCACCAACTTTCACGTTTATAATATTAGTAGGATTTTGCCAGATTTGACAACCATCCAACACTTTTCTCGTCACCCACTTTTCTTGCTGATTTAAGTGGAAATAAAACAAAAATAACTTTCTCGACGATAAATCGAAGTAAGCACGTTAGAACACGCGGTAAGAAAGAGTCGGAGATTTGTTGAATTTGTTTACACTTTTGTTATTATTGCAGAGATTTGTGAACGGAAAACTGATTACACAATAGAATATTTATTTTAATAAAATGTAATAGACATTTTTTGCCTTGAGACTTGACAACTTGCATTATTGAAGACTGTTAATAATACATATTGTGTGTTGTTTGTAGTTTAGGTTGAAAAATAGATTCTCCTCATCCGTTATACGTCGCATTGAGAACCTCCTTTTTTTTCGTCGGTTAAAAATGACAACACGTTGACATTGACGTATTTTCTGAAGGCATCGTAGTACGCAGGCGCACAGACAAAGATTATAGGAAACACTGTGTACTTGTATTCTATCTCATTCTTTAGCAGGCTAAATCCTATTATTAATATGTTTGTCTCTTTTCAAAGATTTTAGGAAACACTGGAAACTTGTATTCTATCTCATTCTTTCGCAGGCTAAATCCTGTAATGTTTGTTTCTTTTTAGTGAGTTTTTCGTTTCATCGAATTTCAAATCATAACGATTTTATAGAAGTTTCACTTCAAAAATATTTCAACTGAAGCTAAATAATACGGGACGGAACAAGAATTGAGGAGCCGGGCTTGGATCGCGCTACCAATACTCACAACACTGCAATCTGGGTTATACAACTATGGGTTTCATTCTAAACTACGTACGTTGTGCGTAATTCGAATTCATTGATAAAATAAATTCATTTTCAGAAGTAAATGTGTTGTTCTGAATTCGTCAGATTTGTATTATGATGTACTTTTGGCACTGATACAAAGGAGAATAACACTAAAATAATGCTTATAACTGTTGTAAGATATGTTTAAATAGTATAAATTAATTAAGTACCTACTATGTATTTAATTGCATAGACTGTTTTTTGTTTAAAAAAATCACTGTTCGCCCGTTGGTGGTCATCAATGTCTATAAATCTATACTTATAATAAAACTGTAACCAATTCTGAACATTGGAGATATTTTGATTGCACTCTAATATGATACTGAAGCCAAAACTATATTTTTATTCATTTTAGTCTGGCATCATGGCCTCGCATCACGCTGTTACTACTAAATGGATTCAAATGAAACTTGGTACGATTTGAGTTCACACTACGAGGTAGGACATAGGATACTTTTTATCCCGAAATTCAGGACTGTTTCCTTGATAGAGGGGGTGAGGGGAATTAATGAAATTAATATTAAAAAAAAAAATTCTTGAATTCAAGAATAAATATTGTTACAAAATAAACGAAAAAAGTATTGAATTTATTACTTTCTAAAAGTGCACATAACATACAAAGTGAGTGCTCTATACTATAGAGTATATTTCTCCAAAGCTATCTATAAAGTCTATAGATAGCTTTGGGGAAATTGTTTGAACTGCGGTGTTAAGATTCTCCGCAAAATAATAACCTTAGCGCATTTGTTTCCTTAAATTGACGTACCAGTGTTTTCTCTAAGTGATTATAAAATTATTTGTATGCGGTTACGCAACGGACGGAATGCAAAGCGCGGTTAACTGCTGACTATGAGCGTCACGCACTGTCACTGTCACACGAGACTTCGAAAAGGAAGTTACATTTAAGTATGTACATAGAATAATCGGATAGGGACTTTGCGCTCTCAAGTAAGAGTTGAGAAGCGAGGTTATCTGACTGAGAGTACCACGCACCATCACGCTAGTCTAAAACTCAGTGCATGGTGGCACACAGGGCAATATGACCGACCGATGGGAGGCATTATGGTGCTTTTCTGTGGTAATTGTGGAAACAGCAAGGTTTTTTTTGGCGATCCCAGAGTAACCGGTAGCCGGTTCTTGGCTATGCCAACGAGCTATTTTACATACATTTATTAATAGATTATAGAACGGTTAAAAAATAAGAAGATCTCACACGACACACTATCTCCAACAAAGGGTTCACAGTTTCTAGAAAGCGGCGCTGACTTACTAACTACAGCGAGTCTCCCAATGAGTCGGACGAATCGAGGCGTTAGTTCACCACAGTTGTTTAATCGCGACAGAACTTCTGGCGCAAGGAGGTGGCGGAGTGGATCCAGTAGGAAAACCTCCAGGCAGAACGGTTTCACTCGCGCTCCCCCTAACAGTGGCCGCGTTTAAATGAGATGGGTTTTATCACCCGCAGCAGAATCTCCCGTAAAGGGTGCGTCTGGATATCGCCCAGTTAGTAGACGTTTACTTGCCACCCGCGGGCTGGCGTTGGGTGAACCATTGGAGGCATAACATCGCAGTACCGACGGTATACTCATTGCAGGCGCTGTAAGACACACACGGTGTGGTTTTCGTCTGTTTAAGTCTGATATACGGCCTCACCAATAGCCCGGTGAGGTGAAATTCCATACAAATACAAAATGTGTGCTTATGTTCAAGTTGTTTCACCGCCTATACATTATAAAAAGTCTTCCTTTCAGGAAGAGGTGGTAGGCCTAGACTACACTAAACACAGTAAATAAATTAAGTAAAAAAATTTAAGGCATAAATCAAACATCAACATATATCTGAAAAGAAATGTCACAGTTAATTTTAAATAAACTCCACGATATAAACTCTCACACTGACTAGTATGAAAACTTGGTAAATTTCATAGGTAAGGCCCAAACACACTACACTACAACTTTTTTTAACTTTTAACTTTAAATTTTTCTTAGGCTTAATTTATGATAAATAATAAATAACAAGTAACTTTAAATTATCATCACTTACTTAAAATGTAAGAAAAGTAATATAAATGTGGACGATCATGTAGGCACTAGCAGGTTTCCAGCCGGAGTGCAAATAAAATAAAACTATTCATCACCAAAATATCTCAATAACAAAATATAGATAGTTAATCATAATATCCTTTAACTGAAAATATATTATTATTCATATCATTTGCGACAAGATATTTTATTTTTATTAATATTAATTTTTCAATGAATACCTATTTCTCTTGGTCACGCCATAACTTGGAAACGACTTAACCAATTCCATTCATTTTTTTTTATATGTTTTCTAATACTGCCGTCGTAAATGAATACACAGTAACTCCAATTACTGTATCACTGTAGTTACTGTGTTTTCATTTACGACTGCAGAATATTTTATAGAAGGTTTTTGTAGATTCCACCAAAATTTGTAAACAAAGTCATGGACAACAGCTAGGGAATAATAATAAATAATTATCTTACTGGTAAGTGTGCCTAATGTATAATTTGATTTTTCTTGTCATGTTAATGCTTTAATATTTCAACTTCATAGTTTTTTTTAACACTAATCTAAGCTCTATAACCATAAACAAAGCTTTACAGAAAAATGCTAAAAAGCTGTACAATAGTAAGTAAAAATAAGTGTAGTGTAGTAGTAAAAATAAGTTACTGAAGTTTATTTCATACTAGTTTTCAGATAATTTTAAAATATCTTTAGCAAAGCAATAGCATAATAGGAAGTCCATGAGACACAATATTTATTATATTCAATTAAGAGTGTGTATTGCTTCTTATCACATTACCTAGTAAACTGGTTATAAATATTTATGTTTTTTAAAAGAGTATTACTTTATATTCACAGTAAAATAAAACTAGTAACAAATATTTTGGATTACTTTTAGGAGTGATTACAATCTGAATCTAAATTTCTACTACCTAATTTTCCTTTAAGCAGTATTTTTCTAACATGATTGCTTTGTTATTTGAAATGACAGGCAGAGCTAAGACAAAAAAAGGAACTATGCCTATAACTGAAGTATTGATAATTAGTATTATTATTTAGGTAAATATAAATATTAACTTACAAGGGAATAGAATCAGAAGACAAAGAGTTAAAGCTAAGATTTTACACTGACTATAAACAAATATTTCTACTACGTCATGTTACAAAGTGTAATAAATAAAAGTAATACATAATATTCACTACAACTTCTAGGTAGGTACTTTCATCTTCATGAAATCTCTCGATGCAATTGTTTCTGGATCCAAATTTAACAATATAGCATACAATATTGTGATGCTTATAAATCTGAATGATTAAAATCCTATCACAATAATTATACTCAGTTCGATAGTATGATGGCATGGGCATTGCGTTCTACAATATAAATAGAACTGTAGAGTGGTTTGTACCAAAATTACAATAAATAGTAAAATGAAAAGCTTATTGTTACGCATTACTTACCTTGTCCGCATTTCTCAGTCTTTGGAGTGGAAGTCATTTTATTGGAACTAACACCACTATGACATATTATCACGAGTAATAAAGTATCAGTTTGATTTCATTTATAAATTAGAGTAGAATTCACAAAATATCATTATACTCCACCGGCAGCCATGTTTCGAAAACAATTTATAAATTGTTGCAATTAATGCCATCTATTGAAAACATATTGTAAATATTCTAACGTAGTCTTAAAATGAGAAACTAGATGGCATTACTCAATTTTTTTCCCGTAGGCGATTTCAACCCACAACACTCGGCGCTGCGAAGTGGCGACAGGACCACTTAAACCATTGCGCCAGCTGAGCAGTCAAATATACTGTATATCCTACTAATATTATAAACGTGAAAGTTTGTGAGTATGGATGTATGGATGTTTGTTATCTTTCACGCCATAACTACTGAACCGATTGCTATGAAACTTGGTATGTAGATAGCTGGAGACCCACGAAGTTGGGCTGTCTTAACCAACATAAGACAGCCGAGCCTACTGAATCAACGTCATACTTTACAGTGGTCACAGTGTATTTCGGAAGGCACACTATTAAGTTTATGGTTAGCACAGTTAAATATTCAATCGATGTATATTAATGTTAACAAAGTGATGGTCTTAAACAATTTTTTGAATCGCCTAAAAGATGGCAGAGAAATAAAAAAGTAGGTACTCATCGAATCCCAAAACTCTTAGCTTTTTAAAGGTTGTTTTAAAATAAATAATATATGATGTAAACCAAAAGTATTCTAGAATACATACTCCGTGTATGTAACATACAAATAAACTTTAGTGTTATTATTCAAAGGCGGTTTGTTTGACTTCAGAAATAGAAATTGGCAACACAGCAGAAAGAGTATTGATTTTTGGTACCTGAATGTTATTTTATTCTTTGGTAGTTTTAGTCAGGGGTATACAACTGCCATACAATCGGGTTAATCATAATAGAAAGTGCTGTCACCTATCGATTATCGTACCTAAAACTAAAGCTTAGTTTTCAGTTTAAGTTTGTAGATGGCACTTTAGTATTTTTTATAAATTATCGTAGGAAAACACTTAAAATGAAAAAAATCTTGAAATTAAATTTGAAGAGAATATTAACAGAATATAATTACTTACATGTAATTTATAATTAAATAATATTAAATTAGTCTGTGGGTATATTTAACAGAAGACTGATTGACGTTGATTCTATTACCCTCTTTACAAACGGTTTCAAAGTTTCAAAATTTCAAAATTTGATAACTGCCTATTGTGTTTTGGTGTTTTTATGACGAAATTCTGGACTGTGCTTGTTTCTGTGATATCTTCTTAAAACGTTTAACCCTGCTTATCCCTTGGACTCGTGCTATCCGTCATATTTAATATACGATCGACTCGGCTATTCTTTACTGGACTTTATTTACGTATGAATTTGGATATTGAAAGTGCAAGAGAACAAATTGACAAATACTATAAATGAAAAAGTAAACATATTTTGCAATTTTTCTTTCCTGTAATGTACTGATCATAAAAACAAACTTTATGCTTATTTAAAAAATTTAATGATTAATGTCATGATTCATAGTTGGTGCACTGACGTTAACGGACTACTTAAGGGTAAATTAAGCTGTGATTCCTCAAATGATCCAACAAAAATGCAAGCTATAAAATTTTTTAAGACCCACCCACGATCATAAAAGAAAAAGATTATATAAAATTACATTCACCGTTTTCAGTTTTATTTCATTTCTATCGAACCTTTTTCTTTAGTGAAGTGGGCTAAGTTTTGCAATATTTTTATTTTTTTACTTTTCTTGTTTAGTGGATAATGGCATTGCAAAACTTAGCTCATTTTAAAATAAACATTTAAATAATTTTGAAATACTGTAAAGAGCCATCTACCGGCGCTCAGTTTAAATGAAATGAACTCCATCTATCCGTAATAGTACATAGTTTTTCAAAACTGATTCAGAGTGGCGTATCTATCTCTAGGTATTAGTGTATAATCTATGGTTTTGGTACCGATGCGATAACAATACAAGAGCTTTGATGACATTTAGACATGCGCAAACCATGTCCGACATGGGATTGAACCTGGAACGGTTCCTTTCCTTGTCGGAACTAGTTCCAGGAAACATGTCCGAGGAACTATCTAGTTCCTTAGTTTTATCCGGACATTGTAGTTAACAGCTATATTTCGGTTCAGACAGTTCCTCGGACATACATGGTTGTAAACAATGATATTGTTTATTTAGACCTAAAATATTTTAAATTAATGTATTGGCTGGGTCTTAAAAAATAAATTGATAGTATATATACATAATTAAGTAATATTTAAATTTGTACATCATAATATTCATAATACACACAGAATAGAAAGATATCTTTCTATTATGTGATAATACATAATATATTAAATATAGGTATTTTATTTATAATTGCTAACATAAAAAGTAGCTCAGGCACCTTTGATGCCTTCAATCGTTGCCTTCTGTCCACAAAAGTAAGTCCTGATTTTCAAAATACACCCTTGCACGGAACAGAAGTAGGGGATGTCATGTCGGCCCGGAGCGCAACGCTCGCGGCATACGTCACACGGACAGTTCGTTATTCGCTCCACCATTCAAAACCGCTCAGGCCGCTCCTTCAATCCGCGTGATCGTTCCGAAGAACTGTGGAACTGGAACTATTAGGTTGAGCAAGTTGGAACGAACTGACATAGTTCCGACTGCGGACATAGTTCCAGGAACTATTACGCTCCGGAACTAGACATGTCTAATTGACATTATAATTTGCCATAAGTATTCAACGATATAGAGTGTTGTTTGTAGCGACCAAAGGTAGCGACTGTTAATGGATTAAGTATCACAGGTTCAGCAAAGCGTTCTTTCGTCATAAACAATCTTAAATTTTTATATTTTATTGCACATAACTCGTTGCTTTGAATTGTTGCTTTAAAAAATTATTAACTTAAATCTGGCATTCCTGTTGTCACAAGAAATTCTAATAAGCATTTATTATCTATCTTTATTTTATATCTAACGTTCAAGTAAAATAATGTGGTTTGTGACATAGCCTAAGATTAAAACAAAGACCAACAAAAAACTGATAACCGATTCCTTAGCTACAGTATATATTACAGGTAGGGGTACCTACTAAATCATGACAGACCCATTGAGTTTACTTCGTCAATACAACATTAATAAAAAAGAAATAATTGAGAGTGAGAATCATATTTGGAAAATTTTCTTGTCCGAAAAATGACAAAACTAATTATCGCATGTGGGTAGTACCCAGTACATGTTTATTATTGTGAAACTTTTGTCACGTTACTTAATGAGCTAACTTATTGTTTTTATGTATGGTAATTGATGTTAGTTTCAGAAAAGATCCGGATGATAAAGATTATTACACACTAGGGGCTGTTCTCTTTTTTCTCAAAAATGAACAACTAAATCACCCAGATTACTGCAGACAAGCAGACGTAAGTAAATACTAGTGAACTCACTTGCAAGGCTGATATATTTTTAAACATGACTTATGCTGTAATTGCTGTCCGTCGCCCAGATCGTAAAAATATATCAGAGTATTTGAATGGCGTGACTGAAACTTCTTCATCCATTGACAAAATTTCACCTTCAAAACTACCCACAAAGGTAATGCATATTATTATTCAATAATATATAACCACATAACAGTGTCAAAATGTCTTCAGTTGTCAAAGATAAAACAAATTGTTTCTTTTACGTAGTTCAATCTTACCCCACCGGGGGAAGATTGAAGTAGAGGTTCTCAAACTTTTCATATTATTTGCTAGGTTAAACTAAAAATAAAACTTCACCGTAGCTACTTTGTATTGAACTTTATTCGTAATTTGGTAGAACGTTATGGAGCAACTACTGAGTGAGTAGATATTATTCTCTTCCATATATTGAATGATGATATTCGTAGATAATAAGATAGTAAGATATAAATTTCCGAAATTGTGCGGTTAACGTACAATCACTGGCAAATGGCTGAAACTGAAAGAGAGATAGATGGTCACAACCCGAACGCTAAGGCCGATCACGCTCGGCTCAGGCGGAACGTGACAACGAGTCATGCTTTTTCGTGGTTGCAGCCGGCATTCATCGCTTTATAAGACGTTATCACGTCAATAAATTCCAGTACGGTTTATGTAATCGCTCATACACAAAGTTTAAAAAAAATTAAATACAAATGATATTGTTGTAGGTACATAATAATAAAGAAAGATCATAAAACGTATCAGGTACAGTTTAAGAACATCTGTACCTACTTATCTATGACTTTTGAAAACGGGGTAAAATCGAAACTTTTCTATATTCATGTTACCCCTTCAAATTTTGATAGCTAAAGACGGAAAGTTGTAATAAATCTTAAAATACGAAGTATAGCCATATTTTGATGTAAGATATTAACAATCAAGAATTAAAAATAATAAGCAGATATTCCAATAAAACTTTCATACCTACCTTGTTATGAAAAGTACAGAACACGGGGTAAGATTTCATGCGAAAAAATCACAGCGTAGACATTTGCATATTTCTCACAACCACGCACTTTAAAGCGGAAAACGTTGACTGAGGTGTGGCACACCTCATTCAACATGACAGCCTTAAAACTGTCGCAGAGTTCCACTATCCACTTCCTGGCCGGAGCCACTACTATAATTTGGCATCTTTGAGATGATCTGATGACGGATCCAGGTTATCTCTAAGATACCAAATTACAAAGTTTCATTTGATACGACAATTATTATTAGAAGCAGGTAGGTTAAAATTGACCTCTGAGATTTATGTAGGTACATAGTGTAACAAAAGAAAATGTTGATCGAACAATGACGAACAGTTATCGAACAATTGAAATAGCAAAAAAGAAAATATAAAAAAACGACTTCTCCCCGCCAACTTGAGGGTAATATTTTATTTTATTTAAAAAAAAAACTAAGATCGAACAAATAAAAATTTTGATCGTACAATGAAGAACAGTCAACGAACAATTGAAATAGCAAAAAAAAAAGGAAAAAAAACGACTTCTCCCCGCTAACTTGAAGGTAATTGTTTATTTTATTTAAAAAAAATCTAAGATCAAACAAATAAAAATTTTGATCGAACAATGAAGAACAGTTACCGAACAGTGGAAAGAGCAAACAAAAATTGTAAAAAAAGACTTCTCCCCGCCAACTTAAGACAGCCTGTAATCATTTTACATCATACCATGATACCATACTTGTTAGTAGCGATGGGTCGTCGACTTAAAAAAGGTTAACGAAACTAGACGGTCCATTTGCGTTCATCGACGAGTTGATCCACTAGTTAAATTCTTCGGCAAGTGCAATTTTTCGACTATAAGTCAACATATGCAAACTTTCTACGTAAACTCCGTCTACAACGATGTCTACGCCGTTTTTTAAGCTTGATGTTACTCTATTAGAAATTAAAAAAAAAAAATCTAATTGGGTGAGAACACAATTTGCAGATTCTGTCAAGAAACAGAAGAGACTGCAATGCATATTTTATGCTCTTGTGGCCCACTAATGCGGCACCGAAGTATTCACCTAGGGTTGCACATCATGCAACCGCAGGAAATACAAACAATGACTGCTGATAGGATCTGGAGCTTTCTCGAAGCCATAAGTCTGAGCAGTGAGCTGTAAACCAGAGGTGCGCTACAAAAGACCAGAAATGGTCGAGGTAGCACCAGGCACCTAAATCAATAATGAATAATAATACTCTATTAGACTAGTGTTATTACAATTATTTATTTTATACAATTTGTTTTAAAATTCATTAAGTAATTTAAAAATAAATGTTTATATTAATAAGGTGCAGGCGCATCAATAATTTTGTTCATTACATTATTTATTAATAGTAGGTACCTATTTACAATAAATCACAATTTTTATATACCTGTAGTATCCGCTATAATGAAATATACACAAAACCGATAAACTAACTAGTTATATTCAACATAAAAAAAGAACCTAAACCTTTCTTATTTATAATTAAATTAATTGCCACTTTAACGTCAATGAACTAAATAGGTAAAATGAACAGGAAGTTTAGTAAAAAACATACCCTTGTACGAACCTACATACCTTTGTCTCCCATCGCTCAGCCAGTCCATCTCCTTAGTCTTTCACACACTTATATCTACCATTATCTTCATTATACTATTCAATCTAAACTCTATCTTTTATGTTTAGACCTCAAATTCGCTTGCTCGACGTTGTTATTTCAAAGCACGAATGAACAATTCGACGCGTTGTAACTCAACGGGAACGGTTCAACGTATCAACGTACTAGTTGAGCCGTAGACGACGTCTACTAGTCGAATATCAACTAGGAGTGTTCGCAACGGCTATATATTGAAAACGCGATATAACGATACGCTACTTTTAAAACGCCGATTATTTTTACGTTATAATATATTAACGACGATATATATAATATATATGATATATATCACTTCTCTTCGTAGAACAATGCGTTTTTATTATCATTGCAAAACACGGCATACGCCCTTTTTTATGATATAGGGGGTAAACGAGCAGACGGGTCACCTGATGGTAAATGACTACCGCTGCCCATGGGCACCTGCAACCCAAGAGTCACAAGTGCGTTGCCGGCCTTTAAATCATTTTTTTACGTAGGTAAATTAAGTATCTAACCTAAATTTACTTGGTACTTACACTTAACTAAAACTAACTTTTATTTACAGTTTTATCAAAACAACACCAAGATTAATTACAAAAAAATCAAAACAAATTAACGACTCCGAGAAACTCACATTAATCACATATCAAACATAATACGTCATACGACGTCAAGCGAGTTATCCGCACTGATTTTATATTCAAACGATACAATATATAATCTAACGTTTAAGACGAACAAATATATTACTTTGACTAATATTTAATATTTTTTGTACATTGATAGGATCATAGTTTTTAAACGGTTGTATTAGAGCATAATTTAGCATGGGATACAAATATTACATACGATGATGCGAGCGGGCGAAGTGAAATTTGACCTTGAATGGCCGGCCCGCGTTGCAGGTGTGATCGTAGGTACGAATTTGTAACAAATAAAAGCGCTCAATTTATATAACTCTTGCCGGCTATAATAAATAATAAGCTGTTTGGTTATTTATAAATATTAAGTTATTTTATCGGTTATCTAATATAACGAACACTCCTAATATCAACTAGTAGATTGATAGAACAGTTGATTCATTCATTGGACGTCGACGGTCGAATTAACTAGGTCGTTCATTCAACGCTCATCGCTACTTCTTTTCTTAGTAACAAGTGTAACAAGTTGTTAGTTGTTACATACTCTGTGGCTTGTGGTAGTTGTGTCAATTTGTGTTGATGTGTATTGCACTTAAATTGTGAAAAATGCGTGTATTATTTAGTTATATTCATACTTACGTATGATACACCGTGTATTTCATGCTGTGTAAAGTTTTATGAAGATAACATACAGTTAAAACCCATTATATTTCAAGTTAGAAGAACTGCAGTGACTGAAGTAGGTAATCATGGCGGACCCATTAAGCTTGCTTCGCCAGTACAACGTAAATAAAAAAGAAATAATTGAACGTGATAATCAGATTATATTTGGCGAATTTTCTTGGCCGAAAAATGTCAAAACTAACTATCTTATGTGGGGGTGAGTACGATTGTCTACTTTCAAACAGAAACAATTTCAACATATTGAAATTGTTTCAATATGTTATTTAATAACAAACATTATGTTATTTTTAGCTCTGGGAAAGAAGGAAATGATAAGGAATACTATACACTGGAATGTCTTCTCTTTATTCTGAAAAATATACAATTGACACATCCTGTTTACGTCAGGCAAGCAGCCGTAAGTAAACCTAGTTCAGAAAAGTGGAAGTCTCCTTAAATAAGTGTATTAAGAGAACGTTTTTCTACCAGGCTGCAAATATCCCTGCTGTACGTCGTCCAGATCGTAAAGAGTTATTAGCATATCTGAATGGTGAAACTGCAACATGCCCTTCTATTGACAAAAGTGCACCCTTAGAAATACCAACTCAGGTAATAGTTTACTTAATACTATCTATTAAATTCATTAGAGTTAATAGAGTTCAATATGTTCTGTTATAATTTTAATCGTACTATAGACTTATTCCTAGTGACGTTCAGATTAAGAGTAATAATTATATGGTAACCAGTATTAGCATGGACATTCTTAAAAATGTGCATCAAACCTATTTTGGAAAAATGTACCACTTTATTCACAGTGTAGCAAAGTGTGTTTACATTAGTGTACACAAAGTCTTTTAGCCCTTTTGAAGGCTTGCTTCTCTTCTTGGCGCCTACGAGGCTAAAAGCCTATAAAGCCTTTTAGCCTCCAAACATTCCTTTATAAGAGCCTTGGCTCTGAGAATGTTTAAGTGAGCTAATATTAAATATTATTATCAACAATATGTAATCCAAGAATCTATATGAAACCAGGTTAAATTATTCATGGATTTTTAAAGACATTTTACGATGCAATGCTATTATTTTCAAACTTACCTTGTTAAAAAAAAAGTGTTTGATATATTATCCATAACTACTGCAAGCGTTCCTATTGAATACAACAACAAATTGAAATTGTTTTAGCTATAAAAGCATACATCTTCAATGTGTCTCTTGTTATGGCTGAATGATTTTGGAAATGATTAAATTATATGTACTTATTAAAACTAAATGATAGCATTAAATTCTACTATTGATTTGTTTAACAATAATTATAAAATAATAAAAAATCTGTTGCTTTATTTTACAAAAGCCTAATCTTGATTTTAAAAATAACCAGGCCTTTTTGAATAATTCAGGACTAAAACCTGATCTAGCCCTTTTAAAAAGCCTCTATTAAGACTTTTTACAATAATTAGCTCTTCAAAAGCCTGTTTTAGGAACCCAGCCCTAAAAAGGACTTGGGAGCCTTAAATTTCAGGCTTAAAGACTCGAGTTTTTGTGAGCTCTAATTTACATTGGTAAAATCTTTGTATGAAACATTAATAATTACCAAATTTAATCTTTATGTTCTGCATTAAAATACATAAGAACTTAGTTTAAATAGAAGGTCCCAGGTCTCTGGAGAGTTTTGATTGGACCTGGGACCCTTATTTGGCAACAGAGGCCTTTGGATGTATGTATGTGTGTAGGGTCTTTAATGTGCCTCGTTACCTTATATCTCTCGTCAAATTGTCATGTGTGTGTACTCTATTTGGGCTTTATACAAAACTTATAAAATGTTGAATTTGTGATCAGTACACACATAGGGCAACTGTAATTTATGATTTCCATCCATAAGTGGCTTCACATGTAGCTATTGCGAAAGAAAAAATAAGTATTGCAACAGTTAGTAGTCTTATAAAAATACATGAATACAAAGCATGAATATCTACTTAAGAAACTTATTTTCTATTTTACATTATTACTTTGTTCTATTTCTCTTTCCTTTGCTTTAATAAATAAATTCCTTAATGTGCACCAAGATTTAGAAATAAGCTTATTACCTATTGTATTGTAAAGGATTTTTAATTACATGACTACATGGAAATTTATGTTATCCACCATCTACTTACCTGGTGAAGAAGGTTATAATATTTATCTTTTCTGGGTTTAGTATACCACAAGTAACATTACTGACTCCAGGTGAAACGTACTCATGATAATGATGGAGGAGAATCAGCAGCTAAAAAGCCTCGTATTGAGGAAACACATGTACAGAAAGTACGAGAACAACTTGCTGCTCGTCTCGATGGACCTAAGGAAGCCTCTGTCACCGTGGATAATATTAAGTAAGTGTGTATGATAATGTCTTCAATAGGTAAAGAATACATACAAAATTATTTAACATTAACAATAACTTTATCACCATCTTTTATTCACTGTTTTATTTTCAAAAGGTCATTATCAGAAGCTATGTCTGTCGAGAAGATAGCTGCTATCAAAGCAAAACGTTTAGCTAAGAAGAAAATAACTATAAAAAAGAATGACTATTCAGATACACTTGGTGTTGTTGGATCAGACTTCAGAGCTATTCTGGACTATGATGTAGAACTTACCAAAGATATTATCAGTCGAGAAAGACAGTGGAGAACTAGAACAACAGTATTACAGAGTAATGGAAAGGTAAGTATCTCAGTTTCTTGTTACCTATTTAAGTTTCCAGTGGGACAGGTAATAAACTTTTCGACAATGTGAAAATTGTTAACCTTAAAATTGATTTTAAAATTTAATTTGTTTCAAAGTTTGAGGACACAAAATTAACCCACTCACACTTACAATGACCTAAATAAGTCAGTTGAAATGATCAAAATTGTAAGAAATGTGGTTAAATTAAAATAAAACCAAACTTTGCCATGGCTTCAATAACTACTCATTAAAATACAGGATGTATTTGATTTTTTTGAAGTCTATAAGAATTTTCTCAATAACTGAGTAAACAGTTCCAAAATAAAAAAATATCGAACGATTTAAAATCATTAACTTTATACAATCCATTTGCTGTTATGAGAAACGGAGAAAAAAATACCTGGAAATTTAAATGGTCATAGCTTGTAAACGGAAGGATTTCTTAAAAAAAATTTTCTGGGCTGATATAGAAGGCCATTTCAGTAATTCCCCATGTTCTTAAAACCACATCTTCAAATTATTCTTTAGTTATTCTGGCATATAGTGAGGGTTATAGAACTCTCGGAATGTGGAACCCTGAATTATTTCAGCAGATTGTTTACAAAAATAAATAAAATTAATTGTAGCCAGTGCTATCATTCTGCCTTTAATTATATTATTTGAAATGGGCACACAACATGCCAAGAAAAATACCCCTAAACCATCATTCTCCCTCCGCCGTTTTAACAGTGAGCTGAAAGCATGGTTAGCAAAGGTTTCTTTCTGGCGATGTCACTTTGTAAAATAGGCTTAATGCAGACGTCGCCGTCGCCGTCGTCTCGAAACCGACACTCTTGCTTTCTGTTACTGATCTCTTACCTGTAACACCATCTTGATGTTGATTTTATACTGGCACACTATTTGTTGATCATCAACAGAAGCAGTAGCCCTAGGCAGGTCTATCTGCGAGACTATGACATTGTAAACAATTCTTTATTATTGTACGAAAAATGAACTTCAGAACTGATTTTTAATCATTTTTCCATAGCACTAAAGTTTTACAGTTTTTTTTTTAAAGAATACTAGTAACGTGGGTCACACATTACTAGTATTCTTTTTAACCCAGCTAAGCGAAATGCTTGTGGTAAGAGTGGGTTCACGACGGTAGTGCACTGGTTAGGGTTCGAACCCGCAACCACTTGATCGCAAGTCCGACGCCTTAGCCATTACGCTACGCTGTTCTATGGTTAGTTTTCACTCGGAACCATTATTTATTTCAGATTCTTTATTTATATCGAATCGCAGGCAAATCACTCACAGTAACTAATATTTAATAATAAGTACTGATACAGCTGTAACAATATTGATACATTATTTTAAATTCGTGAGAGTAATGTAAATCGATAGAAGTGACTACTCGCCATCAATAGATCAATCGAGAAAATCCCGGTTATATTTGTATATTTCAAGTAACTTTTGTAGGCCACAGAAGCTTATTTTATTTACCATTTTTATAACTGAAAGGATTTTAATTTGATACGATTTACGTTCGTATATTCTGGTTCTGATATAACTTTAAAATATTTCAATATTTAACAATGAATTTTTCAGATGTTTGCAAAAAGTATCCTGGCTCTGCTTGGCAGTATTCGTGCCCGCGAGGAAGGCCGTCCTGGAGCTCCCCGTCCGCTACCCATAGTGATGCCGCAACCCACCGCACTGCCCGCTCAACAGACGCAGTACAACCGCTACGATCAGGAAAGGTTTATTAGACAAAAAGAAGGTATGTTTTCGTTTAGCTTTGTCATTTTAGCAGAAATACAGGGGATTAGTCACCTCTATATTCATTCTGTACTGGAATAGAAGTGTATTAATATATTATAGTACATAATTAAGAGTATGCAATATAATTAAACTATTTTGTTACAGAGACGGAGGGTTTCAAGATCGATACTATGGGTACATATCATGGTATGACACTAAAGTCGGTGACGGAAGGACCGAGCGTGCCCGCTGCAGCCCGTGCGCCTCAGACGCCGAATCATCCAAGACAAATGCCGCGTAAGTGTTAACACCTTTCTTTTTGTTGTATTTTAACAATGGATGTAAGAGCTAAACCAGTTGTTTTATTAGGAAATGACTTTCATTTTCATTTAGACTGGTAGTGGTTGTAACACTTGAGATTAAGATAGTATATTAATTTAAATATTTTCCGTTCGGCAGTGAAATATTTGAGCATTTTTATTCCTACAGTTCCATGTAGTGTTGAGGTTGGAATTTACTTTTCGTCAACGAACATCTTCTTTTCATTCTTTTTTTTGAAGTTATACTTCTTTAGGCGCGTTATGAAAAAATGATGAGAGTGAAATTTTAAGAAACGCTCGCATCACCGTCACACAAAAGTAACAGGTTGAAGTTGCCCGCTAAACCGCTCATTAACCACAACATTGAATACTGTGAAAATATTCAAGCAATAAAAAGGCATGCCATAACCATTAGACTAAACTCCTACTTACTAAATAAAGAAAGAAAACAGTACATATCTTATTTATTGTGGTTCATTAATAATTGTAGGTTTCTTTAAGTCTCGAAAAAAAGCTACCAACAAAACAGAAATAGAACCTCTATTGTGTTTTAAGGCTACCAACAAAATCGATATAGAACCTCTATAGTGTTTTAGTTTCACACAAGTGCGAATTATATATGTGCTAATAAATTATATTCAGTAGTGATTTAAATTGAATATATTGAATAATATTATTTACTATTCATAAATATTAGTGAAAAAAATTGTGCTTATATACTTTTTTAATGATGTCAAAAAAGTATAACTTCTGACGCGCGTACACCCACCCATGTTTTTTATTTAATATATACTATTGTATTGCATGTAATAATTGGATTGGAAATAAATGGGCTTTATTATTAATATTATACAACGAACATCTGTCCTGTTGGTCTAGTGGTTAGTGATCCTGATTGCTGAGCTCCCAGGACAAATAACTATGTGATGTGCATGATCAGTTATTCTGTGTCTGGGTGTAATTTATCTATAACTAGCAGCGCCTCGCGGTTTCACCCGCGTAAGTCCCGATCCCGTCGAAATATCGGGATAAAAAGTAGCCTATGTGCTAATCCAGGTCTCCAGCTATCTACATAACAAGTTTCATCGCAATCGGTTCAGTAGTTTTGGCGTGAAAGAGTAACAAACATCCATACATCCATACATCCATACTTACAAACTTTCACGTTTATAATATTAGTAGGATATGTATGTATTTAGAAATATATAAGTATGTTTATCAGCAGTCTGGTTACCATAGTACAGGCCTATTTTGGGATCAAACGGCCGTGGGTGAGATGTGTGAAGTTATTATTATTATTATATATTATGACGATAAAAAAAGATGCATCCCTTTTATTTCCTGGATCATTGCATCGAAAAATATTTTTAAATTGTTTTGTATACAAAAACTTTTCTTGTTAAAGAAAACAGCAGTATACGTGTGGTAGGCATTTTTTTTATATTATATTGAAGATAATGAAAAATAACTATTTTTGCAGTCAAATCACTCACTACTTCAAATATGTTAAATTAAACTAGACAATTTACTTAATCTCAAAGTAACTCTCTTTCTTTACTTGTAACTACTATAAATTCTACCGATATATTTTCCTTTGCAGTACAAACATAAATAATTTGTCTATTTTTTTAGTTTAGTAACAAATAATAAAATAATATAAGTGGACAGTTTACTCCCATTTACTTTACGTCTGTAACATTAATGTTTTATGTAGAGAATGGTTCAATGAGCACGCCGGGTCGGCGCGACCTGCTGCCGGTGACGGCGGCGCGACCCCCCCCCGGCTCGGGCGGCAAGCGACCCTCACGGACGCCCATTATCATCATACCCGCCGCCACCACCACACTCATTACTATGTACAATGTCAAGGACATACTTCAGGAGCTAAAGTGAGTAATGTCTGCAGAAACTTCTGATTGCTTTTCATCAGTTTTACACCACTAAGTCATATTTTACGATCATTGGATGTAGGAAAAATTATCATTAAAGTCTTCATAAAGCTAAAAGATTTTTAGATTTTCAATAGGCCATAGAATTTACAAATTTTGACATACTGATATAATTTTTTTTTCTATATATGTGAAGGTATTCTATGTAAATGTAATTTAATTAATAGATTGAGTGGCCATAAATAAATGACAAGTTCGCATTTTTTTGTACTTGGTTATTATTTACCTATACTTATACTAACTTTTAAACTTTCGCGGTCCATGATATAATATTCAGAGGTATGTATTATCTTTTCGTGATCGCGTTAGTTCCCGTAAATACGTAGATAATATTTTACCTATACCTATATATTAAAAGTTGCCATGCAAAACCCATTTATAGTAATTTTATTTTGTTGCTTGAACATTTACTTAATTAACTCATTGTTGCAGGTTTATTAGTATTGAGCAAAAGAAAACAGAGGGCGCGGTGCGTGAAAATGAAGTTTTATTGCAAAGAAGAAAAGGTCAAACGGGAGAGTTACCTAATAACGCAACTACTATGACGGTACATTTTTTTTATTAATTTTCTAAACATTATTATGCTAAGCAAAATAATGGAAATATGCATGTATCTTCAAAACAGCCTATACATTATTCTTTAATGTGTTTTTGTTTTATTTGTTCTTTAATGTGTGTTCTGTAATTTTGAAATTTGAATGGAACGAAACGTGACGTTTAATGTCGCGCCTTGTACGTGTAATAAACAACACAATACAATATTTTAAATAAGCTTTTCTATCCTTTTCAATAATAATTAATAGGTTTTTATTATCATAATTCAATAAAGCATAAGACACGTCCTGGTCCTTGGCGTCACAGAAAAAGCTCGCTGAAAATGCTATGTTGAAATCAAACGAACCTGGCTGTAGTTTTAGTTTTCTTTAGTGTAGTAACTGATTAAAAAATACATGCATAGTCCCTATTAAGTGTAACTATCTCTTTTGGTACACGAACCAAAATAAACCAATCCCCAATTCCAATCTTTAATTGGCAAAGTGCCCAGTTTACGGCAATAGGTTTGCCATCTATTACGTGAGTGGGACCAAATTATAGTTAGCAAATTATGGGTGTTTGCTAAATGCTTGTGTTAGGAGTGGGTTCACGTCGGTAGTGCTCTGGGTGGGGTCCGAACCCATTGTATGTATGTGTGTAAACCAAAACTGATAATATGAACTCAGAGCTCTATTCTGATTTTAGAACAATGTAAATTGACGCTAAGTTATGTAATGTGACGTATATGTTAAGAATGTAATGTTGATTTGCAATGCATAAATTTTAAACTTTTTTTTTTAAGTTACAAAATAACTTCCCAGCGTTAGGGCATTAGGGAATAAATCTGTGCTGTGGCAGTGAACTTATTAAATTTATTAGATTTTAGACCTCTACCTTCTTTTTACTTACTATGTTTAGGTACCTTATCGCGTCGTAGATAACCCAAGTAGACTATCAGCAGCGGAATGGGACCGCGTGGTTGCCGTGTTCGTTCAGGGTCCAGCATGGCAATTCAAAGGCTGGCCGTGGGATGGAAACCCAGTACAGATATTTGCAAACAGTAAGTGGTAACATTATTATTAATTGTATTATGTAAATGTATGTTACTCCCCTTGTAAAAATAGTGCACAAATAAAGAGTTATCTATCTATCTAAAGCCGAATCCGCACGTTTGCCACTTGCCACAAACGACAAACCTCTACAAACGTTCAAACATGTGGATGCATCGCAAGTGCCACAAGCTTCCTTTGATTTGGGCGTCAAAAACCGACAGAGTTCGGATCGACTTCAAGCCAAGCCAAACATTTGGCAAATCGAGCAAACACACTATCCACACGTTTGAATTTGTGACTGCTTGTTGAGGTTTGGCAAGCGTCTGGCGCGCATAAATTTATTGAGTTTTAACTGTATATCCTTCATTTTCTTACATTGAGCAAGAAACTTGAATTATGTAGATCACTCTAAAAGCTTTCGAAAAAGAAATAAAGTAGGTGGCTAGTATCCATAGTAGTACCTAAATGTACGAATACTATGAGTAGTTATATGAACTTCTGTAATAAGCTATGTTTGCCTTCGCAGTTACAGTTTCCAGTAACTATTTATGTAATGTAGTAGGGTTTTTTGTTTTTTAATTTATATTAACAGGTAATTATACAAAGACTATTCAATTTCAGTATGCGCTTTTCACTTGAAGTTCGATGAGATGAAGCTGGACACCAACGTGGCTCGCTGGGCCGTCACTGTACTCAACCTTAGTCGCACCAAGCGGCACTTAGACCGTGCTGTATTACTTGGATTTTGGGAGACACTTGACAAGTATGTATATGGTTCTTTATAATTTATTGCTATTTAAGCTATTTAAGGAATAATAAATAATTTTGAATGCCATTACAGTATATTAACACTAGTTGACCCGCGCAACTTTGTCCGCGTTTGTAAATTTGCACGTTTGCAACATTTTTCATTGATGCTCGGCCCCTATTGGTTGTAGCTGTTGTTATATAGTTTATAGCCTTCCTCGATAAATGGGCTATCCAACACTAAAAATTTTTAATTCGAACTAGTAGTTCTTGAGATTAGCACGTTCAACCAACCAAACAAACAAACTCTTTAGCTTTTTAATATTAGTATAGATTAGTAAAAAAGCCATCATCATCTACCTGCCCTTTTCTCTCAAAACATTAGGGTCATCGCAATGTGTAACGTTGCAAAGGGCTTTGGCTGGTTTCTCGTATAGCCGGCTGGTTTCTCTTGTGACCGGCTAGTTTCTATTGTGACTGGCTGGTTTCTCCTTCTGAATATAGTCGTTTTAAGGCCGGAAAGAAGGAAGAAGGCAAATTAAGGAGAGGAATCCAAGTCTTGGATGGGGAACGGGACTGAGACTGCAGTAGCTCGCAGAGGCCGGGGTCGCGTGCCCGATTGTTCTATATTTCTTATGACTGGATATGCTACTAGGACAGGAACAAAAGCTGGCTGGGTAACAGTAAAAATTGTGGTGTCTAAATTAAATTCATATTGAATAAACAATTCGTTCATTTAGGCTCAATAGTATTTTATGTCAATTTTATGGTTATATTAAGACTTCTTGTAAACAATGATGACATGCTATTGTTACAATAACTAATTCAAATATCTGTTGTTCCAGGCACATGATGAAGAATAAACCGCACCTTAGGTTCTAAGTTTGCTGTAGCTATATAGTCTATCTATTAATATGTAAAGCCATGTGAATATCAGATTGCCCTTAAAAGCAAAGCGAATCTAAGTCAATTCGTACCATTAAGAAATATTTTGGCATATTTCTATTGAAGAATATATATATATATTGTATACCTAAATTAATAAAAATATTGTTCATTGTTGATATACATACATATACTCAAGTTTTATAGCAGTCTTTTTGTTAGTTGCTCCCTTTACTTACAGCTGGTGTTATAGGTAGGTACATTATAACACACACTTGTCGACCAATTAGAGGAGATTTGTAAATACTTAGTAAATATTTTAAAATTGAAGTCTAACATACACAAGTGAATTCATGTATAGACTTAAAATAAAATAACAGTAGTTTTGTTTAAGGTATTGTTTTCTAGTGCTCAGATAATCTAGGAAAAGATTAACATGGTAAATAATTTAATGAATTTTATTTGGTCTGAGCTTAGGAGAGCTTATAAAAAACGACATTAAAAGTGAAAACTGTTGACAGGAGCTGCTCTTGGTTTTCTGCTTTTGAGAAGGGTTCAGGGTTCCTAAATGGGAGGGAACGACTGTTGGTGGTTGGTGCCAGTATTGCAATTGGGTAGATTCTTGTCCTCAAAATAAATATATGTATAATATTTTGCCTCACTGGGGCAATATTATATTTAAAAATACCCGTGAAAATTAATATCTGCTTTTATTTTAAACGCTTTTAATTTATTTAATGTTTATCAAATCAACATTAAAAGTGAATAATTTGACAACAGTAAGGGGTGACGTCATGTTTCAGTATTTCATCCAAAAATGTACCCACCTTCCGTTTTGACGTTTACTAAAAAGATTTTGATTAGACTTGACAGACACCCTATTGGTTATAAACAAATAACCGCCTCTTCACCACCACCAGAAACCACTTACCATCGGCGTAACAAGCTTGTTAGCCCTTTTTAGTTGAATAAAAACAACGACAGTTTCCTTTAATTATATATTTGTATATCAAGACAAAAGAAAAGTCAGTTCAGCCGGTACTGCGTTATTAAAAACTAACGGATACGGTGCGCCTGTAATAACTCCAGACAATAGAGTAGATAATAAATGTATTTTATCGTTAGCTACCAAATGTGATTCTATAATTGTGTGCAATATTTCATCAAATATGTTTCTTGTTCGGATATTAAAAAACTTGACAAGACTAATTTCTTATGCTCCTGTCTAAATCTAATGTTCACAACAAAATAAAATATGATATACCGCAATATTGGAGGCGCCGCCAGTCCTTTGAGTAAGACAAGACAATACATTTCAAATTATAAAGCAGTTGCACCACAATCCCAACTTGATTTTAATATGAAAGTAGGTATTGGACAATAATATGAAGTTAGCTGGCTGATTTTACGTACATATTAGTACAATGATATTGTACTACTCAATTAGTAAAGATACTGCCAAAATATTTCAAATGGTATAGAATTGAGGTAAAAAGATCTGTTGATCTTTGTTTATTGAAAGCAATAAATTGTTGAACATAGTCTGTTTTTTATTTCTGCAATAGAACAAATGGACAAGAGGTGCTTAAGAGAAATAACAAACCGTTATTCATTATTTGATATAGTTTCGTGTCAGTCGTTTTAATACAACTGTCCCACTTTCTCTTAAACCGTAATTCACAATGTGGTGGAAAAATACTAACTTAATTATTTAGTTGGCTTAGTTACTTTATCTGTAGATACAAGAATATGTTCCCTTGCGTCCGACCGTCTTCAATGACTACTCATTGCACTGTAATCGTTGACAGACTGAAAATCTAATTATCCTAATCAGTATCCTGATAGTGCTTTTTTAATAGATATATTGACCCAATTACATACATCTTTTAAATGGTTTTAAGGAATTTCTTTTTTTTTCAACGTAATTGGGACGGGACTATTATTTTAATCGTTGGAAGATCTCTAGTTCTGGTATATTGGATCTAATTTGGATTAAATACGCATTTTTCACTATCACGACTGTACCGGAGCATATTTCGGATTTGTAAGAGGCATCCACACATACCCGGAGGCCAGCTCGGCGGCCCCTTTATTTCCGACAGCCGCGGCTGTTGAATGCCGACGCCAGTTCGATTTCGGCTTTGGCTAAAAGTGGTAGAAGTAATTTATGGAGACACTAAACATTGTACCGAGTGAAAAAAATGTCTCCTGTAGCCAGGTATCGAGTAATCGCTAGTCGATCGGAAGCTGACACAGCGTTTCTCGAATGAGAGTCAGTTTTTTATATAATAGGTCCAGTTAAATACAGCAATATTTCGAATTCTTCACTAGAGATCCTCAGAAAGGTGTTAAATTTGGAACGAATATTTTTTCAGTTTAAGTCGTCCATTCTCAAATGGTCAAGTATTGGAGAAACATTAGGCCTATTTTGTAGACTTGTCGGATCTAATATCTTAGTTTCATCTTGCGTTTCTTTTTATGACGTAATATACCTACAACACTGGAATAACCAGTATGAACGTTGTCGAACATATTCTACCTCTACCTTTCTTACGTACACCGCTAAATTCGACGATATTCACAACAGTGCTGCGGCAACTACGGCCTGAAGCCAAAATTAGCGGCAGGTCGGCGGTATAGCCGGCGGCATGTGTAGATGCGCCTTATCTAATGTCGGCGTTATGAAAGTGTCGCACAGAGGCCACAAATTTGTAACTGTTCATACACTAATCGATCCTGCATTGGAGAAGGTACACTAAAACGTAGTTATTAGAAATGACGGCCTCGAGATAACAAATTTAATTAATTAGAAATCCTTTTGAAAAACTGATTTCCTCCTAAATAAGTTATCAAATTCTGTCCTTGCCTTAATTTCGTCCTGACGTAGTACACCTACATAACAGTAGGATTTTTTTCGTAGATAACGCAGCTGATGAAAATTATTTAAAAAGAACTGCTAAGGGGTTATCCTTTAATCACGATATAGTGCAATAAAAAGAAATGTGGTTTATTTATCTTTATTAAAATTTTATTTCAATGATAGTATATAACAATAAATAATTCTGATCTCTTTCAGAGATAAGTACACACATATGTAAGTATAGGTATGTATTTTATGATATTTTCTGTACACAAAATAAACCATAATTTTTACCCATAACAATATCACATCGTTAGGTGTGTACTTTCTGTGTGCCCGTCTTTGCTTAGTATTTAATTACTATAAAATTATGTACTCTTCAAAACGTAAGAACTGTTAGATATACGATACAAAATATTGGGCATAACCGAAATATATTTAAAACAACATCTAATCATAATTTACCTAAAGTGTATTTAAAAACGAATAAAACACAATTTAACTTTTAATAATATCAAAACATTTAAGATCAATGGTATCGTTTGCCCCGGTAAGGAATGATAGGACCAAAATTTACCGGTCGCAAACATCAACCTTCAAAACTAGAACAACCCTTATGTAAGTGAAAGATCATAGGTAAAATAAAGAATACCTACACTCCAACTATGAATAGGTATATCTATTACACACAACATACTGATCAGAATAAGTATGTATAACGTTTCGGGCACACCAATTGATTTGTTCATAAAGATCAAAGATAAAATGTTTCGCCTTCACATTGACATTGTAATGCTGGTCAAACATATTCCATCCTATTATTAAACATCTTCAGAGTACTTTATTAGCTCAAGTAGACGCCTAGTGAAATCAATGAACGATATTGACACTCACACAAGGGTTATTATCTATATATTGTTACACACACTTTAGTCTTTCAAAAAGGACAATAATTGCGCCATTATTTTATATAAATAGTGATAAAAATATAAGTTTTTTGTGAAGTTTTTATACCTCTTGTTTATTTTTAAGAAATGGATGTAACGCTCGATTGAAAGGATTGATTGTGGGATTCTGCAGATAGGTATTTGACTTTCTAATTACTTAGCGAGCAACTACCGCCTCAAACGAAACTATCCCCTGTAACCATTATACTTTATGCAATCCGAATATAATTAAATATATTATATTAAACAAAATAAAACACATTGCTATACCTACTGTAGTAACTATATAGCTGGCTAATGAGAAATGAGCTATAAACTATGAGTTTAGCACAATCACTCATAGTGATGCGAACGGGGCTTGAGTCTTATCGGGACCAACTCTCTATATGTAGCGCGAATGTTATTATTTTATAACATACAAAACAACCTGACTGCCCGTTGTGTTAGGCGAGGCTTAAGGAAAATATACTCACAGTACCATCAAACTATAAACAGGTAGATATATATAGCTACAATTATGTTGTGTTAAGCCACCTGCACATTTCCATTAAAGTTTGAGATCAACTTGATCCACTGTCTTTGTATGTTAGGCTATAATATGGTAATTATTGGGTAATATTGATTAAGGTGCAGTGCAGTAGGTATACCGCAGGGGTGACATCAATTAATATCTGCGACATACTGTTCAATATTTACAAATTTGTAATATTTTGGGGTCGTCCATTAATCGTTGTGATGTCTTTTAGCAAGTTTTTAATTTGCTCTGGTGTGTGTAAGTGATGAGGTTTTAGACTAACCTACGACCCACTAGCCAAAATCACGTATATTTTTTTATAAAGTTTAAAATATATTTAAAATTTTCAAAATATTATTTTTAAATACAGATATAATCGCGCGTTCTACGAAAAATTAAATACACGTGATATCTCACTCCACCCCCCCCCCCTCCCCCCTTGTGATGTTTCGTGATTTTTTCCGAACACCTCCTCCCCCCCCCATTGCGAGCCTCGTGATTAATGGACAATCTCTTTACTGATGCGTATCTTTTAGTCATATTTAATAACTTCAGTGTCTGACTGTACTAGGAGGTCGTTTGAAGAAAGGTACTTGTGAGTAGTCTGTAAAACATATTCTTAACCCTCACCTTGCACGTACTTTAACCAACAATTATTATTGACCTATTATTGTGGTATCAATAACCAATATCTACCTCGAAATGCATACCCCATAGGAATGATTCGTGCAAACTATTGAAATGAACGATGACTTTACTATCTAAGTTATAGCAAAAAATATTGCCTTCCATGCCTATTTTAAAACATAGGCTCATAGTTTTTATAAGTACAACAATATCTTATTTGTTTTAAAAAATAATGTAAAAAGCTTTACGCCGCAACATCAAAATACCATGTAATTTTATTTTTTGTAATATTAATATTTACTATATCAATATACACCAACTTATTGCGTTTACACAATATCGAGGGCAATAATTTTGGGTAAGGAACATACCTATCAGTCAAAAAAATTAAATTAAGTTTTAACTAACAACTATATAACTGCCCCCGGTTGTTATTTAAGGAATTCATGTAACACAAATAAAGTCTTTTAATTTCTTGGTAACATTGAGGTTGGGTGAAAGGACCAAAATTGTTAACAATGGTGCCGATTATATTGTACACTCGACTAAACTAAAACCTGACTTAATTTCTTCATATGAAATCAACCTAGTGTTCTTCGTAATAAGGTCTATTTGTTACTAGCATCTATTTCTCAGCGCCGCTAATTTCAATAAAACCTGTCAACGTATACTCAACTTTATTTCCACGCAGCGAGAGTCTTCATTTTTTCAAACGCTGTATAATTGCCGTATAAAAACTTGTTCAAAACGAACAAGGATGACGTGTTTTTAATCTACACCTACGAAGACGCTTACTAAAAACACAGAGCAAAAGAGTTGGCATTCAACGGATAGCGGATCTCGCTACGTGGTATTAAAGTTTATTTAAGCGTATCAGACTTTAGTCGACAAAAAAATTGCTTATTTCGATAGCGACATATGTTACCTACTTGTTTCAATTTGAAATAAGACCTTGTTTCTGAGTGTGCAAGGTTTACTTCTTATATAAAGAGAATTTAGTGGATTTTAATTTAGCGAGTGAAGTAACAAAATTGGGCTAATAATGTCGAATTAACGGGACACGTACAATAATAACTTTAAGACTCGATGACACTGCTTCAGTATTCAAATGTGGTTGACGTGGGCACCACCTCCAGCGCCATTTGTAAGAAAACTGTTATTTTATCTGTAATAAAAAAATTGTATAAGTACATGTATTAACAAAGTTGTCATTTCGACTAATTATACCTACGGAAGAAACGTAGATAAGGTTCTGGATCTATCTACGCTTCTTATCGTACTTAGGCTCTTCTTACGCTACTTAGGAGGACAATAGTCTGACTCATATTATAAACGCGAAAGTTTGTTTGAATGAATGGATGTTTGTTACTCTTTCACGCAAAAACGTCTAATAGATTTGGATAAAATTTGGCACACAGATAGTTTATAACCTGAATTAACACGTAGGTCACTTCACCGTGGTAGACGAGGCCAAAAGGTAGTATAATATAATATTTAGGTTCGCGTAATTAGTTTATTCTTTAATTTGCACTTTGTTATTCGAAAGTTTTTTTTATTCTTCTAATAGAAGTTTCTTTGACAAGCGGGATCGGGGAATAGTAAAGATTAAAACAAAAAAAAATCATAGGTATATATCTATACTAGCAGCGCCCTACGGTTTCACCCGAGTAAGTCCCGATCCCGTAGGAATATCGGTATAAAAAGTAGTCTATATGTTAATCCAGGTCTCCAGCTATCTACGTACCGAGTTTCATCGCAATCGGTTCAGTTATTTTGGCGTGAAAGAGTAACAAACATCCATACATCCATACATCCTCACAAACTTTTACGTTTATAATATTAGTTGGATATAGTGGCTGGCCTGTTGGTCTAGTGGTTAGTGACCCTGACTGCTGAGCCAGAGGTCGTGGGTTCGATTCCCACCTAAGTCTGGGTGTTCTTTGTGTCCGTTGCTTGTATGTTTGTAAAGTCCCCCGCGACACAGAGTAATTCCTAATGCGGGAGTTGTCTTTTAAAAAAAAAAAAGAATATAAAAGTCAATATATGTTTGTCCTCTTTGCGTTCCGAAACCATTGATCAGATTGTGATGAAACTTTGGTAGGGTGTTCTGGGGACGCCCTGTGCCCTGGCACAAAAAATATAATAAAAAAAAAAATGGCATTGCAACGCATGCCGGGAACAGCTAGTATAGAATAAAAATAAAGTAATAGTAAAAAGGAATATTAGTGTGTTAAAGATCCGTAACTTCTGATAATGGGCTTACGGTGATGTGTTAATAAACAATCTGTTCCGGCATTCTGTTTTGTTTGCTTGATTGGACTAAGTTCTACGCTAATGTACCAGCTTTAGAATTTTGTTAATAACTAATCAGCAATTACAGCGCCACTAATACCTATTACCGTTAGTTAAGCTCTAGTGATCACCATCAACACGTGAAGAGAATGTACCCTTTTTTAATCTATACAAATAAATAAAATTGGAGTGTCTGTTTGTAATATTAAAATAACCGCTTTTTACTAAGTGCATTTGGACGTGTATACACGGTACATATACCAAAACAAAATTTTTTACAATTTTTGTCTGTCTGTCTGTCTGTTTGTTTCGGCTAATCTCTGGAACGGGTGGACTGATTTCACTGGCAGATGGCTGGTGTTATAAGGAGTAACTTATGCTTTGATTTTGGAAAAAGAATTAGGGTTCCGCGCAAAATATATAAATACACGCGAGCAAAGCTGCTAGTTTTAAGATAATTGCGCACGGAGGTATATCCAATCATAGGTTTCCACCTTTTTTTTTACAGTTTACTTCTACATTGAGCGTTGCTGAATACTGACAGCTTGACAGACCTTCCGGCAAAAATGGTGGCAAACTAAAATTACGTGCAGTATGAGTCGACGACAACGACGACTGTAAAAGCTCACCTAGGACACAGCTGAAATAGTTAATAAGCAAGTAATAATAATAAAGTTGTTCTTTAATCGGGGATCGATAAGTCTTTAAAACTTTACCAAATAAATCAGCTTAGTGGTGAACCCTTTACATAGACCATTAGTTTGAATGTTCACTTTATCGAGCCATTATCCTCGAAGCCTTAAGGTTAAGTGCAAATAAAAACTAATGACCAACCTTACAATCTCTGTTTGTGTAGGTATAAGTATGTAAAGCTTACAATATCCACATTTAATAGGCTTGAACAGATTATTAATATTAGTAGGTACTAAATAGAAATTAAAAAAGTAAGTATTACGTTGACTTCAGTATACAAAGTAAATACAGTACCTATAGAGTATAGAAATAACAAATAAAGAATTATTTTCTTTAGAAACACTTAATTTAAATCATCGGACAATGGGTGTTTAAAAAAATATTTTTATACGGCAGTCAAAGATGATTTCAGATTAAATAGATATAATATATATACGTCGCTACAAGTGAGTGTACTCACTCAGACCGCATTACAATAGGAAGCAGCTAGAACATGACGCACACAAGTGACAGTTTTAGACTAGCATCATCTGTGAAATTCTTCTTTTGTGCCCTAGGGAAGTATTCTACGGGTTTAAGTGTTCAATATAAAATATTAACTTGGAGTGGATAACTGGACGACGATCAGATCAGACGGCAAAACGAGACTGACGAGTTTTGTTTAATAAGAGGATGTGGGGCGTGGATATTTATTATACATACTAACATAAATATCCAACTTTACCTTACTTAAGACTACATAAACATCAATTTTTGTAGTCGGCAAAATATATGCAAGTGTGTAGAACCGTTCCCAATCAGCATTACATAATACATACATACATCAAGCCGTGTATTGTCTGTAATTTCGATATTTCAGTAGGAAGAAATTCTTGGCTAGACAACAATTGACTGCCACGTTCAATAAGTTTATTTTTATTAAACATCATTATCATATTTGATGTTTTCTGCTATCTTTTTTGGTAGGTCACTTCGTGCAGCAAGCACGGGGCAAGCGACGTCTGTACTACCCAAAGTACAGATAAGATATTAGTTACTTCGTAAACCGAAGTGACGAAGCGATCCGTGCAGCGATGTACGAATTCTTGAGAGACGACTGTATCAGCAAGCGCGTGGCGAATCTTTGTGTGTAATGACCTCATTATGATAATACTCGGTGTATATACTAATGATTAGTCATTGAACACGTTAGGATTTAAGCGAGCACCCCCACCACCCTCCATCCCCGCCATTCCGCGAACTTAAAAACGCACCCGCGTCATAGGCGTACATAGAGGCCGGGTGGGCCGTGCCCACCCCAGAATGGTCGGATGCCCACCCTAGGATGTTTGGGGACTGATTCGAAATTATAGACTGGAAACATATCGGGTGTTAGAGAAACGCTCCCGAAAACGAAGACAGATGATAGTACTAATGATACCTTTGAATATAATAAAATTATGTTGACGAGAATCAACGTGACTTGCAACAGTAGTCAGCCTGTGACCTCGACCAGTGCAAGCTGGTCGAAACGTCAGGCGAATCAAAGGTACCTTTTAAATACGTGATCGCGTAATTTTATTATCATATATCATTTATGACAATTAGGTTTTATAAAAAAAGGGTACCTACCTTTATTATTTATAAAATCGGCAAATTAGATTTGAATTACATTTTTTTTCTTGGTAATTGTAATTGAGATTTGATATAATTAAATTAAGAAAATTAGGGACCTCCGGTCTTTCTTTAATAAAACACCGCATACCGATCAGCAATCTCTGGATAATGCCCCAGTCCTAGTACCAAGTACGTATTTTAACTCAAGTTTGAATAAACAAGTTTTGTATTTAAAGATCATAAGTGACTTAGGTACTCTTCAGACTGGACCATGTCAGCCCCGAATTGACTTCGGAGAAAAACTGCGGGCATTCAAGGCACAAAACTTTTTTTTCTTAGTTTTATCATGCGATCAGTTCTTCCGACTATGAGCAGATGTGGTGTTTGATATTATCCGGGTGGGGAAGTTTCTCATTAGAAACATCTTCTATAGGGATAAAGCGGCTTATTTATTACTGCCGAGTTCCGGGATCCTACGCCTTTTCAAGCAAGTTATGAAGTTGGGTAGTGTGAACTAGACAGCTAGTTGATTTGGATGATTTTCCAGTTTAGTTTTCTTTTTAAGAGAGCCTTTTACTTCCGTAGGTTGCAATAGTAACCCCAGGTGTTTGCGGTAAATCTCCTGTTAATATGGTGTACAAAACTGGGCCAAGTTCTGAGTCCCCCTCAAATATGTCGCGTAACCGTGATGTATATTCAGCCTCATTTACTTGAAAAATTCTATCGCTCAGATAGAATTTTTCAAGTAAATTCAGTTCCAGAATTCGATCGATAGAATCCGTCAGAACCAACGAGACTCAGGGACGATGACCACAGAGCCCCATTAATGCGCCATTACACTGAGGAGATACCCGAGATTGACCAATACGAGATAGAGGCGGCTCTCTAACAGCTGAAGAACAACAGAGCTCCAGGAGATGACAGAATTACTACTGAACTCCTAAAAGCAGGGACCCCGATCCTGAAAGAGTTAGCGACTCTCTTTAATTCTATCATCGAGTAGGGTTTAACACCTAAGGCATGGAGCGGGAGGGCGGTGGTATTGTTCTTCACAAAAGGCGACAAGACCTTGTTGAAGAACTACAGACCCACCTCACTCCTGAGCCATATCTACAATTTGTTCTCGAGAGTCGTCACAAATCGTCTCGCGAGAAAGCTTGACGAATCCCAGCCTGGCTGAGCCTTCCAGACTGGCGATACATCGTGGTGCTGAGAAGCTTATACAACACCGCCACGATGACCGTACAGCTCCAAGACCAGAGGACCAATCCCATAAATTTGCAGCGAGGCGTTAGACTGGGGGATGTAATATCCCCCAAACTATTCACCAACGCGCTTGAGGGCGTATTCAAGGCACTGGACGGGGAATTAATGTAAACGGGGAGCATATCTCGCACCTTCGGTTTGCCGGAGACATCGTCTTAGTAGCAGAGTCGGTGGAGCAGCTGGGTGAGATGCTGCACATCCTAAATAAAGCATCTCGACACGTCGGTCTTAGTGTGAACTTGGACAAAACCAAAGTTATGTTCAATGAACACGTCACACCCAGACCGATTGACGTCGAAGGGTCGACGCTCGAAGTTGTTCAAGAATATGTCTACCTTGGGCTTAGGTTATCCAGCTCGGTAGAAACAATTTCGAGAAAGAAGTCACCAGAAGAGTCCAGAGTTAGGTTGGCCAACATTTGGCAAACTAAACCTCAAAACCAAGGTCTTTCAGTGCGTCCTACCTGTAATGACCTATGGTGCCGAAACGTGGACACTTAGAAAGAAAAAAAGAAAGAAAATACGTTTATTCTGGCACAACTAAACGAGACGCTAACAGAATGAAACACTTAATTAACAAATTCTAACTTACGGTGAGGCTAGTCCACAAACTAAAAGTCGTGCAGCGGGCCATGCAGCGAGTAATGATTGGAGTCTCTTTGCAGGATAAAATTCGAAATGATGTCATTCGACAAAGAACTAAAGTTACCGACATAGCTCACAGAATAAGCACACTTAAATTGCAATGGGCTGGTCACGTATGCCGAAGGACCGATGGCCGTTGGAGCAAGCGGATCTTAGAGTGGAGACCGCGAATCGGTAAATGGAAGGTAGGACGCCCTGCAGCCAGATGGACCGACAACGACCTGAGGAAGGTGACGGAGAGGAAGGGACTGGATGCGGAAGGCGGAGGACCGGGAACTATGGCGCACATTGGGAGAGGCCTATGTCCAGCAGTGGACTAGAATAGGTAGAATAATTGATTGATTGATTAACTGTATAAACATTTTACAAAGCCTGACTGTCACACTGTACTTTACAAAAAAAATTAAGATTCTCTTAATATAAAGACTGGTCGTAAAATGGGAAGTTTCAGCACCACGAGATGGAACTGTCGGTATGAAAATTGTAGCGCTGTATACTGCATACATAATTATGATGCACTTAAAACGGCACTGGAAGAAGAAATATGTCAAAATAAAGACAAATATGTCGCGGAAGCCATACGTTTATTAACTTCGATCTCAAAACCACAATCCATTGTTTGTTTATACGTATTAGATTCGGTATAGAAGAGATAGAAGAGTTTGCACAAAAGCATGAACTTTGTCTGGAACCTACAACAAGTGAGCAAAAGAAAACATAATCGAGCCGGTGGAGGAAGCTGAGATAGAGACTTTTATATTTAATCTAAACTTGATAAAGAAAATTGGATTGATTTGCCATTCACGGGCCAGTGAATATTGGAAATTGATCATTTAATAGTTAATATGAATAACAGATTTGAAAGTATACCTTTAGCAAAATCGATCGATGTGATTTTGAATCTCAAGGTAGAAAGCTTTTTGTTGCTAATTATAATGATATTCTCCAAATTAATGAGACTCTTTGAAGAGCAGAATGTTTAATAATGAAAAAACATGCTAAAAGAAAAGGAGATTACATTAGAAGTATTGTAGAACGTAAAACAATAATTGTGTCCAAATCTCTTTAAATTTATCCAAACTGCAATAGTCATTCCAGTCAGCTCAGCAGGATGCGAGTGGAGCTTTTCAACAATGAAGAAATAAGAATAAAGACGTGGCTGAGGTATACTAAGGGAGAAGAGGGGTTCTCAAGTACTACCCTTCTTCACATAGAAAATAAGTACGTCAAGGAAAACGTCACACCAGAAAAAGGTTTTAATAAAAAAAAAATTTAAAATGAAAACATAGCTTATATTACGCTGGTCTTAATCAATGATGCTTAAAAGTCAAGTAAAATTACTTTAATGCCTTCGTTTGACGTCTTATACTATACAGTGTGTATATAGGTGTATATGAAAATTGAACACTTACTTAAATCACTAAAAGGGCAAGACTCTAGCAAGCAGTAATAAAAAGAAAATTAAAAAAAAACTATCCGTTTACAAGTTATGACCGTTTGAATTTATATTCTATATTTACCTCCGTTTCTCAAAAAGCAGGTGGAATGTGTAAAGTAAAAGATTTTAAATCGTACATATTTTTTATTTTGGAATTTTTTATTCCGTTACTAAGATAATCGTTAAAAACTAATTTCGAAAACTTTTTAAGTTAGTTTTTCTGGATTTTCTCAATAACTAAGTAAATATTTCGAAAGTAAAAAGTGGAGTAAGATTTAAAATCTTTAACTTTATAAATTCCTCCTGCTTTAATGAGAAACGGAGGTACCTGGAAATTTAAACGGTCATAACTTGTAAAAGGGGAGTTTTTTTCAAAAATTAATTTTTGACTGCATGCTAGAGTCATACCCTTTCAGTAATTTAACTAAGTGATGCATTGTCAGATACACCCTGTATACTTTGTGACTGTATCGCTCTTAAATTCATATAGCTATTTAAACATGCGAAATATAATGTTACGTTAGAGTGACAAAGTTCATAAGAAGTGTAATTATGAATGTATGTATTACTCTATTTATGAATGATGATGCTAATCGTGCTAAACAACTGAATTCGTCGTATCTCAGGTTAAGGGCCAGGCCCCCCCTGGACAAATTCCTAAATACGCCAATGACCCAATGCAATGCCTTAATTTGGAGTCATCGGTTCCCGTAGTAACTAGTACGACAATGACATTGGCAAATGAAATAGTATAATTATTAAATACTAACAGCATGTGTCATTTTCTCATGTCTTTATTTTTCCATAGTAGGTTCTAAGTATAGAAACTTAACGAGATAAACATTTATGTAGTACATTTAGTACCGTCAAATCATTTACTTTTAGTAGTAAAGTATCTCTTTTTGAAAGTCTATTAATTGTAGTCTTTAAGTCTTAAATTTAGTTTGGGTTTAAGTTTGGTATTTTAGTTTAACACACTATCCAATTGTTAAGGTTCGTGTTAACAGTTAACTTCATACGTCAAATTGAGGCGTTAACTACTGTTACTGGACCTAGTAAACATCTTACCCATAAACGGCAGCGAAAATCCCCATTTCACGAAGGGTATGTAGACCACAAGGCCCGCGAGGATGAATGCAGCTGCATACAAGTACTCCCATTCAGGTTTATCCACGATGGGGGCCACTACCAAGTAGGTTGACACAACCAGCACCAGTATCGGTATTATTATCGGTACCTGCATATGAAAAATTTAGGTCATCATATTTGAAATTTCAATTTTAAAGTAGGGGAGAGTGGGTAATAGTGGTTCGGGGGGTACAGAGGATCATTCGCTATTATGTGCAACAAATGCTTAGTAGTTGGCTGCTCTTAAATACCTCCATCAGCTCAAACAATCTTTACCAGCCATGGTATGAAAGCGGGAAGGCGTACTGCGATATTCCGGTGAACAGGCAAGAACAAAATAATTATTTTATTTTTCGTTATTTGGTTGCTGTTTTATGCTTCCTATACTTATAATTAAACGTCTACTCGTTTTATTATTAAATGTAAAGTATATTGTTTTGACATCAGAAATGTCTATTTTATCTATTTTTTGCTCAACGACCGTCATTGGGTCATAAATAGTCAAAACTTGCCAGATGTTACAAAAGTTGCACTACAACAAATTTTCTGGATATGAAAAGAGAAAAAAAGGCATGGGCATGTATTACTTCAATATCGCCTTTTCTAATATTAATTTACGTTAATTTGGTATAAATTTTATTTCAGGTTGTAAGGATTATTTTTGTAGTTCTTACTAAAGAAGTATTTTTGTTCTTAATTGTTGGGGTCTTGATAATATTTATATCATAATGTTGTTGTATATTAATTAAAAGTTTACTACTAAACTATATGTTGATAATTGATTTTGAAATGATTCTATGGGAGACTGTTTTTTTAATTATAATAATTGTAATCTTTGCAAACTTTTGGAAGACTGTTTATAATATCGGATTAAAGACTATGGTACACGTCAATGATCGCTAGTATCAAAACAATAATCTTTATACAGGTTTTATTTTTATAGGTTCAGTGTACATCTGATCTACTGTCACCCATTCACAAGTGATCACAGGGTCACAGTGGATTGTTTCCCAACCTTTCTTCCAAAGACCATATCTTGTAAATTTATGCATTTATTCATCAACTGATGACCTTTTTCTTTGAAGATTTAATACTCTTCCTATAATTTAATTGTAAAACCAGCGGTATAGCGATAAACCTTGTAACTGTAGGAGATAGAAAAAAATAAAATTATCCACTGTTACCCATGCTTCCCGTTCGCAAGTGTATACACAAGTTTTAATTTAAAACTACCAGTTAATAAATTGTACTTTCAGGAAATTATTGTTATTTTGATTTGACATTTGAAGAGCGTGAAACTGGCATTTTGTAACGATTTTTTCCGAGATTAAAAAAAATAGGCTACTGCAATAAGCAATTAATTATATCCTTTATAATTAATAGATATGAAGTAACATCCAGTTTTTAAACAAATAACTGGCTTAGGTATTTATTAAAGATATACATACGGTTTTACTCACGTGTGTATTTCAGGATGCCCGACTACTTTCAGACCCGACGGACCCTTAATCAATGAACTGGCGTATTGTCCTACAATAATCGACGCTGTGGCAGTTGGCGAGGCGACCACTTAACCATTGCGCAGTTCGTGCAGTTATATTCTGTTGTAAATTAATATATACTTACTAAAATATGATTACTAATAAAATCTTGTACCTTATATGGTCGGGGAGCATGAGGCTTAGTGTACCTCATGACGATCAAAGCCAGCATGGCACCACCGTAGAAGATCCATGCGGTGAAGGAGAAAAAGTCAATCAACGAGTCTATTGTCCCGGATAACACCATCGCTACTGCTATCAGAGACTGCAAAAAGACAGAATAAGGCACATGTAAATTCTTATATTTTTGAGTATATCGCATACCTAAAGTCATAGGTGAGCAATTAAACCCTATCCCAGAATAAAAATCAAAACAGGTAAAAGCTCCACTTTGGATAAAAAAATAATAATTGGAAGTTTACACGCTTCCCAAATCTCAGCTTTCATAAGCTGAGATTCGCGAACGGGAACGGAGTGAAAGGGGTTGTTTGGATTGGCTTGCATGGTGTTGGAAAAAGCTTGTCGCCGATCCAGTTTGGTGTAGGTTTTTGACCACAGATCAAAGGGTTTTGCGACAAACGCTTGCAATGTTTGTATTGCTTGTGATCTCGCGTTGAACTATAACCCTTTCTTGAATAAGTATTACCATAATAAACTTTGCATCTGTAATCCCAAACATGAGAAGCATATAAAACAAGTACTGTAATGATTTTATTTTTTCAATATGAATTCACTGAACAAAATTTTACTACTGTTTTACACAAATAGCAGCTTCTTCTAATTAATTGTCAATTTAACTTTGACCTTTATTTGCTGTTAAACAAAAGCATTTAGCGACTTTAAACGTGTCTCATTTTGTAGGTAATTTAATGGAGAACCAAAAAGCTTTGGGCACATATGACGAAAAGCGTACTGGAAACGAGATATCACACGACATGTAAAAAAATTCTTTCTTTTTTCGTTAAATTGTTATAAAAAATGGCGCCCCACTTGTCGAGACTGAGTAATCGATTTCAATTTGATACATTTTTTATTCCATTTTTGATCATAAAACAGCTAGGTTGACTGGGTTATTACCTAAAATCACAAATGTAGCAATAAAACCCCATCCCAGAATTAGATAAATAACACAAGAGGTAAAAGCATAAATATTGCACGAGAATCACATTAAAAAATATATGATGGGAATTTCAACATATAATTTTTTTTTTGGTTTCCTTTTTTAGCCTTAAACTTACGTGGAATATCAATCCAGGCGCAGGGGTGAATCGACGCACGTGGACATACGATAAAATGTCCAGTAAATGTCCTTCTCGAGAAGCTGCAAAGCATAACCTGAAAATGTTAACTTAAAATATACACATCCGCATAACAGATGTTAAGATTTCTTTGAATACGTGATATCCAGATCGTACTCGATGTCGCTCGCTCGCTTGTGGCCACAATGAGAATGAAAGGGTAAAAAACAACTTTTGCTGCTGTATGCTGCAAAAAAGAAACCCATACGTTTTGTGGACTTGTACTAGATATTATGTTTATATCAGCTAAATTAAAACTAATACTTTCCTCAAAGTGGTTACTCTTAGAGGATAGAATAGAGGAAAAAATAACGAGAATTTGGGTAAGGGTATGGTAGTTTTCACAAAAGGAAAAGTGGAAGGGGAAGCGTAAATTGTAAGAAATTGCAACATACCTTCCAGCAACAAATAAGGTGCCATTAGCAGACCCGAATGTTGAAATAGTAACAGCGAGCGGCATGAGCCAAGCCATGGGACCCAGGAGACGGTTGCCGAACGTGACAGCCACAGCGTCACTATCCGTCATCTCGCTCACCGACATTACGGCCAGGTATGACACGTTCACTAATGCATAGCATAGCGTCACTAGGGGGATGCCGATTATTATGCTCAGGGGCAGGTTTCTAAAATCATAAAAAACAGTATATATGTACCACACCTTACTTATATAGATCAAATCTTTTAGATCAGATATTTTGGCTAGGTAAAACACAACATTTCGCAGTTTGTATTAGGGCGCTACATAAGTTTTGTTTCACTTTGTGATTTTGTTTTTCGAAGTAATCTCGACTGGCAGTAATACAGATATATTATACTTGTAAACCAGATGCTGAATCCATTGCAATATTCCTCTGGAACACAGCCGTGTATAAGTTCGTCATCGCTCGAAAACTTGCGGGACGCAAGTTTCAATTGTTTTTTTTATATACAGGAATAGGCAAAGTCGCATGGCATTAAATCCGGACTATAAGGAGGGTGTTTTGAACAAATTTGCAATTGCAAGCAATTTGAATTTGTAGCAAAGCAATTTGATTCATGTTTGGTGCAAATAGTCCGTAGTCTTGCGCATGATCGGTAATTTTTAAGGCTTTTAATACTTGTGGTTAACATTTCTCTGTATACCATGCAGCAGTAATAGTCTTGCACAACCGTAACCAAATATTCTTCCCTTAGTCAAAAATACAGCCACCATTGTTTTCTTTACGGATTGGGATATTTATACAGAAGTCGGCGGCGGTTCATCTTAAAACACAGACACTTTACTATGGGCTGGCTGGCTGTTTTATTGCGACGTTCCTACTAAATGTAGAAATATTACAAACAATTTTCATTATATGTAAAAATCGAGTTCACGAAGTTCAGCGCATCAGTCATCAAATGCGGTCTTCCTCCAATAATTTTAGTACAGTCTCAATGTTCTTATCGGTAGTCACTTCTATCGGCCTTGCATCATCCTCCAATTAAAAATAGCGGTGATTGGATTGAATATACGTACCACCGTTCTATAGTCCTTACAGATTTACAAATTTCCCTCAGGGCACTTTTGTTCAGTTAAAGCACGCTTAAAGTTATAAAAAATGATTACACGAATGTCATAAAGAGAGAAGCCCGCGATTTTCATGAAGGAAATTAATTTTAAATCAATCAAACGATTCCTTGCCCCAAAATTAGTTTTATTTTATATAGAGTTTGTGTATATGACTTCAAATCACAATATTATGAGTTTGGATACGACAAAACTTATGTAGCGCACTACGTATGTACCTATATTACACATTAGCATGGCAGCCCGTCCCGGCTACACAAGGGCGGACTTTTGTGATAAAGAAGTAGAAAGGAGTATAACTTTACTCCTTTCTACTTCTTTATCACAAAAATTATAATTTATGCTAAATTTCATTGAAATCGGATGTTGGATTTTCTGTGTACCTGTGTTCTGTGTGACTGTGACAATGACAAATAAAGAAAGACCAAGTTGCTAAAACTCGTACCTACTTTATATAAATTTAATATGAACATTTGCCTGACCACCAAGAACGAGAAAGGGAATTGAGTAGGTTCCTTTCCAGTTGGGCTATAGGATAAAAGTGAGCGTTTCACGCCTTCAAAAGTCTATACCATTAGTAACACTTGCAGTTAGGTAAGTGTCATACTGTGCAAAAGGATCTGTAGTAAAAGGTCTGTGGTAAACAGTTTTTTACTAAATTAGCTGTCAGAACTCAACCAGGTGGATTAAAAAAAACAGCGAACTTCAATGCACTTCAAAGCGATTATACCATAAATCACTAATCTTGGTTTAAGAGTTATAATATAATCGATTTTGTGGACTTGTAGTGAATTTTTAATGTGCTGAAAAAAATCTCTTAAAAATGTAAGATATGGTGCTTTCGTCTGAAAAAGTTTTGCTTGATACATGTGTAGGCGAGAGAAAAGAAAACTATGTATAAAAATTTCAAACCTAATATCGTCGTTTAGAATCCAATATTCGCATTTCCGCCACCTCAGAGGAGTACCTACTTACTTACCTGCAGAAGCAATGACACTGTCAGACATAACAAAAAAATTAAATAATAAAGGCTGACACTTACTTGGATGGATTTTTTATTTCCTCAGTGACATAGTTGAGGTTATTCCAACCGTCGTATGCCCAGAGGCCTGTGTAGAAGGCTGTGGCAATGTTGCCCAGCGTGGCCGTGCTACTGTCGAAATTTGGCTCCTGTAAATGTCGCGTATTACCTGCACCATATCGAATACCAACAGTCAGTGTTTGTAACATATTTACGGCCCATTATGATATTTAACATTGAATATATTCGTGTATTGTAGATACTAAATGATTCTTGATGACAGGCTTCCTCAATAAAGCCTTAAAATAAATCGTTGATTGCGAAATGAATTCATGAATAGGTAAAAGAAGACCCCGTGTGTGATGTCGGTTACTTTACCTAATATCAATTTATAAGCTCCTCCGCACACGATGATAGCTATAGCAGCTAATTTAGCTGCTGTGAAAATGTTCTGTACGTTTGTTGCCAAGTTCACGCTGTAGCAATTAACTGCTAATATCATCACTGCAAAAGACAATTTCTAAATTATAGTTGAGTATTTACGGCTTCAACCGTCAACGTCTTATTGACCTTAATCGACTCGAGAGATATATATCAATTGAAATTCGTCTATTTCGATCTTTAATCAAGAAGATTGTTCAACATACCAATACATATAACTGCGACCAGTTTGACGAGGCAGTCCGGCGGTTCGCATTCTGAAACGAACGGTTCCACTGCGTACTTCGCAAAACTCAGACAAATTATAGCCATCTGTGACGGCTTCAGTACCAATGTCGAGACCTGAGAATATAAACAAACACTTAAAACATCCTTGTGTTATCTTACGTAAGATTTACTTTAGCATGTGGCGATGATTTGTATCTTCCCCGTAATTCTGCCTAAACTCTATTTAGTTCACGTAGCATGCATTGCGGTGTCATGATTCAAATAGTTCTCACAAATTCGTTATTATAATATTACGTTAATTACCCATGAGAATAGGAACGCGGGCGGTCCCCCGAACGCGTCCATAAAGTAGGCGTACTCAGCGCCTGACGACGTGTTCATTGTTCCCAACTCTGCGTATGCGAGCGCTCCTGTATAAAGAAATCATTCTGTTATACAGAACAGCAATACTACGTGTTTTGCAGGTAAACAAAAATTAAGACATATTCCAATAATGCGTAAAACTTGCCAAGTTTGATACTTGATACAACAATACAGTGGAATGTAAATTGTTTAAGAAGAGAGATTTTCTAGTGTCGTAGTCCGTAGATTGAAATACAATTCATAACAGTATCTAGCAATAACTATGTAAATTTAAAAATGTAAGTATTGTAATGTTCAAACCTCTTTTGAAGTTGGTAGAAGCTGGCTGGTAACATAATATTTGAATCGCTGGTTGTACTATATATTTGAATTATATAATTGTTAGAAGGACGAGGAAAAACGAGAGAAGACGGTTTGACGTGCAGACAGGGTGAACATCTGTCAAGTAGCCGCTCCTTTGATTCAAGAAGTTTAATTATAATGTTCTAATGGGAAAGTATCTAGTTTAGATTCCAAATATAACTAATATTATATTCGCAGCCTTTATCAATTGATATCCCAATAAACAATCACCCCTATCTCGAAGTTACCTCTCAGCCAAGCGAGGGCCTTACAGTATATAGATAACTTTTTCCTTTACCCTCAGTACCTACGTACCTATACGAAAAGTGTTGTTCAACTTTCGGTGTCGATCAAGTGTATAAAATTCAAATTGGATTTAATGTATTTCGAGACCTAATTACATAATATATCATAAATTTAGCGCTCGTGAAAAAAGTATTGAAAACATGTAAAGTAAACAAATGTTTAACAGAGCAATTGGTTTTTAAGCAACGCCGATGAATGAAACTGTTCGCGTACAACAAAAATAGAATCGTCACCAACGTATCTTTTGGAAGGTTAAAAACCACTATATAACTAGTGAAACAAATCAGAAACAAAAATGATTTGAGCTGTATATATATCAAGGTTCTCTTTAAAAGTAGGTAGGTACCTACTTTTAAAGTAGAGGTTGATAAATTAAAGTAGTTACTTCAAACAGCAATTTCAAGCGACAGACGACGACAATAGACATATTTATTTAGTGATATGGTCTCGTTAATGTGTCACTCACCAAGCAGTGAGAGCAGGCCACATGCCATCCAAATGATGAAGCTAATGCCCACTGAGCCTGTGCGGACCAAAAGCCCAGAGGGCGAGACGAATATTCCAGAACCTGCAACAAAAACACATAATTAGCATTTTGTCATTGTCTGCAATTGATAATTATTACAGTAAAGGCACAGATTAACATGGAAATAATCCGATGTTAATCTGTGCCCCTGTCGATTTTTTGGTCAGGTCATTAATAATTGTATACTAGGAATCATTTTTATAATTAAATGAACATCTTTCACTAATAAACTAAAAATAAAAGTTGCTACCTACACTAATCTATAGCTAATAGTGTTTAAATATCCCTAAAATAAAAACGGATGGATACTAAGTGCATAGACCGGTATAGTTTCGGATTGTCAATTAAGTTTTTTAAGTACCTACACATTTTATTGTTAATTAAGTAATTATTTTATTTATATTGTAGTTTTCAAATTGATTAATTTTATTCTAAATTACACTATGTCTTTCATGCATATGAATTAGAAAAATATTGGTGTTTGCTAGGTGCAGGTGCAGGTGTTTTGCTTATAATTATGTAGTTGCGCATTTAATAGCTACCTACTAATATAAGATAGACAATGGTGCCGATTCTATTGTACACTCGACTAAACTAAAACCTGACTTAATTTCTTCATATGAAATCAACCTAGTGTTCTTCGTAATAAGGTCTATTTGTTACTAGCATCTATTTCTCAGCGCTAAATTTCAATAAAACCTGTCAACGTATACTCAACTTTATTTCCACGCAGCGAGAGTCTTCATTTATTCAAACGCTGTATAATTACCGTATAAAAACTTGTTCAAAACGAACAAGCATGACGTGTTTTTAATCTACACCTACGGGAGACGCTTACTAAAAACACAGAGCAAAAGAGATGGCATTCAACGGATAGCGGCTCTCGCTACGTGGTATTAAAGTTTATTTAAGCGTATCAGACTTTAGTCGACAAATAAATTGCTTATTTCGATAGCGACATATGTTACCTACTTGTTTCAATTTGAAATAAGACCTTGTTTCTAAGTGTACAAGGTTTACTTCTAATATGAAGAAAATTTAGTGAATTTTAATTTAGCGAGTGAAGTAACAGAATTAGGGCCAATGTTAGATTGAAACTAAAATGTAACAACTATCAATAAAGAATAAATACAGTAAACACGACATTAGAAACAATCTAACGGATAATTTACACAATAACATAGGTATCTACTGTTGATTCACGTGCATAAAGTATTGCAAATATTAAAATATAGAAAAAATACAAAACTTAATTTAATTTAGGACCTTCCTATTTATTTTTGCCAGTCTGGTCTCATATAGTTCTACATCTAGGAGTTGGCATTACATTTGATTCAAAAAGAAAATTACTTGGCTACTTTACAACCATAATGGCGCGTTTTTCCTATGGTAATAAAGTATAGCTAGGAAACCGTAGATAAAAGTAGAACCACGTTTGTAGATATGTGATGATGATATCTTGATGACAACTAAGATTGCAAGATTATAATTGATGAAAAGAGTTGATCGTTGCCGGTAGTCTCTATTAAAACAGTATTTATAATAATTTATGATTATATTATATTTATTTAGGTGAAGTAATAAAAAATATATATTTTGTATTTCTATTGTATTTTGAACTACGGTCAAATATTTGCCAAACACAAGAAGCAATGGCTAGAAATCCTCAGTCACATTACGTATCTGTCCGCCAAGTCGAACAAAACAAACAAATAAAGGCACAGCCGTACAAGACTATCGAAGCCATTCAGGCATTTTCGAGCCTCTTTGTTTTTTTCTAGTGTAAGTATATGAATATTATGTGAATTGAAACAAATTGTTAAACGAAAATGAAACGAATTGAACAAATTAAAACAAATTACTTAAATACTGTAAATATAATATGGAAAACATATCGGATTGCTATTATCTCAAGACACCGATTAATGAAATTATTTTTGCTCTGAATAGATCGTTCATTAAGGTAGTTCATAGGTTATATTACATCATGCCCCTCTCGTTTAACCATAAACGTTAACGAATGTAGTAAACTCTTAGCAAATACGCAAAGTAAGATGTATAATCCACAGCGTATGCGGGCGAAATCGCAGCCAGTACCTAACATTTTATTTACGTTAAATATGTTCAGGGTGTAATACATGTCAAGCAAGTCTAGTAAATATTTATCCTCAGCCATATGCATATCTAAATTAATTTGCAAATTAAAACAAAAATCGTTGAGCTAATCCAATAATGAAGACAGATACACGTGACGAGGATTTACGTTTTAGTCTATTACTTATACTTAGTCAATGATTTTAAAAAGGTTTATAAAATTAGGAGATGGGTAATCTATTTGTTCGTTTACGTTTACCTACTGAACAGTTAACGAGCAGTTTGGGCATGTAATTTGTATCTATGAAGTATCTGTACTGCCATTAATATAATGATGAGATGCCATTAGGTCGGCTTTTCAAGTGTGAAGAGGCCGGTTGAATAATTAAATTTTTCATATAACATTTTCTATAAGCACTCCCTATTAAGCTGTTATTTACTCCAAAATCATAATACGAACTCATCTAACCTACCTAATGTATGTATGATGAGGTGCTCCTCAAGCTGAGCCCGTGTAAGGGAAGTGGCAACGTTTCTTTTCTGTTCCTAAGGCATTGTTGCTTTGACTAATGTACTGCCATTGCACCCTTATTATTCGCCTCTCTGTCACCACGTCTCCCTCTAATTAGCAGGGGGTGCAGTGGAAAAACAGCGAAAAGGCAAAGGGGTTTTCGCAGTCTCTGGATTCTTTCGGAGCAGCGGTCATAGTCTGTCACAGTTTTCTTACGGCCCAGAACGTACTCTGACCAGGAACAGTAAAAAATGGAATGGAATTGCTCGGAAGCTGAAGACACGGTTATACGTAGACGGCTAACCTGTAACTCTGACAGGCAACGCTCATATGTGGATCTTCGGGGCAGCGAGGAAGAAAACCTCTGAAAAAATATTTTTGGGCATTTCAAGAGAGTAGACGGAGTAGCCAGAAATGGCGGCCAAGATCTATCGACGATTGGTATCTTCGGTGCGCATATAACGTCTTCTCAGCAATAGATCCGATGCTGAAAGATATCGAGATTTAGCAGCTTTGATTTTGGTTGCTATAATTGCTTCGGCGTGCCTTCGTGTTACACATTACACACACACACACACACACACATACACACAGCTTTTACCTTAAACTACATTTTTTGTACGAATTTCTTCTCCATTTCTTTAAAATATTTTATTTTCATCGCTTTCATTATAGTCATTATCAGCTAATGTTAGAGGCAACAAAATTAGCTTTTGTGAATAGGTATCAATGAACAGTTCTATGAAAGTTAACCTAACCTAACTAGTGCAGGAATAAGTACTTACCAATCATAGTGCCGACAATTAGAGCCACCCCACTGAAGAGTCCCACCCGTCTCTTGAGGTGAACAGGGTCGTCCGGAGCTGCGTCCGACCCCTCCAACTGCGTGATAATTCACAAAAGCGTGATGTCAATAATAAGGTTCTTATTTAAGGCCAGTTTCTACTTCACACTCTTTGTTCTTCTTCTTCAAGTCAAGTCATGGACCAACGTCATTCATCCCATAATAGTAGGTCAACTAAGTAAATACAATTGTATAGTTGAATAATATAGGACCATAAACGGGCCATTCCTTTTATTCGGAATCGATTTTTTTTTCTAAAAAGTCTACTAGTAACGTGGGTCACACATTACTAGTATTCTTGATTCTTTCCTTTCAGTTAACAATTAAAAAATACATTAAATTTTATGTAAAGTGAAGACAATAGAGCGTGTTAGAAGTAATATAAAAATCTTTTAACATAAAATTAAACCGACGAAAAGAACTAAAAAGCAACAAAAAATAAATAAACCTTAAGTCTTAAGTATTGAGCTTATTTACATAAACTAGCAATACCTACGTAGAGCCATGTCTATTTCTACGTAGGTACATATAAAATTTGGATAATTAATCAGTTTGTTGTTTGGCGCCGACTCAAAATAAGTTGATATAAAATTTGATTGTTTATGTAAATAAGCTCAATACTTCAGACGCAAATACCTGATAAAGTAATGAAAAGTAAACAGAAACACTATTTGTTCCTAAAAATTTCGAGGGTTTCTCTCGATTTTATCAGGATCCCATCATCAGATCCCGACTTCCTTGACATGGGACCACCCTTGAGGTATACCCTATCTAACAAAAAAAATAGTAACCTAAAATAGTAAATATATATATATATACGGTCGAATTGAGAACCTCCTTTTGTTTTCGTCGGTTAAAAACCATCAGTTACTGAACTCTACAATAACCTATGACCTATGGTGAAGGTTCTCATTCACTCAAGATCTATGACGATTAGGATGATTAAATAAATTTGGATCTTGTACCTCTAAGTATAAATGAAATGTAATTAATCAAATATTTAGTTAAATTACTTTAACAGTAAACAGCGGTAATATACAACAACTTTTCTATTTGAAGAATATGATAAGGGACAAAAGTTCCTCTTCTCAACACTGCGTTCGCAGAGCCATCAGATGTTTGTAAATAAAATTTTCATTTCCGATATTGCAGTAAAAGCTCTGCTGCATTGCGAACAAATTTACATTGCAAAGTGGAAAAAAAAAATATATTTGAGAGAAATAAGCTAGGAACACTGCAATAAAGTACATTTAAGATGGAATCTAATAGCATCCTAAAGGTAATATTTGTAAAATGCATTTATTGCAAAATGATGATGGCTCGCTGTGGTTCTTTTAGGTCTAAGCTAGACCTAAAATAGTATAATAAACAGTAGATATAGTGTACCCAGCTTTTGGCCCAAGGGCAGGCAAAATTTATATTTTTGTTGGCCCTGGGGCGGACAATGTATTTTTTTTAGTTTATGGGTGCGCAAATCAAAATTTTGACTTAAAGATTACTCTGATAAACTTAATATTACTAAAGCAAGGGGGTGGCAGCTGCTCTAGATAACCGTTTCTAAGGGTCTTATTAAAAAGTGAAATATAATATATCCCTGCGCCTGCTAGTAATGACATCAGAGGTATACCTTGTCTGCTGGGTTGGCGTTGCCGTCGGTGAGCGTACCCGCCGCGCCGTCTTCTGCGTCGCACTCGGCTGAGCACCCGCGCCATACCAATCCGCCTTCGCGTGCGCTCCCTGCGCCAATAAAAGATTCCATTAAGACGCTAATAAGTAATAAAGATCTGGGAAATACTTGCAGTAGTGTTTTATTAACACTATGACGTAATTCTTTCACCAGCATCAAACCAAACCAAAGGACGTCCACTGCTCAACATAGAACTTTACAAACAAACTTTTGTACTGAAATTCTGTTTTAATACTATTTACAGAATAAGAAGCTCTTAAGTTTATTCTATTCTATATCGTTTTTATGGTATGGAATAGAATAAAGTTTTTATATTACCAATTTTTAACATGGAATAGGTACATCTTGTAACTATGTACAAAGGGCGGCCTTATCGCTAAAAGTAATCTCTTACAGGCAACCTTTGAATGTACAATACGACAGTAATAGATGAAAACATGGGTAGTTTTGGTGTAAAAGTGCTGATATAGGAGATTATTACCTACCTAATAGTCAAACAATAGTGTTAATGTTATACGTACATATTAAATGGTTAAGGATGTGATTTATTTCTACAAATTATATAGTAGGTACTAGCTGACCCGCGTAACTTCGTCCGCGTTTGTATACTCGTATTTTGTCCGTTTTTGCAACATTTTTCATTAATACTCTGCTCCTATTGCTTGCAGCGTGATGTATCTAGCCTACAGCCTTTCTCGATAAATGGGCTATCCAACACTAAAATATTTTTTTAATTCGAACCAGATTCAGATTCCTGAGATTAACGTGTTCAACCAAAATAAACAAACAAACTCTTTAGCTTTATAATATTAGTATAGACACAGATTACTATGGTATATCAAGTTGCCTAAACTGCTGTTTTAGACAACATCGATTGTTTTCAAATAATTAAAAGTCTAAACTCTATCTATCTTTACGATTCCGCACTCTCTGTCTCTCAGTTTTCTGGTTCATATTTTCATTGCGTTGTGCCTTCACTCCCTCGCAGCATTAGCAGGTTTTCTGGGGATTTCCGTCGGCTAAAGATTTCTCAAAACTACATCACTATGACGTCAACAATCACGAAGCGCGCAGCGAGGAAAATGTTTCGAAATATTAATAAATTTGATTGATTATACATTTTTAACCAAGCCTGTTGGTAAGTGGAAACCTTAACCTTTGGATGCTGTTACAGCAGAATTACTACTGAGGTGTGCCCGATTCAAATTTATTTTTTCTAGTAGGTACTTCGTGTTGTGTTCACAAGACTATGGACTTTTTGAAGAGCGTCATTAAATAATTATGACGAAGACTTGTAAGATGTAAGATGAGACTATATGTGAAGAGCAGACAAGAACGAGTTAAGTAATTTTCATTGACTTCTACTCTCTTATTTTCTTTGCTGTAGTAGGTACCAGAGAAAATAAGAAATAAATAATTGTAACGTCCGTGTACGGCAGAACATTTTACCAAATAACTAACTACATTAAAAAAGTCGGTCAAGGGTGAATCAGACTCTTGGCCTTGGGGATTAGAAATATCCAATAGTATTTTTATATTGTAAATGTCTTTTTTGCAGTTTCTTCAGATACTAACTTTTAAACTTTCGCGTTCCATGATATAATATTATCTACGTATGAACGGGAATTAACGCGATCACGAAAAGGTATTACATACCTACCGTGATCGCGTTAATTCCCGTTCATACGTAGATAATATAGTTTCTTCAGATATTAATAATAATAGGTCGGGGAAAAGTCTTTTCGTATTTTATATGTTTTTATAAATTTAGGAAAAATCTCTTTGGTTGTACTGTTCGTATCTGGCTGCTTTTAATATCAATAAATAAAGGACATTAAGAAAAATAAAAAGTAAAAAACACTTTCGCTTTTTTTCAATTGTTTTTCTGTCCAAAATGAGTGAATCTAACGGAGAAATTCAATACATTCTGTAGTTTTATTACAAAAAAGAGAAAAATGCGACTAAAGGCGCGAAAAAAATTGTGACGATCCTGCCGATGGTGGCGTATGTGTCGGGTCGTCCGGCTCCCTTCAATATGGTTGATCTGTATATGTATGTACGGTGTGACTTGCTCGTGAACGGATGCCGTTGGTCGAGTCTGGTCATCTCCGGACTGCTATTACTTAAATATGTATAGTAGTAATTAGCGCGTCTATTTATATTTATAGAATAATATGTTACATTATGCTCATATTTCATTTACGCTTATAAGCAATAGTACCTAGGAGACCGAGCTTCGCTCGTTAGCTTTTTTTAAAATCGTATTTTTTTTCTACCAGAAATACAACTATGCAGTTGAACTTAAAATGCAATACTCTATCTGTATACAAAATTTTATGAAAATCGTTGGACCCGTTTCCGAGATTCAGATTATACATTTACATTATATTATTATACAAGAATTTGTAAAAAACATTTTGAAAAAGAGGGTCCTTGGAGTTTCTTGCCTGATCTTCTCTATAGGATCTACGTATTGGAACAGGCAACTAGCTTCACGACTGACTTAGTCTGATTGACTCCTACCTTAAATTGTCAGGACAATTCAAAAATACCTATTATTGGTTTAATTGGAATAAATGGTTTCGATTTAACTCGTTCACGCAGAAACGGCTGAATAGATCTGGATAAAATTTGGCACAGTTAAAGATTATAGTCCGGAATAGCACATATGCTGCTTTTTATCCCGAAACATGTGCGCTTACCGTAGGATACAATTCGTCAAAATTTCTAAGCGAACAAAGTCGAACAGCTATATTTAAATATATATATATATATATATATATATATATAAATTAATCTCTATTTCCCTTGTCACGCTATAACTTGAGAACGACTTAAACGATTTCATTCATCTTCTTTTAAACAGGTTCTTACGGAACGAGAAATTAAGAAAATTGAGCAGAAAATCGGTTCCCGTGGGATAAATTTGAATTACCACGCGAACGCAGTCGCGGGCAACAGTTAGTTTTATTCGAAAAGATTCGAAAGTTTGTGAGGATGGATAGAAGGATGTTTGTTAGTCTTTCAAGCAAAAACGGCTGAAGGGATCTGGATGAAATAGATTATAGTCTGAAATATTACTTTTTATCTTGGAAAAATATATGGTTCTCGTGGTATAGATTTCACCAAAATTTCCACGCGAACGAAATCGCTGGCAAGGTGCTCTTCACTTTTTTTAAATAACTACTTTTATAAATAGTTAATAATAAATTCTTTGTAAGATTTAATGTCAAGCACCCCACGCTTTTGTTAAATGAAAAAATATTTTCTACTCTTTAATTCAGTTTGCTATTCAAGCTTTTTTATAAGTTTTTGTAAAATACAGTATTTTTTTTAGACAGACAGATATATAGATAGATTGAAAAAAATATATACTTACATACAATTTTGTAATGGAATAGGTATGTCACTAATTTACATTCACACACATTTCGTGCATGTTTAAAAGAAATGCATGTCTAAATCAGCTAAATTATTTTTAGTCACATAGTCATGTACACTCAGTTATCATTAACTTATTTAGAGGTGGACGGTCATGAACATTTTTTGTGATGTCATAAATAACTGCTACGATAATGATAATGACAGAGCTTACGTTATGTAACTTTCATGTTAATAAAAGTATTAATTTATTTATTATGTACAATAGTATGTATATATTGAGCAATAATAGTAATTTATTTATAAAAATTGACAATAACAATGTTAGTTATATACAAAATTATTTAAAATATTCTCGAGTTAAGTATATAGAATGAAGAAATTAAAAGAATATGATTAAAATACTGACCATTTTTACTTCTTGGCGCCATATAAAAAACATACAGTATATTTTCACTATCACACAAAAAAATACTATTAAACTACTTATGTATTACTTCTGTTTAAATTATTAACAAACCTAACTGGACAACACTCCAATATTTAGCACCGAGAGGTACCCAGTCAAGTCGATATATTTTTTCTAAGTCTTATTTCTAAGTCTTATTTAAGAAGCGTCTTAGTTAAAGACTAACGACTTTTAGAAGAAATCAAAGTATTTAAATAGAAGCATATCAATAAAAAGGGTAAAAACCCAAGTGAATATATATGCTAAATATTGAATCAACGACGGCCAGCCACTGACTACGTGCCGGTGAGCACACAAACCTAATGTTATCCTTCTTTAATATATATAATACAAAATGCACCTACGTACATATATGGATTATTCTGTGGTTGTATGATATGTTATGAATATGATTTTACTACTCAAACGCCGAATTATAATAAAATTCTTGTCTGTTCATTTTCTTGGAAAAGTTAAAGAAATAAAATCATTTTGTAAGATTTCCTTCAGGTCTAGGATGACATGACACGAGACTCATTAGAGACACTAAAATTCATCCTTATTTCTTGGATATAGGCGCCCATCACAAAATGGCGGAATGTTTTACTTGGCAAATATCATCGCGGCAAGTATTGTGGGATCCATTCGTACACGGCATAACTATTTATCAAACTTAATTACGTTCAAATACAACCTATTCTTTTTTAACTAAACACCCTTTATAAATATCAAAGAAAATGTTGAATCGTATATATAACAATTTAATTTTAAATAAACAGAGGTAGTGAAATCTCCAGATTAAGTTTACTCATTCCATTTTCAAAGATTAGTAAGTACTTTAAGATGAAGTTGCTTTGAGAACAATATTCTTTAAGTAAAGTTTAAAATTCTTCTTCAAATTTATTTATAATGGCAGGCCATTGCCACGCCAACCATCACGAATTATATGTACTGGACCCTGGTCCAGTACATATAATTCGTGATAAATTCTGCATCTCCAGAACACTACACGTAGCGGTTTGTCTTTGTTAGTAATAACCGCAACCCCGCTTTTAAATCCTATGAAATGGCTCGACACTGCTTAAGTCTAGTCAAAACCAAAACAAAAAATGTTATTCAAATTAGAATTTATAACGCATGCATACCTTCTGTGAACCACTAGTTTTAAACGTCGTTCCCATTAACGTCAACACGGCGAAATAAATTACATAAAAAAACTCCTATAGTTCTATACCACATACAATGACAGGAATACTTGCCAAAATGTCCACTTAATCAATGATAATGAGACTCTCATATTGTAGATGTCACTACTATCGAGTAATTGTTCACATAAAAACGAAATTATGTAAGACTAGCTGCGCCCCGCGGTTTCACCCACGTAAGTCCCGATGCCGTGGGAATATTGGAATAAAAAGTAGCCTATGTGTTAATCCAGACCTCCAGCTATCTACATACCAAGTTTTATCGCAATCGGTTTAGTAGTTTTTGCGTGAAAGAGTAACAAACATCCATACATCCATACATCCTCACAAACTTTCACGTTTATAATATTAGTAGGATATTCTAAGAAATCCAGATCTTCTCACAACTAATATAGCTGCTTTGATAGTCTGAAGAAGACTATCAAGGAAACTATTTCAATCGTTGGAACAATTTATTTTTGCAGACATCACGTGTCCATCAATGTGTACCGAAATATATTCATACTCTTTCTTATAAACAATATGATTGCACGACGACAGATGTGTCCGCGACCTACCCATAAGAGGCATCTGCGTTACGAATGACCTAGGCAAAACGGTATTTACTATGAATATTCTACTTAAAACGCAGTTGAAAAAGTACGGGTCATGATAATGACATAAAACTTGCACGTCTTCAAAACGTAGCGGGTAATGTGGCGTTCCGGGGCGTTCCCATATGCATTCCTCCGTACCGGCACATTCCACAATTTTGCCTCGGAGACAAAGAAGAGAACTTAATATGTCGGTTGTCTATTGTTATATATACCAACTCGTTCGAGAACACAGCTCGTTGCACATCACACACACACACATATAGAAACTCCAATCAATTTAAAACTTTTAAATTCAAAAGTCAAATGGTAAGTAAATACAAATGCAAAGAAAAGACTGTTGTCTGTATTCTGTAACCTCGCCCACATTCTACATTGCAGTCATGTCAAAAGTATTGCGAAGGTATGCTCGTATTTAATGAAATGGTTGTTGACAAAATTACTTTTTTACTCGTGTTCAATTTTATATCCTACTTATTCCTGGTACATTGCGTAATAGTATTACGGACGCCTAAATTGACGTGCCGGCGCTATCTAGTCACGAGTAGAGGGAACTAAAATTAGACATACGGCGCCATCTTTTAGCGAATAATGGAACTAATAGTCTATCAATAAGAATGTTCTACTGAGTTCAAGGAGTAGATTGTACGAGATGTTTCAGGAAAGTTTACGAACTTTCTATGAGATGTTTTATATAAGGCAGTTACATGACGGTATGGACATTTAGTTTAAGCTGAGCGATACTGCGAGTTAACAAATGCGAAGTATAGCTAATATTACAAGTGAATAGAGAGTGGAAATAGTGACAATTGTAACTGTGACTTGTGATTGGATATTCTAATCCCGTACCCCGGGAACAATAGTATTACCGATGCTAGTACGTTAAAACAGAAAGGTTTTGAACTTCTAGTTACAGATTGATCTAACGTACCTATTTGCAATGTCGTAATCTTTTTTTTACGAAACAAAGTTGTCAAACAGCACACTTCCCGCCTTATAGCAAGCAGATACCGGTAGCTATAAACACTCACAACACAAGAGGTGTCACCGTTGCGTGACCAATACCATCCCCTAATTCTATCCCATGTAGCTCTGTCGACGCTATTCACCAGTAAAAAAACCGGAATTGCAGTAGTGATGTTTAACTGTCTTCGTCTGTGGAGTGGACTCGAATTCGAGCAGGAATCTGCTATGTCCTAAGTATTTTCATAAATCTTATTTCTTGCAGGTTGTTGATTGAGATTAGAAATAAGCGCTGTAAAGCAAACTAAGTATTTACGGTAGTAAGTAAGTATGTACTGTAGCTGGTAGCTTTTATTTAAAGTTGGACACTCCACATCCACACATAGCCTATATAAGGTCAACTAAAAGATCGATTCAAGGACGTCAACCGGTATTGATGTACGATGCAATAGGGCCAATCACGTCAGTTTAATCTATTCCTTGCTTTGGTAACACAAACCACTTTCTTTGGTTGGCACACCTACACCAATTTCACTTATTAACATCCAATGATTTAATGATTTTACGACGGAAAAATTACACCATGTAACTGACAATTTTTGGATATGTTGTACACGAGCATTAAATACAAAGGGGATTAGTTATCTGTAAATAGTAAGAAGAAAACAAAGCAATAAAAGCTTAGACAATGTAATAAAAACGCGGAACATTAAACGGTTTGCCAACTTAGCTAGCCTAATGACTGCATCTCGTGATGCCAAGAGTTTAATTGAGGAGGGGACAAAACTTGTCCTTTAGGGTTGGTTCGACAGGGTTCTACCAGATATATCTATTAAAAATAGAAAGATTGAAGGGTATACCCACCCTCTGTGCAGATTTTTGGTTTACAAGTGTACCAGCCACACAATACCGTGATAGCACTTCCATAGTGAAGGTACATAATCTAATGACAAGTCAAAACCACGGAAATCTAAATAAGGTAATTTAGATTTCTGTGGTCAAAACCTTTTTATAGTCCTATAGCCCTTTGCACACAAGTATTTAGTAGTTTAGTTTTAAGGCTATTGCTATTGTCTGTATACGCAATATACCTATGTTTGAAATCAATGTTAAAAATTACTACTAAAAAAAATCCAGTTAATATGAATACAGCTTGGTAAGCGAGTTTATACGAAAATATCATCGATGCATAACATTTTTAGATATTTGTTGATTTTTCAAAACCCGCTCGACCGATTTCGATAAAATTTAAATAGGACCACCTGTGAAGTATATTATATACTTCACAGGTGGTCCTATTTAAATTTATATATTTTTTTATTTATATTATATACTGTATATACCATTTGAAACAAAAAAATAATTTTCCAAATTGGTTTAGGCGTCTTCGAGTAATCGGTGAACATACATAAAAAAAAAAGATTCCGACGAATTGAGAACCTTCTCCTTTTTTGAAGTCAGTTAAAAAGATACCGCATACTTACTGCCTGGTAGCTGTAGCAAGCGGTTACAACGTTTGCAACGTTAGTGTTTATCAACTACTCTTTGTTCACACTATTCCCCAGTAGACTGCAGCACTCGGAGGTCTTAATCTCAGTAGAAATCTAGTCTCCTTTATTATTATCATTTATTATATTATTGTCATTTTTCACCTACGTAAATTAGGTTACATAGTACGACTACATTCGATTACCTTACAAGATGTACCAATATCCTGAACAGATATTTAAAATCCCCGAAGAGTTGCCCGAATTCAAAGATGGATTTTGAAAGAATCCGACACCGAAACCTCGCTTTGTACTCTCGATATGACAGCTTAAGTGGACCGTATGTAACATGTAGTTCACGTGTCACATTCTGCTAACTCAAGTTCCAGTTTCCATTTTGATGACATTCACAACCGAGTCATATGACACACCGGACACAGTGTAACCAAAACACATGATGCGCACAACAGCACGTACACCAACAAGTAATAAATACCTGTTGTATGTTCACACTTACAATTTATTTCTCCTTACTATTATGCCTTACCACCATTAGATCATTTATGGCTAATAAAATAAGATGAACATAGTCCGAGTAAATAAATTTTATAGTTGTGTATATATTTTTATCTTATAAGGAAAATGTTTTGATGCTCGCTATGAACATTATTAATGTAATGAACTATGGAATACTAAAAGTTTATTTACTAAACAGGTGATGATTAAAAGTGCCATTTTTAGGGTTCCGTTCCTCAAAAGGATAAAAAGAACCCTTATAGGAACACGTTGTTGTCCGTCTGTCTGTCTGCCAAGACCCTTTTTATCAAGACCCCGTGGACGCATCGAGTTGAAATAATACCAAATATATATATCTGCGGTCTCTTGAAGCGGTAAAAAAATCAAGCTTCTAAATCAACGTAATTAAAAGATTTATTTTATATTTCATTTAGATTTAGATTTGACTAAATTTGAACATTTCGCAAGTAGATCAAAACCTATATATATGCCCATCGACCTAGAATCATGAAATTTGGTAAGAAGCAAGGTCTCACAGCACAAGTAAAGGAAAAATCCGAAAGTCGTTAATTCGTCGTTGTGTGTCTATCAAAACCAAGTTCAAACTAACATCAAACGCTATTAAGCCTTAGATTTTAACAAGTTTGAAAACTTTGCAGGTAAATCAAAACCTGTATTTACTGCTACTTCCCATTGACCTAGAATTATGAAATTTTGGTAAGAAGCAAGGTCTGCAAGCACAAGTAAGCTCAAGAAAAAATCCGAAAGTAGTTAATTTATTGTTGTCACATTAAAAAAAAGTTTTTGTGATGACAAACTTATATTTTACGGTTGGAAAGTCGACTATAGAGCACATCGATGTATGGGAAAGTATTTTTAGAACGGCAAAGTTAAGTTTGTCTTTCGGAAAAGACGGGCAATAATCTTGGAGAATTTATTCCCGAGATGGACGAACTATCTACATACAAGTTTATTTGCTTACGGAAACCTCGGTGCGCGAGTCAGACTCGCACTTGTTCGGTTTTTGTTACAATGAGAATACAAGTACCTATAATAAGCGAGTGGCATTTACTGACACACAATACACGCATTTAGAATTGAAACAAGTGCTTGCTGTTTGAAGTAGTAACTATAGAAAAGACTCTACGTTAGGAAAGATATCATCTGAAACTTTTCTCATAAACTGATCCGCCTTCACGGTAAAAAAAATCCCGTGAAGGCTTTTTTTCATGTAAAATGATAATCTGTCACTGTAGATATAGGTACGTAGAGAAGCTCGCAATAGTAGTTTCTAATAACTATTAAAATTTTAGTTTTTACAAAACGGCAATATTTGCTAACGCGTCTCCTACACTAATAATTAAACTCCCGATACAAAAATGAGGAATGTTATAAACTTAATGTCTGTGTCTGTATGTCTGTCGGTGGTACCATAGCTCCTAAACGTTTGCCAATTCACATGGGTATAACTATACTTAGTGCTGCAATAAAAACGCAATTGAGGCGTCCCTGGACCAGGTTTTTATGTTCCTGGTCTGGCTATACAAATCGTGAAAGGAGACTTAATTTCTATCGTATTATTGAAAGACACTTTACTGCCTCACACTTCCAAGAGGAGCGGGTTTTTGTCCAACTTGCACATTGTCTCAGCGCGGTCGTTTGTTTTTTTTCTTTTCTATCGCTACTTCTGTGACCATGTAATGAAGTTAAAATACAATGAGATAATAACTCGAAAATACTTATATTACTTGAAATGACGGTGTAAAGAGTGTTTTAAGATAAAAAGAAGCTGTAACTAAAATCTGCAGCTGACTTAGTCTACAATGGACGGATATGAACTGTCTTTGAGAGTAATAAATTTTGTAATGTGTAACATTTAAACCCACAAGTAACTGCTACGACCTTGTCTACGTGCTACGAGAATAACTTCTAAAATTGCATCATATGCTATGAAATTTTTACTACAATTTTTTTTAAAACATCGAAATATAAACGCTCAAGTTACTCCACCATATTCATGACTCTGAGTCCCCGGAGTAGTCTTTGACTTGACGTATGTATTAAGACCTAAAGAGAAAAACCAAAACGCAAATCACCAAAGTTTCATTTTAAGTAAAGTTGTAGTTTAAGTATAAAGGTAATGAAAGACGAACATTACGGTTACGCTCGGAAATAATATTTTTCTAACCCTGGAGAATCCCTGTAGAAAAGTACCCCTGAAAAGTTATATGCAAAATTACATGATGATGGGTTGAGTTAAGGTGTGAAAGTGTAACAAACGAAACAAACCACTGTCGCATTTATAATATCAGTTAGGATTTTCATTTTAATTGTTAGCCTTCTGCTAGCTCCGCAGGTCAAAATTCGTGTTCGGTAATGAGCCCCGAATATTTGACATGATTTGAATAACTTCTATAAGTTTTTACTCATTTGTACAAAAAATTTGTTGCACAAAAATTTATGTTTCATGTTGATGGAAAGGGAAACCCACTATTAATATTAGTAATATATAAAAATCTTAAAAAATATTGTTAAACGCTTACAAAATGGATATTGCGATATGCTTACGTGTAAGCCAGATTCGATCATCATTTTTTAAATTTGGCCTACAAACTCATAATGTTAACATAATATATCTCACTACTCACACTGCAATGAATGCTCTAAATTCTTCATTGTTAGACCATGTTTTGTAAATCAAGATTACTGTAATTGTAAGTTTCTTTAACAATCGAAGCATACCTTGAGAATGTCGTCCACTACCTAGGCATTGTTGCCAAAACATCAAATATCATTTTATATATTTTATTATGATATCATCAATATATTATGTATGTATGACATTCTACCATAAGGATTTACAGTCCCAGTAACTATTGTTAGCTAGTTATCATATAATCATTGTTTTGCAGTAGTCGTTGAATGTTGTGTCTCAGAGAGGAATTGATGAATTGTACAGATGCGTAATGTTAACCTTCGTCTGTGAACACGAGCACTGGTGAGAATGCGCCATTCTGCAGTTTGTCGTTATTGTGTGCGTGCGCGGGTGCATGCACGGAGTTACGCAGCAGGGCAGCCAGTTTCTCACGCATCGCATCGCACATGCGCCCACCACCTCTTCACTATTGCTGTCGTCGCGGCGCCGGCGCCGGCGCTTAATCACCCCGCCTATATCAGCATACAACTTTGTCGAGCCAAAATTCAAAACGTATTTCTGGTTCAAAATTACACGAATTACAACATTTACACCCACTATCGATCCTACCGAATTAAATGTAAGAATGACCGACACTGCACTTTTCCGACCAAGGTTCTTTGGAGTTTTATTAAGCACACTTTGAACACGTACGTGACCGAACAATTGTTACGAACGACTGTATAGCTTACGTATCCACAACCTTTGGTACACAAACTCGCGGACGTTGCAATTTTATGCAAAATATTCAATACAAAATAGTCTTTGCTACATTGAAATAAGAAAAATAATATTTATATCACAATTTTTATTGACCGTGTAATTAATATTTAATTATAAAGCTTTTTTTCACAAATTAAGCGATGTATATATAAATGTTACGAAGTTTTTAAAATCTATGAGAGATGTGAGGCGTGAGCAGTTGCGCGGGGCAAACTGTCTATTCCGGGCTTGAGCGAACACGTGGGCGCGCCGCCCGCCCTGCCGCCGCCGCCCGCCCGCCTACCGATCAATGGCCACGAGATTTGATATCATACCGTAGACATTTTGCGCTTATCACGACACCACCATTTACGTAAAATACGCAACAATGCAGTTATTTTTACCAATTAACAAAATTTCTCTAAATCATTCATTCAGCAAGAACTTTGGAATGGTGTAACCTTGGTTTGACATTCATGGAATGAAAAAATTTATTTACCTTACAATTGACCTTTCAGCTAATGCACACGCAAGAACAATTGATCGTTATCACCCAACCGGGCTTGATTAGGAAATTGTACTAGCTCTTAGGTAGTTATTTCAGTTTTAAAGACTAGAACTAGAAAGTTATGATAAATTTTCACATTTGTTACTCGATGTGAAGATGCTATAAAAATAAGAAAGTAAAGTAAGAAGATAATTTGGAAGTAATTTTTTTAAATTATTTTTCACATTCTCTTATTATATTACAATAATTATTTTGTGGTATAAAGGTTGTACTGCTGGCGTGGACTATTTAAATTGGACCAGTGTTTAGAGAGAAAGTCATTCTTAAATTTGTAAGGCGCACGACGTATGGACCATAAATTATTTACCACCGTTTGTTTTTATTAGAAAGTTTGATGATTGATGAATGATTACATATTTTTCTTAAGAAATTCCCCCAAATTAGGTGTAAACTAACTAATAGCACTTTCTAGGCTTCATTTAGACGCACTGAGGTCGGTTATACTAACTTATTTTAAAAGATAATATTAATTATATCACACCTTTCTCAGACTTACTTCTTTAACTACTGAGATAAGTTTTAAATAAATATTATCTATCTGCTGTCTATATATGAAGATTATCCAAATACCTACGCATATAATTTTTACGAGTTAGGTACATGTAATTTCTATTCGTGTGAAAACAAGTAAAACATAAAATATGCCCAGCCCGTCAAGAGTGTGACGCAATCGAGCTCCTATTTCCACAGTACGAAACAAGTATAAATGATTGTAAGGATTCATGAACACAACAAACCCGTGCAAGTGTACTTTATAGCCAATCATCGTGTATATTGAAATTTCTTATCGGCAACGAATAAAACAACGCTCAGTGCAGCGCTAGAAACACCATAATTAATATTAACATGCTGGTTTAAGATATATATGTAAAACTGTACACACAATTCTGTTGTTAATATGTAAATATTTTTTTTTCTCAAAGGACGAGTCAAATGATTACGGTTACGAAAATATCTTGTTGAAGCATATTGACCTAGATTTGAACATATTATTGCTGTTGAAGTCAGAATTTTTTGGTAAAACAGTAATGACACCCACCAGCCATTGTATTCATAACTTAATGCTGTTGCATTCTTTTTGTGCTTATTTTGGCTTTAAATAGATAACAAATATGTCTTCCATTTTGTTTTTATTATAAGATCTCAATTTAAAGTGCGTGCTAATTAATAATTACTGCAATTTTCATATCAAATTTTCCAGAAGATCCAGTTTCCACTATTACCTTTAGACTGGAGGAGTAACCGACAGCGGATTGTCCTCACACTTTAAAATGTGCGGTAAAATTACGCACTGTGCAGTTCGAATTATATTTCGAAGCTCAGACAATTGACTCTGAAAGGAGACGCCATGGTTTTTGTAGCGACTAAAAGATGCCTGAATTGGGATTAGATGTGTTTTTAATAACCTTTAGGCTAAGCGGTGACCCATTGACGTATCGCTAGAGAAAAAGTAATTTGTAAACGGTCGGTTCGGAACGGTTTTCTAGCTGGCTGCTGATGTCAGTTACCAAACCAACATCTCATTGTGTCATCAAGAGCCTGTGACGTCAGTGTAAAAATAGACAAAAAAAGATAGTTTCAGTTTGAAGCCAGATGCAGTTTTTTAGATAGATACATAACACTTTATTTGTACATTGGCATTACAGTGGAAGATACATTTACATAATTTCATTAAACAGATAATGTACAAAGGGCGGCCTTATTGCTACATGCAATCTCTTCCAGGCAACCTTAGGATGGATCAATATGATTCGGAGAGACAATGGCAGTTGGTGGTTTTTTTTAATTATTTTATGACCGGACATGCCGGTTTTTTTTCTGTAAGTTTATCTAAGTTTGAATTTTTTTAATGCGGTCACCATCAGGTGGTCTGAATGCTAGTTTGATACCTTAGTGGTATCCTAGGCATATAGGCGACAACAACACTACCAAAAATTACACATGCGAGTAACCACATTAGGGATAATCGCAGGGGTCAACCCATCCGTAGTGCAATGGAGGGATCTCGCCCTGGGGGAACCGCCTTTTTGATCACGGTATCCCCTACGCCAGGTAAGTATGATGTTATATAGCCTTCCTAAATAAATGGGCTATACAACAATACAATAATTTTTGAATTCGAACCAGTAGTTCCTGAGATTAGCGTGTTCAAGCAAACAAACTCTTCAGCTTTATAATATTAGTATAGATTTAAATTTTTTGATGTTAATTCAAAGGGCGTTCAAAAAGTAATGTGAATAACTAGGTTGGAAGATGATTAGGTCGAATATTATTTTATTTATTCACGTAATCACCCTTTAGGTTAATGTATTTAACACTAGCAGCACCACGAGGTTTCACCCGCGTAAGTCCCGATGTCGTGGGAATATCGGGATAAAAAGTAGCCTATGCGTTAATACAGGTCTCCAGCTATCTACATACCAAGTTTCATCGCAATCGGTTTAGTGGTTTTTGCGTGAAAGAGTAACAAACATCCATCCATCCATCCATCCAAACTTTCACATTTATAACATTAGTAGGATTAGTGGGATATCTTTTTTCTAGAGCTCAAATTTCCATTATTTTTTAAATCTGCATCTGAGACAGTGAAAAATCATTAACGGTGGTATTGACTTTTACATCATCTTGAAATTGTATGCTTTTTAAGAGTTCTCAAATGTTCTTTCAAACGTGAAATTAAGTAAAAATCATTAGGGGACCAGCCCGGTGAATATCGCGGATTCTCAAGACTCCCAAAGCCAGCATTTTTAATTTTTGCCATGGCCACTGCAGATATGTGGGCTAGCACGTAGTCCTTTTAAAAAAAAATCCTTATCGTTTTTCGCGAATTACATGACGTAATTTATTTATTTGTTATGCCTACACGTTTCCAACAGGGCACAACAATAGTGGCTGCATGATCAAGTCCTCCAATCATTATAATGCCTGTTGTCCCAAAAAAAGAGTCCTTGATCTTGATCCTTGATCCTTGTCTTTTCCATGTCGTTGATTGCCATTTGTATCAGGGTCGTAACGGTGAGGTAACGTTTCATTCATTGTTATCGTGAAATCAATTAAAACAGTCCCAACCATCTATTCTAATCCTCAAGTCGCTTTTGCTTTTGTCCATTTATTAGAATTCTTGGTACCTAACGCGCGGATAAATTTTTAATTCCTAAGTGACCTTGCAAAACGCTATGCGTACTCCTAATTGAAATCTTTAAATTTTCAGCGACTACTCGTATTATACGCCGATCTTCTTTAAACATTTGATGAAATAAATTAGTGTGGTCAGTGGCATCATTTAGACGCATTGAAGTCGATTGAACTTTAAATAAAGCCATATTTTCTATTAATATGTCATCTTCTTTACTACTATTCTTTAAAAAAATTATCAAGACAGAAAGAAGAAACATTGATTACAGTAGTTATGATGGTCGTGGATTTTAATAACGGGTCTCTGAGCATAAACAAAACGTATTACCTTCGTAAAATTCCTATTCAGCTCATAAGAAACCTATTCAGATAAATTAAAATTGTTTGCTACAATGCGATGAATGTTTTCATTAGATAGTATTTGTTTTCCTGTCTTCCTGAGCTTTGAATCTCTCTTACATCCCACCTGGACCACACTGTTGACTTATATAAAATTTCATCACAAAGTCACTACTGTATTTTGCTAAAAAAAATACAAAAACAAACTAGAGATATTTAAAAGCGTATCAAACGTATAGCGTTAAAAATCTAGTCGGATCTAGTCTATCTCTGTCTGATACCCGACGATTCCTTGGCACAAGATACAATTATCACAAATACCACCTGAGTACCATGCGTCTTATTACAGAGCTGCAGAAATAAGCTGCACACGCAGTCGTCTCGTTCTGTTCAACATACGACCTTAATACAACTATAGAAGATACAAGAGCAGTTAGGACCAAGTAAATAATGATTGTAGAACTTAGTGTCGTCGAAATATTTTGCGATCGTTGCATTGAAAAAATGTCTTTGACAGTGGAGTGTGTGTGTAGCAGACAAATGTACATATTAACGAAAACATATATTTGAATCGTTTATTTTTGAAGCATTTCAATAGTTTATTTTTGAAGCGGTTGATGGAGGTTTATTGGTTGTCAACGTATGTCTGTACTGTATTCATACTTACCCGTGGTTAGTAGAATAATTATTTGGTATATGCGTCATAAGCATCGAATGTCGTCGTAAAAGTGCATGTACCTTTAAAAGGTTTTACTTGTGCAATTTAAAATGTTACATGTCTATGTTACATATATTATACAAAGTCACCGCCGTTACATTAATTAATGTAGTACCACGTTGTGGAGGTTGTGGGACGTGGATATTACAATTTTCCAACACTAACAGTTTAATGATTAGGTAACTACGGATTGATTAGCAATTCTAAACATTTACCAATTCAGCCAACACCCATTCATTCATAATTTCATGAATTAATCATTTGGCAAATAACCAATATTTACACAGCGAATCACTCTAACCGTTACTTTTTAAGAATTATGATGAACACTCAATATTTTTTGTATCTAAGATAGAAAAAAAAGAAACTGACAGCACTTTTAGACAAGAAAATGGATTTTCCGAAGACAATTCAATTAAAATGAAGCAGAGAATAGATTGACAATGTAAGAATCCAATAAAATGGGAATGCCTCACGTATTCCTATAATAACTTTGTTGGTATGCAACATTTAAATGGTGTATCTTACATTTTCCAAAAACACCAGCGAGAGGTAAACGACCTCTAGTGACAGAAAGGCCAACAGACATGTGCCGCCTGCGTCCTGCGCGTCCTTCAAATGGCCTTCACAGAGTTTTCGCCTTCAAAAGAAAAGTTAGGCATCCCCTTGTAAATGAGATCAGAAGGACGTTTCCGTTATTGAATTCAATCACATTGCATTCTTGAAGCCTTAAAAATGTAATTTCAATCTCCAATCTATATATTATGGTACCCACTTAACAACTGATGAAGTAATGACTCACCTACTTGATAAGGTTAACATCGAATAAACGAATACACTGCTTTTTTTGCATGTACGTTAGAAAACCTTTTTGACTATTACACACTGTTCAAATATTGAGCGTATAATGTAAGATTGGTAATTATTTTGTTTAGCATCCCTACGTATTAAAATTGGATGTCCATTAACCTGGATATCATGTAACGAATGCAATATCAATTCATATCATTCGGTTCCGTATATAAACTTTACTATATATATCCTGTGACAAACACTAATAAAATAATATAATAACAATATAACATAGCATTCATTTTACCTTGTAGCCTATACTCGGGTTGAAAATGTATCTTACCCTATATCTGACGAGATTATTGAGGGCATTAAATATAAAAGACACTTAGTAGAACCCACACCGTATCGATATCGATTGGACAGGCGTCTCATTCAACTGGAACACTAACACAATTGTTATGATTAGCCCTATGTCTGGTAACTACACCGTGCCATTTACCAAATTTTATTATTATTTGGATAACGCAAGTTTGGAACTGCAATGAACTCGTGTATTTTATGAGCTTTTAGTTTGCTTACGTCAAATGTTTCACTTAATTCAATATGTATAGCTGGCCAACCTACGTGCGATTGTTCACGACGTGAATTATTCACATTCCAAACAAAATTGCTTTCGCATTCCTTTATCTCGGTACAAAATTATGTACAACACGTTATTTAGTAGATTAACCGTTTTAGGTTCAGTAGCCATGTAGGTTACATTGCTACTGTCCTACCGAGGATATGATCGAATCGAGTTTTGTGGGGTTAATTTTCTCAATTCCGTTTACAATGAAAGTACCTACTTACGATTTTCTACTAGGTACATTCTCATGTTAGAAATTGTACAATAAGTGTAATTTGTTTTAAAATTAAAGAGCTGTGTTAGTACTACGTTACTTTTTATACACGTGTAAAATTGCAATACTATAGTATATTTGACATAAAACATTTATTTTAAACTTCAATAGTTTGTACTTATTAAGAAAATTAAGTTATGAGTACGCAATAGGTATTCTCAGCAAAACGTGACTGAGCATCACACACATCAAATAACGAATTAATGTTTATTGAATCGGCAGATTTATTACGGACCTACATAAGAAGCGTTTGTGTTGGCAGAAATAATAAGCCTTTGTCGCACATTCGTACCGCTATCAGAGTATCACAATAATTTCGCTATGCCCCGTGTGTCTGCACCAGCGATGTCCTTGATTTATGTGACTTATCTGACTGTCTTCAAAACAAACATTGCATTGATTAATACGGGAGTTGCAGTGAAATCAAATCAAAATCATAAATTTCAATAAAACGAGGAGTAGAAGTCAGTAGTTACAGTCAGTCGTGAAGCTAGTTGCCTGTTCCAATACGTATACTTCTACAGAGAAGAACATGCAAGAAACTCCAAGCACAGATGTTTTCAACATGTTTTTTTAGAATTATATGGTTACAATGTAGAATTGTAATGATCGGAAAAGGTAGAATGATGTTATGAATGTACTTGCTACAAGATATCTCAACATGGACATGCCTTCTTCTCGGAAATTAACGGTATTTTCGAAATTAACTTAATTATTAAAGTAGTGATTACTATTATCTTTACATTAATACGTGAAAATAATTCTTTGTACTTTTTTAAGCAAATTTCGCACATGGAATGAAGGAATGTAAAATTTGGAATGAATGATTTTTTTTTAATTTTAAATTTACTTAAATTCTATATGTAGACGAAGTGAAGAAACCTGAACATTTTGCCTTTGCCTTTTCGTATTTAGTATGATAGTGGAAAAATAAAAAAAGAATAAACAATAAATAACTGGCAAAAAAAAAAAAGTATGTATTAAATTGAAGAAAAATCTCTTTGGTTGTACTGTTTGTATCTGGCTGGTTTTAATATCAATAAATATAGGTCATTAAAACAAAACAAATAAAAAAGAAAAAAACACTTTCCCGCCATTTCTTTATTGTTTTGCTGTCCGCCAAAATGAGTGAATCTAACATCGATATAAATGTACTACGCACTAGATATGGCGTTTGGAACACTACATTTGTCGAACTTAGTTGTGGTTCCGGAGCTACAACGAGCTCATACGCATTTCGGCTGTGGTTCAGTGTACACTGGTGCATGTGTAGCTAGCAGCGAGCGTTTCGTATTTGTTAAAAAACGTAAAAATATACTTGCGAGTTATTTTTTCATCATTATGTTACATTCAGATAGGTAAATAAAAACAAAAATTAGTACTCATTATAACATGATTTTGTAGTAAATTACAGTAAAATAAGAGACAAATTAAAATTCTTAGTAGACATGTGCATGTTTTTCGCCATTAAAACAATAGCTCTATCTCACTTCTATCAATGAATAGCACCTCGTGCTGTCTCGCTTTCACTAAGGAAGAACTGTAAGCAAGAACTAATTATCAGAGATAAAAACGTTGCAGAACAGAAATTTGGCGTTGTTCGCCTAGAAGTGCTGCCGGTGCGGTGGTGGCGTATGTGGTGGGGCGTTCGGCTCCCTTTAATATGGTTGAGGTGGACGATGGCTGGCGCGTGCGTCATGCTCGTGATCGAATGCCGTTGGTCGGAGCTGGTCATCTTGGAACTGCTATTACTTACGTATAGTAGTAATTTGCGCGACTGATTATAATTTTAGAACAATACGTTACATTGTCGTCACATTTCATTTGCGATTATAAGCAATGTAACCAGAGATTTAAAAAAAAAGTGTTGAAAAAAGAGTGTCCTTGGAGTTTCTTGCCTGTTTTTCTCCACAGGATCTACTTAGTGGAACAGGCGACTAGCTGCACGACTGACTTAGTCCGACTGACTACTTGACTACTGATAATTCAAAAATACCTATAATTGGTTTAATTTAAATAAATGATTCGATTTAATTTTTAACATTACATTAGTAAAGACCAGTCAAAGTTTAAAATTAATAAACAAATTCAATATCTTTTTTGTTTATTTTAACACGAGTTCTTATTTAAGTTAAATGTCCGTTCTGTTTTTTAATTTCGTCTATAGGAGCTCATACAGCATAGGTTCGATGAACGAAACGCATAAGCGCCATAAAAATCACGGCGCTTGCATCCTTTTGATCGTGAAAAATTTCACGCCTCAGTGCGCTGCAGCGCTTCCCATTAGTGTTTGGACAAATGATGATTGTTTCAAGCGCTGTAGCGTCGATTAGTTTTAAGTTTTAACAAAATCGAACAAAATTTCTGTAAGTGATTGCAACTCTTTATATTTATCTCAATGGAATCTAACGAAGAAATTCGATGCATTCTGAAGTTTATTACAAAAAGGGAAAAATGCGTCTCAAGCCGCGAAAAAAATTTGTGACGTTTATGGACCTAATGCATTGTCAGTAAGAGTAGCACAAAGTTGGTTCAAGCGTTTTCAGGCCAGAAATTTTGATGTCAAAGATGCGGCTTGCTCCGGTCGCCCTCATACGGATATTAGTAGTTACGACATAGCCGAGGAACTGAGGATTGACCACACAACAGTTTTGACCCATTTGAAAAAGACTGGCTATACAAAAAAGCTCGATATTCTGGTGCCAAACGAGCTCACTGAAAGAAACCTAATGAATCGTGTACTCATTTTCAATTCTCTATTGAAACCGAACCATTTTTGATAATATTGATCACTGGTGATGAAAAGTGGATCACCTACGACAAGAACATACGAAAAAGATAATGTTCAAAGGGTAGTCAAGCTCCACAGACTATAGCGACACCCGGATTAACAATAAGGTGATGCTGTGTGTATGGTGGGATGAACGATGCCCTTCCACATCGTTCATTATGAGCTTTGACCGCCGAGCAAAATGTTAATGAGTTATCTGAGATTTTCTGATTGGTTGCAAGCGTTGGGCGCACAAAGAATACAAAAAGGAGACAAAAGAAACACATTACAACTAGGCGACACATTAGTAAGCGTAACAGTGTTTCTATTACTAATGGATTACCATTTTAATTGTATTTAGTTATTACTTAAAGTCTGTGAACACAACAGACTTTTATAGTATACAATGCTGGTTACCTGTTATCAGGTTAAATGGTGGTAATGGCGCAAGGAGGCTCTAGAGCGGAACCTGAGACCCGCGCCTCGCGAAATCGAAGCGCAACGGTCCCAGCTTCGCCAGGTTCTAATGGCCGTGTGGATAGAACGACTACAGCGACCGAGCGCAGGGCACGCCACCATTGCGGCGGTAAGACCCATCGTGGAGGATTGGCTTGAGAGGCGACACGGCAGCCTCTGCTGCCGGCTGACGCAGGTGCTGACCGGACACGGCTGCTTCGGAAAGTACCTGTGTCGTATAGGCCGAGAGTCAACGTCTGTGTGCCATCACTGCGGAGGCGGTCACGAGGACACTGCACTCCACACTCTAGTAGAGTGCTCAGCGTGGGTGCAGCAGCGGTGCGACCTCGTGACTGCTATTGGTGTGGGAAGCCTGGGAAGGAATAAGTGATGTCCGCTAAAGAGGCGGCAGAAAGGGAACGGGAGAGAGTTAGTACTCTCCCGTCCCGCAGAAGAGGCACCAGGCGACGGAGACCCCAAAATGATCTCCGACCTCCATGAGCGCTGGCCTGGGGGTAACGGGTGAGGCTGCCCGTTACCCTAGCAGAAGCAGGCCTGAGATGGTGGCGCGATGTGTTCCGCGCGCGCCTCTGATGGAAGGGGGGCGAGGCTCCCCGTATATTTTGGTGTGGCTGCCTATTAAACAGGCGGCCAGGGTCTGCCAGGGTTCTCGGGGACTTCCTTCCTAGGGTATACCCGAGTCCCTTGCAATAGACCCACTTATGTCGGAACACCGTGTGGTTTTAGTCGGTTCGATTCCGACATACCACTTCACCGCCAGCCCCGGTGGGGTGATGACCCGTGGGGGTTTCCACAAGATAAAAAAAAAAAAATGTAAAAAAACTTATTAATTAAAAATTTTGGTTGAACCAATTTAAGGTAAAGGTACCCACAAAAGTCAGAGGGGTTCTAAAATTGACACCTTATTCCGAGGTATTTAGAAAAACAGTGTTCTCTGGTACATTACAAACTCTTTTTAACTGCAAGATACCTTATTCCCTTATTCTATTAATAAGTTATCTGTTCCTTTTTATATCGTTCTTTAATTTGTATAGGTACTTTTTAAAATAATCGATTAGTTTTGCGTTGGCAGCTGACCCAAACGCAAACCTTTTGAACCTTGTGCACGTGAAATCTACGATTTGATAATTAGTGTTTTGGTTGTTATTTTTGTATTGTGTGTTTGCGAAAACGCTCAACTTTTGTGTATTTTTCTTCACAAAGTAAGTTAAAATACGTTTTTAACATACTACTGCATCAGATGCCAAATATTTTACTTGGTTCCTAACTGATGATGTATCACGGAATAGTAATTTCAAAGATTATCTATTTAGCTACTTTATTAATTCGATAAATAGGTGAGCTATGTAAGTACAGACATATAAGTTCTTAACGTATTTCGATATAATTTTAAGTTAGTTTTTTTATTGATATTTCGATAAGATATTCATTTGTTTATGTAATATAAAAAAAAACATTTAATTTTTAATACTAGCAATTGAAAACATGATTCAGTATTAAAAAACGCGATGGCAATGTATATTAGTTCTATGAGGACCTAATTCCGTGGTATTAACACAAGTAAAATACAGTGTTCATCATTTTACAGAGCTAGTAAGTAACACAAAGTATCCTATCTGCCCTATAAGCGTTTATGAATAAAAACAATAATTAAAGACTACCACATTACACAATATCAGTTTAGATTAATTAATTGCATTCTTATACTTATAAATAAATATAACTTCATAAGATCTGGTCCCACAGGAATATTCATATTATTATAGTTGTATTGGTCTAGGATAGTGAAGCTAAAGAAAAGTATCTACACGAAAGAGGATCTCTAAAATGATTTTATTAACTAAATACATAATATTATTTTCCAACTATAGTTAAATAATGTTACTTAGGTACTTTATAAATTGCATATTGTGGTGCTTTTTATATTATAAATCATGTAAGACAGATTAGTTTCAGTCTTACATGATTTATTATTTATAATATAAAAAGATTGTTTAAAAACAAAAGTCAATAAACTAAACACCCCCTTTCATTTCTATTTTGTACACTCGGAATTAGGTACCAAATACATTGGAATTAGGATTGTTACTATAAATTTAACACAATCTCGTGACCACATCCTAAAGAAATAGGAGTAGGTGTGTCGAGTGCCGTTCGCGCTGTAAATAATGCCATCTAGAAGCACTGAAATATGATTTACTACGAGTAAATGTTCTTATATTAATTTAGCACATAGTGTTGCTGTATCATAAAACTAAGAATATATTAATGATCTTAAGTTAAATTTGAAATTATTGACTTATGTTATATTAATATACCAAAACACAGAGCTTTAGCTTAAATGCTTGAAACTCTTTTAATCCGGCTTATTACAACATTACCTTTCAAGTGAATAACAATGACAATTCATTTTTAAGATATCAATCATATCTAGAACTTAGTATACCAGTAGGTATAGTTAGTAGGTCCAGAATGGTCGTTAATAATCATTCGTTAGCTTTGTTCGTTTGAACATGTACATCACAGCTTCTAGTAGTGCAATTAGAAAAACATCTTTTTGAAACTGCAGAGCACAACTAGTGATTCTAGTAAAATACATGACATAATGACGAATTAAATCTCAATGAATTATACAAGCAGTATTTTCAATACCTATATAGCCTTCTTAAAATAAAGTGACATTCTCCAAGACTCATTTTTTGTACGGAACTTACTTACGTACGGAATACTTACTTACTGTCTTGTACTTTACTTACTGTCCCGGTACATAAAACGAGTCTTGTAGAATGTCCAATACTGTAGGATAAATATTTTGAAATGCAACTTGATCCAAACAATATCTTCTGTTTTGAAAGGGTTTCCAAAGGTATCGACATTCCTTTACGGTAAACCGGTAACAATGGAAAAGTTCACGATCAAATCGGTACAAAATTTTGTTAATCACTAAATAAGTAAAAACAGTTTTGTATCATTTTGTATGTTTTGTACAATAAAGAGTTTATCTATCTCTCTATCTAAGTAAAAACAAAACAAAGAATAAAAAAAATTGTTTTGGCATACATGTAATATACAATTATTATTTACTACTACTACTACAGTAGCAGTTTTATTTAGGGATGGATGATTTAAATAATCATAGGTTTTTGATCAATTGATTCTCTAAATTGATAAGGGATGTAATCTGATATCTCAAAATTTAATTCTTAAGTTAAGAATGCATTGCATCATGTTATGTGTCATACAACAGACAAATACAGAACAACACCCTTTAAAACTTTTTTTTTTTAAATATTAATATTGGCCTTGGTTAGATAATAGAAGAGACGACAGTTTCTTGTAATTCCATCCTCTATTTTTTAGTTATGAGTTTAAGCAAAGTGATACTGTTAAGCATAATTAGAAGACCTAATATCGAAACAGTCAAGCTCGATACGATATAATTAGACGCGACGACGAGACGGTCAGTTATTCTGAGATTGCGTACGCTGTCATGTGACAGCTTTCAACTGTCTGGTAATCTGGAGGCGTTACGTGAGAACGAGTCATAAAACTCGCAAAGACTATCGAATACACATAAACATTTCCATTCCAATTATAAAACAAAAAATCCACACCATTACTATACGCCGTTAATTAAACAATGCTGCTACCTATACGTAAAAAACAGATCATAGAACAAGCCTTCTATGTACTCCCCTAATAAATATTAAATATTAGCACATAACTGCTATCTTGTCAAGGTTACCTAAAGAAGGTACTCAACGGTGTATCTCATCGGAATTTTGAAATGTAAATAGACAATATTAAATCTTTCAAGAACATCAGGAGAGCAAAATCGACGTGGAACTAATCAATATATTCCACGCATGCGTCATAATGACTTTAAGCGTCTTTTCGATATTCACTAGCGTAGGCGTATGACGTTTTACTTATTGTTTTTGTTAATGAAATATCATGTCGTAGTAAAATACTGTAATTACATCGCAAGATATAAGTACTTAGTATCATCCGTGGCTCTATCATCATTAATTGGTATGCCCTTCGTTCAAGGACTACCCTCATCTATCTTGAGTTGAAGAGTTCGCTAAGATAATATTTAAATATGTTGCTATTGTTTCACAAATATGATAAAGAGCTGTCTACAGTTGATTTCAAACGTAACATTTGTTAGGTGACTGAATGCTTTTTTAAGCAAAAAATGTCTTATTGAATAAGAGTTAACATTGACCCGTTCATGCATTTATTTTATATCCTTTGAGAATACAATTCTCTTCGTCTGAAAGAAAATATTTTATTACATTAAATATGAAGTAGGTAGCAATAGAAATATCATATAACATAGTGATAGGTGTATTTTATTTTATTTTGTGGAAAAGAACATATACCTAAACAATTTGTTTTTCAAATATTTCAATGATGCAATTTCAATGATATTTTCAAATTTGAATTGAATGAATTTGTTTATAAAGTTATACGTTATATTGTACTTATTTTTGATAAAGTTATTATTGCATATTTCTATTTAAAGTAGCTATAATCTGCAATTGAAGTTGGACCAAGTTTATCGTGACTAGAGGATTCGATCCCGGTCGATTTTTCTAATCCCGGGATTTCGGGACTATCTTCAGTTAATCTCGGGATCCCGGGATTGTATTGGTAATGGAAAGTGGTAACAAAAAGAGAGTAAAACATATCAAAATATTTTTTTTATTTATCTTTTAGTTTTGTGAGGACATAGAATATTAAAGTTTTAAATATTCGCGGTTAAACAAAATTATACTTTCTTCTTATAAAATAAACAAACTAAATACTTCTGTAAATATTTAATGAAACTAACAATAAACTTCAAAAAATCAACTTCTTTAGACTAGAAAATGACACTTGTTGTTTTTCATCTATATTTACTCAGACACATTAATGCATTGTTGCTTTTTAATAATTACATTGATTATCACCAATTAACAAAAAAAATATCAATACGTACACGACGTGAAGCGGGAATTTTTACACACTTTTACGCATAAGCCGGTACCGGTCGTTAGCAAAAATAAATGAAATCAGCTGTGCAAACAAGATGGCTGTCAAAATGTCAAATCAAGGTAAGTGCGTTTCGTTTCACGCACACTTTTATTGACTTATTTAAAAATGTATCAATCCCGAAAATCCCGGGATTCATTAAATTTGATCCCGAAATTTTCGGGACTACAAAATGACCGGGATCCCGGGATCCGGGATCGAATCCTCTAATCGTGACAGAACCTTTTTCTGTCAACGAGATTTCTAACGCAAAAAAATAGGGTTGACTACTTTACAGAAACTATTCAATACTGCTTGATTGGCAATGTGGAATATATGAAAAATACTTTCGCACTTAATTTACATAGATGAAATACTATGTAAATTAAGTAATATAAAAAGAACAATAGTTTCTATTCTTCTACCCATATATTTAAATTGCCGCTAAAACGACATCTCCCTATCAAATGACGCGAATCATGTCATTCTACTCAAACAAAACAACGCAACATCATCGAACTATGTTTTGAGCATGTGTTACACTTCACAGTACAAAGAGTTGTGTCCCGATTCAACTGAACATATCTTATAAGTTATAACACTGTCCCCCTAATGCCGAGGCTACAAAGTGCAAGCTGGCCTAGTCAGTTGCTTCGTTGCAGCTACTCGGATTGTGTGACCGTATCATACGAGTTATTGTCATTTGCGAGTCAGTCAGTCACTCACATCCGACTTACTACAACATTTTTGAATACGTCACCTTCCCCCATCACGTCACAAGCAGCAACTCGCACGCGACTCGGACGTCAACTCGCACATGTTTGCGTACGGACAGTTGCTCGTACGCTCGTGACCACGTCGGCGTCGTCGGGTGAATTCTCAATGAACCATGAGCAGTCGTGTGTGTTTTAATAATATTGCACGAGACACGTCACACGAGAAGTTGGACAGAATATGCGAGTACACAGGTGCAGTAGCTGTTTACTTTCACACTAGCAGCTCGCACTTCTGTGACCGGGTGAGGCGAGTCGAGTTACTGCGATGCGAGTACACCGGTGCAGTAGCTGTCTACTGTAGAGTCAGCAGCTCACACTGTGTAACCTCGGCTTAAGAATCATCTCTTGAAGCTCCGAAATAAAAAAAAACGTGATAACGTCACAATCGTGCCTCTCTATCGCTTGTTCCGCGCTCTCGCTTGCACGCTCGGCTCAGGCGGAACGTGACAATGAGTCATGCTTTTTCGTGCGTGCAGACGGCGTTCATCGATATATAAGACGTTTTAAAATATCTATTGAAGGCCATTATAATTACCATCACCACTTCATCACCATCTAAGTTAATATCATTAGAACAGCTAAACTAGTAAAAAAACATATAAGTACCTACGTATTTTAATATTGTGACATTATTACTACTTTGGACATACTACGGTAAAATTCAATAATAGACGAGGAAAGAAGAGAAAGTAGGTACCTAATCAAAAACATAAATTTTTATCGCATTAAGTAGTTTCAAATGCACGTACATTTACAAAACTGATTATTTAAACCTATTTATTTAGTATACTTACAGGGAAATATTTGGATAAGCTTAAAGACGTTTTACATTGGTATTGGTGTATCAAGTCAATTCAAGTCACGTGACATAAAAATGAAAAGTTAGATCAGACAAAAAGAAACAGACAAGTGCGAGTCTGACTCGCGCACCGAGGGTTCCGTAAGCAAACAAATTTGTATGTAAGATAGTAGGTAGGTACATCCATCTCAGGTATCAATTCTCCAAGATTTTTTGCCGGTTTTATCCGAAAAGACAATTTTACAGTTCTGAAAATACTCTCCCATACACCGATTCACAATAAAGTCAACTTTCCAACCATAAAATATAAGTTTGTAATCACAAAAACAATTTTTTTTATGTGACATAACAAATTACGACTTTCGGATTTTTTTGTGCTTTTCACCAAATTTCATGATTAGAGGTCAATGGGAAGTACCTAAGTTCTAAATTTGTTATAATCTAAGGCCTAATGGCCGTATCTTTTGATCGCGGACCTAGAGGCTTGATTTTTTTATAGCTTCAATGGACTGCTGACATAGGTATTTGATGTTAATTTTAACTTGATCCCTCTACGACTTCCTGAGGAAAAGAGTCTTAACTGACACACACACAGCCAGACAGACAGATATATTCAACAAATTAACAACTTTCGGATTTTTTTTCTTTACTTGTGCTGTGAGACCTTGCTTCTTACCAAATTTCATGATTCTTGGTCAATGCGAAGTACCCTATAGCACAGATTACTAAGTAGTTACGTACGTACGTAACTACTTAGTACTACGTACTACGTAACCTATAGGTTGTTGTTTGGCGTCGACTCAAAATAAGTTTATATAAAATTTGATAGTTTATGTAAATAAACTCAATACTTAAGACTTAAAAGATTTATTTATTCTTTGCCTTTTAGTTCTTTTCGTCGTTTTTTTTTTGTTAAAAAGATTTTTATGCTCTTTTCAATTCACAGTAAACTTCAATAAAAGGTAAATTGCTATCGTAATGACAAATGCCGACTAGCAATGCATCAGCTCTCTGTAATTGACGAAGGCCATGGTCAATAACTAATAAGCCTTACTTGAAATAGAATGGCACAATCTACGAGCATTCTCTGCCCTTCTGAAGATAGCGGATAATGTAGGAAATTAATTGTGGGCTTTTGTACTACTTTCTAGTCAATCCTATTTATATGGAAGCAGGGCTACACCGATTCTAGCAAATATGCTTAACATTTTTGGCAATACGTTGATACGTTTAACAAACAATTATACGTTTTGCCTAATGCTTACGGGTCACTGGTAATTAAAAAATAAACACTTGGTATGAATTACCGATTCAGTAATAAATAAAACTTAAAAAATAAATTAACCTACAGCAATTATTATATTTCGAAAACTATAATCTTTCATTTCAATGGCGTTAGACAGTGTGAGCGCTTTTTTTAACCCCTGAAGCAAAAAGGAGGGGGTGTGTGTCTGTGTGTGTGGTGTCATAGCTTCTAACTTTAGATAGACCGATTTTGATGCGTCTTTTTTGTTTGATAGTTGTCTTAATCAACTTAGCTATAATTCTCTTGAATTAATCTGTTCAGCCGTTCGAAGATCATCAGCTCTTTTTCAATCGTTGAAGAGATTATGGAGTCGGGGTATTTAAAATGTTTAATTGATGCCTGTGTTACTAGACGTTCCCTGCAGTTTCTCTTGTTTTATAGTCATTGCTCCGCTTACATGGGTCGTAGCCTGATATCATATTGCCTCTTTGGATAAGCGAGCTTATTTAATCATAAACGCCATACATACATCAATGGCAATTAAGAGATGGAAGACCACGGCTGGTCTAAGACACTCGAAAGCCTTAATAAAGGGATATGATAACAAGGTATCAAAAGAACTTCTGGACCTCAAGAGATACAAAACCTGTGCAGTAACAATAGTCCTCACCGGACACTGCAAACTGAAGAAACATAATATATGTTCAACCTAAAGATGGGTGAGAACACACTATGCAGATTCTGTCGAGAGGCAGAAGAAACTGCAATGCATATTCTATGCTTTTAAGGTACACTAATGCGGCACCGAAGTATTAACCTAGGTTTGCACATCATGCAACCGCAGCATACACAAACAATCACTGCTGATAGGATCTGGAGGCTTCTCGAAGCCATAAGTCTGAGCAGTAAACTTTCAAGCAAGAGTGCGCTACAAAAGACCCGCTTAAAACGATGAAATCATAAACATACATACAATCAAAGAATAAAACGATATACGCATACTATGTTTATGGTTGAAATAGATGGAACGCATACATCAAATGGTAAAAAGTATGAAAGCAATAGATAGGATTAGGTCATAAATGTCATAATGCTGTTTGGTTGAAAACCTACATACGGTATGTATGTAGGTTCTCAACCGTCACCGATCAAACTGATGACGTACAGTGAGCGTTTCCATTATATATACGTCAAACACATAGGTTCAATCTAAAAATAACATATAATGTTAATTGTTTCCTTAATGTTGACGGCCTGTTGGTCTAATGGTTAGTGATCCTGACTGCTAAGCTAGAGGTCGTGGGTTCGATTCCCACCCAGGCCAAATAATTGTGTGATGAGCATGATCATTTGTTCTGTATCTGGGTGTAATTTATCTATAATATGTATGTATTTAGAAATGTATCTGCCTAGTTTCGGATCAGACGCCCGTGTTCGAGATGTGTGAAGTTATTATATGTAATATAATAATAAGACACCGGTTACGAAAGATAAAAGTTCTATTTGAGGAATAGGGAACTTGTAGGTGTTTTTGTTTTTCGTAGTTAGGTACCGCAAGCGACAATTCAGGCGTGGTCTGATTTTGTTACGCGGCTGTGTAAGACAACAAATAATTCTAAACTTAAATATAATTAATTTCATCGTCAAATCAGTTGGCTAAGTATCTTAACATTTTGAACGTACTCGTAGCTTTCCTGACATCATTTTCCAGAGATTCACAATGCGGATTTTTTAAGAAAGGCATAAGAAGTTAGAGTATTGAGAGGAGATAATTTAGAAAGAGAAATAAATTATATTTTGTGGTTGGAAAGTAGACTTTTCCGTAAATCGATGTATGCCAGAGTATTTTTAGAACTGCAAAGTTAAGTTTGTTTTTCGTAAAAGACGGGCGAATTGGTCATCCCCGATTGACTTACTATCTATACACAAGTTTGTTTTCTAGAGTTTTTTAATGTAAAGGTACGTGTCCACTCCGTTCTACAATATCATAATTCCATCAGGAATATTATACTACTGAAACACACATGGGTATATGTATAGATACTTGGTGTAAAAAATATATGTATTATAAGTATTGTCGAACGGTAAGGGCATACGTAATTAAGGCAGTATCTAAACAAACATAACTAAGGAAAAAGTGGATTCGTTTGCTATGATGTGTTTGAGTATCAGAACATTACAAAAGCTAATTAAATCTGTCAAATTAGAAGATACTTTTCTGTTGTGTGAAGTGTTGAAGTTGCTACAAGAATATATTCGACCGTATATTTATTTTCATATTATGAATTTAAAAAATCCGTAACTGACCAGTAGTCTGAGTAATTGTAAAATGTGTAGGAATAAAATAAAGTTATTAGTGTATGTTTGCCAATCGTAGTAGAGACCGCTCGCGCTCACATCTTAAGTTAAGTTTCTGTTGTGTATAATCTGTATTTGTATCAAATTTACTTTTTTGCTTTCCTGTGGTCTAAGACGGCCTTGACATCCAGTCGCCATTTAACAATCCTGGAATCGGAACTTCTTCTACATGGCCTAGAGAACCGACCCCAAGTAATTCCTAGTAGTCCCACTTCTTCAACAAGAAAAAAATATTCTCCCAGTTCCGCTTTTACAAGCATATTTTTTTCTTATACGGTAGCGTGAGTTGTAGATTAAAAAATAAAAGTTTAACTTCCGTGTAAATGTAATTTAGTAAGTACACAATATACTTATATGGGAATTTGAAATTACAACAAATTTCGTGCTTACTCGCCTATCATTTTTACCGTGACGACTGTGCAGTGTTGTCAGCGTTTGTGTCATTATGTTACTATACATTTTTTAAGTAAACATCCATGTGTAGTGCATTGTCTCTAAAATTAACAAGAAGTCTTTACGGTTATATAACTTATTTTTAAATAGTGTTTCAGTATTTAGCCATTAAACTTGTAATCATCTTAGGAAATAGATTACAGAAAAAGTCAATTCAATTTAGTTAGTAAATCAACTTGTAATTAAATTTAATTGAATTTGCTCTCCTTCGATTATTAACACTACTCGTGTCATTATGCTTATCTATTAAATGTTGTGTATCAAGTAGTTGTATTTGGATTTCAAGTTTCGATACTAATGATAATAATATGTAATTTATGCAGACGCACAATGACACACTACAGTAGTAACAAAAGTTTTTTGTTGTTATAAAGCTTTATAAGTATACCAATTAATAGGTATATAGGTACCTTTTATTATACCTACTCCAATACTAAACTATTGACCTATTTTCCAGTCCAGGCTCTCTAAAGTAAGTTTTTTGGAATAGGTGGTTCCATCTCAACTTATATAACAAATCAAGCTAAATAAAAATCAGACGGTTCTCGCTAAACAACACAGTAGAAACACTAAAAGTCGGTGACATGTATGTTTACGAGTAGATGGAATTGTTTGTTATTTTACGACACTACCTACGTCCGCCATTTGTACGTTCATGGAAAATTGCACACACACACCGTCATACACATTTATACGTGTGTATATTCTATATTGTTAACCGACGAAAAAAAGGAGGTCGAATTGATATTTTTATATAATGAATTTAAAAAATCCGTAACTGACCAGTAGTCTGAGTAATTGTAAAATGTGTAGGAATAAAATAAAGTTAAAAAACCCTTTTTTTTATATAACTAGATTATAGCAACAAAAAGCACATTCTAATCTATTCATTGATTTCAAGATAAGCTTGAAAACACAGAACTATTGACGCAACGAGATTAAGTTGGAAATTTACATATGTTTCAGTATTAATAGTTTTTTTTTTATTATCTGTGCCCTAAAGATTCAACTACTTTTGGCGACTCCGTTCCCAACAATCATATTATATTGTTATACACCTTCCTCTGTAAAGAAGCTATGTATATAACGCAAGTTTTTTGTTGTTTCAAATTAAACCGTTGTTTCAGGTACAAGATAGGTTTAAAGTCCTCGTTTTAAAGTCTGATTTTGAGTTACTTTTGTTGACTTATATATTGGAATACGACCAGAAGCGTACGTGAACCAATAAAATATCAATGATAACGACATTAGAAACAAGAACCACCTGTTATACCGTATCTTTCTAAAAACACTTTATTTAGTTACCGGTTTGTTAACGTAGGTTGTCAAGGGGACGATAAGAAACTTAGTTTACGTGACAGGTGTTAACAGTCATAATACCACAGAAGAACTCAAAGGTATTTATTGGCGCTAAACACAAGTACAATTCTTAACATAAAATATAAACATAAATAATATGAATTTAGAGAGACGCTGTTCATGATACCCATTTATTTGGTTCTATTATTTGTAGCAACCAATAGACGTGTATAGTTTAGATAGATACAAACATATATTATGTGTAGGTAAATAGGTATGAAGTTATAAATATGTTGCTTTAATACGAGTACTCGTTCTACGTTCTACAAGACTATGCACTAGCTGTGCCCGGCGGTTTCACCCGCTTATAATTTCAAATGTATAATACTTACAATTTTTTTAGTAACATTTTCTTGTGGTAATAGTATATGTATTGGTTTTTATCGTACCCTGTCTTACCTGTCCCTTTATTTTAAGTGACTGCAAACAGAAAAAAGACTGCAAAAAGAATTTGTTTTCTTTGAAAACTAAATATTAAATTTGCAGGTCACATCACAGTTCAGGAATTCGAGATATTAGTACCATTTGCCCACCTGCTCGCTCAGTTAAAACTATACGAACTATGACAGTATTTCCAAGAAATTTAACTTGAAGTCTAGTTCCGTTATATAAAGTTGATGGTCATAGGGTTCGAAATAAAATAATTGTTCATATCTTAACTTAATCACCGAGCCGAGTGTTTAATTGTATTAATTTTCCATGGTCCCCTTGACTACTCGTCCAAATAACATGCTGCAAACACTGAGTTATTATTACTAGCGTATAGAGTAGACACCGTAAAGAAAAAGTTTGTAACGCGATCTGCAGTGCAAGGAGCACCGCAGAGATATCAGTTGGAGTTTACGCTCAGCAGCGCTCGAACGTATTTCGTCTAGGTACTTTTAGTTTTTTCTTTTTTTATGATATAAATGACTACAGCCGCCCATGGGCACCTGCAACTCAAGAGTCACAAGCGCGTCGCCGACCCTTAAGGTGGGAGTAGGAGAAGAGGGGAGGGGGGAAGAATGGGAAGAGGGGAAGGACGGGAATAGGGGAGGGTTAGGGCCTCCGGTAACCTCACTCACGCGGCGAAATGAATTGCAAACTTTGTTTCACTGCCGGTTTTCTGTAACGCCGTGGTATCGAGCGGAGTCGAGCCGGCCCATACGTGCCGAAGCATTGTGTTTTTAAAACGTGTACAAGTCATTTAAGAGCGAGTAAACATAATTGTGGTGTGACATTTAAGCAGTAAGTTTATAAAATTTAACTAAAGCCAACACAAAATAATAAATTAAAATCATAATTTTGGCTTGACAGCGCCGCCATTTTCTAAGCGCATCATAGATCAATAAATAAATGCACGCAGAACTGACACCTGGTTTGTACCTACTTAGGACACCTGTAACAAGATAACACGTGAATTACACGATCACGACAGGAGTATTTAATTAGATTTTATTTATTTTGATTATCTTGGGTATAACAGAACCGTTTCTTTTAGATTTCTTTAAATCGGCCCTTATAGCCTATGTGTTATTCTGATGTATGAGCTATATTATTGTAAAGTTTCATTAATATCCATACAGTAGTTTTTGCGTAAAAGAGTAACAAACATCCATACATACGTCGATACGGCGACGTGTTGCCTCCAATGGTCCACCCAGTGCCAGCCCGCGAGTGGCAATTGGGCGATGTCCAGACACAGGGGGTGTCTGGACACCACCTTCACGTTGAAGCACATAAAACTCCTCTCATATACCCGCGGCCACTCTTAGCGTACGCATCAGAGTGCGAGTGAAACGGTTCCGCCTGGAAGTTTTGCTACCGGATCCACACCGTCACCTCCTTGCAGAAGATCGTGATAAAACAACTGTGACGCAGAACGTTTCGATGCGTTCGACCAATTGGGCGACTCTTGCTGTAGTCAGTCAGTCAGTGCCGCTTCCTCGAACCTATGGGCCGACTCGGTACCTATACCTGACAGATTACTCCCAGTCAATACTAAGGTCAACCTATAAATGTTTGGTTTTGAGCTTTGTTTAGATGTCGATTACATTAGTGTGAAAATTTATGCTACACCATGTGGTGTAACATAAATTTTCACCGGTGGTCTGAAAATGTAAAATATTTCACCGGTTATCTGTCAATATTTCAGCTTAGATGTAATATTTTTGACGACAGTGTCTGCGATCTTTTTTAATATAATTATGTTGACGCATGAATGAACGCGATCACGTATTACGTTACGTTATCACACCTTTGCTTTGCCTGACGTATCCACCAGGTTGCACTGGCCGTGGTCATAGGCCTGTAGGTATTGTAATACTTTAATAAATAATGTAATACGTGATCGCGTTAATTCCCGTAAACCTAATTATATTAACATCGAACGCGAAAGTTTAAAAGTTTGGATGTTCTTGTTGTGTTATCTTGTTTTTAGGATATGTGCACTTTCAGAAAGTATTAAAATTATTACTTTATTTAATTTATTCATCAGTAATATTCGGGAACATTTTTTTAACAAAATAAAGGAATATTTAAAATTATTGTTTCATGAAAAAAAAGCAAATGATAACATTGTAATGATATGTTTTTTCTGGAACATTTTAAATTATAATTTTTGAATAGAGTGAACTACAATCTTTTGCAGAAAAGGTTTTCACTTGTACATTTTACGTGTAAGTGCAGTTCCTATAACACTCCCATAATATTTTTGGAAATATAAATATAGTATAATTAGTATACGTCAATTGTATTATTTTCGATTAAATTATGATGAATATAGCACTACAAATATTTACCTATAGGTATTATGTAATGTCTATATTAAAATTTATAACTACTCATTCAAATATATAAGAATAAATATCTGAAAAAATAAACGATCAATGATTGAAATCTAAATGATTGCCAAGTTCTGTAGATAATCCTGAAGATTAAACTTAGCTAGTTTTCACATCTAAGTTTTCTTATAATATTTGGCTAAACAACTTATCTTATTTGCTTATGCTGTATTTATAGTGTAAGGTCAACATATATTATTTTTTTTAAATAATAACAAAAAAACTAGCTAAGTCAAATATCAGGATTATCTGCAAAACTTGGTAAACATTTTGATCTCTATTATTTTGTCGGCGTTGTCGATAACCACTTATATTCTTAATATTGAACTTGGCTTCCATTTTCACATTTATATTTTTAATGGGATATCATTACTTTTATCATTCGTCATTCAAAGGTAATCTGTAAAATTAACATTTTGCCTGCGTTTACGTTGTATTGTTTTCTTTTTTGTGTTATTTTGTACTATTTCTTGAAAATTAGATATATTAGAGGGCATTGGCCATCCATTGATAAATACTTCTCTCCCTAACCTACATTTTTGAAGGTGATTGTGTACATTTTCAAAGTGTCTGTTGAAAGTTCATACACTTTTACTATTTTCAAATGCATATAAGTAGTAAATTTTGTGTGAGAATGTATTTCTTTCATAATAGAATTCTTACTATAATACCTTTCACCATGAAACCCACTCTTCTGCAAAAATACATTGCTATTATAATTATAAAAGGCGCTAGGTATTAATAAAAATGTATTATTTCTAAAATATTTTAAATCTTAAAATCTACTGTTTTCTGATTTTTTTCCTTTGCATACACTCAATTACTCAGCTGGACGTCATTTTATCGTCTAAAAATGCCGATTTTTAAACGATAATATCTCGATGACTGTTTAAGCTGTATTTATGAAATTTAGGATTATAGTTAATCTAAGGGGCTTTCATAAATAAACAAAATTCAAGGATTTATGTTAAACAGATTATGAGTTATTAACTGTTCAAAAGTGGCTCCAAATGGTTCGTGTAAATATAACACACCGCTGCTGCGTCGCCAGTTCCTTTTCCTTGAACTTGGGCTGACACACAAATTCTTGTTATTTTCTGCTACAACAATGTTTGCTATTTAAAAATGTAACTTCTTAAATATGAACAGTCGATTTTTTACACAAATCAGATACCTTGCGATAAATTGAAGCTCAAGATTTGACTAAGTACATATTTTCACATTCATCTCCTCTATAAAAAAAACCGTACTGAATTTCGGGATAAAAAGTATCCTATGTCCTACCTCGTAGTGAACTCAAATCATGCCAAGTTTCATTTGAATCCGTTTCGGCGTGATGCGCGGCCATGATACAGACAGACAGACAGACAAAAATTCAAAAAATTATAGTTTTGGCTTCAGTATTAATTATAGAAGAGCCCCCCAAAAAAAATTACAAAACATCTTCAATGTACAAAATTGGACCTGTTACAGTTTTATTAAAAAGTGCTTTATGAGCATTATTATTATAATGCTCATAAATCTCAAAAAAAAATTCAAAATATCTTGTTATGGCTTATCTATGTATAAGAAAGAGATTTAGAGCCATTTTAACTTTTTTCTTAGATGTACCAAGGACCAATATTTTTGTAGATACTTGTTTTTGTAGTATTTAACAAAAATTTATATTTAAAGCTAGCTGAGAGGTACATCCTAATGCTATATAGCCTAGTCTAGTACTAGTCTTCATAAATCTGGCTATCATATACAAAAATAATGAGAGAAACAAACGACATATCGGCAATTTTGAAGCAAACTGATTGAGAAATTATATTGTTTAAAAGTCTTTTTAACCGACTTCAAAAAAGGAGAAGGATCCAATTCGTCGGAATCTTTTTTTTTATGTATGTTCACCGATTACTCGAAGACGCCTGCACCAATTTGGAAAATTCTTTTTTTTGTTTCAAAGGGTATAGTACCCGATCCCATTTAAATTTTATCGAAATCAGTCGAGCGGATGTTTAAAAATCAATAAATATCTAAAAATTGTATACACCGATGAAGTTCTCGTTTGCTCCGAAACATCGCTGTCTCATTGGAGCAGTGCGTTTAGTTGGCCTACCCATATTATACTTAAACAAAATACGTCTTTCCACTAAAAAGCACATTGAAGTCGGTGATACTTTTTTTTAAAAGATAATTATTAAATACGTATTTATATTTGACAATCATCTAAAGTAACCATTCAGGTGATTAATTTATCTGTAGACATTATTTACACACAATTTTAAACATAAATAGGTCAGTTTTTACGGGGTTTCGAATTCCGAAAGAGCGACACCTGTGACGACACTGTTGTTCTTAGAATTTGAACAATTTTGGTACAATTTGGAAAGGTCTTATTCCAATCTCTCAAATCTATAATTAAAGTATCTTGGAACGTTCAGTAAAGTTTTGAATAAAAAAGACCGAATATTTATACCAAAACTGCATCTGGTGCACATGACAACCGCACAATTTGAACAATGACGATATTAACGTTCTTAGTACCGGTCATTAAATATATTTTGTGATTACCGTTATTGCTCTAAAACCTGAAGAAACCCATAAGTACTAACTATAACTATTATATTTCTATAATTATCTACTAGAGTAACTATAATTATCTCTTTGCTCTTGCAAGCCTCAAGCTTTGTATTGCTTAATTTAGACGACTTATTTTTATACGACTAAGTAGGCAAAATAAACTCATAAGGGTCACTGGTTACTGGTCCCTGTAAACATTTGAGACACAAGGCACGTATCTGTTGTGTCATAATGCTCTGGTAAAGGCACAAGCTCATTGAGAGGAGAGTACAGGAAACAAATTACGAGAAAGATATTAGATAAGTACATTATATAGAATAATATAAGTACCGCTGGAACATTCTATTGTTTAATAAATAACCATCAAGTAGGCAAAATGAAAAGTATATCGTGTCTTTTGCGCGTTGTTTATCTTGTTCTTTGGGAACATCATAGACACCACATACCATGTTGTCATTAAGTTCCGCGCTATTATTTTATTTGGAATAGCTGTTTTAGTACTTACTACATTCTACGTCAATGAAAGAACCACTAGTTTCAACAGTAAATCATAAATTAAGTATGATGGTGATGTCATATTAGTTTCTTGTTTCTTGAATTGTGTAGAGAGAGTTGCATTGGGTGTTGAATTACGGCACGATCGCACACTATCGTTCACGGTTCAAGGCCATTCAAAAATGATGCAATAATCTGACGCCCAAACTCATACATATTCGTCATTAGAACCCCATTGTTTTTTGGGTAAATATTAATTCGTATAGGTATTCAATTTGTTATACAAACGTATTAACATAGATGGACTTAATATTTATATTCTCTACCAATCAACTTAAGATAAAACGTATATAACATAATGAGATGCATTCGGAAACGACGTGTCGTTAATATAACTACAGGATAAATATTACAATACATATACAAATTAAGCACTACATTACATATATCTACTTTTCGTCTTTACTCTTGACACATTGATACAAAGATAGTATATTAGAATATGTAGGTACTAGTGATGTAACGAATATTCGCATTCGCATTCGCATTCGCGAATATTGGCATAATTTTAGACATTCACATTCGCATTCGCAAAAAAGATGCGAATGTTTGTGCGAATGTCTCTGACAAACGAAAAGAAATTATTTGTTTGTGGTAATTCATCTGCTAACGTTAATATTTTTTTATTTATATTATAATAAATAATAATGGAACGGTCTTGAGAAGATTTACTAAATTGAAAACACTTTCTCTTTTGTTCTTGTTACTTTCATTAGATATTTTTTTTACTTTCATTAAACTAAAAAAATAATTATAATACATAATGATATCTTTATAGAAAAGGACTTACTAGGCCTTTCAGCCTAATAAAATAATAATATCTAATAAGCCTAATGTATATGTATATACACTCAACTCACATTTAACCGGCCACTTAGTACATGTTGATTCCTTCAAAATTTCATTATAATTTAATTGTTTTTGATACAATGCTAAAATTGAACCCTTTACATACATAATCGAACAGGAGTCAGATTTAGAGTTTTCTTTCTAAAATCAACAATGACTAAAATATTGATCTTAGAGAAAATCTGCATTTTAATTGTCACATTAATAATCGATATTTGGTCTCCTGGCATCAATTACTACTTGTAATCGATTTGAAGCCCGTCCAATATATGTTGAATCTCCGTTTGCCAGTATCCTTGTTTTTCCGGCTCTGCCTAGTAGCATTTTGTTGATATAAAGAAAACTACGACATCCCAAACCTTCATCAATGAAAAAAAAAACCGGACAAGTGCGAGTCTGACTCGCGCACCGAGGGTTCCGTAAGCAAACAAACTTGTATATGTCCATCTCGAGAATCAATTCTCAAAGAATTTTGCCCGTCTTTTTCGAAAGACACACTTAACTTTGAAGTTGCGATGTATGACAAAGTGAACAATCCAACCGCAAAATATAAGTTTGTAATCACAAAAACTTTTTTTTTATGTGATATAACAAAAAATAACGACTTTCGGATTTTTTTATTCACTTGTGCTGTCAGACCTTGCTTCTTACCAAATTTCATGATTCTAGGTAAATGGGAAGTACCCTATAAGTTTTCGACCCAAAACCTATAGGGTACTTCCGGTTGACCTAGAATCGATTTAAGAGAATTATTAATTTCAAATCGAATTTCAAATGTGCGACAAAACGTCAAAAATGTAATAAAATACGGTATACCCGTATTTTATTACGGGTATATTTATTGCAGAACTACCCAGTTAAATACACCTATTAACCTTAACCACAGAATACATAATAGTACCATTACAGAAGGACCTCTTCGCAATACCATTTAAATAAATAGCGACTCTTGCTAAGACACAATAAGGTGCAATTCAGATCACACACCGCTTATTTCAAACGGGTTATATTTAGCCGAACAAACAAACCGATATTAGCCGAACAAACAGACAGACAGACACAAAATTGTTGTAGTCCTAAACTTATCAAAGCTAAACTTGACTAAGTTACTCCTTTTAACACCAGCTATCTGTCAGTAAAAGTCCCTTGGAAATCAGTCCACCCGTTCCGTAGATTAGCCGGAACAAAGAGACAGACAGACAGAAATGTGAAAAATATTTTTTTGGTATAGGTAAGTACCGTGTAAACATTTAAATGCATTTAGTAAAAAACTGTCATTATGTCATTACAAACGGACACTAGCAGTTCCCGCGCGGCTTCGCTCGCATGTAGATATTTATATAATTTGCGCGGAACCCTCATTCTTTTTTCAAAATCAAAGTAGCATAAATTACTCCTTTTAAAATTAGCTATCTGACAGTGAAATGTCCCGTGGAAATCGGGCCACCTGTTCCGGGGATTAGCCGAAACAAAAAGACAGACAGACGGACAAAAATTGTTAAACATGTTGTTTTGGTATATGTACCGTATATACATCCAAATGCACTTTGTAGAAAGCGGTTATTTTAATATTACAAACAGACACTCCAATTTTATTTATTTCTATAGAGTATAGATATATAGATAGAAGATGTGTATCAGTTGTTGTGGTCCTAATAAATAAATATACTTATCATAGCTAAACTTGACCTTGTAAACAGAACTTGTATATATATCTAACTATACTGATTATAATTAATAATATAATCTAACTTCGTAAATACGGGAAACGCAATTCGCAAGCGACGAACGGACGAAGCGACGTAGCGCGTAAGTGAGTATCGATATAACGTGCTACCTGGCCGGCGCGTGGCAGCCCACTGAATTTCGCACGACTCATCGACGCTGCTAGGTACCTGTAGCTTTATACCTACTGACCGGAGTGGTCCTAGCCTGTCTTAACATACGTTATCGTAAACCATCGGTTTGCAGTTTTAGAGAAGTGGACAGTTAAATATGCTTCTGAGTTTATTAATATAATATATTAGTTGGTTTGTACTTAAAAAAATTAAATTTAATTTTTTTATTAAAAATTTAAATTTAATGAAATAAAAATTAATCGCGTCAATTAAGCAAAAAAAAAGAGTCAACCTCCGAATGAGAGATAATAAGCTTTAAACACGTATAAACTGATATTTTGACATTCTAAAGTTTGTCTCAAAGGTCTCATAAACTATATACTATATAAACTATATAAACTCGTGTCCATGTCGTCAGATATTCAAGATCATTGTTTTTATTCAAAAAAGATATAAAATTTTATCCAAATCGATAGAGCCGTTTTCATGATACGCAAAATAAATTAAAATAAAGGATTTGCTAAAATTTATTATAGTGATCAAGTAACTTTATATGAGGTACTATTCACCGGGACTCCCGGTTGGCCTTGCATTATTGTTTTCCGCGCTGTATTACAAAAATGGTTAGAGACATGAATACAAATTTAAAACAACGTTTGTAGAGAATTTTTATGCTCTACAGTTTTATAATAGATTTCAACATCTTTCAAGCTATAGAAAACAAAAAATTTGCAAAAACCCATTTTATGACCGTTGATCTTGAACATCTGAAGACACGCACATGAAATTTTTATAAGACAACATTTAGAAAGCCAAAATAATGTTTATATAAGTTTTCAGCTTCTTATTTCACATTTCCAGGTGAATTTGATTATTAAACCATTCACTATGGCCCCTCACAAGCTGCGTGAATCGTCGACGATCCCTAAACTCACAAGCGATATTGAGCCCGCTACATATACACATTTTTGCTACTAATTAAACATAATGGAATCAAAAACCAACTGAAGTGTGTAAAGCAGTCTAGCGTAACTAAAAACTCTTTCAGTGGTTCACTTGTTAGTAGTTGGTGGAGTAACCAAATATTCTCAGGTCATTTTCTCTCTAACCATTCATAACAGAAGTCTTTATCATTAAAAAAAAATCTACATCATATCTTTTAAAAAATTTAAACATTTGTTCCTCGGATCCATTAAAGGCAATGCAAAATGTCAAGCCATTCATACATTTTGATTGATCTTTGGTTGAAAAGTCAATATTCGCATTCGCATTCGCATTCGCGAATATTACAAATAAATATTCGCATTCGCAATCGCAAATGTGAAAAATCGACATTCGTTACATCACTAATAGGTACAATATGATGGTCAAAATAATTGTTTAGACAAAAAAAATTGTGATTTAGTTTCATATATGAGAGGTTTTACTTTTATGAATAGTTTTATTTGTGGGTTGTCCTGTTATTTTATTTTTTTGCACATAATTCTGACCGTAGTAGGACTCCACCATTGTCTGATTGCCTAACTACGTATTATTCAACACAATTCAATCCACCAATAAATAACTCTAAAACTTTAAACCACACGTATGTTGGACATGTAAATATGTTAAGCTTTCTAAGTTTAATTTTTTTTTTCTATTTTTAGAGCATTTTCTTTATATTTTCTTCGTTCAAAAACGGACTCTACAAGCAGCTTTTAATGAAGTAGATCTAAGTTATACCCTAGAGTATTCTAAGTAAGAAAAGAACCTTATTTTAAAAAAGTAAACAGTTACAGGATCAATTATATCGTTACTCGGACAAGAAGCAGAACTTTCACTATGCATCAATCTCGAACTTGACCCATATTTCACTACCACACGGAACCAATGCGCCACCATTCTTATTGTGCAGTTGTGGCATCTCGTAGACTTGACAACAGCGCAATTGGGGCAATGACCACAAATACGAGTAGGTACGTCGATACTTACGTACGAACGACAGACGATGTCAATTTATTTTGTCACTTCTTACTTCTTAGTATATGTCGTTGAACACATCGCTATTTATTATCATTGATTCGTTAATAGTTTAGTGTGTACAGAATATTATTACTGTGTAGTAACTATTTAAGTGTATAAATTTCATATCAAAAATATTTATTTGAGAATCCTGCTGTCTTAAAACATGTTTTTTACTACATGATACGTATTCAATAACAAATACATATTTTAAATGTCTTGTTATATATAATAAATAAAATATAATACCTATACGCAATAGCGGCGTTAGGGTAGGGCGCGGTTGGGCGACCGCCCAGGGGCGCCAGATATAGAGGGGCGCCGCAGGCGCCCCTTTTTATAAAAAACCAAGACCTGAACGTGGCATCTACATCTGGAATACAAACGGATGTATTGGTAGTGGAGCTGTCTGACAAGTTAGATCAAGTAGCTGTGGAAGAGATTGTGAACGAAATTTCCCGAAGTGATGAGACAAGTTGTGCAACAATTACAGATGTTGCTCAAGACGACGCCGTTGGTGATATACAACAAGCACAAGTTCTAGGTGACGTTAATAATGTTGTCACGAATATATCGGATCCATCTACTTGGCCACTCACTCGGAATAGCAAAACTATTGATCATATAATAGCTACTGGCCCAGTGCAAAGTCACATTTCAAGCAGTTTACTTTGCCCTTGTTCAGTCAGTTCTTACCTATTGTATCACCATCTGGGGTAGAGCGCCGAAAACTACCTTAATTGACGTTGAGAGAGCACAAAGGGCTATTTTCAAAGGTGTCATTCTGTAAGCCATGTCGTTTTCCTACGGCATTACTGTACAAGGAGACTGAAGTTTTAACGGTGCGCCAGCTATTTATACTACACACACCCTGCTTAAACAACATTCCCTACTAACCTATATTCGAACTCTCTCCAGTGGCAAAAGACTATTTAATCCTGTGCAACGCACTAAGTTTTTAACAAGATACTCCAAGCGATTCTTTTGTCACATTGGTGGCTTCCTGTATAATAATGGCAACAGAGTTACACCAATATTCCACCTTACAAAGGCCACGTGTAAAAGAACGCTGACTGATTATTTGAGGGGCTGAACTACGATCATACTGCTTTCCGTACCGATTTAGAGTTTAGCTAAACGACACAAATGCTCATATACAAACCCATGCGCACAAGCTCACGCATCCACATACACACGTTCACACACACGCATACACACAGTCAGGCATTCACAGACACACAATAACAATATATGTATCTAAATTCTACGCCACTAGAAATAAGTTTTAATATAGTAAAACATCTAAATTTGTAGTGCCCATTTCTTATAGTTAAATTGAAATGTAAATATACACGGGGTGGAGACCTGGTGTCCTGAAACACAGGCCTCGAGCCTAGCTTAGGCACCAGTCGCCCACAATATTATTGTAACGATTTTATGTAAGTATATATATTTTAAAATGTACTGACTACTATATTGTGGTGAGAAATAAATCATTATTATTATTATTATTATTTATAATTATCCAAAGAATGACATGGTTCCACATTTCACTAATTCTCATTTCATACAAAAACTTGCAAACAATGAAACAGTTCAGCGTCGCTGGTTCATATTATATTCCGTTTCATAGATCGCGTTTCTTGTTTTTGTTGCCGCCTATTTTATAGTACCTCGACGTCGAATTTAATATCTGAAGGTTATAATGACTGGAAACACCTGTCTGAGATGTTAAAAATCATGAAAATAACACTTCTCATAAAAAAAATTACCATTCATGGATTGATACTGAACTACGATTCAAAACAGGAAAAACAATAGATTGCCAAGAACAAAATTTGGTTAAAAAGAAACGACAAGATGGAATAATGTTTTGTCTAGATTCATGCATATTATAACACTTTATTAAGCTGAAAATAATATGGTGTTGAGAGGTACTTCTGATAAACTTTATACGCCACATAACGTAAGTTCTTGGGCTTAGTACAACAACTAGCCAACTTCGATCCAGTTATGCAGGAGCACTTGTATTTAGCTGTAAAGGGTGATGTTTCTGACTACTGCTGGTGAAAAGATATTCAAAATGAATTAATAGAGCTGATGGGTGAAAAAGTAAAGTCAGAGATCATGTCACGCGCAAAGCAATTAAAACATTTATAGCAGACTGCACCCCAGACATTAATCTTGTCGAATAACTTTCTCTGACAATACTATTTGTTGACTAATCAGGTGCCGACCAAATATCAGTAAAAGAGAATTTTATAGAATTTATACCTGTCGATTAGTCGACTGGTGAAATACTTACTGAAGTCATTATTAATGTTTTAAATAAATATGGATATATAAAACAATTGCAGGGACCAGGGTTACGACAACGGAACGAATTTGAAAGGAAAAAATATGGGGGTTGAAAGGAGAATTCTGGATTCACTCACTCACTGAAATTTTAACATTTAAATGAATATTTAAATGAAGATTCCGCTTGGTCTTTTTTGAACAATATAAAAAAGATTCCAGAAAAACCAGACCTTCTTTTATCTGTGTGCTGATCTGCAATTGAAATTAACTGTAGACTCTAAATCAGATATAGATGGTTGTATGTTGTGTGATAAACTCATAAGTCAAAATTTTTTTTGCCTGATCAGAATGTGGTTACTCCTGTCCTTATTTTAAATTTTATCAAGGGGTTTCAATGGGAGACAGGGGGCGCCGTAGAAATCTCGCCCAGGGCGCTGGTAGTGCGAAAACCGGCACTGCCTATACGGAAATTAACGAGATCACGAAATAGTTATTGCATACCTCTGATTTGCCTGACGTTTAAAAGTTAGTGTCCTTTTAGTAATTATTTTAATAATGTTAGAGTTTCTCTACATAGGCGGTCTAGCGGCCTTCTTTACTTTCGGAGGATAGGCGTGAGGCGTTGAGGTTGAGGCTCACTCAAGCACGGGTGAGCCGTACTGTACAACGCTGATCTGATGCAATATTCTTACTGTTGAACTCATCTCAAAACCGTTACATTACCGAGTAATAGCTTATAGCGTAGTAGTAATTTAACTAAGCATACATTATATTGCCTTAGTGTAGAAAGGTATACGAGTATGTAAGTATTATCATAATATAGGGATGACTTATAATTATAATTTTAAAAACTTTTTAATTACTTCAATTACAATTTCATACATGCTCTAATAAAACCTATTTAAAATTGTTTTCCCTAAGGTAATCTAAACTCTAGTATTTACAGATAAAGGTAAAATCTATATATATAAAAAAACTAAATCTATTCCGAGTCCATCCGGCCGTTCTATCTACTCGATTATCTTAATGTTTTTGAAGTGAAAATTCTTTAGGCACGTTGAACACTTTTGGCATGGGTAAAAAGCGCTGAACTCGCGTAACCGTCACGCTCAGATACATATAAGTAGACATATTTGTGTGTGTTTTCACTTCTGACGGGCAGTCTTACGACTGACAGTTTTATTTTTTAATGATAAAATTGACATGATTATTATTTTGTTTTATGCATGAAAACTATTTGTGCTTGGACCCCCGTTATGAAAATAAAATACTAGTTCGTTACGCATGATATAATTACATACAGGGACTTTACACGCTTTGTATTCAACCTGAGATAAAATATAATCAAACAGATCGTTATTCGACTAAATGTAATCTCATTATAAATACTAATGAAACAATATATTTTTTTTGCTTGAACTTGGCTTGACACGCTGCCGTGTGTTCAGATTTGTGGTTACCGTTGACCTTCACCAGAACCATTCTTTCAACTTCTATCCATTCAAGTATGAATGAATTAACTAACATGGCAAAGAGTCTTCACAGGGGTTGGTCTAAACTTTATAATAAACAGTCGTATTAAAAAAAAACGAGAAACATGTTTGATAAAATTAATGTAACTAGGTAGGTTCTTTAATGTTTATTTATTTTAATTAATAAATAAACGTTTCATAAACACATTAAGTAACTTTTCCCTTTAGATGAAATTAGCGAACAATGTTCTTTGACCATATTACCTCTATTTCATTTAATTCCTAATCAGTGGAATTTGAAAAAAAAAATCTACAAGCTGTAGTTGAGATCGGCGAGTTTTTAATACAATTCACTTTTACCGGCGTCTTCTTTATTAAATATGTGAGACATAATTTATTAAAAATAAATATGTACTATACCTATTTCCAATATTTGACTAATGAAAATTAAGTAGATACTGGAACATCAAATTATTGACCACTAACGACAAGGAATGCTTTAATAACATTTTATAGAAATTGAAGGATAACACCTAACCTAAGTGCCTACCACAATTAGAACGAGCAGTTCTATGATAGAGACAGAAAAGAAATTGCTCTTTAATCAACAGTGCAATATTTTTTTTAAACACTCACCGTTACATGCATTCCCTGGCGGCTGTTCATGGTGATGCATTGCTCGAAGCACCGTGATACGTGTGAAGGATCGCACCCTTTCATGTCACAAGTAAGACTGAATTTTACGAAGACGGAGCAGGCAGCGAAGCCGGCTGAAACAGCGAGCACGCCCCTCCTCCTCACCTGCCCTCCCCGCATGCGCAGGCTGAAGCGAAGCCGTTATTCTTCTAAATATCAACACACTAATGAATGACTCCAGCGAAAACTGAACTGACGTAAAACATTCGCATAAGTGATATATATATATAGGTAGGTACACGGTTGAAGCTTGTGTTTCGGATTTCGGTACGGCTTTTGTTACAAGAACTGTAGGTATAAGTAGTAATAGTAAAAATAGCATTGAATTATAATTTATAATATTTTGGATAAGTTTCTATGAGAAACTTATATATCTATCTATGTCTAGTATCCAATTACTAATTCCTCCTGCAAAACAAGATAGAAAATGTCAAAGCACATTTAACTGCCTATGGAAAATCTCTTCATTAGATCTCAAACCACGACCTCCTGACGATATGATAGGACGAAATGATGTAGTTGGATTAAACCCAATCACATTCTTCATTGCTGTGACTCCTGTCCAGTCTTGATATTCATAAATTTAAAATTTAAAATACCCTCGACAAAAAATGAACAGATTTTCTTGAATCTCTAAGAAAACACTCGATCAAGTCACTTTTCAAACAAAAAAAAAACGCACTTAAATCGGTACAGTCGTTTGAGAGCTAAGATGCCACAGACAGACACGCAGACAAACATGTACACGGACACAAAGACACGTCAAACTTGTAACACCCCCCTTTTCGGTTCGGGGTTACATAGCAAAACGTCATCTGTTACACATTTTTTGTTATTGTTAATTTAAAAAAAAACGCTGAATCAATTTCGATAAAATTTATATGGGACCACCTCTGAAGTATGACCTACCAAACAAAAAAGAATCATCCAAATCGATTTATATTGGCGGACTAATCGCATTACAAACATACAAAAAAAAACATACAGTGGAATAAGAACCTCCTCCTTTTGAAATTGGCTAAAAATAAGCTCTACGTAGCACTTTTTTTCCTTTTTTTTATTGGTATATGTTATGCTGCTCTATTGTTGATATTTCCTATGCTGATTCTCTGTTGCCCTTAGCTCTGGAAGAATCTCCCTAAAACTGTAACCATATAAGTTACATTGCAAAAAGACGTATTACTAATATGTCCTACTTAGACTTATTGAGTAGAACATCTCATGTCAGAAAGCGCTTAATTTAAATGATGCCTGTACTCCGCGATGTATAGGCAAAGGTAATTAGATTTTATACACCTGAACGAGGAGCCCGAACTTACAGGAAACCTGCCATTGAAGAGGGTCGCTTCGTGACGTACAGGTGTTTTACCATAAACTAGTATATTAAGTTTATGGTTTTATTGTAAAAAAATCAAGGAACAAACAACAACACTTAGCGCCAGATAAATGACTAAAACAAAACATCTGCTCAGAGGCATGCCACAGGCGTTTAAAAGTGCGCCCACTTTGCCTTGTTTAAATTAAAAAGTTAACATGGTTGCCCATGAGTGCAAGTATTATACTAATAATAAGCTTGAACCAGCTGTCAACGTGTCAGCATAACGACTGTCGGATCAAGTACGGGCTATACAGCGCTGTCAACTGCTGGATGATACCGTACTTGAGAGGCTACGCTCTGACGTACGAAGTAGCTTGGTTATCCCTTCTTCATCGCAAGTTATGGGTTCGGTGACCAATCACACACCGCAATTGGTAACACAGTTACATGTTGATGAAACTGTGGATAGTGAAGCTGTGTGTGTGAAGTGTAAGTACCCAATGCAACGAAAGGTTAAGGAGCGCTTTGTAGGATGCGATTCTGAAATACCGGTTTGTGAACTACATTAATAGACCCCGTTTATCCCGTTTGCCTATTCATAGACGAAATATAGCGCTGGTGTGTGCCCTGGATTCGTTATTGTCAGACTATTTAGACAATAGCGAAGATCTTAGTAATACACACTCTATTCTCTACTGTGCGGCTGTCGCAGCATGTCGAGTAGCAGGAGTACATTTCTCTGTAAATGCCGCTACTACTTGACCCAAACCTGCTGTGCCAGCCTGGCAGTGTAGAATCGAGCGTCGTATTGCTGAGGCCAGGACACTCATCGGTAAGCTAATCTGCTTTAGATCGGGTAACACGCGACCGAGAGTGATGCCCTTTGTAAAACAGGCATTCTTGGGGACTGATATTAGTCCTCAACAATATATGTCATGTGTCACAGAGCGCATAGACTTTCTAAAGCAGAAAGTTTATGCATGGGCAAATAGGATTCGAAGATACAAAAAAAAAATACGAACAGATCAGTATAATCAGAATCGTATGTTCCAAATAAATGAGAGGTGGGTTTACCGAAAATGGGAACAATCAGATCCCTGTGTGAGTGACGGGCATTTCCCAGATGATGATGCTACAAATGTATTTTGGCGTAATATCTGGTCGGTGCCTGTCACTCATTCAGAAGGTGATTGGATACGAGATGTCGGGCGCTCATGCGAGTCTATACAAGCAATGGAACCAATTTCTTAGCGTGACCCACTTACTCTATAAATCTGGTAGTGCCATGGATCCCAAAAATTATAGACCAATTACATGCCTACCAACTATGTATAAGCTTCTAACATCTATTGTCTCAATCTCATCTGAGACTCAAAATTACTACACATTTAAATAAAAATTCGATCATTTCTATTTCTCAGAATGGATGTAGAAGCGGGACCCGTGGCACTAAAGAGCTCCTCATCATGGATATGGCCATTAGCCAACAGGTACGTCGTCACCGTAAGAATCTGGCGACATGTTGGATAGACTATAAGAAGGCCTTTGATTCGGTCCCACATACAGGGCTTTGAGAGTGCTAGTTGTATAAAATAGATACAACTCTTTGCACTTTTTTGAAGTCATGTATGGGGCAGTGGAGAACGGCACTTCGCTATCCAGGATGTCGGCAGATGGCGGCAAACGATGTACCAATAAAGATCGAGCGGGGTATATTTCAAGGTGATAGTTTGAGTCCCTTGTGGTTCTGCCTAGCTTTGAATCCTCTCAGTACGCTGTTAGAGGGTTCAGGGCTAGGACATAGGTTGCAGAAAGACGATCGAGTTATATCTCACTTTCTGTACATGGACGATTTGAAACTTATTGCCCCCACTAATTTGCAATTGACAGCGTGATGGAAATTTGGTGTGGACAAGTGTGCAGTCATGCATGTAAAGAAAGGCGTGATAGTAGAATCTGAAGGAGTCGAACTTTCAGATTCAACAAAACTCAGACCTCTGTCTGCCACTGAATGCTACAAGTATCTGGGTATATCACAGTCATTGGGAATACCTGAATCTCATATGAAACAAGCGCTGCAGGAGCGCTTCTTTGGCCGCCTGAAAAAAGTACTTAAAAGTCTTTTATCAGGGGGTAACAAAATGCGTGCCTGCAACGGTTGGGTCATGCCGGTTCTGATGTATTCCTTTGGTATACTTAGATGGACTCAGACCGAACTAGATGCCCTTGGGGGTCGTGGAGTCTTAAACATTAAGACCCTACACAATCGCGAGATATACAACCTTAGAGAATATTTTCTTCATACTGACGTGGGAGTGCATCGTAGTGTGGTCGCAGTGGACAACGGACTCACTCCGCTCGCTCTGGCTAAAGAGAACTGGCGCAAGCCTGTACTACCTAGTACTAATGATCGCAGGGAGGTATGGAAGGGCAAAGAACTTCATGGTCGTTTTTATCGGGCCCTAAATGGTCCTGATATAGACTTTAAAGTTTCTACATCTTGGCTACGGTTTGGTGATCTTTTCGGAAAACCGAAGGTTTTGTCTTGCAATTATGGACGAAGACATATGACGAATAACTATCGGAAATATATCGTGAAAGATGGTACTGTGGACATCTGTCAGGCATGCCATCGTCCCGGTGAATCTGTCAGGCATATTATTTCTGGTTGTTCTCGTCTTGCCAACGGTAAATTTTTGCACAGACACAACCAAGTGACCAGGATTGTGCATCAACAACTTGCCCTTAGATACAATCTTGTGCATTCAGAGGTGCCATATTACACATATGTGCCCGACCCAGTTCTCGAAAATGGTCGTGCCACGTTGTATTGGGATCGATCTATCATCACTGACAGAACTATTGTTGCCAATAAACCTGACATTGTGGTGATAGATCGATTAGAGCGCCGGGCAATGATTGTCGATATTGCTGTTCCTCATGACGACAACCTCGTGAAAGTTGAAAAAGAAAAACAAATCAAATATTTGGATTTGTCCCACGAGATTGTCGATATGTGGAATATCGATTCGGCGATCATTGTTCCGATTGTCATATCTGCTCATGGATTGATAGCCAAAAGCCTCGATCAACACCTTAAGAGGCTCGCGTTAGACGGCTGGATCAAGGGACTGGTGCAGAAGGCAGTTCTCCTCGACAAGGCCCGTATAGTGAGGAGGTTCCTGTCTTTAGAGCCCTAACCACCAGTGTCTTGGTCCCTGTACCCGATGTCGGTGGTATACTATATTTTATATTTTTAAATTTATATTTTGTTTTATAGGTACGTATTTAAAAATGTAATTAATAAGTTTTAAGTTGAATAAAGAGAATAATAATAATATCTTTATTTGCTGTAAATGTGGTAAAGGGATGACAAATTAGTTAATACGAGCATAAGACACATTTAGCCATACGTAGTGGCATGTAAATATTAGTTAGGTACACAATGATGGCATTGAATAATATAAATTAAAAAATAGAAAATACAATTACGAATTAAATTAAAACTGACACACGTGCAAAATTTTAGGAGGAAATTGAAATTGTTGCAAATGCATACCAGGTAAGTACTTGAATTATAAAGGTATTTGCAAAAATACAGCCCTCACACCCTTGGTTATATCTTTTTGTTATAATTTGAGTTAAACTTTGAGCAATCATAGCTTCAGCTCTTATGGATAAATCGAGATGATTGCTCTCAAATAAAAGTTGTTTTCGAGTTCTTTTAATGCAAGTTGTTGAAATAAAAATCCGTTGCATTCTTTCGAATTAATTCCACTTCTTTATAAACAAAAAAAAATCAAAATCTTTAAACAATTACCAAGGCTCGGATTGCTTGAACGGATTTTGGTTTTGTAATTTTTTTTTTGTTTTGCAAATAATTATAGCTCATGTAAAATTTTATTACGCAACTTTTTTAATTCACACAGTTTTCTATACTTAATATTACATAATATATGCGAGAAAACAGGAAGAAAAACAGAGAAGGTAGTTTAAAAAAAAAAACAACGTTGTTAAATACAAAATTAAGCCCAAGGGTCGAAGCGAGCCCATAGTGAAATTCTTGAATTCTTGAATCTTGTCGGACCGAATTCCACAAAATTATGTCATACTTCCCGAATTACCTAAAAGAAAACGGATCTCGCCTGGGCTATAGGTTCTATTTTACATTTTTTGACTAACCAAGAACTTATATCGGTTACATAGACAAAAAAATCTATAATGTAAAAGCTAAAATTCGAAATGTCTTCTATTACCGAAAACGTTATCTATTAAGAATGAAATTAAACAAGAAACTATATTATATTAGAAAACAAGACACATTATATAAAAATGTCAATGTATATTTCAATGCTCATAATCAATAAAGATAATAATTAGGAGAGAGGACCCGTGCTGCTCCGCAGCATTCAGTTTAAGTTGAACGTTCACACATAGCTTCCCTCCAACTCATTCAATTTAAGTGAACAGAAGCTCAAATGAAAGAGCTCGTTTCAGTGAATGTTCTTAGACATAAAGGAACCGCCTACCTCAATTAGAACCGGAGATACAGAGAAAGAAAGCTATGAAAACATAAGAAATGTACATCACGTTTGAGTATAACTTGAGAATGGTGAAAGTTAGGTGATTTCCAATGCTTGATGACAAATCTGTCAATCAATACCTTTCATTTTAAAAATAAGCAAATTGGCAAGATGGAACGGTCGGGCGGACTCGGAATAGATTTCATATTTTTTTTAATATATAGATAAGGGCTATTAATTGGAACATTTCGTACTGAAAAAACTTCTTAATACTATGTGGAGGCCTAAGGAGGTGGTAAACAGGGCAACGGCCCGAGGCTTTGCTTTTGCAGGAGCCTCGCGCCCTTGCACAAGAAACAAGTAGAAGTATCTGGGCTTTTTTAAAAGCACACGTAACATCGTTAAACCTGAAACTAAATGGATATGCAAGCTAGAGTCAATGAGTCAATGAGTCAAAATCAAGTAGGCGATATAATATGTGATGCTTTGAAGGATTTAGCGGCAAATACAAACAGATTGTCAGTTGTGTTACTGAATACCATTCTATAGAAAAGTAAATAGCTATACCTACGTATGAGTTTGTAGTTGATCTCGTTGTAAAACATTTTCTTCTTCTTCTTTGTTGTAAGTTGTAAGGCATTCTTAAAAAGATAATTAAATGTCATAAGTAAAATGTGGTTGAGCTAAAAAATGCACCTAGCTATACCATGCACCCATGCGGCTATACGATGCACGACCTAGAAGCATATACTGATTGACTTGATAATTCTCGGGAAAACGGTTTAAAATCATCCTTGGTAACAGCGAGAAAAATAGCTGACGAAAATGATATTTGAAGAAATTTTAAAGTCGTAAGATGTAGGCGTAAAAGATAGAAAATATTGATTATGAAGGCGAAAATGAAGTTTTTTAATTATTTACTCCTCGTTTACCGCGGTAAAGAGTAACCTGTGTGTTAATCTGGGTCATAAAATATTTGTGTGCGACAGTGTGCCTCATCCAAATGCGTTCAGCCGTTTTTCCCTACGTCCTCACTAACTTTCTCATTAATAATATAAGAGTATATATTTTATATAAGATAGTATACTATCTAGAGGATAGTGAGGAATTCTATAATACAAGATCAGCTTTCAGCTCTTGTTATTCAATTGGAATTGACTTAGCTCCTTCATTAGATTTAAATTGTGAATTAATTAATGATTTTAGTCTTAGCAAAAGCCACAAAATATGGTCGTTTTCCATAAACATATTTATTAAATGAATAATTATATTTTTAAAACTCTAAATGTACTATACTTTCAGTTCTCATAAATTCCTCAAAGAACAAGGGCCTCGCAAAGATCTATCGCTCCGAGCCTCACAATGAATAAGACCGCCCCTGCTGATACCATGTAATAAAGTATCTACTAGTCTTAATAAATTAAAAATACTCAACTCGAAAATCCCTTCAACGATTACAAAAGGGCTGATGATCTTCGAACGGCTAAACAGATTATCCTGAATTATATCTAAGAACACAAAAGTCAAGATCAAGTCACCTTTCGAACAAAAAAAAATCGCAATCAAATCGGTTCATCCGTTTTGGAGCTACGATGCCACAGACAGACAAACTGATACATAGACTCACAGACACGTCAAACTACACGTATAACACCCCTCTTTTTGCGTCGGGGGTTAAGAATAGTGAAGAAAAAATATTAGAAAAAGTAAATTACAAAAAAATGGGCAGTTTGTGATATTAAACAAATCTATAGGTACTAATATAATGGAGCTGATGAGTTTTTTTTGTTTCATTGTTTGTTTGTTTAAACGCGCTAATCTCTGAAACTATCAGTCACATCTGAATAATTATTTTTGTATTGAATAGAGTAGTCATTGAGGAAGGTTATAGGCCTTAAGGAGCGGAGTAGTGATCGAAAACGCAGGTGAAACTGTGCGGAACTGCTGGTTATGAATAAAACTAGATATTCTTAATTAACATAAAAAATATATCTTTAAATTCCTTAAAATATCTTACATGTTTTTCTTCTATATTCAGGGAGTTTAGAAAGCAAAATCATACAGCCACACGATGACAACTCGTAAACGTGTACTCGTATTATGAAACCGTAGCAGTGCTACGAGAGGTCTGGCTCTCCTTTTTTCGTAGCATGTAGCACCCCGTTATCGAAAACCGTTAATTGTCGACACGATTAACTGCACTGAAGTCTCTATTATAAATAAGTTAATCTTTACCTTTGAGGCCAGTCTCGCTCCGCACTTTAAGTATAATGCTACAAGTACGTGGCAGGCTCGACTTGTCCAATTCAGTGGATTGCCGAACACCAGCCAGATTAGTTCGTTACTCATTCACGCACCGCATCGCCTCTTCTGTTCGTCGGTTCCGATATTTCTTGACTAAAATGAAAGCAAAAGCATATTGCAACGTATTTGGCTGCATAATATAGGTACATAGCTGGTAATTATATATTCAGATTAAATTATTCTTTAAAAGAACAGAACCCTAACGTCTCGTCAACAAAAGAAATAAGAGTAACGAAATAGAAAGAGGGACAACTTCTAGGTACCTAATATAACTGTAGGTGATTAGTGCAAGCGACCTGAGAAATTGTACTTTATTGTGTTGGGGCAAGAGTCGCTATTTATTTAAATGATTTTGCGGAGTGAGTCTTCTGTATCTGTACTAAGTATTTTGTATTCTGGGCCTATGAAGACTAAACTACCAATTTAATGTAGTGTTGGGTCACAAGTTCGTTGCCGATCTTTAAGGTGGGTGTAGGGGAAAGCTGGGAGTAGGGAAAGGGGGGAGGTGGGTTATGGCCTCCGGTAACCTCACTCGCTCGGCGAAACACAATGAAAGCATTCCTTCACACCGGTTTTCTGGGAGGCCGGGTATCACTCCGGTGAAGCCGGCCCATACGTAGCGAAGCATAGCTCTCCTACTTGTATATAATTCCTCAAAAGGAAAATAGGAAGTCTTATAGGATCACTTTGTGGTCCATCTTTCTGTCTGTCTGTGTGTCTCTCATGACCCTTTTCCTCAGGAACCAGAGGAGGCATCAATTTGAAATATACATCAAATACTTATGTCAGCGGTCCCTTGAAGCTATAAAAAAATCAAACTTCTAAGTCAATGCTATCAATAAATACGGCCATTAAGCCTTACTTATTTAACTAAATTTGAACGCATCTAAAGCAAAACCTATAGGGTACTTCCCATTGACCTAGAATCATGAAATTTGGTAACAAGCAAGGTGTGACAGCACAAGTAAAGAAAAAGAAACTAAAGTCGTTAATTTGTTGATAAATCACATAAAAATAATTGTTTTTGTGATTACAAACTTATATTTTGCGTTTGGAATATTGACTTTGTCGTAAAACGGTGTATTGGAGAGTAAATTTTAGAACTGCAAAATTAAGTTTATTTTTCGAAAAAAACGGTCAAACATCTTCGAGAATTTTCATCTGTCTTTTATATCCTTATCTTTTATCAACACCCTCCCCTCTACTATTTTAATACATCTTACATGCTTGATGTCTTTTGCCCTGTCTTCCCAGCTTTTTTGTAATGCGGTAGAGTTCCTTTTGCCCTCTGCGTTCTTGCAGATGCCTGTACATATAGTCTTGAGCTTGGGCTCTGGCTACTGCCACCTACCACATAAAGGGTGTCTCAGTAAGAGTGCACTTTCTAAAATTGTTTTTTTTTTTTCATGCAAGTTGCAACTCTGAAATTTGACAGCTGTCACCTCTGTTTATTGCGATTTTAAAAAACGGAGCGCTTTTCGAAAGAACAACGCGTTATAATTGTGAAAACTCATTACAAAAATGGGGAAAGTTACGCTGAAACCGCTCGCAAACTTCGCCAAATTTTCAGCCGAGAAAGTGCACCTAATGTGTCAACCATTCGAAGAGTGGTCAAAAAATTTTAAGAAACTGGGTCGATTATGGATAATAAGAATCCTTTGCGTCAACGTACCGGTCGGTCTCTTGAAAACATTGCTGCTGTAAACGAGAGTGTCGCCGTAAACCCGAAAACATCAATTCGACATCGTTCTCAACAACTTCAAATTTCACGAAGCACTACGCAGCGAATTTTGACTAAAGACCTCCACCTTCATGCGTACAAGATTCAGCTAACTCAGGAGTTCAAACCAGCAGACCACGGAAAGCGCCGGCAATTCGTTCAATGGGTAATGGAGCAAAGTGAAGTCGATGCCAATTTTTCGAAAAAAGTAATTTTCTCCGATGAAGCGCATTTCCATATGAATGGCTTCGTGAATACACAAAATTGTCGAATTTGGGACTCCTCATGCAATAAATTAGAAACAAATGCACCCACAACGAGTAACTGTCTGGTGCGGATTTTGGTCAGGCGGCGTGATTGGACCTTACTTTTTTGAAAATGAGGCCGAAATTGCCGTGACTGTGAACGGCATTCGTTACAGGAATATGATAACGGACTTCTTGTGGCCTTAACTGGACGGAATGAGTCTGGACAACATGTGGTTTCAGCAGGACGGCGCAACTTGCCACACCGCGCATGAAACAATCGACTTATTGCAACGATTTCCAGAACACATTATGTCACGAAATTCTGATGTCATTTGGCCACCAAGATCGTGCGATTTAACGCTGTGCGATTTTTTTCTTTGGGGTTTGTTTTGAAATCTCGGGTTTATGCGAATAAACCCGAAACAATTCCTGAGCTCAAATCGGAAATCCAACGCGTCATCGGTGAGATACAGCCACATACAGCTCTGTGCAAAAGCCACGGAAACTTTCATTAAAAGAGTAATGGCCTGTCATCGGAGCCGTGGGGGTCATTTGCCGGATATTTGATTCCATACTTAATCGGAACATGTCTTCTTTACAATACAATAAAAATATCACAACTCTGTCCTAGAATACTTGTTTTTATTTTAAAATGAAAAAGTGCACTCTTACTGCGACCCCCTTTACTTACCTATGCTGCACAAGGGTTTGGCTGATTCATTTCATGGTCGGCCGCCTGCATGACGCCAACTCTCCTTGGGAATATTAGCGTTTTAAGATGGCAATAAGGAAGAAGGTACCTAAATCGGGATCAGCACCAGCCCTAGCCCATGATCAGCGAGATTATCTTTCGGTGCCATTGGTCGACGCTTTCACTTCACGTAAATTGTATTTCCTAAGTCTTGAACTTTTAATTGAACTTCCTAAGTCTAATCTTTTAAACGGGTTCCGGTTTTTCACCCGGACGTACGGAATCCAAAAATGAAATGTTTTGCGTAGGTAAGCGCATCACTTAAGAACGGCTGGACCGATTTGACTAATTCTTTTTTCTCGTGCACAAGGTTTAAAGTAAAGTAAGTAAAAGTTCGTGTTCGAGTCTAAAACAATACAGAAACTAAAACACTATTTTGCTCATATAAACACAAACAGATAAATTACTTATAGAATGAGGTATTTTGCAGTTAAAAGGCGCTTTAAAGTGCCGATTTTAAAACAACTTCGAAATTAGGTGCCATTACCTTAGGTTGAGATGACTGATGCATCACATTCCTAACCGCTAAAAAATCAATCGGAATTATTTATTGCACCCCCAAAGAGCCACCTGATTCACTAACGCATTGATTCATTATCTAAAGTACTTATAATAAATACATTTATCTATACCAATTCTAGGTATTTATAACCGTTGTGACTTATCCACATTATGAATAAGTTTTGTGTCATAATAAGTACCTATTTGCTATTTTTTGCTACCTACTGTTGAATGAGTCAATAACCGATGACTATATAAGCAGATATCTCTTTACAAGTAGGTATTACATAGTTGATTGTATCTGACTAGGTATTAGACTTGTACAACCTACGTCTTTACTTATTTATCTTTGTTTATTTCAAAATAGAAACATCGAAATTACGAACTTTTACAGTATCTGGTAGCTTGAATTATACAATAGGTATTGACCGTATGCAAAGTTTCCCACTTTTGAGATTTTAGTCAAGAAATGGAACATCGTTACTCATAGTTTTTTAAACAGTGGTAAACTGGGAAGTGTTGCATATATATTCTTTAAACATTGACAGTGTCTCGATAATTATCTTTTAAAAAGGTATTATTTTTGGCATTCCACGTCTCTATAAACGAATACCTAGGTACTACACTATCATAAAAAATACATTAATACAGCAAAATAATAATGCATAAGTTGTTATTATTCTTAATAAATAAATAGTTACATATCTATATATATAAAAATGAACCCCTATTTTTTTTAAGATTAAGATTAAGATTATATTTATTGCATAACTGTGTACATAGTTGTTATTGTATGAAAACCATTACAGTTTTTAGGCCCAACAGTCTACCCATATCGGATATGCAATAATTGATGATTATTTATAATTTCTTAAAATTAATTATACAAAACAAATTATTTTTTACGGAAATATTCATTCAGGTTATAAAATACTACTTTATTATAAACTTTTTAATGCAACCTTAGCCCCAGCGTTATATAGGTACTCCTTAGTGTTTGTATACTCTTTGGTACTCCTTGTTTAGCACGTTTGAAATAACTGTCAGTTGTTTGACAGTCAGAGACAGATCGCACACCGCCAATATCGTTTTTGTAGATCGATAGATGGCATAATTCCAGCGTAGCGTTATATTCTCTTTGCGTTAATTAGTTGTATCGGTTGGAATCAAGGACCTCAGCATGGAAATCCATGGTCGGCATTAAGAACGAATTATAACCCTTACCCAGCTACCTGGTCGGAATGATTGACGAGGTAAAATTAAACCATTTTGCTCTAAGATGTTTTTATTTGCTTTCATTTTGCAAATTATTAATGAATTATGGTTTTCATTGCTTAGTGCACACTGCACAGTCGATTAAATGGCAAAATTTCTGGAGTTTTAATTTGTTTATTTATAATGTTCAGTTGAAATTTTGATATTAAAAATGCCAAGAAGTAGACGTGCAAACGTCGCAGAATTCGCAATGCCGCCAATCAAAGATATTTAAGAGCAAGTCAAACTGATGAGCAACGCGAAGCGCGAAATGGAGTTGAACGGAATCTATATCAAGAAAATAGAAATGTTGCATTTGATCCACATCGAGCTGCATTCAATTATAATGTTGCAATCGATTACAGTTCACAGCTAATCCCGACTGTAATGGCACCCGGCTTGCGGTGAAGAAATTAATTAACAACGTCGTCAAAGCCACAATTTTAAAAGGGAAGTATAAAGGCGAAGACTGGGATGATAATGAGATTGATTCTACGCATCCCTATGATTCCGAACGTAATGCCATTCGACTTTATACGGTTACAATTTCCAGTGCGGCTTGCATTTGCAATGTCAATAAATAAATCGCATGGGGAAGTCGTTAAGTGTTTGTTGAAAATGCATGTTTTTGACATGGCCAAGCATTATTTATTTACGCGCCAGGAAACAAAACTAACAATGTTGTGGATCAACAAGAATTACAATAAACAATATGTTATACAATAAAAAATTACAAACATATACAATATTATTATTAATATTAATATAGTAGACAACAATAGAAATAATTATTATCAGTATGTTATTCCAGTTTGAATTGAATGACAGGACAACGTCAATCGGGTCAGCTAGTATTAAATATTTTTTAACTTATGAAGAAATGAAAGTTTTTAGTTTCTGTAAAATGTTGGCTTCGTCGGTTCGGAGCTTTTGGCATTTCGCCGTCGGTATCCGACCTCAATGCGCCTAAATCATGATAAATTGAAACAAACTTTTTAATGTTTTTGTTTTGTTGACGAGGTGGAAGATCCTAGATGGATGTCATCCGCCTTCGCGAGGCGAAGGGGTCTGTAGGACTCTTGCCGACTAAAAACCACCCCAGTGTTCCACTACTTGCCTATGATCAGGGGAGTGAGAATCGCTATTGCAGTCTTTCGCAACAAAGTTTTTAATGTAACCTAACCTTCTTCATCCCTTAATTTTCCACCTTTATTGTTATAAGCACCTGGTATTTTATTCAAACTTAAATGGGATTAGAATAAATATTAGGGGAATTCAATTTCATGGAGTTCAACTGTCGAATTGAGAATCTCTTCCTTTTTTGAAGTCAGTTAATGTTTCAGCTCCACTTCACCATAATTATGCATTGTGACGAGCAAAAATTCATTAACAACCATATAGGAAAGAAAGGAAACATGAAAGAAAATCCAATTAAAATTTTGAACGTATATTAAAGTACCTAATCGAATCTCAACCCGTGAAATACTTCTTATTGATTTAGTGGGCCATCTTTATTATCAGTGTCATTTCAACAAAATGGTTCTTTCCGAGAGCAAATCCGAATTGCTCTAAAAAGTATAATCGTGATAATATTATTTGATTAATTTTATTACTAATAATATTTGAAAAGTTCCCTTGATTTCTCCAACCATCATCAGATCCTGATCTGATGACCTCCTGGGAAGTAGGACCTCCTAATTTTTCCGAAATAATTATTTTGCTTGTTTTTTATGTTTGGCGCCGACTTAAAATATTTGGGTATTTACATTAGTGTAGGGGTTTAGTTAGGCTAACAAGTATATTTTTCACTTTTCAGTTCCTTTCTTTATTCGTCGGTATAATTATTTGGTCGGTGTTATTATATATAATTTTTTTTTAGTTTTCTGTGGCTTAAATAATCAACTACAGGTCTCCGTCATGTTGTAGTGTCATTAGAACTACATATGTGTGCTAAGATTCACAGGTTACATCAATGGGTGAACAATCATTTGGCTCCTATTTTTCTACCCTTAGGCTAAAAAAAATTTGAAATTTAAATGGGACCAACTTCGTAGTATACCTTATCCAATAAAAAATAATAATGAACATCGGAACCCTGTAAAAAGTTATGCGTGGTCATACATATAGAAAAAATATACGAGTTGACTTGAACCTCCTCCGGTTTTCAAAAAAAACTATTCCGACGAATTGAGAACCTCCTCCTTTTTCATGTGGGTTAAAAGTGAACATAAGTAAATTAGAAGGAATGCCTATTATGAAAGTCAACATAAAGTGATATTAGAAAAGTCGACATAATCACTTTATGTGTACCTACACCTTTATGTGGACTTTGCTTTAAATCTATACTAATACTAGCTGACCCGGCACACGTTGTTCTGCCATATTAATTATTTCTAATGAATATTTTGGCAGTCAAATAAAAAATAACTAACTTATTGTGGGGATGGGGTCTATGACTGAAAGAAGAATGGAGAGCTGTGGTCTATTGACGGCCTATAAAAATCAAAGTACTTCATTAACTTAACTGACATATTTAAAGTTTAACAGTGGGAGAGCCATGCTTCAGCACGTATGGGCCGGCTCGAAAGGAGTGATATCATGGCCTCACAGACAACCGGCAGTGAAGCAATGCTTCGTTGTGCTTCGCCAAGCGAGTGAGGTTACCGGAGGCCCTAACTCTTCGGTCTCTCTATCTTCCCCCCTATCTCTCCATCTCCCCTCCTCTCCTACTCCCACCTTAAAGGCCGGCAAGGCACTTGTGACTCTCGAGTTGCAGGTGCCCATTGGCGGCAGTAGTCACTTACCATCAGGTGACCCATCTGCTCGTTAACCCCCTATTCCATAAAAAAAAAGTTTCACATCGACTTGACGGCAATGGATTATTACAAACAATTTTAATAATTGGACTTTCTATTTTCACTGTGTTAAATACTTTTAAAAAATTGTACCAATGAAAGTAAAAATACTAATATCGCTATTAAAAAACAGGGGTTGATCGTAGAGGGTTGAAAATTCAGGGTTGTATGTATTTTCTAATGCTGTACCATAAAAAAAAATATCAAAAAATTCAAAAAAAAAATTTAGGGGTGGACTAACCTTAACATTTATGGGGATAAAAAATAGATGTTGTCCTATTCTCAGACCTACCCAATATGCACACAAATTTCATGAGAATCGGTCAAGCCGTTTCGGAGGTGTTTAATTACAAACACCGCGACACGAGAATTTTATATATTAGATAATAAAGAAGTTTTTTATTTGATTGTTTGTTTAATGGCGCTAATCTCTAGAAGTACCTGTCGAACTGCTAGTCATACTATACCACACATCCATCTCAACATTCGCATTTCAGCTGCATGCAGGCATCTCTCATCCGTTCTCTTTGTTGGCCAACATTCCGATCCATGCAAGACGGCAGCTGCAGGTCTGATGACCGTCTTGTAAATTTGACCTTTTAGTTTAATAGGGAACCTGGGATCGTATATTATTCTTGTTACCTGCCGCCACTTCATCCACCCTGCATTGATTTGATACTATACAGATCGGTCTATTTCGCCAACGCTTTATAGGAGTGAGCCGAGGTAACTACTTGAAATCGGTGCAGACTGGTATCGCTTTTTTATTCAGCGAAATGGTTGCAGGACTGGAGAGACGGCCGAAATCACATGTATTAGGTTTTGGTCCTACTGATTTTCAAGCCAACATTCTCCAGTCTCCGCTGGACCTCGCAGCCGTTTTCACCGACCACCACAATGTCGCCTGCAAACAATCACACTTTCCTCTCGTCAATCTTCTCTCATCACTTTTTCCCAGACTTGAGGTTAATTTCTTGATAGTTGTTGCATTCCTGTACATCTTATTTGTTTTGAAAGATGGGCACAAACAAACTTAAACACCATTCATTTGGGATTACCTCTTCATGCAGCAACTTTGGTATACATTGCGCTCAATTGCTTTCCCATTTTTCATACTTCATACTGCCATTATAACTTATTTTATACTAATCTGATGATCACATGCACATTGTTCAATACTACACTCCATTTATTCTCCTTATTCTTAAGTTTTTCAAAGTAGGTCTTACATCAGTATTTCATGTCCTCATCTTTTATTATTAACACCCTCCCCACTTCATTTTTCATACTTTTCTCACATGTGGAGGTATTTTGCCCTCTCTTCCTGCTACTTATTGTAATACAGTAGTTCATTTTCAAAATAGCCCAGAATATTGTAATAGTATCTGCTCGTTTGCCCCCTATAAAATAAAAAAAAAAAAAAACAGTACAATTAAGACATAGATAATTTTGTTGGTCTAAAAAGTGAAAACGAAAATGATATTTTTATTATTTATTAATATAAAATTAAAAGCAACCATTATTACAGCATACATCATTTGTTACCTTCCTTTAACTAACTAGATCTTAATTTATGTTTTGTTATAGGTAATTTAACTATACTATAATAATAAAATATGTAATTTAAAAACAAATGTGAGAATCAGACTAATCACAAATTTCAAATAAAAGCATTAAACTAAAAGGCAAGGTCATGTGGTTGAACATAAAAGAAAGGTCTTCAATACAAAGAATAATATAGTGTATTTACGTAACTATTACATGGACTTCATGGTACAATGCTTACATTATTCAATTGCAAGTGACATGTATCCAAATGGTGTTCAAATACCTAACATCTAAAAAGCAGATTTTTTTCTTTAGGCTTTGCTTTAGCTGCTTTATCCTAACATGTAAAATGAGTATTCCCAAGAATCAAATAACATGAACTTATCATTTCTATTGTACAATTTTACAAGTAGGAAATTAATTTCATTTTGTAGCATATAGATTTTGTTCTCATAACCCTTTGGGTATAATGAATAATGCTGTTTAATAACATTTTACCATTAACTACTTATCAACTAATGTAAAATCCAAATATATACAGAAATGTTTATTGTATAAACTTCATGCAAATTGTGTTTTATATAATCCAATTTATGGATGACAGAGTACAGTGGTGAAGCCACAGCAGTCAAGTTTCGACGTCACACTGTATGTTTAAAAATGGTAACCAAAAGAGCAACTGATCAAATAACAATTGACAATTTTTTAACATATGCATAGAATTCAAGTTAATATATCACATTTTTATATCAATCATGATTTATTTCTTCTATGTTAAAATAAGATAGCATAATATAATTTTTTTTAAGTGATTAACTAATAGCATAGCCAATTTAACAAAATAGTTTTTAAAGTATTAGTGAACATATTGTATAATCAAGTGTATGTGTATAGGTACATGTTTTGGGTCCCACATAAGAGTGCTTATTTAAACTAATAGTTTAAATTTGTTTCACATTAACAACTTTTTGTCTGAGAACATTTTAAATTTAACAAAAAACCTTATGTACTTAACAAATTTTAACACAAGTTTAGAACCTTGACCCAAAAGCTTTAACATCATATATTTCTATGGTGTATATATATATATATTTACTGTTATAAAGGTATAATTTTTCATTACAATCCAAGCCACAATAAAGCACTGACAGATCCTATTAAAGTTGTGACAATAATAAAAAAAATCTGTTAAATTTTAGAATTTTCAGTCTGTGACAAATAATAATATTGTTGTACTTACACAAAAAAAAACATAAGTTCAAAATAAAGTTATTTTCAAAGTAGTGCATTAATTTAAAAAAAAATCAACAAGTGACAAGTGTGAAACAAACCAATAGTTTAAAGTGTGTGGCATACAATATTTCTATACAATGATATAAAAGGAAACATTACTTACAGAATATTATTGATACTTTAATGTATGTTTACTTTATATAATCTGACCTAGTAAATTGCCATCACTGAAGCATAATTCTTAGGGCCTAGCAAGCACAGTTGTCACCATCTCTGTTGCGGCCATTGTCATTGGCATTAAGCTTGATTTGATCAGGAAATTCATTGTAGAGTTCAGCTTCTGTTTCCTGAGCCAGGGCATTTCGAGCTATGGTCTGAAATGCGAGCTCCACGTTTACTGCCTCTTTGGCACTTGTTTCAAAGTATGGTATATCATTTTTACTTTGACACCACTGTTGTGCACGCTTGGCAGAAACGGCACGATTGTCCAAATCAACTTTATTGCCCAATATTACAAACGGAAAGTTATCTGGGTCTCGCGGAGAAGCTTGTATCAAGAATTCGTCTCTCCAACTCTCCAACGACTTGAACGTGTTGGGGGCAGTTACGTCAAATACTAAGACGCAACAATCCGCCCCGCGATAAAAAGCCATTCCCAAAGACTGGAATCGCTCCTGTCCAGCTGTATCCCAAATTTGTATCGTGACGATTCGGTCATCTACAATTACCTCTTTCGTGAGAAAATCTGCGCCTATTGTTGCTTTATACTGGTTGGAAAATTTCTTGTTGACAAACTGATTCATAAGCGATGTCTTGCCGACACCGCTATCCCCAAGGATGATCACCTTCAGCAGTACCTTTTTTCTCGACGACATTTTACACAAAAATTTATAGAAACGTGGAAAATTACTAAATAATCACACTCTTTGTCTACACTTTTGACATAAAATGAAATTGATAAATGCGTCACCTGTTTTTCGTAGCTGATACAATAAAAACCTTTTGGTGTTGCCAGTTGTCCTTTCCTACAAATGTTCATACACTACTTAATTTGAGTGGGTTACCTTAAACTTCCGTGAAATGGGGCTGGAAACGAGGGGCTATTTGAGAAAAATAAATATAAGATTGCATTCATAATTTCTTTCCATATATAAACGAACCCTTTTCGAGCTCGTGTCGTGAGATTTTGTCACGGCCGCGGAGCTAGTGTCGCACAGTGTCGTAAGAACCGAATATATATTTTTGTTGCATGCAGGTATTTAAAAACTTAAAGATTTTATCATTTCAAATGCAAGAATAGAACTCCTGCTTTGATATTTCTAGTAGTTTTTTTTATAAACAATCCCAAAGTTTCACTTCAAGCGCCTGACGAAAAACTAATAATATTAAAAAAAAAAAAACTACTATTTATAAAACTATTTTTATACTATTAACGAATATAATCATAAACATTTGCACATTTTTTGAAGTATCTACGATGTACGGATAAATTACTACATATTATAAAACAAATATGTATGTGTTTTCACTTCTGACGTGCAGTCCTACGACTGACAGTTATTTTTTCTAATTCTTCGTTTTAATTTTTTTTTCGGCATAAAAGCGTATTAGGTACGGATTTTTCTCGGAACGATTCCTTACACCATCCTCCATAAGCACCATTAATATCGTAAACTGAATATAAATATCTTTACCTACTTCCGTTTTATCTACAAGCTTTTAATTATGATTCTGTGCTAGACGGACGTATGCGAAAAAGGTTACCGCATACGTATTATTTTTTTAAGAAATGCTAACTGTATTGATCCAATAATATAACTCTATACTTACTAATATTATAAAACTGAAGAGTTTGTTTGTTTGCTTGAACGTGCTAATCTCAGCAACTACTGGTTCGAATTTAAAAAAATATGTTAGTGTTGGATAGCCCATTTATCGAGAAAGGCTATAGGCTATATAACATCACGCTACGACCAATAGGAGCGGAGCAGCGACCATAAACGCAGGTGAAACTGCGGGGATGGCCAGTCATCTCATAAATATAACCACCAAACAGAAAAAAAAACGCTTTAACAATGCGTAATTATATTAATTTTTTTTTAAAGGATGTATTCCTTTAAAAAAAATTTGAAAACATCCTCGCAGCATGCCGCCGCGGCGCCGTAGGCAGACTAAATGATAAAATTAGCTGATTTCATGTGATACAATCGAGTCAGGTGGTCCTGAACTCCTGACCACCCAATGACCTTGAATTCAGCGATTTGCGTTCAAACTAAAAGATTCGACTGAAAATCTAGTCAAATTGTGTGTGAAATCGTTCAGTCTGGACGCAGTTTCGTTTTTACTACCTGATCGAATTCAATTTGTGATTGAATTATTTTAAGAACACATTTCGCGTCCACGCGTATACAACTTGGGGAGCGATGGCATCCACTATTTGCAATAAAAGTCGGTCCAATATAATGATGAACGTATATTATTATACCAATGATCAGTTGTTTTTTCCACGTATCTCTATGACAAACCTTACAAGTAATTACTAGCATTATTGCTAATATTATAGATTACTGTATACACGGTATCAAATATTTATTGTAATCACCCTTGTCTCAGACTCTATAGCTTGGTATCTTGTCCATAGACTAATCTAGCACATGTCATAGACAATATGCTCAAATAGTGGCGACCTTAGATAATCGGTAAAATACAACCTATCACCCCCCTACAGAGAAATTAAAGACACATATATAAATAATTAAAGGTAAGTACATAAACTAAGTAACAAGTACTACACTAAAAATAAACATTATCTTATAAATCTAAAATCTCCCTAAATTGAACTCGTCTGCCAGTTCTGGTGGTGACAGCAGCCGGAGGAGGTGGAGTTGTTGAAGTTGAAGGAATGGGAGTTGGTGGACATTGTGGAACCAGTGTCTGTTCCGAAGAACTTTCCGGAGAAGGAGCTGAAATAGGTGGTGAGGAAGATGCTTCTGAGTCTAAATACGCTGGCTTGACACGGTCTATGCTTACCGTAACCTCTTTTCCATTCACCTCCAGGGCAAGGGTTTTATCCCTTCTCCTCAGGATACGGTATGGGCCAGTGTATGGAGGTTGTAGTGGTCGTCGAACAGTGTCGTCGCGGAGGAGAACATGAGTCGCCGTTGCTAAGTCGTGAGGCTGGTATTGGGCGTAAAGCTTCCATCCGGTTCCTCAGCTCTGTGACGAAATCTGCAATATCACTTCGGCTCTTAGGATGTTCAGCTGATGTAATTAATTCTCCGAGTAAGCGGAGAGGTTCTCCATAGACCAGCTTAGCGAACGAGGTCTTCAAGTCCTCTTTGAGCGCAGTCCTTATCCCGAGGAGCACTACTGGGAGAGCTTTGCTCTACGTTTGATCATGGCACATTAGAGATGCTTTTAATTGACGGTGCATGCGTTCTACCATCCCATTTGCACACGGATGGTAACTAGTGGTTCGAATCCGCTTTGTTGCGCACACGTCCATGAGGCGCTGAAACAGGGCAGATTCAAATTGGCGACCTTGATCGGTCGTCACGGTGCTAGGCACCCCAAAGCGGGATATCCATCCGATAACCAGTGTGTCTGCCACTTCTTCTGCTGTGATAGAACACATAGGCCACGCCTCGGGCCAACGCGTGAATCTATCAATCGCATTTTTTATTAAAAACTATACGGTTTTACTCACGTTTGTATTTAGGGGATGCCCGACTAGTTTCGGACCCGACGGGGGCCCTTTCTCAAGGAGTGAAGCGTCCTGCCGCGACGGTGTCAGGCGTCACACTGGGTTTACAACGCTGCCACCGGTTCCTTTGCCTTTCGGAACGTGCGGATTGTTTGCGACAGTTGCGTTTCCGTTGCGTTGTGTGATGCGCTGTTGTTACCAACATCCACCGCAGTGCACACCATACTAACCGTATCACATAAGGTCTGTCAGGTCTGTCTCATGGGATGTGAGTTTTAATGCCGGCCGCCAGGCAGGGGGCAGTGACCAGCCACTGTCTCTGTTGAAATATTTATCGCGTATTTTTCGCGGTACGAAATATTTTTCTCTCGCCAGTACGGAAGTCTTATCGAAACGTATGTAGTGAGGCGTGTCCGTTTTGCATGCGTGTTCAGCGACGGCCGACCTGTTGCAGTACATGTTTTTCATACATCGTATGTGTTCCTGTAGTGTGGTTGCGATGCTGCGACGAGTCTCTCCTACATAGCTCAAGCCACAGTCACAAGGGATCGAGTATACACCGGGGGCCCCCAGTGGATCAACATCCTTTGGGGAGCGCAATAGTTCTCTAAGTTGTCCGGGTGGGCGGAAGATTGTTCTGATACCGTAGTTTCGGCTTAATGTTCGACGAATCTTATGAGTTACTAAGCGTATGTATGGGAAAAACACGGGGTTTCGTTCTACACCGGGTGTCCGTCGATTGACTACCGCGCCCGCAGCCCGGGTACACTCCCTCCACCGGTATCCATTCCGCTCTAGTGTGTGACGTAGGTGTTTCATTTCGTCATCCAGATATTGTGGGTCGCAGATGTTGAGAGCTCGGTTTATTAGAGATTGAGGCACAGAAGATAGGTGAGAAGGGTGATGGTGGGAGTCAGCTCGAAGGTACCTGTCCGTGTGTGTTGGTTTTCTATACACCGTGTGTGTTAGCCGTCCGTTTGAGCCTCGGATAACTAGTACGTCCAGGAACGGTAGTGCCCCATCTACCTCTTTTTCCAGCGTGCACTGTATCTTATGGTGTACCGTGTTCAGGTGCCCGCCTAGCTCCTCTAGTGAGTTTCGGTCAAAGATGTCATCTACGTATCGCCACCAGTATCGCCAGATACAAAGGCATGGGATATTCTAGACACAATGACGTATAGTCGCACTGAGAATGTCGCGGGTCACATAGTTAAAAGACATCATAACAAGTTGATCAAATTAACAAGAAAAAACACTGAAAAACATGGACTGCAACAGGTCGGCCCTCGCTGAACACGCATGCAAAACGGACAAGCCTCACTACATACGTTTCAATAAGACTTCCGTACTGGCGAGAGAAAAATATTTCGTACCGCGAAAAATACGCGAAGCAATCGAGACAAGTCGTCGTCCGAATTTCAACAGAGACAGTGGCTGGTCACTGCTCCCTGCCTGGGGGCCGGCATTAAAACTCACATCCCATGAGACAGACCTGACAGACCTTATAAAAAGTGATACGGTTAGTATGGTGTGCACCGCGGTGGATGTTGGTAACAACAGCGCATCACACAACGCAACGGAAACGCAACTGTCTACATCCGCACGTTCCGAAAGGCAAAGGAACCGGTGGCAGCGTTGTAAACCCAGTGTGACGCCTGACACCGTCGCGGCAGGACGCTTCACTCCTTGAGAAAGGGCCCCCGTCGGGTCCGAAACTAGTCGGGCATCCCCGAAATACAAACGTGAGTAAAACCGTATAGTTTTTAATAAATATGAATACCACTCACGAAAGTTTTTATTGTTATCTATCAATCGCGGTCAAACAGTATGTGAAGTTGTTGGATGACGGCAGTGGGCCTATGATATCGATGTTAATATGACAGAATCTACTTGAAGAATTGTGGTAAGACATTAAGGGTGAAGATGTATGCCTGGTTACCTTACTGCGTAGGCACTGCAAGCATGCTTTCGTCCATTTTCGGCAGTCTATGTTCATGCGCTGCCAAACATATCGTTCAGCTATCAAACGTAAGGTTGTCTTTACACTTAGGTGACTGAGGCCGTGTAGTTTGTCAAAAACTGCTCGACAAAAGGGTAAGGTGAGGTATGGTCGCGGTTTACCTGTTGATGTGTCGCACGCTTCGAATGTGTTAGTTCAAGAAATAACGACTTTTTCTATTTTCATAAAAGACAATACAGATGCCTCTTTTAGTTCTTCGTCTTCCTTTTGAGATTCTGCAAGGGCTCGGTAGTCTTCCTCCAATGAAATCGAATCAACAAGCGACATAGCATCTGCGACTACGTTGTCAGCCCCCTTAATATATTGTATGTCGGTAGTAAATTGACTGATAAAAGTTAGTTTGTTTAGCAGCGTTGGAGGTAGCTTTTCGCGGCGCTGTACGAAGGCGTAAACCAGGGGTTTGTGGTCAGTAAATATTGTTGCGTGTTGCACCTCTAGTATGTGCCGAAAGTGTTGAACACTCTCGTACACAGCCATAAGTTCTCTATAATAGGCAGGCCACTCTGCCTGTTTTGTTGTTAATTTTTTTCTTCAGTCATTTTGTAAGTTAAATATTATTAAGCTATAGCAAATTTACACAAACACAAAATTACAATGGAAATAATAAAAATATTTTCAAAATGTCTTAACAAATAGTGCAACAATCAGTCACAATATTCTTATAATAACAAGTGCCTAATTGATATATTATACATTAAAAACATAATAAAATCTTAGCACTTATGTAAAAATAAATAATTAGGTAGGAACTATGATACCACAAGTTTTCATCAACCAAGCATAATTACTGTGTTAGGCTTGATGTGGAGATAAAAAACTTGTATATCTTGCAAATTAAGTAATTTGTTATTGTTGTGCTTACATTAAGATAATAATTGTTTAAGTTCAGTTTGTAACACAATATACTTATTGTCCATATAGAAATCTGATGAAGCCTCTTTGTTCTTTAAAATAAAATAAAAACTTACAATTTTTTTTTTTAAGTGTCACACTCACACCATTCTTCAGGTACCAAATCGGAACACCTTAATTTCTGTTAATAGGCCCGTTATTTGCATACCCCTAGGATTTGATTGTCGAAGTTTGTAGACTTAATATATGCGTCGGAACTGTAAACTTCGAACGCTTTGTTGTTCCCAAACAAAAAAAAGGACGACGCGTTCAAAATGGAGGATTTATTATTATTGATTTTTTTTTATTTTATTTTTTTCGCCGAAAACACTTTGGAAACGGGTAACGTGATACAAAAATGAACTGTTAAAACTTTATCACTAATCAATTAACTTATTGACACGAAATGCAGTCTATTAACGAAGATCTTTGAAAGTTTACTTGCACACTCACGTGTATGTCGGTGAGTTCGTAAGCGATGAGAGCTCGTTGCACTGTACAAAAAACAAGTGTCAATTGTCAATTCTTCTTGTGCCCGGCTCTTGTGCCGGATGTGTTCGTATGTCGGGTCACCAATGTGGGGCGCGATGGCATCCACTATTTGCAATAAAAGTCGGTCCAATATAATGATGAACGTATATTATTATACCAATGATCAGTTGTTTTTACCACGTATATCTATGACAAACCTTACAAGTAATTACATTAGCATTATTGCTAATATTATAGATTACAGTATACACGGTATCAAATATTTATTGTAATCATTAGACATGTGTAGTTCCGGAGCGTAATAGTTCCTGGAACTATGTCAGTTCTTTCCAACTTGCTCAACCTAATAGTTCCAGTTCCACAGTTCTTCGGAACGATCACGCGGATTGAAGGAGCGGCCGGAGCGGTATTGAATGGTGGAACGAATAACGAACTGTCCGTGTGACGTTTGCCGCGAGCGTTGCGCTCCGGGCCGACATGACATCCCCTACTTCTGATCCGTGCAAGGGTGTATTTTGAAAAGCAGTACTTACTTTTGTGGACAGAAGGCAACGGTTGAAGGGATCAAAGGTGCCTGAGCTACTTTTTATGTTAACAATTATAAATAAAATACCTATATATAATATATTATGTATTATCACATAATAGAAAGATATCTTTCTATTCTGTGTGTATTATGAATATTATGATGTACAAATTTAAATATTACTTAATTATGTATATATACTATTAATTTATTTTTTAAGACCCAGCCAATACATTAATTTAAAATATTTTAAGTCTAAATAAACAATATTATTGTTTACAACCATGTATGTCCGAGGAACTGTCTGTACCGAAATATAACTGTTTACTACAAAGTCCGGATAAAACTAAGGAACTAGATAGTTCCTCGGACATGTTTCCTGGAACTAGTTCCGACAAGGAAAGGAACCGTTCCAGGTTTAATCCCATGTCGGACATGGTTTGCGCATGTCTAGTAATCACCCTTGTCTCATGGTACGTTTACACGCACGCCGTGCAGCCTGGCAAGCAACATGGCACGCAGCTCGGCGTGCAGCCTGCCACGCAGCGTGCCACGCAAGCTTTTCACACCAGGGCTGCCAGTAAAGACAACTTATTTTATACCGCTAAGACTCGGAAACTATACAAAATCAGTGTTGTACAACTATAGAACGTCACTCTTTGGGGATTTGAGTAAAAGGTGTTTTAACTTTAACGTATAAGGATTTAACAGTTTATCACAGACATGATTTGTTTTAAGTATCTCTATGTGTATGTACGTACTTTTTACGCTATAACATCAGCAATGACATTGTATCCAATTATGCAATGCAATCTACTATACAAACAGGATACAAAAGATAACCGATATTATACCAATTTTGTATCCAATTTACAATCTGGCAGCCCTGTTTCACAGACTTGCAGGCATGGTCCGTAGGGTATTAGTGTTCTGTGGACATGGTAGTCAGTGCAAACATGGGAGACGATCTAAACGTAGATCTCGTGGGAGCTACTGCTTTGGGCTTGATCTATTTTTATTGAAAAAAAAAAAGCCCGACATAATTATGGATGCGAAATTTTACTTAAAACTATTAGGTTTTACAATTAAAAAATCATTTATGGTGTCAAAACACTTTTCAAGTAACTTTAAATTTGATTTTTTTATTTGACATGCTTTATAACTATTTTTACATCGAAGAGTGCTTTTACATAATTCGTTTCTTATTTTAGTGGGATCTCTTTGAATAAATTTACTATCCTCGCTAACTTTTGAATATATTTTTTTATTATTTCTAATAAACATGAACATAATTAACCATGATAAGCATTGGGGGTGGCTTCTTCATGAAATGTGTTTCGTAACTGTTTTAAGGCATACCTAAATCTATTTTATTTACTGCACATCATTGATATGCGATTAGTTACAATTCTCTAATCGTCACAAGCACATTCACCCTTTGAAGTGTGTCAAAAACCGACAGTCGTCCCGATCGGCGCCAAGCGCGTGCACATTCACGCAAGCATGCACAAACAGCCTGTTCACATGCTTGCGTCGTTGAATGTCGGTTTGAACGCGAGCGTGTGAACGCAGGCGTTAGTCGTCCCGATCGGCGCCAAGCGCGATCACATTCACGCAGGCATGCACAAACAGCCTGTTCACACGCTTGCGTCGTTGAATGTGCTCGTTGAATGTCGGTTTGAACGCCAGCGTGTAAACCCACCATCATGGAGCGTTTACACGCACGCCGTGCAGCCTGGCAAGCAGCACGGCACGCAGCTCGGCGCGCAGCCTGCCACGCAGCGTGCCAAGCAAGCTTTTCACACCAGGGCTGCCAGTAAGGACAACTTATTTTATACCACTAAGACTTGGAAATTATACAAAATCATGTACTATTATACAAAATCAGTGTTGTACAACTATAGAACGTCACTCTGAGGATTTTAGTAAAAGGTGTTTTAACTTTAACGTATAAGGATTTAACAGTTTATCACAGACATGATTTGTTTTAAGTATCTCTATGTGTATGTACGTACTTTTTACGCTATAACATCAGCAATGACATTGTATCCGATTATAATGCAATCTACTGTACAAACAGGATACAAAAGATAACCGATATTATACCAATTTTGTGTCCAGTTTTACAATCTGGCAGCCCTGTTTCACACACTTGCAGGCATGGTCCGTAGGGTATTAGTGTTCTGTGAACATGGTAGTCAGTAGACATGCACAAACCATGTCCGACATGGGATTGAACCTGGAACGGTTCCTTTCCTTGTCGGAACTAGTTCCAGGAAACATGTCCGAGGAACTATCTAGTTCCTTAGTTTTATCCAGACATTGTAGTTAACAGTTTTATTTCGGTTCAGACTGTTTCTCGGACATACATTGTGGTTGTTAACAATATCAATTAATTTATACTTAAAATATTTTAAATTAATGTATTGGCTTGGTCTTTAAAAATCAATTGATAGTATGTATACATAATTAAGTAATGTAGACGTAGATCTCGTGGGAGCTACTGCTTTGGGCTTGATCTATTTTTATTGAAAATAAAAACTGCCCGACATAATTATGCATGCGAAATTTTACTTAAATCTATTAGGTTTTACAACTAAAAAATCATTTATGGTGTAAAAACACTTTTCAAGTAGCCAACATTTTAAATTTGATTTTTTTATTTGACATGCGTTATAACTATTTTTACATCGAAGAGTGCTTTTACATAATTCGTTTCTTATTTTAGTGGGATCTCTTTTAATGAATTTACTATCCTCGCTAACTTTTGAGTGGAATTTTTTATTATTTCTAATAAACATGAACATAAATAACCATGATAAGCATTGGGGGCGGCTTCTTCATTAACTGTGTTTCGGAGCTGTTTTAAGGCATACATAAATCTATTTTATTTACTGCACATCATTGATATGTGATTAGTTATAATTCTCTAATCGTCAATCAATCAATCAATACTAACTTTAATCCTAAGAATTGGCACTATTTTGTTTCATATTTTTTTGGCCCTGATAAACAATATTAATTTTTACTAAAAGAATAGTTCAGAAACATCTTTCTGAAGTCTTCTTTTGCTTTCGATTCGTGCGTGATAAAGGTTCAGACCATTCCGATATATTTGGTGTCGTCAAAAATTAATTTTGATCGTTACGTCGTCTGTACGCCATGAAGATGAAAACTATACTAACGCGGCCGAGCGCGTGTGTGTGTGTGTGTAAACAGGCACACAAGCACATTCAACCTTTGAAGTGTGTCAAAAAACCGACAGTCGTCCCGATCGGCGCCAAGCGCGTGCACATTCACGCAAGCATGCACAAACAGAACAGCCTGTTCACATGCTTGCGTCGTTGAATGTCGGTTTGAACGCGAGCGTGTGAACGCAGCCGTTAGTCGTCCCGATCGGCGGCAAGCGCGATCACATTCACGCAGGCATGCACAAACAGCCTGTTCACATGCGTGTGCCCGTGCATGTGCTCGTTGAATGTCGGTTTGAACGCCAGCGTGTAAACCCACCATCCATCAGACTCTATAGCTTGGTATCTTGTCCATAGACAATATCTAATCCATAGACAATAATCTAGCACATGTCATCGACAATATGCTCAAATAGTGGCGACCTTACATAATCGGTAAACTACAACCTATGGATCGCCACAAACTCAATCACCTATTTTTATTTGATTTTATGTTCTATGCTAACTGCTAGACAGACGTTTGTAAGGAAGATTACCGTTAATGTAACATTTTTTCTTTTTTAAGAAATGCTTCCTGTATTCATCTAATAATATAAATCAGGTCAATCAGATGATTTATTATTATAAGATCAATACAGGTAGCATTTCATTTATTTTTCCAAGTTCGGTGATTATATATATATATTAGTGGGATACTACTAATATTATAAATGTGAAAGTTTGGATGGATGGATGTTTGTTACTCTTTCACGCCAAAACTACTGAACCTATTGCGATAAAACTTGGTATGTAGATAGCTGGAGACCTGGATTAACATATAAGCCACTTTTTATCCTGATATTCCCACGAGATCCAGACAGCGCTGCTAGTAAGACATAAATATAACCAAAATGGACCGATTAGCGTCTGCACGAACTGATTTGAGGTGGCACCAAGTCAGGCCGATGTGGTTAAAAGGGTAATTTAAAAAAAGTGGCTCAGAATATGCCTTGCGATATAAACCTCTAATGATCTTGAATTGGACGATGAACTAGGATAGACTTAATTCTAATCAAATAAAATTGTGCCGTGAAATTGTTACGTATGTACGCCGCTGTATGAATCACAGATAACTATATACTGTATGAATCCCAATCCCGCAGTGCAATGAATGTATACTCTTTGGAATTCATTCACGATTCACGTTCACACGAATGACATACATTTTAGTTCATTCATGGACGTTTGATTGGGCTGTCCGTACTAATTTCTGTGATTCATGAATTTTACAGAAATTGATATTATATTTTCATTATTTATTTTTCGCTTTTCAAAGTGTAGAATGAGAAAATAATAAAAGTGATGATTTCCTAATCAAGTTCTACAAATAAAATATATTTCCTTTAACCGCTAAGAAAATAAGGTGAGGGTTAGATCATGTTGTTAAGATTATCCGTTATACTGTACTAGTTATGACTTTGATCTAAACGTTAATCACTTTCAGATGGAGAATAATCTGAGCCGAAGCGGCAGCCGATCGAGCTCCGTATGTGAGCTGGAAAAAGATTTTAGCGATATGGAAATTATGAAATCTAGGACGAACCGACGCAACGTATTGCTGCGAACGCCAGCCGCGCGGAAAGCTAAACGAGTCAGATTTTTTAGAAATGGTGATAAATTCTATTCGGGTGTAATTATTCCAGTCTTGCCAGAAAGATACAGGTGTGTAATATACCCATTTAATATTATATCACATCTTTGGTCGAGTTTTAGATCGAGTTAGAATATGATTAGACTTTCTCTTTCGTACATATAATCAACTGTATTCTAATTGATCTATTACAGTATTCACGCAACTACATTATTGCACATAGATTTTGGGAATTATTGATGACATCAGATAAAGTGCTTAGACAACAAGTTTTCCCTGTCTTAATCATAACAAAATTCTAGTTTCATACATTACAATTTTCTGTTAAACAGCTGTTATATTTTTATTGCATTACATATTTAAAATATCATGTATGATTATTCAACAGAAATAACATAATGTATACTCACTGTAAATGTAAATGGACCACATCATATTTTTATAAAAATTCTCCTAATCCTAACTCAATAAATACTAAGAGGGTATGCATACAATACATGGTATTATTACAGTTTCCCCATAACAGAAAGATTTAAGATGTAAATATTAACAAATTAAGCCAAATGTTTAAATTCTACAATTTTAATAAATCTATAAATGCTTATATGAATAAATAATGCTTTATGCTGTGTTTGAACTGCTATCATTGTAATACACAACCATTATACTATCAAGGTTGTACAGGATGCTATGATAATTGACTGATTGTAAGTAGCCTTTCCTTCCCTTGATGTATAAATACCCTACTGAAATTGATTTTAAATGAATACTCATTACTACCCAAAGAGGCCTGCCCACTCATTGTTAGCTCACCCATTATCAGTATGCTGTATGACTTTCTAATTTTCTTTTCTACATTTAATTTCAACACTACAGGATCATACTTAAATAATAAAATGTTAATGACCTTAGCAAGTCAAGATTTTTAAATGTTTTCATATATTTGTATTGTGTATAGATCTTAAAATAGTAAGGTGTAAATCCAAAGCTTTTAAAAGTCTAAGAACATAAGCCTAACACAAATACATATTATTATAATGAACAATATGTACATGACCATGTTTTTTTTTTTCAGATCTTTTGATAGCCTCACAGCAGATTTAACAAGGGCTTTAGTTGATAATGTAACTCTGCCTAGTGGTGTAAGGACAATATATTCACTTGAGGGTAGAAAAGTAAGTACTGAGGTCTTTATGATGTATTTACTAATTATTCTTTTTCTAAAATATTGGAGTAATTTATTTTCAGATAGGTAAACTGGATGATCTAGAAGATGGCCAATCATATGTCTGTAGTGGTTTTGGTGAGCCTTTTAAGCGGCTAGATTATGAAGCCAGTGCAGTTACGCCTCAATCATTCAGACTTAGTGGTCCAGAGTCTTTGAGTGATAGTTCCAGTCCATCCCCAGCGAGAGCAAATAACAGATTGTCCCGATATTTGCAGGTTGAGTATCTTGCTTGCATTGATATGGATCTATTTTATAAAGTGTGTGAAAAAAGTTAGCAAGTTAGTTTCTTGTCATAGTAGGTTATTGTAGAGTAAGTAGTAATTCAAAAGGTTATCTAAATAACAAGATGAGCATGTTTATCATTAAGAGTTGTGACTCATTTGTGCACTAGATAATTTATATCAGCATTTCTTACTAACATCTTTTTATGATAACTGTAAACTTTGAAGAAAGTACTCTATAATATATTGAAGTATATATTATTATTTCCAGGCAAATGGTAGTAGCACTACAGGCAATGGAACAGCAAGAGTGAGTCCTGCTGGGGATAATGTTGTCCGACCACGCATTGTTACTATCATCAGAAATGGTGTCAAACCAAGAAAGGTGATATATTCATATACATTATGCTGATTGCACTAAATAGATAATGTAACAATGAAAAAAATGTACCTAGTATTATAGAACCAACAACTTAATTATATAATATATGGTAGGTACACAGTGCAAACCTCAGTGTCTAATAAATTGTACATAAATATGGTGTCACTAGCTTTTTCTTGAAATGCACTATTGTGGTTTTTGTTTTATTTCATAGTTAAATCAAGAGCAAAATCACAATAATATCATGATTTACAGGTGTGCAGATTATTACTTAATAAACGCAACAGTCCAACACTTGAGCATGCATTGGCTGCTATCACAGAGTGTGTCAAATTAGACACAGGCTGTGTTCGTAAGGTTTTCACCAGAACAGGCAGTGCCGTCACAGCTCTAAATCAGTTCTTTGATGCTGAAGATGTATTCTTTGCTTATGGGAATGAAAGGTAATTCAGGTCACATGCATAATCTCACTGTTAAAACTTTCTTTAATTGATTTCATTACATCCAATTTTTTTGTTCATCAGGGTCAATCAAGAAGATTTCGAATTGGAATTTGAAGAAAATAAGGCTGTGCTGCAATGTAGAAAAACCCCTATATCTAGAAATTCAAGGTAAGTGTTTATTTAATAATAAAATTAAAGTTGATATTCTACTTGGTCATGCTTGCCGTTAGACTGTGCAAGTTATTTATTTATTCCTGATGGTCATGTAAATAGGAGTGGTCCCAAACCTCGAATGCCGGTGAAAGCAGGCGGTGGAGCAGCGCGAGCGGCCAGCGAGGCGGGGGCAGGCGCCGCCGGAGATAACGCGGACGAACACAGCGGCCCGCTGTTGCCACAACCATTGCGTCTGAAATACAGCATTGGCAGAATCATTGGTATGCAAATCACTTGATGTTAAACTTATAACCTGCTAGCTATTGCCCGCGACTTCGTTCGCGTCTATTCAAATTTATCCCACGGGAGCCGTTCATTTTTCCGGAATAAAAAGTAGCCTATGTACTATTCCAGACTAATCTATCTCTGTGCCAAACTGTATGCAGATCCGTTAAGCCATTCTGGCGTGATTGAGTAACAAACATCCATCCATCCATCGATCCAAACTTTCGCATTTATAATACTAACTAGCTATTCCCGCGACTTCGTTCGCATTTATGTCGGAAAACAGCAATATGTCGATTATACAATTTTTGGATTTTCTTAATTTTTCGTTCCGTAAGAACTTCTACTTTTAGAAAACATTACAACAAAGATGAATAAAATCGGTTAAGTCGTTCTCAAGTTATGGCGTGACCAAGGGAAATAGGGATTCATTTTATATCTAAACTAATATTATAAAGAGGAAACATTTGTGTGTATGTTTGTAATGTTTTCACACAAAAACCGGACCGATTGCAATGAAACTTGGTATGTAAATAGCTGGAGACCTGGATTAACGCATAGGCTACTTTTTATCCCGACATTCCCACGAGATCGGGACTTACGCGGGTGAAACCGGGAGACGCTGCTAGTATGTAAATAAAATTCAAAGAGATTATTTAATTTCCCTTTGTCCACGATTCTAATTACCATTTCTCATATCGCGCACAGGTGACGGTAACTTCGCTGTTGTACGGATATGTAAAGACAAAACTACTGCAAAGGAGTATGCCCTCAAAATTATCGACAAAGCCAAATGTAAAGGAAAGGAACATTATGTGGAAGCTGAAGTAAATATTCAATACTAGTTTTATAAGTAATTGAAGTGAAACTTCTTTATCGACGTATGGGAGAAATTTTGTAGCAATCGTCACGTTTTTCGGTTACGCGCCATGTTGCTTTTTTATCAAAGTTTAGTATAGTGACGTAAAGAATATAATGTAATATATTATAATAATAACAACAATATATTAGTTTTGAAGTTTGGTTTGAAATAAGAATAACAATATATTAATTTGAAAGTGATAAAATAAAAAGACTTATTCAAATTTAAGTGAATTTACAAGAAAAGTGAGAGTGATTATATATTTTGTTTTATAATTTCTTAAGGCTTAAGCCTTATCTACCCCATTTTCGTGAAGTTGCAAATAGTAGAAAAATGATATGTCGTAAAGAAGTTTCACTTCTTACCTGTGTACTCTGGTACACACACACATTTTTTTTAAAACAAATTAACTAAATTTTGCATAATATTTTATGGAAACAATTTTAATACGTTTTTGTGACGCTTATATCGATAGGTCTTCATGATTTTATAATGGTTATCTCTGCAGGTCCGAGTGATGAGAAAATTATGCCATCCACGAATTGTATCACTCATCGAGGAACAAGATAGTCCTGAATGGCTCTTCCTTATTATGGAATTAGTCAGTGGTATGTATTTATTGCGTTTTACCTGTAAAATATCATTTCATCATTAACAATATTTAAATTATTATCCTTAATTAAACATGGCTTTAATTTACACGTACCACTTGTACCTTATTTATATTTCTAGGTGGAGACTTGTTTGATAGTATCGCGGCCGCTTCCAAATTCTCTGAGCCCCAAGCGCGTTTGCTAATCGGCCACTTAACATCCGCTATCGCATATCTACATTCGCTTTCTATAGTGCATCGTGACATCAAACCTGAAAACCTATTGGTAAGAGTGTAATACTAACCCACACAAATAAGAAGACAATCATATAAATAAATGTACAGATTTCATCTTTTAGTCATCTTATTTATTTAAATTTAAATAAATCATACCTTTTCCCCATCATTTCAAAAATTTCTTATTTCTATTTCATTGCCTACATCATTATCATAATATTGCAGAATATAACACTTAAAAAATATAAAGTTATGGTAGGTAATTATTTATTTATTACAAAATTTCACCCTTATTCGTAAACAGTATTGTGTATCCTATTGTTTATGAATAGGACTTACTGACTACGTGTTTGTTGGTCATTGAAACATTGGTATAAATATTTAAAATGGTATGCAACCATAAATGTAGGTTTATGAATTAGTGAATTAAATAGCATTATTTATAACAGTATAGTATCAAGTGACTTTTTTGCGTCTTTTTTTTTTAATCTTTATTGTTGATGTAACTTTTTTACAGGTAGAGGTAGGTCTAGATGGCAGCATACGCGGGTTGAAGCTGGCTGATTTTGGCCTGGCAGTGGAAGTCTGGAGACCACTTCACGCCGTCTGTGGTACGCCCACTTACGTTGCCCCCGAAATTCTGCTTGAAACTGGATACGGGTTAAAGGTATAAAATGTTTTATAAATGTCGTAAACTGCTATGATATTTAAACATTGTGCAGAACTGACATAGCCACTAAAAAGAGGATATCTACCACAAATACAACCGGATCATACAGTTGGCAAAGGAATAGATAATACAACAATAGTGATGTTATTATCGTCAATTTCAAATTAGTTTTTCTGAAGAATTAAGAAACATAAATTTTATATATTATGTTGTATAAATCACCAAAAAACCATTGGGCCACTTCTAAATCCATCCTCTTTTATGTGCCCTGTTAGTGTACCATCCCACTCAATCAGACGTCAAAAACACTGTATGCGACTAGGCAAACAGATTACGTGCATATAAGTAAGTGCATACTGAAAGTTTCTGGAACTATCCACTTACAAAAAAAAAAAACAATAACGGAATTCGTAAATGAAACTCTCTGAGAACATGTTAATTTTTAATTAATTCTACTAGCTGGCTTCACGACCGACCTATACTGACTGACTCCTACTCCTGACAATACAAAAATAGGTCGGCGACTGTGTTTACAGAATCCAATATTGATACAATACAATAACTGATTGAAACTGACATAAAAAAATCTTGTAATACATTTTGCATGTGCATCTGAAGGCTCGGAAGCTTTGTATTCGATGGATACATCATGATTTCATGGAAAACTAGAAACTACTGCCTGTTGAGTGGTGTTGTAAACGCAGATTGGAATTTGAAAAACGTTAAATGTATCATAAGTCTAATATCTGGTCTTATTTATCAGAATCCAGAAACTTTCAGTTTGACCTAAATATATGAGAAATAGATTATATCTAAAAGTAGAGATTAAAGTGTGCTGACGTAATATCCCAAAAGGTTTACAATCAGTTATATACAAACACACTGTTCTTTTGGTATCGTTCAACTTTGGCGTTGAAAGATAAGATAACCTTTTCACGTCAAGCGTAGCAAGATACAAACGAGTAAATTAACCAATAACGTTACCGTCTGACGCAGGTCTCACCATAGTTGCATTGTACATCCGTCTTTAAATGAAACGATTAGTAGAACAAACTGCCGTAAAGTACAACACAAACATAATACATAAACATGTTTGCTTACATCAGAAGCGTATTATGTTACAAACTCGATTGTTTAGCATTGAAGCTAATTACGTTATAAATATCGATCACGAAAAGGTTGTGGCTGTGGTCACAGGCTGATTGTGACCACGGCCAGTGCAACCTGGTCGAAACGTCAGGCAATTCAGAGGTAAATAATACCTTTTCGTGATGGCGTTAATTCCCGTAAATACATAGATAATATATACGATTTACTTTCGTCTGAAGTAAAATGTGAATAATTCCAAAATATAGCTTGTTTTGGGTTGATTATCACTAATTATTTCAATTTTCAGATCGACGTATGGGCTGCAGGAGTTATTCTATACATCTTACTATGCGGATTCCCACCATTCTCCTCCCCGGATGGTGACCAGGAGAAACTCTTCGATGCTATATTGTCAGCCAGACTGGAATTCCCCGCGCCACACTGGGAGCGAGTATCGGCGGGTGCTATCGACCTGGTCGCCAACATGCTGCGCCCGCAACCTGAGCTTCGTTTTGCTGCAGAGGATGTGCTCGATCACGCTTGGATGGCGGTTAGTTTGAAATTATTTTGAGTAAAGATTGGTTAAATGTAGGAAGCTCCTAAGGATAGTTGTGTCTTACTACAGAACAGCTGTTGTTTCTGTGCAAGTTATCCTGCCTAGCATGTAATTTAAAGCTTTACTTATTGGTTAAGATCTCCAGATTGGCCTCATAATAATTTGATACAAAAGCTAACCTCTAGGATGGGGACTTGCTGGACTGCTTGGACTTTTTTTTTTTGAATATTATTCAGAATAGAAATCAAAAAACTCGTACATAAATTCTTAATGTATTTATGATATTGTGTTTTATGCTGTAATCAAAACTAACTGCTACATGCTAAACACAGAAAGATAAAACAATCGAAGAAAGGGTTTTTGTGTATAACAAAAACCCTTTCTTCGATTGTTTTTCGAATCTTTTTTTACTTTGTGACACTATGTTATCTATATATATATAATAAAAATCTTTTTAACAAAAAATTAAACCGACGAAAGGAACTAAAAGGCAAAAAATAAATAAACCTTTTAAAAACTAATTTTGAGTCGACGCCAAACAACAAACTGATTAATTATCCAAATTTAATATGTACCTACATAGAAATAGACATGGCTAATACGTAGGTAATTAATCATTTTATTTGGCGCCGCGCGCGCCGACTCAAAATTAGTTTAATATAAAATTTTATAGTTTATGTAAATAAGCTCAATACTTAAAATTTAAAAGGTTTATTTATTTTTTGCTTTTTCGTTCTTTTCGTCGGTTTAATTTTTTTGTTATTTTTGTTTTTTATTTTATGTTTTTTTTTCGTAATCAGCTCATCTCAGCTAATAAAGTGACGAAAAATAAACAGAAACACTATCCGTTCCTACAATTTTTCAAGGGTTTCTCTCAATTTTATCAGGATCCCATCATCAGATCCTGACTTCCTTGACATGGGACCACCCTTGATGTATACCCTATCTAACAAAAAAAAGAATAATCAAAATCGGTTTCTAAAGACCGGAGAGAGGGCTGAACATACATAAATATATTTAGGAATTTTTATCGATACTACCTTATCCTGGGGTCCCCATCTGCAGGTTCCTTGCGAAGACTACGAAATTCTCTGCCAACAGTCACTAAAATTGTACTAGCACAATTCCTCCTTCTTCCTATAGTCGACATTGCTGATGTCAGTTATCTCGATATCACTGAGGAGCAACTCAATAAACTTGAGGGCCTTCAAAACTTTTGTATTAGATTTATGTTTGGATTACGAAAATATGCTTAAGTATGTGAATTTCGAAACCAGCTCAAGTGGCTCCCAATTCGCCTTCGACGGAATACTCACATTCTTTCTATACTTCATAGTATTTTATTTCAACCCTGTACTCTAGCTTATTTAAAGGAACGCTTTGTTTTCCTCAATGACACACATACGAGATCTTCGAGGTCGTCCGAATCTCTGGAACTGGCAGTACCCACTCACTGTACCAAGTTCTATGATAAATCGTTCACTGTGCAGGCTGTCCGATTATGGAATGCTCTGCCAATAACTATTAGACGTGCCAAAACTTTACCTGTCTTTAAGAACATGGTCAAAGAACATTACCTGACTTCGAAATCTATTATTTGCCTAAAACATATTCTATCTGTTGTGTACATTTGTAATTTCTGTATCAATATTATGTATTTATTTATGTATGTTTGTATTCATTATCTGTGTGTATATGTTTACACAGACTGTATATATGTACTAGTGTGTATATTGTTAGAACTGACTGCATATACATATATGTTTAGTTATTTTTATTATTTACTTTATCACCATATCACATGATATATGCTACAATATATTATAAGTATGTTATGATTAGAGATCCGATAATCGGATGCATATTTACCTAAAGTAATTTTTTGGATAACAAATTATGGAAGCGGCTTCTAAGTATATTTTTTATATACGAATGCAGTTGTATTGTCGCGTCGCTACTTGCGCACAAGCAATTATAATTTGCCGTCTCACTCGCACTCTTACAAAATGATTACATTTCCTGGGGTTTAATAGGCCCGATTTGACACTTGTTACAACGCAATAAGGTTGTTTTTGCTTCGTCAAAAATCACTGACAATAAAAGTAGGGAAAAGCAACCATTATACGTTGTAACAGAGCAAGTGTCATTTGTGTCCAACTGGGGTTTATTACATCTCACGGAGTATAGGTACACTTAAATTTGAATTTCCTGGAATCGCGGGATTCTTTCGATAAAAAGTGCTTTCCATAATATCCAACATCTCAACTTTAGGTAAATATGCATCCGAATATCCGATCTCTAGTTATGATTCTTTAAAAATAAAAATATCTCCAATATCAGCACTTCACACCAAAACTACCCATGATTTTCTCTATTTACTAGCTGCACCCCGCGGTTTCACCCGCGTAAGTCCCGGTAACGTGGGAATATCGGGATAAAAAGTAGCCTATGTGTTAATCTAGGTCTCCAACTATCTACATACCGAGTTTCATCGCAATCGGATCAGTAGTTTTTGCGTGAAGGAGTAACAAACATCCATACATCCTCACAAACTTTCACACAATAAAGTTTATTTGTATTCTATTCTATTCTATATGCGGTCGAATTGAGAACCTTTTTTTTCGTCGGTTAAAAGTGAATCCATGTTTCCCTTGGTCACAGTTTCACGCATGAACGGCTGGACCGATTTCACTTGTTCTTTTTTTGTGTGTTTGTTATTGTCAGGAGAAGGTTCTTATGAAAGAAAAAATCAGGAAAGTTACGCGGAAAATTAGAAAACTTAACGACCATACCAAGTAACGTTAGCGCTTTTGACATAACTGTCAGTCGTTTGGCAGTTGGCGCGATTGTTCAATATTCATATTTAAGACCATAAACTAAAATACATTATATTGGTTAAGACAGGACAACGTCAGTCGGGTCAGCTAATACTATTTATTTATTTATAATAAATAAGATTCTTATTTTTATTGTTGAAAATAAATACTATATTTATTTACAATGCAAATATTTAAGACGTTAAGACGCTTCTAGGCCTTACAATGTTACCATAACCACAGCAATGCAGGATGCAAAGCACTGTTTTATTAAGAACTTGCCACAGCAGTACCTACAGTAGTACAGTACAATTAACAATTATAATATATCATAGTTTAGTCAAAAGTATCACCTTCGATAACATGACATCCAGTGACAATGTACATGCTTAATTATTATTCTACAACTTTCTCAAAGGCATGAGATGACACCATTTTCTCGTGTTAGATTATGACCAAATAATTTAGAAGTATAGCTGATATGAACGTGTATTGTCCACAGGATGACTATGACGAAAGCTGCGACTTTCGCACATGGTACGACGAGGACTCGTCATAGCTGGGCGAGTTCCGCCGCCAATCAGTGTCGGCACCCTGACAACGCGTTACCGGCGAAGCCGAGACTCGACTTCTTTTCAATCTACGCTACAGCTTTAGCGTTTAGTGCTGTTTTACAGCGATGTATGCCTTTCGATATGTTAACACCAATACCAAAGTTATTATTTAACATATTTTACTTAAAGATACTGCATGTGCATAAATAGTTTGTGTATTTATATATTGGTGCGGACTCCGGTGCAGTATTATTGTTTTGGTTTTGAATTATTATGTTATCTTTTATTATAAGACAAATTCTTGAAATTATTGCCCCATGGCAAAATATAATAGGGGTGAATTATCAGTGCCTGCATTTATAAAGTTTACAACAAATGTGGCATGCCTTTCTTGCTGTTGACGGGTTGTGACGTGTGTTGCTTGCCTAAATTATCATAAAGTATCAGAGCAGCAGTGCCGTATACCCGTTAAAAATTCTTAGATGGCTGTACGAATTCTTTACCGAATTTTATGACCACTATTGACAGCCAGTTATTAAAGATATTATATTTCGCTTGTAATATCTGACAAATATAAAGATCTCTACATTTCTCTTATTGCTTATTAAGCTGTTCAATTTTAGATTGAAAGTAACTAGTTTTTAAACAAATTATAATATTTATAAACGAATATTTTTATTTTACGATAACATTCTGTAATATACGAGTAATATATCTTATTTAATTATTTGAATGAATTCATATTTACAAGTGTAGGGTGCGCAAGATAATTGTAATGATTTTTGTATTATATGAATTGCTTGTAGGCATATCCATTGCTATTGCTTCTATTGTATATCATGAATCATATCAGTCATTTCTTGATACTAACATTCCCCTCTTGTAGAAAGAAATCAAATATTGACACATATAATACACAGACCTATGTGTATTATGTACACTGTAAAGTGGTGCTAGCGACAGCGATATTTATAATAAAGGTAGTTAAGTGTAATAAATTCAATGTCCTACTATTTTCTTACATAGCATTCATGAGCCTTGTAGTAGACACGTATATTGTAAAGAATGATCCTGGTCAAACCAAATTAAACAACAGATTTAATTATTGGAAATGGATCTTAAAAGAAGGCAAAATAGACTGATTAAAATCAGTTTTAACTCATAATAATTTATGCTAGTTGTCCTGTTATATAATATCATGCCTAACTATCAATATTTTATCAGTCAAGGCTTGGTACGGTAGACTTCGACGCTACATCAAAATATTAGATGAGTGCCAAAATCATTTCATTCTCATGCTTTTATGATGTTGTAACACTTATAACTCACGCAGGTCGCAGCAATCAACGTTCCTCTCGAATAATGTTATTGTATACTATAAATTTAAGTTATTTTCATATAGTGTTAATATATCACTGAGCAACACACCAAATGCAAACCACATTAGACTGATATACATTCCTTCGCAGCAAATGACATGACAGAATAGATATTGAGTTCTGTGTAATGAGAAGCACAGAAAACGAAAGAAGTGCTAATTCTTTGTGTTCCCATAAGTATTTCAAGGACTTTATATTGGAAAGATTTACGAAATTTTATAACGAAATTTTACTGTTGTGATTTATATATAATTAGATTTGCCTAGGTAGGTACCCCAATTTTAAAGTTTTAAGTGTAACATGAACAAAAATTATAAAAAATAATGTTAATAAAACAGGTGTTAAAACATGTACAGAAATACGAATAGCCGCATTACATTGCATGTCAGTCATGGTGATTCATACAATTTTATAACTGCATTTAGACATGATATGTTCATTGAGTTAAATGAGAGAATAAATAAATTTATAAAATACTAAATATTTTATTTTATCAAATTATAAATTTAATCTTATAAAAATATTAAATAAGCTTTCTTATACCATTTAGGAATAATATTGCCTATTTAAATATGTAACCACTTAGTAAAAAACCACTGGATCCATTCATAGTGACTTCTGGATGTGTCCTTTCTGGCAATACCTAAAAAGAAAATTAAGTTAATTTAAACCCACTCCTGATAATGGGTTTTTCTCTTAGGATTACTAGGTAACATAGTTAACACATTTTTGGTTATTCCCATAAGATGAATGCTTGTATTAAAAGCATAATATTAACAATCAATGGTATTGTACTGGGTATGCTTTGAACCATCAACCAGCAACCTTTTGATTGCAAGTATTGGGATAGGATAGGGCTGCCATCACTTAAATTATATTGATGCCAGGCAAAAACTTAAAAACACTGGACACATGTAATGTGTGAATGTTACAATAAAAACTTAAGACTACGGTTTTCCTCACGTTTGTATTTCGGGGATGCCAAACTAGTTTCGGACCCAACGAGGGCCCTTTTTCGAGGAGTGAAGCGTCCTGCCGCGACGGTGTCAGGCGGCACACTGGGTTTACAACGCTGCCACCGGTTCTTTTGTCTTTCGGAAGTGCGGATGTAGACGGTTGTTGTGTAATGCGCTGTTGTTACCACCATACTAACTATCACTTTTTGTAAGGTCTGTCAGGTCTGTCTCGTGGGACGTGAGTTTTAATATCGACCGCCAGCCAGGCGGCAGTGACCAGTCTCTGTTGAAATTCGGACGACAACTTATCTCGATTGCTTCGCGTATTTTCCTCGGTACTAAATATTTTTCCCTCGCCAGTACAGAAGTCTTGTCGAATCGGATGTAGTGAGGCGTGTCCGTCTTGCATACGCGTGTATCCATATCTATGTTTTTCATACATCATATGTGTTCCTTTAGTCTGGTTGTGATCTGCAACGAGCCTGTCCTGCATGACTCAAACCACAGTCACAAGGGATCGTTTATACACTGGGGGCCCCCAGTGGATCAACATCCTTTGGGGAGCGTAGTAGTTCTCTAAGTCGTCCGGGTGGGCGGAAGATTATTCTGATACCGTAGTTTTGGCTTAATGTTCGCCCAATCTTATCGGTTTCTCCGCGTATGTATGGGAGAAACATGGGGTTTCATTCTATACTGGGTGTCCGTCGATTGACTACTGCAGCCCGGGTACATTCCCGCAACCGGTATTCATTACGCTCTAAACGTAGATGTTTCATTTCATTATCTGATATTGTGGATCGTAGATGTTGAGAGCTCGGTTTATTAGAGATCTAGGCACAGAAGATAGATGAGAAGGGTGATGGTGGTCCGAAACAAGTTGGGCGTCCCCGAAATACAAAAGTGAGTAAAGTAAAACCGTAGTCTTTAATAAACATGTGTGAAATCGTAATAAATCACTAAAAAATAAATTATAAGAATGCAGTTTCCGTTTACATTTATTATTAATTTAAACAGCTTGCTAGCGATTCATCTTACAATTATAATTTTCCCCTGACACCGAGTGTCCGGGTTTTATCTGGACATCTTTTCAAAAGCCGTCTAAACTAGGACAAATCTGAGGAGACCAGGATAGATAGCAGCCCTAGGATAAGATTCCCAGCCACTACTGGAGACTTGGTAGTATACTAAGACAATAGAATAGAGCAACTTTACATTAAAAGAACAAGTAAAACTAAAGCTGATATTTAGCAACTCTTTTCCTAAGACTTGTTTTAGTTGTTTTTGTACTAAGTAATGTTATATTTGTAACAAACCTGATAATTTCTTAACCAATTGCAAGTAAGTTTCAGACCAGCTATATTGCCTTTGGACTTAAGTGTAACATAAAGCTGTTGTAAAGGTTCCGCAACATTGTAGTAAATAACAAAAGGTCGACTCGGTTTCACAAATGACACCAACTCATTGAAAATATTTTGTGGATCTTCTTTACATGCTATTATCAAGGAGTCCATTTTGCCATGTAGTATTTCTGAAGCAGCTATGTTTTCAAAGTGCCACCTTGGTTTCTTATTCTCTCTAGGTCTGTCAAGAACTGGTGTTCCTTCAGAGACATCATTGTCTGTGGTTTCTTGACTGTTTTCTTGTTTTAGTCGTTTAGCTGTATTTCCTATATCTTCTTCTCTCTTTCTTTTTAATAGATTTTCTTCAGTAACCAATGCTTCATCAGTATCAATAGTATTAGTGTCACAGCCTTGATAAAACTGTCTCAGTACAGAATAAACATTGACAGAGATGCATCTACTCATTTGTTCTTCAGAAAAGTTCATGGCTAGTAAAGCTTGCTTTTGTGACATGTTACCTGGGTGCATGTGAACTAGTTTTCCATTTGTTTGACACCCAATGGCACTCAGTAAAGCAGCAGCCATTAAACCATTTGATCCTGAATCATATAACAAATGGTTGCCCTCAGAATGTATATTAGTGAGTGTAATAATTTGTGACAAAGTATCTATCCGCAGATTTTGAACTTTTCCTGGCTCTAACTTATACATCACCTCACTTATAATTCTTAAAGTAGGTTTTAAAACTTGAAAGTATTCAAAATACTTCTTTTCTTTTTTCTTTAGATATTTATCTTGTGAAAACTCAGTTTTGTTATGAAATGTTCTAGAGTTGCTAATTAATGTCTCAACTATATCAGAGGCTTTGTATGAATCACTTTTCAATGTGTCTATCTCTGCTGCTGTCAACTTTTGTGAGCTACCATCATCAATAATATTCCTATTATCATTTCCAGACACCTTAACAGCTATTTCATCTTTTAAATTCACTGCTTCTTCTGCAAGTACAACAGTATATTCTCTGTTTTTCTTGTTAGTTTTAGGAATTAACTTAAAAATCGAAAAATATGGGCATCCCTCAATTCCTTTTAAATTCACAGCATCCCGACCTAAATTAATAGTCGAGTCAGGTTTATTAAATTTATGTAATTTTCTGTAATTCTGCTTCTGAATAACTATATATTCACCAATTTTTACGGTTTCGGACATTTTGATAAATATTTTTAGGTTAGTTTATTTGATGATAGTCTAAGTTCTCCAGTAATATTCGGCTAGGGACAAGGTGAGTACTATTCGCGACTGTCCAATATGATTATACAATTTTATGTCAACATCAAAATAAAACACAAGTATTCTACATCAAGAGTTTTCCATAAAATAAAACATTCTGAGATTTATTAGGCAAGCAGTATGTAACAGACAGTATGATGACATTGACAGCATGTCACATCACGGAACAGAATACTAAGGGTATGTTCCGTTATACACTGAGAGCACTGTTCAGTGCTCGTACTGGGGAGAAATTCGTTCCGTTATAGATTGACATATACTGCCGCAGTATCATCGTAGGGAAACATATGACGTCATAAAAGTCGCCATTTTTGTACCGTGAGAACTGGAGTTTTCAAGGTAAAGTGCTCTCAGTACTGTCACACTGTCACTTTTATTTTGACTTAATTGCCAACTGACAGTATACTGAACTAAGTTCCGTTATAAACAGTAACCAGTACAGCTAACTATTTGTCATACCTTACAGTGCTTTTAGTGTATATCGGAACGCACACTAATATTCATTAGATAAAAGAAGAAGGGTAGATAGGAAATATAGTCACTTGACCTGAAACCTAGACATGCGCAAACCATGTCCAACATGGGATTGAACCTGGAATGGTTCCTTTCCTTGTCGGAACTAGTTCCAGGAAACATGTCCGAGGAACTATCTAGTTCCTCAGTTTTCTCCGGACATTATAGTTAACAGTTTTATTTCGGTTCAGACAGTTCCTCGGACATACATGGTTGTAAACAATGATATTATTTATTTAGACTTAAAATTAATGTATTGGCTTGATCTTTAAAAATTAATTGATAGTATTACATAATTAAGTAATATATAAGTTTGTACATCATAATACATAATATGTGATATATAGGTATTTTATTTATAATTGCTAACATAAAAAGTAGCTCAGGCACCTTTGATGCTTTCAATCGGTCAAATTCAGTCCATAAAAGTAAGTCCTGCTTTCAAAATACACCCTTGCACGGAACAGAATTAGGGGATGACAGCCCAGAGCGCAACGCTCGCGGAATACGTCACACGGACAGTTCTTTATTCGTTCCACCATTCAATACAGCTCCGGCCGCTCCTTCAATCCGCGTGATTGTTCCGAAGAAATGTGGAACTGGTACTATTAGGTTGAGCAAGTCGGAAAGAACTGACATAGTTCCGACAGCGGACATAGTTCCAGGAACTATTACGCTCCGGAACTACACATGACTACTGAAACCAATTGTGTCTCAAAAATGGCGGAACCTACAACAAGTAGTGTTGTACTGATTTAAGCGGTGGTAGCGTAATGGCTAAAACATCGGACTTGCTATCAACTGCTTGCGGGTCCGAACCCCACCCAGTGCACTACCGGCGTGAACCCACACCCAACACAAGCATTTAGCTTAGCTGGAGGGGTTAACAAGAATACTAGTAATGTGTAACCCACGTTACTAGTATTCTTTAAAAAAAAAAAGTTTAAAATTTTTGTTTCAATTAACTTCATAATATTGTGGTGTTCAAACCATCTTTGAACATGTAAGAAGCTGGCTAGTAATATAAATAAATTATGTATATATCGAATGCTTTCGTGCTAAAAAAAAAAACAGAAGGACTCTCGTCCCATCCCTATATACACTATACCTGTGATATACACTATACCTGTGATATCTACGGTGAGCACGAGATAGTGCTTATAACTATTATTTAGTTCTACCCTACATACACTACAGTCAGATAAGCTAGTCACGCCCCTGCTATGAAGAAGTAATAAATATACAATTATGTTATTATAACTGAATGGCTTTTAAAACTTAACTATGATGATACCGAGCATCTGATTGTTAATATAGTGTAGGATTCATTCTTAAGTAACCGCAAACACACACGCTCGCTCTCAGACACACTCACACACACACACACATACACTATGCACATATATATACTCACACAAACACTCTTAAATACTATACTAACACTATCTTCTAACTGCTGTCTTTATATAAAATTGGATACCTTACTACGCTGTCAACGCTTTGGTACATAGTTTAGAAATGAAAATATATAGGTGGGAATCTGGTGTCCTGAAACACAGGCCTAGAGCCTGGCTTAGGCACCAGTCTCCTACAATATATGTATACTTACTCAAATTATGTATTCTTATTAAACTGTTTGTTATAAACTATATATTGTAGTGAGAAAATATATGATATATTATTATTATTCTCTTTATTTACTTAATATACATATAAATTACATTTTTAAATACATTCAGTATAAAAAATATTTAAATATTTAAAAATATAAAAAATAGTGTCCCACCGGTATCGGGTACAGGGACCAAGCTACCGGTGGTTAGGGTTCCAGAGATAGAAACCTCCTCACTATGCGTGCCGTATCAATGAGGACTGCCTTCTGTATCAGGCTCTTAATCCAGCCTAACGTGAGCCTCTGAAGGTGTTGGTCGAGGCTCTTAGCAATTAACCCATGGGCCGAAATGACTATCGGCACAATGATTGCTGCTGTAAACACGTTATAGGTCTATAATTTTTGGGATCCGTGGCACTACCAGACTTAAAGAGCATGTGAGTTACGCCTGTGGTCATAAAAGTCGGAAGCGAACCTGATTCTAAGCATAATTACAATTGAGATACCAATCGTACGTGTGAGCTACGGAGCCACTTTAATCAAAAGTTATGCAGTCCGTCCGGTCCCGCTGATTTCCAGTTCGGCAGCGAACGAACTGCATAAGCTATATCAGTATTCGATATTGTTATTGGTTCCATGGTATCAATCGACTCACACGAACGTTCGACATCTCGCATCCAATCACCCTCTGTGTGAGTGACAGGCATCGCCCAGATGTCACGCCAAAAGGTATTCGTAATTTCAGTATCTGGGAAATGTGTGTCACTCACTAAATCAGGAAGCTCCCACCTTCTATAAACCCACCTCTCATCCCTTTGGAATGAACGATTCTGAGTATATCGGTCCACTCGTTTTTTGTACCTTCGTATACGGTTTGCCCATGCATAAACTTTCTGTTTCAGAAAGTCAATGCGCTCTGTGACTCACGCTGCATAGTTACAGGAACTGATATCAGTTCCCGAAAAAGCCCGGTTCACAAAACGCATTACTCTCGGGCGCGTGTTACCCGATCTGAAACAGATAAGCTTGCCAATGAGTGCCCTCGCCTCAGCGATACACGTTCAATCCTGCACTGCCACGCCGGAGCAGCATGCTTTGACCGAGTAACGGTATCATTTTCTGGAAATTTAACACCAGCTACTCGACATGCTGCAACAGCCGCACAGTACAGAATTGAGTGTGTATCAATGAGATCTGTGCTGTCTTCTAAATAAATACCTAATAAAGAATCAAGGGCACACACTAGCGCTTTATTTCGTTTATGCATTGGCAAACGCGGTAAACGAGGTCTATTGCCATAACTCATGGTCCGATATTCTCGAATAGCACCTTCCAAAATGTTCCTTATTTTTTCATTGTACTGAGTACTTACAGATGAAGTACCACTGTCCTCTCCACCCTCAGCTGGGTAACGTCGTAGCAACCCAGAAATTGATTGTGACACTGCTTGTGAAGGGGAAGAAATAACAATGCTATTATTATTATTATTATTGTTATTGTAGTAATTAGAAAGTGAAATATAATAAGAATTATTTACAGATATCTCAGAATAATTTCATTCTTCCTATCAATACACCGCTTTCCTTGTAACATCTCTCCCAGCATAACGGAGTGCATTACAATATTAATACTTTATATAACTGAACCTCAAGCCCACCATCGCATCATAAACGTTATATTCCCTTTTGGTTGAACTTAGTTTTTTCCATCTGAAAATGGTCCGTGTCCCAATGAGGGTTTTTACCTTTCTGTTAAAAAAAGGTGCACTATGAATAGTTACCAAAGTAGGGATGAATAATCCAACAAGATGTCTCCTTGGTATGAAGACATTTGTTTCATATTCGTTTCCAATTAGACGTTGCAGCTACGACTTTTTAATAAGTGCCACGCCGATCACACACTACGCCATTGGCTAGCAAGGTTACCCTCCTCATTGTACATTTTTTTTTCCGACTCACAGTATTTCCCTAAAACTAAAATACGCTTATTAGGTCTTAGTTCGTAAAGTATGCACTTTGGGGTCTAGATTTTCACGTTTATACAAACCTTGTAAGTGTCTGCGACATGTTGCCAAGTATCAATGATGTTCCGTTAGTAATTAAAGAGTTATAGGACAATTTATAATGAATAGACCACTGTTTACAAAGCAGTCAAATATCACGACGTTCTAAAGGAATTGCATAGTAAAATGTATTCCAATAATTAGTGTATTAATTCAACTACTCACATGCAAAATTTCATCTCATTAAATTCAGTAATTAAAGAGAAACAATTAAAATACTGACAAAGCATCGAAAACCTACATAACCCGATCAAGTTCGGATGGCTACAAAAAAGCGGCCGTGCCATATATCTAAGTAACGTTCTTAACCTTCCAGTATAGTATTTATTAATATGGTACAGTTGCGTACACAAGCGTTAGGAAAAAATAAAACAATTGTATTTCTTGAATGAAAAATATATATTTTTTTTATGGTATAGGGGGCAAACGAGCAGACGGGTCACCTGATGGTAAATGACTACCGCCGCCCATGGGCACCTGTAACTGAAGAGACACAAGTGCGTTGCCGCCCTTTAAGGTGGGAGTAGGAGAAGAGGGGGAAGGTGGGGGGTTGAGAGGGGAAGGACGGGAATAAGGGAGAGGGAAGGGTTAGGGCCTCCGGTAACCTTACTCACGCGGCGAAATGCAATGCAATCATTGCTTCACTACCGGTTTTCTGTGAGGCCGTGGTATCGAGCGGAGTCGAGCCGGCCCATACGTGCCGAAGCATGGCTCTCCAACGTTTAATAATAAAGAAAATAAAAATAAATAAAAATAAAAAAAATTTCTACGATAAAAATAAATCTTCAATTAACAAGTACTTCTCTAATTAAACATCCGTGTACAAAAATATTTTTAATTACATGTAATAATTATGTATTTATTATTTATTTCTCGCCACCTTTTACGTAGAAACCCAAAAATTGGCGAAATGTGGGTGTCACAGAAATGTCACACCTCTGCCTACCCCTTCTGGAACAACAGCCGTGAGCATATGAATGAATGAATGAAAATACAGAAAATAACTTCAAAATTTCTAACCCTCTTAGGGACTAGTCATGACAATCCAGATCTAGGCAGAACTTGGCATACAACTCATGTGCGCGCACAGGCGCGTGTATTTTGAGCGTATCGGGAGCGCAGCTGAGGCACTTGTCATGACTAGTCTCTTGTTCGTAAAAACTTAACGTTAAAACACGCTTGCTAAACATACTGTCATTGGTAAGAGACAGCAATAGACGTAAAATGTATACATATATAAGTCACTACCAGTACAACGGTAATATCATATACTGACGCAAGTCTCAAGCGCATACTTAAATAAAGTACCTACGTAAATAGTACTTACTGTCATACTGTCATAGTTTAAAAAAGCAGGTGTAGAAAAATAAATGACCTATAAATTATATCGAAACAACAATTGTGTTGTCACCTGTACCAATTCAATACCGGTATTATACTGTAAATTTTAGAATGTTACCTAAATATATTGCACGGCCGCTTTTTTATAGCCATCCGAACTTGGTCGGGTTATGTAGGTTTTCGATGCTTTGTCAGTATTTTAATTGTTTCTCTTTAATTACTGAATTTAATGAGATGAAATTTTGCATGTGAGTAGTTTAATTAATACACTAATTATTGGAATACATTTTACTATGCAATTCCTTTAGAACGTCGTGATATTTGACTGCTTTGTAAACAGTGGTCTATTCATGTTAAATTGTCCTATAACTCTTTAATTACTAACGGAACATCATTGATACTTGGCAACATGTTGCAGACACTTACAAGGTTTGTATTAACGTGAAAATCTAGACCCCAAAGTGCATACTTTACGAACTAATACCTAATAAGCGTATTTTACGTTTATATTTTTATCTTTTAAACCCTACGATTTTTTCTAAATCTGTTTTTAAACAAATTCAAAACAACGTATGTAAAAATCTACAGCTCTCTATATAAGCGCTTTATATGAAAACTAGCTAATGGCCAAACGTTCGCGTAGCGGAAATTTAAATTTCTCCGAAGTTTATGCATGCACTAATTTTATTCATACATACACAATTACACACAAATACACACTAATTTTTGGACACATTTTTTTTCTTCTAAGTCCATGGAATAAAAAAAGTTCCGCCAGGACAACGTTCGCCCAGCGGAATCAGTTTTTAGCGAATTTCTCCACAATGGCTGCATGCACAAATTTTTTTTTACCATACACAATTACACGACTTCATACACTAAATATCTGCATAATTAAAATCTTTAAATTCAACAACATTCCGCTGCGCGAACGCACACCCTTAAAGGCCTCCTCCACAGGCGCCTCACTGAGACTCTTGAGTTGCTCTTGTCCACGGGCGGCGGTTGTCACTTACCATCAGGTCCGATCTGCCCCATATCCCATAAAACAATAAATTATAATTTATTTACTCAATGTCTATTACAATTGTAAACCATAGTAAACAAGTTAGGTATTTCCATTAACATGTAAATACACAGTACGTTATGTACTTATGATACTATCGCTATTACAGGGTTTTTAATACATTAATGTTCAAAGGTACCGTTCAAACCTATGCATAGATACTCAGGAATTTGAACCATCTCTCTTAAACTGGGCCGCGCCTGTATCATAACTAAAAGACAGTATTCGGTTGTTAGATGAGACAATTAATTAGTCTTCATTGAGCACGATATGATGTTTAATATGAAGCATCAAAATCAGAATTCATCATGCTTCTTCATTTCTACAATGCACCAACGGCTGGATTCCAAAAACATGCCACACACTCATTGTCACTGTCATTACTTGATGAATAAATTTTGTTTTCAAATCTCGACATTTCATCACCATCCTTGGTATTAAATACCCATAGTTTCATTCATGTAAGCCCTCTCTCTTACGAAATATTTGCTTTATCGGTCAATTTTAAAGTTTAATTTGTCAGTTTCAAAATATTATTTCTCTTAATATTCACGAAGTTTCCTAGAATTATTAGCGCTTTACATTATCGACGGGGTCTACTATACGACCCTAAAATATGACCACACCTTTCTGTAACACCCTGTATATAGATTGAATAAGTATTCATATAATATTCAATATAGGCAGAAATAACCAATTCTTGTAAAAGAACTCACCATTTTTAATTATAAAAATTATATACTTTCAACATATTTATAGTTTCAACATACATTAAAATATTCATATCTGATATAAAAATGATCCACTGACATTTTCTTATACACTGGATTACAGAACTGAGAATAAAGAAGTGCGATGTGGGCATGGCATGCGCGCCGACACTATGAGCAAACGCTCATGGCTCCGGCAGACACGTGCAAACATGTTCATAGGGAACATCGGTGCTTGAAAACAATAATTATGCCTAGTTGCACGATAATTACGAGTTGAAAAAGAAGTCAACACTGCAGTGTGTCCAAAGTAAGGACATCATTCAATAATGATGTCGCACAATATTACTAAAAACATAAGTTTTTGGACGTAAGTCCAAAAACTTTTGTTTTTTAGTGATATTGTGTGTATTTAGAATAATTATAAATGGCGTTTAGTTTTCATATTTAATAAATCCTCTGTAACGAATTAGTGTAGTTCTGTATGTGTGTAAAATAATGATTATCGTCTAAGCGTGGCGACACATGATTTCAAACAGAATACAACTGATAGCATTTCTAAATATGTATTCTCAGTTCTGTGCACTGGCAATTTTAACTGAAAAAATATGCAACTTGTAATATACTATACTTACATCACCAATAGCACCATACCAACATTTTTACTCTTTACTTATTAGGAACATTTATCTTCTAATACCTATTTTACATTAAACTAATCACTAAAGTACATACCTACCCATACCAAAATTGATCAGCAAAACATGATACTAACAAGTGGGAGCAGCGGCAAATCAATAGCTGAGTGGGTAACATTCAGTAAACTTTTTTGATGTGGTTAACTTAACAATACATTTCTACAAAATCAACAATATTAAAAGATGGTTTAATTATTGAGTCTCAACTGTTATTGAAAAATCTAATATATAAATTTTTCGTGTCGCGGTGTTTGTAATTAAACTCCTCCGAAACGGCTTGACACAAATAAATTGTGTCTATCTCGCTATAAATTGTTGTACTTATCAAATCGCGAACCATGGCTCTTAACAATATTTTATAACTTCAATTTCTCAGTGTGGTTACTCATTCAGCGGACGTTGTGGTGAATTAAAAAATGCTCAACTGATTGCGCCGCTAGTACCTATAGTAAATATAAACAATGCTTGTTGTGTATAATGGCTTGTCTGCTAATATTACTTTTACATGACCTTCTAAATGAAGATCCCATCTTTAGAAAGACATTAACTCTCACAATCCTTACTCAACTATGCTCTCGAAATTTCTATCATCTTTTCTATACTGCAAATTTTTTCTCGAGGTTTACCAAGTTTTTTTCCTTGCTCTATTTCATATTTATCAATTTTTTCCCAACCATCCCAATCTATGAAGTTATTGTTATTTACTGCAATTATTTTTTTTATTTCTTGAAAGCCTCCTTTTACTTTAGTATCAGCACTACTTAAATCTTCACACATAACTTTTGCTACCTGGAAGGCATTCCCCATTGTATGTAAGATGACCCCTACAGGTCCAGTTCCTAGCCACCCAGCAACATACAATTTAGCTAAGTCTATATTATTATCATCCACAACACCCTTATTATTTGTCACTAAACCATTATTAAACGTTAAACCGTTATCTGCCTTAATACTCTTATAGCCTATACTTCGAAAAACTAAATTACAATTCAAAACTTCCCGCTCATCAGTTGGTATACATTTTTGATCTTCTAACTTTTCTCCAACAAGTTTATTACAAGTTAATTCGACTCCAGTCACTCTATGATCGCCACTGACTAAGAACTTGTTTGGACTTCTAAAGAATATAGGCTTAAAGTAATTATCATTTGGATTGTCAACTGCACTACAACTTTCATTTAAAGATTTCAACATTAATTCAGTCAATCGCTTCCTGGGTCGTGCAAGATTTGGTAAAATGTCTTCTACATGTTCAAAGTCAGTTTTTCTCCAAACGGTCTTGCAATTTTTTAACTTTAGTTGTTCGCGAAGCTCTTTAATAGTGAAAGCAACTTGTAAAGGACCCCTTCGTCCAACTAAATATAATTCCTTTACTTTAGATTCCGCTAGAGCACTCAGAGCATGTTCTGTAATATCCGTTTTTCTTAATTCATCAATTGGTGCAAGAAGAATCCGCGCAACGTCTAATGCAACGTTTCCTTGTCCAAGAATAGCGGCAGTTCTGCAGGATAAGTCTATCTGAAAATGATTAAACAAATTGTTACATTAAGCAACATTCGGTTTTTTCTTTACTTAGCTTATAATTTTTTTTGTGATACCACTTAGTTGAGAGTTAAAGCTAAAATAAATAGCGGCATGAATCAATAAAAAGCTCGCCGAATGTTGTAACTAATGCAGGACCAAGATAATGGTTTAGACACTATGTTATTATAGAGTAATCGCTAAAATATTGTAGATTCGTGTGTGTGTTAGTATGAGTGTGAGTGGTGATGGTTATCTTATCATGTCTATTAATACAGGCAGCGCGAAGAGTGAGTCATCTCGCTGCAATGCCTCACCAGCCATTTAAATCGCGAAATCATCATCAGTCTTTGTTCGAAAACTGTTAGGAACGAAATTTGAAAACTTAGATTTGTGGAGTACTACAGACAATAGCTACAACATCCAAAACTTTGAGCATTTAAATCTAAAATGACTTATCAAGAAATGTAACTCAAAAACAGCACCACACTATCTGCACTTTAGTGGAAGTTGCTGCAACTGTTTAGTGCAACGGTGACAGTTCGCCTTGAATGTCAAAGTAATGTAGTGTTCTAACCATGATAATATAATGAGTAATTCTGGAATCATTTGCCATCAGTGTCAAAGTGGACATGTTTAAATAAGCCGATAAGGAGTGAATCATAACAACTGGTCTGTTAATCATAACTAGGGTGTAAAATGCACCAATGCAATTTACATGAAAAGATTATGATAACAAGACATCTTATTGCGAACTAGCAGTTCGCGCGCGGCTTCGCTCGATTGTACATATTACATATTTATATATTTGCGCGGAACCCTAATTCTTTGTCCAAAATAAAAGTAGCCTAATTTGCTCCTTATAACACCAGCTATCTGCCAGTGAAAGTCCCGTGGCAATACGCGGCAGTAGCGTAATGGCTAAGCGTTGGACTTGCGATCAAGTGGTTGCAGGTTCGAACCCGTCCCAGTACACTACCGACGTGAACCCACTTCTAACACAAGCATTTTAGCTTAGCTGGAGGGGTTAACAAGAATACTAGTAATGTGTGACCCATGTGGCTAGTATTCTTTAAAAATAAGAAAATCGGTTCACCCGTTTCGGAGATTACCCGAAACCAACAGACAGATAGAAACACAGACAAAAGATATTGTGGTATAAAGGTATTGTGCAAATAACTGTACAAGCTTAAAAAAACTATTATTTAGACATTACAAATAGGCACTTCAATTTTATTTATTTGTACTGAGTATTGATTTATAGTGTGCTCTACATTTCTGTACATATTTTTATTTGTAGATTCATATAGATTTCCTGACATACTTTTAAATCTTTATCACTAGGAAGGCCATTGTACCATCCCACAAAACTTCTTGCAGCTACCACATTCCTAGCATCTTCATTCTGAATACCAAGAACTTTGTCCTCTTCAGCTCCATATGTCTGAAAGAATTTTTATTTTTAAATGAAATAAGAATACATCAAGGTATAGTCTCAATGCGTATTTACATTGAGTTAAATTACCAAAAGCACAGCATCATAATGTTGTCTCAGTTGATCTAACTGTACTTCCTTTCCTAAAGTTATATTTCCATAAAAATTTACATTAGCTCGCCGAGCTACCTTAGTAAATTGATTTATAACATTTTTTACTTCTGGGTGATCTGGGGCCACTCCATACCTGTGGAAGACAAACAAACTTCATGTACACAATCATAAGTATCTCTGGGAGATAAATGTAAGTATTAACATGGATACCAGTTTCTTGCTGGTAGACTGTCAAGTTGGTATAACTGATGAAATTGACCAACTGATTGACTGATCAAAATATGTAATTAGTATAATTATCTTTATTTTTTTTTTTTTTCTATTATTGAATAGATTTTGATTATGAGTCTATGAAGGTCTGAATCTACTTTTACACATAATTGTATGTACGAAAATCCTTTATGAAATACTACAATTTTTCATAATGTTACACATCAATAGGATTTAAAGATCGTCAAATCCAATAGTATGAAGAAATGTTTGAGCTATAGCAGCTATTCGAGATTGTCATTCTTAGCAAGAAATAATTACATTACTCCAAATATTCTTTGTTCTACATGGACACTCACTCTTTATATGGTACTAACTGCGCCCTACGGTTTCACCATCATAAGTCTCGATGCCGTGGGATAAAAGTAGCATATGTTAATCCACGTCTCCAGCTATGTACATACCAAGTTTGTTCACAATTGGTTCAGTAGTTTTCGTGTGAAAGAGCAACAAACACCCATACATCCTCACAAACTTTCACATTTATAGTATTAGTATAAAGGATTTTTTTATCTTTTTGCATCCATGTGTACCCGGATCCTAAAAACTCGTCACTTTTTTTTAATAAGTTAAAATTTACATAAATAGTAACATACAAGCAAGTACCTATATTGTTGATGAAATGTTTTAATTTTCTATCAATGTCATGTCTACAAATCACACCAATAAATCTGAAATTAATATTACATTCACATTCTACCATCAGCTCTAATTTAAAACTTAAAACTAGAATTGATAACTGTAAACCCTTGCTAGTTGAAATAATTGGAAATAGATACGCAAAAAGGATCCAAGCCACAAAATTACACTTTTAAGATAATGAAGATTAAAGTTTAAATTGTATTTGCTCATTGATATTCTATTTTGTGATTTTGTTGATTTGGGGCATAGTATAGTTAAATTGTTGTCCTTTTTAAAGCAATAAGTTTATTTGGGAATAAATACATATTTTTAGAAATATTTAAGTAAATGTAGGGTTGGATCGTTTCAGCTAAAAGCCATTTTCAATTATGCTTAGCTTATATTTAATTTTGCAGTAACGATCCAACATGGCAAATTGTTATGGAATTATGGACTAATGTAATAAAACAGTAAATTTTTGAGATATTTGTAAAAAGTAAATAATCCTTAGGGATCAGATGAAACATTGACTTTAAATCTTCTAATTTAACTTGAGGTATTTCCTTTCCATTGTGCCATAGTGGCACGAAATCGTTTCTTGACAAAACTATATAAATCTCATTAATTTATTGGGTGGATTGGATTCTTTTTAAATTATAAATTGTTGACCAGTTTTATTATCATATAATTTCTCTGTAATGATCCAAAAAAGATAGATCGTTTTTGTGAAATTAAAATAAAAACCTGTCATAGATGTGGGTTGGTACCTCATATTAAAAAAAGGTCAAATTAATATATTTTGACTAGGGTGTTTTTAATAATCGAAAATATAGATCCTATTTACTAATTTGGCATATTCAGCTCATTTTCGACCATACTGTGGGTTGGATCCTTTTTGCGTATCTATGTCGTATTACTTATAAATCTAAGCATTCTTAAAGATTTCTTTAGTGCTATGGTACCCATCAATATTGTATGTTCTGCGCTCTTCCTGCCCCTGCATTGGGAATACCTATTCTGTATTATCTTGTTCTGCAATATTTAAATCCGTACAACATTCACTGCAGGGCAATACAGAAGTCATAATACTATCATACTTCAAGAAATATAAAATTAAGCAAGTATCAAATACCTAATCAGTCCAAAAGGAACCGGAAGTTTTTCAATAAAATCTATATTTACTGATTCCAGCTTTTTAGTCAGGTGCATTGCTGCATAAAATCCAGCTGGTCCCGCACCTACAATGCACACTTGACGTGGTGATTTTTTTATTGTTGATGAACAAAACATTCTTTTCACTAACTGATAACTCATTTTATAAATTCTAAATACTTTTCAAAAAAGTAATCACAATCCCAAGCTCAATATAAAGTTTGATACTGTGGCAGAGTAATTTAAAATTCAAATATCTATTTAAATTTTAAATGGTGAGAACTGGATACAAAAAACAGACAGTATCAATAAATAAGTTTCAGCATGAGAATTTGCCATCAAAACAACCAAATAAGCTCAGCTCTGTGTGTGTTAATGTCAGTATCATTAACAGGCTAACGTAGTGTTTGTATACTCATGTAATGGCGCGTTTACACGCTGGCGTTCAAACCGACATTCAACGAGCACATTCAACGACGCAAGCGTGTGAACAGGCTGTTTGTGCATGCCTGCGTGAATGTGATCGCGCTTGGCGCCGATCGGGACGACTAACGCCTGCGTTCACACGCTCGCGTTCAAACCGACATTCAACGACGCAAGCATGTGAACAGGCTGTTTGTGCATGCTTGCGTGAATGTGCACGCGCTTGGCGCCGATCGGGATGGTGCGTTTACACGCACGCCGTGCAGCCTGGCAAGCAGCATGGCACGCAGCTCGGCGGGCAGCCTGCCACGAAGCGTGCCACGCAAGCTTTTCACACCAGGGCTGCCAGTAAAGACAACTTATTTTATACCGCTAAGACTCGGAAATTATACAAAATCATGTACTATTATACAAAATCAGTGTTGTACAACTATAGAACGTCACTCTTTGGGGATTTTAGTAAAAGGTGTTTTAACTTTAACGTATAAGGATTTAACAGTTTATCACAGACATGATTTGTTTTAAGTATCTCTATGTGTATGTACATACTTTTTACGCTATAACATCAGCAATGACATTGTATCCAATTATGCAATGCAATCTACTATACAAACAGGATACAAAAGATAACCGATATTATACCAATTTTGTATCCAATTTACACTCTGGCAGCCCTGTTTTACACACTTGCAGGCATGGTCCGTAGGGTATTATGGTACGTTTACACGCACGCCGTGCAGCCTGGCAAGCAGCATGGCACGCAGCTCGGCGGGCAGCCTGCCACGCAGCGTGCCACGCAAGCTTTTCACACCAGGGCTGCCAGTAAAGACAACTTATTTTATACCGCTAAGACTCGGAAATTATACAAAATCATGTACTATTATACAAAATCAGTGTTGTACAACTATAGAACGTCACTCTTTGGGGATTTTAGTAAAAGGTGTTTTAACTTTAACGTATAAGGATTTAACAGTTTATCACAGACATGATTTGTTTTAAGTATCTCTATGTGTATGTACGTACTTTTTACGCTATAACATCAGCAATGACATTGTATCCAATTATGCAATGCAATCTACTATACAAACAGGATACAAAAGATAACCGATATTATACCAATTTTGTATCCAATTTACACTCTGGCAGCCCTGTTTCACACACTTGCAGGCATGGTCCGTAGGGTATTAGTGTTCTGTGGACATGGTAGTCAGTGCAAACATGGGAGACGATGTAGACGTAGATCTCGTGGGAGCTACTGCTTTGGCCTTGATCTATTTTTATTGAAAAAAAAAACAGCCCGACATAATTATGCATGCGAAATTTTACTTAAAACTATTAGGTTTTACAATTAAAAAATCATTTATGGTGTAAAAACACTTTTCAACTAGCCAAAACTTTAAATTTGATTTTTTTATTTGACATGCGTTATAACTATTTTTACATCGAAGAGTGCTTTTACATAATTCGTTTCTTACTTTAGTGGGATCTCTTTGAATGAATTTACTATCCTCGCTAACTTTTGAATATAATTTTTTATTATTTCTAATAAACATGAACATAATTAACCATGATAAGCATTGGGGGCGGGTTCTTCATTAAATGTGTTTCGTAACTGTTTTAAGGCATACATAAATCTATTTTATTTACTGCACATCATTGATATGCAATTAGTTACAATTCTCTAATCGTCAATCAATCAATACTAACTTTAATCCTAAGAATTGGCACTATTTTGTTTCATATTTTTTTGGGCCCTGATAAACAATATTTATTTTTACTAAAAGAATAGTTCAGAAACATCTTTCTGAAGTCTTCTTTTGCTTTCGATTCATGCATGATAAAGGTTCAGACCACTCCGATATATTTGGTGTCGTCAAAAATTAATTTCGATCGTCACGTCGTCTGTATGCCACGAAGATGAAAACTATACTAACGCGGCCGAGAGCGTGTGTGTGTGTGTGTAAACAGGCACACAAGCACATTCACCCTTTGAAGTGTGTCAAAAAACCGACAGTCGTCCCGATCGGCGCCAAGCGCGTGCACATTCACGCAAGCATGCACAAACAGCCTGTTCACATGCTTGCGTCGTTGAATGTCGGTTTGAACGCGAGCGTGTGAACGCAGGCGTTAGTCGTCCCGATCGGCGCCAAGCGCGATCACATTCACGCAGGCATGCACAAACAGCCTGTTCACACGCTTGCGTCGTTGAATGTGCTCGTTGAATGTCGGTTTGAACGCCAGCGTGTAAACGCGCCATTAGTGTTCTGTGGACATGGTAGTCAGTGCAAACATGGGAGACGATGTAGACGTAGATCTCGTGGGAGCTACTGCTTTGGCCTTGATCTATTTTTATTGAAAAAAAAAACAGCCCGACATAATTATGCATGCGAAATTTTACTTAAAACTATTAGGTTTTACAATTAAAAAATCATTTATGGTGTAAAACACTTTTCAAGTAGCCAAAACTTTAAATTTGATTTTTTTATTTGACATGCGTTATAACTATTTTTACATCGAAGAGTGCTTTTACATAATTCGTTTCTTACTTTAGTGGGATCTCTTTGAATGAATTTACTATCCTCGCTAACTTTTGAATATATTTTTTTATTATTTCTAATAAACATGAACATAATTAACCATGATAAGCATTGGGGGCGGCTTCTTCATTAAATGTGTTTCGTAACTGTTTTAAGGCATACATAAATCTATTTTATTTACTGCACATCATTGATATGCGATTAGTAACAATTCTCTAATCGTCAATCAATCAATACTAACTTTAATCCTAAGAATTGGCACTATTTTGTTTCATATTTTTTTGGGCCGGACTGTCGGTTTTTTGACACACTTCAAAGGGTGAATGTGCTTGTGTGCCTGTTTACACAAACACACACACGCTCTCGGCCGCGTTAGTATAGTTTTCATCTTCGTGGCATACAGACGACGTAACGATCGAAATTAATTTTTGACGACACCAAATATATCGGAGTGGTCTGAACCTTTATCATGCATGAATCGAAAGCAAAAGGAGACTTCAGAAAGATATTTCTGAACTATTCTTTTAGTAAAAATAAATATTGTTTATCAGGGCCCAAAAAAATATGAAACAAAATAGTGCCAATTCTTAGGATTAAAGTTAGTATTGATTGATTGACGATTAGAGAATTGTAATCGCATATCAATGATGTGCAGTAAATAAAATAGATTTATGTATGCCTTAAAACAGTTACGAAACACATTTAATGAAGAAGCCGCCCCCAATGCTTATCATGGTTAATTATGTTCATGTTTATTAGAAATAATAAAAAAATATATTCAAAAGTTAGCGAGGATAGTAAATTCATTCAAAGAGATCCCACTAAAGTAAGAAACGAATTATGTAAAAGCACTCTTCGATGTAAAAATAGTTATAACGCATGTCAAATAAAAAAATCAAATTTAAAGTTTTGGCTACTTGAAAAGTGTTTTTACACCATAAATGATTTTTTAATTGTAAAACCTAATAGTTTTAAGTAAAATTTCGCATGCATAATTATGTCGGGCTGTTTTTTTTTCAATAAAAATAGATCAAGGCCAAAGCAGTAGCTCCCACGAGATCTACGTCTACATCGTCTCCCATGTTTGCACTGACTACCATGTCCACAGAACACTAATACCCTACGGACCATGCCTGCAAGTGTGTGAAACAGGGCTGCCAGAGTGTAAATTGGATACAAAATTGGTATAATATCGGTTATCTTTTGTATCCTGTTTGTATAGTAGATTGCATTGCATAATTGGATACAATGTCATTGCTGATGTTATAGCGTAAAAAGTACGTACATACACATAGAGATACTTAAAACAAATCATGTCTGTGATAAACTGTTAAATCCTTATACGTTAAAGTTAAAACACCTTTTACTAAAATCCCCAAAGAGTGACGTTCTATAGTTGTACAACACTGATTTTGTATAATAGTACATGATTTTGTATAATTTCCGAGTCTTAGCGGTATAAAATAAGTTGTCTTTACTGGCAGCCCTGGTGTGAAAAGCTTGCGTGGCACGCTGCGTGGCAGGCTGCCCGCCGAGCTGCGTGCCATGCTGCTTGCCAGGCTGCACGGCGTGCGTGTAAACGTACCATAACAGCTAAACTATAGGTGTGGCCAGTGTGTAAAAATAGTAGGTATAGGTCTAACAGAATCTCATGGCAAATAGGGAAATCAAAATTCCTAATATGCAATACCAGGGAAAAGTGGATTGAACGATCTTGACACTGATTCTTGTTTTTATATGTAAGTATTTACCCAGATTTTCTTTGATTTCAGGTGGTTCGCAGCATAATGTTTTATAAACTACAACTAATTTCTGGGATGAACATGCTGAGCCTATAATTTTATTATATGTATAGATTACTGTTATTACAAATGTTCGAGTAACTCTTTTAGCTTTTCACACCTAAAGTATTAAACAGATTTTGATGAAATTTGGAATGGACGTCATAATTTGATGTGATATACAAACATACATACATACATACGTAATAAAATGTAGCCTTTCTACATTTAACCTGAAATTTGAATCCTGAAGAGGGTGCTTGTGAAGCCGCAGGAGGCAGGCTAGTACGAAAATAAACGCGGATTTAAATCATGTGACTTGATACAATGTGATATGATAGTGTTTAACTTTAATAACTCCAGAGGTATAAACCGATGTAACCGACAAAAAAAACTTACAGCTTTATTCAGAACTAGAAAATTATTTAAAAAACTAACTAACCAATTGCAGTTTGGTTCTTGATCAGATGATGAAGATAAAGAGCTATTTGTTATAAATCTGTCTTTCAGCCTTTAAAATAATATTCCTCAATAAAATTGTTTACGATATTCTTGCGGAATTCCTCTGCACAAATCTGTGAGAAAACTTCTTTTGTTAATTATTTAATAAAACTTTTTATCTTTATATATTTATAAATCGATGATGATTTGATGATGCATGATACCTACCTATTATTAAAACGCATGTGAAACTGCGGGCACAGCTAGTAAAATATGAAAGTATATAATGATCTAAAACCGATAAACTATTAACCACTGACATGTAATTCCGAGTATTGAATAACACGCGATGTACACAGTCGTTAGTCGTTGTGATATTGCCGTTACCGATACTTGTGCTTTGTAATTCCTCAGTAAATAAAGGCACAGAATACATAATAGTACTAGTACTATGGTATTGCGAAGAGGTCCTTCTGTACTAGTATAAAGAGAGTCGCTATTTATTTAAATGGTATTGCGAAGAGGTCCTTCTGTACTAGTACAGAAGGACCTCTTCGCAATACCATTTAAATAAATAGCGACTCTTGCTCCGACACAATAAGGTGCAATTCAGATCGCACACCGCTAATTCCAAATGGCTTATATTAACCTAAAACTTGCCTCTCTTTCTATCGCATAACTCTTATCTGTTCTGATGCCGATAAGGTTGTCTTCTGTAAGAAGAATTAATCTAAATATTTAATAACCAGTTATGTGCCTATTACTTTACTTCTGTGAACAAATGAAGTTTCAAATAAACCTTAATCCTTTTTTCAAAATCACTGTAGCATAAATTACTCCTTTTAACATCAGCTATCTGACAGTGAAAGTCCCGTGGAAATCGGTCTACCTGTTCCGGGGTTTAGCCGAAACAAACAGACAGACAGACAGACAAAAATTGTAAAACATGTTGTTTTGGTATATGTACCGTATATACATCCAAATGCACTTAGTAAAAAGCGGTTATTTTAATATTACAAACAGACACCCCAATTTTATTTATTTCTATAGAGTATAGATAGAAGATGTGTATCAGTTGTTGTGGTCCTAATAAATAAATATACTTATCATAGCTAAACTTGACCTTGTAAACAGAACTTCAAAAACTTCAAAAAATCAGTTATTAAAATTTTGTCTGTCTGTTTCGGCTAATCTCCGGAATGGGTATACCTATTTCTACGGGACTTTCACTGACAGATAGCTAGTGTTAAAAGGAGTAACTTAGGCTTAATTTATTTTAGAAAAAGATTTAGGGTTCCGCGCAAAATTTATAAATATGTAGATGCGAGCGAAGCCACGCGGGAACTGCTAGTAACCTATATTTCTTTGACATTCAGTCAGGTCAGAATTTTGTCATTTCGTGGGATGTTCAAGGAAAGGTAGTGCTAAAACAAAAGTAAACGCTAAAAGTACACAAAATACTAGTATACAAAAATAAACAATCGTTACCCGGTAGTTTTCACCCAAACTCACTTTAAAAGTCCACTACGGCCAAACTGCGCGAAGAGCCAAGCCAGTCTTTTGTTCTTATATTATTTATGCAGAATGGGGTGATAAGTCGTTGTCAGAGTTACCATGCAAATGCAAATTTATTTTATTAGGGCTCATTGTATTTTTGAAATACTTTACACTTTTGTGTAGGAAAGGAAATAAATATTCACTTGGCCCCTATGTTTAATACTTTTGTATTTTGATACCAAATCATGTTGCAGTGCTCTATGTTTGTATTTTCTACAAGTCTAAAAGGCCAATATCCAATTGAGTAGAACTAGCCGCCATCAAAATAATCACGACAAATGAATACATGAATTTGAATGGATATTTTTTTGTTAAATTAAAATTTTTATTGATTAATTAAGGTACATGGTACATGTAATTCGCAGAAATTAAAAAATCACGTAAAAAGATTCCGTTAATCGGTAAGATGTCTCATGTCACGGATATGAAATATCTTTTTAATAGGTTATTTTCTATGAAAAATGGGTAAGCAGATTTTTTTTTTTAATTTATAAAAGTTTCAATAAACAGATATCAGAACAGAATTTGTTTTAAACAATTTATATTGTTTGATAATGTTAACCAATTTATATTGCATCATTCAAATAATTTATTTCAAAGGTTTAATGCACAAAGATATGCTGTTAGATGTTATAGTAAGGATATTGGGAAATCTGCCCCCATTGTAAACAGAGGCCAAGTTACACCTTTGCCACCTCTATCAGAGCCTATGCCAGACCTTCCCCCAGTGGTTTATTCAACATCAAAATCTGAAGATGTAGTTACAGAGGTAACTGTCCTTAGTAATGGACTTAGAGTAGCATCCGAAAAGAAATTTGGACAATTTTGTACAGCTGGTGGTAAGTATTATATTTAGAAATGTTGTGTAGAAGATTACAGCAAATAATAATTATAGCTTAACCCTTTTTCAGTGGTTCTTGACTCTGGTCCAAGATATGAAGTAGCTTATCCAAATGGCATTTGCCATTTTCTTGAAAAACTTAGTTTTGGTGTAAGTACATTAACCCTTATAAATAAATTAGTTCTTTCGCTACCTTAGGGAATTCCACAGACTTTTGTGAGTACAAGTTGTGTTTAAAAACTTCTTCCAGGCAACACATAAATATGCAACACGTGATCTGATGCTCAAAGAACTCGAGAGACATGGAGGTATCTGTGATTGTCAGGGTTCACGTGACACTACTGTTTATGCAACAAGTGCAGACTCTAGAGGTTTAGAAGCAGTCACTCAGGTTTGGCGAAAAACTAATTTAAAGTTTTTCTTGTATTGGTTTTTACAAAAGATTACTTTCAATTACATGATGGGTCTAATTTATGTAATGCCCGGGAAGATATGCTTTATTTTATTGATAATTTATTGTAGGTTTTAGCCGAGGTTACAATGAGACCTCAATTATCTGAAGAAGAAATAGAGTCGGCTAGACAGGCAGTTGCTTTTGAATTGGAAACCTTATCTATGAGACCAGAACAAGAAACAATATTGATGGATATGATTCATGGGGTAAGGGTTTAGAAAGTTCACTTTGTTAGAGATGCTTTATCAATAACAACTTAATCATAACTTACATACCTTTAATTTCAGGCTGCTTACAAAAAGAACACACTTGGACTACCGAAAATTTGTCCTAATGAAAATGTACACAAAATAAATCGAAATATCATATTGAACTACTTAAAGAATCATTACACACCAGATAGAATGGTTGTTGCTGCTGTTGGGGTAAGCTATTCAAACATTATTTCTCCTTATTAAGTGTGAAAAAAAAGCTTTTATTAGTTTCTGATGTTCATAAGCTCATACATACACTGAAGCTTGCATTCCCCAAGGGGTAGGCAGAGGCATATAAACACCTACTTTTGGCCAACTACACACATCAAAAGTGTCTAGGGATCAAGTACACTTTTACCCAAAAAAATTATCCAATTAATATTTACGAAATCTAGTTTTCCAGACTGGCTTCTTACTTTAATTCGTAATGTTTAAGTTAACAATTTATCCCAATATTTTGTAAAAATTAAGAAAAATTGCAATTTTTGCAAAATGTGGGAAATTAACATAAGTTAATGTCGTCAATTAAATGGCACAAAAGAAAAAAAAATGGATTTTTATTGTAAAGACTAGCTGACCCGGCACACTTTGTTTTGCCATAATATTCATTATTTCTAATGAATATTTTGGTAGTCAAATATAAAATAACTAACTTATTGTTGGGATGGGGTCTATGACTGAAAGAAGAATGGAGCGCTGTGGTCTATTGACGGCCTATAAAAATAACAAAACACTAACCATTCATTTTGCTTAAATCAAAGTACTTCATTAACTTAACTGACATATTTAAAGTTATACCGTCTTAAAAACTTTCTTCCATCTAAGACCAAAGCTATGTTAGTTCAGACTCTGATTATCCCCATTATTGATTATGGTGTGTATGGTATGACCGGAATGCAGATCTTCTCAACAAATACGACCGTCTTCTGAATAACTGTAAAAATAACATTTTTAATCTTCGTAAGTATGATCACGTTTCTTCTTTTCGTTCTGAATTTAAGTGGCTTCCTATTCGTCAGCGCCGTCATCTGCGCGCCCTCACCACTCTGTATTCAATTCTCAACTCTCCCACCTCTCCTACATATCTTACCTCCATTCTCCAGTATCTTTGCTCTAATCATCACAGAAATCTCCGCTCTTCAAATAATCTTCTCCTATTATGTCCCAGCCATTCTTCAGCATGTGTCAACTCTTCTTTCATTATTCAGTCTGCCCTCCTCTGGAACGCTCTACCTCAGGAAATCAGGATCTCACCTAGTCGCCTATCATTTAAAACAAAGGTTCGTGCGGAGAGCACGAACCTTTGTTTTAAACCTTTCTTCAGTAAACTAGCAGAGTCATCAGAACAGTAGAAAAAAAAAAAATTATGTATCTGTATATTTCTTCTGATATTACACTCATCCGTAAGCTTCCCAATGCACCTACTTCCATTATTTTCTACACCACCTTAAGGTAGACTGGCAGAGAATGCCTTTGGCATTAAGTCCGCCTCTGTACATGTTGTGCATAAAGTATTAAATAAATAAATAAAGTTTAACAGTGGGAGAGCCATGCTTCGGCACGTATGGGCCGGCTCGAAAGGAGTGATATCATGGCCTCACAGAAAAACGGCAGTGAAGCAATGCTTCGTTGTACTTCGCCAAGCGAGTGAGGTTACCGGTGGCCCTAACCCTTCCCTCTCTCTATCTTCCCCCCTATCTCTCCATCTCCCCTCCTCTCCTACTCCCACCTTAAAGGCCGGCAAGGCACTTGTGACTTTCGAGATGGGCGGCGGTAGTCACCATCAGGTGACCCGTCTGCTCGTTAACCCCTTATTCCATAAAAAAAAAAAGTTTCACATCGACTTGACGGCAATCGGTTATTACAATCGGTTATAACAATCGCACTTTCTATTTTCAATGGGTTAAATACTTTAAAAAAATTGTACCAATGAATGTTAAAATACTAAAATCGCTACTTGAAAACCGGTGTTAATTGTAGAGGGTTGAAAATTCAGGGTTGTATGTATTTTCAAATGCTGTATCATAAGAAAATAAAGAAAAAACAATTATCTAAAAAAAAAAAAAAAAAATTAGGGGTGGACTACCCTTAACATTTAGGGGTATGAAAATAGATGTTGTCCTATTCTCATAGCTACCCAATATGCACACAAAATTTCATGAGAATCGGTCAAGCCGTTTCGGAGGAGTTTAATTACAAACATCGCGACAAGAGAATTTTATATATTACATAAAATATTTATAATCTGTGTTTTCACGATTGACACGAATTACACAATCACAGTGATTTGGCATGCATAAAATCAGTTCATGAAAATCATTTTGAGGAATGGCCCACATGGCAGAACCTTGATGCGAGCATCGGCAAGAGTGCGTGTTACGACGCTAGCCGTGTGGACGTGCATTGTCGTGCATTAGTCGAAACGAATCACCCAAACGGCTTCGCAAAGGGATGATCATGTCTGAAACAATCCTCTCCGCATAATACTGAGCATTGAGGTTGCCCCTGATCCAAATGAGAACGGTTCTTCTACCGATCCAAAAACCGGCCCAAACCATTATTGTTCCCCCTCCATATGAATGAACTTCCTGACACAATTTCAAACGTTCTTGACGTCCAGAGGTCCTACAAACTCGAGTACGTCTTGTATCCGGCCTCATACCGAAACGAGATTCATCGGAAAAGCAAACACAACGCCAGTCTTCTACCTCCCAATTTCTGTGTTCGCGAGCTCATTGTAAACGGGCCCTACAATTGCGGGGTGCTATAGGTGGAACTCTCAGCGGCCTTCGGGAACGCAAACCCACTTCACGTACACCACACTACGTTGTCTGGAACCACTGTTGTAAAAACGCTATTACACACTTTTATAGGAATCCCGATTGACAGTTGATTTTCTATTTTTAATCAAAATTTAAAGAAATTTCATTTAAATAATGATTCAGTAAAAAGAATCAATAACTATCCAAAAAAGTTAAAATAATATACTCTAAAACGTACTTGATCCCTATAATCCACGAGGCAGGTACAAATTTCGTCAGTAATTTCCTCTCGGGCGATAAAGAAAATAAGGTAAAATTATTTAGAAAGTTGTTTCATGAAGCCTCGTGAACGTCAGCTGCGGTTCCATCAGGGGGTTGAGGTGCAGCAGCCGTTCGCGCATGTAGAAAAAAAATATATTATTTTTAGTCATTTCCTCCCGATTGAGAATTGTATCAAATTATAGCTAATCCAATATCTTAAAGAAAAAGAAAAGTCAGCTGAGTATAGAGTGGTAGATTATATGTCAGCTGGTTACATGAATGTGAAAGAAATATGTACTTATTAGCTGTGCCCTGCGGTTTCACCCGCGTAACTCAGATGCCATGGGAATATCGGGATAAAAAGTAGCCTATGTGTTAATCCAGGTCTCCAGCTATCTACATACGAAGTATCATCGCAATCGGAATATCTTCACTACATATTATCCTATCCTACTAATATTATAAACGTGAAAGTTTGTGAGGATGTATGGATGTGTGGATGTATGGATGTTGGTATGTAGATAGCTGGAAACCTGAATTAACATATAGGCTACTTTTTATCCCGATATTTCCACGGGATCGGGACTTACGCAGGTGAAACCGCGGGGCGCTGCTAATAAAATATAAAACAAAGTCCCCCGCTGCGTTTGTTTGTCTGTTAGCGATAAACTAAAAAAATACTGAACGGATTTTCATGCGGTTTTCACTAATAGACAGAGTGATTCATGAGGAAGGTTTGCTAGTATTATATAAATGTATGTATACAGAGCCTTTTAACAAATCGCTAGTGTCTTGAAAATTCCCATTACGGACACAACCGTTAACAACGTGTCTGCCTGCCCGCGGCGATGAGCGATGTCCCTCCCCCCCCTCTCCACTCCACCGCACCGCACATTTTTATATTAATTTTATATCGTCGTAACTTTCAAAATATTTGACCAAATTACGTACTTTAAAAGGCAAAGTTTATCTACTTTGAATATCAGAAGCGATAAAAGTATTTATTTTGATAAAAATCAATTTGTTACTGCTAAATGTGAATTGGAAACCAAAAATCAAATTTTATTGTATTTATGGTTCACTATTTTGGTAATAATGGCTTACGTCGCGGACTTTTTTGTAGAACTATTTAGGAGAAACAATCCCACCGTACATTATATTCGTGTAACTCTTACAGTTTTCCCACCGCACGCCAGAATAGCTTGCAGATGTCAGATTTTGTTCCGACTTACTTAACACTTATCGTTATATTTTGGCCAATATACACAATATCTTCATAAATTATAGCCTATGTGTTATTCTGATACATAAGCTATATTATTGTAAAGTTTCATTAAAATCCAAAAAGTACTTTTTGCGTTAAAGAGTAACAAACATCCATACATCCATACATCCTCACAAACTTTCACGTTTATAATATTAATAGGATACATTCAGTGATTTTCTCTCAATTGAATTGAAACCTATTGAGACCCAGAAATGAATTTTGAACCTATTTTCAATCTGACGCCACCTTTGACCCAAGTGATCCTACAACCTGCTAAACTTATTATCACTACATATTATAAAACAAAGTCCCCCGCCGCGTCTGTCTGTCTGTTCGCGATAAACTGAAAAACTACTGAACGGATTTTCATGCTGTTTTCACTAATAGACATAGTGATTCACGAGGAAGGTTTAGATGTATAATTTGTTAAGATTTTGTGTAAATTGATTGAAATATGTTGATGATTGTTGAAGATGTCTCAGCTACCCGTGCGAAGCCGGGGTGGGTTGCTAGTCAGTCATAAAATAATAATTTGCTGACTATAGTTTCTTTATAGAGTCTGAATTCTTTCCATTTGTAGTTATTGCCCCATAAAAATATAAGATTGTTGTTGCTTTGATAAGTTTTTAAACTTGAACCTACTTGCTTACTAGTACTTTTTTTAGTCCAGTGATCTTGTTTATCTTTAAGCTTATTAAGATTAATCTGCTTGTTGGTAGTATATAATTTAATTTTTTTATATGTTCAGGTTGACCATGAGCCCTTTGTGGAATTCGTCCAGAAGTATTTTGTTGATATGAAGCCCACATGGCACACACCAGATAGTTCTACTTTCACACCTGCAGTTGACAAGTCTATTGCTCAGTATACAGGTGGAATGGAACAGGTAAAAAACAAAATAATATAAAATGTATGTTTTTAATAGTTTTTTTAATTGTAAGTCATGTATTTTTTTTTGTCTTCTAGGAAGACTGTGAAATTCCATTATATCCAGGATCTGATTTACCAGAACTATCCCATGTGGTTATTGGATTAGAGAGTAAGTAATTTTATCAACTGCTAATAGTTAGACAAAAGAGTAATAAGTTATTAACACACTGAAGAATGTCTTTAGCACAGAATACTTTACAGAATATTTGTAGTAGACTGTCAAGCCATTCTGTATTAGATTCTGCAGATTTTTTCTTGAAAAACAAGCTTTGATATCATACTTTGCTGCTATCAAATCATTACGACGATTAACGATAAAAAATGTAAAAAACAAAAAAAAATGTCATTATTGTTGAAATAAAACTTTTTCGTGAGTACTGTAAATTAATTTATTTTACATTACGTTACGTAACGTTTTAAGTGTTAAGGAAGAAAGAAAGAAATAGTACATATAATAACAAATTGAATTAATAGAAAAAAAAAAACAGGAAATACACATAAAACAAAAATAAGGTGACAATTACCTTGCACCCAAGGGACGATGGTACTCTTCTAAATTTTGTCAATATTCAGTTAACAGTAGTACAAAACACAAGGAAGCTATTTAATGACTGCTTGACACAAAGTTGTACTATATAAGTTTTACAGGTCGCTTTATATCGCCAGTTCATGGACTTGTATGTAATGTGATTCTAGGTTGTTCTCATGGTGATCCTGACTTTGTAGCAACATGTGTGTTAAACATGATGATGGGTGGTGGTGGCTCATTCTCTGCTGGAGGCCCTGGCAAAGGAATGTATACTCGGCTTTACACAAATGTACTGAATAGGTAAGAGTTACGTACATAGAACATTTAGATAATTAATCAGTTTGTTGTTTGGCGCCGAGTCAAAATTAGTTAATATTATTTTTTTTAGTTTATATAAATAAGTTTAATCCTCAAGACTTACAAGGTTTATTAATTTTTTCTTTTTAGTTTTTTCGGTGAAATTTTTTGTTAAAACGTTTTTATTCCGATCACTGCTTATAAGTAATAACAGTATAAAACAACAATAATGGAATTGATTAGTAAACTAAAGTAGAAATGTTAATGCCCCATTTTATTAAGAAATAAAAAATCACATATATAGATCCTGTGGCGAGTAGGCGAGTAACCTTTATGCGTTAGGACGAAGCACAAGATCGTACGATCTACGTCACACATGGCGTGATGTCCTCCATGTGTAAAGGATTAGTGCAGTAAGACCCGCCTACCGCAGGATGACCGCCTACTCCCTATTGTACTACCGGCGCGCGCGCAATATGGTCGCCGCGCATCTTTTGTTATACGGTCTACGCCCACATCTAGAAAGTGCCAGGACCGAACCTTTTGTAAAATTGTGTCAAGCGCGAACCTTTACTATTATTAATTGTTTTTGTATATAAATACTGTGTCTCGTTGTATGGGAATTCATTCCGCATTTTGTTATCGCCTTGGTACAAAATAAAGATTTGTTTACTTTGTTGCTCAAGCCCTTTAATTGTTGACAGTCGAACAAGTATTCTCTGCTTCGCTTCGTTTCGCTTATATTATTATATTTATTATAAGCAAGTGGTTTAGGATAACCAACCTAATCCACTTCAATCCTTTAGTGATCACATGAACACTTATTCATGCAGTGTCCAACACGACATGTCGCGCACTCAAAATTTTATGGTTTACTAACTGCGCCCCGCGGTTTCACTCGCGTAAGTCCCGATGCCGTGGGAATATCAGGATAACAAGTAGCCTTTGTGTTAATCCTGGTCTCCAGCTATCTACATACCAAGTTTCATCGCAATCGGTTCAGTAGTTATTGCGTGAAAGAGCAACAAACATCCATACATCCTCACAAACTTCCACGTTTATAATATTAGTAGGATAGTATATACTCGTAAAACCTAAAATACACTTGAGTATATAAATTTTTACATTGTGTTTAAGAACACAACAAAAATCTACCAAGCCCTTAGTTTCTGTGGTAGTGTCTTTCCTCTCTTGCATTATTGACCACAGGTACTCCTTTGCAGATATCACTGGATGTTTAATGCTACAGCTTATAACCACGCGTACGGCGACACAGGACTCTTCTGTGTACACGCGGCGTCTCCACCTGCCCGCATTTATGACACCACCTTAGTGATCGCACGGGAACTTGGCAATATGATTGGAAAAGTTGGGGAAATGGAACTCAGGGTATGTAAATTTAAACAAAAAACTATTTTATTTTTCTGTCTATTACTTATAACCCAAGTTAATAAAGTTTTATAATATTTGCAGAGAGCTAAGACTCAATTACAGTCAATGTTATTGATGAATTTGGAAGCTAGACCAGTAGTGTTCGAAGATGTTGGTCGACAAGTGCTTGCAACCGGCAGGAGAAAGCCGCCTTCGTTCTTTATCAATGAAATTGGTGAGAGACTAATACCTCTTATAAATTTTCGATTTCCCAGCCTAAAGCTGGACTCAGGTTTAAAATAAATGAAGTCATACTGATTCTTGTAATGTACGTGTTGTCATACAATGTCATTCTACTGAGGCGGTGCATCAGTGTAGATTTTGGTGGAGATTATGCAGGAATCCTTTAATACAGGGTAAATTATACAACAGTGCAGACCTTGCTATTTAGCAAACTCCAATAAATAATGTATGATGTTAAAAATGGAAACTAATTTTAAATAGTGTAATGATATACATTAATTTAATACAAAATTTTCACCCTATGGATTTCTTCAATGCCGTAAATTCATATTTGTGTTGAGTGCTAGTCGATCCAATAAATCATATCATTACTATAGATATGGAGGCGTGAACTGAGAATTCCGTATTTAGATGTAAAATAAATGACGTGAATAGTTTAGACTTTAGATAGATGAATAGATCCACATTCTCTTACCAGATCTATCAACTCACAATATACCTAACAACACAATGGTGCCGATTCTATTGTTCACTCGACTAAACTAAAACCTGAATTAATTTCTTCATATGAAATCAACCTAGTGTTCTTCGTAATAAGGTCTATTTGTTACTAGCATCTATTTCTCAGCGCCGCTAAATTTCACTAAAACCTGTCAACGTATACTTAACTTTATTTCCACGCAGCGAGAGTCTTTATTTATTCAAACGCTGTATAATTGCCGTATAAAAACTTGTTCAAAACGAACAAGGATGACGTGTTTTTAAACTACACCTACGAAGACGCTTACTAAAAACACAGAGCAAAAGAGATGGCATTCAATGGATAGCGGCTCTCGCTACGTGGTATTAAAGTTTATTTAAGCGTATCAGACTTTAGTCGACAAATAAATTGCTTATTTCGATAGCGACATATGTTACCTACTTGTTTCAATTTGAAATAAGACCTTGTTTCTAAGTGTACAAGGTTTACTTCTTATATGAAGAAAATTTAGTGAAGTTTAATTTAGCGAGTGAAGTAACAGAATTGGGGCCTATAGCTCGATCACAGGCAAAATATTTTCTTTACTATACAATCATAGTCTTGTATACTTCCCGTCCCATACAAAGCAAAATGGTACACCCTGACAGAAGTTTCATTAAAATCGGTTATGAAAATCACCTTTACATATTTAAATTACCGAAAAGAAATCGCCTTTCGGTTTAAAATCTGTATTTTTTCTCATACTAAAGGGTCTTTCAACAAGGACGGGTCGATGTTAAAATTGAATAAAACAAGATGTGTGTGAGATATTAACGAAATTTATTTTTTATTTGAAAGGCCCATTTATGCCATTATGGATGGAATATGACATCGTTCAAATGTCCGCCGCGGCTTCGTATGGTGGCACGAATCCGAGAGGTCCAACTTTTAATGACTCTGCTGCATAGATCCGGCTGAATCTGAGCGATGGTAACTTTTTGTGGATGCATTGTCACCTGGTGAACCTCATGTGGGTTGTGGTCATCCCATATACGGCAATTTTGCTTATTAACAAAACCATTCATCCAAAAATGTGCCTCGTCGCTAAAGATTATTTTTCGGCCAAAATCGGGGTCCTCTTCCAAGCGTTCCGAAGCCCATTCAGCGAACACACGGCGTTGTCTATGGTCATTAACTTTGAGCTCTTGGGTCAGTTGGATCTTGTACGGATGCAGGCCCAAGTCCCGACGCAAAATTCTCCAAGTTGAAGTCTGCGAAAGGCCGAGTTCTTGTGCACGGCGAGAAATCGACTGCCTCGGAGTCTCCTGAACACTCTCACGTACAGCGGCGATGTTTTCGGCCGATCTGGCGTTCCTTTGACGTAAAGGTGTTGGCTGGTTGTTTACCGAACCGGTCGTCTCAAATTTGGTCACCAATCGTTGGAGAGTAGACTTTGAAGGGCCACCACGTCTGCCGTAAAATGGGCGGAATGCGCGCAATGTTTGCACTAACGAACACTCATTTTGATAATAAAGTTTTATCATTTGCACATGCTGCTCAACCGTGTAACTTGTCATGGTGATTTGGCATCAGTGACTGAATAAGAAAAAACAGATTTGACAGATGCCGCCAAAACGAAATGGCCGCCACAGATTATTAACATCGACCCGCTCTATTTGAAAGACCCTTTACATAAAAATGTTATCACCTTTCTGCTGAATAGTCGAAACGAAACGCATAATGGCCGTGCAATACAGGCAAGTAAAATGAGGGTCTACGTACCTGTGTAGATTTTTATAGGAACGAAGTTCCTTATCGCATCAGACGCTCGGCGAATCGGGGCTAGGCGGAATAAAGTGTCAGCGCAACGAAAAATGCAGTTGATTTTTGAAGTGACACTTCTTTAGAAACGTTGTGATTCGAAAATTCGTTGAAACGAAAAAGCGACTAAAAAGAGACAAACATATTCATAAATAGGATTTAGCCTGCGAGAGAATGAGATAGAATATACGTATACAGTGTTTCCTATAATCTTTGTCTTTGCTCCTGCGTACTACGAAGTCCTCAGAAAATGCGTCATAGTCAACGTGGTGTATCATTCAAGTGTATCATTTTTGTTCATTTGCGTATTAAAATTCGCTGATTAATTAATCTAAGTTAATTATTTAACACATCTGTGTTAATTTGACCAATAACTTTTATACGTATAAATTATCTAAAATTAAATTTGTTAATATATTAGTAAAGTATTTGTGTTGATTTTACCTTTTCTCATTCTCTCGTAGGCTACTTTTCTGAAGTTTCACTTCTGCTATGTGTGAATTGCACACACTTTTTTATTTACATCAACTGTGGATTCTGCCGATACTAATGTAATTTGATGTTGGTTGTATACTAATCATCTATATATCTCACAGAGGGCTCAATTTTAATTTCGTGTTTTTACAATATTTACTATATTTTGATGAAATTTATTCCATTAAATCTATACTAATATACAGCTGAAGAGTTATTTGTTTGGTTGAACGCGCTAATCTCAGGAACTACTGGTTCGAATAGAAAAAATATTTTAGTGTTGAATCGAGGAAGGCTATATAACATCCCGCTACAACCAATAGGAGCGGAGCATCAATGAAAAATTTTTAAAAAACGGTGAAAATTTACAAACGCGGACGAATTTGCGCGGGTCAGCTAGTATATTTACATACAGAGAAAAGAAGTTCGTTCCAACCACGTGTCCCATAGACACCTTACGCGGTTTTTTTTTTATAATGTGACCACACTTTCGAAGCAATTTCTTAAATAAATAATGTTTCATACATACATATATTCAGTTCTTCGAGTTGTGATTATGACATTGTAATTGGGGTGTCTAACAGTGTGTGTTTATTATGATACCTGTTACATGAACGATATGGTTATTATATAAGTAACAACGAATATTATTCTTACAGAAAAAATCACAGCTGATGATATTACTCGCGTTGCAAGACGAATGCTGACCACGCGGCCATCAGTGGCTGCTCGCGGCAAACTCGCTCACTTACCTTCTTTCGAAGAGATTCAATCAAATATGGCTCTTAAAAATGATGCGCCTCAAGGGCGAAGACTAAACTTGTTCCGTGCTTAATGCGGTCTGAACAAATGTTATGTAAACATAGTTATAATTTGTTATAATAAACTATTTCTTTATTTAATTTAGAAAAATGTTTTTTAATACATATCTTCTAACCCAACGACCGTATAGGGCTAATTTTTTAAATCCCCGACGCAAAAAGGAGGAATGCTATAAGTTTAACGTGTCTGTCTATAGCATAATAGCTCCTAAGCAGATGAACCGATTTTGAATTAAGATTTTTTTTTGTTTGAATGATGACTTTATCGAGGTTTGCTATCATTCAAGAAAATGTGTTCAGCTGTTCGTAGATCATCAGCTCTTTTCTAATCGGTGAAGGGATTTTTGAGTCATTTCCCAAAATGACTAATATGACATTAGTCACTTTGAGAAATGTTTAATTTATACTTGTTATGTATGTGAGATCCCAATTTCTTGTTTTATCTAAACCGTGCCGTGGTTGATGGCTACATCTATTGTTTTAAAACGAAAATTGCTGAGATAAACACAACCATAGTACAGGTATTCAGTTTCATATCACATAAAATGTCTCAAAATCGAGATAATTTACTAGACCACATTATCGCCATAAGCTTCGTTTCCTAATGGTTTAATATTCAGACTGTATTACCTGAATATTAATCAATAAAAATAAATAAAATTAAAGTGTCTGTTTGTAATGACAAAATAATAGTTTTTTTTAAGCTCCTACATTTATTTGCACGATACTTATGCTTAACAATCAGTTTTTAAATATTTTGTCTGTCTGTCTGTTTGTTTTGGCTAATCTCCGGAACGGGTGGACCGATTTCCAGGGGACTTCCACTGGTAGGCAGGGACTTCCGCTGGTGTTATTAGGAGTAACTTAAGCTACTTTTATTTTAGAAAAACATTTAGGGTGCCGCGCAAATTATATAAATTTGTACACGCGAGCGAACCCGCGCGAGAACTGCTGTATGAGCTTAAAAAAATATTATTTTGACATTACAAACAGACACTTCAATTTTATTTATTTGTAGATAGATAGATAGATAGAACATTCTTTATTGTACACCACAGTTAGACAGAAATTAACACAGTTTAGTAGCAACATACTAAGCGGCAAATACAATGGGCGGTCTTATCGCTAAAAGCGATGTCTTCCAGACAACCTTTGTATGGAAACAACAGAGGAAGATAATCGGTAGCTGGTGGCGTACCAAAAATATTTAGAACTGTAACAATCAAATAATAATAAAGGAAATTAGGTGAAAAGGAATATGTGAAGTATCTTCTACACATACGTACATATAAACACATACATATATATCCATATACAGTGATACACACATAAATAGTGATACTAGTGAACTATAATAATTAGTACGACATTTTAGTGGAGTTACTTATTATGGAGTCTATTGCACAACGTGAGAGAGTTGTACACCACTTATAGTGTTAGATAGTATTCCTTTACAAGAGCCTTAAAAGAGGTTAAGGTTTGAGCTCGTCTAATCTTTACAGGTAATGCATTCCATAAACGGATTGCAGTGACTGTAAAGGATTTATCATAAAATGCCGTGGAGTGTGCAGGCATTTTTAGTTGCAAATTTTCTGGTGACCTTAGAGATCGTGGATGTGTACAATGTAGGAACTCGAATCGTTCCTTGAGATAGGAAGGTACCGAAGGGTTGAACAGTATATTGTATAGAAGCGAAATGTGAGTATTCCGGCGAAGGCGTATGGGTAGCCACTTGAGTTCTTTCCGAAATTCAGAGATATGATCGTATTTACGCAAACCAAATATGAATCTTATGCAAAAATTTTGAAGTCGCTCAAGTTTGTCTAGTTGGTTCTCGGTGAGATCAGGATAGCTGGCATCTGCATAATCGAGGATTGGAAGTAAAAGGGAGTTAGCAAGGGCAATTTTGGTAGCGGTTGGAAGAAAGTTCCGTAAACGTTTTAAGGATCCTGCAGAGGCAAACATTCTGCGACTTATTTCCTGCATCTGTGGGGCCCAAGATAAGTCAGTGTCTATTTGTATTGATTAAATACCCGACGAACGTAGCAATCTTGCAGCGAGATCTCGTACTATAACGTATGTAAAAGGGTTACCGAAAAATTTCCTCATTGCCGGAACCCTCGGAGCTTTATATCGCCTAAAAAATGTGCTCGGGTTTCTTTGGCTCACGAGCTAAAGTGACCGAGAATGAATCCCCACATCAAATATCTAGTATTTCAGTAACTTATGATATGACTTCTAAACATATTTCTGACTCCAGCAAATCAAATATCAAAGAAAACTTGCCTTGCAAACTCCATTAAATATACAAGAAAGTTTGCAGACGTAAAATAATTGCAAATGGTGATTTTAAACTTCGAAAAATGTCGTGCATCCAATGAAAAATAGACACCAACAACGCCATCTAACAATTCCAATTTGAATTAAATAGTTGAATTTAATTATGACCAAAGAGTATACAAACACGGTACTATTATGACCACAGAATAGAAAGACTGTGATTATGACCATGAACAGGCGGGAAATTAATTTTTTTTTGTTTTGAGTTAAAGTTGCCCACTAGAGCTAAAGTAACCCGCATCTACGGTATTAAAAAGAGCAGCAACCTAAAAAATATATACATACGGTCGAATTGAGAACCTCTTTTTTTTTTCGTCGGGTAAAAACAAAAAACTGTGTTGTACAGGTGGAGTGCTTATATTTAGTGTTGCCTATTTAAGTTGTTTAAATGTTAAAAAAACGGCTGGATTGTGTTATAAGGTATTGTGCTTGTAATATACACAAGATTCTTCTAGGGGGGCAACAACATATCTAGAGTTTGCAGTACCCACCCTTCCCTTTCTACGCCCATGAGTGGAGCCAAGCGGGCCCTCTGTTCGCGGCCCTACGGGTACAAAAGTTTTTTCCAACAATAATTATTTAGAATTTTAATACATAATAAACCTAAACACAGAATACATAATAGTACCAGTCTAGATCAAAATTGTTTTAAATTAACAGTCACACTGTCATAATATGTATACAAGTACGTATTTCAAATTAAGGTTTATAAACTAATAACCTTGCCTTGGTTTAACTTAAGAAGAGTGAAAGGTGCATGATTTATTTCATTACCTTCAGTGACCTTTCATTCTTTTAAATAATTAAGGTTGGATAGTTGGATAGAATGGCCGGTTGGACTTGTATATTCATGATTTTTTAAAATATATAGATAGACTGACTGAATGTAAAGACTAAAGATTGTTGTATTCGCTGACGAGGCCAAAAATAATGTATAAACTTACTAAATCACCAAAATTGTGTCATAATATTTGTCTCAAATAAATTGGAAAATAAATGAAGATTTGATTATGAAATTGATTTAAGTAACATAAATCAGAATTCAGAATCCAAAAACGTAAATTAAGTTTTTGGATCCTGTAATAAGGTAACTTATTAAGAATACAGAGTACGTCGTACTATTTATTTAGTATTTGAGGAGCATGGACAAGTAACTAATTTTTTTATACAACGGCAACCCTAAATTTATAATGCCAACATTCAAGCTTTACGAACTTCCTTTTTCTCGTGTTCTTTTGACAATACGAGGTTAGGATCGCTATTTTGCTTGTAAAAAGTATGTAATTATTTTAAAAAGCTTTGTTTTTGTATAGTTTATTGTGACTTGTGACCATTATATTTATAAACTTATTATTTTTAGGCATCAATAATGGCTGAGGAAAACTGGAACGATGATGCCGTGGATGCAGGCAGCATGGCTGTTGACACCATGCCATTGCCCCAGCCGGCTGATATCCCCGAAATTAAACTATTCGGGAGATGGAGTTGTTATGACGTTCAAGTGTCGGACATGTCCCTTCAGGATTATATCTCCGTTAAAGAAAAGTACGCCAAGTACTTGCCGCACTCTGCTGGCAGGTATGCACACAAACGTTTCCGTAAAGCTCAGTGCCCCATTGTTGAGCGCCTGACCAACTCCCTTATGATGCACGGTCGCAACAATGGCAAAAAGCTGATGGCCGTCAGGATTGTGAAGCACGCCTTTGAAATTATTCATTTGCTTACTGGTGAGAATCCTCTGCAGGTTCTTGTGACAGCCATCATCAACTCTGGGCCCCGTGAAGACTCAACTAGGATTGGTCGTGCCGGTACAGTTCGGCGACAGGCTGTTGACGTTTCTCCTCTGCGTCGTGTGAACCAGGCTATCTGGTTATTGTGCACAGGTGCACGAGAAGCTGCATTCCGTAACATCAAGACTATTGCTGAGTGCGTAGCTGATGAACTCATCAACGCAGCTAAAGGTTCATCAAACTCTTATGCTATCAAGAAGAAGGATGAGTTGGAGCGTGTTGCGAAATCCAACCGTTAAAACTTGTATTTTAAGATTACTCAATAAAAAAAAATATGAAAAGGTTTTGTATTATTTGTGCTTATTGTTTAATATTAGGATATATATTGTGCGTTTGGACATTTTTAAGAGAGACACTAAGACCCTTCACAATATTTGAGTGCTGTAAAGGCTTGTTGACTATTGACAATTATTATGGCAGTTTGACATTTGTAATGTTTGCTGATTATTTGTTTACTCAGATATTAACTTTTGAAAATTTTAGACTAGATGTGTTAGAAACATGTCGAATCTCAATATTGTTTGTTACTAAAGCAGCCAGAGTATTAACAATTACAAGTTTTAGCGGCAATATCTATTTTTATAGTTAATAAAGTAAATATTGTAAATGTAGTGCTGTATGCATTAATGTCAGCACTGATTACATGTTTCTTCTCAATAACTCTGAGCCAATAATACAACATGGCAATCAGATAAGTAGTTCTTAGACTTTTATGGTAGCTTTGAAGCAGAAATGAAACTGCATATTCTAATTGTGATATAGTTTATTATAATAGTTTATTTATGTTGAAGACTGTCCAGAAGAGCCTCTAAGTCATTTAGTAAGCGTAATACCCAAATTATTTAATAATTACTTTTTTTTCTGATAAAAATATAGGATAAACCAGAAGATATATAAAATTCTGCTGTCATTTCCATTTTTATGGTAATTCTTACGTGGGAGAGCCATGCTTGGGCACGTACGGGCCTGCTCGACTCCGCTCGACGCCACGGCCTCATAGAAAATCAGCAGTGACGCAATGGTTGCATTGCTTTTCGCCGCGTGAGAGAGGTTACCGGAGGCCCTAACACTTCCCTCTCCCCTATTCCCGTCCTTCCCCTCTCCTCCCCTTTCCCCACTTCCCACTCTTCCCCCCTGTCCCCCTCTTCCCCTACTCCCACCATAAAGGGCGGCAACGCACTTGTGACTCTTGAGTTACAGGTGCCCATGGGCGGCGGTAGTCATTTACCATCAGGTGACCCGCCTGCTCGTTTGCCTCCTATTTTTTATTTTTTTATTTATGGTATACCTGCACCTGCAACCTGCACGGCACCTGTAACTCATGAGTCACAAGTGCGTTGCCGCCCTTTATGGTGGGAGTAGGAGAAGAGGAGGACAGGGGGGAAGAGGGGAAGGACGGGAATAGGGGAGAGGGAGGGGTTAGGGCCTCCGGTAACCTCTCACGCGGCGAAAAGCAATGCAATCATTGCGTCACTGCTGGTTTTCTATGAGGCCGTGGTATCGAGCGGAGTCGAGCAGGCCCGTACGTGCCCAAGCATGGCTCTCCCACGTGAGAATTACCATAAAAATGGAAATGAAAGCGTAATTTTATATAGCTTCTGGTTTAACCTATATTTTTATCGGAAATAAGTAATTATTAAATAATTTGGGTATTACGCTTACTAAATGGCTTACAGAGGCTCTTCTTGACAGTCTTCAACATAAATAAACTAAAAGTTATACGTACGAATCAGTTTTACGATATTTTGGTGATTATTCGACATGTATAGCGTTAGGTGTGCTATACCTACTTTTCCCTCAAACAAGCGTACGTGCGTATAAAAAATAATTCTTTAGCAAACAATAACAAATAATTAGCAAAAAAATAAGCCGTAAAGCTTGTTTTGATAAGTGTAAGAGATCCGGAGATATAGGGTTGGCTACGCTGGCTTAAGTATCAAGTCAGGAGGACCATTGTTTTTCGGAAATGGCTATAGCAAAAAATCAATTCTTTGGCAAAAAAATAGCAAATAACTAGCAAAAAAATATAGTGTAAGTTTTATTACGGCCCTATGACTTGGCTACGCCAAGACACCTAAATAACGACCACGGCTAGTGCAACCTGGTCGAAACGTCAGGCAATTCAGAGGTATGTGATGGTACGTTTACACGCACGCCGTGCAGCCTGGCAAGCAGCATGGCACGCAGCTCGGCGCGCAGCCTGCCACGCAAGCTTTTCACACCAGGGCTGCCAGTAAAGACAACTTATTTTATACCGCTAAGACTCGGAAATTATACAAAATCATGTACTATTATACAAAATCAGTGTTGTACAACTATAGAACGTCACTCTTTGGGGATTTTAGTAAAAGGTGTTTTAACTTTAAAGTTTATGGATTTAACAGTTTATCACAGACATGATTTGTTTTAAGTATCTCTATGTGTATGTACGTACTTTTTACGCTATAACATCAGCAATGACATTGTATCCAATTATGCAATGCAATCTACTACACAAACAGGATACAAAAGATAACCGATATTATACCAATTTTGAATCCAATTTACAATCTAGCAGCCCCATTTTACACACTTGCAGGCATGGTCCGTAGGGTATTAGTGTTCTGTGGACATGGTAGTCAGTGCAAACATGGGAGACGATCATGCTATGGCAACTAGGAACATAAAAGAATTGCTTTTTTTTTATTGAGTCCAGTGATATCCCAAGGAAAGATACCGGAACTAAAATTACTGTGTTACAATATTTAAATTTATGATTTGTATGAGGGGAAATTTATTACCCTCAAATGTATTACGATTTAAAATTCGCATTTGTAAATAACAAAATATTGCATTTTAAATATCCAAAACCACTTAAAATTCTATGCAAACAACAATTTGTTCCCCAACACACAATAATATTAATTAAAAATACAATCATAACAATCAACAATTTTTTTTAATATTTGGAACTTATTAAAATTAGGTTGGCAACACTTCACTTATATTGCAAATGGCTCCGTATGAGTACCGAGTGCCGGTTTCTTGTGCTTTTCTTTTTGCAATAAAAGTTTTGGTTTGAATATAAAAATCGGAGATTAGTCATAAAAATACATTAATTAGCTAAAGTATAAAATTCTCATGTTAGAACCAATAAAACAAGAAACAGGTAACAACAAAACACATACATACACCGTATAAGTAGGTACCTATACATTGTTCAATTGTATATATATAATATATGTACCTATACATATGTATATTATATTAGTTTTCGGTATCTGACCACTAGGCGGAGTTTTGTGTTGTCAATAAAAAGAAGCAGAGCTGCCTGTCTATATCCTATATGCTATTGTAGTCTTTGGAGACGATGTAGACGTAGATCTCGTGGGAGCTACTGCTTTGGGCTTGATCTATTTTTAATGAAAAAAAAATAGCCCGACATAATTATGCATGCGAAATTTTACTTAAAACTATTAGGTTTTACAATTAAAAAATCATTTATGGTGTAAAAACACTTTTCAAGTAGCCAAAACTTTAAATTTGATTTTTTTATTTGACATGCGTTATAACTATTTTTACATCGAAGAGTGCTTTTACATAATTCGTTTCTTACTTTAGTGGGATCTCTTTGAATGAATTTACTATCCTCGCTAACTTTTGAATATAATTTTTTATTATTTCTAATAAACATGAACATAATTAAGCATGATAAGCATTGGGTGCGGCTTCTTCATTAAATGTGTTTCGTAACTGTTTTAAGGCATACATAAATCTATTTTATTTACTGCACATCATTGATATGCGATTAGTAACAATTCTCTAATCGTCAATCAATCAATACTAACTTTAATCCTAAGAATTGGCACTATTTTGTTTCATATTTTTTTGGGCCCTGATAAACAATATTTATTTTTACTAAAAGAATAGTTCAGAAACATCTTTCTGAAGTCTTCTTTTGCTTTCGATTCATGCATGATAAAGGTTCATGCCACTCCGATATATTTGGTGTCGTCAAAAATTAATTTCGATCGTTACGTCGTCTGTATGCCACGAAGATGAAAACTATACTAACGCGGCCGAGAGCGTGTGTGTGTGTGTGTAAACAGGCACACAAGCACATTCACCCTTTGAAGTGTGTCAAAAAACCGACAGTCGTCCCGATCGGCGCCAAGCGCGTGCACATTCACGCAAGCATGCACAAACACCCTGTTCACATGCTTGCGTCGTTGAATGTCGGTTTGAACGCGAGCGTGTGAACGCAGCCGTTAGTCGTCCCGATCGGCGGCAAGCGCGATCACATTCACGCAGGCATGCACAAACGGCCTGTTCACATGCTTGCGTCGTTGAATGTGCTCGTTGAATGTCGGTTTGAACGCCAGCGTGTAAACCCACCATTAGTCGTCCCGATCGGCGGCAAGCGCGCACATTCACGCAGGCATGCACAAACAGCCTGTTCACATGCTTGCGTCGTTGAATGTGCTCGTTGAATGTCAGTTTGAACGCCAGCGTGTAAACCCACCATTAAACCTTAAATTTTAGGCCATATCTTTTGGTTGCGTTTACGAATTTACTTGGAAGCTACATTTTTTACTGCTTCAAGGGACCGAAGACATAAGTATTTGGTACTTGAGTCACGGGTTCCTGAAAAAAATATTATTTTTTCCTTTTGAGGAACAGAACCCTTAAAGCAGTGTATGTGTTAGTTTAATAATATATATATATATATATAACAAGCGTGTGTGTTAAAAGTTCTTATTAATTTTGCTATATTTGTGGTGAGTTTACGCTAGTATCAAAAAGAAAGCTGAATGAGACCTGAATACCTGACCTACGTAAATTGGTTTTTGCATGACAGACCGTGTAGCCAAACTTTAATACGATGGAAAAGACTATCAACCTTACGATTATAGTAGGTTCGATAGGAATATTTAAAGAGGCACTACCTGCGGCCTTCGGTCACTAAAAATTTAAGTCAGAGCTACTCCACGTCAAGAGGGACACGGTGCTCAGTCAGGTGTCGAAGTGTAAAAAAGGGGAATGTGGGATTCTGTTTTCATCATATATAGTAGACACCACACTTTTGAGCCCTTAGCACAAAATAGATAATTATTGATTGAGGATGTCTACGATGAATGTCTCTTTCTGAGGCGCTCTGTTGGAAAGAATTCGAAAGATAGGTAGGTACGTACAATTTATTTTCATATGTTGGTGGCAGATAGAAAGATGAGATATGTATGAGCAGAAAAACTTCAAGATGAGATCAAGACTATCTTTTAAACAATTACTATTTTATTGGCCTAACTGGCAGCAAAAGCAATTTTGATCTGTGACGACACGTCATCAGCTATGTTACAGTTGTCATTTCTGTCATAAATGTCAATGTCAACTGGTAGTCATGTCATGTCAATGTAAAAAAGTAAAAAGTAGAGAACTGAATGTATCTGTGAAGTGAAATTTACACAGTAGTCTTTGACGTAGCAGCTTGATAATATAAACAAAAATCTTGAGATATATTAGTTTGAAATGATACACAGTTTATTCATTATAAATCCGTCTGGGTAAGTATTTTGTAATGCATAATGATGCGGTAAACGTTGACCGAGACAAGACTACAGCCTCATTTAACACAAGTTCTCTCTACTAGTTTACTATTAAACTAATAACAGGCCTGTATATATTTACATCTGACATACGAAAACGACATGTATATTTCAATCACTTTCATTATAGAGATTTTCCATAATTTGAACCCAGATATGAAACGATGGACCTCATCCCGTTACTGCAGTCACGTCCTATTCAATAAAGTAAATACACTACCTTGCACATACTTTGTTATATATGCATGATATGATTATTTTTTTTTTCTTTTTATTAGAGATGTATTTCTGGAGAAGCATTGGAGGAGTGTCATACCAAGATCAGTATGTGACTACTATTTGGAAGCCCAGCGGGCATCACCAAATGTATGTGATGATTTTACCCATATAGAAATAGATTTTTTATATGCTAGTTTATTTTATAAGTAACTTAATTTACCATATTTTTGCTGTATAGTAAACAAGTTTATTTACAAAATTGCAGGATGTCCCACCAGTGCTGGCAGCTCCTCATCATTATCTGATATCCATACAGAGTGGTGGGGTGGCCTTAGTTGCAGTGTGCATGCAGGAAGTTGCTCCTCTGTTTGTGATTGAGTTCCTCCATAGAGTTGTTGATACATTCCAGGTATGAAGTTCTAGAAAACATTTGATATTTAAGTTTCTTCTGAGTATGGCAGTTAAAAGTTTTATCACAGAAATTGTCATTTTTATAACTCAATTCTTATTTCAGGATTATTTTTCAGACTGTACGGAGACTATAATTAAGGAAAACTATGTAGTTGTATATGAGGTACAAAATTGATTTTTTTTAATTTCTTTTTCGTTTGACTGGTATAAGATGCTAATCACATTTGTATTTTGTTTTCAGTTATTAGATGAAATGCTTGACAATGGCTTCCCTCTTGCCACTGAGAGCAATATTCTTAAGGAATTGATCAAACCACCTAATATTTTAAGAACTATTGCTAATACTGTTACAGGAAAATCTAAGTAAGTTTTACAAAGGTCTTATTCTTATAATTATGTATGTACACGGGTTTTAACACAATCATGAAAAGGTATTATAAACCTCTGAAGTGCCTCATGTTTCGACCAGGTTGCATTGGCCGTGGTATGTAATACCTTTTCGTGAACATGTTAATTCCTGTGTAAATACATAATTATATCATGGAATGCGAAAGTTTAAAAGGTCTAAAGGTTATCACACACTATACCGTCACACCACGTCACATACACGCGGTTATGAAATATATTATACAACCACGTTTTAATGCTCAGACTGGAATGACAACTTTATTGCTGGTTTGGAGCCATGACGGTATAGAGTGTGATGAGGACTATTCTTCTCTAAAGAATGTGAATTAAGGCACTTTACCTTCCACAGTGAGAGAGCATGGGATCATGGTTCCATTATGCTAACTAGTACTAATACTAATAGCGGTATGGTTAAATTTAATTGTCAAGGCAGAGTAGTGAAAGTATATTTATTTCCAGTGTTTCTTCAATATTGCCATCAGGGCAGTTATCAAACGTACCCTGGCGTCGATCAGGCGTGAAGTATGCAAACAACGAAGCCTACTTCGATGTAGTTGAAGAAGTTGATGCTATTGTTGATAAGAGTGGTGCTACTGTTTCTGCTGAAATACAGGGATATGTATGTAATGTTTATTCACTTACTATTAACTAATTTCTATTACCACAACACGAAGCATGTTAAACATGCAAGTCATTATATGAACTATTGACTCAGTTACAAATTTTAATACACCACTTTCATTGCGAAGGGGGGGGGGGGGGATGGAGGTGAAGGAGATCATCTTATATGAGTGTACTTATATGGTCAGCACTAAATCGACGATTCATCGATCGAAGAACGGCCCTAATATTGTCCCAATACAGTGAGAATTAACTAAGTTGAGGTACCTACTTGCATTTCAAAGTTTGGAAAATTATTACAAATATTTTACAGATTTTCAAAATTGTTATCAAAGTAGATATTTATAAAATTTTACTCTACTATTAAAGAAATTAACATGACTTCAGTACATTAGGGCTTATCATAGACTTACAAGCTACAGTGAACTATTTATTTAGTTTCGTGATTAATGAGGGCTAGATATACAATAATAAATTAGGGAATTTTTTTTTTAATTAATCTATAATATGTATGAATTTAGAAATATGTAGTACTAGCAGCTTCCCGCGGTTTCACCCGCGTAAGTCCCGATCCCGTGGGAATATCGCGATAAAAAGGTCTCTAGCTATCTACATACCAAGTTTCATCACAATCGGTTCAGTAGTTTTTACGTGAAAGAGTAACAAACATCCATCCATCCATACTTACAAACTTTCGCGTTTATAATATTACTAGGATGTTTATCAGCAGTCTGGTTACCATAGTACAGGCTCTGGGGATCAGACGGCAGTGTGTATAATTGTTATAATTAATTTATATTTTTTTTACAAAATATTGTCTATTATCATAACTCAGTGATTTTTCACATTTTGTAAGTCAAAAACTATGACAGCATGAAAAAACACTGCTTGATATTATACAAAAAAAAAAGAAAGAGGGGATAACCTTCCTACGCTTGGTTGAAAGTTGTGAGTTTTTAAGATATTTTTTCTATCTCTGCAAATAATTTTATTTTGTGCTTTTAAATAGTGTTTGTGTGGTTCTGGTGGTAGTATAATCTTTAATAAGGTTAGTGAATATCGACACCCCCCCCTGATGGGGACGGTGTTTCACCCCCCGATAAAACCAGTAAAGCAATAAAGCGACAGTCAGACTCAGTCTTTTCTGTTGACTTTGATGGGAAGAAAGTCCGATCACCAGCCGAATCTATCCAGTCCATCTACTCAAAACCGGAATTTGAATCTGATTCTAAACTTCAATACTCAGTGTCAGACAAGGGTCCATACTCTGTTTATGTTTCTAGGCTTGAACCTGTCCCTTCATCCGGCCTTTCTCTTCTCTTAAGTTTGCCCAGTTTTTGTTTAAAAATAGTATATCAGATATTCTAGAAGGTACTATAAAAAACATGAGGCGTAATAAAATATCTGTTGAATTCATGTCTGCTATATCTGCCTATAATTTCCTCAACTCCACAGTCGTAACAGAAAATAATTATATAGCCAATATCCCCCGCTTCCAAGTGTTCCGTATGGGTGTTGTTAGGGATATCCTTACTGAGTGGACTCTAGAGGAGTTAGTCTCTGGAATCTCTGTCCCTAAAAATTGTGGAGAGGTTATTCGGGCTAGACGTCTCAATGTAAAAATTAAAAAAGATGGACCCTCTGTTTGGGTACCATCAAACTCTGTAGTTCTTACATTTTTGGGACAGAGTCTCCCTGAGAAAATTTTCTGTTTTAATGCATCTCTGCCCGTTTCATTGTCTCAATTACCTTCCATCCAATGCAGGAATTGTTGTCGATTCGGCAACATTGGTCCTGTTGGTTGGCTACTAATGCAGGTCTTAGCCCCGCTGTTATAAGTGTGCCTAGCCGCACTCTGGTGACACCTGCTCAGTCCCTGACTCAGATGTATCCTGTTTTTTGTGTCGTGGAGGTAGCCATTGTGCTACAGATAACAGATGTCCTGAATATAATAGACAAAAATCAATTAAAATTGTTATGTCTCAGGAAAACCTAAGTTACATGGAAGCTTCAGCCAGATTATCACAGTCTCCCAAGCGGCTATATTCTGAGGCTGCTGCCAGTCCCCAATCCCCTCCTGATATTCCTCAAAAATCTCTATTTCATCCATCTCCCATACCTTCCTCTTCTGCTTCTCCTACAACATCATACAAAAAAACAGTTATCCTCCCCCCTCGCCGTATATCTATGTCTGGGAAGTCTTATGATTTTCATTCCCATAACTCCATAATTCAATCCCCAACTTCTACCCATCCTAATGGTTGCTGCCTTAAACCCCTACTGAATCAACTCCTCTTGCTACCCCTAATGATAATCTTGTCCAGCTCCTTCTTTGCTCCTTAATTAATATGCTGACTAAAATGTCAGATGCTCTACCGTACGACGATGCAGTTCTTGTTGAACAATTACTTTCTGTTATCACTAAAAATAATGCTCCCAATGGCTCTCCAGCTCCTCCAATGGAACTGTAGAAGTATCCGACGTAATAAACAGGATATTTCCTATTTGATTAATCATTATAAACCTACTGTGTTTGCAGTTTCAGAAACCTGGTTAAAGCCTGACTCCCATTTTAGGATCTCAGGCTTCTCTTGCCTTCGAGACGATAGGAATGATGGTGGGGGGGGTTGTGCTTTGTTGATCAATAGGAATATCTCATTCTCTCAAATCTCTTTACCAAACCATTCTCTTGGCTTAAATATTGTGGCCCTTAGAGCTTTTAATGTTTCTTTTGTCTCTGTTTACATTCCCCATCCCAACACAAATTTCTTTTTGAATTGAATTCAATTCTTTCAGCTATTCCCTCCCCTATGATTGTTTTAGGCGACTTTAATTGTCGACACACCCTATGGGGCTCTCATTGCATTGATCCATGCTCTTCTCTTTTACTTGACATTTTGGATGACCGTAACTTATGCATTCTAAATGATGGATCTGCAACTCGTAGGATTTCTCCAACCCAAAATATTAGTGTGCCAGATCTTACACTATCTTCTCCTGCCCTAGTCTCCCTCCTATCCTGGTCTCCCCTTCCAAACTCCCTTGGTAGTGACCACTTCCCTATTTTAATTTCTTACTTCCAGTCTACCTCATATGCACTCCAACCTCTACATCCTCTCCTCAAATACCGAGTTTCCGAAGCCTATTGGGACCAATTTTCAATATCACTGGATTTAAATTTAGCCTCGCTCCCTCAAACAAATTCTACTTATTTTCTTCTTCTCTATGACCAATTTATCTGTGCAGTTAACTCAGCTGCTGACTGCTGTATTCCCCTTAAACATCCCTCCTGCAAACTGACTCCTTCCCCGCCTTGGTGGGATTCTGAATGTACTGCCAGTGTTAGAAAGCGCAAAGAGGCCGAGAACACATTTGCTTCATCTCTGACAATGACGGATTTCCTCAATTTTAAAAAAATTGCTGCTAGCACAACTAGACTTCTTTCTGCTAAGAAATCTTTAGGATGGCGTAAATTCTGTGAGTCCTTGTCTCCTTCTGGTCTTTCACTTGTCTGGAAAAAATTCAAGTCATTTCGAAGAAGTCTTGATGACTCAAACATCTCTAGCAATGACCCTCATTCATTCCTACATGACTTCCTTTCCCAACTAGCTCCCCCATATGCTCCGGACTACGATTGTTTCCCTTCTTCCCATCCTCTTCTTCCAGTTTCCTATCAAAATACTTTGGATGATCCCTTTTTTTTTACTGAACTATCCTTTGCTCTAGATAACCTCCATGATTCCTCTAAAGGAATAGACGGTATCCCTTATTCTTTTATTCGTAAATCCTCCAGTTCTTGCAAAATCTTCCTTCTCAGTATCCTCAATACACACCTTCTCTTCTGGTCAAATACCGACTCTTGAAAAACCCAAATTGTCATTCCTGTCCTTAAACCTGGTAAAGATCCTAAAAACTCGTCTTCCTATCGCCCTATCCTCAGTTCTAGCTAAAATCATGGAAACCTTAATTAAATTCAGACTTGAATGGATTCTACAACGCAGTCAATTATTAGCCAAAAACCAGTATGGCTTCAGAAGGGGTATGGGCACTCTGGATAGCCTCAGCATCCTTACCTCTGAAGTTCGCCTTGCCTTTTCCCGTAACGAGAATGTTATTGGAATTTTTCTAGACATCTCTGCAGCGTATGACAATGGTCATCTTCCTCTTCTCAGGCAGAAAATGCTACATCTGAGTATTCCAGCGAGGATAGTTCACGTCATTTGTAATATGCTCATGTGTCGTACTATCTCCATTCGTCATCAAGGTTCCCTACTCCCACCTCGCCTCGTATGGAAAGGCCTTCCCCAGGGTTCAGTGCTTAGTCCCATCCTTTATAATATCTATACTTCCGATCTAAATCTGTCCGTTAATTCTTTTTGTAAAATTCTTCAATATGCTGATGATGTTGCCTTATATTTTACGTCTTCTTCCTTCTCTGCTGCCTCTTCCCGTTTAAATTCCGCTCTTTATTACTTAAACATTTGGCTTTCGGACCACAACCTCTCTCTTTCTGTTACTAAATGTAGTGCTCTTGTCTTCACTCGCAAACGTAATATACCTGATATTAATCTCTCTGTTGCAGGTGAATTAATTCTAATTAAAGATAATGTAAAATTTTTAGGGCTCATTCTCGATTCCAAATTATCAGGTCTTTTCCATTTAAACCACGTTATTAAAAAGAGCGAGAGAGGTGTAAACGTTATGCGCGCCCTATCTGGGGTCCATTGGGGCTCTCACCCCTTTTGTCAAAAACTTCTTTACAATGCTATAGTTCGCAGTCACTTTGATTATGGTTCTTTCCTTCTTGAACCATGCAATAAAATAGCCTTGTCCAAGCAACAGCTGATCCAGTCTAAGTGCCTCCGAATCATAAATGGTGCTATGAAATGCTCTCCAATAAACGCTCTCCAAGTCGAATGCTTGGAACCTCCTCTTTACCTTCGTAGCCAATTTCTTGCTGACAGATTCCTCTTTAATGCAGCCCAAATTGGCTCCTATCCTCTTTTACCTATTTTGCTTCAACTTTCTAGTTTGGTCACTACTTCATTGTACTGGAGACACAAGACCCATCCCTTGCTTCTGAATTCCTTTACCAAAATGAAAAATCTATTCGCTTCTATCTTTCAATCTACTTTAAATCCTCTTTTCGAGTTGGAATACCATTCCCTAACCTTCAAACCAAAAATCTTCCTTGACTTTGGCATCGATAAACATTCTCAAGTAGCCAACCAAAAACTTTTCCACATCATTGCGAAAGACTGGTCTGATTGGGTTACGCTTTATACGGATGCATGAAAACTATCCTCAGCTGCATTCGTGGGTTCTTTAGTCTGGATCCCATACAAAATTATTTTATATTATAAATGCTCTTCCTATAACTCTATCTTTACAGGAGAATCCATTGCCCTGTTGGAAGCAACCTCCTATGTGGAATCCCATAAGCTTAACAAGGCTCTTATTTTTTCAGACTCTTTGAGCTGCCTTAAGGATCTTTTAAAAAACCCATTCAAAGCTCGCAATAATTTTCCTATAATTCTTAGAATCAAAGAGGTTCTTTACAGGTGCCAATTGTCTGGTATTGAAGTGGTTCTAGCGTGGATCCCAAGTCACTCAGGTATAGCAGGTAATGAAACTGCGGACTCCTGCGCCAAAGTGGCAGCAGAGACTGGATGTACATCCCACAAATTCTGTTTCGCCCGAGATCTGCGTTCCCTAGCCAAACATTAGTTAACTGACTCCTGGAATAACACATGGCAAAACAGTAGAATGATCAAGGGTAAATTTTACGGCTCTCTACAACCGTTAATCCCATCTAGATCCTGGTTCTTCAATCAAAAGCATGTTAATAAGTTAGCCACCTCTACTATAATTCGTTTACGATTAGGATTTGTCACCTCTCCAGTTTTTCTTGCCAAAATTCGGGTTCGTGATCACTCTCTATGCGAGTGCGGTCTCGAAGAAGGCACTCGAGAATATATTTTCTTCTCTTGCCCTAAATTAGTTGTACCTCTTTACGATCTCCTCCCTCAACAAATATCCCGACCCGTTAATTTGGCTTATCTCTTAACTCTAGTACATTCCCCGTTTGTCAAAATCCTTTACAAATTCATTTCTATAAACAAAATAATTTTATAGCATTTCCTTATACTTTTTTTTATTCATTTTTAATCTTTTCCTCCTCTCCCACAGAACCACAAACACAAATCGTTAAAATCACTGCAATTCCCTCATAGTCTTAAACTTAAAACCTATTAACTAATAAATCTACCTTCCACCTTGACGTTGGCAGAATCATCGATAAACGATGGAGCCATTGAATTAAAAGAAGAAGAAGAAGAAAAAAGAAAGAGCATGTACAAGCTCTTTTTGTTACGTTGGTAATACCTCTGGAGTTATTAAAGGGAATTTTTCAGTGATATGTGTGAACATGGAGTAACATGCACTCACTGCACGCGACTGGACGACGCGTACTGGATAGTCGTAGTATTAGAGAGAAACTACTTAAAACTAACTTTGAACCACTTTTAAATATCGAATGTCCTATAAAACTATATACAGAATTCCACCAAATATTCCAAAATATTTACAAAGATTGTTCTAAACACATTTGTATACGAGAAAGTAATCGTAACAACAAAAGTTGGATTACTGAAAATTTAAAATGTATGATACTAAAAAGAGATAGATTATTTAATATATGGTCTACTGATCCTAAAAACGTAATAAAGCGGCTTGACTATACTAGATACAGAAATAAATGTACAAAAGCAATATCTAACAGTAAAAACAAATACGATAAACAAACTATATTAGACTGTAATGGAAATATAAAGAAAATTTGGGATAAAATCAATAGTTTATTAGGAAAGCAGAAAAAATCATTAGATAACATAATATTGAATAATATGGCGAAGGAGGGTGGTTCAAAAGAGATCTGTAACAAGTTTGCGTTAACTTTTTCTAATGATATTGATCTCATTAAACATGACTGCCATGACGAATGGTTGGATAGGAAGAGCTATGTAAAAGCATCAGACGTATGTATGAGGTGGCAACCGGTAGACAGTAAAAATGTCATAAAAGTTATTAAAAATATGAGCACTAAGAAGTCACCGGGTGCGGATCACATACGTATGTCTGATCTTAAACTGGTAGCTGACAAAGTGAGTACAGTAATCGCCAAACTCATCAACTTATCTGTAAGTAAACATAAGTTTCCTAAACTCCTAAAAAAAGCCATAATTCGGCCTATTCACAAAAAAGATGATTGTAAATTATTCTCAAACTATAGACCTATCGCTATTTTATCGAGCATAGATAAAATTATTGAAAAATGTATAGTAAACCAACTCGGGTCATATTTACACAAAAATAAAATATTAAATAGTTGTCAGCATGGGTTCCAGAGAAACAGAAGTACAAATACCTTGTTATCCAATTTCACTGACGAAATAAATACCTACTTAGCTGAAAAAAAGTTTATTATCGCCATATTTTACGATTTTAAAAAAGCATTTGATACACTAGAAACGGATACACTTTTCAAAGCTATGGAGGAGTGTGGAGTGAGCAAGCCACTGAACAATTGGTTCCGTGACTACCTCACTGCTCGATCCTATAGTGTGAAGGTGGGCGAGAGTCTTAGCGAGGAGAGGACAGTCCGGTGCGGAGTGGCACAGGGGTCGGGGTGTGTTATCTCATGCATGTTAATGGCTTATGTGGTTTATTACGACACTGCTCAGCATATATGTTCGCTGACGACCTTTGCACGCGTCGCGCCGGCACCGACCTGGCTGAGACTTGCCGCTTAGTACAACAGGATGTAAATGCAATAGTCAAATGGTCACATGACAATGGAATTGTACTTAATTCGGACAAAACTAAACTTATTATTATACACTCGCCTTATCTACGTCCCACAGGTATGCCACCTCCAATTATAGCTCACAGTTTCTCATGTCATCACAATAATCTTATTAATTGCAACTGTAAACCTATTGATAAAGCAAACAGTGTTACTTACCTTGGAATGAAGGTCGATGAGAACTTCTCCTGGTCACTCCATGTTGATTACATTTGTGATAAACTAAGAATATTACTAGGGAAATTTTATCACCTAAGATTCAGGGTACCTAGCACCACATTAAAATGTTTATACAAACAGTTGGTTGAACCTATTATAGATTATGCTCTCGACTGCTATGGCTTAACTTTTAAAACCTATATAGAGAAAATAGAAACACTTCAAATTAGATTTTTAAAACTACTGGTAAACAATAAAACTAAAAATAGTTGTAAAGATGACTATAGAAAACTATTTAAAATATGCAATATTCTCCCGGCTAAACTAAAACATAAATACCTATTAGTAATGAACCAACATGGCAATCGCGAGCATAATTTATCGCCTGTTTCGCATGTTCACGGAACAAGGTCGATAACTACCGGTAGGTTCCATGTACCGAGAGTTAACAACTATTATGGTGATAGAACACTAAAAAAACGGATAACATATGTACTAAACAGTTTGCCTGAGGACATTAGACGAGAACCCAACAAAAATAAACTTAAAAGCATTCTAAAGAAATATCTATTGGAAGATATGTAATAATATAAATATATATAGCAGGTTATTCTTTACGCATACACATATAAATATATGTTACATATTGCGATACTCATGTACATATAGATTTTATATTATGCTTTAGGTACGTACATTACATACATAAATATAATATATATTGGCATGATATTTAGAATGTTATAAATGGGTACAAATATACAGAGACTAGACTGAGTCCACAGTCAAACTGTTTAAAGCAGTTTTGTGGACCTTTGTACTAAAATAAGGCTTATAAAATGTCAAAATAAATAAATAAAAAAAAAAGAAAAAAAAAAGAGAATTATTTCATTATTAGAAATCTCAATCGAAAGTTTTAATATGTTCTTTGTGTCCGTTGTTTGTATGTTTGTAAAGTCCCCTGCGACACAGGAGTTTTAAATAAATTAAATTAAAAAATTAATATAATACTGAGCACACATTAAATTTGATTATTCTATTTAATTTGTGTTTTTTGTCTTTTTTCAGATTGACTGTTGTATTAAATTAAGTGGAATGCCAGATTTGACATTGACGTTTGTAAACCCCCGTCTATTCGACGATGTTTCATTCCATCCATGCGTTAGGTTTAAGAGATGGGAGGTAAGATCAATATTATGTAAAGTACTTAATTAGACGAGTGCAATTATAAAGGATTTTAAATAATGTCTCACGTGAACACAAGCACGACGTTAAACTGTCTTCGAAGCGGAGACACCGCTGCTATATTGCACGTTTATTCGATTTGTTGACTGGCCAGTACAGTACAATGGTGGCTACCACATGTAAGAGCAACTTAGGAGCAGCCCAATAACTACCCCCTCGAGGAATTAACGTTATAGCTATATAATATTGAACAACTATCTTTTACAGTCTGAAAGAATACTATCATTTATCCCGCCTGACGGTAACTTCCGCCTGATGTCGTACCACATTGGATCACAAAGTGTAGTGGCGATACCAATCTACGTGCGGCACAGTCTAACTCTGCGGTCTAACGGCGACCAGGGGCGGTTAGATCTAACAGTTGGACCCAAGCAGACTATGGGAAGAGTCTTAGAAAGTAAGGGACTTATGTATATTACATATCTATATCACAGATGTATCTATATTGAATTAAGAGATAGATAGGACACAAAGAATCTCGTTCAAATCTGAACACAGAACTTCTATCTTACAGAAGATTGAAGCCAAAACAAAGGATCGTTGGAAAATACTGTTTATGCTCTAATCTTTTAAGGTAGTACTGTACTGTAGGAGATAATCATCTGATATCAGCAGGATTTGAGTTATATGGACTCTTTGAAACTATTTGTTATGAAGTTATGCGGTTGGAATTCCTTTAAAGAGTCAGTAGCAGGTTTGATTGCACAGAGGTATTTAACAATTTAGGAGTAATAAATGTACAGGTACACGAAAAAGTTATAAGTGGGAGATCTATGCATCGGCACGTATGGGCCGGCTCGACCGGAGTGATACCACGGCAACTCATAGCGGAGCCCCCCCCCTCTTCTACCCCTCTTCCCTCCCCCCACTTCTACCCTTCTCTTCCCCCTCTCAGGTCGGCAACGCACTTGTGACTCTTGAGTTGCAGGTGCCCATGGGCGGCGGTAGTCACTTACGTGATCCGTCTGCTCGTTTGCCACCTATAGCAGAAAAAAAAAATACTGCTCTTTAAACGCGTTTAAGTAGGATTGAGTCTGTTTTAGGTTTAAGCCTTACTGTTAATTATTTAGTACTAGCAACCCGCCCCGGGCTTCGCACGGGTACAAATTTTACACCTAAACCTTCCTCATGAATCACTCTGTCTATTAGTGAGAACCGCATGAAATCCGTTGAGTAATTTTCAGTTTATCGCGAACAGACAGACAGACGCGGCGGGGGACTTTGTTTTATAATATTTTTTTAACAGTTTAACTATAGGTGGGTTTGAACCAGCAATATGTCAATTGCGAGTCTTAATTGTCTACAATCCGGTGTCGTCTGAGACTTTGCTGAAGATAAAGAGTGTATTGTATAATAAGTTTGTATGCACTTTCACTACAAGTTTTTTCAGAATGGCTCTGAACAACATGTAGTGAAAGCACATACAAACCAGAATTTAATACCTTTCCTGAGCCAAGTGGGCTTATAGTACACAACAAGCGCTACAGAGAATGTTACGCAAACGGTCCTCAACCACAACCGCGGCATGCCATTAGTCCACATCTAGTCGTAGACTGCGTTACTGTGTTATGTTCACATATATAAATATTGTATGTGGTGTGTTTCAGATGTGGCATTAGAGATTTGTATGCCCAAGTGCGTGTTGAATTGCTCGCTGACCGCTAACCAAGGGAAGTACTCGTACGATCCAGTTAGTAAAGTGCTATTGTGGGACATAGGTCGCATAGAGTTGCCAAAACTGCCTAACATTAGAGGAACTGTAAGTATTTATTTTCCAATATTTAAAATACATGTATAATAATATTTTTTGGGACCTCATCACACAGCGTTATCAAGACCCAAACTAAGCATCGGTTGCATGGGTTTTAGAACATGATAAACATCTTAGATGTGTAACTCGGGACTTAATCGCGATAATATTTAAAAGGTACAATACCCGACGTTTCGATCGAATTGCACCAAGAGGTATTGCACCTTTTAAATGTTATCGCGCTGAAGTCCCGAGTTGCACATCTAATAAGCATCAAAGTCGCGAAAGTTTAAAAACAATTATGATAAACATCATTAGATATTTTTTCCTATATCATGTGCATCCAAAAATGTTCTCTATGGTTACGTCACTTAGGTCGTCTAATATAACAAAAGTGTAGTAATATCGGGTGAATATTAGGTACTATCATAGAGGTACAGTTTTACACAACTAATAATAACGATCGTTAGTTTTTGTTTGCGCAGAAAAGTGCAGACCCGTTTCTGACAGTAGCCGAACGTGTAAATAATTAATAGGGTATTTTTTTAATTTTATTAAAATACTGTGCTTTTTTAGTAAATTAAATACTTTTATTAATTTACTAACAAGCAGCTCACAGCACACAGCTCAAAAAAGTGTTTATATCAAGGCCCACAAAAATCAAAGCTGACCTGTGTTATCATTTATTATATTGATCAATCTAAAGGATGAACATCTTCTAGTTCACTGTGATGACTCATAAGTATCCTACTAATATTATAAACGTGAAAGTTTGTAAGGATGTATAAATGTATGGATGTATGAATGTATGGCTGTATGAATGTATGGATGTTTGTTACTCTTTCACGCCAAAACTACAGAAATGTATGAATGTATGGCTGTATGAATGTATGGATGTTTGTTACTCTTTTACGCCAAAACTACAGAACCGACTCCGATGAAACTTGGTATGTAGATAGTTGGAGACCTGTATTAACACAAAGGCTACTTGTTATCCTGATATTCCCACCGTGGGGCGCTGCTAGTTAATAATAAATTCGTCCAAACGACGCGACGCATAAGTGCTTCTCCTTTAGTTAAAAATTCGTTCTCGTATTTTATGGCGTGATAGACAAGTTGCGTCAATGTTCCGGAGTGAGAGATGAAAAATTTTCAACTAAAAGCCGCCTCACTTTGATAAGATTCATTCTGACGTTGAACTTGTTGACATGACGCTTGACTTGCGCCCAAATGCTTTTTATGGGGTAAAAAAAAAATGTTCCTAGAGCCTTGGCACTACCTCTATATCAACAGCTGTTATGTTTTGTAAACTATATTAAAATAAAACTCTAAATTCTGACTGTATGAACGTTAATTAAGAGTGAGTGGATAAGTAATTATGAGCCATACACGGTAAGGTGTACTTGACGATTAGAGTACTGTGTAATGTTGATTAGGTAGTTTCTTTCAATTTCCCTGTACCTAAATAAGTCAAACCGGTAAACTAGGTAACGACTATGAAACGGGACTAGACTGGCGCACGTGTCCCCTTGGCCTTAGTGTAACTACGCAACTGCATACAGCCTTCGCAATTTCGGATTTATGTGCTGGTATGGCACTATACCTAGAAGTTCCACGCATATTTTCCTCGTAAAAACATTCAATACCATTTAAATAAGGTTAAAATTACCAAGTTTTTAATACCTTGTTTGTCGTTCAGATTCTATATCTGCTGGAGGTTGCTGAATGATAAAAGCGACAGAAAATCAAAAAACAATCCAGCTCAGAAATATAACGCGACAACCACTAGACTGTATATTTCTATAAAGGATTTTTACCACTAATAAATAGCAAGCATCCATCATAACGCTCAGCATTGTGTTGGAAGATTTTATATTAAACTTTACTTTTACAGGTATCGGTAGCCTCAGGTGCGGACACGGCGGGTGCTAACCCAAGCATCAATGTCCACTTCACGATACCACAACTCGCTGTGAGTGGTCTTCGAGTAAGTCGCCTCGACATGTACGGCGCCAAGTACAAGCCCTTCAAGGGCGTCAAATACGTCACGAAAGCCGGCAAGTTCCACGTCAGAATGTGATCAGAGGCCAACCCCCCGCCATGGATGTACTTGGGACTGTCCACGTGAAATGACAATTGATGTGTGTGATTCATACCAGTGTGGGACGAACCGAATATAACGTGTTTATTATAATATTACGTTTAGAATATTCCTTATATAGCAAATATTCATATCGTGTATTACATAAGTTGTAAATAATATATTTTATTCAATGTTAATATAAAACAAACTTATATTAAAAAGTAATCAAGCAGCAGAATATGTGTTTTATTGAACAACATCATAATAAACAAAATAACAAGACGTGTCTACCATGATTTTTTGGGTAATTAGGTACTTAGTTTTTTTTTGAAAAAAATAATATAACTATGCATGTACATATAACAGAAGTGAATAGGGTACAAAGGATAAAATACCTTTAAAAAGTAGGCGCATACGATGCTACAGAAACTGTTTTACTTTCCAAGTCGCCTTTTGGTCGAGTTTAGACCACAATTCATTAAGTAATTTTTTTTTAGTTTATTTCATTGGCCTGTATAACTTGAGCTCTCATTGCATAGACTATTCCGTATCATGACAGGTCGACATATACTGGACGCGTGTAGCCTGATGTAGCCGTTCTCACGTAATTTTTAAATTGGTTACATTGCTTAAAAATTTCAGTTTTTTGCACTTCTTCTGCATAAACTTCAAGTACTCCATATTTTACGTTCTTTCGTTCTGCTACAAAGCTACAGGGCTCCAATATTGCCGCGTTCCTATAACCAATAAACGATTCGTTTTGCTTATGGACGGTAAAATTTTCGATGTAAATTCAACGAAAATTTACCGTCCGTAAGCAAAACGAATCGTTTCTCTATTTTAGGAATGCCGCATTAATGTATATGTTGATCTGTCATGGTACAGAAAGTCTATGACAGTTCAAGTTATACTGGTCATCGATACAAAACAAAACATTTAAAGTTAATAAATTATTGTCGAAATTCGACAACTTGGCGATCTATATAATAGTTGCCATAAAAGGCGTATAAATAATTCTCATCACGTATATATCATAGGTTTCATACCGTGGGAACTTGGTTAAATTTGTTTATTGTTAGACAATGAGATCTGAAAGTGCACCAGATAAAATTAGTATGTATAGCGTAGATATTATTTCAGTAGATTATGTAAGTACGCCTAAATACAGAACAATATTCTAATACATATAATTATTAGTCTTTTATAGTATATACCTATATAGTATGCGTGGCTATTCCCTATTCTTCTTTGATCCTTATTTATCCCGTCTGACTATTTCGATGTATTAAGATAAAAAAGGTTTGAATTCCGTTGACCAGCTCAAGCTCTTCTCTGTTGACTTTTGAATCATCTTTTCTTTACTCTGCAAACTCACTGTTTTTCTGCCCGTTAGATTGTCTTTCCACTGAAGTCTTGATAGACTCAATGTTCCTTTGTATCGTTTCCAGTTCACTCTCAACCGAACTGATGTACATCCTTGATGACTCCTTGTCTCTAAAGTATCGTTGCACGAGGACTGACATCAATGCTGGGAACTCTCTCTGGACGTTAGGCTCGACATCGCGTTCCTAAAGTAAAAATAATAGTATTTTTTTACCAGTGTGACTATCAGTGGCGTAGCTACCGTAGGGCTAGACGGGGCAGTGCCCCGGGGCCCCCAAGCTCAGGGGGCCCCTCGGGCTCTGACTTACAAACTATAAATTGAACTAGTGAACATTTCACCCACATTCGGAATATAAATAAACCAGATTTTTTAGAATTTTTATCAGGTTTGTACTAGAGTTGTGACTAAACCACTATGTATATTTTTTGCCCCAGGGCCTTTAGTTATCTAGCTACGCCACTGGTAACTAGTGTATGGCAGGCTGATGATAAGTCAGTGGATGTGTAGTTTTGATTCCGTCATGCTGTTTTTTCCCGCCCTTTGGGACACACGCTTAACAAGTTAACCTAAGCTACATTGTGATGTACTCTGATGGAAACTGTTCACGTCGTTAATGTGATAGCATTCGATTATTCCATTTGTTAAATCTAGCTGGTTTACATCGAAGGGAAACCTGAATATTTTTTTTTGACACAACTTCTCCTCTAGATAAAAGTCATTTTCAATTTTCTCTCAAGAAAATATTATATTTAAAATAAATGGTGGTGGTGGAAAGCGTGGATGAGTTGAATTAACATATAGTATTTTCTTATGGGACAGTATGGGGAACTCGAATCCATAGGAGATACAGGGAAACTGTCTTAAAAACGTTTGCTTGTTGGTTTCCGTGGCATGTTTTGGTATGCATAAGTACCTATGATTTACAACAATTAATAAAATTACAAGTAAAGAAATTTCCGCAAGTAGTAGAAAGTACGCACGCAGGGCACGTGCCCAGTGTAATGTGTAGAGTTAAAGATTTTAAATTGTTATTCAAATTCTAACATATCATATTTTTTTATATTGAAATTATTCAATCGGTTATTGAAAAAATCTCTATAAATTAACTTCAAAAATATCCAATTTTGATAGACTTCCAAGGGGAATTTCTTTATTTTTATCATATTTTAAACCGAATGAAATGATGATAATGATGATGATATTTTATTCTTATCGAAATACTTAAAAGCCTGTTCGAGAAGAATACAACAATTATATTTTTATGATTTTATATTAGTTACTATGGTTAATGGTTGCAACACAACCTAATCAATAGAAAAAAAAAACATATTTTAATAAACTCACACCGATGAGTATTAAAATATGGTTTTTAACCATAGTAACTAATATAAAATCATAACAATTGAATTGTTTTGTATTATCTAAAGGGGCCCCATGTTCTTGTGTGGCCAGGGACTCCAGTCTTCCCATAGACAGCCTTGACTATGCCTGTAACATTTATATACAATGGTAGATGAAATTAATTTCGCAAACTTGAGATCGTTAAGCCAATATCTTACTGTGTTTTTGCTACCATTGATTTGAATTCTAAATCGACAGATACAGTAAATTAATAATCGCTCGTATTGGTTTGCCTCTCCTTGGAATTCGACTTATCAGGATTATACTATTATTTTGTGGTCATAAAGAATGTTTAGACATGAGTACCTATGAGTAGGTAGTCAAAATAAAGATGTAGCCCTGGGGGATAGAACTCGCTGAATTAAACTAAAACGAGAGGTTTACAATGTTGTATCACAGGATTGTGGGCTTGGAATTGGTGATTATAATTAGGGCTTGCAAACTTGACGTGTCCTGCCTAATTCTGATTTTGGAATCTTAGGGCTAATTAGCGACTAATTTTGCTATCGAATCGGATTTCAATCGCGTGATTATGGATCTGTAGCAATGATGCATACCGTCATAGTAATGGGCCACCAGCGCTGGTTTATGAATGTTATTGCTAATTTATACTGTAACGGGGGAACAAAGATTAATTACTCATTGTTACCATAAAGAATGAGGTAAATATGATCGTTAAGTATTTTTATTGAAATGCGATGTAAAATGAAATGTGATACGTACAATGTAGCAGCAGTAAGGAAGAGACCACTTCGCGTGAACACCGTATGGTGATCTAATTTTAATCCATATCCATTCTATGACGCTACCCATTCCAGATGCAGTTGGAATCAAGTTGAAAGGTGAGGGTAGAGTCGTTTGAAGCATGTAGTCAATGTAAACCTACAAAAACTTAAGACAGGTTAATTATAAAATATTTAAGTTACCCCTAGACTTTAAGTTATGAGTATGTTCTTCAACTGCTAAGATACTGGAAAGGGAAATCGTCGACAAAGATCTTATTTACCAATCTAAATTAAAAAAAATATATAAATTCGGTGTCGAGTCCATGTGAACTTAGCAAATAAGATATTTAACAATGAAACATTGAACTGTTATGTTATTAACCTACCTACGACGTAGTAGGTAAAATACAGTGGGACAGCCATGCTTCGGCACGTATGGGCCGGCTCGACCGGAGTGGTACCACGGCCTCACAGCAAAACCGGCAGTGAAGCAATGGTTGCATTGCTTTTCGCCGAGTGAGTGAGGTTACTGGAGGCCCTAACCCTTCCCTCTTCCTCTCGCCCTTCCTCGCCCCTTCCCCTATTCCCACCTTAAAGGCCGGCAACGCACTTGTGACTTTTGAGTTGCAGGTGCTCATGGGCGGCGGCAGTCATTTACCTACCATCAGGTGACCCGTCTGCTCGTTTGCCCCCTATACCATAAAAAAAAAAATAATAACAATTCAATGTTATTGTTTGTATGTTGTATAAACACATATACATGACAACTAGTGAAACTAGACACAATATCAACCCAAATTCAGTAGAAAAGTCCTAACTAGGAAAACAAAGTGACAACATCGCAAGCGATTAAAATGTAGGGACTATAATTTGAGTGCGATATTTAAAAAAACTGTTAATGATGTGTATCATATCAGCTTCAACGGTTGTTAATAACATGAAATTTATTTTTGAGATTACTGTTGTTTGGGCCTACCTATTCTGTCTCTACTTAGTGCCCAGGGATAAATGGGAGATGAATAAAATAATCTAGGTACTGTGACGACACTTTGTTAAGAGCGATTGATTTGATTTGATACTCCCATTTAAATAAGCTTCCTGGGACCTCTCGTCTAATCACTTCTGTTATAATAATAATATAATAATAATAATAATTTTTATTTTCAGACTAAGTCCATACTTTTGCATACATTATTTATTACATTAGTTTTTATTTAAAATATTAGTAAAACAATTCTAATTCAATTTAACAAGACTCGTATGAACCCCTTCATAATTTTGGAGTCATATTTGTCTGCAATAATCTTTAGAATGCTATTAGTGCTGTCTCGCACTCTTCTTAGCAGAGAAGCAACTCTCTTTCGAATGATATGTATTTTATAATTATTTTGTTTATTTATAGCATAACGGGGATACAAAAGCCCAAAACTAACAAAATGAACGAAGCTTTAATAAATAAACAAGAACTTGTTAGGCTCCCCTAGGTTGCAAGTAATGGATTAAGAACCAGTGGACGCAACAGTTTGACACTGTTGGACAGTGGGCGAATAGGATCATCATCACTCTATACGTTCGACTCGACGCTGCCTGCGTGAACTGTTTCTTGCAGTTTAATAAATTCTAGCTAAACACGAATATCAAGCATCGCGGTTATTTTCCGGTGTCTGAGATTTAGTCTTAAGTGAATCAACAGAGTTCGAAGAAATGTACACTACATTTTACTATTTAGCATATTTATCATTTTACATAGTCAAAACAAGTACTTATACGCAAACGCAATATATATAGCGCAAAGTATAGTGCTGAGTGCTCTCTGTCATACATGAAGAACATACCTTCTAAGTATTTAGTAGGTATTTTCTATTATTAGTTTAGCTCTCAATCTTGACGAGCACAAAGTGAAGTATCGCTTTCACAGCCCTCCGAAAGATTTGTCCACCAAGTCATGAGGATCAAGCTATGTCGGACCTAAAAAGAAATTTACGACGATGAACCTCCGATCTTTTTGGTTTTCGATTTTAGTTACAATACAATAATAACAAAACTAATAGACACTGATGAGACAATATACGAGGATACAGTCGATCACACTACGGCACGCGCCCACTCGATCGTCCGCTCAGTTAGCCAAGAGCTGCCGCGCTTTCTTTATAATTTTACGTATGTACAAAATAGAAGGTGAGTCGTTCATTTAAGGCTATTTTAATAATTGAATGATTATTTTTAAATCCTAGCTTAAACCCTAAAAAATAGTATCGTAAGACATTTTCAGTGATAAAGTTAATAAATCATTTATTTCGGATTTTTAAAATTTTATACCTATATTCGGGTAATACAGTCCGTTGACACCCATTGTCCGCTTTGTTTTTGTTCTTCACCAATCTTTTCTTTTATTATTCATAGATGCCGAAGTCACGCCCTAGATCAACAGATAAAGCAAAATAGTCTTCTGACACTCTGGTAGAAGCAGAAGATCTTATAAAACAAGGAATGTTAATGAGACAAACTGCCAAATCAATGAATTCGAGTATTCAAAGCGGTTGAAAAAGCAAACCTTTTCTAACCCACGCCTTGGAAAGCTTCCTGTATTTAGTCCCGAAGTGGAGAAGACTTTAGGAGACCGAATAAAGGTCCTATCCAAAATTTTCTATGGATATACTGCAATACAGATTAGAAAAATATCATACCAGTTTGCAGAAGAACAGCAGCTGAATCATAATTTTGACCTTAGTTCAAGAATGGCTGGGCGTGACTGGTTAGTGGGTTTTTTAAGAAGAAATGTCATTTCTGTTAGACCACCCGAAACCACCAGTATAGGTAGGATTATAGCTTTCAACAAAACAAAGAAGTACAGTCATTTTATACATTCCACCGTACAAGATCATGGTTAGATTTTGGCCCCTAAAGGACAGGCGATGAGTTTGGTCACAACAAGGAGATGAGGTATCGATGCACTTCGCGTGGACAGGGGGCACATGCAGGCTGCAGGCAGGATGGGTTTCGCCAGAAGGTTATGTATGCGATAACTGCTGAAGATGAGATGACTCTCAATACCCACACGATGACCACAGTTACCCGCACGTGACGATAATGGTGGTCAAAGCAGTTTTTTTTAAGTTAAATTACTACCAAATTATAATTCACAAACTAAAAAGACTTTTCAGACTGATAGTTTAATAAGCATAGTAAGTACAACTGTAGTTACAATAAAGCCTACTTAATTAACTTTGATTTTTTCTTGATTCTTGCTTAAGTGACTCCCATTACCCCCTCGTATGCTATAATATCGAGTTCGAGTCGAATCCAGGGTTTGTGTAGTCATACCTTAATACAACTGTATAATTGGAAAATCATATTATTTGACGTTGATAGTTAAATTGAACATTTTTATTAGATTCTTCTCAGACAGTATTACATTTTGTTTTTTTGTTTAATTCTATCTGATACCTCTACAGTTAAGTGTGCTTTACTGCTGTAATAGATGTAAATAAATTTACTTATTTCTATTTAAAGCGCGACTAACCTCGTACGAACTCGGAATAGGTAAGTAAACACTTAATTATTTTAACTTGGATGTATGAGGTGATCATGTATTTCACGTTTATCGAAAACTTCTTTTAACCATTATTTTGATCTATACTGAACTATGAACGTGAGGTGTGTGGTGTGTGTGTGTGCGTGCGTGCGTGCGTGCGTGCGTGTGTGCGTGCGTGCGTGCGTGCCTGCGTGCGTGCGTGCGTGCTTGCGGGCGGGCGTGCGTGTGTGTGTGTGTGTGTGTGTGTGTGTGTGTGCGGTCACAGATAAGGTAATAGTTACTGGTGCGATAGTCGAGTAGTACTGAGTGGGTAATACATATTTTTTCCACATAAATATGTCTATTTACAGGTCCATGTGTTTCTGTGTATGATATAAATTCACAGGAAAATGTACACGTACAAAAAGGTATGTTTATCGATGTTCTAGAACTCACAGTAGATACTCGCCGATTAACATGTTCTACAATATTATTCTATAGTAAATATTATTTTAGATCTGTGGTGTAGTTACGATGACAACTTGCATTTCTAATGTAATAAAAGCTATTAAGTTTCTTGTATAGCATAGCATCTAGCTAGCTTAATTAACTCAGTTTTATTCCCTAGCTACAAGTCCGTTTAATGACCTGAATTGATTTATATCCTAAAGATTTAAGTACTTATATTAAGATCATAATTATTTTATGGAAATCTATAAACATTTATACTAAAATGGTAAGATTGGAGAATAAAATATGATTCACTGCTTTGAAATAAAATAAAACTGGCAAAACATTTGCTAGTCACAAGTGGCGCCTATTGGATTATTTAATTGGGTAGTAGTTTTTATAACTTAAATACTTTTATACTTTTTCAAACATTATTGTTAGCCATTGTAAAAAACGTCTTATGACTGTTCTGTGTTAGTGCACTGTAAATTGTCTCTTATTATTATGTACCTGGCTATTATATAAAATACTTAAAAATATTTATTTATAGGTAAGGAATAGGAATTAGACACGGATTCAAGGAGAAGATGAACGTAAACCTAAATCTTACAAAAGTCAGCTTCAGGTCAAGCTTTGTCAGGCTAGATTTGATACCGTACAGTTTTTTATTTAGAAACTAAGGCATTTAGAAACATCTAACGGATAACTTACTTCAGTTTTTCCGAAAGTCCATTCGATATCTACGTTATCGGTGACTCTTTGAAAAGTGTTTGACATTGTCGCTATGAGCATGTTTAACACGATAATAACCGATATGACTTCGAAGCCTGAAAGATAAAATTCAAAATTATTGGTAAATCTTTTATACTAAATAATGACACGATCGGAAAACAGTATCGAACTAATAATGGTTCGTAGCACTCGGTAGCACGTATCGGAGACAGTTAAGTGGGCAAACCAAAAAAAATAATTGAAACCTGATGAAGAAATGTCTGGATCTCAGAAATTGCCTACGATAAAATCACATTTCGGACTTACATCCAAAACAGAAATATCCAATTCGTTCCGTGTAAGCATGTCTGTTTTCGCGATATTTTTCTGAATGCTTCGGGTCCCTGGTGTTCTCTAGCACTACATCAGCACTTTCCAAAGGTGCCATACAGAAAAGAGACCAGAATAGAGTGTTTAAAGTATCAGATAAACTTGTGAATGAAGACACCTGGACAGAAGCAAAAACTTCGTTATATAAGTAGGTATTTAAGTTTGAAAGTGTAAAAGTATAAAGTTCAATAACAAAGCTACATTGTGAATCATGGGACTGCTGTAAATGTTTTGCATAGGCAGATCATCCGGTTTTTGTTCAAGAACTAATGTAAAGTAACCGTAAATGTTTCTTTGTTAGCTGCAATGATCCGTGAAATAGGCTGCAGACAATATGAACGAATGATTAAATGTGAAAGCTCTTGTTGGGTCGAGTAACTACTGGCTTTACGGCTGTGATGACACATAATTCACGCCTACGATAAATTGAAGAAAAGGGCTCTGTACTTAACATGTTCCTGTGGTAATTAACAAAGTAGTAAGACTGAAAAGTTGGTAATAATAAATAATTTTGTGCAATAGTAGCTTGATGTATATCCAATCTTCATGTTTGGAGCAGAATAAAAGTATGTAAGAAGTTGATAAGTAGAATGAAACACGAATATCAACTTTACGGTAAAGTCTCCAGAAACTTTTTAATTCACCGCGTCTAACGTTTTTAATTCAAAATGTTTCTAAGATATTAAAAGTCTGTTACTGTTGATGAAACGTTTATTTAAGGAGGCTATAAGCTTATAACATTAAGCTATGACTAAGTGTAGAAACAGACCAGTAAATACACACGTTAAAGTAAATACACAATTTGGGAAAGTAAGTTATAACACAAAGTCAATTACACCGTCCTTTTCCGTAAAATGAGCTTAATTTGGACCAGAGTCCTAAAAGCTCCTAAACTCTAAGTATGAGAGTTAACACACATTTCGAAGATTCTGGGCCACCAGAAACAAAGATCATATTTACTTTGAAGGATCTCAGTCACTAAAAAGCTACTGCAGCTGTGAATTTTATTACCTATTCACTAACTCTGTAAAGCTTCTGTTTTAGAATGAGATGTATAAAATATTATAGTCTCTACGTCCATAAAAACCGTTACTGTAACTCAGGGTCAAAGTTTTATTGAGATGAAAATTATATTTTAAAGTTCATATGTTCTTAGAATGCTAGACATTATAATATAATAGAGTTGCCCGGTGGCTAGAAAATACGAGAAAAGTTTTTATTTTGCTGCCTTGTTAAATAATTAGAATATAATACCCTGATATTTAAGTTTCATTCCCTAATTTTTAGACAAAGCCAAGCCAAGCCTCCATCTCCCATTTATGCCAAGACTCCACGGCGTAAGTGCACAATTTTAGGATTGAACTGAACTTGGATTTCAAAGCCGTTCGCAACCCTAGACAATATGGTTAAGGAAATATGGTTTTAAAGTAGAAAGCTTTGAATATTTACCTGGACTGTTTTCATTCCGAATTCGTCTTCGTACACCATGCCTTCATAGTATTGGTATAAACGAGCGAGTCCCGCAGCAAAGGCGCTTATAATGATTGCAAATACTATTATGTACTTGTAAATATCGATAGTCATTTTTCCTAACGATACCTGTGGAATATCTGTTGTGTAGGTCAATTGTACAAGTAAGTGTGTATCTGTTTCTTTAACATAATACCGTCATTATTAGAGTGGTCAGGCAGACGGGTATTAAAGTATCTGTATACAGTCAGCAACGAAAGGGAACTGTTTAATGAAACTTTATTTATTTATTATGAGTTAATTACAACCTTACTATAACGACGAATGTACAGAAACGACGTTAAAAGTAAAATAATGATTCTTTTATCAATAAAATACTCATGTAAATACTATGGTGCGTCATATGGTTGTCAACTACACAGCAGGAGCCGCTGGGGGCCAGTACTTCCATCTTATAGGAGAGTGCACGTGTAGCGTTACTGACATTATGCAGTTTTCTTATACTGCCAATAACCCGCAACGTGACGCCACGCATTTGCTTACTCGCAACACCAGTGGAAGACCACCCGTAACCATAGGCTTCGGTAACCACTGACCCTTGCATGGCCTAATAGTCTATTGCATAAAAAAATCTATTGCTGAATCAATTCAAATCAATATGGATAAAGCAAATGTCGAGAGAAAATGTCCAACGAAGTCGGAGATTCGTACCGTTATTTTACTACATAAATACATTTTTTTTTAAATAGGTACATAGGTAACATAGGTACCTATAATGTTTATAAACATTATCTATATATGTAACCTATTAGATACTCCGTAAAACTTATTGTCTATATTTATAATCTGGCTTTAATTTATGTTACTAAATATATATATTAATATTATAATGTATACAGTATTAGACACTTAGTTACTGCATATAAATACATACAACTTAATACTTACTTGATAACATTTCGTAACTTGATATTTGTTAAACTTTAAAAAATTAATATTATGAATAGATATACAGTTAATTTCATGATCTTTATTTCTAACTGACCTAAAAATTGTTAGTAAATATTATAATAACTGTACTACTAGCCACACAACAATTAAGATGCAATGATGTACCTACCTATTATGTAAAACTGTCCGAGTGCAATGTACTTCCACAGACAAACCGATTTTTCGGTTTTGTGGAGCAATATGTAAACTTATGAAATGGTTCATGAATAAAGACTTTTATCTATCTATCTTATCAAGTGAAAGTCGGGCGATGTGTCTCCGCGACATGTCCTCTAGTGAATACATGGCTTAAAGTCAATCCTTTATTACATAGAATTCCTTAAAAAATACTTTAAATCGTGTTCTTTTTAAACTAAAAAAAGTAGATCAACACAATGTCACCAATTGCTTTGCCGAAAATAAAACAAATAATATTTAAAAATAAATACTACCCTGTAAAGGTAAAGGTATCACAGTTGTTGTTGAAGTTGCTAATCGGTTTGACCGACTCCCCCCCCCAAGGAAGTTTGGTGACTTTCTTTACCAGCAAGCAGCTATGTAGGAGGTAACTAGTAGTTCGGTGTTGAGAAGAAAATACTTTTAGTTTGCAATTACTTACATTTGGTGACGTGACCAAACATTATTACTTTTAAATAAGTACTGGTATTTGCGTAAAGAAAGGAATTATAGGTAAAAATAACATTCTATCAGTTCCACGGATTCGGCTTAACGTGTTCTGATTTTATTATTATTATTGAATGAGCATTGAGCCCTTACTTACTTTATATACCGGTAGAATGGGGTGATTAGGGATCAAGAGGTGAATAGGGACAAGATTTCGACGCTCACTGTTATTAATTCCTAGTTCGTTTCAATTTCTCCTATTTTTTGTATAATAGAATATATAAATTACTAGCAGCGCCCCGCGGTTTCACCCGCGTAAGTCCCGATCCCGTGGGAATATCGGGATAAAAAGTAACCTATATGTTAATCCAGGTCTTCAGCTATCTACATACCAAGTTTCATCGCAATCGGTTCAGTAGTTTTGGCGTGAAAGAGTAACAAACATCCATCCATCCATCCATCCAAACTTTCACATTTATAATATTAGTGGAATTTTTACAAAACTGAATAGCTTTGTCATTGGCAGTAAAATGAAAAAAAGTACAATTGAAGTTAACCTCTCCTAGCGTCAAATCGCCAAATATTCCAGTGCTCGAAATTTTGCCCTTATAATTTTATTTGACAATAACAGAAGACGGTTGCGTGTTGCAAACGTTGTTTAGTAATTGAGCTATCATATCAACAAAAGTAAGTCTCAATAATTCTTGAGTAATCAATGTTTTTTGAAAAATTGGATAAACATGTAAAATCTCTTGTTTTTGGGGTGAATGGGGACGTCGCGGGTATGAATAACAACGAAAGAGGGGTGAATTGGGTGAGCAAAAGTAGAATAGGAACGACTTACGTATGAATAGGTATAAGTTTCTAGAGCTCTCACTCTAGTATTAAATTATTTTGTAAGTGTATCTACACTAATGTAATTTTAAATCTAGATTTTTATGCACATCTGTACTTTATTATTAATAATTAATTATTAAGTACTTTAGTTTATTTTTATTTTGAAATATTTAGAAACCTTTATAATACCTATTTGCTTTAAGTAATAAATTTAAGTATAAAATATACAACTCTATGCTTTTACCGGTACATTTTTTTTCATCTAACCTAAAAAAGGAAGTACTTAGATAAAGTAAAAAATAATTATTATAACAAAGGAGTTCCAACTCTAGCGAATTTCCTATTTGTCTATTTACCACAATCATTTTAATCGTAAGATTAAATGCCAAAAATAAATAAAACCAAGATTTCGATCACTATTTATTTTCGATCACTTTCAGAATCTGTGTCTGTAACATTTATTTTAAACTATCAATGTCACTTCATCAATAAGGTGGTCGAGTTGCATAGTTTTGTAAATAAGGTACAATTAAAAAAAATAAGGTCATTTGTCATTGTAGCTGTCACTTTTGTCCATCTAATTTAAAATCAGACTATACACATAAACTCAACACATAAATTAAAACAAATCACTGATTGATGATTTATGATACTTCTGTATAGACAAAAGTTTTAGGTTTTAGTTAACAGGTCGCGGTGAAATATAATAAGCAATAGTGCTTTTCACCGCGACCTGTTCTAGCCAATAATTGCCCATGGGGAAAACAGCGTTCCTTTAAATCTACCCCACTTAAAGGTCAGTCCCTGTGCTTTATTTATAGGGACTGCAAACAATAGTGTTAAAAAAGTTAAAACTATACGAACTATATGATATTATTTCAAAGAAATTTATCTTGAAGCCTACTTCCATTACATAAACTTAATGATAGCAGAATCCGTATTAAAATATTATAATTATTTAATTCGTTTAATCATACCACTACTACTATAGTCATAGACCCCAGTCGAGTTTTGAATTATTTTAATTTGCGATTATCGCCTAAATAATCCGTCCAAATAATATGCTGTAAAGGACAAAGTTTATCTACATAAAATTGTCTTGATGATGAAATGGCTTTTGTTACGTACATAAATGACGTTAAGTCCAATATTTTTTTTTCCAAAATACCTATTTATGTAGGACCAATATTTTTGTAGAGCATTGTATTTTCGTATCACTAACCATTATGCTTGCGCATGCGGATAAAGCAGTTGGGATGCGGGTTCCTCTTCCGTAAAAAACGCTTCAGCTTTATTATTATTTTTTTTTTTAATTAACAATACTAGTAACATGGGTCACATATTACTAGTATTCTTGTTAATCCCTCCAGCTAAGCTAAATGCTTGTGTTAGGAGTGGGTTCACGCCGGTAGTGCACTGGGTGGGGTTCAAACCCGCAACCACTTGATCGAAAGACCAACGCATTAGCCATTACGCTACCGCCACTTAACAAGTATAGAAAGCTTGTACAGGTATAGAAAAAATCTTTCATCAGATGTGGTACAATCGGATGAAAGGTTTATATTTTTGAAGTGAAAACTTCTTTAGCGGCGTCGTGCACTTTTTGGGATGGGTAAAAAATGTTCAACTCGCGTCAGGACACGTGACCCTGATCGAAAATGTGTCCGACTTTCATATATTTAAAAAAAGATTTTTACGCCATCTGTGGATTCTGCGCGATACTACTGTAGTTTGATATATACTAATTATCTATATAATAGTTAAGGCAAATTTCACAGATAGCGCAATTTTAATTTCGACTTTTTACAATATTTACTACAAGCATTTATTTTTTTTTACTTTTTTTATATGTTAACCTCTTTCATTGTTGACCGTACTCACCAGATTAGTTTAAATGTTTGCATAAAGCGGACTCATGGAACAGTAAACCCAAAGAAGGAGATCTAATTTGAATACAGGTATGTTAGCTATATTTTCTAACGAGGGCATTCTAATATAGAATCAATGCAGCATTTAAATGTATAATCAACATACCTGTAACGGCCCTAAATGGTAGTTTAACTGGCACAGGAACATAAGTCGGAAGAAGGCGAATATAGTCGCCAAGCAGAACGTGCCCTCAGCTAGCAAGGTGGAATCGTGTTGGTTCCAATACTTGCGTTCTGTGTAATTCGAAAGGTTAAATTATTTGTTTGTTATTGTTAACAGTTATCAAACATAGTTTCAAAGCATTCGTAACTTGTTTTTTAAGATATCGAAGCGTTTATACGTAGAAGCGAATCAATAATAGTTAAAAATAAAACAAAAAAATCTTTGTTATATTTGCAGAGTATTGTTATTGTATTTGATTATAAAAGGAAAACAAACAACAGTTTAACGGTAGTAGTTAAACGTAGTTCTATAAAACTTTGATTAATTGAAAGCAGTAACCCTAGTATATGAAGATAATGATATTATTATCAATAATAATCATACACAAGGGTTCATACCTGTTCTAAAACTAGTGGATAGCCAGCCTAAAATAGTATTATTTGATGAAACATCAATAATTTTTAAAGTTGATAGACGCGCCAGTAGCTTTGACGATGTACATAATATTGTGGCGACTTCCACATACAGCAAAAAGAAACATACTCCAAACATCATCTATAACCTACTAATCCTGCATCGCGCTATGAGAGTTCTCGCGCTGATTAGTATATATACAACTTCCCAACATCAACCGTTGGGCCGCGGCCCGCCAGGCATGATCACCTCGCCTGGTCGGAGGATCCTCCCTTTGTGTTGGAGGGACATGACACCCGTTCCTCCACAGTGGTGACCCCGACGTGATTGGAAGCAGCCTTCATGGACCAGATCAGCAGCATCATCATCGACACCATCGTTCACACTCCTACAGCAATGAGCGGTAATCAAGTCTCAGCCATCCTCGGCCTCAACAGGGATACCACACGCCTGCAGCGTCCGCTCCAGCCTGGTTACCCCTACGGCCTCATCAGCGTCTAGGCACAGCATACTGCACCTACGGTCCACGTAAGAAGAGCATCTCTCTCCCGTCTACGCAGCAGCCAGCCACTACGCAGCAACCGCCCCGACTCACTGGGGACTTCACCGCAGCACCGCACGCGCCCCGACTCACTGGGACCAGCGGACTTTAGCCCCGACTCACTGGGACCAGCGGACTTTAGCCCCGACTCACTGGGACTAGCGGAATACAGTTCCGACTGACTGGAACTTGCGGCACTCAGTTCCGACTCACCGGAACTACTCACTACTGGCCCTGGCACGCTCCTTAATAGAGCATAGACAGATGACTCATCAAGATATCGACCTCCGGTCTTGGAGGAGAGTGATGTGGCGACTTCCACATACAGTAAAAAGAAACATACTCCAAACATCATCTATAACCTACTAATCCTGCATCGCGCTATGAGAGTTCTCGCGCTGATTAGTATATATACAACTTCACAACATCAACCGTCGGGCCGCGGCCCGCCAGGCATGATCACCTCGCCTGGTTGGAGGATCCTCCCTTTGTGTTATAGGAACATGATACCCGTTCCTCCACAATATTATTCATCTAGTACATGGTTGGTTTACTGCCAACAATTTAGTGTTAAATGGGAAAAAAACTAAATGTATAAAATTTTCGTTGCCCAACGTTAGACACAATTAATGCCAAGTTTTATTAAATAAGGAAAAGTTAGATTTTGTCAATGAAACTGTTTTCCTAGGGATTACGCTACTTATCATCGCTTTCAAAGCGGCTGAGTTCTGCAGCATATGCTGTAAGGAAAGTCCGCCAATTAACAGACATAGATACTGCAAGACTTGTTTATTATAGTTATTTTCAGTTTCATGTCCTACGGTATTTTGTTGTGGGGGTGTGCTGCAAATATAGAATATATATTCATTCTGCAGAAAAGAGCTATCAGAGCCATTTATACTCTACGTAGTCGCGAATCCCTTAGGGAACTATTTAAGGAAATTACCATCCTGACGGTGCCTTGTCAGTATATTTATGAAAACATTATGTATGTCAAAAAAAATTGCACCTATTTACTCAACGATGTGAAAGACAATTACATTACTAGAGACAGAAATAAATTAGTACAACCAAAATTTAGATTAACAAAAGTGCAAACGTCTTTCAGGGGGTACTGTATTAAATTATATAATAAAATACCTCCTAATATTCTTCAACTAAATGAGGAGAAATTTAAAACTTGCATTAAACGCACACTATGTTAACAAGCATATTATAAACTAGACGATTATTTAGCTGATAAAAATGCTTGGCTAAATGCTGGTCGTGCTCCACAGCCACATTGTAAATGAGTGGTGGTCTTAAGAAATATGAATATTCACTTGTTTAGTAGTTTTTATCTGACATGTTATTTATTAATAATTTAATCATTATTATTGACATTGTTAACTTTGCAAAACATTGACATTATCTTATATTTTGACACCAATTTATATGTTACATTTAGTAAATTTTGAATTGTACATGTGAGAACTGTGTAGTCAATAACATATTAAGTTAATTTGCTATGTTGCCTGGCAGTTCTGAGTATGCCGTGTCCGCTTAGACGCCCTGCCGATGGTGGCGTTGGTGGCGTGCGTGTCGGGTCGTTCGACTCCCTTTGATATCAATTGATATCATATGGTTGAAGTGGACGATGGCTGGCGCGTGCGTTATGCTCGTGAACGAGTGCCGTTGGTTGGGACTGGCCATTTCTGAACTGCTATTTTGCGCGATTGTATATAGTTTAGAACAATACGTTACATTGTCCTCACATTTAACTTGCGCATATAAGCAATGTAACCAGTGATATGTAAAAAACATGTTGAAAAAGAGTGTCCTTGGAGTTTCTTGCCTGTTCTTCTCCACTGGATCTACGAATTGGAACAGGCAACTAGCTGCACGACTGACTTAGTCTGACTGACTACTACTCCTGGCAATTCAAAAATACCCATAATGGCTTAGTTGAAATAAATGATTTTGATTTTGAAAAATTACCCTATAGCTGTAGACAACGCCATGTAAACTGTGGCGTTACCCCTCGTTCGCATAGTGGAAGGCAGACTTTAGGAGACTTTAGGAGCCTTTGAAAACATTACGGAGGTAGACATAGGGGTGACTTCATAATGTTCTTTTAAATAATTTAAGTAAGTGATAACTAATTTCTATTACACCTATAAACTTCTGAAATAGTAATAAGGATCAAACGGAGATCAAATTTAAACTGAAATCGGAACGTGAAGCGAATTACGGCTTTTTGAGTAATTATGTAATATTGACTTGCATTTACAAAATTCTCACCACTATATAAAGGTTCTTGTGCGTTTACTGCTATATTGACAGCAGAGGAAGCCCAAAATATAAACGTGAGTCCAAACAACGAGAGCATTATAATCTCGGCCCAGTTCCACATTTTTGTGAAGTATCTATAAGGACCTTGCATCAAACACATGCGGATAGCAGACCATGTGTAGCCACAGACGTACAATATTAGAGGACCTTCGGCTCCTAGAAAACAGAGTACACTTAAATAAAAAGTTAAGATTTTGAATAACGTCTGGTAACTGATAAAAAAACAGGTAAACGTATTTATAATATGTACATAGGACATTCAGTAAATTTTGCATGACCTAAAAAAATTTGTTATACACCATTTTTTTTTGTTAAATCTTTTTAAACAACTCTCCACGCCATTTCTAATGCGCCTCAGACACTTCGACAGCGCTCGTACGCAGCTAGCGCTTTTTCCGGCGATGAAAAGTGTAGGTATCATAAGTGTATAATGTGTATAAGAATAATCTACTATTTTAAAGCATTATTTCTACGATTTTGAGCATAGCGGACCAAATTTATGGATATATGCATTAATTTGGCCTTTGATTAATGTTTATAATCAAAGGCATATTTTTATCCACAAAACATTTATCCCAAACCACAAATGTGTAACTATCCGAAACTCGTATTCCCGAGTCCCTTGCAATAGAATCATTTGTGACGGAACACCGTGTGGTTTTAGTCGTTTCGATTCCCACGTACCACTTCACTGGTGGCCCCGGTGGGGTGATGACCATCGTAGGTACATACTTTTCTATTTCTTTTTTATATTCGTTACTAAGAAAATCTATTAAAACTAACCTCGAAATTTTTTTAAGTTAGTTTTTATGGGTTTTCTTAATAACCGAGTGAATAGTTCTAAAATAAAAAAAAATAAGTATGTTTTAAAATTTTTAACGTGATACATTCCACCGGCCTTTATGAGAAACGGTGGTTCAAATGAAAAAAATACCTGGAAGTTCAAACAGTCATAACTTGTAAACGGATAGTTTTTTTTCAATAATTCTTTTTGTAACTGCATGCTAGAGTCATGACCTTTCAGTGATTTAAGTAAGTGTTCCATTTTCCGATACACCCTGCTTTATAGGTTAAATATTAACTGTGTTCAAAGTATATTAGAATTTTTTTCAAACTACAGGTTCAAATTTAACGAAATTTAGGAATATACTTTTTTATATTATGTCGTATTTGTCACTAAAAGTTCAGAGGGTCGAAGAAGTCCTGAATGACTTTGAGAAAAGGATGGTACAGCTTTTTTTTTTTTTTTTAATCGATTTAGCAGATATGTTATACCCTCTACAACAGTTTTATCCCTATTTGCCACCAAAGGCTGTAAAACTTTAAGGTCATGTTGCCACACGAGTCCACATAACAAACGGTCAGATAATTAATTAGTTCTTTAGGGTTTATATAAATTCAATTCATTTGTCAGTGGTTTTTCGCAATTTTTTTTCTGTAGTTTGGAATTATATTCGGTGCATGACAATAGGCTAGTTATCCATTTCACGTGTCAGACACAATGTCCTCGGTTCGCTAATTCATGCTAGGTCCTCCAAGAAGTTTATCATTTTACGGATGGCTTCTCCTTCGGGAAAAAAAAGGATGATGCTTATATTTTATTCTTGTGTAATAAAGTTAGATAATTTAGAAGATTTTTTTATTTACGGCGTAAGAAAGCAAAGAGTGAACCTGTGTTCGGCGGTCCTCGTTTTTGTCCTGATTTATCTTGATTAGAAATATAGAAGACCAGAGCGAGGAATACGAAGTAGGCCGCAACATGAGTAATCAATTTGTTCAACGGTATTTGCCAATGTGTTACGAGGCGATGACGAGGCGCTATCTGCGAACAGCCTAATTAGATATACACTCTCCTTACCTGCTTCGAAGCAAAATGAAAATAATATACCCACCATGCATACAAAGAGAATAATTGGCACAATGAACACTCGCTTTAGAACTATGAAGGCTTTTGTTAGTATCGACTTGCTTCTCCAATTGTGCCAGTCGCCGAGCCAGTACGACTCGAGTACCTGCAGTTATTTAAATATATAATTAAGTTACAAGGCATTTATGCCATTTGTAATTATTATTTGGTCATGTAAATGTCTTTACCTGTTGAGTGTTTGGATGGGCAACAAATTCTTTTTGTTTGCAATCCACAGCCATAAGGAGTCTTGGCAGAACGAAGTGGCGGCGACCTTCACAGCCCGTTGTCTGTTTTAAGATAAATTCCACTTCTTCTGAAGTACGGCAGCAACCTGTAATCGAAAAGCTAATGTTAGGATACATCACTTTTGAGTTTCCGGAATTCAAAACGTCTTAAGCAGTTTAAGTATGACTTCACCTAAGAGGTCAACCGCAAATGTGCTGACATCGTCTGCTAATTGCAGATACGCTGCAGCTAATTGTCTGTACGATGCGGCGTTGGCTGCCAGTTCTTCAGTTAACCGGAACGCACTCAAGATAGGGTCCGATGAAACGTGAATCAGATACGCTGGGGAGGCGATAGCTCGGTACACAGAGAGGCGGGAGCTACTTATATACAAGGCATCGTCGTTTAACAAGGAATTTCTAAAAATAGAATAACGTTGCATGAGCCTAACGGTGTCGAAAGTGTAAATCAAGCTTTAGAAAATAAAATAAGGGACATGCTTGGGCTCAGTGAATGAAGTCTCTGAGACATTTGTATAGTCTGAGTATTGTTGAGATTGTCAATTTATTAAATGCTGTATAAATGACATATGATCTTTAATTGCCGTCACTCACTTTCTAAATCTATAAGAAATTAGTTGAAGCAATTTTTATTACTAAATCTAAATAATACTTTCGAATCGTCGACAGAATATTTTATTTTTTGTAAATCTTTATAGAATACAACAACTGATAGATTAATTCACCCAGATTTATGAAGAACAGGCCCATTCCATTTAAAATGAAATATGTTATCATAGCCGGCAGAAAAACGGACGTTAACATCAATAGATATAATTAAAAACTGTAAATATAAAGTAATATATTACTGCAATATAAAATTTGAGAAAGTGAATAAATATGTAATCTAGACAGTCTAAAAGTAACCCGCATTAACTCACCTACAAACAGTGCAAGGACAGTTGGGTACATGAGGTCGAGTGATGGTGTGCCCACGTCCGATTAAAAGCATCACGATCTCGTAGTGTCCCATCTGAGCAGCTAGAATAAGTGGTGTCACATGAGAAGGAAAATCAGCCGAATGTGTAGTCCCCGCGAATTCTAACCCAGGTGAGTTCTTCTGCTGGGCATCTAATAACATCACTGTAAAAGCAACACACCTACAATACACTCAAATTGTCATATACGGTAGGTAAAGTGAAAGCAAGCTTGAGAACAACTTTACCCAATATCTTAATACTGTTATCTCGTACGGCATGTAAGACACTGTCACCAATTTCCAGATTCGGGTACTTTAAGAGAAATTCGACCATTGCCTCTGATCTGTTCTGTACAGCTATGTGAATTGCCGATATACCCTAAAAGGTTAAAAGTCATTTATGTATATTTCGTATACATATAAATGTATAAACTAACTAACTTTAATAAGAATAAATGGATTGTTGACCTGGAAATTAACGCAGTTTATATTCAATGCCAGATGATCCTCTAGATATTGTTGAACCGCACTGACGTCATCCTCAGACACGAGTTGAAAAAACTCTTCCTCACTGGGATGCAACTTTGGTAAATGAATGCACTCTCTTGAAATAAAGTGATTGCTTTCCTTCCTTTCATTGGGCTTAAAATAAAACAGAAAATTATACCTCTTTGGATAGTTCCAAGTTTAATATTCTACCTTCCCAAAATTACACTCGTATTACGGCAGTATTTACCAGTTCCAGTTTGTCGTATGACCCGGATTGATGTCTTGAAAGTCGGATTTTGTTTATTGTAAGAGGTTTGCTTCTTTTGATATAAGGTGAACTAGATTGATTAAGAACATTGTAGCTGACACTTCTTGAACTTTGGAAATGACCTTGATGTACCATTTTTGGCGCAGAGAAAGCCTTTCTTTGAGTGTAATATGTGTTCAGTTCCTGACTGAAACTTCGTGTACGGTTTCTTGAAAGAAATGGTATCTGTTCCTGATTAGATTCAAATGTATCTTTATGTATATTTCGATTTCGTGTCCTCGACGCTTCGGATATTTTATCTTCATGAACTGGGATGCTCGGTAATGTGTGGTTTTCGATTGATTCCGATGGGATTGTTGACGGTGAGGTGAAGCCATAGTTTTCAACACGAGACATTTTAAAACGGTATCATATATCCAAATTTTTACCTTTTTAGACAAGGCACAAGATTATAGCTATAAGTTTTCTATAATATAATGTGTCTACAGTGTCTACAATAATTGAAAAATTGTGATAGAAGTAGTAGTTCTTGATATTTGTAAGTATTGAATAAAGGTGGTCTTAACTTTCTATCGCTACGTATCTAAACATCAAATTACATTTGACAATACTTATTTTGGCGTAGGATATATGAAATGTATTAAATAAGAGAATACTTTTCAATATCCATGTTTACATTTCTGAAATAGTTTGACAACCATTGTCATTGTCCAATTATTTTCTTTTTCTATATAATTTAATGTGAATTTAATCATATTTATAAAGAGGTGATTAATATATATTTTTTTTTCAAGTTAATAGTTTTCCTACGACGTCTACTCTGTTGTAATGTTTAACTTTACTGGTTGTCATGAGGTTTTTTATTTTCACTATACATCGTGTACAGCAATGTGAAGTATGAATAGGATCTCATCAGTATCTGAAAGGAAAAAAGGAAATTACTTCCTACAGACTTACTCAATAATCCTTAATAATATTAAAGGTAACTAAGATAAGACAAGATACTTACAGCTGAATAAGTGACAAGTGTGATATTCGTGAAACCCATCGCCGTAAACGCAATAGGTTTTTGCGCTCTGAAAGCAGAAATGAATTGTGGATTGCAATACCAGTAGATAAATACTTTTTACGTTGCGTGTAGACAACTGACCTCTGAATAAGGAAAAGCAGGGCGCGTCGGCACCGGGGATTAGTACGGTACCAGCTACTATTGTACGACGCGGCTGCCACATCTGCGTTCTATACGAAATACATATTTAACTTATTACAAATATAAATATAGTTCCCTTTTTTTTTTCTGTACTCCTGATAACATGTTTGCAAAATTTCATGATGACCAATTGAGTACTCAGGGCGTAAAAGCGTAACAAACTAACTGACATACGCCTTTAGAATATTAGTTAGTAATTGGATCGTAACAAGCCATTCAGTAAAATCTCAAATCTTGAGAGCTCCTGTCATCTGTTTTAAATGATTAGGATCACGCTCAAATTGGGATAAACCATAGATTTAGATCTACAATATGAAATTTCTTAATATTATTAATCTGTGTATTTTATACAACCATATCTTAACCATGCAGTATCTACATTTCTACATTTTAATTAAAAAACAAAGGAAAACTGAAGAACAACAGCAATATATGATTGCACGGCTGGCACTAGTTTAAGTTGTTACATAGCGAACTCTCATTGAGTTGAGTGTTGTGCATTCGATCCTAACATACACCTATGACAACTATTCGTGCTTCACAAATGATAGTTCTGAATCTGCATGGACCTACTTGCGTAAATAAATACAAAAAATAAACTAACCGCATGAAAAATTTCATCAGCGTACCAACACAACATTCCAATTTGAATTAGTGCCGATCCCAAAAACAGTTTATTGCTCACAGCCAGTAACGGTTCCAATAACTGAAAAATGATACAAATTAAATCCGTAAACATCTAATTACAAAATTAGAATAGTGTATCCATACTTTTGCAGAATTAGGAGGAAAATGCGGCGAAATTGTTAGGATGTATATGTTATAACCTAAATTTATGAATTTATTGTGTTATACGACTCTTCTACTTTAGGACCGCTTATAACAATAAGTAATCTTATTCGGTAACTAAATGAAGGCGACTGACGAAAAGTCTGTTATTACAAATACCGATACATAAATTCGTTTCGTAAACTATTACCATAGTAGTTCACACGGCCTGACAAAGGAAGCGGTCACTGGTGTCTATAACACTCGCAATAATGAAGATCGTTAGCGTTACAGTGGTATTGATTAAGGGCAGTTTTCTTTGGAGTTGAGGTGCCATATCATTTTTTTTTGTGGAATCATCAACATAATTTTTATTATTCGAAATGAATACTTACCATGATAACAAACATTACGCAGCAGATGTTAACAGAGCTCATCATTATGTTCACGAAGTTAGACAAGGAGAAAGCGGTTTCTAAATCGTTGCAGTATCTGAATTATTGAAGAGAGGTTTTAAAAGCTGGTGAATATCACAGTTGGTAAATATAGATTATACATAGATAGTTTTTTTTTCAGTTTTTCATATAGTTAAACAGGCGCTAAGTAATGGCGGTTTTATGACTAAGTGATCTCTTCTAAACGAATAAGCGGTGCCTCATGTTGTACTTAGTATATTTTCTGTCTGTCTGTTAATGAAAACTGGGTAGTGTGGACAAGGCAGACAAACAAAATGTCAAGCGATAATGTCCCACGAAGTCGCAGAGACATACCACTTGAAATTCAATATATAATAGTCAATACATGGCAACACAGATAGAGTGGGAAACACAGAGAGTTGCAAAATTTTTCTGATGATCTTAAAGATCATAATGAACCTCGAATCCTTTCTTAAGATAGAAAGGTAGATTTGTTACTTCTACTTGAATAATAGTAGTAGTAGTGTATAATAATATGATATAAGTTTTTCAACAAGAGTATTTAATAATTCAATTGCTTGTTTTTTTAAACAGCTGTAAATTTTCAGTTCATGCTCGATTAACTTACGTCACAAGTCGCTGATGCAGTTTTATGTTCGCCAATATGTCTTCGTAGTGATCTTCATTGAACCCTTCGGTATTGCCAATAGCTTCAAGCCGTCGTTGAAGGAGTCGTAACAATAGACTTATATGACTAGCCATAGCTGAGAACAAGAGGTCTGTGCCGACCATGATCCAAACACAGGTTTGGCCTACAAATGTAATGAATGCATACGTGACATCGGCATATATAAAGCTGGTTGCTGAGGCTGTGGTGATATGTAAATGCAAAATATGCACGTAAAATACACCAAAATCTATTAAATAATATTTTATTGTGTCCTGATGTGAAAGGCGTGAACAACAAAACAATTTCCTTTTAAATTTAAAATAACTACTAAACCAAAAGAAATGTAAAGGCGGCACGACTTCTATGAAACAGTACTAAGTGTGACTCTCTTTTAAATATACAACACACAAAACAATTGTGTATTTTAGTTGATTCTTTTCTAAACTAAAAAAACCGCACAAGTGCCAGTCTGGCTCGCGCACCGAAGGGTCCGTAAGCAAACAAAATTGCATGTAGATAGTTCGTCCATCTCGGGAATCGACCTTCGAAGATTTAAAGCAGAACATTCAGATGGTTAGAATCCTTACATTAAATTTTTTTTTAGGTTATCGTATTATCGTTATTAGGTTATCGTTTCCTATACATCGAAAACGTACCAGTTTCCAACTGCAAAATATTAATTTGAAAAATATGTGTGGGTATAACAACAAATTAACGACTTTCTGATTTTTTTCTTTACTTGTGCTATAAGACCTTGGTTCTCGCCAAATTTCGTGATTGTAGGCCAATAGGAAGTATCCTGCAGCTTTTGATTTACCTGCAAAATGTTAAAATTTTTGGCTTGAATGATTGCGTTGACTTAGAAGTTTGATATTTTTATAGCTTCAAGACAACGACACTTGACGTTTGTCGGACAGAACGGACAGAACGGGTTCTGTTTTCTCCTTTTGAGGAACGGAACCCTAAAAGCAAGCATCAGCCGAAAATAGATAAAAATGTTTTAACAGATTGTTAAGGGTGCGCTAGTTCATACATATTTTTATACAAACTTCAGACAGTGATTATAATTAGGTAATCACTGTCTGTCTGATTGAGATTAATAGTCCAAGCGGAATTCAATTTATTAAGTTGTTACGTTGTAAAATAAAATTTATTTAATTGGGCATTACGTAGAAGCAATACATATTATAAAACAAAGTCCCCCGCCGTGTTTGCTAAACACTAAACGGCTTTTCTTGCGGTTTTCACTAGTAGACAGAGTGATGCATGAGGAAGGTTTAGGTGTATAATTTGTTAAGATTTTGTGTAAATTGATTAAAATATGTTGATGATTGTTGAAGATGTCTCTGCCACCCGTGCGAAGCCGAAGCGGGTTGCTACTAATAATATAAAAAGTGATTTAAAAGTCAAAAGCCCACCGAAACCCATTATTTCCATAGCTATATAATGCGACTTCAGCGGCCTGTTATCGATCTTCTATATATCACAGAATGATCTTCTGATGTAGAGAGGCATGTGCGGTACACATCGCGTCGCTTTTTCAGTATGCTAATGATAAGGTGGCCTGCTTCACTCGACGAGGGACTACTAAAATTTTGATGTGGTGCTGTTTATAGCTACTTAGTATGTAAGGCCTGGAATGGGTTCGGAAAATTAAGGATCCAAACGCTAAGGAGGAAAAAGAAAAAGTTTTACTCTTTACCAGATACCTAAAGAAAACCTAGGCAACCCAAAATAGAGATAGTAAAGTGCTGAATATCTATAATACTGTTGCTGCTGAAGTAAAAAGAAAAAGGTTAAACTCTTCACTGTCCCGTGGTTGAACTAATTGTTTATAAAATGTGTCACGTCTAATCTGAGTTATAGGCCACGAGTCTCCATCATGACGACGATGTAACCTCATCCAATTGAAAAGTTAGTGATTGAATATCTTCATGTAGGTATTGTTAATAGCCATTATAAAATCAAAATATTAGAACTAGGAGTGAACTCGTTGCAAGTATCAGTTTTGAAAAAAAATGTGTGCATTTTTAGGGTTCCGTTTCTCAAACGGAAAAAAGGAACTCTTATAGCATCACTTTGTTGTCCGTCTGTCTGTCTGAAAAAATCCAAATGTCGGTCATTTGTTGTTAAATCACATAAAAAAGTTTTTTAGAACTTTTAAAAGTTGACTTTGTTGTAAATCGATGTATGGGAGAGTATTTTTAGAACAACAAATGGGTAAAAATCTTCAAGAATTGATTCCTAAGATAGACTTACTATCTATATACGAGTTTGTTTGCTTACGGAACCCTCCGTGAGCGAGTCAGACTAGCATTTTTCTGTTTTTGTATACTAACTTTTATACCTACTTCAAGTATCAAAATATTAATTAAAATCAAAGTCAATGTTGCTCTCCACTTCATAATAGATGAGACGATTATATATATTTGGAACTTTCACTGTATCAGGAAATAAAAGTTACTTGTTCTTAGAAGTCAGAGGTATAATTTATTTCCACAGTAAGTATCTCCGTCTTTTTCGTATGTAATAAAACTGACAGATGTGATTAAGTTATTAAATGTAAACACATATAATAGTTTTAAAGTGTTAAAAGATTAGACTCTTTAAGTGGTACTTGTAGTAAGTAGCGCTTAGACGTTTTGTTAGAAAAGTTAAAGTAGACTTTCACGTCAACATTTTAATGCATTAATAAGTAGTCTAAGGTACGTGACTTAACTTATAATTAACTGGCATAGGAGAAGTAAATTGTAAGTCGAGATGTAGCTCTCACCAGCGAATATCTCAAATAGATAAACCGCAACGTGGGCAATAGGTTGATGTTTATCAAACGGATACCACGATACCCAGACGTAGCCAATCTTCGCATCCTCACCCATTAATAAGCTGAACAGATACAGACCGATTGGCGTCAAATTGTAGAACCATACACCCGAGACGTTCATAAAGAAATACCCTGTAAAGATTTATTGTGATTGGTTAACATTTGTAAAATTTCTAACATTTATATGTAATAACTGCACGACAATGTTTTAATGTAAATGTTATACTTACAATGATGCGTGATGCGTAGCGCGTCGATACTCTTATTTTTAATGGTTTGCGCTTCTTTCTCCAGCGGAGGTACCGGCCATATTACCGCCAGTTCTTGAAGCAGTTGCTTGAACACATCTTTTTTATACCACAACACGAATACTTTTGCTATGCCTGTATAGTAAAACACAAAGAACTTAAAAATGCTTTTTATACAAACACATATAAATTCTATTAATCAAATTAACAGTTGTGGCTCTACATTAGGCTAATTTCATGTGCCATTAGTGCTTGATTATGTTTAGCTCTCTTTTATTAAGCTCCATTTAGCAAAAACCACACCTGTACACAGTTCTCGAAAGTAGTTCTAACTTACAGATAGACGGATACGTCAATTTTTACTTTTACACAGTTACTTACTTAAAGCACCGTAGCCAAAAGTATGGAAAAGTGGAACGACATCCTCTACTCGTGGCGAATTAGACAACGTGAGACCTATGAAGATGATTTCACTAAATACGTGGTAGCAAATGCTGCAGACAGATAATACGAACATCAGTTTTTGGCCTATATAAGCCGATGCACTGTATGGTTTTTCGAACGAGAGCCCGATGCGTCGCATACAAAATGCGCTCAATTTCAAAGATTCATTAATTTCCCGTTTTGCTTGTTCTATTGTTGATTCAGACATTTTCGCTAATGACCCTTTGTTCAAAGCAAGTCACGGACACTTTGGCTCGTATGAACCCGGTGAGTATAAGTAGAGTGTGAAGCTGATAAATAGTTTATTATTTTAAACGTGTTGATTGTAGGGCGTGTTCTATTAGTTTAAAAGTCTGATGTTCTATGGACAGTTGATCAAAGTTTTGTACGTTGATCAACTACGCCCCTATCGTTTTCTTGAAATTATTTTACTATGCATTAGACTTTATAACTATGGTACCAGTTCCAGTAGTATATAGTTAGGTAGGTACGAGTATGTACTTATGTATTAAAATTATTATATATTTTAGAAAAACTAACTAAACTAATTGTCAGGATGACATTGTAAATTGATGAGAGGATTGTATTCCATTTCATAAATAACACTATATTTGTGCACCAATTGAAATAGGCGCGATAGATAGATTTTGTTAATCAAAAGGCAGCCTTATTGATAAATGCAATCTCTTTCAGGTAAAATATGTAGTTTTACTCACGGGGATGCTCGTCTGGTGGATAGCCAATCCAATGTGGCGCCTAAGACGACGCAAAAGGTCGCTTTACACCTTGATAAAGGGCCCCCGTTGGGGCTGGAGCTAGTCGGGCGTCGCTGGAATGCATACGTGAATAAAACCATTTATCTTTAGAATTTTAGAATTAAATATTGATGGTAAGTTATTCGTTAGCTAGGGAAATGATGTTTGAAGCATCACTTAACCGTAATGTTTGACTTTGGGATTTACTTATTGTTGTTAGGAACCTAACAGCTTTGGAAGCTTGGGGTCTTTTAAAGTGGTATGGGTAATACATTTTTTCTAAAAAAGACAACGCATTAAGAATATTCCTGTGTCGCAGGGGGCTTCACAAACATTTAAACAACGGGCACAAAGAACACCCAGACTAGGGACATATATTTGTGGATCACATAGATTTTATCCACACAGTGAAAGTACCAAGAAAGTAAAATAAAGTATCCAAAACCGTCTTTTTCTGAGCAGGATAGTGTATTTTTGAAGTGAAAACTTCATTAGGAACGTTGGGCACTTTTGGTATGTGGAGTAATTATAAATTTAAAATATATATACTCAAAAATCCCTTCAACGATTAGAAAAGAGCTGATAACTTTCGAACGACTGAATAGATTTTCTTGAATTATATCTAAGAACACTCTCGATCTTTTTCCGTCAGGGGTGAAAAAGCACTGAACTCGCGTGACTATCACGCTCAGATACATATGTACAGATGTGTTTGTTTTCACTTCTGACGTGCAGTCGTAAGACCGACAGTTTTCTTTTACTTGCATCTCTTTTGTTTATTTTATTTTTGAAGATTTTTTAGGGTTACCTTACCAAATCGGTGGCGGTCGCTTAGTGTTAACATCAATCACAGGATAACAAGTGAATAATTGCTTAAAATGCAAATCTATTTTAATGAAGGTTGATGCGTGCAGATGCAATAACACAGTATCTATCTAATAGTACCGTAATGGGATAAATCTCATAGGTTACATAGCGTGACATAATTGAATCGAAGTGAGGAATCTTCATTGTTCCGGTATGAATACGTCGTTAGCGACACGCGAACTTAGGTGATTAGAATCGAATATGTTCTTGTTAATGGCAGGATCGGGATGATGAACTCACCACTAACGAATTTTATTACATCGTGTAAGGCATGTCGATACGGTTGTGTGATATTTTTGGCGAATTCACATAAGCGTATATGAATTAAATGACATACATGACTTAGATTTCCCAGACTCAGTACGGAGTAAAGCACTTAAAAATTATTAGATGTCTAAACAATCCTCTATCACAATCAAACCCCAAAACCAATTATTGTAAAAAGTAAGTATTTTCCCTTCTATAAAAAATAGCGCTTAAATAATCTCCACCGCAATAATCTTGAAATTGACCTACTATAGGTAATTGAAAAGCATACTTGTTTAATTCGAATAATCCGATTATATTTTAACTAGACAATTATAATCGGTCGCCTACTAAAGGTAGCAAGCCATTTATAAATCATATTTTCTTCTCCTTGTCCTTAAGGCGCAAGTTGTGCCTCAAGGACACTTTAAGCAGCGACAAATATTATCGGTACTCGGTAATAATACCATTACCTATTTATCTTCAGCGCTGTTCTGCCAGCGATGGTCCCGCAAAGATTGATGTGACAGTGCTAACTGGACATAAAAAACAACACAATCACTGCTAAGCACCTGCAATGGCTGCATTAGGAGACTTCAGCTCCTAACATGCGGGCAGGCAATTTTTTTTGAATTATTTGTTAGAGTTCTCTTATAGCCCTATTAACACTCAATAGAAAACTTACTTTCCCTGAGTTATGGTTGCCAATAGAAGGAAGAAACTTGATAATAATTATCATTATTTGATAGGCAGCGGCTTTTGTAAATGGTGACATTGGTGAGTCGTGAAGCGATAGGTAGCGTATCCCGTGTACCACTACGAAGAGTGAAAAATTTTTTATGGAATATGTATGTCACATATTGCGGTCTTCCTGCTATTGCCTCGACTAAATCATTTCTTTTTTTGCTAGGAGTAAGAGAATGTTGATAATCTAACTATAAACAATTTAATCGTGACCTAAATATACCTACCAGTGCCCACCGAGTGTCTCATCTGTTCATAAATATATATAATCAGTTAGTTCATATTCTAGTAAAGCTACACAATCTTTATTATAGTACATATCTGGCCAACTATCAAATTCTTAATCTTGTTGTTTAAACTTATGCATATAACGTAAGGTAGCTAAAAACTAGTATGAGGATCAGTGAGTTTTTAACAGAAAATCCTTACAAATTTATATTTAAAATCGCACCTGTAAAAACAGGTTAAGGGAGATGAAATTATGAGTATTTACAATACGAATAAAATTGCGAATGTCAAAAGCATTATAGCTTGATAAATTTATTAACAATTACTTCATACCAACTTGTATTATATTTTCAGGACCGTAACACCTAAATAAAGGGTTCTCCATACCTCTTATTTATTGAATACTAACATCTGAGTCATTTTCGAATCGAAATCTTCGCTTGATGGGATTACAGTTGATGTTCTGTGGGCTCTCCAATCAATACATATTCTAGGCCCACTTAGAACTCTATATGCGGTTCTTTATTATTATGTTAATAAGGTCAACACGACACTAAATATTTATTTGTCTACTTATAACTGCCGCCTGTAAGGTTTTTAAGTCTCTACTGATCGTATTGATTCTAGTAATGGTATCTTTACCTTATGGAAGATTGTATAAATAAATTTAGAAACAAGTCTTTCCTTAATTACGTCTTGGTTAGGTTAGTGTCGCAATATTTGGTGGTTATAATGGTCTTTTTTCGTTTTTTTTGGAAGGGCATCGACACGAATATAGAGTGATTTATGATTTTCCCGCTAGAGATCGCGGTGTTTCGGCAAATTTAGCACGCGGCGGGCCGCGGTCCGTGGCGGGCTTTACAGTTCGCCACCGTTACGCGACGATTAGGCGACGCAGGCACATGGAGCACCGTCTCCACAAACGACGTTGCACTTGTCGTCATCCATCGTAACATTAGTAACGTACGGCACATTTCCATGTGTTATATAATAACATATACGTTTTATATACTAAACGGATATTTAAAGGAAATGCTAATAGGTTTATGCGCCACGGTATGCTCTTTACAGCCATGTAGCATATCAAATAAAAGTTTAACTAAATATGTACATGTTTATATGATGTATTTATATTGAGTTATTGAGTTATATTTCCTCGTCATGTTTCCTGGCAGTTCTGAGTATGACATGCTCGCCTAGAAATCCGGCTAATGGTGACACCAGTGGTGATGTATCGGATCATCCGTCGTCGGATGGATGACTTGGATGATAGCTGAAGCGTGCGTCAAGCTCGGGAACGGATTTGGGCTGATCATTTTGGATTGCTATTATTTAAACTGACTATAGTAGTTATTTCCAAGGCTTTTTATAATTATGTTTGAACACTATGTAACATTGTCGTCACCTTAAATGTTCACTTATAAGCATTGTAACCATAAAAATATATTGGAAAAGTGTGTCCTTGTTATTTAAACAGGCAACTAGCTTTACGACTGTCTTATTCTGAATGACTAATACACCTGACAATCCAAAAATACCTGTTATTGTGTTGATTAAAATAAATGATTTTGCTTTGATAGATTTGGTTCCGTCTGGCTAAATAAGCATCCGTATTTGTACCAGCAAATAGATAATATGCAATACTGATAGATGTAGAGCACAGAAGACTAATTCAATAAATAAATACCTCTACTTTATATGTTTGTCTGCTGTTGAGTATTGTCACCAAAGTTCCACAGGGGTGAATAGGGTAAGATAGGAAAAGATAGGGTTGACAACTAGTAGTTGCCAGTAGTACTTTGTTACCATAATTATATTAAAAAGGTTAAAACTGATATAGATTAAAGTGAACATATTGTATAACACCATCTTCACCACCTACATCACAATTTATAAAGTACTGCCTTTGCCCGCGGCTTTGCTCGTGTTGAAACTATTTTTATAACCATCGGGAACAGTACTTTTTTCTGGATAAAAGGTGTAAGCCGGCCTTTTCTGTACTCCTGACAATGTAGATGCAAAATTTCATAATGATCGGTGGAATAATTAAGACGTGAAAACGTAACAAACAAACAGACAAACAAAAAACTCACATTCTCATTTATAATATTAGTAGGATTTTATACAGCCCATGTCTAATGTATTTTGTTTTTTTTTTCGTTCAACGTAATAATCCCTGTAATTACCAGTCGGATTTAAAACATTCTTGTTATATTGAACATCACGATACGACCCTAAGGAGCGGAGCTGTGACCGGAGGTAAAGAGAAACGACTTTGAAAACAATGTACAAAAATAATAATTTTATACATCTCACACAAGGTCTATTTTTAATATAATTTATTACATACTAATTGCACCTGGTGTTGCAATGCTGTTTTTTTTTATACAGATGTTTTGGATCAAGAACCTTCGCGGGCATCCCCAGACCACTCTACCAAAGTTTCATGACAATCTGATCAATAGTTTCGGAACGCATAGAGGACAAACATACAAACATTGATTTTTATTTATATAGATAAATAATTTATTCAGAAGTCATAATAGTCTGGCATTTGTGCATAATACTCTAGCACTTAATGTTAAATAACAAAATATAGAAAAATATATGCACCTATTTTATTTACATTATTTATCTTATATTACATTCAGAAATAAAAAAACGGTAATGAATATATATTACTACTCGTAAGTATATATTTTTGTATATTAAAATAAAATCAATCATAGCTAAAGCGTCAAGTCAAAAAAAAAATGAAGTAAAAGTTGCAAATTAAAGTTTGAAAGAACGGCCTAGATCTATTGAACTGAAGGCAAGCAAAAACATCACTGTATTATTCTAACCTCTGGAAACTGACCGAATAAGCTGATGATGAGGTTTAAGAAAGCTCCGAAAAAATTATATTTGAAATTAAAGTATCTATGTCATTGCTGTTCGATGGTAAGCTAAATTTTCGTAAATACTTTGAATAGAGTTTCGAGGAGAAAAAACATAAAAAAATACCCCGGAATTTATGCAATGTTTAAAAAGTGTTTCTGTATAATGTTATCATGTACATGGAATATTAAAAAAAATGATTTTTTTAAACAGATGGTTCGTATCATTGTATGTTGTAAAATAATAAACAGGCATAAGGGCACTCAGATACGCGCAGACGGAGCCTCAAGCAAAAACTTATTATATTGCTAAACGTTGCGATTATCATGCCGTGCTTCGATCGAGAATACACGTGCCATCAGGAATCACCATAAAACTTCATTACAACATGAACATCGAAGGCGCCTATCTCTAACCTTTATTGGAGTGATTTGTAAGCGCAGATACATGTAACTTTATACAGTTAAGTGTTACCAAACTGTCATCTTGAACTATTGCATTATCATATGGGTAGTGCTGCTAAATCTCACATTTTACTGATTGAGCGTGCCCAAAGAGCTATGCTTTCAAGCCTGGTTTGTACCCTACTAAAAGGCTTTATGAATTTTGCCAAGTTCTCACTGTAAAGCAACTATTCGTGAAAGCTACCGTTCTCAAACAGCACTCGCTAACTTTCTACAGCCCTGTGGTGGCCATCTTGTAGTCGTATAATCGCACCATAAAACTTCATTTAGTCGTGGTATAGGGTGGCTCAAAACTTTAACAAAACATTAACCATAAGGCTTGAGAAGTCTTCCTCTAAGGTATAAAACAATATCTGCTTCTTTCCCAGTAGCAGTACTACTCTCTCAGCTCATCGGGGCAGTAGTCGTAGGGTTCCTAATTCTTAGATAGTGAAAAAAGGCACAACTTGAAGAGTACTCCTCCTAAGCAAGCCGAAACGCTACTTACTATAAAACGTACGTACGTATAAAAAAAAAGTGTGGGTGTGTGCAATTCACACACGGCAGAAGAGAAACTTCAGGAAAGTAGCCTACTGGAGAATGAGAAATAAAATATAAAAACAACACAAATATAATTTACTATGTTAATAAATTTAATTTTAGATAATTTATATAAAAGTTATTGGTCAGATTAACAGATATGTTAAATAAATTAACATAAATTAATCAACCAGCGAATTTTTAATACGCAAATGCCCAAAAATTACACCACGTTGACATTGACATATTTTCTGAAGGCTTGGTAGTCAGGCGCAAAGAGAAAGGTTATAGGAATCGTTGATACTTGTACTCTATCCCATTTTTTCGCAGGCTAAATCCTATTTATGAATATGTTTGTTTCTTTTCAAAGATTATAGGAAACACTCTAAACTTGTATTCTATCTCATTCTCTCGCAGGCTTAATCATATTTATGAATGTTTGTTTCTTTATCGTGACGCTTTTTCGTTTCATCGAATTTCAAATCACAACGATACTAAAGAAGTTTCACTTAAAAAAAACACAAACCTATTCAACCGGAACGATTGTATTCAGCACATTATTTTGTTTAAATATTTCTTGTTAGAAATAATAAAATGGCAACTGACCCCAAAATTGTAATAATGCAAAATACATCAGTGAAAAACATTTCCCTTTTCAAGACATATTTTCCATTTAAAGTAATTCAAAAACATCTAATTTAAATCTTGAGTCAGATGTTTGAGTTTTTTTTTTAGAAAGCCTTTTTATTGTGACTTCTCAACTACATATTTATACTATGGTGTGTAAGGCAGGATACATGCCGCTTCTTATCGTAGTAGGGCGTACGGGAGATGCGGACACACGATGTCTGAGCTTTATCAATTTCAATCGTCAGTCAAGTCAAGTGACTGATTGACACGCTCCCGTCTTCTACCTATTTAAGAGACATAAAAGGTAGCTGGCTGTAAAATTGCAAAGTGTTTTATTCTATAATAATTCCTTACCCGCTCAAACGTCCGGGCGTACTTATACGCCCGAATTGTCAAACCGTCAAACGTCCGGGCGTATATATACGCCCAAACAAATGAGGCCCGAAAAATTTTTGGCGCGAAGCGACTCGCACGCTATAATCGATTTTTAGTCAACATATCCATTGCGCCTCTTTTAACAATGTTATACTAATCTCTTCTCTATGAAATACCGCGTCGTTTGGTTCCTTTTAATCTATGGTAAGAGACGCCATTAAATTCTCAGAAATTTTTCAAAAGTCAGTGAATTGCGGTGAAAGTGGTGAAAGTTTTGTTGGTTTTTTGTGTTATTTTTGTGTGTGAGCTCTGCTTTTAAAATGTAAGTAATAATGTATTTATTGTTCTTCTGTATTAGTATTATATATCAAAATTATCCTTATGAATCATTCTTTTAGTATATGTAAACTTTTTATGAATCCAAAGTTTGTTATGATGTGTTTAGATGTGATAAAACTTTTTTGGTATATTATTTCAATTAAAACTTCGCCTTTGTTCGCCGGTTTATCGTAATGTTTTTGTATGTTATATCATATATTTTAATATATTTTATCTGGTAATTAGGATGAGTGGTTAGTATTAATATTTTAAATAAACATTAATTAGGATTTTACGTTCTTGTAATTTGACTACAGCCCCCTATAACGATTACGATGGTCTAGAAATAGGCAAAATTCGAAATTCAGAATTTTCTAATTAGAATAAATTCCAATTAGATTATAATTATATATGTCTAAATTAGCATCATATTAAAGGGAAATGAATCTAGTTTTGTTTTTATAGTGTTTTGTTTTTAAAAAGTATGATATTTTATGCCTATAAAACAAATTAAGTGAAAGTTTGTTTTTTTTTAGTAGGAATTCATAACAAACCTCCTTTGAAGTATTTTAAATTATCACTATCGAATTTTGAAATAGATAACTTCTTTCTATAAACGTCTAGCTATTTTTCAGTATTTTTATCTACTCTCTAGATATTATTATTTTAGCTATAAAAAGGTTTTTGTTACCAAGTTGCCGGCACATTTCCGCGCTATTCAGGGCCGCGAATAGTCGACCTATAAAGATGTATTTTTTAAAGCTACTGAGAAATAATTATATATCAAGATATTAGTATCATAATTTAGGGAAATGAGTCTAGTTTTGTTTTTAAATGCTTTATTGGTAAAAAATATGATATTTTAGGCTTACGAAACCATTTTATAGAATTTTTTGTTTTTTTTTTCTCGAGACCTCACAATAAACCTTCTTATAAGAATCTTATAAGTATTTATTTGAATTTAGAAATAGATAACTTTCATCTATAAACGTCTAGCTAGTTGCCAGTATTTTTATCTTGGCTGTAGCTGTTATAGATAGCTGATAGGAGAGGTTTTTGTTACCAATTCCGCACAGTGGTCCGCGCGATTTCCGCGCGATTTCGCGAAATCCCCCCCCCCCAAATTGGTGGACGTGGTGTCTGGTTTCGAACTGTCAAAGCGGACGTTCTAGCGGTTACGCAGTAATATAATTTTTTTTAATAGTTATGTAGTTTCTATTCCTTTTTTAAATTTTTTGTCTTTCATTTAGATAATCTCTACATTCTCTGCTCAAGCACGGTTTTGTTTGATTTGAGTTTTGAGGTTAAAGTTTTTTATACACATTTTCAGTTATACATTGTCACACAAATGTAATGATATCATTTTCGAGAACACTTTAGCACTGGTGACATCAGATCTTTTCAACGATGTTTCCAAAATTTCTGCACACCTTACAATGCTACGTATTGAAGAGCTCTTTTAATGCGAGATCGTGCCGTAATGGATTAAGTCCTTACCGATCACTACATTAGCACAATAACCCACATCAGGTGTATTAAATTCATGTTAGAATAGCACCGTTCCTAACTCTGTTAGATATACTTACCAAGATTACGTATTGATAATGTTTTTTAAGTTATACAATGTTTATTTATAAAATCACTGAAATTATGAGGCCGTTTATAATTAAAACTATCCATCGAATATATACTACCGATTACAATATGCGTACCTAAATCACACAACTGTACATCGTATTACTGACTTTGAAATTGTATAATGGACCTCTAAGCGCTATTCTATGGAACAATCACTGGCATTTGAAAAATACTTTCTGCATTTGATAGCCCAAGTTTTAAGAATCGGAGTAGTGACGGGTGCGGTTAATACTACGGGGAACAATAAGTCAAAGAAAAATCAACTTCATTACAGAGCCACAATATTTTTATCGTTTAAAATTTTCACTTAATATAAATTTCATCATGACTTTTTTTTAGAAGGATACTAGTAACATGAGTCACACATAAATTATTATAATTAATTATTGGCTAAGCTAAACGCTTGTGTTAGGAGTGGGTTCACGTCAGTAGTGTACTGGGTGGGGTTCGAACCCGCAACCACTTGATCGCAAGTCCGACGCCTTAGCCATTATGCTACCGCCGCTTAAACTACTAAATATACCTAAATACCTTTCAAATAAAAAAAATAAATGACGTATAATGTACATATGTATTTAAACTAGATAATATTATAAATACAGAATATAAGAGAACATAAAATATACCTACTACTCTGACTTTTAGCTTATTCGTTTTTTACGGTACAAAGCAATGGTTGCAGCGACATAAAAATCCGCTTATAATCATATATACATAATTGGTTCTATTTTTTACATCGACCATGCATAACCACCGTATGCTGTAGATTCAAATGTTTAAAAGACGAGAAGATATCTGCAATTTACTTAAAAGGGGTACAAATAATTCTCTTCACATATTAATATAATAGCTAAGCGACTGATCGACACTTCTCGTGACCAGAAGGTGGGGCTTTTTCTTGCACAGAGAATTAGCATTGCCATTCAACGTGGCAATGCTGCCAGCCTTCTGGGAACACTAACAGTAGGCAACGATGCGGAGGAATTTTATGACGCATGCATGTAAATCGCTTATATAAGTAGAAATAGATAAAATTAAATATAATGATATAATCCTATTAATATTATAAATGTGAAATTGGATGGATGGATGGATCGATATTTGTTACTCTTTCACGCAAAACGCTACTTTTTATCCCGCGGGATATTCTCACGGGATCGGGACTTACGCGGGTGAAACCGCGTGGCGCTGCTAGTAATGATTATAAAGGCGAAAGTTTGTGAGGATGTATGGATGTTTGTTACTCTTTTACGCAAAAACAGCTGAACGTATCTGTATGTTTGGCACAGAGATACAATATAGTCTGGAATAGCACATAGGCTACTTTTATTTCGGAAAAATTTACTGTTCCAGTGGGGTCCCTATCTGCTAGTCACCCGGAGTAGATAGGATCGCAGCTGGAACTACGGCGAAAGCTGTCAGATACCGGTTTTGGAGTTGGACTCGTGGGGGTTTGTGGTTAGTAGTTAGGTTTTCGCACGCAGCGAGCAGCGGAATTAACCGGTCTAAGGCGAAGGGCTCCTTGGTTTTCCGCTGCGGGGCTTGGAGCGTCCTTTAGCAGAGGTTCCGTCGGACCGATGCAGCTCGGTTACTTGCCTGCTTAGCAAGTAGAAAGGTGGCTAGACACTGATCCGGACACCCGACCGTAGACCAGGGTAGACCTACACATGATTGTAGATCGGGAAGTGAGCGAGCCTACAGCTCCGGTACCAGCTGGAAACTGGTAGTTGGCTTCTCTGACGAACCTAGCGGTGTTACCGCGAGCATATGCAAATATGCGGTAAGTGAGCGTGCCTTACAGCTCCGGTACCTATCTGGATAATAGGGAGTGTGCCGGTTGCGAACGGGGGGTCGTTGCGAGTGTGGTTTCACGAGTGGCGATCTTCTGTGACCGATAGGCATACGGGTAACTAGCCTCAATTAGTGCCGGCGCCATGGCGTTGGAGGTAAGACCTGCCGTATAAAGGTCCCTGCGTCTCGGGACCTTGGTTTGTGGAACGAGATGCAGGTATACTGACTCTGCTTTTATAACGTAAGTTGGTGAGGTGGGGCGCAGTGTAAAACAAATACGTAGTGAAGAGAGAGAGGGGGCTGTTCCCGTGGGGTAGATTTTACCAAAACTTCCAACGAAGGCACGGGCAACAGCTAGTATGTGTTAGTATCAGTTAAGTCGACTAGCCGTGCTCCGGACCTATAGGTCAAAGCGTGATGTTACAGAATATATAACCGTCCTCAATAAACGAACTATCGAACTACAAGGTGTCCGACTAGTAGTAGGTATCTGGGATTGGGATTGATATAAACAAACGTACAAAAATGTAAACTTAATATTATTGATGTAGATAAAGAGGATCGAACAATAATTGTAGATGTTTTAGGTATTGGCATTTCAGATAACTGAACTTTGTAAAAAGACAATACTAATAAAAAACTTTTAAAATGTGTATAATATAAAATGTCAAGCAAGTTATATTGAAAACTTTGTCTGAGCTTAACAGCGTACACTGACGAAAATCTTAAATACGTAAACATGTTTGCTAAAAAATGAGTTGAGCGTGAGAAAAATGGACCTTTTCCCGCAGGTTATTCAGTCACCGCTCAAACAAAGTTGTCGATATAAGTTTGTTTGATATAACTTGCTTAGCATTTTATATTATACACACATTAATAATTATAATTAGCGTTACCATAGTTTTAAAACAGTTTCATAGAATGCATCTATGTAATTTCATCTAGAAAGGGCCAACTGGTCGTTAGCCATGTACGATCCCTGTATTTTTCTAATTTTAAATCGCATTGCAGTAGTGTAACATACATGTATGTAATATAATTTATGTTGGGACTTTTTTAATTACGTTGCAGGTTTGTATTAATCGTAATTCAATTTTATATTTATACTTGTTACTTATGTATAGGTACGTAATGTACGTATGTGTGTATGAAACTAGGTATTTCTGTAATGTAATTTGAGGGAACGCAATGGCCCCGGCAATTCGACCAAAAAACAAAGGCACAACCAGTACCATACTTTCCTCAAACCCATTTAGGACGTTTTCAACCCCCCTGTAACTTCATTAAAAGCCTGAATATTTAGTGAATAGAGTATAATATAACGAGGTATATTTTCAAGTTTCATTCAATTTGAACCTGTAGGCACTTTAAATACTTATGCAAGTCAAAGTGCCCTACATTTGTCACTGACTGTAAATCGGTTGAAACAATTGCAACAATACCATGGGGTATTGTCGCAATTGTTTCATTGTATTAATAATTTTTCATTAAGATTATTTTCATTAGGTACGTTTGTGTGTCTATAAGAAACGTGATTTTTTCGTCGTTATTCGTGTGCGAATCCTAATAACACTTGACCGGTTTTTTTTTAAGTCTATATAAGTAAGTGGAATAGTTTAGTAAGGTTATACTAAGCTATACTGAAATAATGCCAGAATTATTGTTAAAATACAAGTTAAAATAAAATTACAATATTATAGCGACAAGTACGCATTAACACATGACTATTACATACTAACTTATTTTGTTTAGTTAGTTTTTTAACGTGTGTACTATCGTAATATCTAAACCTATTTCATTCCCAGCCATCCATAAACGTATAAATCAGAATTAATTAAACATAATTAGAAAACCAACCACTAATATGAATAAAAACTCAATAAAAACCTCAAGCATGTTTGCTTCGAAGTAACTTGTAGCATAATTGTTATTCTTTTACTTTTCAATTAAAATTTTGACAGAGTATACGGACTTCATTGTTAAAGCAATAAACCATTAAATGATTGCAGCTTCTCATCATATAGATAATTGTTTTCTTTTGGTTTGTGGAGCACACTCATTACACGGAGGCAAAGACATGATGTTATTTTCTTATCCGAGGCCTAAGGCGCTGTACGTCATTAGGAGTCGAGTAATTGAATCTTACTCAAATAAAAATAGATCAAAATATCGCATGCATAGTGTAATTTAAGATTATCATCGCGCAGATAATGAGCGAGTCAGTGTGAATCTACATCAACTTTCACTGATCTAACAATGATTTAAAGTTAACCTTAAGTCCTCTTTTTGTTACCGCAGGAACTGATATTGAATATATTAAATACATTTGTTTTTATCTGCAACAAAACAATTCAACTGATATTTTTATAGAATCCAATATCTCTAAGTTTTTATTGAAAGTCGTTTTATCCGTGCATATTCTAGATGACCTTGATGTTAATGAGAATTCTGTTATAATAAATTTTAAATTCTAATGACAAAACTGAAAGTTTGATAGAATTTATATTGTTTGATTGCCAACGTTGACCGTTGTATTCATTTTATCCCACAGTTCTTTTTATTCCATCGTAATCTCTGGTTATAACAATACATGTGGCGTATTTATCTGGATGGATAGAACCCATTACAGGCAGACGTTTATAATCTGATATACAGTAATATTCATTTCAGTTCATGGTTTAATGTTACTGTAATGTACCTTATGCCATGTATTTTCTTTTAATTTTTTTGTGCAATGAGCGTTCACATTGCTATTATTTTTATATTACATTTATAAACTTGTTCGGTATCTTCAAAAGAGTTTCGTATAAATCCGCATGGCCATGGATGGAATGAATTTATTTTAAAGGTTTATCAGTTTTGAAACTACGTGTTTGTGTGCCAGACATGGTCAATTGAATCAATGAGACATGATTGAATCGATTTACAATAAACTTTTTACCGTTAAACTTTTGTATAAAAGGCATTTTCGTAGTTTTGGAAAATATATAATGTTATTATCTTTTTCAATACAAAACAGCCTCTTTTATCAAAGGCTCTATCTACTGCCTAGAGACTCTAAAGTAGTGATTGTATACTCTTTGTTGCGAACCAGATTTAAAATGTGAATAACAATTTTGACATTCATAGATCGCTGTTATTTTCATAGGTTATTTTAGTGACTACATCTTAACAAATTCACTTTGGCTCTACCATATCTCGTCTGTATCTACCATACCTGACATTGGCGTAACTGTGGAATCTCTACAAAGCCATTTATCAAAAGTTGAAATAATGAATTTTATTTTTCTGAATATTGCATTAAAAAGTAAAAAAAACTAACAAAATATTAAAAATATTTATTAAAATTAATTAGCTAGTGAATCAAATGTAAAATATTTTCATCACCTAGAAAAACAGCGTAAATCTAATTTTTCAGACTGTAAATGTGAAAGTATTATTATATAGTAGTTTCCAGACTATTCAAACCAATACCGGTGATATTATACAAATAGGTAAAGATAAACTGCAGCTGACTAATAATGCTTTTGGCACTTTATGGGCCACGAATTGGGTAATCTTGTTTTGCAATGCAATATCGCTTTTTTCTTAACATCTTGAAACCCTCACCGGTCATCACCCCTTCGGGGCTACGCCTGTTGAATAATAGGTGACCCCGCTGTAGTGTGCGTGGGATTTTGCTCCCTGTCAGTAAAAGAGGCGCGAGTCTCGCGCCTGCCTCGGTTAGGGCGACTGGTAACCCTGTCCGTCACCCCAAAGCCAGCGTTTATGGAGGCCCGGAGTTCGACTTGTTCTCTCCGGCGCTTAGTGCGTCTTCAGCAGGATGGGAGAGTACTATTTCTCTAACGTTCCATTTCCACCGTCTCCATGGCATTCATCACCTCCTCATAAAACAATGTGGCGTAAAACGCAATGTCGCATTTGCGGATCCTATCATCCCACATATGCATATTGCCATGATGACCAAGTTTGCATGTCTATTGATATGATTTGATAAATATCTATCCACATATGAGAAAATTGTATTTTTTAATAAATATTATTTGAAAATCATGAACATATGACATAGATAACAACAAATATCAGTTTATTAGCAAATCAATCGGAGTCAAATACAATCGTCTCAATCTACTAAGCTGTATTATTACAACTTTCTATTTAGAATAAAATTACAGAAAATATGTTTTTATGTTTATTAGGTAACGACCCGACAATTAGAAAACTTTTGTTAGGAGACATAAATAATAAATATATTTGCTCCGCTGAAACGTGTGTATACCCCTATTACGTTCTGGGAGTGCCTACATATTGTTGATATCAACTATCGTCGGATATTTTTGATATTCGGTTTGAACATATACATATGAACCGCTGCAAATGTAAATATATTTATACTCGTGGGGACTATACGTTTAAAAAAAAAATCTTTTTTAAACCATTGCATATCCATTAGAAATAGTTGTATTTGTATGTATATAATTGTTTTAATAAAAAAAAGTCATATATAAAAGTCGTATATTTTATTATGTATGTTTTGTTTTGTAATTTTGAGCAAGAAAAAAGGAAGAATAATCCGTATTCTTTGGAAAGTATTAAGTAAAACACAGATTTTTGTATTATACATAAATAAAGCCCATAGCAAAACACAAAGCAACATTAAAATGTGAATACACGCTCTTAAAGTGAATCTATCTGGAAAGTATTTCAAATTTAATTTCTTTATAAAAAAAATTGCAGTAATGGCCGCTAAGAAATTTGTTTATGTAGTGGATGCCTGTAGGGTAATAAGATTGAAAGTTAGTTTATGGTTTAGCCAAAATAAAAAAAATAATAAAGGTATTTCTTCTGAAAGTACAGCATGGGTGTAATCGAAACGTACATAATAACTTGCGGTCACAGATCGAGCACGACCTGAGTAAAGCCAAGTAGCAAGAAAGAAGAAAGTCTTATGTTCAAATTATTATCTATTCAATTTTTAGTGTAATTCAGCAGGCAATAATTTTAGCAAGTTATGTGTGTGTGTATGCATTTTCATTTATTCCCGCATATCTTTTAAGCTATGTATTACAATTTGATGAATAAGGTATCGTTAAAGGGTTCTTGATCGTCTACTGGTTAAAGGCTATATGACGTCACATTAAATTCAATATGGCGCCCTCTAGAGGACCTAAAGTTCTGTATTAAAACAAAAATATTTTCTTGATGTAAGTGTTGGGTATCAAATGAAGGGGCTTAATCAGCTTATTTAAAAATGTGTATAAATTAAAATCACTACTCTCAACCCTGTTCACCAATCACATGTCATATGTTCACTTACGTAGGCTATAAACGTGCTCGACAGTCGGTATTTTTCCATATCTTCTTGTTCGTAAATAAGTGAAATAAATTAAGTAATCGAAAATTTTACTACGAATAAAATCGAATGTAGGATTTCTAAATTTATTCGTAATAGGGTTTTAGTTTTTATATATTTTTCTGTAAAAGCTTGTTCGCTTTTTTCTGGAAAGGCTATCGACAGATAATGTTCTCACGATTTGCAGACCTCGATTTCGATAATGACAAATTATGCTAATTTCTTGTTGAGTTTTGAACTAACTGGCTACTGTGATGCTTCTAGCCTTTAGCTTGTGTTGTCAATAACAAGACAACTAAACGCGCTTAAACATAATCATAACGCATAGATGAAAGATAGTGCATCAGCAGCAGTAACTGAGATGATGTAAAGAATATACAGAGCTTATAAAGCGCATGTGATCAAACACGACATACGTTAGCGAATAAGGTCTCGGAATATAAAATGTCTTTTAGGTTTGTGTAACGCCTTCGAATTCCGATGCTGTCCGAATGTCCGATGATTGTCGTTTCTGCTCATTGTCCGTTTGTCCCACCTACGGGCATCTACCTAAATGGAGTTTCAATGTCTGCATTATACGAGAAAATCCGACTATCGCGTGTTTAAGGCGATGTTGTTTTTAAAGCATGTCACTGCTTCCGTAAAAGCTTTTGAGGGTTAAATATTTGCGACATCAAAGTTTTTGCAAAGGCATATCTTTTAATTTTTCAAACGTTCAAAGTGAGAAAATCTGAAAAGCCCTATTTAAATATAAACTAGATAGGTAGGTAATATATGATTCGAATGTGTATGAATCGATACTTTTTATATAGATCTATCACAAGTACCCAAATAACATTAAAATAAGCCCTCAATGGTTAGGAAGACGGTATTATTTAAATAAAAAGTGAAATCGCTTCTGCTTCTTCTCTAAAGGAAGAAGAGAGAAGGAAAGGCAATCGGTTCGGTAATTTTTGCGTGAAAGAGCAGCAAACATCCATAGGGATGAAATTAAAATGAAAAATAAAAAAAGGTACATCCTCACAAACTTTCACGTTTATAATATTAGTAGGATGTGGTTTCCATACATCCCTTAAGGAGGGAGGGGTTGCACGACCGTCGAGCATTGGACTTGGACTGCAACGTTAGGGATGCGGGTTCGATTGCTGCTCCGTACAAATGTTTGTAGACATGAATGTGTTTGTTTGCATTGCTGTGGGTGTTTCTATAACATCTGTATACATAACAAAGAATATATGAGTATGTTTATACTAGAACCCATTGTGCAAGCTTGCATTGCTATGCTTACATTGGGTTTAGATAGCGCTGTGGAATATGGCTAAGTCTTATCAATACATATTATAAAACAAAGTCCCCCGCCGCGTCTGTCTGTTCGTGATAAACTGGAAAACTACTAAACGGATTTTCATGCGGTTTTCACTAATAGACAGAGTGATTCATGAGGAAGGTTTAGGTGTATAATTTGTAACGGTTTTGTGTATATTGATTGAAATATGATTGAATGAATGTTGAACATGTCTCTGATACCCGTGCGAAGCCGGGGCGGCTTGCTAGTTATTAATAAACTATAAGGTGATAAATATTGTAACTTTATATGATACTACATAATAGCTTTAAATAATTTAGATGATCCTAGCCTGACTGGTTTTCCTTACCTCGAGATCATTTTCTGTAGAAAGCTAATTTATTTTAAGCTCAGTAATAAAGTTCTTAGGCATTATATCTCTCATATTTTTCAAAATGACTCATATTTTATAATAAACGATTACGTTATTTCTCATGAGAAAATCGTTTCCATAAATCGGCATCGATACCACACCCTGATTTAGAGTTCCGTTGTCCTGTCGTCTCGTCGGGTGCAGGTACCTAGGTTCGAGCGCCAACACTGGCAAATTGCAGTGTTCAGCTTGGGGCGCTTTATTGAAAATTCGATCTATCTGTTACATTGGGAAGGGTTGGTATTAGAGTTCAAATGTGTCTCTTGCGCGCGCGCAGAACGATCTATAGTCGAGTGGCACGTCCGTCGACGGGAATCCGTTATCCGGCGTCAGGTTACGGCCACGTCTATATAAGACCGCGGCGTCTTCTTCACCATTTCATTCCGTTTGAGACGCTTTGTCGGTTGCGTGTCCTATCTGCACGCGTCCCGTCTCCGGCGCAAGTCCGTACACTCGCGACCTCTAGTTCATTCAATTTTTTCGCCGGTGCGTCCGTTCAGCCCGAGTGCGCGCGCAAGTTCCCGGACACAGTTCTGTTTTGTGAACACTTGAACATTTTCTCGTGACACACTTGTAGAAAGTGAAGCGTGCTGCTGTACTCAGGTATTCCTTCAACCTTTATAATATTTTGGAAACTTTGTTGTAATCAAAATACCTAAATTTAGAAAAATTACAAAGCTAGAAAGTACTAATGCTTTAACTTATTCCCTAACTTATCCTTCAAAATGAGCTCATGAATTAGAAATAATACTGTTGTTAAATGAAATAATGTAACTATTGAGTTTTTTTACATTTATATACAAAATTTGTGAATATAGAAAATAAGGAGGAGGACTATTATAATTGATGCTTAAATATAAATTATTTATATGTAGAATACAAAGTTTTAAAAAACTATTGTTGATTGCAAAATATTTTTGGTCGTAATTATCTAGTGATATAAATGAAACTACTAATACGTATGACCACACGCAATATCACATTAATTGTAGTAAGATTTTTAATAACACCGTTAAAAAAAATCGTTTTATAAATTACTAAAATTATGCGTAATATTTCTTTACTCACTAATTTTCTCCTGCAACACGCAAGAGGTTAAAAAAACTTTGAGAGAAAATCTCAAGCTCGCTAAAGCCAATAAATTCTAATGATTATGGTGAGAACAGGGAACGTATCACGCAATATAGGCAGATAATTAAGGCCAGAAATAGGCATATCGCTTTGCCAACTTTATTACGCAGCCATTACATACATAAAGTTTTCAAACTTTATCCAAGAGATATAATCTTTTAAGCATTGTATATAAATCATATTACAGGTTTTTTGAAATTTCGATAAGATGTGCGGAAGCGGAACAAGAATAGTGATCATTCATTATATATATGACGTTTCATATACGAGTATAAGCTCAACCATAGTAATGTATCTGAGCCCTGAGCGCGACCAGCAGTATCGTAAAATGACCGAAGAGCTATTCGTAATGACTAAATTACGTACCGAATGTCATCTATCATTTATTCGCACGGTCCTGAAGACGTAACCCTATTGCAGTTGGTAAACGTACGTTATTGGAACGAAGATGATAAAATGATTACAGTCATTATAGGAGAATTACGAGGAGAAGGCGACCGTCTCGTAGACCATTACGTGCACTTGCGTGAGATACCAGCGTTGCAGCGCTGACCCATTGTTTTACCACTTTTTGCTAAGAGAAAAGTGGACTGAGAATTGTGTTTCTTGTCCACTAATAAGGATAAAAAGTAATAGTCATAAAGTAAAAGTGTTTTTTTATCTTCGTTCCAATCTTCTCTTGATAGGAGTTCCGTCATTACTATATAGTATTTTTTTTTCTTTGAAAAAGATCGGGTTAAAATAACACAATTAAACTTGGCGAAATAATGTGCTTGTGTCTTATGAAATTACTTTTACTTAGTTTTGTATAAAATATATTTAATTCTTATAGAAACAGTCTGACACATAATATCAAACCGATATGGCCTGAAGTTACTTAAAATCTGGAGAGCAAAAAATTGCATAGGATCATTAAATGAAAATTATCATTAAAAGACTTATGATGTAAAACAGATAGTTCATGAAAATGTAAAACAAATAGTTCATGAGGTAAATATATACTAACAAATTTTCACATGATGGGCAACTTAAAAAAAATGAAGTCTTGATTTCAAAAACACTTAATTCTGACCAAAGTAATGTTGAAGTTATCAGAAAAACTATTTAAAGCACTATAAATGGGCAAAAAACTCACTTGCATCACATCTGCTGGATCTAAGACTAGTTAATAAACAGGTTGCTTGATACGACGTCAAGCACAGGATGCTTGTTATTAAATTTTTAATAACACTGCCTAGTAGCGATAATGATTAACGCTTTTATTTTTAGTTATAAAATGATATCAGAGACTGAAGAGGTAGATGCAAATAGACGGTGCTCTTGGCCTTCGTTTCTTTAACCCGTGACATTGACTTCGCGTGACGTTATGTAGGCGCAAATGCAAATGTAGTCGCTTGCTTTGCCTCTTTCAAGACACCTCTTAATGATGATGGTAGTGTATTTATCTGTCATGCCAGAAAAACATGTACTTAGAGGCTCCGTACTTTGTGATTATGCAAATATCTTTCTCAAGAATACAATTTAGGTCTAGGGCTGTAGTAACTTGAAAGGAGTAGACAAATATTAGTAATGAGAGTAAATATTTGGTCATAAACATTTTAACCCAATTTTCAGCTTCTTAGTCGCTTCAAAATTAAACAAGGCTCAAAATTAATTAATCCAAATTAATTAATCACTAAAAAGCGGTCTGTTAGCTAAAACATCCTTATAGTCCAGTATAAGGATGTTTTAGCTAACAAATCGCTTTTTAGTGAACAAATAAATTTATTGATAGTAAAATTCTGTACATCTCTTCAAGGCTTCCACCCAGATTCTAGACGACTATTCACTTCTGTGAATATCAAATTGATTGATAGATGACGATCAAATATAAAAACAAATTATTTGGCAGAAATCGCTTCTAGGTATCTTCCTCGATTCTTGGCCATTTCAACATAGATCGACGCTAAGTTTTTGCTGACGATTAGTTTCGTCAGTGTTAGTATTTAATCACATTAACCGTTAGCCATCTGATCAGCTTGCCTTAGTTGCATTTAAGGTTTTAGTGATAATACCTGCTTTTGTGCATACTGGTTATATTGGTATCTCTTTGTATGAAATAAAAAAAAATTAGATAGGTAACCAATAAATATTATTCTGTATTTTTATCGATATTTTTTTTTTTCAAATTCCTCATAAAAATACTTCAAGAAATTCGTTATTATTTCAAGGTTGTAATTATTAATTTATCATTTAATTGTGAAACTAAACATTCAAAGTAATAGCAAATGATTTGGTAATAGCAAGGCAAGAGGCAAGTAGATATTTTATACAAATTTCTACAAATCCTATCGTTTCGAGGATTAATAAAAAGAAAAAACGTTGACTTGACAGTCAGCGCCAATCGACAAATAAACGATAATAAAAGAAAATAACATTCTAAAAAGATAAATTTGAAAACATAAAAAACCGGATGAAGGCCTCGCACCAATCGTGATCCATGCGATTTCTAAACAATTTAAACTGAATAAAACTCAAATGTCACCAGAAGATGAAAAATGAATTTATGTGTTTATCCTACTTTTACATGTCACTATGGTTGTTGAGGATAGTGTTAAACAACACAAAAAATATTAATGAATACCCACCGAATACATCACTTAACCCAAAAGTAGACTCAGACAGTTATTGTACTCTGTAAATGAAATAAGACGAATTAATTATGATCTTGTACTTTCTACAAGTGCACAATAGATACTCGAACCAAGTGTCAGGTTAGAATTACAAATGAATATCATTTTGATAATATCATATATAATTTGAGTATAATGTATGGTTTTAGGTGGGTCAATCAGCATTTTGGGCGGCGCGAGCGCACCCGGTCAAGGGCACTTATACTTGATCGCAAAAAAACCGAGCGACTTATCTTGTGTTCTCCCTCGCTTATGGTTATCATACTCGCATTTTTTGCGCCCATATCACATGTACACAAAATACTGCTCGGGTTATTGATCGCTTATGTTTTTGTTGCAACTAATATTGATTACCCATCAACTTAAATCTATAAAACTCATGTTATTTAAATAAAAGATATACTTCTTATTATAAATAATTTTCAATGTTTCAGAATATGAAACTTAAGGCTGTATTAATACAATATGTTTACTTACAAAAGATAGCCTATTGTACTGCTGTTTCTAATGTATTTCTTTTTAATTGTATCCTATTTATGGTGTGCAATAAAGAGTATCTATCTATGTATCTATAGTTCTTTTGTTTGTTTTAGACCTAGTGGTCTAAAACATTATAACAAATTATGAGATAGTTTAAACCTAGTGCTTATGTGTATTAGTGTAATGTCCTTCAGTGAGGAACTCGGAGGAAATATAGTTTACATTTCGATACATAGATAGATATACTCTGTATCGTGCAATAGAGAAAGAAATTAATACGAACTTGTATACATATACATATATGCAGATTCTTACCAAACTAAAGCCTGAGTACACGATAAAAAGGTACAAATACAAATACTCCTAGTAATGTTCCTTCAGTAGCTTCTTGAAGCTTTAGCTTGAAGAGTTAGCACAAAAAAAAATTGTAAATATTACTGGGGTTATTAATAAAATGACATTCCTCCTATGCCATGACCTGTTCTAGTTGTCATAAACATTTACAGTTTATATATGTAAGAGTCAGTGCTCGTAATTGTTGAACCTCAAAAAACTTTACAATTGATATAGCAATATTGTTTTCAGTTTTTACCTTTTCGCGGTTCTCAATATTTTAGACTTTTAAAAAGATATTGTCTGTTTGCGAAAACTTATTTAACTTTATTTAATTTAATTTTATTTAAATTAACTTGAACAGTAAAAATCTATTCGAACGATAGTAGCTCTATTGCCTATGTCTAGTGTGGTATCATACTAGACATAGGCAGTAGAGTTACTGTCGACCACTTGTAAGAGCAGCACATGCATATTCCATCTATTGAATGAGTTTAACCCAATATTTTAGTAATTTTAAAACTAACGGGTTCGGCTTGTATGAGTTCAAAGAAATATTTCAGGAATTTTTATTCATGTCTACTTTCTATATTTTACATGAAAAATGTTAATAGTTTATTACTTTCTATTAGTCATTGTGCACAAACATGACTAGTACATTTTATTACACACATGCATATTCCAGTACTGCAGGTAGAAAATATATTGTACAAGAACCTATTAACACAGGTTTATTATAGTCATAAAATGAACTTCATCGAATTTTAAACCTTTTCTATTTTAGAAATCAGATAAAGCTATTTTCTTAAATAATAACATTATTTTCTTTAAAGTAAATCTACATAAAATGGGGGTAATGTAAAATAAGTTTCATTAGTAAGGCAACAACTTTATTTTGGTACCAATACGCTGAACTTTTCCATATAATATTTAATCATAACTAGACGTTAGCCTTTTCTAATTCACCAGACCAGACTCGATTTAACTTGTAAAACATTTTTTTACCACATTCTCGGTCAATTTTTGTACTACCAAGGCGAGAAACAAACAATTCGAAATGTCTGATGAGTTACCTTAGCTAAACGTAACACGCGTGTTGACAGCCTACAATACCTACCTAGAAATATTTGCGTAGCCCTTTTATAGGACATAGGCATCATCTCAAGAAATCCTTAAAAATATAAAACATTGTACAATCGGCCCATGAGGAAGCAAAATCTCTACGGCTAAGACGTTCTATAGGTACCGCTTGCTATCGAAATTGATTCATATATCAGCAACAAATTTCGATAAAGTTACTGACGACCAAAATGAGCATATTTACCTTATAATTATATAGCCTTGATTCTTTTACTTAAGTTTCTAGGTTGGCAAACAAGCTCACAACAAGAGTTTATTGACCTCACTCACCAGCAGAAATACATCACTATCTTAAAATGGGTGATTAACCGCGTTACGTACTTTCCTAGTCGAGCGGTTTCAATTCGAGCAGAAATCTGCAACCCCATGCCTTCGTAAGCTCTACTGTACACTTAGAATATTGTGCCATAATAAAGTAATAAGCTATAGAGCTTGTACAATTCTTCTTAATGCAATATTAGAATCCACATGTACAACAATAGCGCTGTAGCGCTGCTGAAAGCACGTGCTTAAATTTGCGCTACAATATTGAGGATCCAACTTGAATTATTTTTTATACGTTTCAGGACAACATTTCACATTTGTTACAATTATTATTAACTATGTATTACTTATTTACCGACTATTAACTAACTCCTAAAAGGTTTTGATTGTACTAAAAATTTTCGGTTTCTAAAAAGCTTTCCTTTACAACAGTTCTGCTGAAATTATTAAGTTACGAATGCCAGTGTAATTTACGTCTCTCAATTTAAGATGCGCTTAGAACGTAATGCTAGGTCTTTGTTAAATAGATGGATTACCGTATTTTTTGTCAAATACATTTATTTCAATAAAATTCATTTATCATCATTCAAGTTAAAGTGTAATTATGAAGCAGCCTAAGCAAGGTCAGTTTATTGTTTAAAAGTGCAAAAGGCTTAAAAAAAACATTTATTACGTGTACTTCACTAATGTGGGAAGATATGTAGGTGCAAATATGTCTTATAGAATATCGCCACCAAAGAGTACACAAACACAACGATCGACACCGAAGCTTTGTAGGCTTGCAAGACTTATAGCACCTACTGTAACTTTTACTCATCTCAACTCTATACACACCTAAAGATCTCCGCTACTAGATGGCTGACCACTACCATAAAAATGAAAGAAAATACTGATTTCTTCGCATACCAAATAAACTTAGGTTATAGTTATTGAGAAACAAAAAAGGCTTTTGATTTTTTTTTGTTCCAATACCTACAAGATTATGTGTATATCTATGTTTATTTTAATAAAATATCCTTGAACTGACTGTTATGTCTTATGGTATGGTTACGTCTTATGGTATGGTTATGTCTTACATCAAAACAAAACTAGTTTTATTTGTAAATACTCATTGTCCTCTCGTTATGTCTTATCCTTAGCGTTGAATTAAAAATAATACTTCTTTTTTTGCATTTATTATATTCTTTATTCTATTTTCAATTATCCCTGAAATGTATAATTTATTAAGCGTTAATGATAGAATTGTCAACTGTGTTTAGAACGATATTAGCATGAATTCCGAGGAGTAATTGCGTTGGCATGCACCGTGCAAGCGCTCATAAGGCCCATACTTTCCCCCGACCTAGTGCCCTCCCTGCGCCTGCGCCATCGGCCCAACCGACCCACAATCTTACAATTCCGTAATGTTTCACATTTTATTTGAGATTTGCTGTGGCTCATTAAACCTCACTTTTACAGTTATATCTAATAACATCAAACTATTGTCCACTCTGACGACTGACCTCAGTAAAATTTTACACGTCTCGAATATATTTCGAGATTTTAATAGCATACATATGTAATTTTACCACGGCAACCATTCTTTTTTAATAAAGCTTTAATTGATTGATTGCTTTAATATTTAGTTTAATTGCCAAATTGGTTTTTAAAATATTATTTTCAGATTACACTTATTTTAAGTATTATATTGAATTAAGATATGTTGACTTTCTCTATAAAAAGTGCTGGTTTAACCAATGAAAAGGATTTATTACTTAATAAGAACAAAAGCTGCAGTTCATCAATCTGTGCAGGCATGTTCGTGCAGATCCGCGATGCGCCGGCACGTGAGGTATCGTGCGGCCACGGCCGCATGTGCTTTAACACCCGTGTAATTCAATCGAGCCTCCTATGATCGCATATATAAAAAAGAAAAATTAATTATTTTTTAAAGAACCTAAGTAATCACTGTACAATATTGCTCCCGAGATGGTAATGTAACTGTTTCCGTGGCGATAATTTATTTATTCGTCATAAAGCGGACAAAAATCTATTTTGTTGCCATGGAATGAGAAATTTGAAGAGAGATATTATGCTTATGGCCTAAAATAATAATTTTACGACTAGTTGTATAGAAGGTACTATTCCGTTCATTGCGATATATTCTATAATTACATTACTTGAAATTTAAAAATTTGCTTATTAAACCAGGTATAAAACATCTTCATTAGCGTCAAATTCTCTTTTTAAGTTTACCGCCTTTAAACTATTATTAAAAAAAAATGGTAGTTGAAAAGATCTTCCATTTGATTAACCCTATACATAGAATAAACTTGATTAAGAACTTGAAACGAGATTACTAAAACGGATAAACCCTACGTATGTCTAGTGTAGTTCGTATCTGTGACTGGGCTGTCATCACGTGTGTGCTATGCTAATGCTAAGAGCGCACAGGAAGATTATCATATGCATCTTATTCTAAGCGTTGTGGCTAGCCGTAGAACAGTTATATGAAATTTTTTACATTCCACACTATTGCTCGAAAGATATGAGTGTTTAACGAGCGTAGGCGTGTCATTTTAAAGAGAACACGAGACTCTCTGTGTCATACTAATTTTATGCTATAGGTCAGATAGTGAATTCAAATGATCTATTCTCTGTATTCCTACCTTATGCAAACTGCAAACTTAGTTCATAGTACTTGATACGCGATCTGATTATACAAATACATTCGGTTTATTCAAGCAAATAGTTCGCGACAGTTTGCTTAACATTTATTGCGTCCTGAATGCAGGATAATATGTGTAATTTAAATGTGCGAAATGTCAAGTGTGATCTTTTTGTTAATGAGAAATCTATGATTACTGAGGAACTGCATGAGGTGTCTCATCTAATACATCTGGCAAATAACTTTCACTGTTAAATTTCATGCTCATCTAGTGAGTAGAAGAAACCTGAGTGGTATATAGTATGGTACAATAGAAGCGTGGCGCGTCCCGGGCGGTGCCGCGGTGCGCGTGCGCCGAGCCGCGACCCACTAAACTGATGAATAAGCGAGAAAGTGCACACGCTACGAATATGCGCTTATACCCGGTTGCCAGTGGACTAATAAAATTTATTAACCTATTCGATTGCGTGACCTCTATTCTGTGTTTGTGGTATTACAAAGTAGCAGATTAATCGGTTTTTGATTTGAGAAATGGTATAGAAATACCAATGGCGCGGTCGGCTGCACAACATATGACTGGTATTAATTCGTCGGGCGGAAGATAATATTGTGGGCCCTTTTTCACCGTCGTCTCGTTAAGTGGAGTAGTGTGACGGTCACACGGGCTATGGCGGTCGGTGGTGGTTAGTGGTGCATGTCTTCTTGAGAAACATGCTGTCGGAGCCGCCCTCACCTCGTGCCGCTGTGCTTGCCTGATTTTACATCGCGCCGCCCCACGACAGCTTCCATCGAGCGTGACCACTGGTCGTTCGACAACTGTTACTAGCCGTCCTTACATTTCCAACGTTTTGTCTAAATAGATTTAAAATTTCAAAATAATTTTTAAATAACATAATACATAATGCTTTAGTATTCTTAAAAAGATGCTTTGAGGTCTCTATCAGTGGAATCATCACTACATATTATAAAACAAAGTCCCCCGCCGCGTCTGTCTGTCTGTTCGCGATAAACTGAAAAACTACATAACGGATTTTCATGCGGTTTTCACTAATAGACAGAGTGTTCGTGAGGAAGGTGTATAATTTGTACGTGTGCGAGGCCGGGGTGGGTTGCTGGTATATTATAAGTCTGTATAAACTGGACATTTATATCAAAAATACTGTGAAACTTATGACAGTAGGTTCGAAACGTTCGTTCGGAGGTTATATTTATATATAACTTACGGTTACTTATCCGAAACCTATTTTCAAAAGATACGAATACGAAAAAAAAACCAGTCTAGTCTTTAGATCTTAACTAATGGTTAAAGAAGTAAAACCAGTCTAGTCTTTAGATCTTAACTAATGGTTAAAGAAGTAAAACCAGTCTAGTCTTTAGATCTTAACTAATGGTTAAAGAAATAATTGACCGATATATCGCTATTCTTTGATTTTGTCAATTGGAGACGTAAGTAAAATAGAAGTCACGAATACAATTCTAGATTCATGACAGAAACCTGAATTCCATCTACAAGTTACGCGACACACACTTCAGGAACTTCCCAAATTAGTTTCAATAATTATTTCTTCTTCAAAAATATGTATTAATTTGCAACCAAACCTTCGTAATTTGTTGTAATACAAAACCCAATAACATTTAGCTGAACTCAAAAATCAATCCTCACAAGCGCAATATAAGCACACTTATGACATGTCCAGAGATACAGACACTTAACACCTCTGTAATATCCTATCCTACTAATATTATAACCGTGAAAGTTTGTGAGGATGTATGAATGTATGGATGTTTGTTACTCTTTCACGCAAAAACTACTTAACCGATTGCGATGAAATTGGATAGCTGTAGACCTGGATTAACACATAGGCTACTTATCTCGATATTCCCACGGCACTAAGACTTACGCAGGTGAAACCGCGGAGCGCAGTAAGTTTCAAATATAAAGTGATCTATTGATTGCTACCGTCATTTATGTATGACAGTGAATATAAATATAATCCAGCGATTTGAAGATACTGTTGACGTAACGCGTGTCACATTTCATTATGTTAATTCGGCACATGCCGGCCGGCCAGCCCACGCCGACAGTCCCACTGTCAGCGTCAGCTAGTAATATTCTAATCAGATAGTGATGTAACAATCATAATATGTTCATTTTGTTTGTAATGTTAATGATGTGGAACATTGCGCCAGGCAACCGTTTGAACACTTTTGTTTTGTGGCTACTGATATCAGATACTTTGATTGAAGCGAATGAGTTGATTTGTTGTACGGGTTTGTCAATACATACATCATACAATTACAATACAATTGTCCGTTCGAACTCTAAACAGTTCACCGCTAAGAACAAAAGCGGTTAACGAGAGTGTTAATGATGTCCGAATGTGTTACTAGAAGTCATCTAGAACTAGAAGTCATAGGGAAAGAAATAAACAACATTTGCTTAACAATTTAATATTTGAATACTTAACAATGCGTTTTAAAGGGGGCACTTCTCATTCTTCTTCTTCATTGACAAATAAAATTGTTATTCACTTACGTTTAATACACAAATATTATTTAATAAATTCCTTAAGTTATGTTTATCGCACATTCGTATCGGCGTATTATTATGAAGTTAATATATTGCGAGTATTTACATATGTATTCTGTATTAGTAAACACAATTCTTCTTAGCATTAGACGAACTTGGTACTTATTTACTGTCTTACTGGTGTAAAAAAGGTGCATGTGTCTTGCCTTATACCAGATAACATAATACTATACTATTACTTACACGAACACACCATTTGTGCTTGCTGTTAGGCATTAAATAATTCTTTTAAATCAGTCACAAAATATTAAACTTGTGTGATACAGACGGTTTACTTCCTTTTTTATTTAAACATACGACGGGTATTAGACGTATATGCAACTCATTTATAAAATACCATGTATTAATCTGGTTCAGGCAGGCTTAACACTTTGAGGCACCCTCTCCGATGCCAAGTTATACGTAGATTTCTATTAAGATTATTGTAGATATTTAAAATACAAACAAAGACGATCGTATGTGCTATCTATAGTTAGGAGGCAATTAGGATTAATGGACTCCGTAGTTAAGATGAATGTAGTATTAACATTCCTTGCTAATTAACACTTATCTGTAAAGGTTCTAAAAATACATTTCCCTTAATTATACATTCACAATTTTTGCTGTTTTAAAAACGTAATAACTTCTTTAGGAATACATGTATAATATTGATAAAAAGCATCGATCTGTTTGAAGAATTATTACATTTTTCATACTGGTTACATTTGCTGATAAATCCAGAACATTTATTGCAGGCGATCTGTAAAAAACGTGTTGTTGATCTCTGTTATATGAATTCATTTGCCCGTATAATATACACATGTCATATACTGCTTTAGTTCAGTTCAGTAATGAAAAAAATATGTTGCAGTTGTGTTTGTTTTTAAATTAAATATTTATTTATTACTTATGAATGTTCCCGGCATAAGAGAGACCTCAAGAGTCATTTCTTGTAATCTTGAAGTATAACATTGTATTCGAGGAGGTGGTTATTATTTTTTATTTCATAATAATTGTGGGGACGTAGCACTAGGCGGTCAGTGACCACACTCCCCCCTAGTTCCTGACTCGCCCCTCAGTCGTCCACGATCGGGATCGAATCACGGCTCCCGATGTCCGCTGAGAAAACAATGCAATAACATTATCCACGCTGTCAGCGATCGACGTCAACGACCAAATAAGTCACGTTGGGAAGCGACTGTTTGACAGCTTCTCAAACACGGACATTAACCCTTGAATAATAATAATATTGTGGGACATATTATGCAACGCTATCTAAACCCAAACTAAGCACACCTAGTACTAGAATACGGATTAACTTATTTTAATAGCTTTTTTTGTAAATATATTTATTTATTTAGGTCTATCCGGAGCAAATGCATTACAAATTGATGTACAGAACATGTAAGTGAATAATATGGCTGATACATTTCCCACTTACGGAATAACCAGCATGCGTATTATGACAATGACACAAGGAAAAAAATCATGTATTTACACAATGAATAAACTAAACTTAATAACATTTCTAACAAACTAAATTTAGTACAAAACAGATAAAATATATATAAAATGATAAAATGATTACTTACATACTACAGGTACTACTTTATATTGTTGTTGTTATTATTGGAGGTTCGAAAGGAACTAAATATTTTAGTTTTAAAAGTATTTTTAGAATCGTGGTAGATGTCTATGTCAGATGTGGACATGGATATTGTATTAAATACATGTTATATACCAAAAACCCAAGAGCAAAGCATAAAGAAAATATATATTTTTTTTTATTGAAAAGAAGTTTCTTATCACACACTCGGCGGATCGGGGCTAGGAGGAGAAAAGTGGTAGAGCAACGGAAAATACTGACCGCGAGATGATTTTTTATTTTCGCCATTTGTAGATTCTGCGCGATACAAATGTAATTTGGTGTTGGTTGTATACTAATTACACATATATTAGTTCGGGCAACATTCACACATGGCGCAATGTTAATTTCGTGTTTTTAGAATATTTACTATATTTTGGTACAATTTTTCAATCCATTAAACATATATAGCGAAAGGATCTTCGTTCGAATCGTGTGACGGGCTCCCAAAGACATCTCACACATTATTTAAGGACAACTCCCGCACTAGGATCGATACTTGTGTCACTCACGACTTTACAAACATTCAAACAACGGGCATAAACAACACCCAAACTCGGGATTACTATTCGAATCCACAGCACTCAGTGAGGTGTAGTGGCGAGGTGACCACTTCAACCATTGCGCCATCCATGAAGTAAACTTTTGCTTTGAGCGGGAATCAAACAAACTACTCCTGACGTTGCAGTTGGCAGTTTCTGCTTGCTTAAATTCTTTATCGCCACACCTCTTCATTTTAAGTTTCGAAAATTTAAGCGGCCGTAAAACTATTAGGTGTCGGAGTTGCGATCCAGTGGTAGCCGGTCCTCTGCATTCAATATTATACTTAGGCTTTTTTGAAGGGAGATGGAGAATAAGAATTTAACAAATCTTAAAGAAGAAACAAAATTGGTGAGTGAAACATGGCACTTTCTATCACATGTGTAGTACAATTAAATTGTGGTTATTAGTGACACGATAGAACCGAAGAAAGTGTCATTAACGATAACGAGTATAAGGAGAAAATGTGTCGATTAGTATCGCATCAATGCGACCTCGTCAATTTACTTTATAAGGAATTCTTGGGAATTTGCTACTACAAGACTTACAAAAGACATCGACGCGTTGCGTTGAAATTGGTACTTACATTTCGTTATTCGTCATGCTTTAAAATTTATAGTTTACTTCATTCTTTTTATTACATTTAAATTCTATTAAAAACAATTGAGTATCATGTTTCAATCGTTTCGACCACACTGTTATTAGATCAATGATCACACTGTGATGAAAACACAATAACTAAAGGTAAATTCAAGCACCGTAATAACAGTATAATATACAAGTTGGTTAAATTGCAAGTACCGCTTTTATTCCAACCGATTGATATTTGTGACCGAAAAAAACAGAAAACGAAGATAATTGTGTTAGAAAAAAAATCTTTTCTTGTACTACTAATCTTAGAATTGATGATTACAGGCGGTACATTTGGTATAGTGTCGTAAGATTGTTTGCGAAAAGAATGTTAACGGGTTCGTTTCCATGTTAGTCGATGCTAGGAACGTCGTGCGGCGAGATGCGAGATAGCGCCACAAAGTGACCGACCGTGATCGTATTACACTAGCCTGATATTCTCGCGGCGACAGTGAGCCTAAGGCTGCGGACACGATGACGGCGTTGGGCGTTGCCGCGTCTACCGCGACAATAGTCATAAAAGAAGCGAGTACTAAATTTGTTTTAATCATAATCTCATATTTATTTCGAATAAGTAACGAAGAAAAATGATTTATTAAATAATAATAAATAAAATAAAAAAAAGCATTTTAAAATTCAGAAGTACTGCAAAAGCAAGGAAAGAGAGTAGAGTCAGCATCCTCGTCTTTATTTTAATAATAATTAGAGAGGTCTCTTGATCACTTTAATTTTGTAATAATAGCGAAAAAAATTGTTTACATTAAAATATGAATCAATGTTCGAAGTAAAAATAGAAATGCTTATTAACATAACTTGGTAAGAGCCAGTATTTTTAATCTTACTACTACTTTGTATTAATCAAAGTTAATCATATTTATCATCTTCAAGTTACTGTCTATTAATTTATTTATTAATACTTCATGCACAGATTGTACAAAGGCGGACTCAATGAGTAAGGCATTCTCTGCCAACCTAAGGGTTATGCAGAAATTAAAATTATTATTATTTAATATTACTAATATTATATTCATTATTTAGTAATGTCCTTATTTAGTTTTGTTATATATTATATATTTATTTTATTCAGACTGGCTGTCCGTATCGCCCAACGCTGTCAATGGACCCATATGCACATTCATTTATGCAACAGACACTCGCTACCTAAAGATGCCACGTATCTACACAACTGTGTATTATGACAGTTTTTATTACATTTTTTATGAGTCATTAACCTTTACACTTCAATTTAAATGAAAAGATCAGAACTTACTTTATTTTATGAGTTTAGAGAGAAAAAATAACTGTTTTTGTTACATAAAACAATTTTTGTTTGTTTTGTTTACTGGTTCCTCCCCTTCCACTCTAGAGTTTCTCTATCTAACACCAAAAATGTATTGTATCTAATATTCGTGGGAGAGCCATGCTTCGGCACGTATGAGCGGGCTCGACCGGAGTGATACCACGGCCTCACAGAAAACCGGCAATGAAGCAATGCTTGCATTACTTTTCGCCGCGTGAGTGAGGTTACCGGAGTCCCTAACCCTTCCCACTCCCTCCTCTTCCCCCCTTTTCCGATATTCCCACCTTAAAGGCCGGCAACGCACAAAAAAAGTCTCGTGACTGACACAGTTGGTACTCGAGCTCTCGAGAAATATGAAGTAGGTACGAGCATATTTTTTGTGCAGCAGAAAATGTATCGACTTCGTTGCATTTAAATAATTCCAATAGTAAACTTGTCACGAAATATAAGATTATTCTTTTTGTATTACAATGCATTAAATGCAATATCTTTCTTTAATTTCTTTTATGTTAATGTATTCTTTTTTTGGGTCATAGCTAAAATATTACGTTTCACGATTTAAGGATTTTAGAAAACAAGGTAACAAAGTTTTGTTGCATTATTTATTTTATACAATTGTCTTCTTCCTAATAAAAGTAGCAGCCCAAAGACTTGCAATCAAATGGTTGTGAGTTCCTCAACACACTCTTACTAATAACATTTATCTCACTCAACTAAGATAAAATGAATCATTAGGAAGAGTTTAGCTAGCAACGTATAGTGATGTGCCGGATCGTTAAAAATGTATATCTGCGGATCGATGTCGATGTCGATACGCGTGACCTTGACACGACAGTTGACGTTGAGAACCAATAACACGACATGTTTAAACTTGAACTGCGCGTGTTTTTTTTTTATTATTATTTTAATACGTATATCACAAAGATTTAGAGTTTGATCTCGTTATAGACGTAGTCAAATAATACTTTATAACTATCAATAATATTAGCCACTTACTATATCAGATACTAGCTGTCCTCGCAGTTTCACTTGCGTTTATTGTCACTGTGCCGCGCCGCTCCTATTGGTCGTAGTGTGATGGTATATAACCTATAGCCTTCTTCAATAAATGACCTATCCAACACTAAAATAATGTTTCCATTCAAACCATTAGTTCCTGAGATTAGCACGTTCAACCAGAAAAACAAACTCTTCAGCTTTGTAATATTAGTATAGATTTAATATTAATTTTAACAAAATAAATTTAGAATTTCATAAACGTAATACTCACGTATTACATACACTAAATAATCACATAAAATATTTGTTCAAGATCCGCCAAAAAGTAACGAATACAGATATTTTTTCTCCGTCGGATATCCATGAATACGGATACGGATACGGATATCCGGCACATCACTAGTAACGTATAACCCATGTAGCTTATATTTTTTATATTATAAGGGGATATCCAAACATTATTGTGAAAACGGAGTTGTTAGAATAACGGTATTATAATGAGGCGATACTGTCCCAGCGCTCTAGTATTGAGATACATTGGTATCGGCTTACGGGATGACTTTTTATTGATCCTTAGCTTTACGGAGGTAGGACACAGTAGATTGAGGGCCGTTAACTGGGGTAACCTTCATTCTACAAAGAGTTGGCCAGGGAGTTGCGGTTGTTTCGAGTTTTAGAATGATGATTATGAAACTGTTGATGATTTAAAATCATCCAGACAATGGGGTTTTGTCCTTATCTTGTGTAAAGTTTCGTTCTTTGAAAATCGACGGGGTAGATATATTGTCAATAAACGAGTTTTATTTCATAGACTAACTTTGCCGCGTAGGCTGTTCGCGTAAACTATATACAAACCCCATTGATATATTATAAAAAAGGTTTTTATAAATCGATGGCGAAGCCGTAAAGATCGTTTCAATGTGAAAGAATACCTAAGTTACCGACCCACACAAGCAAACACTTACAAACTTTCATATAACTAAGATAAGTGGGATTACACTTCTCTTACGTCATATTTTAATACAATAATGTTCTGTTTTTGATCCATACCTTCTTGTGTTTAAGAAATAAATAATTACCTCGTCACCAGAACTAAAGTTAAACTCATAAAATTATTTACAAATTCTTACTTAGAATTCGTGCGCATGATGAAAGTCATATTAAATGCAGAAATGACGTTATTCGAGACAAGTTCGAGTTTCCAAGTAAAAATAACATTTTTGTAGGTGAGTTGAAATCAAATTTTACGATAGATCCTATATTTTGGATATGCAAATGGACTTAATATCATAATTTATTTGTAAAACATAACCAAGATTTGCCAAAAAGACATCAGCTTGTAAGGGGATCTCTAAAACGACATGTTCTGACAATAAATATCGACACAAATGGTATAAAAGTGGTCACATTAGCATTTCCAGAGCATAGTAACTGTCCATAGTGTCATAAAAGTGTGGTTTACGCGATGATTCTATCGCAACCACATTGATACAGTTATGTCTTCTACGTACGTATTGTAAACTTTATTCGTCATGTCATGACGTTTTCACATTCACACCTTGTATATCTTTATTATCTTCAAGGTTGCGTAAGCGTATGTTTATACGACACCAGATGACGTGGACTAAACTGCCACATCGACATGTTCGTTTTTTCTTAATGGTGTATAAAAAGTTTTGTTATATTTGTTATGACCTACTTTGTGATTTTTATTAGAGCAAATATATTTCTCATTAGTTTCATTATCGAAAGCTTTTAAGGCTTGTCCCACGGTTAACTGTTGTGATATTGGTTAGCTTCGTTCCCACCAATTAATTTACCCTAACTATGCAGGTATACATTTTACAATACAGGTATTTGGAATAAATTATTAAATTAATTATGAATAAATTAAATAATGACTCTTCCTGAAATTATTGAAATTATGTCCATAAATACCTCATTTAACGAAGACCACATTTAACGAGGGACCAAAATAAGCAAAAATATACCCATATAACACCATTGTTTTAGACTACCAAATGCATAACATTGTGTATTCTGCATTTGAAAGCTTTTAAACTAAACGTAACCATGTTTAAGATACTATATTGAGAATTTCAACATAGGCACCAGAAAATATTAACATTACCCTAGGGATTGTATCCAGGAATAAACTTCGTAAATATGACAAATAAATCCCTTTAGCTTTATGTACTTGACTGTATCCATTTATACTTTTCTTGGTTTTATTAAATTGACGTACAGTTACTGGAAAAGATTGTTTAAATAAATAAGAGCTTAGACTATTTTCGATGTAATATTTATTTGATGTATAATATATTTTGTACCTACGCATAAACTAAAGTTTCCCTTGGCTTTCAGTTTTCTGTTCCTCTTTATTCTATTTGAAATTTATATCGAGAAAAAGAGATATAACTGTTAATAGATTTATGGACAAGGTGACATATTATGTTCGTTAGTTAAGATAAATGAAATTTATTTTAAGATCTTTACGGAGTCAGTGCACAGAAAGGCAATTTAACGCAGAAGGAATGAAATCTTAATGTTATACACCAGAATGCTAATGGCCGCACCAAAAATTTTAACCGAATTTTAAATGAAAAAAGTACAGGATATGTATACCTCGGAAGGATATGTAGGTAAAATATAAAAAGCTAACACCTTTTTTCTTAACTGTACATTTTTTTTAAGAATCCAGACCTCATCGTGTCTAATCGTGTTTTGCATTATGTTTAAATAATTCAATGGCAATATTACGGCATTTTAAAGTATTTACACAGTTTTATGAAAGAGGTTTCCATGGATTACCATAATTTTATTGAGACTGCACTGTTTTAGCGCGGGAATGTTTGCTCTTTACAGTTAAGCGATACAATCACGCCCGTTAATTCTACCTGTGACGTTTATGAAGTTTGTGAAATAACCGCTGCACTCGGTTACAGCCTTAACTTGGCTATATTTCGCGTTGGCCGTTTGTGTCAGACTCAAAGAATAACGCATCGTACAAAACATATTAGTAAACGTACCTTCGTCGTAAAATAACTGGGGCAACGGCCGAGAGAAATAATAACAGAATGCATATGCTGCATACATGCAATGCTAATAGATTTGGTTTCTTAGACTTGTAAGATTATAGTGTTTTAAATTTGTTTTAAATTTTTTACGGGACTGGCCTCGAGATAAAACACAAAAGCAACAATAAAAGTTGTTAATTTCATTATCTTCCCAATTTTTTAATTATTCTGGGGAAACTGTAATATTTTCATCCTTAAAAACTTCAGGTTTTCAAACTATTACAACCATTTAAAAATTTAAGTGAATAAGTCTAGACGCTATCAAGTGACGGGCTTGGCAACGAACAGCTTCTATTTTTTTATTTATTTGGATAACTACAGCCTAAGTAGGTCTACTTAATAAAACAAGGCTCATCTTTTTAATATCTATTGTGGTCAGTGAAGTGGCAAATTGACACTTAATGAACCACGTTATTTTCGGTAGGTGGCAAAGACAATATCTACATCATCACCCAGTGCAATGACCTTGTTGAAGCACACTTCATTAGCAAGCTATCACCGGTTGTCTTGACTTCTGGTAACATTAGTACTACAAATCGCTTCTGTTAACAGATGCAGCAATGATCTTGTGTAATATATGTGGGTCCTATTCGTGTGACTAGTATGGGGACCATATTATGTACGATATACATTTAGAAGAAAGGTAAAAAAGGGTTCCACATGGACTTTGATTTATAATCCTACTAATATTATAAGGTGAATGTTTGTGAGGATGTTTGGATGTATGTTTGTTACTCTATCACGGAAAAACTACTGATCTGATTGCAATGAAACTTATTATATAGATAGCTAGACACCTGGATTAACACGTAGGCTAGTTTTTAGCATATATATATAGCATCGGGACTTACGCGGGTGAAACCGCGGGGTGCTAGTTTTTTATAAGCAGGCAAAAATATACCTAATACGCAAAAAATTATCTTTGTATGTATGTTATATTTATTTATAAATGCGAAAGCGAGTTTGTTTGTAACGCTTTAAAGGCCTAACTACTCAACGGATCATCGCGAGATTTGCGTTCACGTTGTCAGGGGTACATATAGGGTTTCATCCTGAAAAAACAATAAGTCTAGTTTGAAAAGACGAGGACGTGAATTGGTTTTTCAAATATTTAGTATTTATAATCACTACATATTTTAAAACAAAGTTCTCCACCGCGTCTGTATGTCTGTGATTTTTACGGGGTTTTCACCAATAGGTTTAGGTGTATAATTAGTTAAAGTTTTGTGTAAATTAATTGAAATACGATGATGATTGCTGAAGATGGTTCTACTACCCATGCGAAGGCGGGGCGGCTGCTAGTATTACTATAATAAAACCTGATGATTTAAATAAAGCAGTAGGAGTCGTAAGTTATGCAATACCCTGTATTGCAGCACCATATAAGGGAGTGTACGTTGAAGCAGAGTGCATCGAGGCAACTCGTCTAGCAATTATACATGATTCGTAATTGACGTAACGCAGACCGGTCCTCGCCCGTTTATTAATAGCCTTACTTGTATCTTATAAAAATCTTAAGTATATGTAATACTGATCAATATTTTATATTTAACACGTTTTATCAGAACAAGTATTTCTGGTCGAGTCATGATGGTTGAATTTTTCGTTATTTTCAAAAAGGGTGTTTAATCACTTAGGAGACTTCACTGATATAAAAATCTTTAGCATTAATGTTATTTCTCAAGAGAATATTTTATACATCTAATTGCAATATGGTTTGGGTATAGGATTTGCTTTCGAGGAGTCGGATCCCACTAATCCCGATGTGAACCTTTTCAGTTTATGGTATTGGTAGTATTTTGAATAGTAATATGCGGTCTATATTCAAGAAATTATATAAGTCCAAACAGAACTCGAACCCTGACGGTTCCGCACAAACTAAATATATTTAATAATGTGTTTATATTTACATATTCCACCATAGATACAACTTTCTCCTCATATGAATTCCGTTATATTTCTATTACTGTGTTAATTAACAAAAATAAATATGTATTAATTTTTACAAAATAGGTATGTATGTATTATGTATCATATTTACGTATAACGTTAACGTTAATAGTTGTAAAATATCTATGACTACCATAGATATTTTACAACTATTAACGTTAACGTTATACGTAAATATGATACATAATACATACATACTTATTGAACTAATGATGAAATGGTTTTATAAGTAATTAGGACGCTATTTCGAATTATTTGGTCAAATTAACAGAAGTTCGCCATGAAAGAACTTGTTTCCTAAATGTATATTTAACTGATCAAATGACGTATATTGAAACGGTAGCCAGTACCATTTGGATCTAAAATAAGATCGTGAAGCGTGGGAGAGCCATGCTTCGGCACGTATGGGCCGGCTCGACCGGATTGACACTACGGCCTCACACAAAACCGGCAGTGAAGCAAGGTTTCATTGCTTTTCGCCGAGTGAATGAGGTCAGGCAGGCCCTAACCCTTACCACCTCGTCTCCCACTCTTCCCCTACTCTCTTACTTCAACTTTAAAGGCCGGCACGCACTTGTGACTTTTGAGCTGCAAGTGTGCATGAGCGGCGTTAGTAATTTTTCATCAAATGACTCGTCAACTCGTTTGCCCCCTATATCATAAAAATAAATAAAATTGGCTCCCAAGACTTCGTGCCGTTAACTGGAGTAGCTCACGTTGCAAGCGTTTCTAGGCACCGCTAATTGTTTACCAGCTGTTCGGCTGAGCGCTTGTTTATCACCTTGCTAGTATTAGTAGTATACAAAAAACACTTAAGAAATACTTTAAAACTGTAAGAGCATTTTGTTAAATGGGAACAAAGCTTGGTATGTTTATTTTAAAGCAAATACGAATAGGCGAACTCATTACGTGCGTGTTTATGTCACGCTCTGTGGACATTCCGTCCGCCGGCATGGTCTTAGCGCCAATTCTGAACCGCACCAAACGGTTTCTCTGATGTTAATTCGTGCTTTTCCGATTATTTGGCATCCAGTCCGTTACTTTAAAACTAGGTGACGAGTTATCTTCTGCTTAAATATTGTTAGTAGATCAATTCTGCCATCATATCCTGTTCCTTCATAATAATGAAAGTCTAGTGTTGTTGGTCTAGTGTCAATTGTCTAATTGCGTCTAATTTTGAAGTAGTAAGAGCTCAACAACAATGGGTAATTAGTAACTGGGTTACCCTGAGTTCTAATAATATTTCGGCTTTGTACCTACCACCTGACTTCCAAATGCAAAAGGATGTACTTATTAGTATTCATATAACAATGATCAGGGGCTCTCTTGCGGGACTGTTGTTGCTGGTACCCTTGCACTAGTCAGAGTCGGAACTACGTTGGACTCCTCTGTGGGTGTAACAAGGTGTTGCTCACCCATCTGTGAACCGTCCTGTGACAACGTTTCTAAAACGCACTGATTGCTCGCAGTGCATAAATACCTAATACATAATTAAAAAGCAAATCAATTTAATTTCTTCCCAGGTTTATTATATTTGCTTATCTACATTTGAATTTTTGCACTTAAGAAATTAACGGATGTCATATTTTACAAACAATTTTATATTATGTTTAAAACCGGATACTGGTGTCAGTATTTATTATGTAAAGTTTTAACATAGATTATTTTACTTTAAGATAATTTTCTTATTACGTGTCTGCCCGTATGGTAACATTTTTTCTGTTTACTCAGCCTGTTTGCTTTAATTCTCCTCGTCTTGCCTGTTTTCTCAAAGGTTATTAACCTAGTTTTGTTGTGCTATGTATTATTGTTGTAACAATGTCAGCAGTATGTCTTACGATAATAAACTACAAAAGCCAATCAATGCGTTCAGTTAGCTCTGACTTACACCGTCTTAAAAGATCTCGATTAAATAATAATAGAAATACCAACATATGTAACATAATATAACATATTCCTCAAGAAATGTTAAATTTAATTTTTGAAATTTTTACACCAATTAGAAAAAACACAATTTCTTCCAAAAAAAAAAATAGTTGCTTCAAACTAGTTCACTTCGATATTTCCTATAAGTCCTATAAGTCATTATGTGTCTTAGTGGGTCATAGGTTAAAAATAGTTTGCTTTTCTAAGTGGTATGTAAAGTTTTCATTAAAGTAAGTATTCGGAGGACATCTTAACATATTAAGATGTCTTTCGAACACTTATTTGAAAAAAATTTATACTTTGCCTTTACGTCATTTTTTGCAGTACCTTTGTAAAATCTTGGTAATAAAATAAGAAAATCTTTCGAATTATTGTTCACTTTGCACGCAGCCTATCTTTTATGGTCCATTCTATTTAGACAATGTAGATAAGAAGGCGAGCGCGCGTTTTGTTCTACTCCGTGTTTAGGTAGTTTATGAGAGACTAGAATGAAGTCGGGATAGCCTGGAGGGCCGCGGGAGCCTTAGGAAGAGCGAACGGAATGTGCGCGCAAGGTCATTGCGCCCTGCGCGGTCATGCGCTTGCGCCCCCGCCGCCGCGCCCCGGGCCCCTTCAGCGTCATCCGCACCCACCACCACATTGTCTAGTCCGATCAGCTGCGGATAAAAGGGAACCAACTGGACCGAGAATCTATAGAAACTATTTTAATGTGAATTTATTTTTATATTTTGCGCGGGCATTCGCGAAGCACGACCGCCCCCAGCGGCGTTCCTCGTTCTAACGCTCTTTTCTATACTCTAACATAGAAAAAGGTTATTCGTGTCGAGTCGTGGTTTATTTACGATGCTTACATTGGCTAGCATTTATCCTTCGGCGTATCTTTTGTCCTAAGGCATTTAAGAAATTGCTTTAAGCCTGTTATCTGGTCGATACGAGGTTATCTTAGAATAGGAAAGATGAATGGCTTGTGATTTTAAAATCATATAACTTACAGGAACATAGTTTCATTTAAAAATTATATAGATTGTGTGAGTATACCAGTATGTTTAAATTTTAACTATCAGTACTTTTAATAGAATATGGTTTGGCAAAAAGCAATAATGCAAAATATACTATTCTCATTGATTACCTGTTCAACTGCTATAAAGCAATATTTACATTTAGAGGTCAATTATTCAAGGCAAGATCGAATGATAAAAACATTACAAGAGTGAATAATATAAAAGGGAAAGATTTATACATACGAGTTCCGTTAGTGGCAAGTTGAATAACTTTTTAATAAGGAATTTACAATATTTTAATGTCGAAATTATGTTAATAAACAAATTAAGATTATTTGTCACGTATCTTGTTGAAGCATAAGATTTCAGCAAAGATAGGTGTAGTAGAGTATTGTACTAGTTGTGAATGGCACAAACGATTAATGTATAATTTTATGTGCGGAAGTAGAAATCCAGAAATTTCTCTGTACTTCTAATTAATAAGATAATAAACAAGCGAGTGGCAGGTCGGGTTAGGAGCGGATATCATATCATTGCGTACACGTACGGTCAGGCGTCAGCCGGTATCAACAGCCGTTCAAAGTGCGATTGAGCATCGCTGTTGTTTCTGGCCTTAATATGAATGTTAATGCGGTTCGCGACTTTACACTACATTTGTTCAGTACCATCATTTATTGACTGTTCGATTTGTAGAGTAGAAAGTCACACAGTACAAATACTGTACGGTTTTCGACCATTTACATAATGGTTTATGTTTATAACAGTAAACACTTTTAATATGGTTATGTGTATATTATACCGTTTTGCATATTCATGTTTATTTGTTTGTAATTTAATTATCATTTGGAGCGCGGTTTAGTGTAGAGTGGGTCACTATGATGTGCTTAGAATATTAATACTGACATTCATTTGTTTCAGAATTTGTATCCTGAGTTGGAGAAAACAATTTGGTTATTACAAATAACAGGTAAGACTTTCAGTCTCTTTCTTAGTTTCTTTGCGTTCCGTCCGTTCTGACGTTAGGTTGTGAGCTTAATATCAAATGACTCAGCATTTAATATGCAGACAACGAAATTGACACTGAACTGAAACATATTTTTTAACGAATATGCCCTAGCTTAATTTAATTTTTTTGGAACTGGATACGAGCCAACCGTAACATATGCGTTGTATTCATACGATTTACATTGTACGCCTTTTGTGTTTTGGGAAGGAAGTGGTTTGACCTGTCGTGACATCGACGTTAAGGGATGCTTAACTTCTAGATAAGGGGGGATCCCTTATCTAGAACGGGTCGGTCTCTAGTCGGGACAGAAATTAGTCCGGCTTCCCGAAACACACACAAGGACAATTGTATATCTATAATAACCATAAATACCACTGACGGAAGGTATTACTCAAAACGTGACATCGCTCAATCGTGATATACTCTGACTAACTTAAATACCAAAGGTAAAAACTGTTTAACTTGATGAGATCTAATACGAGGATTTATCTCATTCACTTACAGTCACATAAAAGTCCATTAGTTTGAATTGATGCACAAACAATGCAACTCTTAATTAGAGAGTAGTGTTGACACGGTGGTACACATGATATCAACAATGGGTGGCCCGTGGGACGCCTGTGAACTCGTGTCTGTTTTTATTCCATCCAGCGTTCGACTAGTTCCAGAGCAAGACGGGAATACATATTTCTCAGTGACTTATGTCAGCACCAACGTAATAAGAACTACCCGGACTCCTCGAAGACGTCATTGCACTAGGAATAAGGCTACAGTAAATCGCGTTTATGTTACATTTATGTATTGTATTAGGCTACATCGCGGCCTTTGTTACACTGGAAGTTTAAAGCATGCACCGCGTGGGCGGCGAAATACGGCTCTCATTGATTGCATGATTTATCGATATTAAATTTGCACAGGTGATTCCTTTGTTGTCACGATGGAAACAAAATAAAACAGAAGGGTCGAAGATTTAATTTATTTTGAAGAGTATTCAAGTGAAAGTGGAATTTAGCAAATAAAGAACTTTGAAAACACAGTGATCTTGAATTTAAATTACATTCACACAATATACAATTGGAATTGACGAGATGAAAGTTTAATGCATTTAAAACTATTCGAGTGAAAAGTGGGTGTGTCTGTGTACATACATGTCTAACAAAATTGTAAGAAGTTTTCATAATAATAATAACTCCACACATCTCACACACGGCCGTCTTATCCCAAACTAGGCAGAGCCTGTACTATGGTAACCAGACTGCTGAAAACCATACTTATATATTTCTAAATACATACATATTATAGATAAATTACACCCAGACATAGAACAAATTATCGTGCTCATCACACAATTATTTGTCCTGGGTAGGAATCGAACCCACGACCTCTGGCTTAGCAGTCAGGTTCACTAACCACTAGACCAACAGGCCAACATGTATAGAAGATGTGGCGGGACAGCTAATAGCCCTTCTTTGTGGGTACATAAGTGGCTATTGAGATGTTACACGCTAACTTCTGTGAGCATGAGTGACAGGCACTGCTTTGCTACACGCAGTCCGCCCGAGGTCAGTGAAATTCTCCCATTCAACGATCGATTCCTTTAACCGTTTCATTTTAGTGTTTCCAGTGAAATGGCCAGGTAATGCTATATAATGACCAATATAATAATTGACATACACGATGTCTGTAAACAAGGCGTATTTGTGATAATGCAGCCGAGATAGCTGGTCGAGTACAGTTATAGGTGTAGCCACCATTCAAATGACTACTTATTTCCTTCATTGTAAGCCTCTACCGTATTATTGGTAATGTGACAGTTCTCGGGAATATCTACGAGTGCTAGGTTGTGTGGGAACGTTCTATGTGCTTCCTCGTTATAAGGACTCAGTCTTGTATAAACGCGGACGACAATTTAAGGAACACTGTCAATTAAGTTTCTTGTATCTTATTAATAAAGGCTATGACTAGGCAGACTTCTTTGCGGTCATTAATACAATCCTGTCAAATAATTTATTTTAAGGAAAGGTGTACATTCTAATTTCTACCAGTAAGAACATAAAGTATTGTGTCGGAACATAAAGTATACATTTCGATACGGTCGTTTTGTCAATACAATTCTATTTACTTTTTTTGGTAACAAATAAAAGATGTTGCCTGTATTGCTTCTTCTAGTCGCTTATGTTTGAAAACTTTTACTTGGCTCTCAAACTTTCTAATTCGAAATAAATTGAGGAGAATGTTTTGTTATTGATAGCGATAATTGTTAATGGTATTCGAAAAGTTTTGCCATGGTGGTTCGCGTGTGGATTCACATTAATATAATTTAGATATGATCGAGCGTGCGAATACAGGATACTTTCTGTTTTTAGTGATTACAGTGGCCTTCTATTTATATACTTATACTACATACTACATTAAATGTTCAAAGAAGACAATGGAGTATTGTTATCTTTTTAAGTTAAGCGGGTCAGATGTACGTCACTTTGTAAAATAAATAAATCTGTCTCATAAATTGGTTGGATCAAGAATTACTGTACCTTTTTTGATTTAGTTCAGATATCACAATTGAAAGCTTATTTTAGGCTACTTTTTAATAACTTTCATCCTTTGAGATTCTAAATTTCTGTGTCTTATCTTTCTCATTATCTGTGTCTAATTACAAAATGATGAACAAGTTTTTCCGTACTCTGATTGTTGCAGCATCAGACAGGAAGTGTTTATTGATACGCACTTGAGTGGTTTAATGTCATCGTTCGAAACACTAGTTAATCAGAGCTTCACCTCTCTATTACCTGTGTCTGCTGCAGTGAAACATAGATGTTTATGGAACTGCATAGTTTGTATTCTGAACACTTTAGTCTTCGCAAAACTCCACACGTAATGTATTTCTAATAAATTGCTTGAAAAAAAGCAAAGAATCCAACAACCCGATTTATGTTAGTCAAAATCAAACACTGTATATCCGGACGCTGTGTTACTTTAATGAAAACTGGGTGATCTTTTCATTTACCAACAGTTAAAACCGTTACAGATATTTGACGCGTTTCTTTAAAAAAGGTAATTATTAAGACACAATCTTAAAGGGATGAATATATTTAAATACAGAATGTGATGTGCTCGCTGATTAGTACGAGAATAGCTTTACAGAATGCCGCAAATTCATGTATCGTGTTCGTATACATCATTATATGTACATATTATGATGTTTATACCATCGCCTAAAAATATGCCTGGTTCCTAAGGTTTTCATCGCTCATTGATGTTAGCCTGGTTTCACGTTTAGTCGGGCTGGTTGCGGCGCCGCACCTCTAAACGATTATGTGCATTTATTACTGCTTGCTGTAAGAGTTCATCACATTAGAAGTAGTAAAAGTTGATCAAAATCGTATTGAAGGACAGTTTTCTACAATACCACACTCGCATTTCGTGACACTTTGAAGCATTTTGATGTAAAATTAATTAAAACAGGTGTTTGTTGATGCTACTCTATGAGATTTAGGTGCGTAGTAGAAACTAATTATCATTTGCTATAACAGTTAAGGAAAACATTGTGAGGAAATCAACGTACAGATTTTTTCCTATGGAACTATGGACTAAGGAATGAAATCCCTTTGTAATGAAGAGGTGGCCCGTGGTCAAAAGAATGACAGTTTATAAATAGGGTTGATGTCAAACAATTTCAAACTTTCGTCCTCTTTGTAAAAATCTTGATTCAAGTTCCCTTCCAGCTATCAATGAGCCATAATTAAACTAGCCAACACACAATTACAGTAATTGTAAGTTCACATTGTATGCAGATAAACGTCTATTAATAGAAGGAACCCTCGGTTGCCTGTGGCGTATACCTGGTACATTGACCTGCTGGCCGGTAAAACTTGGTCGGAATCATTCTCCCTCATAGTGCAAGGTGACATTCTCTAGACATTCTTTTAACCAAAACAGGTGGTAAATAGCTAACGGTTCCCGTGATGGTAAACGGTTACCTCATTCAGCAATCATGTTGGTAGCAACTCTGTAATTGTCGACTACTAAGCGGACATTGGAATAACTTTTTCACATTTACTACTAATTCCCTTTTTAAAAGTACTAGTAATCCATTGACTCAAAAATCTAAGGTTAATTTGGCTAACATTGTTTGGTTTTTTAGTCAGCAGCTTCAGGTTTAGGTTAGAAAACTTGGGAAAGCTTAGAGTCGCACTAATCAGCTTGAGTGTCTGACGAAAGAATTTTATAATAAAAATACAATTGAAATACTTTCCAAAGAGCCTTTTTTTGTCTCTAAGAACTTTTGCTTTTTGAATGTCGACAGAAGTTTTAGTAGGATAGTAATATGACTCGTTAAATGTCAACCGCTTTCGCTTGTGTGGTGGGCCAGTGATAGTATACCACCATGTACAAGTCGAGCGGCCGACAACGACACGCTGAGTCTGCCCGCCTAGATAAACACGCGATCCTGCTAGCCTTGTAGGGTTGGTGATTATACATTCAGCTGTATAAGTACAGTAGCATTTATATTATACCTATAAAGCTATCTATTAGAGCTATCTATTAGAGACAAAAACGATCAAATTAAATCAAAACAAATGCGTTTGTTTGTGAACATGTGAAATTTACGATGGTATTGTACTTTTTTGCCATCATGTCCTTCCATTTACAGTGATGGCGGAATGCTACTATATTATTCTCGTGCAAAAGTGGCATTAAATCCCTTTTCTGCTGTGTGATGCATAAACAGTTTTTTTTACAAATGGCAATATGATAATTTTATTTATTAAAAGAAAAATATTACCGACTTAAATTTCGCCTAAATTATAATAATTTGAGGTGGAATATGTTCTTTAAAGTAATTGGGACCAACCTTCAATATAACTAATTTAATTAAAAAAAGAATGGTTAAAATCGGTTCACAATTGAAAAAAAAAAAAAAAACTTTTTTTTTTTTTTGCTTTTTAGTGGGTCAGTTTTTAATTTGTCTAAGTTAAATAAATACCTAATGACAAATATTGCTTTTCCCGATACAGGGACGTAACTTGTAGCCGAGTGTTCCTGGTACTTCACCATCACCTCCACCTCACTAAATGCATTGTAGAGAGCATTAGAGTACTTCTTCTAAAACAACTGCGGCATACTCCAACACGTGTAAAGCTTGGGGCTTTATGGTAACTGGGTTCGATAGGTTCTATCTAGAGGAGGAAAATTAAAAGAGCAGGCAAACGCACTATGCGATATAATCAGGATCAGATTATTCGTGTAACAATTATAACCTCAAACAAATGAATTATAAATAATACTTCTTGAATTATTCTGTGCACATTGCACGTCAGTCATCCAGACAGTCTTCTGTTCGCTCGATTTGTTCTATCGTGGATTCGATAGGCGATAGTAGAGCAAGCAAACTCTGTGATGATCGCGATGAGTGTTGATTGAACGTAAACTTGCGAATCTACAATACTTAAAGTACTTTTCCTAACTAATGCTGCCACGTGGGATGCCCTTATATTTTACCACAGAGATCTCAATGTGTTTTGAAGTTTACATAAAGCGATCGAATGCCAGACACCTTGGGCAAGAAAGAGTGGTCGTTTCCTGAGCTTTGAACACTCGTACTTAGAATTTTTCAAACCGTCACAGAAGGCACGGGTTTCGCAGTAACGGGCGCTATTCGCACCAACTTTTTCTGTGGCTTTGATGTCACTGTACAATAAAAACAATTCTCAATAGACGCTTCACGAACGAAGGACTAGTTGAACGTAATTGAATCGCAACACGTAAAATCTATATATTAATGCGTGAGACAATAACATTGTTTGTACATCTTTTTAAGCAAATTTTGAGCAAGGTGAATTGTTGGTTTCGAGGAATGTGACATTTGGAATTCGTAAAATATGCAGAAGAAGTGGTGAAAGCTCAAATATTTAAACAATATGTATTTTAAATTTAACAAATTATGTGAAAACAGTTACAAAAAGCTACAGGTGTCCAGTATATTTACATATTGACCTTTTATGGTACGGAAAGTCTATACAATCATAGTTCAACTCGTCCTATGTGACAAACAGGTGTGTTTTTTTTTTCATGGGATACTGGGGGTAAACGAGCAGACGGGTCACCTGATGGTAAGCGACTACCAAGAGTCACAAGTGCGTCGCTGGCCTTTAAGGTGGGAGTAGGGGAAGGGGAGGAAGGGGAGGAAGGGGGCAAGAGGGAGAGTGCGGGTAGGGGGTGAAGAGGGAAGGGTTAGGGTCTCCGGTAACCTCACTCACTCGGCGAAAAGCAATGCAAGCATTGCTTCACTGCCGGTTCTCTGTGAGGCCGTGGTATCACTCCGGTCAAGCCCTCCCATGCATGCCGATGCATGACTCTCCCACATAAAGGTTTCGAATTTAATTAGTTATGGTCGAAACTCGACCACCAGGCGATCTCTAGTACTTATTATTAAGTAGTAACGGTGGCCATCTGCAGTCTTCAGCATCAGTTCCACTTGTTGGCCTGTTGGTCTGCTGAGACAGAGGTCGTGGGGTCTATTCCCACCCAGGACAAATAATTGTGTGATGAGCATGATTATTTGTTTTGTGTCTGGGTGTAATTTATCTATAATGTACCTATATATTTAGATAATATATATATAAGTATGTTTATCGGCATTTTGGTTACCATAGTACAGGCTCTGCCTAGTTTGGGATCAGACGACCGTGTGTGAGATGTGTTAAAAATACCCAAATCGCTATAGGAGTACCTATAATATTTGAATAGTTCTCTTCCCTTTACCTCGAAGAATTGAAAAAGTCCGACTAACTGAGAACCTCCTCCTTTTTTTAAGTCAGTCTAAAACGGGCATGCATAAATAAAACCGGCCTTGATCTACTTCTCTTATATTATGTACTACTAAATTGGTAGATAAGAACATCGTGCTTAATAAGTGGTTAAAGGTGCTTATAAATACTAACGACAAATGTGAATCCGAGGACCAAATTCACCAGTAATAATATGTACTAAACTATGCTAGAAGTGCTGAAAAGCTGCGGTCCTCCGGTTCCACAACTCGGGAATTGACCCTCTACTCCAATCTCCTCTTTCCTCACCACCATCATATCAACATTTAAACTTTAAATTTAATTAAAACATTTATTTTTATTACTTGCCCATTTGTGGTTACTGCGGAATGCAAATTCATTGTTAAACATTAGCCAACCCTATATCGAGCAGCAAATAAAAGGAATTCTCAAATGATGGAGGTGCGATGCAAACGAGCTAAATACAGAAAGCCCGTTTAAGAAACACCGGCAATGGAATGTGCTATTTATTCTCGATCGCAGTCTCGCCTACGCTATGTGTATTCGTAAAGAGGGATATTGTTATAATAAGGTTAGGCTATACATTCATAATATTACACTTGTCTACTGGCCACATTCTTTATTGCATTCTATTAACCGATATTGTTAATTATGCTAGTCTTAAATCAGTATAACTTTGCAGACTTAGCTAACTAAGAAAAGACAAAACTGTTCAGTACCTTTTGTCCTGTGTTTGAAAACCGACTTTATTTTATTTTGTATTATTTATTATTATATTATTTATTATTATATATTGTTTGTTCTTATTTTGAATCGGTTAGAAGACTCCGTGAATACGTAAAACTAAAGATTAAAGTTTTTGGGATATTCGTTATTTTTATGAAAAAATATTTCAAAGCTGGTAAAGATTTGACTGAAACTATAGCTACAAATTGACAAGGATGTTGATGAAAGTCCCGGATTGTTCCAAAAAAGTCCCTTTTAAAATTATTTAAATAAAGTTTGCAATGTTAAGAGGTTGTTTAAAATTAAATGAATGAAGAATAAAAAAATAAAAAAGTCTTTTCGAACACATTTTTAACTCATTTTGAAATATTTATAATTTTCAACAAAGTATGAATATCTCTTCGATTGTAACAAGTCAAACGTTATTACGTACTATTTGGTCTAGTTAAAGAAAAGAGTACTAGAATGTGTTCTAGAACACGAATAAACAAAGATACAGTATTTCTAAATACTGATAATACATATTATACACTAGCAACCCGCCCCGGCTTCGAACGGGTACATATTATACATCTAAACCTTCCTCATGAATCACTCTATCTATTAGTGAAAACAGATAGACGCGGCGGGGGACTTTGTTTTATAATATGTAGTGATAATATACCAATGCAAATAGACACATTCATGCATACAAATATTAGCACTGATCGGGAATCGAACCCAAAACCCCTTACGTGACAGTCGAATGCATCACCGCCGCGCCATAGAGGTCGTCATATAAACATGTCGTTTTAATATTTTTATACTCCTAGAGCTACTGGAATTGAGGACTAATAAAGCTCAGTTCCACCACTTAAATGGAAATACTTAAACATGTGTGAAAGTACAAAAATTCACACGCATTCGAAAACAGATGGCCCAGTTGTATAGATAATTGGGTCAGGCGAGCAACCTGTCGGCTTGCTCACACGCATTGTCTCGCGTCTCAGTGCGCCGGCGCCGCCCCGCGCTGTACCGTTAGCGCTCGGTCAAGTTCGGCCCATTGTGACGTGACTGCTACTTGTGACATACGGATTTATACTGTCCGATTCGGTTCGTAGCTGCTGTCGAAATAGTCCGACAAACAGTCTTCATCCTACGGAAATCAAACGATTTTTTACGCTCTCTACATAAAATATATAGGTATCTAGAAGTTCCTACGTATGCTTAATTATTTACATATTTCTAGCTTATTATGATATAAAGTATTTGATTGTCTATATATATGTTGTAGACAAGAAGACAGGTGTTATTTTTAAAAAGTACATTTTTTGCACTTTCACCTTCTGCAATTTTATAACATGAGTGATCAGTGTTTGTGTTTTATCCTTTAAACTGAAATATAGTAAGTTTTGTGTAGTACATATATTATATTACTTCAATAGTAAGAAGTGCTCCGACTCGAAGATATAGTACAATATTTGTAGGTGCTATATACGAGTATGTACGATTAGCAACCCTGCATATAAATCACATCAGATGTTTTTGTCAATACCTTTCAGAAATGGGATCTTTAAGATGACATATTATATGTGTAATTCTGGACTTAATCGCGATATATTTTAAAGGTACAATACCAGTACAAGGTACAATACAATTCCAGGCATAAAAAGTGATACTAATATTGTAGGTTACTCTCAAGATTCACCATTAAGTGCGCCATATGCTTGTTATCACCTGAGTAAGATAAAAATACGCGTAAATCTAATTGTTTTAAATTAAGACCCCCTAAGTGACAGTAGTAAGACATACGTAAAAAAAACCATAACCTAAAGCTAAACCAAATAAAATTGTTTAAAAAAATAAGTGGTCTTTCTATATAACAATTTTCTATGGTAACCCTTTATTCGCCAAACCGAGATCTAGCACGATAGTCACTATATACCGTAAGGAAACAAATTTATAATAATAAGCTGAGATTGCAAGAGATATAGTTATTATTTACGTGAGCTTATCAGCTGCTGAAAGTAGGCGGATGGGCACGTGCGGTTTTGACCTCGTCGGGAACATCAAACGGTCTTATTGCTAGACTGGAGTGGCCCTGGCCTTTTTGTCAGAGCCGCTGAGATTGGATTACAACTTTACAAGCAAAATCATAGCGGACCCTACAAAATAACGTCTGTAAAAGTTTTTAATGTCACTCTCTAACAGCATGCAAAGACACGCACATACTCTCTAAATATACGAGTAGCTAACGATGATACATTGCCTAGTTAGAAGCTATAAGCAGTTTAATTGCTTTAGGAGGCTGTTACCTCGATCAATAAAAGGGTTATGTTATTCTACTACAGTAAAAGCTCATCGCTTAATTTCCTACATACATGTATAAGCGGATTAATTGTGGCACCGTTTATGGTTTTAGAACATGCTAATTTCATGTTTACTGTTATTCCGTTTGTTTTGAATTAATTAATGAAACTATTAAAACAAACGTTATTTTTAGAATAATATGAATACTTAGTAATTGAAATTATGTGTATTCTGAAACGAATTCTTTCATAGATTTTTGAAAGACTTAGAGTTGCAGAGTCTTTGTTTTTTTTTGTTGTGTTTAATTTGGTTTTAATATATAAATAAAAAGGAGCTTATGAGTTAGATATTAAATTGTTCTTAAGTTTAAGTCGAGTCGAACGGCAAAGTACATAAAACGTATAGTCTTTGGCGCAGTCTTACAGTACAGGACCGCCTTACAGTATTCCTAATTTCATGTACCTGCTTTCGTGAAATTTTCTTAAAAATGGGTACAAAGAATTCTCTTTACGTATTAATATGTGTACATAAGAATCTCTATGAAATAAGGAAGTTATCAAATTTTTTGAGGTTATTAATTACTTTCAAAATGTTAAGTTCTAAAATATAGTGAGCCAAATTGGTAGGTTTGGCTCACTATATTTTATTATTTGATAATTTACTTATTTCATAGGGATTCTTATTGATATATGCACATATATTAATACGTAAAGAGAATTCTTTGTATCCATTTTTAAGAAAATTTCGCGAGCGCAGGTACATGACATTTGGAATACTGTAAGGCGGTACTGTGAGACTAATATTCAAATTGAAGTAGTAAAAGAAATATATAACCTTTTTGGGTTATTGATTCCTGAACACGATTACAAGGTGACATTGATATGTCAAGAAAGGGGACTACATCCGCGGAAGCATTGCTCCGCCAAAAAATATCTAAGAGGGGTTTTTATAGTGTGAAAAGTTTACCATAAACAACGTGAACCTGTCTTTAGACACTGTCATTATTTTTTAAAGAGATAAGTCTGATTATATAAAGTGGCGCAAAATATACCTTCGAAAGTCTTTGCGTCAAAATAAATTAGTGTACCTGTTAATGTGTCATTGTTGTAATCAACAATGATACAATAAATGATAAATTAATACAGTAAATAGAAACTATCTGTCTATAATCTAGTATTTAATAACGAAGACCTTAGTAAAAGAACGATTATTATATATATAAAACATGATATAATGCAATTACAATCATCGCCAAACTGTTTACCAGTTTGTTGATGGCAATAATGGCGCTCTTTTTTTTCTTATTGGTACACACTTTTATATATATATATATAATTAATACTATATATAAATATATTAAAACTCATTGTATTACATAATAATTAGTCTTTTATTTAAAGTTGCATTTCTTTTTTTGGTCTCTCATAAAATATGTTCTATTGAGTATTGTTGAAGTTAAGTATCGTTTTGTTCTTTTCCCATAGTAAGTTTTTATCACATATTTAGCCTGTTTTACTATCTAGATAGATAGTATATAATCTAGATAGATAGTATATAAGAATATAGTATATAAAGAAAGATATGTATTTTACATTTTTTATATTGGCCTTTTATATATCCCTTTTAATTAACCTAAGACGCACTTCTCCTGGTAGACCAGCAATTTAGTCAAATATTACGATAAACTAATCGTGTACACCTTCTTGTGTGTGTGATAATAAAGTAACATAATAAATACAAATGTACAACAACACGAGTTAAAAGCGACATAATTAAGTAGCAATAACAGCTGCGGCGGTAATCACGGCATTATCAAGTAGAAGTAAATCCTATTTAAACTCTGTATGGTCGTCATGACTGTACACAACACTAAGTCATTGTCATTGTTGTTCCGTCGTATGATGACCACGCTCTCCTATTAGAAACATGATTTGACAAATACTATTTGAGCAATGGGTCTAACGATGCTTTCTTTTTCTGATATGTTAGAAATAACTTACATGAATTGTCTATATCACGATTTATTGCATATTGCTTTAATTATAATATATTATATTGGTGGAGTTTTCTACTTGCATTTCATTAAATTTAACGTCAAAAGAAAGTTAAGTCGGAGAGCAATGATTGATGAAATGTTTCATGTATCACTTTTCAATAAACTGAGTGTTGCGTTATATATAAAGTATTGAAGATGTGTAACCTCACTACACGAAAGTCGTTAGTGGTGAGACTGGAAAAATTTTCAATCAGATGGAAATGTGATTGTAACCTTAATTATTGCAAAAGTAACAGGAAATACACAACTGTAATTTTATTGTACAAAGCGTCAATGGGAATGTTTCTTTGGAGATTGCCGGCATCGTCCGCTAGTGATCCATTCACTGCCTGCGGTGTGGGAATAGAAAGGCATTGTATGTTTAATGAAAAATCCTTCCAGGCGCATCACGCTTCATTACTTTATAATTAAGGTACAGAAGCAAAAAATAAATAGATTTCATCGATATGTTATTTAATTATCGATACTTTATAACGTAAGTAAATAGTTAGTTCGGTGACGCATACCTTTTCGAAAATTGTTAAAGTAACTAGGAGCCAGACTTATTAAAAACAAGGTTCGGTTTAAATAAAAAAACATCTATAGAAATACGATTTTTGTTCATACGATAAAAAAAACCTAATGAAAAATCCTATGGGAACTAATCTTTTCTTTATCAGCTAACTAATCTATGCTTGTAAATCTCGGGATAACATTGTAGAGTTCATCTCTTTTGTTCAGCCATAACGGTGAAGAGTGCGATTATCCTTTATGATTATGCTATGGCATTTAGTGCTCATTATATTGTAACATCATAAACTTATGAAATAGGACTATAAACTCCACTTACAAAGTCTATACAATGTAAAGCTATAAATAACAGCTAAATATAATGTAACGAAAAATATGTTCTTTACTCTCGTTAAAAGTTAATTCTATCGAAATGAAAAAGAAGAACGCTTCTACGCTTCTTTAAATCAAAACATGTTAACAATTAAACTTAGAAGGATGCAATATCTCCGTAATTAAAAATGCTGTTTTTCATTCGAGATTAATGTGTAGAAATTACAGCGTCATTGTGATAAGTGTTTCTAGTTAGTGCTTGTTATGTTGGAACGATGGTAGAAATGTTGAAGAACGTGGATCTTGCAGCGACGGGTTCACCGTTAAATTGGGCAATTTGTGAGCGCATATCACGGTGGCTGCGCTTGCTCTGCGCCCCGTCGCGACACGCTCCGTCATATAACTGAGTAACTGTTACGTTCATTACGTGACATATGGTTCACGTTACGTTACGTGATCGCGTCACCTGTGCGTAATAATTGTTTGTAGAGCATGCTTAACGGCACCTTATGTTGTCCCATGCATGATCTTGAAAAGCCTTTGTAAGGTGAATGCCGATGTTACATGGGTTAGTCACATTTGCGTGTTTGTTTGCAAAAAGCTAAACGCAGAATCGCGTTCTTGTTTATATTATTTTAGTTTTAAATTTTCAAAGTATAAAGGGTGAGTTCTAAGTTAGTGATTACTGTAATCTTTATGGTCAGTTAACTTTTTACTTTCAACAGTAAAACACTTTTAAGACCTAATCAGTGGCGTGGAATGAAGTGTATACCGTTCTATTGACAGCTTTATAGCGCTCAGTTATAAACCTGTTTCCTTAAAAATAAACTTTTAAAACTCGTATTGTTTGTTGTTATTCAGACTAGCAACATCTTCTGCTAATCGAACTTTTAAATATAGACTCGACCGCTTTGTTTTTAGGTTAGGCCTCTGTGTTTCTAAAATTTTGGCATACTGGAAATCAACTTCAATTGTCATATGGATTTTCTTGTGTTTTATTTTATAGCACTATTAAAATAACGACACCACTACCGTAGAGACGAAATCGAAGAAGGTAATTACAATGTAGTTTATTATCATTTCCAAACACGGCAAATAGACATCGTGGTTACTAAACTGAAATAGTTTTGATGAACAGTATCCTTTCTAAATCAATATGCATATAAAAGTACTGTAATATGGTCAGAAATGGCTGTACATTGAAGACATTCCGTACCATCAAAGAATTAATCATCATGAACGCAAAAAGTTAATTATATACAATAATTTTCATTAAGCATTTCAACGTCTATCTAAGCTCTTAGATCTAATAAGCTGTCAACATAGTTCCTAAACATGCAAAAAGTTTTCATAGACAAATAGAATGAGAAGCAAAAAATCTCTAATTCGAACGTACAAATTATTACCATGAGATATATTATTATAGTTGACTCACCGTTTGGACTAAAAAATCGTAAGTGGCGCCTAACAACCGAGTATCGGTATAGTAAATATGACCTTCTAGAGCTTTACACCTCAGACAACGGTCAATTTTATTACTATTTAAGCGTGCCACATCCTCTTACATCTCGACCTTCTGGCATTGAAGACCGTGCAGCGGGTGGTTTGATATGCCAAAACAAGAATCTTAGCTTCGCTTAGCCTATATTTAAGCTAAACCTATTTATGTTTGTTATTGTCTTTGCATCTAGTAGTGTTGATGTTATGATAAAGCGAAACTAACTTTTTAAACAGGACTTTAAAAAAAATATATGATTCACAGCCACATAAAGTAAAATAATAAATGTACCAACTTGCTTGAGTGGATCTAAGTTCTCGTGTGCCTAAGTAGTAGTAATTTTATCCGAATTGAGACTGTATAATTTACTTCAGTTACTGTATTATACATACATATACTCGCATATAAGTACCTACCACTCATATATACATATGTATTTACTTATAGCCTTCATACGTCTTCTTGGTATTTTGTAAAACTTTACACTTGACGAGCAACCAGGACGTGTAGAAGACGTCGTAAAGGTGTGGAATATATAGTAAATTGTTTTACTAGTAGTACAATAAAATGCCTACGTAACAAGTCGTAGGACTTCACACCTACACAATGGTAAAATATTACTGTTTATTCCGTAGAGTGACCAAGATGCGGAGATCGGAGCAATGTTCCGCTGACAGAACATCTCGGTTGCGACTAGCGAGTCTTGATGTTATGGGTGAGCTAACTGTATCGCAGGCTCCTTCCGTTGTTTCACCATATATGACCACCATAAATGTCAACGAGCACATTGTTTCAGTTCTTTATGCTAAGCTAAGGACTTTTTGAGTGCCACTACGTGGTTTTGAATAGGTTAGGACACGAAGTACCTATGTTTTACAGTATTGTAAAATAATGTAAGTGTGGTCTGTGATTTGTATGCAATCTTTTATGACTTTAATTGCCTGAATATAAACTAAAGTACTGTTAGGGCGTACACATATTTCACATAATGTGTGTTGCTGTAGATTCATATAAATCCTTCGTTTTACGGGCTAAACATGGTTATGGTTGAACTCTTAGAAACAATGCATCTTTAGACATACACAACACACGATTAATTTATTGATAAATTGAAAAAATTCCAAGAGATGTCACTCTATCTTCCTCCCAGAATATCTGATATGCATAAAAAGACAACACTGTTAAAATAGTTGGACTGCGCGTATGCCGTAGTGGTTAGAGTAGCCACCCCGAAAAGTACCACCACGTCAATTATAATAATTATGTATTATTTCTTTCCATTCCCGCATGGGACTTCTCTTGGTGTGATTTTCATTGCGTTGTTGTGAGTCTGTACCTTGTGTCCGTTAATTGTATGTTATATTGTAAATATTAAATACTTCGACAGAGGGGTATTTCGGGAATCAAGGAAGTGACACAACATTACTATTTAAAAATGTATTTATTGCTTTTCGAAGTATTTTCCGCGAAATTTGACACATTTTTCCATACGATGGAACCAATCATTGAAGCAACCATTCCATTCGGAAGTTGGGGTCTCCAAAATGGCCGTTTTGTAGGCGTCCACAGCTTCTTCAGGTGATGAAAATCTCTGACCACGCAATTTATTCTTTATTTTAGGGAAAGTATATAAATCATTAGGGCTTAGGTCGGGGCTGTACGGCGGATGGTCTAATAATTCTATGTTTTCTTGCTTTAAAAACTCTTTTGTTCTGTGCGCGGTGTGAGAACTCGCATTGTCGTGATGGAGGATGATGCAGCGGTTACAGTTCTCTTTACGGAGTTCAGAAACGACCTGTGGCAAACAAACGCTAGCATACCATTCTGCATTAACCATTCTTTGTCCCTCAAGAGAAATAGTCGCAACATGGCCGGATTTGGAGACAAACGTGGCCACCATTTTTTATGCAACACTCCGTGAACGAACAATTTTTGTTGGCTTTAACTCATTTTCGAACACCCAAACTCGTGACTGGTTTTTTGTTTCGGGTTCGTACGCGTATATCCAGGATTCGTCACCCGATACGATGTTGTATACAGCATTTGAGGATCCTGCGTGGAATCTTTCGAGAGTTCTGACGCACCAAGTAACGCGAGCCGCTTTTTGTTCTTCACAGAGCGAATGCGGTATCCATCGGGAAAACAACTTTTTTACACCTAATTGTTCATGCAAGATTATTTGTATTTGACTCATGCCAATGTCTAAAGTTGCCTGAATTTCGCGGTATGTCACATGTCGATCTTCCTCAATCAGCTTACGCACAGCATCAACGTTTTCTTGGGTGACTGCAGTTTTTGGACGACCTTGACGGGGATCATCACTGAGCTTGACACGTCCACGTTGAAATTCAGCAAACCAGCGATAAATTGTGGTTTTGGATGGGGCTTCATCACCAAATGCAGAAATCATCCGGTCAACACACTGTTTTTGCGTTAAACCACTTCGAAAGTCATAATAAATCATCGCTCTTGAATTTTCTCGAGTCAATTCCATTTTCTCAACGACTAAACAAGTTTGACAAAACTTTGTGATAAGACCGAGAATCTTTTTTTAAATAAATAAATGGTATTCGATTTTTAAAACCAAGGAGTTTTCAATTAAAAAGATTTTAATATGACAGAAACAGTGGAAATATTTCATTCCCGATACTTTTAGTGCAGCCTATGTATTGCCCTAGTGCGAAAAAAAAGTAATTTAAATCATTATAGTTTAGTTAAAATAAAAAAACATGCTTTAATGGCGAACTGAATTAAAAATTAAAACAGAATTGCACTATCCTCTTCCTTCTTGCATCTCCTGGCTTCATCGTCAGACCATCGTTACCAAGTCTCATCGGTTGGATTCGTCAAAACAATCATATGAGCTCAACTCGAATGAAGAGTTCCTGTATCCACTTCTCGGCATTGTCATCCAAACTACATATACATACAAAGGTTCATTTCGATACAGCAATTATTTAGGAGTGAATTTAATAAAAGCGTGTTAAAAAAATAGGAGAGGCCCTCATTTGGCTTCAGTAACTTATAGTATTTAGGTACTACCACGGTACAAAGTAGGTTAACTTCAAATATAAGCGCATCATACAATTTACACACATTATAGATATCTATTTTTTTGAAGGCGTTCATCACGTTTTGCCAGCAAAAACTGGGTCAGGTTCTGGTGTTACAAATAACAAGTGCCATTCCAGTTCAAGGACTAGAAATAAGTCATTCTTGGCTGAAAATATATATATAACAATTAATTATATATTTAAAGTTTATAGGTTATATAAACTAGGGGCTGGCTCCAAATTTTGCCCGTTTTGATGAATTTATCTGCAATACTCGTAGTCTATATCCATTTTTAATTATGCACCTTTCAAATAGGTCGTTGTTGTTTATTTACATTGTTTTACACACAAACTCACAAAATTCAGATTATAATAAGATAATAAAGTGATATTTATTCCAAATCTCTAAATTATAATTATTACATTATAAAAATGTTGCAGTGATTTAAAGATTACCCTAGATTCGAGTAACATATTGTATATATTACTTTGCGTATTGACCTCTATATTTAAATTGTTAATAAAAACGTAGATTTAATTATATTACATGGAAAACTCAATTAGTTGCGAACAATATTGATGACTGTGTTAATAAACCAAATAAGGCCGTCTTAATTATTCACAGATAGTAATTTATCATGCTTATAAACACATATTATGCAGGTTTGTAGGTGGCATCAACTTTCAAAGTTACCATAACGGTTGAAATACGACAGTATTTAATGTCGCAGGAATCATTAAGTTCATATCACACGTTTTGAAAACATTGAAACAATTTGTTGGGAACGTGAATGTTTTACAATGTCAGTAAATGCTCCTAGACTTGAGCCCTCGCATGGAATGCGTGCTGACTGTTTCTTTCACGCTAAGCGTAGCACGGGGACAAAATCAGGTAAATTGTGAGATAATTCGTTTCGTCGTCGTCACCGCAACACCGTTCCTCATTTGTGGTTCGTTAGAGTTTTGAAATCAGAACCGCGAAGTCACCTCTTCCGGTAAATTTTGAGAATCACTCCACATAATAGTTTCTCCGTAGATTACTTAGTCAAACGGTATCTAAGTGCAATTACTTGTACGTATTGAACAATGTGCGCTGCGCTATTTACGCACACATGCACTGAACGTATACCGTAAATGACAATCAGATTTTATGGAAGTCTTTATTGATGACGGTCTACTTACGTTTTATACATAGTTATTTATCTTCTCAAGAACTCATAACAGAGAAAATGAATACGATCAAATATATCCCACGCCCAATTGCCTAAAATAAATGTTTAATCAACTGTTAACTCATTTATAATACCAATATTTTAAAGGAGTATAATTTTTGGTAATTTTTATTTAACGAGTGACAAGAAAGTTAATTAAACTAACGGTACTTTTTTTAACTTAAATGTATATCAGTATATCACGACATTTTATGAAAGTTCGTTGTGCACGTTTGCTACCGTTGATTGCTTTATTTTTAAATGTAAATTAATACATATCATGCTCTTAAAACTCAATTTAAATGAAACCAGAGACATTTACTCAAACACGTCCAAAGTAAATTCATTGAAAGGCGGTCGTCGAATCATTCCGTATGTAGAAGAAATGATTTCAGTAGATATAAATAGTACCTAATACACAACAATAGTTGCACTTTCACGAATACAAATGATTATTCATTGTGTTTGATAAAAAGTCAAGTGAAAGCGATATTGAGATGTAAAAAAGTAAATGAAAATTCGTGTCGCTGACTTTCCTATTAGCTTTCATGGGTCCATGCAGTGTTGATCTTGACCTGTATTTGGAGTATTGACGTTAACAAAGCTTGCGATCTTAACAATCACTTCAAGATACCTAATGTTACAATAGCCCTGATATAAATACGCCCACAGGCAATAAATTACATTTGTAAGTTAACCAGCAACAAAAAAAATTACATTACGCTGTCTACTTTCATTTTTAAAGCAGTATTACTGAATTATGTCCACTTGAAAATTTCAAAACTTAATAAGTTTATTTCGTGTTCATTAAAATGTAGGTGAAATATTAAGCGGATATAACAGGCACGTATCTTAAATGATACGTCTGCAAGGTACTCGGTACATTAACTCAACGAATAAGTAATTTATTGTTAATGCCCGAGTGCACTTCCTCAATAAATAATAACAAAACCCCTGCCTACTTCTGTCAATCATTAGTTTGTTATTACGTTTCTCGTTTTGTTCAACTTTCAATTTTACTTTGCGTTTCGTTGTTAGACTTGTAGAAATTTTATTCTCACAGTGGTGTCTGCCTGTTGTATAAATAAGTAGTTGAGTTGTCCTAGGAACATCAGTTGAACAGAATAAATAATAATATGACATTTTGTAGATGATGATTAATGATATAACTTTAGGGTAAATTTTAAGTACTTGTCAGAATGTTATTAAGTTAATAGATCATGGTAATCACTCAGAAATAAGTATCAATGATATTTTTAGACTTGCTTCTGTTTATTTATTACCTGATCACCTGAAAACCTTTTTCAACATTTTATATAAAAACTTTTTGTCGTACCTGAGGAGTCTCTTAACATATTATTATATATATTTTAACGGATTTAATATTCTTCTCTATTACAATGATGTATGCTTTTGTTGCAGGTGGTCCTATTGCCATGAAAGGGGACAAGCTGCGCCTTGCGCGGCTGTCGCTGCTGCTACTGCAAGCCACAATAGTCCTCAGTGAGTATAATTTTCAGAATGTATAAATGATATTATATGATAACTTATGACGTTTAAAATATTAGTATAAATTATTTCATGACATCTATATATATATATATATATATATTATGTTTACAAAAATTTCGCTTCAGTATATCTGTACTTTTAAAACCCGAAATATCGTCGACTTGAAGTTTTAACACATTCTCATATATTTCACGCATTGTCCATCAGTCATTGAACAAATGTAAATTTTATATGTTGTCTGGCAGTAAATTGTATGTCGTGCTCGCATAGAATTCCTGGTTATGGCGGCGCGTGTCCTTGGAGTCTCTTACCTGTTCTGTTCTTATCCATAAAATCTACATATTGGAATAGGCAAATAGGTTCACAGCAGAGGATATTGTGCCTCCTGACAATTTAAAAATACCTTAGTTGATTTTTTATTTAATTTGATTTATTGTTTAATTGAAACAAAATATATTGTGTTGATTGGATTTGATAAAAGCACATTCATCATTCGGTTCGGTCTGACATGAAGGAGCTAGTATCTCCATTTAAAATAGGATACAAGAAAAAGCAAATATTTTTTAACTTAACTTATACTTTTGTTTTATAACTTAACTATATTCCGGCTATTGTACGTATCTAAAATGACCAAACATGTCTGTATCATGTTGTAAAATATATGTATGTGAAGGCCCATTTTTATAAACTAGAGATCGCCTGGTGGCGAATTTCGACCATAGATTCATTAAATTAATCTTTGCCTTTGCGTCTGCGTATTACGAAGCCTTCAGAAAATGCGTCAATGTTAACGTGGTGTAATTTTTGTGCATTCACGTATTCAAATTTCTTGGTTAATTAATTTAGGTTCATTATTTAATACATCTGTGTTAATTTGACCATTAACTTTTATATAAATTATGTAAAATTAAATTTATTAACATAAGTAAATTATTTGTGTCTATTATCCTTTTTATTTCTCATTCTCTCGTAGGCTTCTGCCGTGTGTGAATTGCACACACACACTTTTTTATTTAAATCTGTAACACATATTGTTAAATAATGTTAGTTTTCTACACTTCTTCTCCATATAAACCGTAAGTAGTCCGAATATCACATAGCTCTGTGAGCAGCTTTTGCTTAAAAAGGGGTAAAAAGAATTATCTTTACATCCTTAATTCATTATACCTATACTTTCTTCGAACTTCGATACTAAAATTAGATTTGATGCAAACCTTTTCTTGGGCAATGTCTTAAATAATTATTTAGAAGTTTGAAATACATATTTCAAGGAATGGCCATTTTCAATTTAATGAGAAAACGCAGACTAGTGAGAGCTGTTGCATTGTCCAGTTATGAAAGTCAACGCATTCATAAGTTTATAGATATATTTATGGCCATATAAATATTAGCTATTAAAAACGCCGTTTATTTAGTTATACAATTGTAAACGGTTAACATGGCGATGTTATGAAAGGTTGATGTGCCCAATGTTCTTTCAGTATACAGTTAATATATCCCGTAAAATCTCCTTATCTACCTAATGTACCTTATAATACTAACATTTATTTGTTTATTTGTTGCACGTATAGAAATTCATAGAAGATATATGAAGACCATTTATCTTTTGTGAGTTAATGCGCCACTTACCCAGCTTCTCTAAGACATATCTACCTATCTAGACAGCCTCGTAGGTCCCGTGATATAAGTTTGAGCTTATCTTTGCGTTTAATTGTGAGATCCTTATTCTAAGGGTAGCTTTTGGGCTTTTCTTTAAAAAAAAAAAATAGTAGTAGTAGTATGTGAATATGAAAAAGAAATTAACATTTGATGAGTTGTACTTTTGTGACAAAAAAGAAATCCAGAATGAAGAATTATACGTCTATCGTACTAAGACAAAACAGTTTCATGTTTAGTTCAGTTTATTTTTTGAAGTGAAAACTTCTTTAGCGGCGTTGTGCACTTTTTGGGATGGGTAAAAAATGTTAAACTCGCGTCAGGACCGAGCCGAGCCGAGTTTCTTATATTAAAAAATATATAACAGTCGAAATTCTAACATTTATGAGCGGCCAGGAGCGCAGAACATCCAGTGTACCCATGTATACATTTAGGTATTACCTACTTTTTATTTTTAACCTAATTATATATGTACAGATGTGTGTGTGTTTATGTATATGCAAATACATTGTGAAGTTATGTTTTCACTTCTGACGTGCAGTCCTACGACTGACTGTTTTTTTGTTGAGCTGAAAGGTTTAGGCAATCATCTATAACCCAAGGAGGAAGGGTAGAGGAGAGGTAGGGTTCTGGTCCACATAAGATTAGCACTACATAGCAATACTACTACTGTAAGTATTTTGCTGCTGAGTAGAAACCCTGGTGCATTATGGTTAATAAATATAAAAATTATATAAAACATAAAATCAACAATCTTCAATTAACTCGAACCTAAATTTCAATTTTTTATGACAACAGTGGTAACTAACAGTACAAAAATTAATAAAATTATTTATAAACAATATTGTTTCAGGTCGGACGGCTTTCGAGAAGCTAACGGATGTGGACTTCACAGGAACAGCTTATTACACAGTGCGTAATCTATCATTGTACGAGTGTCAAGGATGGTGTCGGGAGGAACCTGACTGCCAGGCCGCTTCCTTCAGGTAAGCCGTGAGATCTGTATCTACACTCGTTACTGGGATAGCATACCGACTAGACGTATAATTAACGCACCATATTTATCGATATCGGTATCTAAGAGAGGAAGTAAGATTGAAGTCGTTTGGTGTGAATTTAAATATATTTACATTGTAAGGCAAAATTCTAGCTAATTATCATTTTGAGTTAAGAGAGATTTAGCTAATTTGACCAATAGTGTACCTGCCTAAGAATGCTTTTACATGTTGGATTACGGATTTGCTACAAAATGTTCTGAAATCTTATTAATGTCCCTGTACAATTTCTTATAAATCCAAACATACGTCTGTGTCATTGTTACATAATTATGTATATAGAGGATTATTACTTTACAGTCAATCAACATCTTGCTATATTAAAATCAATTTCAACGTTAATTTTGACTATTATGTTAGTGGATGTTTACTCCAATATAGTTATATAACTGGACCAGTATTTCAATAATTCAATCAAACTAATATTACAAATGTTTGGATGGATATATGGATGGTTGTTTGTAACTCTTTCACGCCACAACTACTAAACCGATTGCGATGAAACTTAGTATGTAGATAGCTGGAGACCTTTATTAACATATAGGCTACTTTTTATCCCGATATTCCCACGGAATCCGGACTTAGGCGGGTGAAACTGCGGGGCGCTGCTAGTAGTAAAATACATTTACCTTTTAAAAACCAGAACAATCAAATATGTTCTAGACATGATTGTGTAACGCAATGGTTAACTTAAAGAATTTGTCGCATAGCTACAATTTTAATAAACCGTGCAACGGGGTTTTTAATAAATAAGTTTTTTGCCAGATGTCAGTGCCAATTAGTTAAAAATCGATTGTGTGTGTGACAAGATAATGTATAAAAAAATCAATTCGTGCATTGATCTGACCTAGTGAGAAAAATTCGCATCTAACTGAGATACATCAAACGACATGACTCGTCCGGATTGATCACGAAACAAATAAAAATCAATGTGGCTGTCATAATCTCAGATCTAGATGTTCCTGACCCGAATGTCCGAGATAGTGATCTGATTGATGTGAAGATTCACTAATTCAGTTATTATCGAAGTGAAATCGAATCAAAGTGTACCGAACCCGCGACCTCAGATAGATAGCTACCAAGTCCACGCACGACGCATGCCAATTACTTTAAATTGAAAGTTTTACGAATGCTGCCAAAGTGAACTTTGAAAACATTGTGTTATTTTTAAGTAGTTGATACCTAATGTTGGTCATATATATATATATATCTAGGACACAGGACTACGTGCGTTATCTCCATCTACATTTACACGGCAACTCCTTAGTCACGGAGCAGTGGCGAGTACAGTATCCAAGATTTTGTGATCGTGTCGACCAGCTTACGTCTACATGCTCTAGGCCTCAATGAAACGCCTCCGTTGGCTAGTAACAATGAGTCCAGAGCTTCGTTCGCCACAAACCGTGTAAAAGCGGAAAACGACCTCGTCGCGCTCCAAATTGGATAACAGTAAAAGTGATAGCATACATCTTCAATGGATTATTACTGGCGCAATATTTTCATGGCTATTGGCGGTTTTGAGCTATTTTAATTTATTGTTATTGTCTGATGTGTTCTGATTCACATTGCGTTGTACTAGCGTAGAAATCGTTGGAAGTTTCTATAGAACTGAGCGCTCTATTTATAGGTATACATGCTAATTATATAAAAGTTTCTAGTCGAACATGCGCAAAATTACGTTTGAAGACGAGACAATTCAATCATTGACACTGTCGCAACTCAGGTGATGGAAAATTTACTTCTTGTCTATTTTTCTCGTGGTACCCATACCGCTTATTATCATAACTGTCGGTGGTGCGCGACAAAAAGTCTAATTGTATTAAACTCGATCAAGCCGAGTAACAGTATTAAAATGCTAGTTAGATTCTTAGAAATCACTTTGAACGGGATCTATCGAAAATCAATTCGGTATTCAATTAAACGAGACGGAACTTTCCCGCACTTTCAAGCTTTTTAATCTACCATTGTAAGCTACCAACATGTACGTATCTCGATCTAATCGAGCTCTTCAAAGTAATAACAATCCACCAAACTGACAAAAGAATGGGATGATGCTATTTTAACAATCGGTAACTGTTCACGACGGTGTTGGCACTGCCTTTTTGGACAACATTTGATGGTATTCAGGAGCGCATAACCGTTCTGTATACAATCTTTCTCGTTGACTACACTCGACATCAGATCACGCATTAAATACCTCAACTGTTCAGATCACGACCTCAGCTATCTGATTCTGTCAAAATTTGATATCATCTCTATGACTACAATTACTGCGAATATTTTAAATTATTTAAGTTTATTTAGAAAGCTTTTTTTTTCAATGGAATATAACGATGTGGATAGATAAATAGATAACACTTTATTTGTACACCAGTCTATTTGTTTTATGTATAGCAGTCATTAATATTATTTTGTCCAATTTTTGGGTTTGTAAAAAAGTAAATGAGGAGTATCAATTTAATTGATTAGTCATTCTTTAAAACAAAACACGTATGAACATGAAGAACTATTGGATTTACTGCGACCGTAAGAACGTGCTCAATAAATATTGGACGAAAGAAAAATCATTACAAAGTTTAAGAAGATTGGTTTACAAATAGCAAGCTATTAATTTAGTCATAGAAAATTGATGGTCATTTTATGTTTAATGACATGTATCGATATGATACTCACAATTCCTACCATAGTGTGCAAGATCCCGATCGTTATGTAACGGGCTACTCGGCCGGCGCCCGTTGCATCGATGCAGATGATAACCGTATCGGCCCGATACGACCAATTTGTGTAATAAACGTGAATGATAGTCCGCTCAATGATGATATGATGAATGATGTTACTTTAGTAATCTCTATAAATACAGTATTATATACACAATTTAGCCATTCATAACGTTTACAGTCCATGAAATAATATTTACGGTACATTGCAACGGCTTACAGATCTCTGTTGAGAACTATCGTGTTAAAAAGTCATTGACGACACAGTCGTCAGACTTTGTGTCATGGAATCGTCCAAAGTTGAAATTTTTTAAATAAAACATATTAGTAGTTAAATGTTTTCTTTACACCTTTTAAATTATTATTAGGAAAGGCTACCAGATCAAATAGGGACCAATTACATCATACCACCAGGAGGCTGTCTGCAATATAGAAAAAAATAAGTTAATCTAGCCCCCCAGGTCATGACTCGTACTTTTTAGAAGCAATCAAACACCATTCAAGATTAACTTCATCGGTGGGTAACTCAGATCTGATTTATGCAATCTAAGGTTCGAAGTTAGGAATATATAGCCATCCGTGAAATTCGACTTCGACAACCGTTACGGCATTAAGTGTTGTGAGGTCGATTCCCACATCTTCACATTTCATCTTCATTATTTTATCTATGTTTATTTATTGTGAGTATCCCTGGACCAAAATTTGTGCTAAAAAAAAATATTGTAGTACAACTGCAATCTTGGCACAACTTTGTTATTTTTCTTAATCTACGTCCTCGGCGTACGAACTTATCATTTTGAGAGGATAATTTTTATATATTTGAAATTTGTTTATTATATTCTTTGTTCGCTTAGATTATATATAGATTAGTATGATCATGAAGTTTGAGCTACGTATCTAATACTCGTGAAGAATGATTGTTATCTAATGAAGGTAGTAAATGTATCAACATCAATTACCATGTATTTTAAAAATTAATAATATATCTTCTATGAATCGTAAATATGCAACATATTTTTTTCTTAAGAAAATTCTAGCTGTTGCCCGCGACTACGTTCGCGTGGAAATTTTAGTGATATCTATCCCACGGGAACCGCACATTTTCGGGATAAAAAGCCTATAATCCTATAATTCCAGATTATAATCTATTTCTTATTACAGATCCTCCAAACATCCATCAATCCATGCCTCGACACAAACTTTCGTATTTATAATATTAGTAATGTGGCGACTTCCACATACAGCAAAAAGAAACATACTCCAAACATCATCTACAACCTACTAATCCTGCATCGCGCTATGAGAGTTCTCGCGCCGATTAGTATATATGTATACAACTTCCCAACATCAACCGTTGGGCCGCGGCCCGCCAGGCATGATCACCTAGCCTGGTCGGGGGATCCACCCTTTGTGCTGGAGGGACATGACACCCGTTCCTCCACAGTAAGATTGTCACGTATCAGATATGTACGTTAAAAAATAAATTAGTGTACTATTTGTATCATTTATTGTGTTGGAGTAAACTTGATTTTCCATTCGCCTCGCAATACGCATGATTAATTGTTAAATGAAGGCACAATCATATATATTCACAGGTATTCAGCTGCACATATCAGTGAGGAATTCTAAATTAGTTCTTAGTAAATGCGAGTCCATCTCGTGTTTAATTACTGTTCTAACAGCACACCGGCCCGGAAGATTTATTATGCTTGTTGTGAAACCAAATCGAAATGCAATGTCATTAGTTAAAGGGCTCTCTACAGTCGCATTAATCATAAGGTTTTTTATATGAATTCTTTGTTTACAAGTAGGCGCATAAACAGTAATTTATAACGTAAAGCTCGGTGATTTGTCAGACGATGGCGAGATTTCATATGTTTATTATATCGTTATTTTAAAGCGTGAACAGATAGATTAGAGTTGATTTTGAACAGTTAAAAAAAGTATTATATTTATACCGGTTGCTATTGACTTTATGTGAAATACTTATATTACAAAAACTACGGGAAGGAATTAAAAAAAATTACCCTTTACGTGAGCAGAAGGCTAGTCTTTTCTGGCTCAAACAGTAAGAATGGAATTGCAGCGTTCCAATGCTGTAATAGTTTACTGGAATATCGTCTTAGATTAAAAACATAATTATTTTTAACTTAGGTCATGTCATAGGAAAAGCAAAGAGAGATATAACCTTTCGTCTTTTCTTACATACGTGAAAGAAAGATTCATTGGGTTTTATTTAAAAATGTAAAAATAATATATATATATATATATATATATATTATTTTTTTAATATTTATTTAAAGCTTGTGCTAGTATGAGTGAGTGAGTGTCACTGTCAGTGTTATGTCAGTGTCAAAATGAAGGAAGTTTGACTTGCAATAGTTTTTAAACTATAACTTCAAATTAAATGTAATTTGTGAATATACCTAGTTATATTATGCCCTTTTGGTCACTTAAGTTGAAAATACAATATGGTTGTGCCTGTTTTTTATTTTGGCTCGACAAGTTTAAAAAATCCGAGTAACAATAAAAAATCAAAAAAGAATTTACCTAATTCGAGAAAAAAATCCTCATTATTATATATATATATATATATATATATATATATATATATATATATATCGTATTTTCAACTTAAGTGACCAAAAGGGCATAATATAACTAGGTATATTCACAAATTACATTTAATTTGAAGTTATAGTTTAAAAACTATTGCAAGTCAAACTTCCTTCATTTTGACACTGACATAACACTGACAGTGACACTCACTCACTCATACTAGCACAAGCTTTAAATCCTAAACACAATTAGTGCTTAGTCTATAAAGCTCAGAGCAATTACAAAGCCTAAAACATATACATCTTTAATAAATAGAATGACGTGGCAATCGCACACGGCAATATTTGTATAATGTATGCATAAAGGCCCGCTAGCGCTATGTTCAGTTGGTACTATTTATATTATGTGCGATGCATGAGATGGCTAAGCCATTCTATTTATTAAAAAAAAGATGTCTGATAGTGATATGGTCACTATAACATATTACTATAACTATGGTGTGGTCACTAAACTATAAAATGTTGTTAGTTAACTAATTAGAGAACAATTAGATCTCACAACTTTTTGCGGCACAAGAACTGCGTTGCGTTGCGAGACTTGTATTTTTTTACGTAATATGATTTTGATGGAACGTTATTTAATTTTGTGACTACAAAAGACTTGATTAAAATGTAACATAACATCGTCGGTCCGTAAAAAGTTTCTTTGTAAATTATGGTTCTGCAGGTTTTACTTGTGAGTATTATTCAAGAAACTAGGTAAAGTGGTTATAAAATACAAAATATTACGTCGAACGGTAAGCACGCTAGCTCCGTTAGTCGAGTTGCAAGTAAGTGTAACGTGCGCAGAACGTCACTTTTATTAATATGGGGAACTTAAATAGAATGATTTAAATGATTTTTGTTGTTAGGTTTTGAATGATTTTCAGTAGTTACTTAATTTATTTTTAATAATCTAGGTATATACACCTGTTTTCTAACATGTAGCTTATCAAAAACCGAACCAAGTCAAGCAGGAGGTTCCCTTAAGGAAAATAGCACCTTGTATTCTAGAGTTCATAACATTACTAAAGCTATAAATAGCAACATTTTTAATACACTCCGTACAATAAGAATCAAACTTTCATGAGCCTGTGCTCTATATAAACTCAATATAAATAAACCTTTTAAACAAGCTTAATACTTAAGACTTAAAAGGCTTATTTATTTTTTGCGTTTTAGTTCTTTTCGTCGGTTTAATTTTTTTTTATATTTTTTAGAAAACCACTCAATTTAATTAACTTATAAATATTAAGAGTACAAGGAGTCGATTTTTACCTGTGATTTAAAGAAATATTATTAGTTACATAAAATTTTACCTGCAAATTGTCATGTCTGTTTGAAGGATTTCGAGTGAATGTATATTTTTAATCGTAGGATATCATAGGGGAATGTGCTTTTCTATGGTGATAGCTGAAGCAGCAGGAGTTTTTTTTTTTTTTTTGGTGATCCCAGAGTAATCGATAGCTGGTTCTTGACTATGCTAACGAGCTATTTTGCCTCTCGCAGCCATTAAATTCATAAATATGTTTCAGGGCATTAATAATAATAACAACCACCTCATACACGGCCGTCTGATCCTAAACTATGCAGAGCCTGTACTATGGTAACCAGACTGCTGATAAACATACTTATATATTTCTAAATACATACATGTTATAAATAAATTACACCCAGACAGAGAATAATTCGTCCTGAGTGGAAATCAAACCCACGGCCTCTGGCTTAGCAGTCAGGGTCACTAACCACTAGCCCATCAGGCCAGTACAGTTTTATATATTTATAAATAGAGTTATAGAAAAAGAAGATCCAAACTTTTAAACTTTTGCGTTCCATGATAATATAATTATGTTGACGGGAATTCACGCGATCACGTATTTAAAAAGTATTACAGTACCTACAGGCCTGTGATCACGGCCACGACCAGGGCAAAGCAAAGGTATGTCATACCTTTTAAATACGTGATCGCGTTGATTCCCGTCAACATGATTTTATTAGAATAGAATAGAATTTTTATTTAAAGCATCTATCACTTAGTTGTTAGGTTAACTTAACACTTTGTTAGTATTACAGTATTTTACTATATTAAATGCATGGCAGACACTATCGCCAAAAAAATTACATCTAAGCTGAAATATTGACATGTAACCGGTGAAGTTTTTTTTACACTTTCAGACCGTTTATTTTCCGTTCGGTTACAGTAGTGCTAAATCTTATGTTACACCGTGACTAAACAAAGCTCAGAAGCAAAAATTTCTCTGTTCTCTGTTAGGTATACAGAGGGGGGCCATAGTTTCTAGGAGGCGGCACGGACTGACTGACTACAGCAAGAGTCTCCCAATTGGTCGGACGAATCGAGACGTAGGTCGTCACAGTTGTTTTATGACGATTTTCTGCAAGGAGAACATCTCGCGCAAGGAGGAGGTGAAAAACTTCCAGGTGGAACCTTTTCACTCGCGCTCTCATGCGTACGCTAAGAGTGCCCGTGGGTGTATGAGACGAGTTTTATGTTCTTCACCCGAAGCAGAGTTTCCCGTGAAGAGGTAGTCTGGACATCGCCCATTTGCCGTCCGTTAGCCAGCGCTGTGTGGATCATTGGAGGCAAAACGTCGCTGTACCGACAGTCAACTCATAAACGGTGCCGTGAGGCATACCGTGTGGTTTTAGTTTAAGCCTGATATACGGCCTCACGAATAGCCCGGTGAGGTGAGCTTCCACACGAAAAACAAATGAGTAATGTTACCACGGCCAAATTATGTCGTAATTTCACGTGTAAGCAACCAAAACAACCTTTTTTGTACGTTCCAGGTTGTTTCACCGCCAATATAGTATAAAAAATCCTGCCTGAAGAAAGAGGTACTATGCAGTAAGCGACAAATTGCTGTTTTCCGAAAAAAACATCGATTAGAGCATTCAAAACCGGGTTTTAAAATATTCATGGATAAACCTTACATTATCCTATTCATTTATTGAAACTTGAAATAATTTGTTTTTAACTCGGTTGCAGTAAGGGTATGAGATTACAGAATAAGAAACTAGTATGAAAACTGAGATTACAGAATGATATACTTTCAATAGAACTGAGATCATAGAAACCTGTACCCTAATCAAGAGTGAGTTTATATGGGTTTTAATTAAATAGTTACTTACATTTTAGTTGCCTTAACTAATAGTTCACGTTTATGGTAACTGCTCTGAATCCTAAAATACATATTTTATAAAACCTAGGCTCGATTTCGGTCGATAACACTTTCGATCATAACTTATATGTACATCGACAGTAATTTATCTTTTATCAGTTCAGGTGTTAGCCTGCATACGTTCGTTTTCGAATATTGAAATTTTAAATGTCCATTCATTTCTAGCTAACGTATGTTGGTACGACGGAAACGGAAATGTATAGAATTTTAAATTCGTGCACGATGTATAAATAAATTAACTTTCCTTAATTATAAAAGTAATATAGAAAAGGTTAATTCGGCTTTTTAGTACCCAACACAACACATCACACTGTCTGGTAGTTCTTTGTACTATTTAATCTGTTGACGCTGCTGCTAGCGGTACCTTATGAGTAATTTTGACTTATTATAAATAAGCTGTTATTTGATTCTGACGTGTTTATAGAAGCTTACTATTTTACATGACGCTAATTATTATAATCATTAGCAATGATAGAGTGCTACTGTGATAAATTTTATTGGCTTTTATAGGTATTTTAACAGTTATGCTTATTTGCTTATAGTAAATTACTAAAAGTATTTACTATGGAGTTTTCACCTGTTAAGGTAATTGTAAGTTCACTATACATACGGTTTTATTGCAATGAAGTAGGTAGTTAAATACTATACTGAAATAAGGATCCTTATTAGGCGCATCTTAAGGGAAATCGTAGTTTTATATTTTATTTCTTATGTCATTTTACTTATAAGCTTTTGTTATACGCAAACGAAGATAGAGATCATAGACGCATATGCGATATTCATACATTATACATTATATATAGATACATTAAAAAAAAGTATAAAATACATATGCACAATATTTACCTATTATTTCAAAACAGTGAAAACGTGAAAACTTATAGTGTTGTATCTAGGCAAGCGAGTGCTACATTAAGGTATTTTATAAAATGATACCTATTTGTTGTAATATTTGACGAAAAAGTTGACGGCTTGATAATAATCTGTCAGTAATTTATCGCGCGTGAGTATTATTGTATCACCTCTTTTTACTCTCCCGTCGCTCTCGGTGTGAGACGTACAAGTAATACGTCGTAGGAAAAAAAAGTTCCACTATCAACCTCCTGGCTTCATTATCACCATCGTTACCAAGCTTAATTTATTATACTCGTCAAAACGAATAATATTGGCTCAAACTCGAGGGGTACTGAAGAATTCAACTATCCACTTTCTGGTTACATAATCAGATCAGTTCCAAGATGCCAAAATATAGTATTGTCATTCAAATAACATAAACTTTTACATACATATGAAAATTAGAAGTAGGTTAAAATATACTTCCAAGATTTGCTTACATAGTTACTAACCTAGTTAAATAGTTACTTACAAGTCGAGCTAATAATAGCATGTTAAAAATTAAACACCTCAAACATTGGGCGTCACACAGCGTCTCTCGTGATTCCCATGGGATGTCATCTAGGTTCATAAACTTACAAAGTAAAGCATTATGTTAATATAGATATTGATTCAAATCGTTACCGCAGCGGTTCTAGAATAACCTGTGTTACAATAATCTTAAAGTTAATTGTTGTAAATATAGGTATAAATACAAGAATTACTTGTTTAATATGGTATAAGATGGATGAATCCAATATGAGAACTTTTTATAGCTATGTTAAACTTGGAGCACATTGTGTTTACAATCCTATTATCCCGAGTTAAAGTTCATCACACCCTAACTACTAAATCAATTTGAATCAAATATAGTCATTTGATTTTGGAGCTTTCAAGATTTCCCCCTGTATTCTTTTTAAAGAAACAAAAAGCCTATTGGATGTTTTTATACGTTGAAAACAGCAGGAATCATAATTTTTTATTGCGGTACACTATTATGTTACTTCCGCACACATTTTAGTAATGCGATCTAAAGAAGTGAAAGTAGAGTGGTAGTAGAAATTTAGTCTTACTATATTAAGGACTCGATAGGGTCTCTAATATTTATTTATGAGACAAGCTCTATAGGCCTAAATTAGTTAAAAACACTTTTGGAATAATGGCAAAGAGGTTGTGAGATTATTTATACATATTAATAACAACCATCACACGGTAATTACTGTACCTATTTTATGGTTGTACTAATTATATATTTTTTTAATATCTTTCTTTTTTTTATTACAAATAAGTTATCAAAAAATCAAATGTCTGTGGTGACCGCTACTGGTGCACTAGATCCTTGTAACACCAGCCGTGTCACTTGCTCATCATTGAGCTCTGGTAAGATTACTGATACACTAAATGGAAGTGGGACCATATTACTTTAGGCTTATGATCAAATTAACAGAACCTAACACATAATTAAATAGGTGGTGTGTTGTGTTTTGTGAAGAATGATCCTAACTCAAAATCACGCTCGAACTGGCGTCAACGCACTTGAAACAAAATTTAAAAGGTTTATATTGTATTGTATTATACTTAAAAAGTTACGAAAGTTTTAACCTGATTTTTTAAAGTGTTTCTTTAGAAACAAATTGTATAGTCGGAGACTAAGTTATAATAAAAAGTAGCCTAAATTCAGGTTTCTTAGACTATGGTGATTTTTTGTCTAAATCATAAAAAGTTGCTTTTACGTGCAAAACAGTTGATGACCTCAGTCACCGCATTTCTTTTTAAACGGCGCTTTGTGTCGTTACTTTATATTATTTGACAGGCGTGTTGGTCTAGTGGTTAGTGACAGCTGACCCAGAGGTCGTGGGTTCAATTTCCATCCAGCACAAATAATCGTGTGTTGAGAACGATCATTTATTCTGTGCCTGGGTGTAATTTATAGATAATATGTATGTATTTAAAAATAGTCCTGTCTCTCTAGTCTGGTTACCATAGTACAGGCTCTGCCTAGTTTGGGATCAGACGGCTGTTAGTGAGATGTGTCAAGTTGTTATTATTTAGTCGTTATAATCACTTGTTGATAGCTGTACATCTTCTTCTTCTTCTTTGCACATTCACACTTTAGGTGGGGTCTCCTAGTATGTCTGCACCAAGATGTTCTGTCTTGGGTTGTCGGTTCGGGTATTTTATTTCGTTTTGTAGTTTTGTCATAATGGTCCACCAGGTAGAGGGAGCTCGTCCTCGACCTCTTTTGTACTCTGGAAGGCTCAGCGCTTTTTTGATGACATGATTTTCGTCTCTGCGCATAACGTGACAAAACCACCTCAGGCGTCTGTGAGTTTCTCGGGTACAGGGGATACCTTGAAGGTACCGCGGATATATTCGTTTCGGATCCTGACCAACATTGTAAACCCTCCTAATCACCGCAGCATCTTCATTTCTGTCGTGTGGAGTCATGCGTCTCTTTAACCGTCCAGCATTCTGCTCTGTCCAGCATCGCGGGTCTTGCTGCAAATGCTTTCTAGCGGTCAATAAATATTAGATGTAGGTCTTCTTTGTTCAGGCGATGTTGTGACAGCCTGTATCGCAGCTGCTGTTGATTTAGAGGGTGTGAATCCAAACTGACTGTGGGTAATTGATGACAGGTGTGGATTACGTCTATTTATGATATGTTCCCATATTTTGAAAGAGTGAGATGTTAACTTTATTTCCCTGAAATTGTTGCACTGTGTTACGTCGCCCTTGTTTTTATAAAAGAAGGTTAAATAGCTAAGGCGCCATGATTCCGGCATTAACCTGGTTGCAAGTATTACATTTTACGTCTTGTAAGCGATCCTATTCCAATGTGGCCAAGCCTCTTCCACACTTCAGCTGTTGATGTCATCGTTCATCGTCAGAAGTTTTTCGCTTTTACTTTTAATAACTAGATAGCTGTACATAACAGGTGAATTATGTAGATGATTATAAAAGTAGGGATATTTCCAATAAATCAGGACACGGCTTCATCGATCCAAGGGAATCAAATTTATCAGCTTCCAAACAAAAACGGGACGTAAGAATGAAATATCTAAAGTCTTTTAGTACTTGGACTCGTGTTAGCTTTTCAATTTTAGATATCTACAGGTACTTACTTGGTGGCCGTAGTATTTTTTAGTGCATAACTTATGCTTATACATAAGGGGCTATGCATTTTGAAGTAGTTATTTAGACATTTTAGTGTAGTTTGTGTTTCTTTTTTTAGTGTCCAAACATACATTTGCAATTGCAAAGGTAACGACCGCTTACACGTAATTACGTGTAAGTGATTTTACGCAAAATCAAAGTGTAAAAGTAGAAGCCATAATTTTATAGCTTAATAGAAACCTTGACCATATAGCAAGTTGTAAATAAATTTATTACCACTGTAGCTTCGGAACACAGTGTTTGTACTTGATGATTTATTGTGACATAGAAAAGTCTTATCTTGGGTCTTGTATTTTTTTTTTATTAAAGCAGATGGACACAGACAAAGATAAGTTTTATTTACAATTTTTAGAAGAACATACTTTGAGAATACAAGAACATACAATGTTTATTGTAGTGCGAAAAGAGTAAGGTATGTTTTTACGTCCTAACTACATCCTGTTACACGGTACTTAATTGAAACGTTTTCTTTATTCTCTTCTTAAAGTATCGTACACGAAAGATCCACTTTACAACTTCTAAGATTATTGTGTCTATTGGTCTTTGTTATTTAACCATTGCTAACACATCCTGGTGACCATTGCAACAGAATGTCACCATTGATAGTGAACTTCGCTTATGGATATCAGCCATAATTTCTTTTGCTTTTTCAGAACAGCGAACGGGTCTACTTTTGTTTTTTTTTATTTTGTTGTCTTAATCTTCTTTCTCGATGTAGCAAATGCCGTATTTGATATTTAGCTATATTCTATGTACCTTTGTAGTTTGTGTCGGCGTTGAGTGTCGTTGACTTCTCCGTACGTTTTGCTAACAGTGACCATCGCGAAAATGGTGACCAATTCAAAACGGCCAAGTGCGAGATGAACTCGCGTGGAGGGTTCCGTAGGATGAAGAACAAACTTAACAATGTACTTGAAGAGCATGTTCTCCAATACATTCCAACTGCAAATGTAAGTTTGTACGCACTACAAATGTATGTTAAGACCATAGACTTCTTAGAAGTGTTTCTGTAAATCAGTATAAGTCATAAATATAAGTAAAGAACCATTTTTTTATATTTTTTTCAAAGTGTTGACATGGCAGACATACAGGCAGACGCACGAGTGATAAGGGTTCCGTTTTTACATTCGGACGTACGGAATCCTTAAAAGAAATACGTCAACACTGATTTCAAACGTAAACTGTAATAAAAAAAATACTAGCGGCACTAAATTATATTTTCGATTTCGAGTCTTTACGTCATAGGGTCATATTTAGCTTATAAAGGTCAGACACGGAAGAAAGCGAATTATTAAAAGTATGATAGAAAAAAGGTATTTTACTTTCCATATCTATAACTACGGGCATGATGTTGTGATTTCTTAAATACATAACGGTAGTAATACCATGACGGTAATGTGTTTAGATATGCCAGTAGAATTCTCAGCAGTATTTACTCGACTAGCAGTTAACACATTTCCGCTGAGATAGTAACGTTGTTTATGACATTCGTTTAGAATATAATTCTTAAAGTGTTTCATATTCCCACGTTGGATCGAAACGATTGAATGGATGTAGATGAATGAAATATCAAGCAATTTGTTACGTCACTAGCCAATGATACTCATAGCTGTTGTAGTTTAGAATAGTATATTTAGGTATAGTTAGTTCTAACCTTTTTGAACAAGGTTTTTCTTAGAAATGTTTTTGTATAATATGATTTAAAAAAAATTTAAAGTGATGGATCCGTTGAGGAAAGAAGAAGTTATTATTTTACTGCTGTTAAAAAGCTTAGGTATAGTTTTAATACTTAGATAACAATAATTTTCAGATAATTCAATTCCAGTAATAACTAAATAAAGTCAGTAAGACAGTAGTTTTATTTTAAACTAGCAACCCGCCCCGGCTTGGCACGGGTAGCAGAGACATCTTCAACAGTCATCATCATAATTCCAATTTACACAAAACCATAACAAATTATACACCTAAACCTTACCCAGGAATCGCTCTATCTGTTAGTGAAAACCGCATGAAAATCCGTTCAGTACTTTTTGAGTTTATCGCGAACAGACAGACAGACAAACAGACAGACGCGGCGGGGGGACTTTGTTTTATAATAAGTAGTGATTATGGGGTTATTGCGCCGAAAAATTTGCCATTTTGTTTAGAAAAGTGTTCTTAACCCGTTTCTTTATCGTCTTCAGTAAAATGAACTGCATGCTACAGAAGATACCTAATGGAACGTGACTCTCTCTAACAGGATATTATTATGATTTAATTCATGAAGAATAGTTTAACATATTGTGAATAGATAAACGATAAATTTCAAAAATATTCGTCACCCAGCGCATTTTATTTCTGTGAATATCGGCACTTATTTAGTTCCAGTTGCCGAACAACGGTTTCTTTGTGCGAATCGTATCCTGCAGTGTTAGGCGAATAGACGTATCTAATGGAATAATTTGGACCGTTTTACAGGTGTAGCACCGTGGGTATAAATTACTCTTTCGCGTTGAAAAACGACCGTAGCGCAACGTTGGGAAGATTAACAGCAAACAGTAGGAATGAAACAACAGTTATCGGTGCTTACAATGGGAATGTATCGAGTATAAAAAGAACAGTGTTAAGATTAAATTACAATTAAACGCTTTTATAAGGTTTTTGCAGAAACGTTAGCGGCGGACTTTACGACTTGTGTGCTTAAAGATCCAATAATAGGTTTCATCTATCTAAATATACCGTTACTTAATTGTTCTCTTTTAGCAAAAATAAAAGTTGTTTAGTGTTGGTAGTTCTGCATGTTAGAATCGCTTGTAATCAAGTGATCTATAAAATTGAATTACTCGATTCATTGAAATGGAAGTGACATCAGTGCGCTAGTTTTTACAATAAAATTGTTTTATATATGGTTCGACCTACATATCCTGGCTTAAGTTTTTAGAAGTACTGTTGTGTACAGTAAAACATATAGTTAGTTGCAATTAGTGACAGTTTTATTTTGGTCTACGAGTCACGACTGAAAGGGTGATAGTACTGGAAAGAAAGAAAGAAAGAAACAAAGAAAGAAAGAAATTTATTTTGATCGCATACACAGGTATAATTTTTACTACAGGATTTTACTACAGAGTTACCATTAAATTATATTTAAATTTAATTGGGGCCTGCGAGAATACCAGCGTTGCAGAGCGATCTGCGACACTAGCTGACGCAGGTACCCTATTTGGTCTTCAGTACCAACCTAGTCTTAAGGCATATGAATTTTATTGTTATAACTGAAGATACAAATAAAATATTTTTCTTTCTTTCTTTCAAAATTGAGGTTACAAATCTACAATTAAAAAAATACTTTTGCATAAGCCAAAAATGGTCGTTAGCTTAGCGTAATGCCACTTTGAGGAAGTAGCGCTCGCTGGTATTTTACTAACACCTAGTGATGTACACTAATAGACTACATAAACTTTACTTCATTGTCACTTAATGAAACTCAAAAAGCAGAGCGGTCATCTGTATCTATATTGTAATTTACACTGATAAGGGAGGTGCAGAAGTGCATAGTATAAAATGTATTATAGTTAGAAAAACTAAAATACACTCTTTAATGGCGAACCAATGTAAAAAAGAGTTCCACTATCCACGACAATAAGAAGTACGCAAAAATTGTTGACTTCCATGATTTGCTTACGTAGTAGTACATTGGTTATTTATAAGGAAGCCAATAAAAGCATGTTTATTATTGGTAATATTTATAGTTTTTGAAAACCTCAACATATTTTGAATTTAGAATGTGTTTTACAGCTTCGTCCTAAACCCCTTAACACCGGTTCAAGAAACACGTTGTCTATTGCAGAATGACACGCAAGCCAACAATCCAATGGCAATCCCTCAGGTATGTAAACATTATTATACTACCTATAAATTAACTGCAATGCATATACTGATTTAAAAGGTAAACTGGCCAACTAAAACTACTTAAGAAAGTCGATCAACAGGCACGACAATTATTTGTGTATTATCTACAACTACTACTTCTAAGGTTGATTAACGATTCTAAGGCACAAGTAGTGGAGTCATATCTTAGTGTTGTATAGTAGATACCATGAATAAAGTAAAACGCTAAAAATTTTAAGAAAATCCATGTAAAGTATGTTATTTGTCATGTCAATTTCAATGTTTTTGCATATTTATTTATAATTTAATCAGTTTTGATCAAAAACTGAACTTGGTACGTTGCTTATAGTTTTTATTCATGTCAGTCCTCTTACTCACTCAAAATGTTAGATCAAAAAAGCACCATAAAACAACGTCAAAGCAAAGAAAAGTAATTGAAATGTATATCAAAATTGACAACATAAATTTCCAAATTTTATTCAAACCGTTTGAATGAAATTTGAAAATTTATGTTTAATCAAGAAAAAACACAAATGGTAAACAAAATATTCTAAATATTTTTTGTTAATGCAGACTCTCAGGCAGGATTTATCGGCTTGTAAAGCGAGAACTACATGACGATCCTATAATATGGTTACACCTTCATGTAATACGGTACAGCATCTAACGGAGGAATTGCCTATGTTGCTATTTATTTAAATCTAGCGGTTACCTGGCAGTCCAAATTTACGTTTAAGGCAGACTTTATTTACTTACGAGTCAAGGGCAGACGCTTTGTCTTCAAGCCGTACACGGTAGATAACTGTTTAAGTATTTTATAGCCAAATAAATTTATCTTGTATATGTTTCCACTGCCATTCCCGTACTGCCAATTAGCCGGTAGATGCAGAGATTGGATTAACAATTCAGATTAAATCGGTCAACCAGTCTTAGGGAAACTTAACTGGCTAGAATGCACAGTACATTGTAACTGTTCAGGCTAAACGTTAGGCAGTTTAATCGCTTTCAGGCCTAATGAACGATGCCAATAATAAATATTCGATGTTAAACGATCCGGCTCATCGCCTACTAGCTGTTTGTTTATTTTAAACAAGTGAAATTAAATGGTAATTATGATCGTACAGCTGATTAAACACGTTTATAATAAATGTAGTTTTCAGACTTCGTTCAAATATTATCCATAAGCGAACTTTGCACATCTAATAAGAAAAGGAAATAAAGAAAGCTTGGCTGACACTATTACCGACGTAGATTAGTAGGTACATAGATATGTATGTGATAGTCAGAGTTAGGGTGGAGGTATTCGTTTTAATTGTTTACACAATATGTAAGTGACGATAACTAACTTGTAGGATGATAAATTAAAGTTTTAAACTATTTTTGTATATGAAAAAGCAGCCAATAAAAAAAAAATAGAAAACTAAACAGTTACAGCTATACATTAACATGAATACTTGCAGTCCTTATTAGAATGCGAGTCATTGCGGCGAGATGTCTGTATTTTAAATTATGATAGGCTCATTTTATCTGAATGCATTATCGATAATGATGCGTTCGGTGAGTAAAGGGGAGATTAATGTGCGTTATTTTGCGTCAGCGTTCGGTGAATACGTACTACATGGTGAAGCTGCAAGTGCGCACAGATAACGTGTGCTTGCGTCCCTGGGCGTTCGAGCGGGTGCCAGGCAAAACGCTTCGGGGGCTCGACAACTCAATCATCTACACGTCCACTAAAGAAGCCTGCCTAGCAGCCTGTCTTAACGAGGTAACGTATATCTAATGTTTATTCTAAACAGCCTGCTGCTGTCTTTAAGCCCAACATAGTATTATTGAGTATTCAAGAAGTGCACGCATATAAATCGATACATTTGAGTTATGACAAAGAATTTTTATCATATTAAGATGTCAAATAGCAAGCATGGTGAGTAGTTACCGTAGCCTATAGACGTTGGAAACAACCCACCTCAATCGCGCATTGCCGTCCCAGAATTTCACCAGCATTTGCATATTGTCGGGGCTTTAAATCCCTTCGACCTATCCCACAAAGTACCCACTGTTAATTATAGTTATACTATTTGAACTATAAAGACAATACGCTTAAAACGTCTACAAACTGTGTAATGAGTTTAATTTTACTGATGATATGTTTACGGTAGATAATTAAATTTTATTTTCATGATTTCAACCGCTTTGCATGCATATTATTTTGGAGTACCTAACAGTGGCGTATGATTTTGAGTTTTTGTTCAATGGCGTGATTCAGTCCAGAATAGAGCAAATGCTAAGCGATTTTAGATTCGGTATTCGGACGGGTATTTATTTTACTCATGGAGTTAAATTAGACAAAAGAAAATATTAACTACGCTGCGCTACGATCGTGTTACAGTACTTCTAACATGCCATTATGTTATCTTATAAAGGCTCAGATCTTGAGAATAAATTACACGTACCTATGATCATATTAAAAAAGTGAGGCGCACTCAGGATCTATTTAAAACGTATATAAATGACCCTTTCTAGATAAAAGGTAATGCTAATGGAAGTTCGTTAGAGATATCTGTAAGTAAACTGAAATCGTATTTTCTCTTGGTTGGTAATAAAACAGTAAATATGGGTTTACTTATGTATTCTCTGCGCTTAATGTTCACAAGTATATCGGGTCCGGTTTCCGAAACCGATATCAGAGTGGCCCTGATGACAACTACCACCAGAACCGATCGATTCGATCACGTCCTCACGGCGATATGGGGGCATCTCAAATCAATCGAGTTCCACGCTCTAGCTGTGTTTTATGATATTTACACAGTTTTAAAATTACATAATTATATAAATAGAGAACAAAAGAAATTCGTGTTTGAAATTTGATACATAGTAGCTAACGAGCTTATGGGACAACCAAAGGAAAGTCCGGAAATGTTTTTTTTATACGATTGAATTGATTGATTGAACTGAATTGATAATTTTATTAAATACCACTTAGTTTTTCACTCACTTGCGTGGTTCCTAAAATTACTATATATTTAGAAAAAATATATCTTTAAGTCTAATACGTAAGCACAATTCCTATTATGAGAATTTGAGATGACTGTAAGCAAGCACTGACTTTGGTGACAAAGGTGGCCAGAAGAGAAGCTTCTTTTGACTTTTATTTTAGTAGTTATATAACAAAAGAGGATTTTTAAAAACACCTCACCTCCAAATACTGAACCCAAAATTACTGCAAAGAAGTAGAAATCCTGGCTAAGCAATAAAAATTTTAACCTACGTAAACAGGGTAAAGCTAAATTAATAAAATGTTATGAATAGGACAATACCTACACTTAATGTAGGTATTTTGGGGCACACTGCGGAGTCACAGTTATAACGACCGTTAGGTTTAAGGGCGTGTCGCATAGCTTAGCTATCAACAAGGCTGTATTAAGGAAACATCGCCTCCATAGTACTTATCTATTCAATTTATATTTATAGTTTTGCCCCAGTTGCAGCGGCACCAAAACAAAGACTTAGCAAAATATCAGCGGTTACAATGTTTTGCTATACTTTATTTAAAATGTTTGCTAGAATATCAGCAGTGAAATGAGGGTCAAATTTATTTTTCATTAAACTGTTTTGCACATATTATTATACATATTTTGATTGCATACCATAGACATTCTCTAACAGTCAACATTAAAAGAACCTTTTTAACATAAAATTAAACATACGAAAAGAACTAAAAAGCAAAAAATAAATAAACCTTTTTTAAGTCTTGAGCATTGAACTTACTTACATAAACTATAAAAAAATTTATAAATTTATTTTGAGTCGTTGCCAAACAACTGATTAATTATCTAAATTTTATTTGTACGTAGAAATGGAGACGGCTGTACGTAGGTAATTAGTCATTTTATTATTTACATTTTACATATCTTTCTGGTGTTTTGCTGGGTCAGTAGCGGCCAGTAACTACTGGTTAAACATACAAAAATACCTGTTTTAAAAAATATTTCTGCTTGACTCGGCAGAAATCCCGGTCCCGGTCGGTCGTACAAATCATTTGGATTAAATGCACTAAAACTCGCATTAGTTCATCTTGGTTTCAATAATACTCGTATTTTAGAGTGTAACGTTTCATACTCTAAGTATTATTTTGCCATTGTTTAAAATAGCTTAAATCATGGTTTAATTTTTTTGGTTCTATTTAGAAAAAGTTCCCGTGTCGTTCAGCGGAGTACGAGTACGGTAGCATGAGATGTTCGCTCAGCGACTCGGACCGGCGAACAGGACAACACTTCGTGCAACTTGTCGACACACCCGGCACCGACTACTTCGAGGTACACATATCAATCAACAAACCCCGTTATACGCTTTGTCAAGTAAAAAAAAATCAAACACAATTTAAAGTGCGCCTATTTTCGTTTTACACAAAAAAACATCTGGCCTCTTATAGAACTAGAAAAAGCAGTAAATTACAGAGCTATCAGTTTACGGGACGCATAAATTAGGAGTGCAATTATTAGTCTGACACAGTAAAATAAGATTCTCGCACAACACTGCAAAATGTTTTATGCTAATACAACTGAAAGGCGGCTGTTCACTTGCTTGGTTCATTTATTTTGTACTAGGTTTAAATTACAAGTCTAAAGTGGCGCTTCAGACTGGTTTCGATGACGAGTTCACAGAAACCAATCATAGCCGTAATGCGGTATGTTTGAGCCGTCGTTAGAGGTAACTATTTAGTTAGTGTTATTACTATTGTTTGGTGTTATTTGACGTGATTTCTCGTGTGTGGTCGTGCAGAATTTGTGCCTGAAGGCGGCACAAGCGTGCAAGGCGCAACGAGTGTTCACCGCGCCCCGGATTGGAGTCGCTGAAGACAAGGTGGCCCAGTATGCTGGACTGCACTACTACACTGATAAGGAATTACAGGTAAACATTCACATTTAAATTAATGTTCTTAGCGCTAGTAGTAGGTACTAGGGCCTTATTGTAACATGTAAGGAGTGGATATGTAAAAATATAAGCTGTTGATTCCAAAATCATGAGCCACTGCACAAAATTCGCGATCGGATCCCGATGCTATTTAGAGTGATGTTTAATATTTTTATGCGGGATGACGATGTATATGATTAATGTAATTAGGGCACTGAAAACTTTTGATAATTCGTGCGTAAATTTAAAATAGCACCGGTTTTGTCTTTCATTATGATTCCATGAGTGTTGTGTTGCTAAAATAATCGCCTGGTACGACACGAAGAGTTATTTCCTAGAAAAGGTATTATAGTGTGTACCTGGAGGAATTTGTTATGTTATCATGGTATAGTTGTGATTTTTATCTTGTACTGTTTAATGCTCTCACTATCATAGTTTGCAAGCTTTTACTTTAACATCATTAAAAATACTTAGATATTTAACAACTGTACATCTCCGAAGAGGTAAGCATAAGTGTATAGACACCCACATTTTGGCAGTTTTACGTTTTGGTCCCACGTAGATAATAGAGGGCCAGTAAATTGCCGTATACCGAGCACGCAGTAGCAGCACTGGTTCCTGGTCGTTACCTAGCAAAATCCTTACAATTGTACGCAAACATAAGTGCAAACTTATGGCACGAGGCCAATGGAGTAGTCCAATAAAGTAAGAATGAATTGGATATTTAATGTACAAAATAGCACAAGTCATGAACGTGCAGGCATAATGAGAAAATTTGTTACCGGTAAACATGCAAGTATTTATAAATTAAGGATAGTAAGTGTTCAGCAGGCTCTGACCCGAGGCCCGTAGCTACTCCATCGTGTCTGTAGAGAAGAATGTTTAAGGAGAAGTGGCAAAGGTTAATTCGTGTGTACTTTTGTACCATACCAATAGGAAGACATTGAAACTTCTTAAGTTTAGAATGCATTCATATTAAATTTATGATAATAAAATATCGTAAGTCTATAGTATGAGTCATTTATTGATTTACTTTGATATCCTGGATCTAGGTGCTTGGATGTTACTTTTATTATAATACCCTACTATCTACTATAATAACCTAAAATTTGTCCCCCCAGACTTAATTGAAAGCAGTTTCTATAATATTGTTTTCTCTGCAACCTTGTATTATCATATGTTTATGATAGTACCTGGGAGAGCTTTGCTCGATAGATTTTTGTAAAATCGATTTTGTTTTTGTAAAATTGCACTTTTACAGGCATTACAACTATGCAGTTGAACTTAAAATGCAAAACTCTATCTGTTTACAAATTTCATTAAAATCGTTGGAGCCGTTTCCTAGATTCAGATTTTCGTCTAAAGGTATTAGATAGATATATATGTAAATGAGAGTATTGGGGTGCTTTATTTTTAATTACTGATAAAACCCACAAAGCCTTGAAATTTATAATTAAAAAAATATAAAATTAGACAATCCTGATTCTGCATCTAAAATTAGGGCCTTTTGGTTGACTTTTTTTCTATCACTATCCTCTTTAAATACTAGGTAAAGTAAAACCCATCAATAGTCATAAATTACGGCTGGAAACTGTCACTAGCAATTTTTTCACCCGTAAGGTCTTGGGGCCATTGGCAATTAAAAGTACTCAATTAAACAATAAACATATTCCTCTTTCAAAAAATTCTTTAAATAATAATCATGACTACCTTTTGAATGCGAAGCCTCAACAATGTTACCCATTTCATTGAGAAATGCCACGGGCGTACGGAACATCTATATAGCAAAACAATATTTAGTTTTTTATTTTATGCAATGCGTTGAACTAAGGTCGTATACAAAATAATGATAACCTCCAACCAAATTTGGCATCAGTTGCTTAAAAAGGGTTTCTGTTAGTTGTAGCAAATAAATCATTTCATTACAATAAACGGTCATGAAACACTTGTGGATTTAATCTTTAATATGGAGTTATAGATAGCTGTTTTGTATGCGATTAGGTAACATCCGAAGCAGCTTGCCGACTCGCATGCGAAATAGAATCGGAGTTCCTGTGTCGTTCGTACCTGTACATGGGACCTCCTCATTCCGCTGCATACAACTGCCGATTGTACCACCTGGATCACCACACCTTGCCTGATGGACCCTCAGCTTACCTCAACGCGGAAAGGCCATTAATCGACGATGGGGAGCCTACCGGCAAATACTTCGAGAACTTCTGTGAAAGTGAGTATCCTTTACGATATTTTAATTTTATATGACTTATAAACGCCTTTCGCATTCAGGGTGTTAACTTTAACAATTGGAAAAGGATTATACTCCGGTATTTTAACAATGAGAACCGATTTTTGTTAAAAATCAAATTGCGTCACAAGTTAAGACGAATATCATACATAAGCACTTTCAAACAGCTAAGAATGTTTCTGTGGATGGTGTAAGGCTTTCTTTTAGTATAGTTATAGTAGATTACACTGCTCAAAATTAAACTTCTCTATAGATTAATTTATGCCATAACCCCCGGTCAGTTAGTTACCTTCTTCAGTTCGTTTAAGGGGCGGTCTTTCTGCAGACCTAACCGGCTGGTTGCCACTGCAGCTTCCTTTTTTCTCTGCTGTCGTCCTCCATGGCGTTCGAACAGACAGCTTTTTTTTTTCATTTACTAAACAAATGAGATTTAAAAACTTTCTTTAATAAAGCACGAAATATTTTTTGTGGCCATCCTTTTGATTCCATTCTCGAGGCTTTGTCGTTCCTGTTACCTTTAGCGTGTCAAAATATCTGTTATAAGTTTATAACCTAACTGCTCACGATCCGTGGTTTTGGTAACAGATAGAGATAGGTTGTACCGTCACCGTCAAAGAGAAAAGCTCTTTCTTTTGGCTCGTCCTTCACCTGTACGTCAACTGATCATTCATTCTCCGAGGGAAACTGCTATGCACTGTTGCATTTCTGTGATCAGTGATCAATCTAATAATAAGAAATAAATAACAGTAAACACATTTATTCGTTTCTAATTTATGTACATACTCGAAGAAAAGAGTATTGAAACGAATTGATTAGCTAATGACGTTGATGGAAAATTAATCATCCAGAAAGTTCAAGGAACTTTAAAGTTATATAAAAGTAATTAATTTATGAATAAGATTTGTAGTAGATAATATTTGGTAGTAAATAAAAGTATACCATTTATTACACAAAATTTTATTCATACATAAATTACTGTAATATATATTTATTTCAAAAATTAAGAAGGTTTATGTAATAGGTATGCTAGCGACTGCGGTCGCTTTAATTTTAACTAAAGATTTTTCTTAGTCTTACCATTCACCAAACAAATAAAAATCATTTTACCAAATTACCTAATACACAAAAAAAAATTACGGCATTCGATGGCTACTCTAAAGAAAATAAATATTTCAAATAGATCTGCCTTGTTTAATAATATGGGCTATGGAGCCTAGTTTTAATTCTCGACTAGTCGAGACTAAACTATAGCAACATACATAATATCTGGTTATATTTAACGTTGCTCTCGGCGTCGACTAGACCCATCTGATCCACACTGCCGTAAATTGTAGACATGTAAAAACTAAATAAACTACTTGTAGACTTAAAAACTAGTTGACATTAGTGCTTTATTTATATTTTTAGCGCTTTATTATAGCAGACTGCTCACCGATAATGGCATTTTAATACTAGGTTTAAATTAAAATCTTATAATGGCTTTATACTTGGCTGTAATTACGTCAAGAGTGTCGCTCAGTCAATCGCCTCGACTTTAAACATAGAATTTAACATATTTTATGTATATTGCGTTTACACAAAAAAATATCTAGTACGACACTAGATATTTTTTTGTGTAAAACAATAATCACGAAATCTCAAAATTACTTGATCTATGAATATGAAATTTGGCAGGGAGGTAGTTTTTGACTAAAAATGTCAGCTAAGAACGGATTTTAAGACAGGGCCGGATTAAGGAGATCTAATGGCTCTCGCGAGTTTATAGTCCTTAAAAGTCCTTGGTTTGTTGTACTAGAGACCTGAAGATTGTCAGATAAGAATGGATATTAGGACAGGGCCGGATCCAGGTAGTCTAACGGGCTTTCGTAACTTTATGGACTAATTCTTAAAAAAGGTTGGGTTATTCTGGTTTATAATGTAAAATAAATAAATAGGGTAGTAAGATTTTTCTACACAGGGACTGCCTAAGATGGTGGGTAAGAGCTATACTTATATTTCTTTCGGGTATTCTTTAGCTTTTTTTTTAATCCAAAGAGATTTTTGGCAAACATTCAGTTTATAGTTTAGAGAAGTAAGCTAAGGACGGTTCTTTATACAGGGCTGATTAAGGATAACTGAAGGTATGTCCAGGCTATGGAATAAAAATATTAGACGTTAAGGTCACAAGATTGTTAGGTTATTCAATTCTTAGATTCAACATTTTGGATTTTTACTTGGGGGGAGGGGGCAATCGCCCCTATCCCCCTTGGATCCGCGCCTGGTGTGTGTACTGTGTGTACCTACATCTATTTTAGAACTTATAGAACCATTTCAACTATATATAAATACCCGTTGGAATTCGGGGCAGGCCGCTGGATTTTAGTAAAAAAAAAACAAAAACAGAAGGTAGGTTAGAGATCTGCCATATTAACAATTGATATTGCAGAGCTTATTGGTAGATGGAGCTTATAGCTTAAAGTTGCAGGTGGCACTTATGTATATTACTTATTAAAATTGCTAGTAACGTATTATTTTATCGTAAATTCCTTTCGTAGAGCCGGAAATACGATATCATGTATGTTTATTGTTAGTACTTTCTATTGATAGCGCTATATTTCATCGGCAAATGGCGGTCGGCCGGCCGAGATTCTATCAACGATTTAGTGGTAGAGAGATAAGATTTAACGAAGATCTGCGAAGTGCTAACAAAATGCTGATCTATTATATTTTACCACTATATGCAAAGGGTCTGGTAGGGGTTCGAGAGGGCTTAGTGACGAAAATACGAATATGATCGAAACAGCCATACTATCACTACATATAATAAAACAAAGTCCCCCGTCGCGTATGTATGTCTGTCTGTTTGTCTGTTCGGGCTAAATTAAAAAACGACTGAACGAATTTTCATGCAGTTTCCACCAATAGATAGAGCGATTCATGAGGAAGGTTTAGATATATAATTTGTTAAGGTTTTGTGTAAATTGGTTGAAATATTGAAGATGTCTCTGCTACCCGTGCGAAGCCGTGGCGGGTTGCTAGTATAATAATATAATAACTTGACTTGACACACTACTGACTAACGATCGATAGACAACACTCGCCCACATGGGCAAAAACTCGCATCCTAATTAGAAATTGCATATACAATATAAAACGGTCTATCTTAATACCCCTTTTGCCCCCATCGGTAAGCGATCACTCTTTTGACATAGTTCAACTAAGACAGACGGGAATATGGGGGTTTTTAGCCACAGATATCTAACCTGAATGCAAATAAAACACCATAAATCTCTAATTGAAAAACCTTTCTCACTTTTAAACTTTAAATTGCTGCAATATATTTTTAAAGTATTAATAAATACATGTTTTCAAGAAATGTAAATCATGGAACGGCAGTTTATATAAATGGAATATAATGTCGACGACAAGAAAGTGGAGTGCTTATGTAGGCCTTGCTAATGACACCTCTCGATACTCGGCTACAATTAGCTCAGTGACTGGCTCAGCTACGTGCGTTCACCCTTCATGCCCAACATGTACATACTCGTACCTACCCAACGACGCGTTGAAAGTAAATAATACGGTATTTATTTGCGTTACTTAGTAAACGGTGTTCCCTTTTGCATTATTCAAACAAGAGCTACCTCAGACTATTGTACTGTCAAACTTATTACTCGTACCTACTAATTGTTACCCATGACTTCGTTCGTGTGAAAATTTTGGTGAAATCTATCCCACGGGAATCGTACTTTTATTGGTGCTATATATCTATGTGCCAAATTTCATCCAGATCCGTTCAGGCGTTTTTGCGTAACAAACATCTGTCCATCCAACCATCTTCACAAACTTTCGAATTTATAATATTAGTAAGATACAAGGGAAGTTAATATAGGTAGATGTATATATGTATGTTAATGTAAATGTATGAAAAAACCCTTTATTATTATATTTCCATAATTTATAAAAAATCTTAATCGTATGCAGATCTCGATTTCCATGTGACTATGTGATAATACAGGAAACAATTAATGACAACTGAACTCCGGCCAGATGTTGTTGATTGAAGGGGTAATAAACATTATTTAAAAACAAAAAAGTAACACACTCCCAGGTACACACCTACAAACTTTTGCGATTTTAATATTAATGGGATAAATATTAAATAAATATAACATTAGCGGCAGGGAATAAAAGTAAGTGATTAATATTATTTGCACGTTAACCTCGTAAAGCTCTTTAATAGTAAAGTCACACGTTAAGACGTGGAAGCAATTTGTAGGTCATCGCACTTTTCTCTCAACCTTCTAAACGGATAACCAGTAACCTGTTCCTTTATATGGTAACTAATGAAAATTTACTGTAGACTATATTGCCATAATGATGTGAGAACAAGTGTGCAATGTGATTGACGCAACGTTTTACATCATTAACTCGCCGATGGCTTCATTCCTGCCCTTCGCCAATTTAGATAGCTTAATATTTTCAATCGATTCGGTGTCTGTTTTGTTACTATTCGTCCACAAACAGAAAGGTACATGCGTTTCATTGCTATTTATTAAAAGTCTAATCAAGAATTTGTAAACAGAATTTTGAAATATTGATTATTAAATAAAAAAAAATATTATATAAATAAAAAAATTATATAATTAAAAAAATTATGATATTTGAAATATTATTTGACCTTGTTATACTTTTAAAAAAAATAATACAATACAAAAATACCCTTTCCAAATCGATAGTTTATACATATCCAGATATATTAATTTAGGACTTTTTTTGGTTTTAATGAAGTCTCTTTAAACTTTAAAAAAATGAAGTGTTTAAGCTTTAAGGGTTTACGAATTAAGGTGTTAACGTATATTTTTTCTTTCTTCTTTTTCTTATATAACTGATTTTATTGAGGTAGAAATAAAAGGGATATAGGTTAGAATGTTATTTACCTCAGTTTTACAGATTCAAAAGGCAAATATACTGGGTAGGCAAACATACACCATTGCAGTTTTGTATTGTGAAGTTGAACTGTCAACATTAAAATCTATTACAACGTATATAATATAAATGTTTTCAAGTTATCTATGTGATCCCGAATCATTGAAAGTCATCAACTCATGCCCGGTTCCTATAATCAAGGAACGATTCGTTTTGGTTACGGACGGTACAATTTTCATTGAAAATTCAATGAAATTTCCGTTGAATTCCGTCGGTAAGCATAATGAATCATTTCTTTATTATAAGAACCGGGCATCAGTAATTGAAATATAGAGAAAGCTTATCTAAAAATTATCTAACTAAGAAAAAATCTCAAACTGAATAACAGTTTGTACACATTGACCTTAAAAGAAATAATGTCAATGATAACCGCAAGTGTTACGTGGTAAAAAAGAATTAACGTAAAATAAAAAAGTAGTGATAAACCGCATACATTTGCAAACGGAGCTAAATAATAACACATTGGTACAGCAGGTAAAGCATGGATACAGTTTTTGTAAAACGCACTAAACACGAAGTCCGATACAGTTACGCGTTTGGTCGCCATTAACGTGCTTTCGTAGAAAGCTGGAAACACTCGCACACTTGTTTTATTTCAGTCACTTTGCCGTTAAATTGGATATAAAAGTAATACTTTTCACCAAAATAATGTAATTTCTTTTTATTACCGCGGTCTGTTATTATTTAAGAAATGTAGGGGACATTAGAAGCGCAGTTTCGCGGTGACCCTCTTTCGGGATCCGTTTTCAAATGTTTTGGATCACTGAGCACAAATACGAAATTTATTTTTATGACTCATTAATATATAAAAACATTTAATAGAAAACTGGATAATAGCTTTATTCTATAAATGATTAGCGTTTAATCTCTCAAAGCCGGTGTCGGTTGTACGACTGTAACATCTCACGCTTCTCTCAGTAGAAATATGCCTCATCACTTTAGCCCCTAATATCCAAGTAGGGTTTTTAATAGAATATACGATGCTACCGCAGCTCGTTAGTGCGCAACAGGATACGTATTTGCTAACGTCATGATCAGTTTTACGACGACGCTAGCGCAGATTGATGTTCTTGCCGCTCCGTAGCGATGTCATAAACACAATCTCATTTGTTAGCTCAAGTTTTGAGTTTGTGCAAATAATAGAAGTCAGGACCAGATTATGCACTTTGTATATGAGTCGCTTACGCTAAGCTAAGCTTGGTTCAACGGAGGCTAGAAGGCACTTGTATTTATAGCTAATCATATTTAAATAGGTTAAATTCATACAAATTAAATATATCAAAACTCTTAATCAGTCAAAATTACCATTGACTGAACAGGTCAGTCAAAAGTAGTTTTGACTAGCAAATTTATGGTTAAAAGTGGTTATGACTGAAGCTCTTAGTCAACATAACTTTCAAATGATTAGAATGTAAACAAAAATATCTAACCTAACCTAATAATAAATTTGAATACTAGGTACAGAATCAGACAAAATTCTTTGGTAACTGGTTAGAATGTAAAAAAAAAGTATATAAACTAATCTAACCTAATAATACTATTAACCAGCTCCATTGAGCGCAACTAATTTTGATTTTAATTTTAGTCAAATGTACTTTTGTCTAGAGCCTGCCGTCAAAATTACTTTTGAGTGGTTAAAAGTTGTGACTGCAACATAATGTATCGAACCCCGAATAATAGAACCCATTGGAATTTAGTAGGCATACTTCAATAGAGCAAAACCGTCATGCGTCGACCGATTTGAAACAACAGGAAAAGTATACAAAATACTATACTCGGATATAAAGGGAGCTCCTACAGGTAGCACTTAAATGAAAAACCGTTAGGGAACGTGGCAGAAAATAGTTTTGATTTACTATTTCCATTAAATATTGAATATCCTACTAATATTATAAACGTGAAAGTTTGTGAGGATGTATGTACTCGTATGTATGGATGTTTGTTACTATTTCACGCCAAAACTACTGAACCGATTGCGATGAAACTTGGTATGCAGATAGCTGGAGACCTGGATTAACATGTAAGCTACTTTTTATCCCGATATTCCCCCGGGATCGGGACTTACGCGGGTGAAACCGCCGGGCGCTGCTAGTCAATAATAAAAGCGTATAATGTCATACTTTCGTACATCAATTTTTTAATAAAAGACAATGACAATTGTGCCCTAGTTACGTGACGGCTACTTGACTTAGTGGTACGCAATACCAGCTATTTGTTTTCAATAATCCATTAAAACTTTGAAACAATAAAACGATTTTAATCTATATAATGATGCCATTAGCGTACGCAAAGCAACGGAAGCTTATTGTTACTCGTCCTCAGTGTAATTATAAATAACTTCTCACCTATGGTAGTCGTAGTCGTGAGAAATGTCTATAATTTAAACAATAAGACTGTTTTTGCCACTTTATCTGATTTAAGTGAAATAAAATAGTGTGAGCAAACACCGTGAGTCAACGGCAGAAGTTCTTTATTGCGAAATATATGTACGTATTTGTAGGCACTTACCGTTGAAACATACAAATAACTATATTTCCTTTAATATCATTAACCGATAACTTCTTTATTTTTTTTTTTCTTCTTCTTTTCTTTATTTCTTTAGTTTACTTTAATTTTCCGAATGTACTTGATGACTTATTGAGCTTTGCCAAGAGAAACTTTTGTGTACCCATACCTACTGCTATCGAAATGTTAAGAAATCTGTGAGAACACTGAACTTTCTTCTGTAAACGATTATGCAGGTAGAGTATGAATCTTCCAGTACTTAGTCTCCTAACAAGACGTAAACACAGACAAGTCTATATCTCACGCCACGCCGCATGCTTCAAGGGGTCAGGGTCAAAAGCGTTCGATGTACTTTAATCGAGTTGACTCGCATAGCCCGATTCGATACAATCGATTTGCAACTCCGAGTACGGGAGATGATCTTCGCTCAGAGCAAAATGCTCTGCCATGTTGTTGCCTGCCATGTTGTTGCCTGCCATGTTGTTGCAGGCATAAATCGTGACTCAATTGTAACGTTGTTACTTTCGGATGACGACAGTAGACGAGAATAAGTGTTTTATGGATGTACCTCGTTTTTCAAGACCAACGATAAGCTAGTTGTAGTGGTTCTAAAAGTTTGTCTTCCGCGTTGAGAGGTTATACGGTGCTGGTCGAGCATGCTGTGTTATAAGGCGAATGGGTTATTGTTGATTGAATAAGCGAGCAGCCTGATCAAGTTCTTCAGATACTTTGGTTCAATTAAACAAATCTAAACCGAATATATAATTACGATAGCGCACTGCTAAGAAAAAGTTTCCATCGAAAAAGTTTGGTCCTGTAATAAAAAGCGCTGAGTAAGTGTAATAAATAATACTGATGTAAAGTTTGTAGAATGAAACATTAGTAGCATACCAATATTGTGTAAGATCTTGTTATAATTAAAATATAGTTTTATGCAGAAAAGGAACTCTCGTGTCAATAGACACAAAGTTCTTTAACGAAAAACGTGCACTCTAGTAATGCACTTTCATACTTCGTGTGACCTTCATAATGTTTGACGTTTCTCCAGGATATAATAATAATAATTCGGAACTAAGAAATTCGTAAAAAACGGTCTAAAGTCAGAAAAAACTCAATATAACTCTGGCAATGACTACAACTGTATTTACAACTCTCCCATGGGGCAGAATCTAATGATGGTAATGATAAAGTGAGCAATGGTTAAAATGTAAAAGTTGTAAATGTCATATAATTATTTACAACTTATGATTAGGTGACGTATCTATTTATGCCATAACTTCTACTCTTTGAGTTCCCGGTCACTTTCCTCTACTATTATCTCATGGATATAAAGAAACATATCATTATGTTATAGATAATGTGCTCCTATTGGCAATAAGAATTAGAGCTAAGATTATTTTCAGTAATTCTTCCTTCATTGTACGAAGCGGTACACGTAATATAACCAGCTACTCACATATTTTCTCAGTCAATACCGTTACGTAGAAATCCAGTCCTATGCATTTCCTCCTCTGTAATAGATAAATGTAATTACAAATAGATCGAAGGTTATCTGATGATCAAAATAATGAAGTTAATGTAATGGCAATCGCAAAGAAATTTCAGCCCAAGTTCTGCGAGAGTTCAAGGGACTCAAGTTCAAGTATATATCAGCATTGTTATATCATTAATGGCGCCACGATCTGTATTAACTGCAATAAAAACAGCTCACGTTTGTTGCACGAAGCTGTAATATATTCGATAAGTGATATTCATTACAAAATTGATCAAGCGGAACCTAGTATAACGATATCTATTAAGCATTGTAATTGGTGTATTCACAGTGAATAGCCACCGCTGTCGATGATACGTTAGCATAATTTCGTTACTTATGTTTACAATGAAAGAAGTGTCGAGTCATGATAACAGTTGCTGCATTTTGCTGCAAAAAGTAACAAAGAGTGTTATTGTAAGCGGGGCTCGGTGGTATCGACATCGGCGTTCGTGCGTGCTTTCATAACGGTCTGCAATACGCAGTGTACAAAATTTGAAAATATTTTTTTGTGGCGCCTGTGAATTTCAGAGGGTTTTGAAGCAGGGTTAAGGCTGTTCAAATCACAGTAGTCCAATTCAATCCAAAGCTCCTCTCCTCCTCTTATTTAACACTTGATAGGCGGCTACAGAATTCCATCACGAAGTTTCCATCCGTGTGTTTACTTGGTTCGATTTAATGTATATTGTAACGACCTAATCTCCTGTACTAGCATTGCAATAAATTAAGAAGTCTTGGCCCTAGCACAAACAGGAAGGCTGTATACATATTTTGCCTGTGTCTGTAGCTATACCTGAACATGTCATTAAGAAGAGTTTGTTTGTTCTCTACCAGTCACATAGAATTTTTTTTTTTTTTTTGCATGAAATAGGGCATTTTTTATCGGTATACATTTATTAAGGCGATATAAAATCACGCTATGATTAATATTCTACGGTTTCTTTCGTTTTAATTTCAAATAGGTACTTTATGAAAGTAATCCGCATATAGATAATTATCGTTTATGCTGTCTGTGATTATTAATTTGAATGCGCAACATTACTATAACCAGTGGTACGAGTATAACGGCCTTGGGCGGCCTTGCCACTGGTCGGACACATCGCGGGTCAGTGGCCCCGAACACGCTGCTAATCGAATACTTAATTGAATTTATGCAACTATTTAGAGTAGTTATTATACTGTGCACAATACTAACATGTACCGTAGTTAATTTAGTGCTGATATACTTGAGTTTTCATCACTAGTTCAAGCACATTTTTGTGATGCCTGCCATTATTGGAGACTACATTATTTTGGAAGATATCGAAAGGATTACTTAAGACATAAAGAATTCATTATGTACTTTTAATCAAGCTCGTAGACTTCAGATAAGGGGCCGTCCATTATTCACGTGATGTTTTTTGGCAACTTTTAACCCCCCCTCCCCCCGGTGATACCTGATGAGGTTTTAGACTAACCCTACCCCAATAGCCAAAATCACGTGTATTTTTTTATTTCCAAATAATATATATTAAAATTTTTAAGAAATATTATCGTTAAATACAGATATAATCCCCTTTTGAACCTCACTTGATTAATGAACAATCCATAATGTAGTGCCACTGAACTCTTTCGGCTTCTAGGGCAACTATGAAGTTGCCCTAGGATACCGCCCTCTCAATGTCAACAGGGCGGCGCGCAAATTACTAGTCCTTACTTTGTGTAGCCGGGTTTGCGACACACCAAATAAATGTTGGAATTGGTTTATTTTAGAGCTAGAAACGAGAATGTATTTTTTTTATAGTAAAGAAATAATACCCTTTTCCGCCTTATTTCTTTTTACCAACCAAAACGCACACACAACACACGTTAAGAAAATAATAATCTATTTATATAAATAAAAAAATACACACAGCCGAACATAGAACCTCCTTCTTTTTTTAAATCGGTTTAAAAGGAAATGCTGTTTGTTGGTAAGCGCTTCACTGGAGAGCGGCTTTACTGATATGGATATTTTTTGTTTTAAAATGTTCGAATTAGTCCGAATTAGGTGTTTATGGAAAAATAAAGTAAAAATGTTTTTCCATGGGATTTTTGTAATTTGGATAGGACATAGGTCTGTCAGATTAGTTAGTCTATAATAAAAACGTTTGGTTAAAAGGGGATTGGAGAAAAGCGGAAACCCGAATATTCGAAATGGAAATCAAGTCCACTGTTGCAACAGGGAGATAAAAAAACAAGGTAAAAGCGGTGTATCTAACACAGAACGACTTTCACAAATCCAAAAGGGAGTTTATATTAATATTTATATACCTCGAAACCTTTAATTTAAATCACCGATTTGAAATTTATTACAACTCATGAAGTTCTCGTGAGATATTCATTGAGAGATCTATTTATAAACGAAAACTTTTTGTAAACAACACGTAAGTGAATTGAGAACGGACACGCATTATCATTGACCTGGCTGTAAGCTGTAAGTAACCACGCGACAAAAGAGCAACAACACTAAGGTTTTATTTAAATGATAAATAATAATGATGATTTTATACGATAAAAAAGTCTATTAAATTTGTTTAATAAAACCAAATTCAAGGAATATATTCGATTATCCGGTTAAACATTTCAATAACATTCCAACTGAAACTTAAATGAATTCTATTCTAATTTTAGCTATAGGGGCGCTCATAGTTATAATAACACATTCCTTTCATTTCAATAATTCCCATGATTCAATAATTTTCAATAATTTGAATAATTAGTAAAATGCTCTTAAAATTTAGAAGATCACCAGATCGACTTTTATCGAACACAAAAACTGTTAAAAGTCATATGATACCTACATATTACTTTTTAAGATATTTTTTTAAATAATTTGAGTTTAAGTGCAAAGGTGCCTGCCCATCCATTGTCAAATGTTAGCTCAAAAAAAACTAAATCTAAGTAATTAAGTTAAAAAGTATCTACAAATCGCAGAACATTCAAACTAATCACTATAAGTTACAATAGCGATTAGTGCGTATGTATACAATTTGGCAGGTTATATTTACATAGAAATCGTATAGCCTAGAGTAAATGGGTAAACAAGTATATTAGCTTGTCGCTCTAGTGCAAAGATAACGGCATCGCATCTCAGTAACAAGATTGCATACGGAACCCTTGCTTGATATCCAGCGGGACCGTTATATCCTTAAGTGGACACTTCCGAACACGCGACTTCAAGCTTGAAACCACAGTCCACATTCTTTCTAGTTACACCTTTTTGTCATATCTCTTACGTAGATGATTCAGCATTTCTGTGGTACAGGCACTCATGATTATTGGTTACCTAGTCATAGTCTGCGTATATACAAATAATCACACGTATTCTCTAAGGTAGCACTTAACATTTTTTGCTATCCGCTAAGATGTTCTGGATTGCCGTTTATTATAGCCTATTTAATATTAAAGGTTTTTTAATATGTTAAACGATGCCAAGCTCCGCATATCGATTGGGCCTGTCTTTAGATATTATAGTTATACATTATATTATATAAGTTATATTTCCTAGGAACAAAATTCATGACTTAATATTATTATGGATCAATTGCTAGGTACGAGTACGAAAAAGTTAACGCAGTTTTTTCTGATAAATCCCTTAAATATTGATTAAACCTTATTGTTTTATATGAATTATATTTTCTATACAGTTAATAATGTTATATTAGCAATATAATTACAACTTTATTTTGTTGTCAACATAACAGTTTAATGTGAATTCATCCCTACAAATGAAAAAGGTAAATAATTACGGTAATTTTTACGTCACATTTACGTACACACACAATAACGTAAATTACGTCATACGTATGAAATGAATTTACACTTTCATAATTTTATAAATCCGAGTTCTACACTAAGGAAATAAAAATCTTATCTGAATGCCCAACTGGTTCCTGAAATATACACGTGAGTAAAACCGTATATCTATATTTATATAGGTATAGATATAAAAATGAATTCCTATTTCCCTTGGTCAGGTCATCACGCTTGAACGGCTGGACGCGTTATTGTCAGAAGGTTCTTATGAAAGAAAAAATAAAGAAAGTGTCGCGGAAAATTAGCAAATTTAAGAAAACTTAACGACCATATTAACTTTTCTAATGGACCCTTATTAGCCACAGATTACTAAGCCCTAGCGCTTTTGACATACGACAGGACAACGTCTATCGGGTCAGCTAGTCCTTAATAAATATACTCACAACATTTTTTATTCGAATGCACCTCTTAAACCCTTAGCCTATTTAATTACGACTATAATAACAACTATAATAATAATAACTTGAGACACCTCACACTCGGCCGCCTGATCTCAAACTAGGCAGTGTTTGTACTATGGTAACCAGGTCTGGTTTATATATATATATATATATAAACCAGACCCATATATATGTAAATTTTTTGTGTTTGTTAATGTCAGGAGAATATTTCTATGAAAGAAAAAATTAAGAAAGTTGCGCGGAAAATTAGAAAATTGAAGAAAACTTGACGAGGAACTTACGCGGGTGAAACCGCGGGGCGCAGCTAGTTACAGATAAATTACACCCAGATATAGAACTAACGATTGCGCTCATCACACAATTATTTGTCGTGGGTGGGAATCGAACTCACGGTCTCTGGCTCAGCAGTCAGGATCACTAACCACTACCACTACTAACCACGCAAGAAAATTGAGTTTTTGTTGAAATGTATATCTACTTACCTCAAACCCAAATTGTTTAATTTCACAACTCATAAAGTACTTACTCGTGATATATTCACTGAAAGACTTGCGTATAACGAAAACGTTTAAAAAAAAAAGTAAATCGAGAACGAACACGTCTATCATTGACCTAATCTAGTCGTCAGCTGTGAAAAACTTCAGCCGCTATTGAAAAAAAAAAAACAAAACATGAATTTCCTTTTTTTATAAAGCCGAGAGAACTACAAAAAGCGCGCCGAAGCATACTTACGAAATGTAGGTAATACAGAAATAATTGATATCAGGTCATTTTTTCAAGTCAACTTTCCGCTTGAATCAACCTATTATTATCGAACCTCAATTCTTAAGCTTTTTAAAACAATCACTAAGTTATAAGACTTATAAGTGTCTATAATAACTTAAAATCCCACAGGTAATCTGCATTAGTACATTGTTCAAGTACATTAACAGAGTAAGCGTGGGAATTTGTTGATAAGTTTTTTTTCACAAATCGTTGGAGCGTTGCAAATACACTAGTGGTCGTTGGTGTAGCGGTGTCATCGACTCCGACTGGAAAACGTAAGCACGATCGACAGAGTCATCAGATTTATAAATAAACTTGTTTCTTTGTGATGCTGAAAAATAAACATTCTACACTTCTTGTATATTCTCGCAATAAAGGTAGGTTACTAATTACTAATAAAAGTATCACAGAGTAAATAATAATTATTATAGATCTACGTAGTACGTATACATCTTGTATACCGTACGTACTGTACCGTACCTAAAACTAAATATAATATTTGTTCTTCTAAAAAAAGATTATCATTTAAGAACTTTTATAATAAAAGTGACACCATAGCATGACTTATATTAATCGACAACAAAAATTGCCGTCGCAAAATTAAACCAGCTCCATAAATTACACCTAGTCTAGACTAGTTGTTAAGTTGACTAGACTGGATAAGATATTATTTTTTATACTTATTAGTTGGGTCTAAAGATAGATTCCACATTTGTATGTATTCTGATATTTAGATCATGATGACACTGGGTTTCAAATTAACTTCAGCGACCAAAACAGTCGTTGAGGTCTGGCCACCCGATTAACAGTGGGCGACATTCTACTTTGTCCAAATGTTGGCGGTCAACGGCCCAAATCAGAGTTTGCGTCACCTTATTATTAGCAAACGACAGTCGTGAATATGTCCAGACATTGGCTCTGTGCTAATAAATCGATTTGCAACGGTTCAACTGCTAACCGGCATTTGAACAGCCTCTCCTTTTGTATTTCTGCTACGAAACAAATTCTCTAGTATCTGTCGCCGCTACTACTTAATATTGTGAATAGAGCCGTACTGTTTCATAAAATTTGTGTTACAACAATCTGTTGCATACTATCTATTGTGTACAATACAACACTTCATATCTATACTAATATTATAGAGGAAAGATTTGTATGTAAGTATGTTTGTAACAAATTGGCTCAAAAAGTACTGGACCGATTGCGATGAAACTTGGTATGTAGATAGCTGGAGACCTGGATTAACGTATAGGCTACTTTTTATCCCAACATTCCCACGGGATCGGGTCTTACGCGGGTGAAACCGCGAGGCGCTGCTAGTGTAATATAAAAGATCAATACGACGACGTCCAATAGAGAAGACATTAATTTATCAAAAACGAGCAGGTGCTTAACGCAACTTGTTTCCACTGGGTGACAAACATTATTGTTGATACTTTGTGAATCTCTACATAGTATATAACAAAGCCTCTTACCCGCCATCTGTACGCTTAGATCTTTTAAACTACGTAACTGATTTCAATACAGTTTTCATCATAGAGTGATTCAAGAGGAAGGTTTATATGTATAGTTTCATATTGATTTGTGTTAATTTGTTGAAATATGACCATAATTGTTCACCACATTAGTATCTACATTGCACCCGTCCGAAGCCGTGGCGGGTCGCTAGTAATAATGTAATACAATAATAATAGTTATAAAAAGATGACCTAGTCTGCAGTGTAAGTACAACTTAGATCTAAAAGCAAACAACGCGAATTCTTTTCTTTGACCGAATGCAAAGTTAAACATACGCTATATAACTAAAGTTTATTATAGAAGTTAACAAAGTCAAAAGCTTGCATATTTGTATGGTTTCAAGGAATGGAACTTTTAGTGAATTGTCATTCATGTTATAAAAAAATTCGATAGTATTTTCAAAAAAAAGATACAGCATAAAGAATAGTATGGAATGGGTAAATCATTGCATTTGCAGCCCAAACCGCGATAATAAAATAGACATATTATATATTTATGTGGGCCCTAATATTATAATTATCAACAAGTATAAGTTAGAATTCAATAGCCGCATTCAATAATCTTTCGAAGTCGAAATCTTTATGGACGAACTGATACTAAACTTGGATAATACGAACTATTCAAGATATAAAAACGAATTTTCGAAAGTTTTAAGCTTAGAACTTTTTAAATAGGTATGGAGAATAATTGTTCTCAATGACATGTTTACCAATTGGTATGTACGTCAAAAATGCCCTAAGGCTAAGTTTTGCTCCTCCCGGGAACCTACGTGATTGCACCAAGTAGGTTGCATTTAGATTCCTCGCGTAGCCTACTGGTAATCTTGATTCGATTATTATAATACACGGAGCTCACGTACGTAGTCTCCTCAGCCTAATCAGAGGTTTACCGTAACTAAGTAGGGACGTGCACCGGGGAGTCGAGTGCATTTGTGCCTTTATTAACGACTACTCTGTAATTTTCTTCATTTTCTGTTCATTCCTAGGATTGCTTACTTAACCTTTGGTTTGTTGCAGAGCCGCCTAACAATGCTAATCCGTCCGGCGAGCTCCCAGTAACGATTGAACATCAGCAAGACACGACTATGTCCAGCAATTTAACAAGGACCGATGCTAACTGTGATAAGACTGGTACTTGCTACGATGGTAAGTCATACTATTTTACTTGTGACAGATACTGGGTTCCATTTGTGCAAATTTGAAATACGTATGTAATTAAACATGTATTTCCAGTGTCGGTCCTTTGCAAGGATACTAGAATAGCGGTACAGGTGCGTACGAACAAACCGTTTAATGGACGTATCTACGCTTTGGGACGTTCAGAGACCTGTAACATCGATGTTCTTAACAGCGACTTATTCCGACTTGATCTTACCATGGTTGGCCAAGACTGCAATACTCAGAGCGCTGTAAGTACTTTTGACAATTTACTCGAATCAACGTTATCGAAACACGTTTTAATGGCGAACCGAGAAATTCATAATCCACCTCCTGCCTTCGTCACATTCACATCGTTACCAATTGTTGAACTCGTCAAAACGAGTTATATGAGCCCAAACTCGAGGGGTTTACTCGTAGCCACTATCTCCCTCCTGGCTTTATCATCAGATTAGCTCAAAGATGCCAAATTATAGTATTTTCATCCAAACTACAGACATATACAAACAGTTTCATTTCGATACAATGTGAAGTAGGTTAAAATTGACAATGAATCTAATAAAAGCGTGTTAAAAACAGATTATCGTTAATGATTGCTTTTTCGATTGATCCATTTTTTAGACTGGAGTGTATTCCAACACAGTTGTTCTCCAACATCACAGCGTCGTCATGACAAAAGCGGACAAGATTTACAAAGTGAAGTGTACATACGACATGAGCTCAAAGAATATTACATTCGGAATGGTGCCAATCAGGTCAGTCGGCGATTCACAACGTATCGCTGTAATTTATACTAAGAATACAATATTTATTCATGAATACTTTAAAAAGGCTATGTTAGACATTTTACCGTATAATATATTCATGGACGTCAAGAGACAAGTTACGTGATATGTTAAAGTAATATAAAAAAACGGGAGCTATTTCAACATGCTTTCATGTGAAGGCGATTAAAATTCCATTGACCTAATATCACTGTTGCATTGTAAACATGTAACAATTAGATTCACATAATGTAGACACAATAGTAGACGTGATGAGTAATTTAAATCAAACATCACTGTCAAAGGTTTTAATGCATTTTAAACTCAATAGGTACGGTCCAGATTCATATGTAGAGGTAATTATATATTTATATTTCATATGTAGAGCTCTGTGTCCGCATATAGACTCATAAGCGGTCCATTATGAGTTCAGATAAGGCTGACTAGTGGAGCCAGCCTAGCTCTTTCCAGAAGCATAGAAGCCTCCTGGGGCGTTCACAGGCTTCTAGGAGCTTTGCCCGTTGTGTGGCTACTCCCCAGCACTCCAGGATAACGTGGGCGACCGTTTCCTCCGCGTCGAGACCTCCTCTGCATAGAGGGCTGTCTGTCGCATTGATGGTGAATAGGTGCCGGTTTAGGGGCGGGTGGCCCGTAATGGTTTCTACAACTATCCTTATGTCGAGTCGGTTGAGACTGAGCAATCTGCAAGTTAAACGTGGCGAGACCTCCGCCAGCACCAGTTTAGACGGCCTGCAGCCAGGTATGTCGGCCCACCAACCGTTGTGCGCTTCCTGTACTTCCTGAAGTAAGATGAATGGCATGAATTTCCATCATAATTCATAATACAATAATGAACGATGAACAGTATTATACGGTTTTAAAACAGTATTTCAGCTGAATCGAGCGATTATTCTTTTACTTAAATCGGAAACGCCTTTATTAAATTGTTTTTTCTTTGTACAGGGATCCCGATATGATTTCTATTACTGCTGCACCCGAGGCGCCTCCACCACGCATCCGTATCTTGGATGCTCGCCAACAAGAGGTGGAGACCGTTCGAATTGGAGACAGGCTTACCTTCCGCATCGAGATACCCAAAGACAGTAAGGAAACTAATCGTATTTGGTACATTCATTTATTTTAAAAGTACGTCATGGTTCTAATGTTTATACTTTGTATTTCAGCTCCTTACGGCATCTTCGCTCGCAGTTGTGTGGCTATGGCGAAGGATTCTAAGAGTACTTTCCAGATTATTGATGATGAGGGGTTGGTATTTTCCTAATTTGTCATACCTACATATTTGAATTGTGCAAACTTTTGAATCGACTTTAAAACAGGAAGAGGTTCTCAATTTGGCCTGTCCCTTTTTTGTGTAGGCGATAGCTTCGCCAATTGTAAACATTGTGTTTCTACATGGATTGGTAGTGAACATTAATTTATTCGCATTAGGTTTTGTCCTCAGAATGGTCTTATTAAAATTCCAAGTAATTCCAACCCACGAAATATCCAATAAAAATTTCAAATGGCATAATCAACCGCAATGAAGTTGGTTGTACTTTTTTAAAAGATATTATTGTAACATTAAATCTATGGTCTCTAGATGCCCCTTGGACCCGTCGATCTTCCCAGCCTTCATTCCTGACGGTGATGCCCTTCAATCTGTGTACGAAGCGTTCAGATTCACGGAATCTTATGGCGTCATCTTCCAGTGTAACGTCAAGTATTGTCTCGGACCTTGTGAACCGGTGAGTGAAACGATATTTTCAGTAAAACAAGCTATATCGAGCTTCTTCCTATTACGTAATTAATTATTAATTTTTTTTTTAGGCGGTGTGCGAATGGGGTCGGGATTCTTTGGAGTCTTGGGGCAGAAAGAAACGTTCTCTGTCTCACAATGAAACCAACGAATCACACAGTCAAGAAGAAGATACGAATATCTCGCAAGAAATTATAGTGTTGGACTTTGGTGATGAGAGGCAAAGCACAGACTTCCTTCGCTCCGACAAGCCTGGTGGTGTGGCTTCTGAGGCAAACTTTGGAGGTAAATATTTCATAAATCCTATTTTCAATACTTGAATAATAAAATTGTTAAATAGTGTTCCCTGCCTAATACCTAATAATGGCGAGGGGGGAACGCATTAAATATTAAACCCACATCATGTAAACTCATCGATTAATTTAAGAACATGACTAAAATAGTAACATGAACACTCTGGGAACTGATACCTAGATATTGATATGGTGGTAAGAAGCCTGTAACAAGACCAGTTTGATGTTTCTATTCAAGTTATTGAACCTTGCGATTGTCAAACTTAAGTTCATTGCGTATATGATTAACACAATAGCCTTTTACTTGCTTTTTACTACAGCTTTAGATTTCAGCCCTTTTCATTTATAAAAGGCTCATTAAATGTTTGTTTTTAATAAAAATATACTTATTACCGAAACTATATCTCCGCTCGTGCTGGTGGTCAGGCTGAACAGCTTTTTGTCCCTATCACGTTCAAATTGATTTGCAATACTAAACGTGAAGAAATGAACCATAAAGGCACAAAACACGGAGTGACTTTCTCGTCTCGAAGATACGATTTATTAGAAGAACATAAAAGGTTTCCTCATGTAAGCTTTCGCGACTATCGCACTTTTACGTGGGCGACAATCGCCTAACCATTGAATATTGAAAATCTCGGTGTAAATAGAATTGTGGAAGCAAGAACTGTATTGCGAGTTTTGTGCCAGCCGCTACCATGAGTGCAATACGCGAGAGCGTTTTAATTTTCTCTGATTTTCTAACACAAGAATTACTTAAGAAAACGCTAAATATATGTTAGGTTTACAAGAAATTTACGTTTGGATCATCAACATTTTAAATTACAATTGAAGGATAAAGATACATCCAAAAATAATTTTATATGCAGATTCAAATTTAAACGATATTTGTTTCATTTTGAGAAAGAACGATACCGTTCTTACTGAATTTGAATGACAAATCTCGTACTCAACAGTCAAAACGGTTCAAACCGATTTGTACGAACATTATTATACCATAATGCTTACCATAAATGTTTACGTGCGGTAAACTATCTCCATTAAATGAGCGTTATCATCGAGAAATGATACTCTCGCAACTGTAAAGAAAATATACTCTCATTGGCCACAGTAGAGAAAAGATACTCTCATTGGCCACTGTAGAGTAAAAAATATTCTCATGGACCATTGTAGAGAAAAGATACTCTCATTGGCCACTGTAGAGAAAAGATACTCTCATTGGCCACTGTAGAGAAAAGATACTCTCATTGGCCACTGTAGAGAAAAGATACTCTCATTGGCCACTGTAGAGAAAAGATACTCTCATTGGCCACTGTAGAGAAAAGATACTCTCATTGGCCACTGTAGAGAAAAGATACTCTCATTGGCCACTGTAGAGAAAAAAAACTCTCATTGGCCACTGTAGAGAAAAGATACTCTCATTGGCCACTGTAGAACATGTTCTGGTGATTTCCCAAATATCTACGATTAATTTATGAAATTTCATTACAGAAAAAACAGTCACGATCGTGGAACCCTGCCCCAGCAAGGCGTCAGTCCTCCTTCTAGGAGTCGCTTGTGCTCTGCTGATTCTGCTATACATCGCAACGATTTTCTGCTACTATATGCGCAAGTGGCTCGCGCCGCCCAAGCACATGTCATAAGTCTACTTTAACACGGAGGCTATGTGGACGTTGGTCTCGACAGAATAGGAAACACTAACGTTCTAATGCTTGTCTTGTACTGACGAACATGTGATACGAATGACTGACGAACATATTACAGTAAAAATTTAATTCTTAGATAATATCCGTCCATTTAGTTTTAAGTTTCGTGGTGTATAGGTTTGGGATATGATCTTGACGTCAATGTTTGGTATATTTTTGTAACCACCGCGTGTTTTGCATTTAAATTAGGAGTAATTTATTGCATTTAGAAGCATTTATTAATTTTAGGTAGTTATACGACTTTTATCTAGTAGCATTTATAGAAATCTTTTAACCCCTTCATACTGCAGTTTAGAGGGTAATTTTTGCATTAATTAGATTATTTTAACAATATAAGACAATGCATTTATTACAATGTTTAAGTAAGATAACCATTTTTGTACAATTTTGGAGTACTTATCATATCAGTAGTTACAAAATAATGTTTGGAATAATCCCTGAAAAATGTATGGCTTTTCTTTTATCATTATGTAATTTTATGGGATTATTCTGAACTAGCTAACATTCGTAGTTGTAGATTATAGGGATAATTAATTATTGTAATATTAATAACTGTAATAGTCACCTTTTTGCATTTTTGTAACACTTGCAGTAATCGTCTTTCACGTTTTCAGACTAGTTCAAATAAAGAAATTATGGGAAAAAGAACTTAATGCAAGTTGTAAATATACTGTTATTGACTATGTGCTAATATGCTTAGAATGATCTGGGAACTTTCAGTTGGGTTTTGAAGAAATGCGAGAATTTGTAAACTTTTGGTACAAAATGTCAGTTGTTTCTCTTAACCCAACTTGAGATTTCTTCTTTATTTATTTAAATTATTTTTATTTATCTATTTATTATTCTTTCATTTGAATTAAGAAATGAAATAAACTTGTACAAATTTACGATTGTTTTTATTCAGTAACTGTTTAAACATTGAAAATAGTATTTATATTCATCTAAATAAATACGTAACACTCATAGAATTAAGACGGGCACCAGATCTTTTACCACAAGATTCTACGATTGAACTGGAAGTTCAGGTACAGGATTCGTATTGGTTAACAATTTACTATAAATACTACTCAAAACCTCTTCTTGAGTTTTAAAGTCCATCTCTTCAGTTTTACACCCAAATACACTAGTAAAGCTTTTTAAAAATATTGGTGTTATTTTATCTACCGTACAGAGAATTCCAGTTTCCTTGGTAAGTGATGTGACGCCTTTATCATCCAGGCCACAAGGGTCAATATTATCAAACCATGATAGATCATTGTCACAGTTGATTGCTATACCATGAGTTGTGACATACCTAGATGCATGAATACCTATTGCAGCTATTTTATTATCATCAACCCAAACTCCAGTGTATGGTGATCGGTTACTTTTAACACCTGCAAGAACAAAACAAATGGCTATTCAAAGGCATGTAATAGTATTCCATGTGTAAGTTAATCTCTATAAAATTTACTATAAGTAAATATTATGTAGTTAGTATACTAAATTGCACACTAATTCATGCTCAAAAAGAACTTTAGCTTATATTTGGGGCTGGTAGACCCCTCAGCCTAGCACAGCCAGAGATAATCTGCAGATAATGTGTAAATCAAACAAAACCTTAGTATGGATGACCCATTACATTCCATACTCAACAGCTGGTTCAACAAAACTAGATGCATCATCTATTGAAGACAGCATTTGACCATCTCTATTACTACATATGATATAAATGTGTCCTATATTTTACTACTGTCTTGCTCAGGTGCTAGTTAAGTTTTTGTTTCAAAATGTAATCAAAAAGTCTCGCCTTGAGCCTGAATAAGTATATATTCCTAATACTTCATTAACACATCACAATGAATTGTTCTTAAACTAAACTCTAGTGTTAAAAAAACTGTATTCTTTTTACCAGCTCTGATGCTGGTCAGTGATGCAAACCCATAAGTTTTGGCCCTACCAAATATCGCTCAATGTGGCTAAAGTAGTTTTGACTTCAAAACGGACAGCTGATAAGATTTTGGTGTAGCTTATTGGTACAATTATATAAGCAGAGTCAATCAATTATTCATTTTTCGAGAAAGAAATGAAATTCATGAGAACATGTGGGTTTAAATGTTGTTGGAAAATTATTCAAAAAGCTAAATTTCATTATGCAGACACTGCACCACTTCTGAACCTCACCATCCTATTGCATATTCTATCAACAAAAGCCTATAGCTCTCATATAAGAAATTTGCTTAATAGAAGATAAAAATACTTTAGCAATAAGTAATAATCTAAACAAACTAAAACAGAATAACGCTTACCCAGTTCACTACAAAGATTTATGACAGTCTCTTCTAAGCTATTGACATACCATTTTACACTTGTTTTAAAATGTTTTAAATTTATAATAGGATATGCCACCAGTTGTCCAGGCCCATGGAATGTGATGAGGCCCCCTCTATTAGTTTTCTTAAATTCTGCTCCAAGCTGTTTTAGTCTTGCTACTTCTTCATTAGGCGTTACATCCCTGATTCCTATAAAATATAATACATAAAATTTTAATTTAATTAATTCAGTATTATAGTTACTTTAAACGCTAAAAAAATAGTCTTAAAGATGAAGAACATTATTTTATTTGCAAAACACATACCAGTACATGGTTGGATGCTTATTAGGGAACGTACCCATACTATGTCACGCGTTCTGGTGGGGGGGAGGGGGCTTGGATTTTCGTCACGTTTAGTGCTTTTTATCTTTTTGTCAGCAAAAAACTACTTGTAACCATATTTATAAATTACTATGTGAAAACTAGAGGGGAGGGATCTTGGCATATACTACAGATGGTCGCCGAGGAATAGTATATAAAATTGTTAAAAATGGGTATGTTCCCATAAAGGTCTTAACTAACAATTTGCTAATGAATGTGATACAGTAATACTAGGAGAATGGCACTTCTTTCCCCAGGTTGAAAAAATATCTAAACTATATAGATATTTAAATGACTTTTAAATAGTAAATCAGTTTAACAAACATTGCCTCTTAAATATACCTACACAAACTTACAAAACTTGTACTGTTTCTACAAAATTAATATAGATTTATTTGATGTCTGTTACATTTATAAACAACTGTCCTGAACAAAAGTCATAAAACTGAAGAGCACAGCCAGTTTATTACAATACATATAAATACAGGTATGTTATTGTACTCAATATCAAATGAAGATCAAACAGTGAAAGAAATTGTCTATATTATGGAATGAACACCAGTAAATAACATACCATCATAACCTTAATAACCAGATATAACTAAAATAATAATAAAGACATCAAAATGTAACCATGTTATAACCGGTATGAGTATTTCCTAATAATAGACAAGGGAGTAACAGGATATTGTAGTAATTCTTAAATATATTCATCAATCTCACATTTTTAGGTTATGTGAATTTTTTGATTTAACTAACCAACAGTAAACACCGGTTTGTGTTGGACCAGCAGCAGTGTGTCGAAGTTTTCATCACGTCCTTGAAGCAATGCATCCAGGTGTCTTCGAGCGAGTGCCCGCTGAATCTTCAGCGCGGTGTCATAACTGATCGTTCCTAATTTCCAAACCCGAATCATTCTGGGTTTTATTAACGTTATAATTTATTGGAATTTATAGTTATTATTACATATACAGACAGCGATTTTTTTGGATGTTTTTTTTTTGTATTTAATGTAGATTTATAGAAAACAAAATATTATGTTATCCTTTGACATTGTTGACATTTGACATAGACATTTTTCTATGCCAGCCAATAGCATTTTATGGTGCGATTACACGCACGCCGTTCAGCCTGCCAAGCAGCACGGCACTCAGCTCGGCGCGCAGCCTGCCACGCAGCGTGCCAAGCAAGCTTTTCACACCAGGGCTGCCAGTAAGGACAACTTATTTTATACCGCTAAGACTCGGAAATTATATAAAATCATGCACTATTATACAAAATCAGTGTTTTACAACTATAGAACGTCACTCTTTGGGGATTTTAGTAAAAGTGTTTTAACTTTAACGTATAAGTATTTAACAGTTTATCACAGATATGATTTGTTTTAAGTATCTCTATGTGTATGTACGTACTTTTTACGCTATAACATCAGCAATGACATTGTATCCAATTATACAATGCAATCTGCTATACAAACAGGATACAAAAGATAACCGATATTATACCAATTTTGTATCCAGTTTTACAATCTGGCAGCCCTGTTTTATACACTTGCAGGCATGGTCCGTAGGGTATTAGTGTTCTGTGGACACATGGGAGACGATGTAGACGTAGATCTCGTGGGAGCTTTAGACTTGATCTATTTTTATTGAAAAAAAAACAGCCCGACATAATTATGCATGCGAAATTTTACTTAAAACTATTAGGTTTTACAACAAAAAAATCATTTATGGTGTAAAAACACTTTTCAAGTAGCCAAAACTTTAAATTTGATTTTTTTATTTCATTTTCGTTATAACTATTTTTACATTGAAGAGTGCTTTTACATAATTCGTTTCTTATTTTAGTGGGATCTCTTTTAATGAATTTACTATCCTCGCTAACTTTTGAATATAATTTTTTATTATTTCTAATAAACATGAACATAAATAACCATGATAAGCATTGGGGCCGGCTTCTTCATTAACTATGTTTCGTAACTGTTTTAAGGCATACATAAATCTATTTTATTTACTGCACATCATTGATATGCGATTAGTTACAATTCTCTAATCGTCAATCAATCAATCAATACTAACTTTAATCCTAAGAATTGGCACTATTTTGTTTCATATTTTTTTGGCCCTGATAAACAATATTAATTTTTACTAAAAGAATAGTTCAGAAACATTTTCTGAAGTCTTCTTTTGCTTTCGATTCGTGCATGATAAAGGTTCAGACCATTCCGATATATTTGGTGTCGTCAAAAATTAATTTCGATCGTTACGTCGTCTGTACGCCACGAAGATGAAAACTATACTAACGCGGCCGAGCGCGAGTGTGTGTGTAAACAGGCACACAAGCACATTCTCCCTTTGAAGTGTGTCAAAAAACCGACAGTCGTCCCGATCGGCGCCAAGCGCGTGCACATTCACGCAAGCATGCACAAACAGCCTGTTCACATGCTTGCGTCGTTGAATGTCGGTTTGAACGCGAGCGTGTGAACGCAGCCGTTAGTCGTCCCGATCGGCGGCAAGCGCGATCACATTCACGCAGCCCATGCACAAACAGCCTGTTCACATGCTTGCGTCGTTGAATGTGCTCGTTGAATGTCGGTTTGAACGCCAGCGTGTAAACCCACCATTAGGCGTCCAATACACGGTAGGCTTGCTATCAGTTTTACCACAAACAAGACTGTGATTGAAAAATAACCTATCGTCTATTGCAGTAATTGATGGTTGCATGATATTGCCTAAAATTTAGATATATTAATCATCAACCAAGAATAAATCGTGAACGTGTAATGGCACGGCACGGTAAATTTTTTTGGAGACGGTACATTTCTTTTTGGGTATCTCCTGTCTTATTCAATACCCCTGACAACGTTTATACAAAATTGTATGTTGATCGGTTGAGTTGTTAGGGCGTGAAAGCGTAACAAATAAACCAACTCACTTTCATATTTATAATATTACCTAGTTTGTATTTTAATTTTCATTATGGACTCAAAAACAAAGCTTAAATTACTTTGATGAAGTGACCGTAATAGTCTTTGTTTTTTAAGATAAAAGTTATAATAAGTATGGTATACTGCTTTGGTAGATATTACATGTTCTTTTAATATTAGGAATTAAAACTTAGCAAAATTGTAAACAATTTAAAGACGTCCACCAATCAAATTCTTCATTAGTGGATATAAAGAAGAAAATACGATTCGATCATACTACCGGAGATCTGAAAAAAAATGATATCAGCTAAACTATGGCTATAATGACTTTTAAACTTTCGCGTTCCATGATATAACTATGTATTTAAACGGGAATTAACCTTTTCGTGATCGCGTTAATTCGCGTTTAAATATGTAGTTATATGGCTATAGCGATCCCTTTTTTTTCAAGTTTTTTATAATATTACAATCAACATTGCAATACAGGCTTCTTGTATGAATATTCACTTATATTCTCTCAATAAACACCTGTATTCTCTGCAAAATCTTTGGTATGATTGACGTCAGTCAGAGTGAGCGTCTAATGTCGATATTATAACATCAATCACCACCAATCATTCATCAATCATGACTTATGGAATTGATTGATGCTTGCATGAGCGTATTTTGGACGCCTTAGAGACCAGTGCACAGTGTTGCCTACTCTTACAAATCATAATCAAAAGTCTAACTTGAAAGGAAAGGAAGACTCTTCCAGGGGCGGACTTACGATTTGGTTCTTTCTGGGAGTTGCACAACATAGTGCGGGGAGCGGGCTTTATACCTGAAAAACATGTTGCCAATAAAGAACGCTTCATGTACATCAACATACTTATAAAAAAGCTAATTAAATATGTACCTATATTAAATTGTTGTTTCAATCATATTTGCCGAAAGTATATGCATTGCATTTTTAACAACAGATAACAAGAATTCAAATTATATTAAGATATATACTTATATTTCTATACTAGCAACCCGCCCCGGCTTCGCACGGGTAATAGAGACATATTCAGCAATCATCAACATATTTCAATCAATTTACACAAAATCTTAACAAATTATACACCTAAACCTTCCTCATGAATCACTCTGTATCTGTATATTAGTGAAAACTGCATGAAAATCCGTTCAGTAGTTTTTCAGTTTTTCACGAACAAACAGAAAGACAGACGCGGCGGGGACTTTGTTTTATAATATGTAGTGATAAGTAATAATCATTCTTCAGTCTGATCTTCGTTTGAGACAGCAGCATTTAAGTCCCTAGTAACCCTCTGGTTGAACGTCACTCAAAAGATGTAACGGAATTCAACGGGTTTAGTGGCAAAAGACTAACTTTGTATGTATTCTTACTCTAGGGTCGGTGGCCCCGTTTAGGTACTAACTTAATGATGAAGAGTGCAGAGCTTAGATTAGTAGGTATACCTTATATTGCTTTCTTATAAAATAAATATTCTTCACCGAGAATATAACTACTTTAAGTTTTTGATACAAGATCTTCTAGTAGTCATAGTAAACTTAGAACGGAGACAGTATAGGTAGTAAATAGTCTATAGTTAAATACTTTAAAATGTTATGCCAATTTTTTTTTAACTTGACCAAAAATATTTCTTTAAATATCAGTTTGCTAAACCCGTTTTTTTATTAAAAGCGAGTTTAAGGAAATAACTGACCTTCAAAACTGTTTTGATTTGTACTATAAAAATCGTCAGATAAGCAGTTAAATCATTTTTGCTGTTCAAACGTTTTTTTAGAACAGTGCCAGTGCAAATAAACGAAACTCATTCACTCACTCGTGGAAGCATCTACTTTTAGGTAGTGTAAAATTGTTGAAGTACTTACGGGGTTTACAAAAAAGCATGCGATAATAGTTGATTTTCTAAGTTAAGTATGAAATAGTTTCAGCTAGAAACGAGTAATTATTACCATATTTTTAAATACCTATATACAGTTTCCCTTGAGTCCTTAGATCTGGGGCCTAGTGAGGCGCAGATCTAAGACTGTTGCCTGGAGATATCAAGGCTCAGTGGTCCTAGCTCCACCAGGTGCTAATGCCTGAGTGTAAAGAAAGGACTTAATCCATTCTTTTTCCATTTCTTGAAACCATTTCTTGCTGAAAACTAACTGTACAATGCGTGTTTTTTTGTAAACTTCATTAAGATGTAATATTACATCTTAAAATTTTCAAAGATTTAAACTGCAGATTTAAATAAAAATGAATAATTTTGACAGTTAACGAACATAACTTTGGAGCCATCCATAAATTACGTCACTTGAATTTCATGATTTTTTTTATGCTCCCCCGTCCTTGTCACAGGTCACATTTGTGGGTGGTGTGACTTAACATATTTTTCAATAAATACGAACCGTGAGCCATATCAGAAAAAAAAATATTTTTTCAATTTTAAACCCAGAACTGAAAAGAACAGTCCTATTTTTTTAAAATAAAAGTTTAGTAACCTGTCTAGTCTTTCGTTTACAGCCTTATTTTTATTTACATTTAATGTTTTGTGTTTAATACTTATCTTGTATACTATTTTTTATTTTTATTTTTTAAAAAGACAGCTCCCGCACTAGGAATTACTCCTGTGTGTCGCGGGGGACTTTACAAACATACGGACGGACACAAAAAAACACCCAGACTCAGGTGGGAATCGAACCCACGACCTGTAGCATAGCAGTCAGGGTCACTCACCACTAGGCCAACAAGCCAGTCAAGAAAAAATTATCTGTATATTAATTAGGGCAGCCTTCACAGATGGCGCAATTTTGATTTCGAGTTTTTACAATATTTACTATTATATTTTGATATAATTTATTCTAATCCATCAAATATATTTATTGAATTTCGTTCCAACCGGGTATCCCAAAGACACTTCACGAGTTTTGATTTATTTCATGAATTAGGTACGGTTGAATTCGATTTGACTCTACTCGATTGGACTCGTAACTGGAGTTGTTTTTATTTCGGAACAAAATCAAAGGAGAACCGGTAACAAAAGTATTTTTAGTGCCATCTACAGTAATAACAAAAATACTTCAGGACTAAAATACTGGCTAGAACATTAGAATAGCTATAATCATGAAATTCGTGTCTTACTAAAGCAGTTCGGCTATTCCACGATAGATGGCATGATTATGAATAATTTCTTGTGACCTTTTGTGTATTTATATTTCTATGTGCATTGAGGATGTGTATACTTATACTTTACAACATGTTTCAGTTAGTTCAGTTTTCGGTGTTCCCTGCCCGTAGGGCGGTGTTTAACACGTTACGTAATTCCAGCTGGTAATATAAACATTGTATGAAAGTAAGAGTACACTCGTCCAGGACAGATGTCCTGCTATTTTTGCCAATAACCATTATGAATGTCGTTAGTTAAGTGTGTTATATTGTCTATGTAATATAGAGGTATAAGTGAAATAATATTACTCTTATGATACCGGTGTTGCAGTTGTATGTCGTGTTTGGACAACGTATTAGTGAGATCAGAAATGTGGAACTCTCTGAAGCGATGACAACAGGGGTAAACATTTTTTATGTATCCCTCATAACGTTTAATAAATGATTGAATACCTACCTTAGACGTAACATAGCATAGATTATCGCTCGGGTGTTTTGGCGGCAGTTTCGTTTTAGAACATATATTTTAAATTTCAAAAGAATTTAACCCAAGGATCAATGTTACTTTCGATTGAAGAGTAATAAAATTAGTTGATCATGGATTAAAAAACTACGATCTTTTTACAATAAATAATATATTATAACTAATAACAAATAATAAATTTTTGATTTTTGTCAAGGATTTATTATTTCTTGTCAAGAATTTATTATTTCTTGTCAAGAATTTACTATTTGTTTGTCATTAAGAAATACCTTAAAATAATGTTAGGTTTTTTGTACAAAGCTGTTTGGATATGTTTTCGGATGTTTTTGTACCATTGGTAAATATTTACCTATGTACCACTATACGTGTCCTTAGAATTATTTACTCCGGGGCGTGTTATCTCTACTTATGTAGTACTAGCAGCGCCCCGCGGTTTCACCCGCGTAAGTCCCGATCCCGTGGGAATATCGGTATAAAAAGTAGCCTATATGTTAATCCAGGTCTCCAGCTATCTACATACCATTGCAATCGGTTCAGTAGTTTTGGCGTGAAAGAGTAACAAACATCCATTCCCTCCATACATCCTCACAAACTTTCACGTTTATAATATTAGTAGGATATTTCTACCTTTGCGTTTGCGATGACAGTAGTCGTTCTTTTTATACATTTGTAATATGCGGACCTGGCAAAAATGGTATCTTACAAATAAAACTGCACATTAACAATTAAACTCATATTAGGAATACACCTTTAAGAAGAGGTTATTTGGTTTTAACTCAAGAAAGTCATTTCCTAGACACAATTTGCACAGTAATAAGTCGTACCTCTATAAAAAATAATATTTTAAACATTATGCTTATTTTGAAATCAAATAAAACCCGTAGTATGGCGGGAAAGTCGATAGTCAAACTTTTTGCATATTTGTTTTTGAATTAAGCTGTAGCTCTTTATTCAACTTCAAACTTCATATTCTATATTCAAATAAATTACGAATATTGACTTTTATTTGTTATTTTATTGCATTTATTGTTTAAGATATAAGAAGAACTCAAAAGTTAGTGTAATTTTCAAAAACCATTTTGTTTCTTCTAGTCTGAAATACGTTTCCATTAGCCCGTTAAGGCAGGTTAATAGACTAGGGCTAAAATACCTCGCTCCGATCGATAGCAGTTGAACGAATTAGGGTCATCTGACATTGGAAGCAACTATAGAAGACCACGGCTAACCTACCTAACATATTGATATCTTCGCTTCCTCACAGAGCTATGTGAGAACCTCTAGCTCTAACATACATTGAAAGCTTCAATGCTTGGGACAACATCCACATTTCAACTTTTATATTGTAAAAGTAATAATTTAAAATACTTATATGATTTTCACATAGATGCCTTTGTCAGAATTTTACCAAATCGAAATGGGACCACACGGGAAGCACCAGCTTTCAAATAAAAAAGAATTATCAAAATCGGTTCACCTAGTCGAAAGTTCTGAGTTAACAAACATTAAAAAAAAATACAGTCGAATTGAGAACCTCCTCCTTTTTTGAAGTCGGTTAAAAATGTACACGTGATTAGCGGGAGAGCCCTACGGGGTAGAAATATGCAGTCTGATAATTTTATGTAGATTCTTTTAGTCGGCTCTTACAATATCAACAGGAAAAGATGGGTTAGCTCAATTCTTATGCATGTTGTAATGGGCGACTACGGAACCATGCGCGCGACCCGACACAATTTTTTTTTTAATTTCTCTTTTGACAAGGCCAGCTATTGTTTCGTGACTCTGTGTGTGTTGATCTGTAATTTTTTTAAAATATAATTTTTAAAATAAAGATAAATCGAAATTGAATTTGACGACCACTGGTTCAGCAGTCCGGTTCACTAACCACATAATCAACACGTCAACCACAACCCTGTCAATGTTTACAGACACCTGTAAGCTCTTTCCATGCTTGTTTGAAACTTTTTTTTAAATAAGGCAGATGATGCTTAGTCAGCCCTTCCAAGTTGTCAGTAGTTCCAAAATCTTATAGAGTAAGTAGATCAGGAAGTCTAAAGACCATAAGATGCAAGGTAACTAAATTCCGGACCAAGCACTGATTTGTAGCTTGATGATATAGTCATCTTATCTTATGTGTATATCTCTTATTAACCCAATATCGCCATCGGACAAGCATTGAATTGACGCCCGGTTGACTTTAGGAACAAGAGCTACACAGGTCAAAACATTCCTTATCGATTAACTAAAAAACACAGAAGCGCATTTACGATTGTGTGATCATTGTTAATTGGATTAGATTAGATTAGTTTAGCTATATATAATATGTATAATAAGCAGGTCACCGTCATTTTAAATTCTTTCATAAATTTAGCGCGAATGAAATGCGCGTCAACAATATCATCAAGTTCTTTTAACGAAAGCGCAGTTTATTTGGGTTCAATGCCCTAACTGCACGGCCGAGGGTTCAAAACCGCTAGTAAGGTAAACAAGCGTTGTCTATAGTTTAATTGGTAGCAGGAAGGCGGACGCTTCCCGTCCTGCCTCTATTTATAGTTCAATAGCTCTACAAGGCTAATTTGTAGGGGTGGGATGCGTATGCGCATAAAAAATGAGCGCCAGGTTTGGGTCGATTATTGATTTATAACATGACTTGCTGTCACATGTGTGAGACAAATTGGTACTAACTGTTGTCGGTAACTTATGTTAGTTCGGGTCATTGTATTATACATAGATAGATAGAATATTGTTTATTGGATACCATTAATAACAGAGTGGAAATAAATCTTATTTTTATCTAAATAATTTGTAAGATAAGATTTATTTCAACTCTGAGTACAATGGGCGGTCTTATCGCTATTATAAGAGAGATCTCTATCTGATAACTTTTGGATGGAGATAATTAAGTTAGAAAATTATATTGTCACAAAACAAATGTTTTTGTTATTTTGACATGTAATTGACCACTTGCATAGTATGGAAGAACACAATGGCCGTGCTGGAGCCATGATATCGATAGCCGCCCGCTGTCTGCACTGTGTTTTATTGCCGAAGAAAATATAAAAAGGGCGTGATGCGTATATGCATGTGTTTATTATGATACTTAAAATATTGATTACATTGTTGATAACTAAATCTCTGAAGAATTTAAATTCCTGTCTTTCGAGATTAATATAAATTATAGTTTAAAAATACTACAAAACACGCTTTAATAACGAATTGAACTAAAAAGTTGAATTTTTTTTCTGATGATCCTGATGTTATGATATTATTTTATTGTCTGTGAGTTCAAGCACAGGTACCTACTGCCTTTATAATGTTACCTATTACTTGTATTAAAAGTGTCAGATGTATTGTATTTTTTTCAATTGAGTTTGTCATCAATTTATTTTTCACTTGACAGTGCCTTTGTTAGTGTTTTTTGAAGTCGGTTAACTTTTTTTTTCAAAGTGATAACTTATTTACTTTCTGTGTTAGGTACGTACGTACTGAGTAGATGCGGTGTTTAGAACATTACTAACTGTAATATAAGTTACCGAACTGCAGCAGGATCGTTAATTTACATTTACTTTATTTTATTAAAACCGATACTTTATTTAGATAAGGTGGTAATATTTTTAGTTTGTCTAGCAACCTGATTGAATACTTGTTAAAAAGATACATACAGCCGAACCTTCTCTTTTTTTAACTCTGTTAATAACAATAACATTCAATCAATCAGTTTCAATTCAATTAAAATTATATATCTGGTTAACTATAAAACTTTTGTCCTCATAGGGGACATTTGACAAAAACATGGTAATGCGATTGAAGTTTTACTTTTTATAGTTCTTCTAGTAAATAGATATTGCTTGAGTTTGAAAGGAAAATTTGAAAAAAAAAATATTATGTAGCCTTGTCTTAAATAAAACACACTTGGCGAGTTATATTGTGTTGCAAAAGTTTACAAATGCTAGTATTTCGGGTCGGGTGGGGTTGTCATGGCGACGGCGCAGTAGGCTTGCAGCGTCGTGACGCGAATCTCAAACGGAGGATCGATGGCGCGCCACATACTTTTTCCACCTCACCAGCGGATGCTGGCACATACGCCGTCTTCGTTATTTGGGCATAAAAAGTATCAAGATACATGAGGGGTCTTAAGGTATACAGTTACATGCCTTATTAGCAAAAGTAATAAAATTCATCCAACAGTGGACAAAACAATTAATCTGAACGAACGTCCAAAGATTTTATACCAGTTACGGCTTTCATATACGTTCTTTTATAGCCTCTCTCTCTCTCACAACATTACTTATTTGTCAAATTATGGAGGAAATTATAAACACTAGAGATCGTCTGGCGTTCGAATTTCGACCATGGTGTTTTCAATGGCCAGTATAACTTGAGCTGTCATTGTATAGACTTATTTAGCATGACAGGTAATCATATATACTGGACGCGTGTAATTTCATTGTACCGTTTTCACTTAATTTTTAAAGTTGTAACACATATTGTTTAAAAATTTTTGCTTTTTGCACTTCTTCTATATATAAACTGTAATACAAAATTTACGTTACTACGTTCGCGAACTTTTCTTAAAAAGGGGTACAAAGACTTCTCTTCACGTAATTATCTATACATAGTATAAAACAAAGTCGCTTCCGCCGTTTGTACGCTTAGATTTTTTTTGTTTTCACCAATAGATAGAGCGATTCAAGAGGAAGGTTTACATGTGGTTTAATATTATGCTGTGTTAGCTTGTATAATCATATGACTATAATTGTTCACCACATTAGTATCTACACTACACCCGTGCGAAGCTGGGCCGGGTCGCTAGTATAATGATAAACAAAAATTTGACAGGACAATCCTAAGTAATGCAAAAGTAAGTTTGTTTGTTTGTTACGTTTTTATGTCTTTAACTACTTAATTGATCATAACGAAATGTTGCATATACGTAGTTAGGGGTACAGAAAAGGACAGAGGGTACCTTGCATCCAAAAATTTCTTTTCCCGAGGGATAGATTGATTTAAAAAATGTTCATTAACGCGAGCGAAGCCGCGGACAAAAACAAATGAACAATTAAAACGCGTAAGTATGTAAGTAAAGTAGGAGTAGGAATTGATCATTTTTTTCGGACTTTATCCTCCCTTACTGTAATAATTTCACACTTTACTGAGTGGAAGTTAACAAATATTTACTTATTAATGCAATACAAGCAACTCGGGTACAACTTATTAATTGCACTGATGAAAGAGTGCAGAGTAAAAGTGTGAACATGCTGTACAAAAGGATTAGGGCTGTGCCCAAATCAGCGTTTACTGCGTATCGGATTCCATAGCTGCACATTTAAGTATATATTAAGAACATTATTGAAACTTATTCGATTCCCACGCAGAGCAAATATTTGTATGCATGTATGTGTCCATTTCCACTGGGCTTGGTGTTTCTATCTATACCACAGAATACATAATAGTACTCTATACTAATTTAATAAAGCTGAAAAGTTTTTCTGTTTCATTGTTTGTTTGTTTAACGCGCTTATCAGTTGAAATGTAAGTCAGATTTGAATCATTCTTTTTGTATTGGATAGAGTATTCATCGAGGAAGGTTATGGGCTATGTAACACCACGATGTGACCCTTACAAGAGTCGCAGTAACCAAAAACGCATGTGAAACTGGGGTGATATCTCAATAGGTATACTTATACGTGGTCTAGAATGATGATGCTATTACAGAGCATGCAATAAATTATTTGTTTCTATTTCTTGAATATAGACAACTTTACACTTGTACATATTTACCACATGAGACAGTGAGAAGTACTTCGTACAGTCTTCGTACTCACCATCTGCTATGAATGGAAGTGAACAGTCACAGACAAAAATGTATCTATAAAACTTCCATTTCACTTATAGTTCACATTCCAAGTTTAAAACCAAAGAAAAAGAAAATTCTTCTAAATGTTATTATGTATATTATATCATATTTTAATATATTTATATTCGCACAAATACCAAAATGTAAAGCAAGCGCAGAGTCAAGTAATAAACTAGTTCGTGTCATGACATGACAGACCGTAGTTTTATTGTACACTAACGCGCAAAAAGCACTTCTAGTTTTCCCTGAATTTCCCCATTTCTTAAACAAATTTTCCAACTTTTCCTTTTCTTACACCCTTATTCGGACTACTGTTAACATATAAAATAAACAATTAGTCTAGTTGGTCTAGCCGTTCTCAAGGTATGCGCTTATTAACGAACAGCGTTTAATTTTTAGTTATTGAGACAAGGAATTGCATTTGTCCTCGCCTAAGCATTCCTTGACAATAATAGTATCTACCAAATTGTTTTAATAGTATGGGATACCTATGCTCTGGAATGGCGTTCGAGAGACTGTGACTTCTAATTTGCTACTTACGGGTTAGACGGTATACTTACCAACAATATTTTTAAGATACAAATGATGTTAATTAGTTATGGCCATAACCAACCATACCCATCAGGTAGACCTTAATGAGATCTTCAGGCTGATGAGTAAGAATGTCATAGATATTTAGAAGGATTGACAATCAGCTTATGTCATTCATCAATCTTAGCATTTGTGCTTGTTTTTTTTTAGAATTATAGGAGTTTAAAAAATGCCGTGTGGTTCCCGGCGATTAGAATACTAAGGGCCACCCCAGGTCTGCCCGTGGGTGTCGTAAGAGGCGACTAAGGGATAAGACTGTACTAATTTTAAAACATCTACAGTCCAGTCGGTGTACTTTCCTAGTGGTCTCTCCAACCACGGTATGTATGTACATAGAGGTACGCAACCCCGGCCTCTTCAAGCTACTGCAGTCTCAGTCCCGTTCCTCACCCGAGATCTGCGGTATCCCCTACCCTAGCTTCCTTCCCCTACCCATTTCTCCTATCCCAATATACCTTCTTCCTTTTTCCCGTCTTTAAACGATAAGATTCCCGAGGATGGTTGGCGTCAGGCAGGCGGCCGGCCATAAAAACAAGAATTAGCCAAAACCTTTTTTTTGCAATATGACAAATATGGAAAGTGAGTGCGACAGAGCTAGGGCGTACCCCGTAGGCGACGCGCGGCAGCAGCACCCGGCTACGCGAACAAGTGGATAAGGGTTGTTGCACCACTCGAGGCGGGTGCAACGTAAGAAGCAAGCTCGAGAGATAAGGCTGAGGTATGCAAGTTGGAATGTTGGAACTATGACTGGAAGAGCGAGAGAATTGGCGGAAATTCTGAAAAAAAGAAGGATAAATGTAGCATGCTTGCAAGAAACAAAATGGAAGGGTACGAAAGCTAGAGAGATAGGAGAGGGATACAAGTTTTATTATTGTGAGAGTGATGGGAAGAGAAATGGAGTTCGAGTAGTACTGGATAGTGGTCTGAAAGAGTGTGACGGACGTAAAGAGAGTGAATGATAGAATAATAGTTGTGAAAGTAGTATGGGACAGCCTGATTATGAATATTATTAGCGTGTATATACGGTTATGATAGGTATTTCTGAAAGTGAGGAAATTTTCATAGGAGGAGATTTTAATGGGCATGTCGGAACAGGAAATGATGATTATTAAAGAGTTCATGGAGAACGGGGATTCGGAAGTAGAAATAATGATGGTGAGGCCCTACTCCAGTTTTTCTCTTCGTTTGACCTAGCGATAGTTAACACGTGGTTCCAAAAGAGCGACGAACACTCTATCACATATAAAAGTGGTAACCACGCGACACAGATCGACTACTTTCTTATCAGAAGAGATAATTTGGTCTGTGTCAAAAACTGCAAGGTAGTACCCGAGGAACCTTTAGTGCCGCAACATAGGTTGCTAGTAATGGAGGTTAAAAGAAAAGTTCGGGATACGAATAGGAGGAATCGGCCCCCTCCTAGGATCAAATGGCGAATGTTAGAGAAAGAACAGTATGCAAATACATTTAGGGAAAAAGTTGTCGATAGAATGATAGAAATGGATGGAATGCATGATAAGTCAGTGGATGAGTATTGGAATGAAATGGCAAATTATATAAGAGAGATAGCGCGGGAAGTATTCGGGGAAACGAAAGGGAAAGGTACTATTAATAGAGATACTTGGTGGTGGACTGAAGAGGTACAGAAAGCTCTGAAAGATAAGAAGGATGCATTTAAAGCATGGAAAAATGAGAATGGGAGTGAAATAATCAAGGAAGTTAGAAAATGTGAATACAAATATTGGAAGAAGAAAGCAAAGAAAGCGGTAGCAGTGGCGAGAGCTCAAGCTCAAAACAATATGTACCGGCATCTACAAGAACCTAGAGGACAAAAAGAACTCTACCGCATTACAAAGATCAGGGAAGAGAGGGCAAAAGACATCAAGCATGTGAGATGTATGAAAGATGAAGAGGGTAGGGTGTTGATAAAAGATAATGATATAAGAGACAGATGGAAGACTTATTTTGAAAAGCTTATGAATGAGGAGAATGATTGGAGCGGCGTGTTAAACGATGTGCATGTGAATATCGGATTAGTGAATGAGATTAGTATGAACGAAGTTAGAATGGCAGAGTACGAAATATGAAAAATGGTAAAGCAGTTGGGCCCGACGGTAGACCAGTTGAAGTTTGGAAGTTATTGAAAGAGGACGGATACCAGTGGCTGACTTTATTCTTCAATAAGTTGTTGCATGAAGAAGTAATCCCTGATGAATGGTGTCTCAGTTCACTCGTGCCCATTTTTAAAAATAAAGGAGATGTACAGGAATGCAACAACTATCGAGGAATAAAGCTCATGTCTCATAGTTTGAAAGTTTGGGAGAAAGTAATTGAAAGAAGAGTAAGAAATGAAAGTGCGATCACACAAAACCAATTTGGGTTTATGCCAGGGCGCGGGTCAACAGATGCCATATTTACAATACGCGAACTATGCGGGAAGTACAGACACGTGCACAAAAACTTGCATATGGTGTTTGTTGACTTAGAGAAGGCGTATGATATGGTACCAAGAGAGGTTTTGTGGTGGGCTTTGAAAGAAGAAGGAGTGCCTGCTAAGTATGTTGAATTGATTCGTGCTATGTACAGAGAGTCTAGCACGCATGTGAGATCGACAGCTGGAAACACCGAACAGTTTAGTGTCTCTGTAGGCTTGCAACAGGGATCAGCTCTAAGTCCATACCTCTTCCTGTTGGTAATGGATGCTCTGACATGGGACATCCAGAAGGAGGCATCTTGGTGCATGCTATTTGCAGACGACATTGTGTTGGTCGGAGAAGATGGGTGCGAGGTCCAGAGCAGACTGGAGAAATGGCAACATAGACTGGAGAATGTTGGCTTGAAAATCAGCAGAACCAAAACTGAATACATGTTCTGCGATTTCGGCGGTCTCTCCGGTCCTGAAACCATTTCGCTGGATGGAATAGCGATCCCAGTGTGCTCCAACTTCAAATACCTTGGTTCTCTTCTTCAAAGCGATGGCGAAATAGACCGCACTGTGCAGCATCGAATCAATACAGGGTGGATGAAGTGGCGGCAGGTATCAGGAACCATTTGTGATCCCAAGTTTCCTGTTAAGTTGAAAGGACAGGTGTATAAAACTATGATCAGACCTGCTGTTTTGTATGGTTCTGAAAGTTGGCCCACAAAGAGAACGGATGAGAGACGCCTGCACGTAGCCGAAATGCGAATGTTGAGATAGATGTGTGGTGTGACTAGGATGGACAAGGTGAGAAATGAATATATTAGAGGAAGCCTGAAAGTAGCACCAGTAAAGGAAAAGCTGAGGAGCAATAGGTTATCGTGGTATGGACATGTGATGCGAAGGGATGAGCAAAATGTGGTGAAAAGAGTTTTATGCTTGGATGTTGACGGATACAAGAGAAGAGGACGACCAAAGAAAAGATGGATGGACTGTGTGAGAGAGGATATGGCTAGAAATGGAGTAAGCAGTGAAATGACGAACGATAGAGTAGAATGGAAGAATAAAACATATTGCACCGACCCCAAATAAAATTGGGACAAGGGTAGGCAGATGATAAGCAGTTTAAAAAATCTGAAGAAACACGTCAGTTCTTACTGTTAGTCTTATGTTATTATGTATGTGGTAATATTACATTACAGGTATTATTAGTAAATAAACGTGGAATACCCGTTTAAATTTGTCGTCGTGATTTTTTTAAAGGAAATTACTGTATGTATTCAATGGGATTATTCATTTATTCAAACCATTTGGAAATTTATTCATGTGTAACAAATTCATCGTACTCCCGAAATAATTTACTATCGCAATAAAATTAAAGTTGCATGGAATTGTTAGGTAGGAAATTTGTTAACGGGTTTTAGAATGACTCTTTATGGCTGTCGTGAAGCCTGAATGCACTTAAGATAATCACCAGTTTATTAATATTAGTCTGGTGAGCAGGCAGTTGGCTGTATGTACTCCATATTAACTGCTAGTTTAACGACTGTAGCTGTATTAGTTCATACTCTACCGGTAATGACGTTATTTGGAAACGTTGGAGCTGAAAATTACACAAGCAGAACCCCTCTCGTTTTACTTTTCTCTGAAAGAAATAAATTAAATAAGCTGGATCGAAGATATCTCCTATCCAACTTATTTCATTTATTTCTTTTTAGGGACTTCCTTTCTACCTTTCACCCGAGGCACCGGTACAATTATTCAATGATGCAAACAAAAAAGAGATGTGGTATAGCAAACTCTGTGAGTCGTATGTGTCCTTTTATTTAGACATTACTTTAGAGATTTTAGTTTTGGTTGGAAACTTTGAATAATAATATAACACACCGACACTGCTACTAACCACACTTACCCGATTGCACTGCTCGTGGGGTAACAAATTCAGTTGGTTAAAAATAGACAGAAATTGTGGTCAGAAAATATAAATAAATATAAATATAAAATATAAAATAGACATTTTTATAAATATAAATGTATTTATCAAAATTGCACAATTATGCACTATCAAAATTTACAAATCAATTAAACTAAAACACTTACGTTTTATTTTAATTAGTTGCGTACTAGCGTCTAAACTAGGCCGAGCATGTATCTTAGACGCCAGTTTCTTCTTGTGACACAGTACTGATAAACAATTTGATTCGCACTTATAATTTATCATTGAATCACAAGTTTGGTGGTGTGATGTAAGCGGTGCGCAGCCTCAATCCAATGTCTACAAGAGCGCTGTGAGATATTCAGATGGTGTAAAATCCGTTGTATGCAATAATGGGTAAGATAGGAAAAAAATTAAAACATCAATCGCATCGCCTTAACTGCTTGCAGCCTTTAGATATACCTAATTCTAACTTATGTATAGGTAGTCACTACATATTATAAAACAAAGTCCCCCCCCCGCGTCTGTCTGTTTGTCTATTCGCGATAAACTTGTGGTGGTTTAATGCTGACATGTAATTCTGAGTATAGTGCAACAAGCGATGTACTTATGTAATATTCACCACAGTCTTAAGTCGTTGTTTGAAACTCGTTATTGATACTTGTCTTGTAATTCCTCCATAAGAATAAATTATATTTTTGGTGACCTCCAATTATTATTTCTCTCCTGCACACATTACCTTACACGCCGACCAGTGAAGTAAAAAACTGAAAAACTACTGAACGGATTTTCATGCGGTTTTCACTAATAGACAGAGTGATTCATGAGGATGGTTTAGGTGTATAATTTGTACCCGTGCAAAGCCGGGGCGGTTGCTAGTTAAATATAATAAGGCTGTGAGTTTACTGAGATTAGCTGTTGTCTAAATCGCTCCGTTTTGTTTTTTAGGCGCCTGATGGAATTTCAAATAATACAAAAACACTTATGCATTTCAAAATTTTGAAACATCGTCTTGTCAGCCAGAGGACGTACACTGCTGAACATAGGCATCTCCTAATTATAAGTGTAATGTAAATTAGATAGTGTTAAATTGCCACTTTATGATGATTCAGATATTTGTATTACAACAGCGAAGATTAATTAATCTATTAAAACTTTATTTCATTATATAAATAAAATTCAATTCCTATTACTTTATTCCTATTACTTTCACTATTCCACTAACAAACAAAAAGAGGAATATTCTTAGAACAAAGCCTTGTTACGTGAGTGGTGATGGTGAGTGTGCCATAATCACGCGTACATCCAAACTTGAAACGACGCGCTGTTTTATTACTTACCCTTGTTAAGTTAATTTCGGCTTCAACAAAACACAAGCTTCCGCATACCTCCCATGCTCGAAGGATAGCTCCCATTTAAACTCAACGAACAATATGTAGCTCCTTCTCCATAGTCATATGTAAGCTAAAGCTGCTAAAAAAGAATTACTATCGTTGTTTTCAGTAATTGAACGTTGAGGTCGCAACAAAAAATTCTGCAACACTAAAGGTATACTCGTATACTACTGTAGTTTTTTTTTTGTTTTCAAAAGACAACTCCCGCGTTAGGAATTACTCCTGTGTCGCGGGGGACTTTACAAACATACAAACAACGGATACAAAGAACACCCAGACTTAGGTAGGAATCGAACCCACGACCTCTGGCTCAGCAGTCAGGGTCACTAACCACTAAACCAACAGGCCAGTTAACAGCTGCGACTCTGTGTTGAGGAAAATATCTAGAACTTTTACTGCAGGTATTTCTTAATGTTAACGTTTGAATGAATGAATGTATACGGCTGGGTCTTACATATTTTTTTTTAATAAATGTAAAATTAGTCAACCTCGTTTCACTAACAACAACTGTAAAATATTGAAACTTATAGTGTGTAACATAACATATATTCTTTCTCAACATATAAAAAACAGCGTTTTGACTTTTCAAGTCCTAAGTAATTGCTTATGAATATGCAGCTTACGCTATAGCTAAGAGTGATCCACAAACGGTTTGCCAAGTGCAGCCATAGTCTAACACGCGCCGTGTCTCGTGGGTCGAGATGTAACTAATTAAGTCATAAAAAGCGGCGTTTCCTCAACAGAAGTGTTATTTTGTGACGGCAGTGGAACGTCCGGGGCGTTGAGTTATCGCCCCTATTCCTGCTTTTAATTATTCATGAGCCCCAACTCGGACAAGTTGGCAAAGTTGGCTAAACTTCACGCCAGCATCTGGCGTGTTTCTATTAAATAATTTGCACTCACTTCCATAAGACTGCGCTCGCGGTTTTGCATGATAATTTGTCGTCATTTTCTGTAGCTGTCTAATAACACCTATTTAATTTTTATGAAACAAAAAAAAAATACGAGCCGTAATTTTTATCTCTTTGATTTTTATTGACTGTTATTGTTTTAAAGGTAAATACAGAGACGCATTTATAAGCCGTCCTATCCTATATAAATAATAAAGAGAAGCAATTGTATTACACGTGGTTAAATATAGTGTTTCTATTGGACCAGGATCGCTGACTTCATAAAAATCTAAACTTTGGCAGTGATTAAAATTCGATATTTTTTATTTTACAGTAGCCGGTTTCAAAATCATCACGTTATCATAAGTTACAAGTAAAACTTTTTTTTTGCCAAAGTATATACGGGCAAATAGTGTATGTCAAAACTTGTCTTGACTGCAGTAAGCGTTTGGAATGTCGATATTAGGTACAGCAGCGTGATAAACTATGTTCCTGATACGTGATCGAGGACGCACGTGTCCGGCATTTATCAAGCTCAGCTTAATCTCAGGAGAGTGTTAATATTTTTTGTTTAAGTAGGTATATGTTCATTTTTGAATCACAGTGTCAAATAATCTGTTATAAAATACAAAATATATAATTTTACTCTCGATTTGTGAATACAGCCAGTGCAACCTGGTCGAAACGTCAGGCAATTCAGAGCTATGTATTATGTAAAACCTATTTTGTGATCGCGTTTCCCGTATAAATATATAATTATTGAAGATATTCCGAGCAACGTCCGAGTAGCGCTAGTACGTAGAAGTAAATATAGTTTGAAGTGCGGGAAATAGACGTTGGTATCGCTGCCACCGTAAACAGTAAATACATAGATTAGATACATAGGAATGCCGATGGTAGGTTTTCACTTCATAATATAAGACCTTTTGTTTTGGTTTACGAAATTTGGTTTTGTGGAATGGTATTCTTCTACGAAATGTACGTTTTTAATTTCGTGGAATTCGCATAGAATAACTCTACAAGCATTTTCAGTTTTCAATTTTAAGTGCAAGAAAACCTATAGGCGCCCATTACACGATAGGTTTTGCTGTCAGTTTTGCCACAATCAAAACGGTGATTGACGAATAACCTATCGTCTAATGCAGTAATTGACGGTTTCATGATGAGATTTTAATGTCGATATTATTTCATCAATCACCAACGAACATTCGTCAATCATGACGTTTGGTAATGATTGATATTTGAAGGAGCGTCTAATGGACGCCATACACAATAGAATAAAGAAATTTATATTGTTTCTCGCAAGGTCAAAATATTGTGTTAGGTTACCATGCACTGTTTCGTTGCGAATACAGTTCTAACTGTACCTATACCTTCTGACTCTCTTTCAGAATCTGTTATGCAATTTTACTTTAATAACTGAAGTCCGGGTTTCCAAACAGCTAATGGTATTACCATCATAACAGTTATTTCTTATAGGTAACGCATATAAGCAACGACATGGGTACTACAATGTTGTATGAAATTTAATGTCACGAAATGTTTAGGTTATTGACTTATTACTTACTAATCAGTTACTCATGCTCGTACGGCGTGAAGCAGTTACTTTATAACTTGCTCTGCTTTTAAACCGCCGTACCGCAATGTTATGTACTATAAATAAATAGGATATCTGACTGTGATAGCAATACTTACAAGGCATTCACTTGCTAAACTAAGTTCCAAATTAAGGTCCACACGGTTCACATGAGAAACATTGTTCCAGATGTCGCCGCCGGAGAGCGCGCACCGGTGAGATGAGCACAGCGGCGTCAAGCCGCAATTACTCCTACGATGAAACAATACAGGTATGCCTGAATTTTGCATTATACATAAACCATAAACTTAGTAACATACTATGTTTATGACATAAACGAATATATCGTTTGATGACTTACATTATGTTTTAGTAAAAGCTTTCTATTGTTTCGTGTGACTTGTAGAACTGCCATACTTTAAGTAAAGAACAGAAATGGACGCTACTCTCTTTGAACACCCTTATATCCAAAGTGTGTCAAATATTAGAAGTGTTTCTATTTTAAAAGAAGAAGAATAAATACACCTAAACGTCCCTTCACTTTAGATAATTGTAAATGATAAGACAGTTAATTCACTATGTAAAACAATGTATAAGCAATTATATATAAGGAGATAAGGTTAGTGAAATAGATACCTAGTGAAGAGCAGATTTCTGTTCTAATTACGATGCTGGTCTAGGTCTCTGGACCAGCATTCCAGTTAGAACAGAAATCTGCTCTTCACTAGGTACCTATTTCACTAACCTTATCTCCTTATATAAAATTTTGATGCTGGTCTAGGGAAATAGGTACTTCCACCCTCCAGTCGGTCGCCGTTAACCCTTTTAACAGATTTTAACCGTTTTACGGTGTATTCGATTTATATTGAAAGTTGAATAACATGAAGTCTTGTCTTGTAGATCTTGAAAAGAAATTCCTACCTTAGCATAATACTATATGTAATTATATATGAATAACTTAACATGTTTTTGTACCTTTTTTATCAACTTTTACACACGCACAAACTATCCCACTTGTAGAGTATGGAATGGATAGCTCGAAGATGTTAATTTTGATTGTTTTGGAATCATACCTTCAACTGAAACTTGCTTCAAAATTCATTTCTGTCTACTCGTTCGTTAGGCTACGACAATAATGTATACATGGGTATACTTGTGTTGTTTAACGAGGTCGTCGGTCGGCCCAGGGTGGATGATATTGCTTTAGACAGTAGGACAACACGAGTTACATGTAGTTTAACAGTAGAGTTTATTCAGGTCGTGAAGAGGTCTTGTATGTATAGAGGTCTCCTACATTGTAATGAGATTTAGCAAATTAAATAAAAAAATTAAATTTACTATTTCTTATAAGCATTATATTTCTTTTACATACAAATATTGAATACATACAATATTTAACAAATTCAGACTTTTGTTAACATTATGTATACTAAAACGAATGTTTGTATTTAATTATTTATACATATGTCTTCTGGAATAGCAAAAACATTAGATTTCGTTAAATCATTAAGCCGTTGTTGTTGATACTTATTTGATGGTTTTTAAATAAAAAGACAATTATAAATTAAATTACCATGTCTATTGAAGTTACGGTAAGTTTTGACTTGCGAGATTGATCTCTTTTTTTAATGTTCTTATTTAAAGTATTTAAAGGGGCTAAAAAGCAATAAATCCAGACAACAAATTTTAATGGTATTCGCATTTTTTATGGAACGAAAAACATTTTTTTTCATATTTAAACAGAAACTTAATCATCATATTAAATAAAGGGCAGCCGTTATGTATGTATTTATGTACCAGTGTGACTGAAAATTAAAATGATTAAAACTTTAAGTAACAAGTCTGATTTCGAGGCATATGCCAATTTGAATTTGTTTTTATTATGTTAAATACCATATCTGGGAACGTGTTCCTTATTTATATTTAGATTTTTATATAGATAACTTATGTAAGTGTCTTATTTTAGTTATAAAAAGCCTCCACATTTCAAAACAGATTGTGTCACCAATATTTGTTTGATCTTTTGCTAGATCTACGCCTAAATTTTATCTAAACACAGTTTTATCTAATGAAAATAAAATAATTGCGGCTCCCAAATTCATGGCTACTAACGATTTGCTTTAGCAGCACTTTCAAACCGACGACGGCGCGGTGGCGATGCTATGTTTTCAGCACACACAGACTAAAGTCGACGTACAACGGACTGTTCTTTTAATCGAAAATGCACTATGCAGGCAAATATAACCCCACACATATCACCATAAAGTGTATTTTGGGCTGCGAAATACAAAGTGCCAAAATTTTAGGCTCTCCGTGGTGGCCCGTAAACGCAACTTTTGCTTGATGCTACGAATTTGATTCTTATGTTACGGTTATAGTGCTTATTTTATGTTGTTTATGGAATCATAGAAGAAGTTTTTCAGGACGGGTCATAACGACACATTAAGCAACCCGGGCGCACTTACCTTTATTAATGCGGTACAAGCGTCTGAGCTTATCCTCGCAAGCGTTGCTCAATACGTTACTTGCGGGTCAATGGGCGAACTAACAACACTTAACTGTCTATTAGTGCCCTTTAAGTGAACTAGAGTGTTTATTGTAAAAAACGAAACGAGGTTGTTAAAAAAATCGTATTAAAAAACTTTTTTATCAATGTCGTAAGAATTTCGTGAATAACATTTTAACCGCTAACGTCAACGTCATTTGTAGGTTTTTACTATGCAAAAATGATTTTTACAACGAGCAATCGCTTAAGGTACCATTTTTATGTGGAGGACTATTTTGTAAAATTGTTTTTGGGATTGTATTTTCCCGTAGGAATAAACATATTATAGATATTGTCGTAATAAAATTTACAAGAACTAGTTGGCACCTACTCAACTCTATGTAGGTAGTGTTATACCGAAATTTTAAACTGTATTGAAACGTTTTAGTATAAGTCCGGTATCAGTATTTCAGTTACAATCAACTAACTTCAAAATGTCCGAAGCCCATTAACGACATAGATACTGTATAACAAGGGTCGTTTAGCATTAACTGCTCTGTATAATTCGCGGGCTTATCGTACGGTGCGTGGAAGCTTCGTCGCCGAGCCATTCCCCCGGGCTCGTAGTGCTTGCGATAATTTATCAGTGCGCGACCCACATTGCCCCGTCTCACATCTGCCGCCATCTCGCCAGCTCCTCGCTTACATTGGACTGTGATTACTCCTCCGTTATTGTGAGAAAGTAGTTTCGTTCGGCAACCATATTGCCTTTATTGTTTTTTACTTTGTTCCCCATATATTATCACGAACAGATATTAGTAGTTCCTGAAGTTACAGTATTCGTTATTTGAGACCATTTATCAATACAATGTAGTTTAAAAAACAGAAAAATACTTGTAGTTCTTTTCTATACAAGGAGTGTATACCCCGTAAATGACGTTGATGAAAATTCGAGATATTTAATGTAGAAATCTTATTTTGAAACTGACAAATAGAACTTGAAAACTTACAGGCTGACAATAATTAAATTGTAGGCATTTAGGGTAAATTATTTTAACAGAAGTATCATTACTTCTGTACTAGTTACTAGTTTTCTGTACTAGTTACTGTTACTAGTTTTTTGCCAATCCTGTTGTGGTCATTCGAAATCAAAAAAATATAGTATTTGCTAATTTGTCGTCTACTATATAAGTTTTTAGATACTTCCCTAGTCGTTCCGATTAAAGGATTTTACACTCATGGACTGCACGGATCATGTAGTAGTAAAGTGGTGGCCTCGCCTTGCCTGCGATTGAGACTTGAGACTGCGTTGTTGGGTGTGGGTTTAATCCCTAAATGAGACAATTCTATGTATGATTTACAAATGTTATGTTCCGAGTCTGGGTGTACTTCGTCTCCATTAATTTCATGTTTGTCAAGTTCCCGCGATCCGAATATTTCCAAAGTGAGTGCTCCTGGATTAAAAAAAATAAATAAAGAATAGAATTACATATCAGAAAATTGTAGAAATTATAAAGAAACATTTTTTTATCAAAGCTTACGTCGTGAGTGCGTTTCGTTCTAGTTTCGTTTCACCATTTTCGTAGTGAACATCGCAAAATTGGGTGGCAATATTGCGGCCACCAATTTCCTCACTAGATTGTTTTATCATAGGACGGGGCAATATATTGTGACTTCGCTATCTGTATCGGAGATTGGTTTAGTGAATTTGATTAACGAACTGTTTCCGTTACGGCAAGGGTTCGGCCTAATGTGTGGACCAAGCCGCATTAAAAGGCGCGGACCAGAAAATCGAATTTTCCGGTTTTGTGGGTCAACATATCCTGTGGCTATTTTTAGAGTGTGTCGTATAAATGGAACTTTGATGCTAGACTCCGGGCTAACCTGGAATCTCCTTTGAGTTCTTATCAAGTCACTCCTTTTCATAAAGTTTTTTGGAATTATAGAGTTAGTATGTTTGAACTGTTAATCTTAGAAATTACTTGTTCGATGTGAAAAAAAAGTACATTTTACAATTTGATTAGTCAATTGTTAAGTAATTGTTGTTGTCTACATTGGTTTTTCTTTGTACTGGCTGTTCGCCAGTAAAATCTAGATTCAGAACAAGCGTTGTAGTTACTCCTTAGCGGTTCTTGCATGTATATGAAAAATTCATAAGATCTACGTATTGGAACATGCAACTACCTTCACGACTGATTTTGACTTACTCCTGACAATTCAAAAATACCTTTAGTTGGTTCAATTGAAAAAGGGGATTTGATTTTTTCGTGCATTAAATAGATAACCCTTTTATTTAACACATTGATATACAACTCATAAAAGTGGAGCACAAGTAGGTAATGCTAATTTAAAATTATAATAATAAGTAAACAAATGATAAATATACTATGGTTTCCCTTTAATTACTTTTTCTCGCTGACGGCTTATCTAATTACAGTCAATATCAGACAGTGGAGTTTATCAAGGCTATTGATATATAGATTCCAAAGTTGTACTTTAATCCGTGAACGGGTGCTGCTTGGGGTGACTGGTCGGCCTAGTCAGCGATGCTTTAGCCTATACTATTATTTTGGTTCGATCAACTGCATTTCTAGCCTCTTAATCCAGTCACGAATTATTTTTAACAGTAGATTTTGCAACTGAATGAAGGTAGATGTGCACCTTGAATGATTTCTATGTTTAATAGGTTCAAACCTTCAACGGTATCACTGAGTGATTTTTATTTTTTAGTACGTTAGCTTTTGGAGCATTTCAATAAAATGAAATTCAGGTGGCATCAGCTTGCATCCTGTTTACCTCTCATGTAACACTAACACTATTGTACCTGAAGATCTGACTTTTAAAAAGAGTGGCCATGAGTTTCTTTGCCAGTATTCTTCTCATAAGGCCCTACGCATTTTGGAAACTGGAAGTTATAGATCGACACAAACAGGCAGTAGATTTTGGTGTTTTTCACCTAATTTACCTTGACAATCCAGTACATGCTGTGGCATCTGTTTGCGCCGATCTATGATTTTAACTCTAGCTTCAATTTAACGTTCATAAATGTAACTTAGTGTCTTAATTGAATAAATGATTTTGAATTTGAATTTGAATTCGGGCACAAATTTTGTGAAAGACTGCAATATACCTATAAGTAAGTAAATAGGTAAAGACGGACCACTGAAAACACTTTGTTTGTGAGTCTTAAAATCTATTTATTTTCAATCTCTTTCGAAAGAATTGTCGCCATTATCGTCGTTGTGCAACTTTTTGTTAATAGCTTTTCGAAGTATATTTTTTAATCAAAGTGGCAAGACAGCAGTAGTAGTTGCCTGGCTAAGGCTCTAGTAAACTAGCCTGTAGTAGTTGACCTGTAACCTAAGGACTTTTTTTACAGTTTTTTTCTCATTTCACTCAAAACCTTTTATGATTCAATTCCAGGTTATATAAAGAGCAGAGGGGACAATATTTATAATTATTGTTAGTAATTTATTTGAAGTTAAGAATACATTTTATTTTAAGCTACATAGTTGAGCTATTCTTTTCCAACAGAGTTTTACTAATGCGCGGTACCTAACTCATTCATGTTTTAGTACATTTAGTTATGAATTGTGTTTCCTATATCTACATGTAGGACAATGTTACAGTTAGGATATAGGTAGACCATTATTATTTTATATATAGCTAGTAATATATCATAATACACTGTTCAGTTTTAATTACAATTAATGCAATTACAACGTGTTATTTTAGTCAAGTCGGCAACTTCATGTCTCTAACATGGAACTCCAATTCCCGTGTCGTACGCCCTTTTGTTAATCTCTTAACTCAAATCAGACAATTTCTCTTTTATGTAAGGCAATTATAGCTAAACTTCTAGATATTAAGGTTCTCGCATTTATGTATTTACGTGTATGTTTAATATACTTAAAAAAATCGGTGGAGTGTAAGGTTTATCAATAATTATTAAATAAAAATTAATTTAAATTAAAAAAATATTAACTTATTTTTTATTCTAAGATTTTATTTTACCACTTTATAGACGTAATGAATATGTATACCCGTGCTAAATTATAGGTTTCTAGTACTAAGAGCCTCTAAGCTAAGTCGAGGACGGACAGACGGTCAACCGAACCCTAAAAGGGCAAGATATGTTATGAGGAAATACTTAATTTCAATATTTCCTAGCTGTGCTTATGAACTTAGCTTGGTTTCTTAGCTGGTGTATAATTGGTGATACAAAATTGCATCCAAATCGATGGATTATTAGTATATTCTTATACACGTTCCTAAGATCTTTCAAAAAAATATACTCTATAAATATACAGGTGTTTGTTATCATTATATTAATACGTGAACAAAATTCTTTGTACCCCTTTTAAGAAAATTTCGCGAACGAAGTAACCTGAATTTTATAATATTTACAGTTTATTTATAGAAGTGCAGAAAGCTAAAATGTTTAAACAATATCTCTTACAACTTTAAAAATTACGTGAAAACGGCTTATTAAAATTTCACACGTCCAGTATATGTGATTACCTGTCATTGTAAGTAAGTCTATTATACAACGACAGCTAAAGTTATACTTACTGGACAATGAAAAAACCATGGTTGAAATTCGACCACCACGCGATCTCTAGTTTAGATAAAACTATGTATACAAATAGTGATAATTGAATAAACATAATTATGTATTTAAACGGGAATTAACGGGATCACGCTGACTGCAGTCAGCCTGTGACCACAGTCTTTTCGTGATCGCGTTAATTCCCGTTTAAATACATAATTATAACACAAAAGTAGACCACAACCACAACTAAAATCTAGTTTCTAAATAAAGGTTGTATCTATAGATAGTAATAGTAGTACTGTTTCCTGATGCGATTTCTGTTTTCGCAAACATTAGGTAAAGTTATGGTAGTCAGGACTTGCTGGAGGTTGATAGCTCAGAAACCACGTGTACCTATGCCGCCTTTTTTGCAAATATGTCTATGTCGCTACAACAGTGACACAAACGCTTCGTCACGCCCTCAGTAGGCCGGAAAGTTCAAATATACAGATATTTTGATCAAACAACAACATCAACAAGATTCAAACTCAAAACAAAAAAAAAACGAATATTAAAAATCCATTTATTTACAAAGATTTTAATGCGAAAATGTAAAATATCCACATTTACGGCTAAATTTCAATGAAAATTTATGTCCGAGTTAATTAAAAGGCTTTTGCCCGTGGAGCCTTTATCTGGATTCAAATTTTCCGAAAGATTAAACTGCGGACAGAAGGTTTACGATCCTTGAGAGCTTTCCGAAGCCTTAGTAAGACCTACCGAGAGCATTGAGGACGTACTTTTGAGAAATTCATTGCGTTCTATGAAAAGCGATTATGGAGGAATTGTACATAGAACTTACCTATTTTAGTACACGTTTAAGGATTTTTGTTATGTGAAATGGGCTAAATAGTTTATTTATAGGCGTTTACACAATAAGTTGCCGATTTGATTTAAAATATGCCGTGATTGATTTTAATGGAAGAAGAGGTACGAGTTCAATAATTGTTTATAACTGAAGGTTTAATAGGAAGGGAATGGTGTATATACAGAAATATTGTATGTAGAGAGACTATTATGTTTCCTCTTTATGCAAAAATAAGGTTTCGGAACATGTTCCCGCAATAGTATTCTTCTCATAAGGCCCTACGCATTTTGGAAACTGGAAGTTATAGATCGACACAAACAGGCAGTAGATTTTGGTGTTTTTCACCTAATTTACCTTGACAATCCAGTACATGCTGTGGCATCTGTTTGCGCCGATCTATGATTTTAACTCTAGCTTCAATTTAACGTTCATAAATGTAACTTAGTGTCTTAATTGAATAAATGATTTTGAATTTGAATTTGAATTCGGGCACAAATTTTGTGAAAGACTGCAATATACCTATAAGTAAGTAAATAGGTAAAGACGGACCACTGAAAACACTTTGTTTGTGAGTCTTAAAATCTATTTATTTTCAATCTCTTTCGAAAGAATTGTCGCCATTATCGTCGTTGTGCAACTTTTTGTTAATAGCTTTTTCGGAACATGTTCCCGCAATACCGCGGAAAAAGGTGCGATTATGGAGCTGCTCTTCTTACCGGTGTTTAAATAGCACTATTCTCATAGCATTGTAATTTTGCTAATTAGCTTAACAAGACAACACTCTTTCGGTACTTATTAATGTACTCATATTAATATATTGCTTAAGCTGCTGATTTGGTTGATCATCATGGATACCTCTGCATTACGTTCTTTTATTAAAATCTACTTATTTCGCGTACTTATATGGGCTACATACTTTAAAGGCATGTACCTGTACTTAACCTACTTATATTTTATTGGTTCGAATCAGATAAAAACGTCAATGAAGTACATTCACATAATAAATATTAGAAAAGGTAAAAATATTTATGTCGTGTCAGATAAATAATAGGACCGAATACTAATATTTTTGTAGTTAATGTTATTATTATTTCAATAATATTTTCCAATGAATATACGGAACAATCGCGCCCTCTAGGCTAGTATTAAAGTAATTTATTGCTACGCGTAATGGTTTCGCCAGTCACTATTTTTATTGCCGCTATTCGATACTAGATGGCAGAATACTTGACTAATTCTGAGTTACCCCAACTAGGAGTTTTTATAGATTATGTCTAATATTAGTGTTATAGAATCTTTCCACATTCCACATGAGAACAAATGTATATGTAACTTTTGAAAGTTACATATACACATTTGATTTTATCTTGAAACAGGTGCAAATAAGAGGAAAAACTACAAAATCATTTTAATTTAATTTATTTATTACTTTAACATAAAAATCCTTAAGGAACTCTTAGTGTATAGGTACACTAAGAGTTCCTTAAGGATTTTTGAAAATGAGTTTAGAAAGCACTAATTATCTTACATAAACTTTATACTTACTAAAAAAACGGGCAGGTTTAACGGCAACATATTATCGAGATTCGATTAGATCCTAGGGTGTCGGCAGGGCAGAGGGCAGGCCGATAAAACAGTACCGAGAACCATTACTCGTCGTTCAATGATCATTTGTCGTAATTAACAGGCGATAGTTAATCTCGCTGGACCTCCCCCACTCACCTCCCATCCCACCCCGCAACGGTCCGGACTGTGCGTCTCGATGCTTTAAATCACTGTGCTGCCATAGCCCACTGCTGGACTGGTGTAAATCTTTTTAAAATTGAATATAAAAACAAAATTCATACGTCTAAATGACAGCCCGGGTCTTGAATAGTGTAATTTATTTATTAAATCAAGTCAATGTAAATCAAATGATCAAATAACTTATTTTTTATTAGCAGCTGTTAGACAACAGTGTGACATGTGTTAACATTGCACTGCACTGTCAATACAACGCTTCATGTAAGTTCCCTCAGCTCTTGTAAGGCGATTAGGCAGGTTAACACAACTAACAAAATCAGCTCAACGTATACTAGAACCGCTTTACAAGACAATATTTTTAAATGCAGAACTGCAAAAATGCATCAAGCAAGTATCTTTGTAATTTAAAAATGGCATTGACGTCATATTTATAAATACTATTAGTGTTTGTATAATCTTTGGGCACTAGGTACCTAATTATATGTACTAGACATCGCGTGGTGGTCGAATTTCGATCATGGTTATTTCATTGGCCAATATTACTTGGCCTGTCATTGTATAGACTTTTGTACCATGACAGGCCAAAATATATACTGGACTTATAGCTTTATGTACCCGCTTTTGCATTATTTTTTAAACATTTTAGATTGTTATTTTTCTTATGTAACCTATATAAGTAACTGTACTGTATTTTTGATGCCAATAAATAATAATTATTATAGTCAAGACACTTTCATTGTTTGTAGGTGCGCTACATACAAAACTGTAATCTATAGTTGCCAAAGTGTCTAGAAAACTTAGGTATACTATAGGTAGAGCTCATCAATTACACGGACAAGAAAATAAACATTTTGTATATCTATTACTACCGCAAAAGATTATAAAGAGGTAGATTTATAGTAGATAAAAAAGGTGATTATTTTTAACTAAATCGTAATACGTTTTCATTCTACTGTATTATAAGTAGCCTGTTATCGTTACAGCTAACGCTGAGACTCTTAAGAGGAGTCCTCGTCGGTATCGATGACGTCAGCTCGGCCCCCGGGACTCCCGGATTCTTTTATCAAATCCCAACATTGCTCCGTGCGATTATTCACACGATACGACAGCGTAGCTCAAAGTTTTGAAGATTAACAAAACTCATTTTTCTTTAAGATTCTGTGTTTTAAAAAAAATTATTCATAATTACATTTTGATGAAAGAATTCATTTAAAGTTCGCCACATCTTTTTGAGATATTATATTCCCTAAAATGTTCTAAAAGAAAAATGTATTACCTTCTGGTTTTGGACCGCTCACGTCGTATGCTATGTGCTAATCTGTGGTAGAAGTTATTTCTACATAATACTATTATTCTAGTTGATTGAAACCTAAAGTTCAACTCTGTTTTTATACAATATATTTTGGGTGTCGTCGTATCTATCCATAAATTAAGTTTTAATAATTTGGCACCAGTAGTGCTACGTCAATACATTCTTACTTATATACGACGGTATATGCGCCTTATTTACGACATTTGCAAACCATATAATGTGTGTGTAATAAACCAAAGGTTTAGTGCTTCATAAGGACCGCTGACAGAGATGAATCAGCAAATTGTAAATGTGTTTACGGAGTTTAAATGTTTGATACGACGAAATTGTGTATTATCGTTACCTAAAAAAGCATCTTATGTGTTGTATTATATGATGTGTAATAGATATGATTTACTATTGAAAACATTTTTCACAACTTTCGTTTAAATATCGCTTACTGTTCATTAACCCTACACCTAACATTCGCCCGCCCTAAAATTCGTTGAATCGACGAATATATATAATATAACCTAACCATTCGTCGTGTTTTATTTTCACGTATTATTTAACTTCTCGGTATGTTGCACATATACTTGGACCAGTTCTTATTCTAAAAATTAAAACACTCAGTTTTAATTTTATTATAAGTTTATTTATTTTGTAAGTCTTAGTCTTTTATTGATCAGATAGTTTTAAGACGCCATATTTAAAAAACTAAAATAATCAACTATAATTCTTTAGAAAACTTACAAAAACTCTTTTTATGCAAATATTCTAATTTTGCTTTTTTTGGCCTTTTTTATAGGATTGAATATTTGGTGTCTCTGTTAGTTTAACCATCCTTTAAATATGGTTTTGGCCAATTCATAACTTTTTGATTTGTAATAATATTGTAAAATTCAATCAAGCATGACTTCTTTGTTTCGGGATTGACTGAACCGTCTTTATCACAAGATGAAACTTGGTCGCCGGTACAATATATCAGTGCTGCTCTGTTGAAAGTCCACCGTTTACTCATAACACATGACGGAATCGACAACAGCTTGTGCTACTTGAGAATTACAATACTCTTAGAGCATTACTGACCTCCTTTCAGGTGGAACAGGAGGTGATTGGACCTCCAGGCCGTTCATGAAAGCAGGAGAAACCCACTCTTAAATTTCTTCATCGTCAGAGAAATAGAATGACTATAAAATATAAATCTCTACATTATCTTCAATTTCGCTATCAGATAGTTCCTCTGATGCACTGATAGATATCTTCTGTGCAATCGCCTTGTAGTCATGATAAAAACTGTAAAAAAAACGTAAGTTTCAAAAGATTATACATAACCCCTTAACATTCTTCGATACGACGACCATTATCGTATTTCGAAAAATATTGTACTTACCGTCCGGACGAAAAACGTCCGGTGAATACAGAGTTGACAAGTACCGTTGCGATGATCGCCGCACACGAAAAGAGACAGCGAATTTTCTCTCACATAGTCGTCGAATCGACGAAGGTTAGGTGTCTAGGTTTAAAATAATTTATATATTATATATACCTACAAAAATGTATCCATAAAATTAATTCCTTCATAAATTCTCCACTCGGGTGACTACGATTTAAGTAGAAATTTATTTAGCGCTACATTTCTTAAGTCTCTTTACATGTATTACAGCTATGGTGGTAAATTTTAATATAAAAAGTTGTGTAAATGATAAACAAGCGTCGGGAGTATGTCGTACTTTTTCCAATACACTTAATTTACTTCAGCACTCTTAAAATGTTTGTTTATAGATTACGTCTACGCGTCTATGTCCTCTTTAATTTTCTGACAGTGCTTCTGTTGATAACGGAAGCTAACTAAAATAATTTAATATATATTTTAAGCATGTGTTTTGATTGCTATTTGCTTATTATGTTATTAAAAGATATTAAGTTTAAAATGTACTAGAGTTTAATACGTGGACCACTAGATTAAAGCTGAGTTTCAAAAGTGAAGATGAGGTTAAACTGAAAAACTTTCTGTGTTCTTTCTTAATTTTTTAAATATATTCAGTACTAAGCTAATGGATGCATGCGTTAAGAATCTCGCGATGCTTGATATACCTACACTAATTATGACAAGTGCTGAAAATCTTATATCGATACAATAGATTTATTTCAAGAAGCTGTCTCTAAACCAAGTTGATCATACATGTATAAAAAAGACCAGTAACATTTGATCAAAACAAGGAACATAAAGGTAGATACTAAACCTTTAATTTTTTTTTACTATTAAGAAGAAGCACACAATTCTATTTTAATTCAAAGAGTTTGGTAATTTACGTACTCTAGTCGAAATGAAATCAATAAAACGAAAGTTTTAGAAGCAATGCGATAGAAAGGAAATAAACGATCCCCTTCTTACAACGGTAATCCCGAAAGTAGATGGCAATGTGGCGAAATTTATATACAGCGGGTTTTCAAAATAATTATTCGTAGATCATTGCATTTTGTTTCCAAGTTTATGGAATTTCAAATCGACTTTTAAAATATAGCGAGCATTTCAGTTGCTAATCTAAATGTATTACAAGAGATCGGGCTGGTGGTCGAAGTACGGCCATAATTTACAAAATTTTTAATGTTTGTTGTTTTTCATAGACTTATTTGTAAAATAAATTAAGTCATTTATTTCCAGTATAAGGTGAACTGTTATTTTATAGAATTTCCGTATCATGACAGGTCAACATTTATTTGTATGCCAAGTTTTAATATAAAAATTTTGTATCATTTGTTTGCTACCCTAAGGCAGTGTTTTCAGAAGCTTTAAATTAGTTATGATAGTTATTTTTATACCTTAAGATAAGTCAAATTGTCAAAAGTAGCACAAGTTATGTGGAACAATTTCGAGAAAAGCATATAATAACCACGTAATAAAAAAATTATTAATGGGACGAGACTACTATGTGTCTACACTGTAAAAAAGTTATGCGCAATCACACAGAATCACTAGAAGGCTAATCTTAAAAGGCTAAATTTAAACGATAAGGACTCCTATTTCAGTCCTATTACATTAATCAAATTATTTTTTCCTGATTTGTATTTTCTCCATAGACTAAGACTACTCTTAACAGTTTGTCTTCTTCTTGTCTTTGCTCCGTTTGCTCTCGTTGTACGATGTAGTAGTGCTCATATTATCATAATTAAAATCCATTGCTTTAGACTGAAAACCTAGTTGGTTAGGTATATTTTTGAATAAGGAACGTTCACCAATCACTAACACAGATTGACAATATGGCGACACTCATTTTGTCATTTTGAACGGGGTTTTGAGTTCCCCACGAATTTGTTAAATGCTAGATGAATAAAGAAAACATTTCAAATACCGTATAACAAATAAGTTTCTAAAAGAGCTGAAAGAGAGAGCGTTTTAGAGCAGCCTGTATCACGATGCACCGGTGCATAGTGTGGGGGTGCGCCCACTGCAACATCGCGCCCGCGCCGCCTTAATCAAACCAAGCAATTTATGACCGCTGCAACGTGGGCCACGCGTGCCCACTGCCACGACGACATTCTGCAACTTTATGTATTACTTTTACCTTGAGAAACTACCTGTTGGATTTCTTTAATTTTTAACTACGGTACTAATTGATTCATAGGGGCAAGCCTAAAAAAAATGAATCGATTTTTTAAACATATGTGTACATATGAATATTATGAAAACTTATATTATAATTATAGGTACTTTTTAGTGAAGCAATTTAAGAAAGTAAGTACTAAACGACGGACTACCAATTTTTTCTTTGAATTTTTAATATTATTTTGATATTTAAAAATAATAAGTTAACCATCGGCTGCAACCTACAAAGAGCAACATGGGATTCAATTTATTCTTCTTGACATCTTTAAATTTGCTGATCTAATTATCGAAACATAACGGTACTAAGGACAGCATTTGAAATCATGGTATGCAACTAAATACCTAGTGTACTAAACGAATATATATCGTATCAGATTCAATCATAATACATTTATCCTCTTCGAACAATAGTCGCAGTTATAAGCTACGCTCTCGAAATATTACCATGATTATCCGAAATCGATGTATCGAAATTTCGGATAAGAAGGTTATACATCTCTGTTATCTGTTTTAAATACGACATGCAATATAAAAACGGTGTACAAAGAACAAAAAAAACCATTCAATGCATTTATTATATTCTTTTAGCTAATACATTGTAGAATAACCGCCAATAGCAACGTATTGTTTCCCAAGACGGGGGGCGCCGGGTCCCCTATCGAAAGTGCTTACATTACAACTTGCACTGCGATATTGTGCGCCCATCGTAAAACTGAATGCTTCTTGTAACTGATAACAAGAACATGCTTCGGCCATTGTTTGAGTTAATTTCATTGACAGTTATCGCTTTAAAGTCTCGATACGAGTACCTAGGTATAAAGTAATTTTTAAATAAACTATGGGAAATACATGTGTTTTTTAATAAATAAATATTTTTATTAAATAGATTAAGTTCGTAAAAAGGTTTTATTAAAGAGGATTAAATGAAAACGATTTATTGGATCAAAAATTAAATACTCAATAATTCAATAATGATTTTTATATTATAATAATATCTTAATAACGTTTTCCTCTTAATAACACTAACACATAGAAGTCTAAGACTTGTATGTGTTCGTGTTAGCGAAAAAAAACGAAATATTTTCCTAAACACTACTTGTTTTCAAAAAGTTCAATGCAATTAAACTAGGTGTTTCCAAAGAAACAAACCCATTAAAATGTGCATTCAAAGTGCAAGTCATTGGGGATTCATTCTGCCTTGTTTAGGGTGCACTCTCTTCTTGTAATTTATACAAGCGCCGATGCGTAAAAATGGATGAGCAAGGCGGCCACTTCAATTAAGGGACCGTATTTTTTTTAACTGAACTGAACAGTGTTCTTTGAATATAAAGGTGTACATATAGTAGGTGTAATTCCAGTTTAAGGAAATAGGAAGTGCTTTAGGAGAGGTTTAACTGTCAGATAAATAATGCCTATCTTAATTGTATGGTTTTAAAGTGTAAAAAATGCGTTCTGAACACGTGCGCTATTTGAGCATTTTTCACAATCGCCTTCTTCTTTTGTGAACCTGAAAGTAAATTTCAATTAAATAAATAAAAATATGCCATTTTTTAAGAAACCAACCTTACATGCATGACCGATCTGAGATACATTTGCACTTGAGAAATATTTATAAATTTCGATATGATATTTGCGCGAAATTATATTATATTAATTATTCGACGTGAGGCTTAGAAAACTAACCGCGAAGGATCATGAATTCATGACGTTCTAACCTTATACGCTCGGACCAGGCTGAGTATATCAAAATAGGCGAGGATTTGAAAATCATAAGTATTTATTTAAGCACTTTTTAGTGCACACAGCACCTTCTCTTTATATATTACTAGCTGACCGGGGCAACTTCGTCTGCGTTTGTAAATTTTCCCCTGTTTAGGCAACATTTTTCATTGATACTCCGCTCTTATTGGCTGTGGCGTTATGTTATATAGCCTATAGCCTTCCTAGATAAATGGGCTTTCCAACACTAAAATAATTTTTCAATTCGAACAAGTACTTCCTGGGATTAGCGCGTTCAACCAAACAAACAAACAAACTCTTCAGTTTTCTAATATTAGTATAGATATACAAAACAGTTTTAACATTTAATAATCAGTTTCACATAGATTAATTTAAAAAACAATCTGTCCGAAATCCGGTAATTATCAAAAGCACGATGGACTCTTCACAACTTTAATCACATTGCATTTAATCGTCAGGCTTTAGTATTTTGAACGTTGGGAATTATATACATTTGGCAATTATCATACTATAAAAATTGCAAGATATTGCTATTAATAGCTTGTGTTGTATTAAATAGAGTATAAGAGTACAGCTTAATGAATAATAATGAAGGGGTTAGTAAAGTGTAAGTAGAACTGCAGATGAAACTGATTCAAGGTGAATTACCGAAAGCTACTATTTACCACTTTAGTTTCTACCAAAGTAGTGGCTTTGGACGTAGGGCGTAATGTTCCAGAGAAGCTAATCACTCTTTACTCTCACTTGGTAAAGTTTGTAATGGTACAAGAATTACTTTTGGCCCCTTTTCAAAAATACGGGTCGGTCTGAAAAACAAGTTTATTAACGTTGTGGCAACGAGTTTCATTTTGACATTTTTAGCTGCGTAAGTAGTAGTGCATATTATTTGAAAGAAAAAACATTTGGCTAACAATTTAATCAATAATAATTTTAAAATATATTTGTGGCACATAATGTAATTAATTGCTAAAGTTTTGTCTGTTGCAGACTAAAAGGGAATCACGTTTTCATGAAACATTCACCATTTTGTACACAATTTAGTATCTTTTCGTTTAGTATATATTTTTTAAAGACTTCTTACTCTAGGCTCTTCTAGGAATCTATATATAAATAGACGAAGACAAATCTTTTTTTGTTTAGGAGCTGTTGACGGGCTTTACTGTTATCAATTAAAAAATGATTTTTTTTCACAATCGTTCGTAGATATCCAGTGAATTTCAACCTCTAGGCGAAAACTAGTTTTAATACAACTAAGAATGTTAGTATCAAGGGCCTCATTCCGAAAGCCGAAACCTGAGATGATAATGATGGTGACAGAATAAAAGAGTATGGGTGCAATTATTTCTCGCAAAAAATTATTAGCTCTTATTACGTCCCAAGTAATTTGCCAATTTCTAATCTATACCTACTTACTTATACAAATAAATAAAATTGAGGTGTCCGTTTGTAATATCAGAGTATCAGCTTTTAGCGAAGTGCATTATCATTGGTTACACCGTACTTATACCAAAAAAACTTTTTTTAGTAAAAGAATAAGGATTCTGTGCATAAAATAAATCTATACAAATAATAATAAATAACTTTAAGTGTCTGTTTGTTATATCAAATTAGCAGTTGTTTTCTAAATGCGTAAGGTTTTTGTGGTACTTATACCAAAGACCGCCGTACGGCCAATTACGGGTACAAAGTAATTTTTCACTTATATTAATCTTTATTGAGATTCCTTCATGAATACAGAATTAAAATACCCCGTCTCGAAGTAACAACCATTTTTGCTATTTCAACACACATACGATCGTCCTGGCACTTTTTCCGCATAAATTTATCATAAAGAATAACTATTAAAAGTATTAAATATTTGTCACGTTATGTATCTTTGATATATATTGCGACAACAGCCGCGGGTACAGCTAGTATTACTATACTATAGGAGAGATATATAAATTTCACAGTAGAACCCAAAGTGTTATCTTATCCAAAATATTGCTTTTGCAATGAAATTTATAAACCTATTGTATATCCCTTTGTCTGTCTATGCTGATCTTGCTTCAGCCTTAGAAGTTCAGAACAAGATCAAAAAGCCATTCCCCTACTTTAAGATGTCAGTTCGAGTTATTGTTGGCTACGTGACCGGTCCCGGGCTTCGGGAATAGTTTATTTTATAGCCTTCTGTTTGTTTTGTTTTCTCTTCAGCTATAATAGGATTATGTACAGTTTTATCAAGGCGCAATTTGGCTCAGAGCTTGTCAGCGAATGGGAAGCGTAAAAAATAAACTATCAAGCTCCTTTGGTATGCAATTTTTTAGAACAACTCTATCAATTTATTTTGGTCTGTAAAGTCGTACAGGCCGACAAGGTTTTCTTTTTAAATCTAATTTTTTTTTCTTTTTTTTTCAAGTTTAATAATTCGCTAATTAGTTTATCTTTAGACATAGTGAGTTTTATATCATAAAATAACTCAACCCAGCCACGATTCGTTGTGGGCTGGTCTTTTCAGTTCGATTACTTGTTATTTTTATGTCGTATATCGTCGTGGCATATGCATGTTTGTTATTTTTTTATACACATGTAATATAGGTCAAAGTAGTGAATGTTTAAAACCCATTAATTAAATTTCTTTACACATAAACTTGAAATGGACATGTGTAGTGAATTTTAAATTTGTATGTATATAATTTTGTATCTATTTTGTATCTATCACTTATAGTCCGGTCAATTTAGACATTCTAAGCTACATAAATTCCCACCAAGCTGAAAATCAGTAAGATTGTTTAAAATATGATTAAAAATCTTTCCCCATCTTTCCCCAGTATGGAAAAAAAATTATTCAAGGTCAAAGGTGAAAAAAATGAGTTTTTCGCGATTTTCACCAAAACGGTAAGTTTTATCATAAAAATACTTCAGACAAAAATTGTAGATCATAAAATTATCTACAAAAAATGTATTGAATCAATACTTTTTTTTCTACGAGGCAACGTTTTTGAGATATAACGATTCAAAAATTGTTTTTAAACTTTCGTGACTTTGATACATACTAGATGTGTAATTCGGGACTTAATCGCGATAATATTTAAAAGGTACAATACCTCTTGGTTACCCGACGTTTCGATCGAATTGTACCTTTTAAATATTATCGCGATTAAGTCCCGAATTACACATCTAGTACGATTCAAAAAGTTGTAATCTTAAAAATGTACACACGTTTTCACTCCACCTATGTGGAGTACCACTCCACATAGGTAGTGTATTTAGTGCGTTTTTTTAAAGTGGTTTCCCCAGAAAGCCTATTCCATGGGTTAGTTGTGATCCTGTTTAATTTGAAACTGTTGCAAAATAATGGATATTAGCAGAGATTAAAAAGATAAAAGCAATTTAAGTTAAAAAAAGTAGTGAAATTTAATCGTCCGAGTCGTAACTTTCAAATTCTTCTTCTTGATCTTCTTGTTCTTGTTTGTCTTGTTCTTCTTCTTCTTGTTCTTCTTCATCTTTATCCTGAGTGCATGTAAACTGTGTTAATAGCGATGTATCGCATGTCGCCTCGTTGGAATCAAACGGATCCTCCACTGTTGGTGATTCAATATTAGAGCACGACCGGCCTTGACAATGTGTACATGCCAGAGAACAAAACAGTCCGACTTTTTTGCAACCACATTTAGCACTGCACCCATTTTTGCAGTTGTAAAAAAATGTATTCAGCAGTTTTTCCGATAGAAAAATATTTTAACATATATTACAACTATAGAGATGTATATATTGTATATACGTCTTGTACTCATGCATATTATGACGATTACAACTTTTTGAATCGTTATATCTCAAAAAACGGTGGCTCGTAGAAAAAAAAGTATTGATAGATTTTTTGTAGATAATTATTTGATCTACAATTTTTGTCGGAAGTATTTTTATACTAAAACTTGACGTTTTGGGGAAAATCGCCAAAAACTAATTTTTTTCACCTTTGAATAAAAAAAATTCCACACAGGGGAAAGATGGGGAACTTTCAAATTTTATTTTTAATCATATTTTAAACAATCTTACTGATTTTCAGCTTGGTGGGAATTTAGGTAGTTTTACACTTATTTTTTGGTCTAATTTGACCGGACTATTAAACATGTCTTTTCCTTGGCTCCCGTTTCTTTATCTCCTTTTATTTAAAAAAGATTAGTTTGATTTACATTGTATACACTTACTCATAGATAAGTAAGGCCTACAGTAATGGAATCGTAAGATCTACAATTCAATCTAAATAAAAATATAAATGTTATTTCTTCTTCTTAATAAATTATCTTATAGTAGTTAGTTAAGTTAAATTAAAGGAAGTATCAAATTACAGAGCACTGTTATAGCAGAGGCTTAAAAATGTTATAAGCTACCTACTTATATAAAGTACATATCTCTTAAATCAGAATTCCAAAGCAAGACAGAAAAACGGAACTTATCTTTGTAACTATTTTGCGTTAACGTAGTACCGGAAAGCGTTTTGTAGCAAGCGAGACAATGCACGACATGGTTGTCAACGCATGCAGGAAGCTACGCCGTAGACGCTACGACGAATCTTCGTAGAACACTTATCGCGTTGTCACCCTCATTATACCGGAACACATTACTTATGTACCTGTGTATTATATTGAAACTGGGTTTAATGTTAATGGCGTTAAAGGAAGCATATGAGCTGTTAACCAAATTAGTAAATGACGTAAATAAGACCAGATGTTCACTTCACCTTGTATGCCATTTGCAATTATAAAAGTTTTCCAACTTTTAAACTTTCGCTTTCCATGATATAATTATATATTCATACGAACGTGGTCACAGGCTGACTCAGCTGACCACGGCTAGTGCAACCTGGTCGAAACGTCAGGCAATTCAGAGGTATGTAATACCTATTTCGTGATCGCGTTAATTCCCGTATAAATACATAATTATGTAAAACTTTTTTTAAATCGAAAAAAGAGAACAAAGTAGTGTCAAATATAATTGTGTAAAATTGCAACGCAATCGTACCAATTATCGGTTTAAGATGATATATTACAATAAATCACTTATATATTTAAACAATAGTAGCTATAAACAACCGCTTCCTATTAAGTTTGCTAATAGCATGATAATAATAACGCCTGTAATAGTAATAGTCATCTTAAGAAACTGACTGTCTAACGCTAAAATATTTTATCCAAATTGAACTGTATAGGCTTGGAGATTAGCTCGCACAAACAAACTTATGTTTATTTTTGTCAATTACACAGGTACTAGCGCGTGGTTTTGCGTTGTATTGAATTGTCAAGTAACTGCTCCGTTTAAGTAAACCACAACATGATATATTACATCGTTTCTCAATAAACGGGTTATGAGAGAAACTAAAGAAACATTATCTTTGGGAATAGGACGTTGTTGATCCTGAGATTAGCGTAGTCCGATTTTAATATAGACCTTATATTTATTAAATAGGCAGTCTTTACTGCACATTTAAAAGCTTACTCTAGACCATTACTACATATTGACTAGCCTGTTGGTCTAGTGGTTAGTGACCCTGACTGCTGAGCCAGAGGTCGTGGGTTCGATTTCCACCCAGGACAAATTGTAGTGTGATGAACATGATTATTTGTTCTGTGTCTGGGTTTAATTTATCTATAGAAATATATAAGTTAGCAGTCTGGTTCTGGTACAGGCTCTGCCTAGTTTGGGATCAGACGGCCGTGTGTGAGATGTGTGAAGTTATGACTATTATTATATTTCATATTATATTTCCATTTTTGTTTGGTATCTCTTTACTCAAATTTTACATAGTGTTGCAATATCCGTAAACAAAGGTAAGAGTAACCTTGATAGAACAAAATATGTTCTCATAACAAAGATAAGGTAAAGGCAGTGCAAGTGCGCATCCTGTCTACGGGGTGCGGCGCGCGGGGGTTGAGGGATGGAGGCTGCATGGAAACTTGTTTTTCCAGCACAGGGCAGCAGTGCGCCGCGCGCGCCTATACGGACGGACGGCTCGCGCTCCCTGCTGTAAACATCCGCGCGATTTTGTTAATATATACCGATGTATATGTCAACAACATACAACACGTGTTTATATGCCAGTGAAGTTTGTGCAAAACTATTTTCTACGTGAGTGTACAGTGACTATTAGGCCTGACCTTTTGGATTAACTGCAGCCGTGCACGGATTTGGGTATAAACGAAAAAGTTTTGAAAACATCTAACCGTAATGTTGGAACATCGTTTGTAGCCGCTGATATTTATGTACGTCATATTTTCTTGAGAAACTTTTCCATTCCCTTTTACGGCTCAAATGGGCTGAAGGGATATTTTTAGGACTTGCAGTTTTCTGTTTTACGATATTGGATGGCTTAGGTATATTAAAGAAGTATGTATGTAATGTAGGGGCAGAAATAGGGTCGTATTGTTCGTGACGTTCTGGTATGGAAAAGGGCAAAGGTGTCATGTAGGGTATAGTCTTACGCTATAATAGAGTGGCGAGCCACTAGGACTTAATCGTATTATGATAGATGACCGGTCGCGTTTGTGACTCACCATGACAAAGCTAGTCGTGCTGTTATATATATTCTCTGTAAGCTGCTATTTTATTTATTAACATTTTATTATGTTATATATGGTAATCTATACTTATAATAAATCTGTAGCGGGGTGAATTCTGTACATTGAATATATTTAAAAAAAATCGATACTGATGCCGAATATGCGATTCAAACAATTTTTGTCTGTCTGTCTTTCTGTCTGTCTGTTTGTATGTTCACGATAAACTCAGAAGTTACTGAAGGGATATGCTTGAAACTTAGTATGATAATAGTTTCAGTGCCTGCGCAGGTTAAAGGGTACTTTTTATCCCGGGTTAAACTTTGGTTCCCACAGGATAATCAATGAAAGCTGTAATAACATTGTAACGTTAGTAGAATGTATATACTTACCTTATCTGGTGTAGAGTACGACCTCTACTAGGTTGGGTGGCGGATCGAATCCCTCTTTGACACTCTTTTCTTTTTTTGCACTTTTTCTTAAATATAGAAACTAAATAACTTTTTTAAATTAGGTATCGTTTTTAACCGACGAAAAAAGGAGGTTCTCAATTCGACCGTTTTATACATATTCTTTTTTTTTTTGTGTGTTCAGCCTTTCGTTATTTATGAACTGATTTTGTTTATTCTTTTTTCTTAGATAGGATATACCTCAAGGGTGGTCCCATGTCAAGGAAGTCAGGATCTGATGATGGAATTCTGATAAAATTGAGAGAAACCCTCGAAAATTGTAGAAACGAATAGTGTTTCTGTTTACTTTTCATTACTTTATGAGGTATTTGCGTTTAGAAATCATCACATCATGTAGCCGAGCTGATGATGAAAAAAAAAAATTACAAATAATAACCTTTTTAACAAAAAATTAAACCGAAGAAAAAACTAAAAAGAAAAAATTAATAAACCTTTTAAATAAGCTTAATACTTAAGACTTAAAAGGTTTATTTATTTTTTGCGTTTTAGTTCTTTTCGTCGGTTTAATTATCTTTTTTATATTTTTTATAAAACCACTCAATTTAATTAACTAATAAATATTAAGAGTACAAAGAATCGATTTTTACCTGTGATTTAAAGAAATATTATTAGTTACATGAGCTTTCCTGCTTACCTGCAAATAGTCATGTCTGTTTGAAGGATTTCGAGTGAATGTATATTTTCAATAGGGGAATATGCTTTTCTGTGGTGATTGCTGAAGTAGCAGGAGTTTGTTTTCTTTGTTTGGTGATCCCAGAGTAATCGATAGCTGGTTCTTGACTATGCCAACGAGCTATTTGGCCTCTCCCAGCCATTAAATTCATAAATATGTTCCAGGGCATTAATAATTATAACAACTTCACACACCTCATACACGGCCATCTGATCCTAAGCTAGGCAGAGCCTGTACTATGGTAACCAGACTGCTGATAAACATACTTATATATTTCTAAATACATACATATTATAAATAAATTACACCCAGACAGAGAATAATTCGTCCTGGGTGGAAATCGAACCCACGACCTCTGGCTCAGCAGTCACTAACCACTACTACTAGACCATCAGGCCAGTCCAGTAAATATACATATATTTATAAATAGAGTTATAGAAAAAGAAGACCCAAACTTTTAAACTTTTGGGTTCCATGATAATATAATTATGTTGACGGTAATGCACGCGATCACGTATTTAAAAAGTATTACAGTACCTACAGGCCTGTGATCACGGCCACGACCACGGCAAAGCAAAGGTATGTCATACCTTTTAAATACGTGATCGCGTTGATTCCCGTCAACATGATTATATTAGAATAGAATAGAATTTTTATTTAAAGCATCTATGACTAAGTTGTTAGTTTAACTTAACACTTTCTTAGTATTGCAGTGTTTTACCATATTAAATGCATGGCAGACGCTATCGCTAAAAAATTACATCTAAGCTGAAATATTGACATGTAACCGGTGAAGTTTTTTTTACACTTTCAGACCATTTATTTTCCGTTCGGTTACAGTAGTGTGAAATCTTAAATTACACCGTGACTAAACAAAGCTTAGAAGCAAACATTTATCTGTAAGGTATAACAAGGGGCTCATAGTTTCTAGGAAGCGTCACTGACTGACTGACTACAGCAAGAGTCTCCCAATTGGTCAGACGAATCGAGACGTTAGGTCGTCACAGTTGTTTTATGACGATTTTCTGCGAGGAGAACATCTCGCGCAAGGAGGAGGTGACGGTGTGGATTCGGTAGTAAAACTTCCAGGTGGAACCTTTTCACTCGCGCTCTCATACGTACGCTAAGAGTGGCCGTGGGTGAATGAGACGAGTTTTATGTTCTTCACCCGAAGCAGAGTCTCCCGTGAAGAGGGTGTCTGGACATCGCCCAGTTGCCGTGAGGCACATCGTGTGGTTTTAGTTGGTTTAAGCCTGATATAGGGCCTCACCAATAGCCCTGTGAGGTGAGCTTCCACATGAAAAACAAATGAGTAATGTTATCACGGCCAAATTATGTCGTTATTTCACGTGTAAGCAACCAAAACAACCTTTTTTGAACGCTCCAGGTTGTTTCACCGCCAATACAGTATAAAAAATCCTGCCTGGAGAAAGAGGTACTATGCAATAAGCGACAAATTGCTGTTTTCCGAAAAAAACGCGAACGAAGGCGCGGGCACATCTAGTAATAAATATTTTACAGTTCTAACCTTAAAGGAGTCTACATATACTCGTATTACAGTGAAATTACAGTAGTATATTACACGATTAGACTTGCCTTGTCGTATTGAGATAATCTCTAACAGGCAGTCATGGAATGGATATAAATTATATATTATTTGATTTCTACATTAATTACAGAAACGAATTGATTTCTTGCATGATACGGATTCAAGAAGTTTCAAGTCATGGGAGAATTGAGAACTAAAAATATCAGGACTCTGGACTTAGTTTATGAACGTTCGTTATCCATCCAAGGTGTCCGGAACGCTTTGCCATTGGTGACAAAACGTGGACCATTATTTCAGAGAATAATATAAGTAGTGAAAAATGAAACATTATTAGTTACTCACTCTTTTCTCTTATATTCCCATTATATTTGTTTAAAGCAATAAATACTATGAATGGTTAAACGTAATGAAACTATTTACTGGAATTATTTGATATCTTAACCAGGTAACATGGACCGTTATTTATTTATTTTACATTTATTTACTTATGAGTATTCTTCACCGTGATCCAAGTATAACATTAAAAAGGAACTTTAAGTTAAAACTTTTTAGAGTACCGTATCTGAAAAGGAAAAACGGAACCGTATATATAGCAGTTGTTTTAATGAAGCTTTTGTTAATGCACTCAAAAATTACGGCAAGTTGTGCCACATATTATTATGACACTCGGTAAGTAATCTCATTAGTAAATCAGTTCTGTGGGGTTTCTTAGGTTCACTAATCATAAAATTTGATAAAAGGCAGCACCAGTAAACATAAATATTCGAAAATTGCTAAGTTGTAATTATATCACAAAAAATATTATGTTCTCATTAAGACGTTTATCCATGAATGGGAGACCAACTTTTTTCCCATTACAAAATTAAATACTGTTAGAGTTTACTTAGTACTAAAGTCATGAAAGTTTATATAAAAAATTGTTAACCTATCTTGTGTTATTACATCCTATCTTGTATAGATTTAGATTGTACGGAACCCTCAAAGCGCCAGTCTTTTTCAAACTTGTCTAAATTTATTTTTATTTTATTCTAACCATTTTTAGGGTTCCGTTCCTCACAAGGAAAAAAAGGATCTTATAGGATCACTTTGTTGTCCGTCTGTCTGTCAAGACACTTTTTCTCAGGAACCCGTGGACACTTCAAGTTGAAATTAATACCAAATACTATATTATTAGTAGGTTGGAAAGTTGACTTCAAATCAATGTATGGGAGTGTATTTTTAGAACTGCAAAATTAAGATCGTCTTTTGGAAATGACGGGCAAAGATCTTCGAGAACTGATTCTCGAGATAGACGTACTATCTACATACACGTTAGTTTACTTACGGAACCCTCGGTCAGACTCACACTAGTTCGTTTTTTTAATTGAGTTGGGCTAAGTTCGGTGACACCATTAATTTTTTTAATATCGAATGTACCCGTGAAAATAATTTTTGCGTTGTAATCTTGTGCTTAACCATAAGACAAAATAAAATAAAATAACTGTTTAAGTGGTCGATGAGAACCAGAAGCAGAATGTTGTGTGGTACGTTGTGTTAGTGTTTTCATTATTATTATATTATCAACTACTAATGAAATTATTACTTTAAAGGAAATTATTAAGTATCATGGAACAAGAAGCAAAATTTAAGATATTCTGGTACCTAGAAATTTATAGTATACTGACTGACTGACAGTAATTTTTCCATCCCTCGGGAACGGTACTTTTTTCTGGATGAAACCCTACTCTTCCTTCTGTCTTCTGCGTATCCCTGGCAACGTGTATGGAAAATTTCATGATGATATGATGAACGGTATGCAAATACGAACAAACACGTTGATTCTTATACTTACAAAATCGATCAGTAAAGAACTTAAGGCGATTGCCGATTTTGAACAACCGAACATCCAATTTTAACATATATATTTAAAAAAAAAGTTGTATAAAAATTCAAAACAATCGGTGGAGATCTTTAGGAGGTTTGCGATTTTGAACAAACAATATTTTTATTATTATTTTATCTATTACTTTGATACTTGAACCGTTTTGGTTTTGTAATTCAAAATATTTTATCTCATTTGTAGGAATTACATGTAAAGGAGTAAGGAGTTTTATGATAATACAATAATATATCAAATCTAACTTTGCTACAAAATACACAATTCCAAATACTTATCACAGGTATTGGCCGCACCAAAAGAACATACTATAAAAACGTCTCACACGCCTGCGAAATTTCGTGACTTAGTTACTGTAAACCGACATTATACATAATTATGAAGAATGCAAACCTATTACCTACGTTACGTAAAAATACGAGTATCTAATGGATAAGCTACACGTAACACCTAAGAAAATCAGGCGGCTCACTTGTTATTCTTCAGCGAAAATTGTAGCGAAGATGAGTCACAGTAGAATTATTGGACGAAGACGTGACCTCCGTGGAAGGAATAACAAGGCTAGGGATGCGACAATATTTGTACACGTTTTGAAATACAACGCATATAGAGCATACAGTTACATACAACCTTCTGTACAATCAACGAAATTTCTTTGTGAATTTTGCAATGGCAGGTTTAGCTTCTGAATCGAAATAGTTATTTGTTTCTAAAGAGACAACAAGGTAAGGCTTTTTTAAATAGATTACTAGTTAGAAGTACTTGACATCATCGATTTCAGTAACGGTGCCTACAAAATTCATTGCTGAATAAGTTAATCTGGTTGTCGAAGTGCTACTGTTGTTATACAAAATTGTTTTTGTGAAATTAAGACGGTTTTTAAAGCATTTATTGCTTACTAACTGTTACCGATACAAAACACTTCATTTTGGAACATGTTTTTAATAAAATTAGATTTTGAAATTTTAATGCCATTCGCAAATTGACAGCCAACTTGCAGAGTTTTAAAAGTTGGTTGTTTTATGAATTGGTTCACTATTAGCAGTGGCAAAGGCAAGAAAGTAAACGCAGCGACAAAAAAACAAAGATGATTTCTGCAATACTTAGTAAGGTAATACCGCTGTTCAGGGTCAAGTAATTCTCAACTATGTACTTTGACTGGCCTGTTGGTCTAGTGGTTAGTGACCCTGACTGCTAAGCCAGAGGTTGTGGGTTCGTTTCCCACCCAGGACAAATAATTGTGTGATGAGCACGATAATTTGTTTTGTGTCTGGGTGTAATTTTTCTATAATATGTATGTATATAGAAATATATAAGTATGTTTATCAGCAGTCTGGTTACCATAGTACAGGCTCTGCCTAGTTTGGGATCAGACGGCCGTGTGTGAAATGTGTGAAGTTATTATTATAAAAAAATATTATGCCAATGTCAATAAAGAATGTCAAAGGAAGAAATAATGGCCAAGTTGTTGGCTTAGCATTCTTTCTTAGCTGACTTCTTGTAACTATGAAGTACGTGGTTGCTCAAATACTACTTTTTGATTAATAAAAGTCTAAAGAATAACAGAAAGTCACAACTATCTTTTGACCACTGTAAGCCGAAAGTAAAACTTTTCTTCACAGATTTCTTTACCCCATTCATTACTTTTACATTGTAAACCAGAATAACTCAATCTAATATCTTCTGTAACAACAACCAAGAACTTTCACATAAAGTTGCGAAAGCCTTTGGACTATAATCTGACCTATAAACTTCAGGCATCTAGTACCCAAGGCCTACCCTATACACCTCTTTAATCCTTCCGTCTCCTACTCATAAACTTCCCTGCCAAGTTTCATCTTCAAAGGCCAAGTATTTTTCCAGATTTCGTGGTTAGCCAGTAGATGAGTGAGTGAGTGAGTGATAGATTGTTGTTTTACAGACGGTGTTTTTAATATTTAAAATGGAGGAAGTTAAGTAAAAACAATGGGGTTCAAATACATATTAATTATAATATTTATAATATGTTTCGGCCATCGGTCTGTGGAGTTGTGTAAATAAATTATGCTTTATTTTAATTTTAATTAAATTATCTATATTAGGTAGCAAAGTATATTTTTATTCAAGCCTGGGTTATAAATAAGTTACAAGTGTAAAAAAAAAAACAGGCAGCTGTCAAATATGCCATGTATTGCGATCGGTTCAGTCGGGAGTTAACAAATCCGATCTGTCTAGAACGTCTCCCACTTGAGGCAAGGACCTGAGTTTGCACTGCAAAGTGAAGTTTAGTCTTGCGGAAATAAAATATTCGGTGTCTGAAAATGTTACTTCAGCATTGGCTGTTAGAACATACATATATAAAGTGCAAAAGTGCAATTCTGTGGATAATAATTAGAATATGGGCAAGAACTTGATGATACCGACCGTTGATGATCGATAATACTATTCAGTTATCAAATGAGTCCCCTGCCTAACCGATATAGAAAGCGTTTTATGCTGCCTTTAATGCTTACAACAATTGCTTTGGTATGTAGATAGCTGGAGACCTGAATTAACATATAGGCTACTTTTTATCCTGATATTCCCACGGGATCGGAACCTACGCGTGTAAAACCGCGGGGCGCTGCTAGTTTTAACTATATTTTAGTTTCTAACATAATAGAGGCGAGTGCATTGCTATTTACCGGGAAAATTTTAGAACTCCGTACTGTTTTATAAGTAGATGATGACCTTAAAACCTACTGACAGTTTTGTCGTTTTTTCACGAATCGAAGCCAGTATTTATGGATTACGCATAAGCGCTTATCACGTGACGAATCTGTATTGTGGCAGATGTCGCAACAAAAACAAAAGAGTAACGCGTTAGTTAACCAGCCGCCGCCGGCACGAGTCGAGTAGGGGTCGCGGCTGCCGTGAGTCCTACATTTGTTTTTGATTAAACAAATTGTCCGCACAGTTTATTGGTCCCCTGCGCAATCTCCCGCACTTAGTTGCGACTTTTGCTACATAATACACATTCCCATAAAAGGTTCTTGTTGCCTTTCTAGCAGAAATGTTGTTTATGGCCTAAGGTTCTGTTCAATATATATATCTATTGAGATATATGCCTCATCCGTTTCGATAATAGAGATTGAAAGTAAGAAATAAGTTAACACGGTATTTACATTTTTATTATGATAAATTCATTAGATAAGAAATAAAAAATATGTACTATTTAAAATCTTTAAGTTTATATGTTCCATCGGTTTTTATGAGAAACGTAAGTAAAAACACCTGGAAATTCAAACGGTCATCTTATCTTGTCCCCATTATCCCCATTGTTACTGGCCATAATTCCATTCCATACAGAGTATATGTATACCTTTAGTTTCTAGCCATTCCCAACAGTTTCACCCGCGCTTATAGCTACTGCTCCGCCATTACTTGTATTAAATAGATTATAACTTTCCTCAACAATTACGCTATCAAGTTCAAATAGATGTTTTTTAATCAGATTAGAAGTTCAAGACACGTTCAACCAAACAACTTCTCTTTCAAACTGGTGGCCCGTCTGCTCGTTTGCCCCCAATACCATAAAAAACAATATCTTCAGCTTTATTATATTAGTAAAATATAAAAGCTAATAAACACTGAATAAATTTTATATGTACTCGGTGACAAGTGTAGTAGGTATGTTAAGACTGTGAATACGAAGTATTATAACGGGTGTAAGGAACGGCCTGCCGAATCTTGAAATAGTAGATTCAGATGATCATTCTGAGTGGAAAATAATTGGAATTTTCTGTGAGTTCTGTGAGAAAAATCATTTTTTTAATGTTTTTGGTTAAAAGTGAATCAGATTGAGTAAACAGAACATTTCCCTGAAAAATTTAATAAATACCCCATACGTCCAAAGAACTTCCATGTAATCTATTTAACAACATTTATGCAGTCAGCTACTTTGACGGCGCCGAAAGTTTAAGGTCATTCACCGTATCGCACAAAAATGATACTCGCGTTTGTTACATTTATATTGCGTAGCACAAAATCAACCTAATTACTGTAAATCCTTAATGTCCCATTTCTATGATGAACTGACTTTTGCATTGTGATAAGTATCCATAGAAAGACGTGTTAGTAAGTTCTTCACGACGGTGAAACTTATACGCTGTATGTATACGAAGTCTCAAAAGCACATGTTATAGACTGATTCATAGTGCAATTTGTGCGTATTGTGCACAAATTGCTATCCAGGAATTACAAACGTTTTAGCGGCGTCCTATAAAATCGATATTTCAAACTTAATACCGAATACTTTTGTCACCTAAAATGGGTGTTGGTACGAACAAGCACCAGCAAAATCATGTACTTTGCTTTTAGTGTAGATGTCTTCTTTTGTACTTTTTTATTTATTTTACTTGTCCATTCTTGGCGGTTGGTAAGCAATCGACACTTAAAACAAAATTGTTTTATAATTATCTCAGCGTTATTTTATACTAGTTGCGCCCCGCGGTTTTACCCGCGTAAGTCCCGATGCCGTGGAAATATCGGGATAAAAAGTAACCTATATATTAATCCATGTCCCCAGCTATCTACATACCATATAAGTTTTAACGCAATCGGTCCAGTAGTTTTTGCATGAAAGAGCAACAAACATCTATACATCCTCACAAACTTTCAAGTTTATAATATTAGTAGGATTTACCTCAGCATATCAAACGATTTTTTTTATTGTACAAACATACATACATACATATACTCACGCATGTATTCATGAAGGGATTACACCCATATTTTGGAAACTATAATTTGGTCCCAATCACTTAATAGGGAGCACGCCTATTGCCGTAAACCGGGCACTTTGGGAATAACATATAGGAACATTAGAGGGTATTGAAAGAGAAAGATAGTTAAGAAGGATAGGCAATGGAAGGAGAGGGATATTGCTAATACGGATGGATTGAGGAGTGTAAGCAATACACAACAACAAATACAACAATACCTGTAACTCGAACAGGCTGTTATCGAGAAGTCCGAGTCCAAAGGTCTAAAGAGGAAAGAGACTAAAGTTATTATTTGACATTTTCAGAATTCCAAGTTACTTGAGTAGTTAGTTGTAATCTTTCATATAAAATATACATATAAACTACACCGTAATTTGAGATTAATTAAACAACTAGTACAAATACCTATCTCCCATTTCGCAGTGAGAGTTAGCGAAGTAACTATTATCTTATCTGTGATAAGAGCTAAATATGTAATGGTCACTCCGGTTGAAAAACTCCAGTTAAGTATGTATGGTCTAGTACTATTAGGGCATTACAAAATATCAAGAAAAAACATACTCCCATCTATCTCAAAGGCCGGCAACGCACTTGTGACTCTTGAGTTGCAGGTGTCCATGGGCGGAGGTAGTCACTTACCATCAGGTGACCCGTCTGCTCGTTTGCCCCCTATTATATTATAAAAAAAAAATCACTCATTTGAATAACTCAATTATAAACCAACTATCACATCTGGTATCACAGCTGTAGATCGAGAGGATAAATGTCCCGAACCACCCAGACAATAGGTTAAAAACCACTGTTTTAAATAGACTAATTAGATTATTTTATTTATAATATATGTATTTAGATATTTAGACTAGAAATCCTTACTATTGAATAATGAAGTTTCAATGAAATATTTCACAGTAGTTAGTTTTAGACCGTATATACGTGAATTTTAATAACTTATATCGTGTTTTGTTAATTCGAGCATAAGAAAGTTCGTTATCCTTTCAATAGAGTAAGGCTCATACTTACATAAATAGTAATATATACACATATTCGTTAAAAACAATTGATTTTTGTTAATGATAGAGTTTTTACATACAATTTCAGTTGAAGAGTACAACATCCAATGCTACGTTTAATCAATAAAAATATCCAATAAATGTGATACCCACATTTCGCGAATATAGAAAAGGGCCATTTCAGGAGAGAAAGCAATAAAAATAAAGGTTTTAGCTAACCGTTTCTCAAAGAGGCCTGTCTGGACCCCACCTTCGGGTAGGCTGTGTTCGCTCGGTAAAATTGCTATTGCACCTGACAAGCGTACCAAACGATTTAACCGTAGACTCGATCCTCTGGAAATACATAGCCCATTGTTGTTTTTCTTGGCAATCGTTTAAATTGAGAATGGTAATGATGTCTTCTTTATATCTCTCTGGCTAGATCTCTTTTTAGCATTTAAAATCCCATTGTAGCGAGAAATAATGTTCTGTACATGTTTTTATTTTGTTTTATTAGATATTGAGTAAAGTTTATTTTTTGTGTAACTGCCAACATTACTGATTGTCTTCTAATAAAAACTGTCGATAAGATATTAAGTTTCTTTTGTGAACTTCTGGTCCAGACCTTTTAAAACTGAAGCAGTATGAATTAAGCTGCATGTCGCAGGCCATATACATGTTAATTTCGTAATACGTTTAAATGAGGTGCAGGCGTAAAATAGTAGAAATGTCCTGGTTATGTGGAAAGTTGCATAATTTTGAATTATTATACCGACGTAGCGTACAATAGGTAAGAAACTCATTACGGTCAGGGATTAATCTGCAATAATTAAATAACAAAAATGCATACAACTATTATAATAATATAATCGATAAAATGTGCAAGAGGTTAGGTATTGGATTAGTACCGGACCCAAGTATCATATTATTGACATAATATGAGCAGTAAACTAATGATTCTAATTACTTACAACTTGTGGTCGTTTTGCACTGATTGCCTTCTATCCGTTTAATGGAGATAGTTATTAACACAGTGTATCTTTCCATCCATTTGTGAATGTACATGGGGCGCAATTCCAAAACAACAGCAGTTTCGTATGTAAAGTGGGTTCAAGTCCGTGTTCAAAAAGTTGAGTCATCGTTACGTTTAATAAAAACAATCCGTATGTAGGTAATTCAAGTCGCAAACATAAAACAATGAATCATGTAAATGTATGATAAAATTAAATGCGGTAGTGTGACACGAGATTGTCTGTTAAGTGTCATTAACTACTATGAAAGTAATTTGTTTTTAATTAACATTGAGATGCATATATAATTTTAATTATATTTACGAAACATTTTAAATAAATTATAACTGTGCATTTATTCTATACCTAAAACTGTTTGAGTGAATGTCACACAGACTTGTTAAATAGACGGATATCATGTCAAATATTATAAAAATCGTTATAATTTTACCCTAAGTAAACTAACTTGAGAAATATTTAAGTATCCATGTGTAATTCTTAATAACATTTGGGAATATTAATAGTTTCTGTACATTTCAGGCATTTTATGGGCATTCCTCTTTTATAACTAAATTCAGCAGAACCGTACCAGACATTTTTTTTTTGTTCATTTAGTTGCTATGAATCTTTTTAAATAAAAATATATTAGTTATTTCTTACCAATGTATGGTTATTACTAATTATAGTAAAATTCAATGTTTTCGATTGTTGTAATTAATTAAATGAGGAAGAAACATTTGGCACAAAATATAACTCAATAATGTTTTCGTTACGGAGTCTTACAAAATAGGGAAACTATATAAGGAAAGATGCCGTGCTGACATAGATAAATATGTGTTTTGCGACCGTAAATCATGTGTTATTATAATGTGTACGACAAGATTTACATATTATAAAACCAATAATGTGGGATTTTAGTTTGAATTATGTTTTTCTTATTTTTATCATCAGTTTGGCACGTCTGTGAAGTAAAAAATATTATCTTAAGTGGTATTTTTTTTTAACAGTGAATAAACCTAATTTTCTTTTCAAAATAATATATTTATTTAAAATTCTTGAATAAAAAAACGATAACAAACACATAAAAAACGACAGCGCAACGAAAATTATTACTTTCTATTCTATCTTTAAGAGTTATAAATCAATTAGTTTGACACGGTCTTTAAAGAATTGCCTCAAACGGTATTGTACGTTATCCGCTGCAGAAAGTTATGTCAAGTTGAAGTCGCGTGAGCAAATAGCATTAGACGCGTAGAACCCTTTGGTGTTATTTATCGAGGAGCGCAGCGGGCGCAGGACTCGGATCTCGAGCTTGCCTTTCGTAATGTTGTCACATAAATATAACAGCAACTTGTACACGCAAATACCATTAAAATTATATATGGCATTTCCTAACAATTATAAAAGTTGTACAATTGTAATCTTGTATTTTTTTTAGTTGCGTTTTTCTTTATATATTTGAGAGTACAATATTGACCTCATTTATTAATAAATAAATAGAATATTCTAACATTTCTACAAAATGTTGTCCGCACAACACATATTTTAGTTCCCTAGTTCACCGGCGTAAAATAATTAAACACTGAAATACGGTAAGTTCTGCTTCTTTTTCTAAAATCTTTAAAATTTAAAAGCCAATAGTAACTTTAGAATTGATGTATAATGAATGATGCAGTAATATAATAATAATAAAGTATAAATAAATTAATAATAAAGTATAAATAAATAATTCAAATAAAGTTTTAAAAAAAATTTGCAATAGTCGAGTGTAAAAAAATGTTGTTGCTAGTGTTTATGGGCTGTGGTTACCGCTTACCATCCGGCAGGTCGTAAGCACGTTTGCTGACTGTTGATATATTAAAAACTGTACCTCCTTAGAACCTCGACATAGCTTCTCTTTCAATCTTCTTTCCTTTCGTTCAATGTAACGGTCCCTATACCGAGGTTGCAGACTTGAACTTCACTGAGGGCCCTACCGACTTGAAACCTTACTCCTAAAACGAGTAAAGTACTTCGTGAACCAACCTCAGAGGGTAGTGTCAACATCATCATCACTTATACGTACTTTTTTTTTTCCTTCCATGATTATTTATTGTGTGTGGCTAATAAATGTGTTTTCTTTCTTTCTTTATTTATTTCTTTTTTTCTTTCTTTCTTTCTTATACTCATAAGTTCTACTGTTGAATATACCTTTCTTCCCAGGTCTTTCACAAGGTCTAGTCTTCCGACGCCTTAATCCAGCGGTTTCCTGTATTTTATTTGAAAGATATTTCCTCAAAACAATAATAAATATTTATTTCATTTAGACGTTTGAACCTATAATTTTTATTATATGTTCTGTGGTAGAAATCGTTATTATTGTGACAAGGTAACAAACAGATTTATAACAATATTCTGAGGTAGTGTAGAGAGTATAATGAAGCCCTGTAATAAGGAAGTATTCAAGTAAAACAACATCGAAATGATGTAGATTCCTGTGAAAAAATGCATGGACAAACTCATATTTCTACGTTTTTAATCACCTAATTTTGTTATATATCTACATAATATCCTACATAATATAGTGAACATTTTCTCCACAACAGAGGAGGAGGCAGTCGAGGTAATTCATAAATTTTGCATCATATTTAAATTTCATATAATCTGTAAGTACAAGATGTCAAGGCAGAACAGTCACAAATAGTAGTGTCCAACAACGAAAAGTCTATGGACTGCCTAAAATATAAGTTTATTTCCTTAGACATATTCCATATTCTGCAACAATAATTTCAAGTTGAAAGAGTGTTGCTACTAACTCGTATATTTTGATTAGTTTTTAACAATACAATAATAATAATAATAACTTCACAATCAAACCAACTCAAAGACATGTCGATATTCAAGGGTGAAACTTTACACAATACACAAACTGTACATAAGTATATGAACTAGTAACATTAAATACGACATCTTTAGGGGTCCGGTGCCAAAAAATTAAGCCTTATAGGATCAGTTCGTTGTCCGTCTGTCTATCTGTCAAGACCCTTTTTCTCAGGCCCGCCTGAAGGTATTAAGTTGAAATTAACATCAGTTATGACTGCGGTCCCTTTAAGCTGTAAAAAACAAGCTTCTAAGTCAATCCAAAGATACGGTCATTTCAACCTTGGTAGCCAGGTTAATCTAAACTTATAGGGTTTCTCCTATTGACCTAGAATCATGAACTTTGTTGAGAAGCAAGGCCTCAGCGTACGAGTAAACGAACAAATCCGACAGTCCTTAATTTGTTGTTATATCAAATAAAATAATGTCTTTTTTTTGCCATTACTAACTAATATCTTTTGCTCGGATAATTTACTGTGACGTATATCAATGTATGGGAGCGTATTGTTAGAACGTCAAAGTTAAGCTCGTCACTCGGTAAAAGGAGCCAAACTCTTAGTATTGATTCCCAAGATGGACGAACTATCTATATACAAGTTTGTATGGAACCCTCAGTGCGCGAGTCGGACTTTTTTAAGCTTAGTTTAACTTTAGTGATGTACTTTTAAAAGGAGTAGTTCCACTAGCGGAATATTAAAAAAGGTTTTCCCAGTTTCAGGCAAATATGAAATACATCATACATACTTATTTCATTTTAGATTTCGCTTTTTTTTTAAATTTAAGTAATCTGGCATCTCAAATTCCAGGAGGTAAGCTCTTGCATAATAATAACGCGCCTTTGTTAATTCGCTTATAATCAAGCCTGTCAGTTAACCGAGTCGACGTCGTACCTCGAAAATCTGGAAATTATTTGAAAACAAGAAAAATAATTTGAATTTAGATTCACGACGTGATCCTGGAACGTGTCGTCTCCGCATTTCGACAACGAATGGTAATGTCGATAGAATAATGTAGATATAATCGTAGTGAATTAGGGCTGAGACGATGTCGTTAAAAATTAACGGGCCGACTTTCTGATGGCAAATCGATACTCAACTTCGACGAGTATTAACCATACCTGCTTCTTTCTACTTATCATTTTTGTTTAATTTTCTGTGTTGGCCGTTTGTCTAACATAATTTTGTATATGTAGTAAATTTAAATTCGTAAATGTATTCTGGAAGTCAAGAATAGTTTTTACAATAAACAGCGAAGTATAACTCTCATTAATAAGTATTAGCCATCAATATTAAATTCAAATGTGTATGTATTATGGTTTTTTCTATTATTTACTTTGTTTCATATTTTTTATTTTGTGTCATCAGATATCGAGCAAAAAATAATGAAAGGCACAGCCGTGACATTATTTCCGTGACTTATCTAAATAGATAGGTAGGTACTTAAATAGTTGACGTAAGGTGGGTTTAGTAAGTCACATGGCAAACGATGTTCCGTAGCTGACGCACTAGAAATAGTACCTTAAAAGAAAAAAAATGAATAATAAAAAGAATTGATCTCATCATAAACATAACATGTAAAAAATGCAGTTCTTCTTTTAAATTTAAATATAGGTTACAATGATTATATTACCTAATTATTGTAACCTATATTTATTATTTTCCATCATTCTATATATAACAGAAATAAAATATATAAATGTCTAATATTGATATGGTCACTATAAAATGTTGCTAGTTAACTAATTAAGTACATAAATAACAATTTATGACAAACCTTTTGGATAGACATGCAGGTACTAAATAAGTTAACCGTTTTGCTTTTTCATTCGATCTCACAACTTCTCGGGCGAGATATGATTTTTAACATGTTACGAGTATGTTTTGATGGTATTGTGTTCCGTATAGTTTCAGAACTATTTTAGCGAGTAATTATTTTCGGGTCATTGGTGGCCAATTTTTTATTTTAGATAAATGGTGCTACCACTGTAATATTATTTTAAACACATCATTTTATATGTTTTCTTTCTTTTAATTTCTTATATTTCATTTTGATGTGTTCTTCTGAACCGTAAATATACTTCGACTAAAATTATTACTGTCAAAATAAACTTCTTACTTCGTTTGTGCTCAGATTATAATTTTATTGACTCCTTGACAATTTTAAAACTATATTTTTTTATATTTTTAGAACGTATAGATGGTAGGTACTTTATTTGGGCAATAGATTTTTAAAGAAAATAATGTTTAATTTAACAGTACTCCCCCCGATCTTATTAGCTTTCATACAATTAGTAGCCGTTGAGCTGTTTGATAGAGATGGCCGTAGCTATCAAAACTTACGATTGTAGAACCCGTTTGCATAATTTTATTATTATACATTTGGGACAACTCACACTATCATGGGATAGTGTGAGAGATCTTTCGTTAATGTGAAAAGGGTTTCTATTAGACACGTTACGTATACATAAATTACTAAAACTCGGTCAACAGCTGAACCCTAAAATGTTTAAAGTTTGCTCAGGGGTTGAATCAAGGACGATCGTAAATTATCGTTCTGCTCACCCCCGCACCATGTTGTCTCAATGTCGTAAATATATCCTGTTTTAATTACGCACCACCTTTAATTGGTATTTCTCACGCACACGCCTCGTCTTGGCTTATTATACGTGCCATGAATGGAGAAACGGTGTAATGTGTACCTATTAGTAAGATTGTTTTAGTTAATTTAGCAAAATTTTGTTCGAGATGTTTCTGATGTTACGGGTGTTAGGTTCCGCTGTTGATACGATAATAATGACTGTTTAATGGTCAAGGTACGAGTTGTATCTTCACTGGCAAGATCGTAGTAGGGGGAGAAACGTACAAATTATATTAGTAATAGCAGTTTCCCGGAGTTTATGCTCCGCTTCTAAGGGTCGTAGCGTGATGTTACGTAGCCTATAACTTTCTTCAGTGAATACTCTATCCATTACAAAAAGATTTATTATAATCTGACGAATACTTCCAGAGATTAGCGCGTTTAAACAATCAATCAAACAAAACTCTTCAGGTTTATTATATTAGTAAAGATAACAATGCCTTTACTTTTCTTTCAATACACAAATGCCGTAGTCCTAGTAGAAAAAAAATATAGGCCTCTGTATGTATTTACCCCCGGGTAAATAAGTCTATGGTCCCGTGGGGTGTGAACCCACCGTACCACTTACGTTATTTAAAATTTTTCTGTATATAATTTCTTACTTCTACGCATGTTAGTTTAGGCTTTATCCACAATGCTTTTACCAGAGTTTTATTAGGTGGATAAATAGTATACATAATAATCATCATATTAGAGTGATTTAAAAAGACACCGGTGCTGCTCGCGTGCAAGTATATACAAGTATGCAAGTAACATCGTTTGGTTACTTTGATGCAGACAGCTTTCTTGTTCTCCATCTACATAACTAATCAGCAACTTCAACTTAAGTAAGTATGTTGAAGTTGCTGATTAGTTTAATAATAGTTATATTGTTTTAAATCTCTTATAATTTTCCTTTCCAAATCAATACATTAACTTTTTTTTTTCATATTTTGTGCTTGTTATTTTGTCTTTTGTTTGTTTTTTTTACACCATGTTAATGGATTAATCAAAAAGGAAAACGAATCAGAGTATGAAAAATATTTTACTTAGCTAGTCTGACCACGTCTCTCTCTTTTGCAAGGCATGTCTATTGAAAGACAATCTTGAATTTAAATATTTAATAAAGCTTCATATATTATGCAACTTCAAGTAAGCAAGGTTCTTAAATTAGTGAACTGCAAGCTATTTGTAAAGTTGATAAGCACTAATAATCTCTAATTGCGCCTACATTTAACGGATCGGGAAATACTTGAACGCCAACGTGCATTACTTGAAGTTAAAAGGAATGCGGAGAAAACAAAATACCTTTTTTTTTTACCTCAATTATTCGCTTTCGTGCAGTTGTAATGCAAACTTCTCAGAAGTATTCTACATTTTGTACTTATAGAGACATTTTATTCGTGTATTCAAATTGTTCATAACAATGGCATGAAGCATGCAGTTTGAGGTCACTCGGCGTCCGAGTTGGTAGGGGTTGAATTTATTGCCCGAATTAAAGTATTGGAAGCTTTTAAATAAAAACATTACTAATGTTTTTATTGTAAACATTTATTGTGTTACGATACATACACAACTATTTAATCAAACGGTCGAGGTGGGCAAATAGCAACACGAGTTTCGCGAAGAATTATTTGTGGGGTTTGGCAATTCCATTTAGCGCTTCTCATAAGCAACACACAAGCGTTCCAAGGACGATAGAACGTTGTTAGATGTTATTTAGCTAGTTTTCAATTTTACTAATACATAACATAAATTATCGCTTACGTATTATATTTGTGATGAGTATTAAATTTATGTGTGATAGATATAAACCGGGACTTAATCTCAAAGTTAAGAATCTCACAACTCAAGGTCTGCTCGCTGAGCGGTCAGTCCACATGTGATCACAGGACAGTAAGCAAAGTTTTGTTTACAATACGTAACTAATAGTGTTACCGAAATAAAGTCCCGTTTTTATCGAATATTCAATCAAGGTACGTTTAGGATTTTACAGACACAAATTTCAGACATCATTTTTTTTTGCTGTCAAAAAAGTTACGGCTATACCTGATAAGCTATTTTCGTTGTCTGTAGAGTTTTTATAGACACCGGTAATAGCTGCCCAAAAGCCGACCAAACCACTGATATAACTAAAAATAAAATAAAACCAGTGATATAACCTGCTCGTTGCCAACGCTATCGTCCTTCTCCTATTGAACTCTAGCGACCTTACTACGCTATCGAACCGCAGTCTTCTACACGATAAAGATAATTAATTAGGCGAGCACCTCCATTTCTAACACAAATTTACCCTACCTTTTTAAAAATAAGTGTGTGCTTAAAAATAAATAATGTCATTATTATAATTCTTAACCCTAAAATTAACGCGGCACCAAATGAACATGAATCATGCGAAATATAAACCGAGGATTAATTTTTAAATACTTCGTTGTTTTACCAGCCAGCCGTAAAGTGTTCTAGCATAATTGATTCGGAACACGGAAGACGATAGGTGTTCGGAACTAGTAAATTAAATAATCCGATAACGTCTTCACAGATAAGTTTCAGGTTTCCGTTCTGAGTAACGTTCCTTCTTGGATAAAGACTTCCTCATAGTGTTGCGTAATTGGCTATATAATAAAAATTTTGTAATAGATTACCATTACATAATTTTTACAACAGACCCTGCTAGCAAAATAGGCAAGATTTCGACATTTCGTTAAAATGAAGGTGGTGGTGATCATTTTGTAAAGTAAATTTTATACTTACTTATTTGACCTCTACATATTTTTAAAGGCAAGCGAACTCACTGGTATATTTATAAGGGTCAATTCTGTACACAGAGTTTTTTCCCACAGAATGGAGAGTGTTAAGTAAACTTTGATAAAATTAGAGCAAAATATTTAGAAGTTATTATTAATTCTTTTCTGCCTGGATACTACCCAGAGAGGTATACTATGCGGTATTGCGGTACTTGTGTCAATTAGAGTGTAATTTCGTGCGTTTAACATAAACGAATGATTTTAATTTTATAGAAATCGAGTAAGATAGGGGAGAAGTAGAAGAATGTGCGCTGCCTGTTTTAAAAACGAAGTTGAGAGTTTCCGAATCAGTTTGATTCATCGTTGTTTTGAATATTAGTTACTCTTAAAGATTAATACGGGAAACACTATATTTCCAATCCATCCCCATTACGAAATTGAATGCAATTACTGAAAGCGAAAAAAAATAATTTATGTAGGTAGGTGAAATAAATAAGTTTTATGTATGTATTTCACAGACCCACATAAATTAAGTTTTTTGAAATTAAAAAGTAAGAAAAAATCTCAAAATAACAAAAAGAAAAATTTTTTTAGGAAAAATTTACAAATATGTACATCCAAATTTAGAAGAACTATCAGTAAATCACACATTTTTTTAATGCAAGTCGGAATCTTAACTATATTACTAGATGTTATTACAGTTAATGATTTGATCACTTACAACATTAGTGTTGTCATTATTTATTTATATATTGTAGTAGCTATAATATTTCTTTGCGTATATTACAGTACAAAATTGGACATAGCAATAAAACAATGCTATTACTCAAACACATATTTTGCTTGGGCATACATAGATTGCAATGCGTCGGATCTACTATCTCCCTTTATCTGCAGTTCATAAATAAGCAGTTATCATTGAGTAGGGTCATTAACTGGGTCATAAATAATGATGTCCCGGTCGGAGGCTATGTTAATTCGTGGGTAGACACCGGTCATTCAGGATCACAGTAATACCTGTTGAGTTACAGCCTGGCTTACACCTGCCCCATGTTTGACCTTAACGCTTGAAAATTTTGCCACGATAATTTGAGGGTTATAAAACGGATGCATTTTATTTGACGATTGGTAAGGGTCCGGTAAAGATTCGTTGTCATTGGTTAAAGAAACATTTGTAGTGAAAGGTTGTTGTTTTAACTACAAACTTTCCTTTAACTAAGTGTATCATAATTAATGTATATACGTACCCTATCTATTTCTGCACACAACTTTTTTATAGTTTTATATTTGTTTATAAAAAGAGCAGTGGTGAATCTCAGTGTATTTGTGTGGGAATTTCACAAACTAAATAAGTACCTATATAAGTTTTTGCATTGATACAAATACGAAAAAAAACAGATTAGGGTAGTAGGTATACGAATAACTGTTTATATAATCAATTATATCACAAAATTAGGGAGTATTATATCATAAAATTAGGTAGGGGCACCTGGATACCAGTTTGGGCCTTTTGAATTGGTCTTTAGACGGTCCCAAGATCGTCAACGATTCTCACAACTTTATGAGTTTGGACAAACAAGCGGTAGTTTACCTAAGGAGAGACTTTGTCTCCCTGTGCGTGTTCTAACACTTGTATATTGGTTGTGTTCCTAGGAACTGTTTGACATTATGCCCACGGCCGCATTCTAGCACTGCACCGCTCGTCGCCGCCAGGGCATTCATCCTCTCACCTTGAAACATAAATGGTTGCTCAAGGTACGGTTTAGGAGGAATTTCCTCCCGCTTTGGAACGAGCTCCTTGCCAAGGTTTTCACGAGGGACTACATTATCGATTTCTTAAAGAACGGCGAGTGTATAGGTTTTTAAAAGGCCGGCAATGCCAGTTCTGGAACTGCAAGTGTCCATAGGGTATGGTAACTGCTTACCATCAGGCGGGTCGTTTGCATCTTTGCTAGCGACGTAGTATAAAAAAAATTTGCTATGTCAACCTTTTAATTGTTACCACTCGTAACTTAAAGCTTATGCGTGTACCGGATTGGGCAAGTAGGTAAAATCAGCGCCGAAAGAGATTGTATTCGGCCATTTATTTAGGAGCTCATTTTGTAACGGGTTTATTAATGTCAAAAAGCAACGAAAATAAGTTCGTGACGCACTTTCCGTGCAGCATGGAACTCAATTGCACATTTTTCCAATTTTGAAACAAACCTGAAATTTTAAAATTGGAACCCATGTCAGTGCTTTTATATTTAATACTTTTCATTACCATACTGATATATAAAAATAAAGGGGTGAAAAAGAAAATTAAAATGTTAACTTTTATGACATACTTACCTATTACTTTAAATTGATGAATAGCGTCACTTTTTTTATTTGTCTTTTGAAAAACGTTACGTTCTCTGTTCGACACGACTATGTTGCAAAGTGCAAGTGTCAGGGGCACTATTTATCTTGCTCCTGACACCCGCGATTGATGATTCGGTCCAGTATTTGCATATTGCTTTATGTGTAAACTCACATAGGAAGTTATGTAGTGTTCTCGGAGCAAAATAATTTGTTAGCTTACTGGACATTACTCTTTGTAATTGAATGATGTAATGTTCTAGTATGAATGAATTGGAAAAAATCCCCCATGGAATGGATAACATTCCAGTGTGACAGGAGGAGGCCTAAGTGTGGCGACATGATATATTTTTATATTTTTCAGGCCATAAGGCACATAATTTTGAATCGAAAACGCCAATATTCTACTTGTGTGAATATAATAATTATTTTTAGCTCTACCCTGGACCTTCAAACCTTCAAGAAAAGAGCGTACTCCAATCCCAAAGGCCGGCAACGCACTTGTGACTCTCAAGTTGCAGGTGTCCAAGGGCGACGGTACATGGTGATCCGTCTGCTCGTTTGCCCCTATAATATTTAAAAAAAAAATTGCGTAAAAAGCTGGCTTAGCTCTACTCTGAAACTGTTGCGTATAAAAGCTGAGTAAACTGGGAAGTGATGTTTCACAATACGGCAGCCGTAGTTCCAGAAATTTCATTTCGGTCATAGGTCTTCCCTAATGACTTCCAAGAAAACCGGTTGGAAGTGATCTGCATCCACCGATAACCTGCAATCTTAATAAGTTTTTCTATCTGTTGTTTGTGGACGTTATTAAATGCAATATACCTATAAAATTGTAGACGAACATAAATCTTTCTTATAATCGAAGCGAGCTGATTACCCGAGGCAATATTTTCATTATTTTCCCTCAAACCCTCTTTCCCCTCTTAATATCGTATTATTAAATTAGAAATCTGCCTACGTAGTAAGCAATTTTGAACCACAATTTACCATACAGATTTTATAATTACTCATTTAATGGATTAAAGAGAGTGTGCTGATATTCAAGCTTGATTTAATTAAACCTTTCGTCGTATGTCTTAATTGGTCAGACAAAAATAAAATTGCTTTGTTTGGTCTGTGGACACTTGTTAACATTATATATGTTTTGGACCAAGTGTTTAAAAAATGCACTTTTTAAAATGCCCGGGCAATATGATTAATCACAAGTCAAATCCAATGATTAATACTTATATAAGCTTCGTTGCATGGAAGAGCGCTTCTACAGAGTCAACTGCGCTTTTCTATTTTTTTTGGAGTTTTAAGTAAAGGCGGACTATATCGTTTATATCTCGAATTACATACATATACAATTATGTATTTACACGAGAATTCACGCGATTACGAAATAGGTATTACATACCTCTGAGTTGTCTGACGATTTGGCCAGGTTACACTAATCTAAACACTTTAAAAAAAATTAAACCGACTTCAAAAAGCAGTAAGAAAGGGCTCCGAAAAATAAAAAATAATTGATTTCAAACTTAATTGAAAAGACTACACATGTGATACTTTTGAAATAATAGGTAACCATTATAAAGGCACCAGGTAACTCCTGGTCTGTTTGAAGTCGGTGCCAAGCCAAATAGGTGCTCGATATATAGGCTAGGTCCACCGTGGAGGCACATATGTATATAATTAACAAAATATTTTGATATTTTATTAGAATTCTGTTCCGTTCTTAATTAAGCTGTTTATATCCCTAAGTATTATTTATTGAGTTTCGAGCTTGGCACCGACTTAAACTGTCTAGTTAGCTAGTGCCTTTACAATGTTGCCTATAATATTAAAAGTGCCACATGTGTTGGTAGTCTTTACAATTAAGTTTGTGATCAATTATTTTTTACTTTTCAGTGCCCTTTGTTAGTGGACTTTGAAGTCAGTTTAACACTTTCAAAAAGTGTTTATTATATTTCACACAGAGTAACAGAAGATAACCTTTCAAAATATTACCAACAGATGACAAATACATACCCTATAAGCAACTACAGATCGCCACTAACGATATTAATCTCACTAATCCCTCCATTTCAATAATAAAACAGGATGTCGCCCCACATTAATTAATTCCAGGCCGTTGACTCTTGACGCATTTATTATGACAAAATATCAAATACGTAAAAATTCACCCCAACGTTTCAACCTAAGTACCATTTCCATTTATCCGGGTATCATTAAGGGTATGATCCGGTGTTCGGATAACTTATGGTCGGTCATGGAATCTGCATATAAATAGGAAAGAGGTTTACTTCGAGGGATGTGCTCGACTTTGGCATGCTCCTCATGGCTGCCGACTTACCAAGTGTGAAGTTTAAGCATACTTTGGCATAACTAATGTTTGCTGATGTTATTCACCTTTATAACGAATCTTGAAGCAAGATTGGCTAACTTTTGATGTCACGTTCTTAATTAGAATTCAGCGTTGGGCACTAAATTCTTTGGTTATTCTTAGTAAATCGCCTGGCTAAGCAGCTTAGAATTTGAAACAACTATCTTATAAAAAAAACATCAAGTTTTTTAACACAGATTTAACACCTCACGCATAAGAACGGTATTATAAGTTTGACACCTTTGTTAAAGTTTGTCCGTCTACGTGGTAATAACTCATAAACAAGCGGGCTAATTTGATTTTTATAAGAAATCGTTGCTTTGCTTAACTACTTATATTTAATGAAAATCTGTACAGCCGATTTAAATATCGTGGGACTTTTCCTGATTAGTGTAACGATCTGACGTATCGGGTCTTTTAATGTGCCCCTACTTTAGCTAGTAATTAAATTACAATCATATAATATACCCATGTATTTAAGAAATTATAAAGCGATAAAACTCTAAAAATCATATTATACTATTGTGAAATAGAGTCACTAAAAACTGAAACAAATATAAGATAATGGAAGTTTAGTTAATGTCTACAAGTCGTAATTCTGTTTCAAATTTGATTTTGTAATGTAAAGATGTGGGTTATATTTCATGAACAGCACAAATAAGGTTAAGTAAAAAACATTGTACCAAAACACGGTAAACAAGTGAAAACATATTAGGAGCGCACATAATAAGGAAAATATGGTTTTATGGGCGCTGTGAGCTTGTGCAATGGTGATCCCTTTGTAATGGAACGTACGAGTATGTTGTGTTGTGACGCGGGCAAAGGCAAAAAAAATAATTATACAGCCAAATATCTTTGTTATATTCGAGTGTTAAGAAATTTAACATTAATATGTTGATACCCGCGACTTCCTGCGCTTAAAATAATTATACTAATATAAAACACTTCACTTTATCAACATGTTTTGAGCTGTTCGTGGTTTAGTATCCGTTCTTAGTTGACTTCTCATACCTCTAAACTACGTGGTTGCCAAATAGCAGTTTTTGTTAAAACAATTAAAGAATACCCGAAAGAAAAAATATCTTTTGACCACCTTAGCCATTCCTGAAAAGAAAAATTTTACTACCCTTAACCGGACCGGACTTTCATATAAACCTGCGAGATTATTTCAGCCTAAACTTATTAAGCCCAAATCCATTCTTAGGTGAAGTGTCGTACCCATGAACTACCTTCCTGCCAAATGTATGGTCTCAAGTAGGTACACAAAACCAAAGACGTTCATAAAACCTTGCAAGAGCTAAGATCTCCATAATCCGGCCCTGTCGAAAAATCTCTTCCAACCTGACGTGTCCTACATATAAATTACCTCCCTGTCAAATTTCAGGCCTCTTGTACACAAAACCAAGGATTTTCGTATAACCTTGCGAGACCACTTAGACTACCGTAATCTGACCCTGTCGCAAAATCCGTTCTAACCTAAGGTGTCTTATCTATAAACTACCTATTTTTCAAATTTCAGGCCTTTTGTACACAAAACCAAGGATTTTCATATAACCTTGCGAGACCACTTAGACTACCGTAATCTGACCCTGTCGCAAAATCCGTTCTAACCTAACGTGTCTTATCTATAAACTACCTATTTTTCAAATTTCAGGTCCTAGTACAAAAAACCAACGAATTCCAGATAAACTTACGAGAGCCCTTAGACCTCTTTAATCAAGCCCTGCTACAAAATCCGTTCTAAGCTGACGTCTCCGACTTGTAAACTACCTTTCTGCCAAATTTCATCTTCACAGGTCAAAGAGTTTTATTAGTCAGTAGATGAGTGAGTGAGTATCCTTTCGCTTTTACATATACCGATATATACGGATACAAAATCTTAACAAATTATACACCTAAACCATCCTCACGAATCACTCTGTCTATTGCTGAAAACCGCATGAAAATCCGTTCAATAGTCAAATTCAAATTCAAAATCATTTATTCAATTAAGACTTAGTGTCTTAATTGAATAAATGATGTGTGTGACATTTATGAACGTAAAATTGAAGCTAGAGTTAAAATTATAGATTGGCGCAAACAGACGCCACAGCATGTACTGGATTGTCGAGGTAAATTAGGTGAAAACACCAAAATCTACTGCCTGCTTGTGTCGATCTATAACTTCTAGTTTCCAAAATGCGTAGAGCCTTATGAGAAGAATACTGGCAAAGAAACTCATGGCCACTCTTGCATGGCAAACTCTACTTTTTCAGTTTATCGCTAACAGACAGACAGACAGACGCGGCGGGGGACTCATGAAAAACTTAATTTTTTCGAAATTTTTGTTAATTCTGCTACAATGGTACGTGTGCGAGACCGACTCGCAATTGGCCGGGGTTTGTTTTATTAAACTTTTACGATTTTGTAAAAAATTTAAAGGCTCATCTTAAATATAAGGTTTTTGTGTAAAGACTTTTTATTTATTAGGTTTTAATGAATCAGTAAATTAATCTTGTTGTAAGAGTTTTTCTCAGTTTAAATAAGCTTATGTTCAGCATTGTGTTTTTCTCTACAGTGTTTAATTGTATGGCGTTGATGGGTTAACATTCTGTCAGTCAATTAAAATATGCTAAGGTAATGGTCACAAATGTATAATATTGCCGAAACAACCTCACAACATATAATTTATAAAATGAAATGACATTTTTGTTGTCAAGTTTCTTGACCTTAAAAAAAAGATTTTTCTCAGGTCTCCTGTACACGTGTGTATCGACAATATTTTTTCCTGCCTTGACTTTTACGATTCACAATCCACGATAAGCAGATGGTGTTTTCTTTTTACACCCTAATCAACGTAAGGGATGTGTTGTACGTTCCTTTCGTCCTGTTATTACAAGTTGCCTTAAATAAATAAAGAATAGAGTACCAGGTGCGAGTATACTTGTATAATAAATACTATGATCGGCCTAAAAAAGACACCAAGCAAAACTCAGGTTCTAAATCTGAGATAGTCCACCTAGGGCACCCGTCCGAATGGCACCTATGCAAATGCCACGAAAGGCAAGTATAAATATTTTTGGCTGGTGCTCTCCTAGAATTCAAATTTATTTTTATATTTTTGTCTACGAAGATCATCTACGACTCAGCAGTCTAGAGCTGAGATGCATTTGGTTTACAGGACGTTATTAAATGAAAAATATCGATAAAAATCACTTGAACAGCTAACAATCAAACAACAAATATCAATCAATTAAGGCGGGCTCGTTCACAGGTGTTACAGAAAGGTGTAATAATACGTGTGAACGAGAGTAAAGGTCATATTTTAGGGTAGACACCGCGAGAATAACTTAAAGCGCTAACAATTTTACAAATAATAATTAAATCCGATGTCGTACAGGGGAAAAACATAATAATATGTAGTTACAAACATAGTCAATTATGGAATAAAAATATTAAGTTAATCGTCTTATTCATGAATAATTAATAGATGCCTTGTTATTATAACTAAAACAAAAGGGCCTAATATTAATTAAGAGCACTGTTTGAAAAGAGACGTTAATATAATTTAAAAAATAATATAAATCAGCTTAAATTTTATTGTGTAATTTGTCATTTAGATAATCCGTTAGAATATAATAGCATTTGTTTATTAACAATTATTTTTTTCTTGAACATTTAAACTCTACTTCCTTCACTGTTTTTGGCAGTTTATTATATATGAGAGATACCATATGGAAAATGCTTTTGTGCATCAATGCAGTGTTAGTTTTACGCACACAAAGTCGATAAACATCTCGCTGTCTTCTGTTATATGAATCTGAAGCTAATGTACATAAACCTGGATGACGTTTCACAAATATAGCTACTTCAAATATGTATAAGCAGGGCAAGTTAATAGCTTATATTTAGGAAAATATGGACGTCAGCTATCTGCAGTTTGCAATCCAAGCATAGCTCTAACTCACCTCTTCTGCATCTTGAAGATAATATCGTTAGGCACAACATTAATGACTATAAGAAAAACAGTGATATACACAATATTAATACAAGAAACAAGTCTAAGCTCGTTGGTACTTATCATCGCTTACATAAAGTACACAACTCGTTCGAAGGTCTTGGTATTTGGTCGGCCTAGTCAGCGATGCTTTAGCCTATACTATTATTTTGGTTCGATCAACTGCAACTCTAGCCTCTTAATCCAGTCACGAATTATTTTTAACAGTAGATTTTGTAACTGAATGAAGGTAGATGTGCACCTTGAATAATTTCTATGTTTAATAGGTTCAAACCTTCAACGGTATCACTGAGTGATTTTTATTTTTCAGTGCGTTAGCTTTTGGAGCATTTCAATAAAATGAAATTCAGGTGGCATCAGTTTACCTTTCGTGTAACACTAACACTTTTGTACCTGAAGATCTGACTTTTAAAAAGAGTGGCCATGAGTTTCTTTGCCAGTATTCTACTCATAAGGCTCTACGCATTTTGGAAACTAGAAGTTATAGATCGACACAAGCAGGCAGTAGATTTTGGTGTTTTCACCTAATTCACCTCGACAATCCAGTACATGCTGTGGCGTCTGTTTGCGCCGATCTATGATTTAACTCTAGCTTCAATTTAACGTTCATAAATGTCACTTAGTGTCTTAATTGAATAAATTGAATTGAATTGACTTGAATATCCTTATTTGTTGAATTTCCCTAGAAAATTAGACCGTACCTAAATACCGAGGAAGTTTGTAGTCCGATTCTCACGTACCGGTTGTTTTCCGTGATAGATATTTAGATTGGTCATAAGGGTGGTTTTGCCAATATTGATTTGTTAAATATTTGCATCTAACCATTTTATTATATCTTCTAGTGTATTTTTTATTTCTTGCTCGTAAGTATCAGATTAAATAGAAGTGGACCCAGGATTCCTCCCTGTGGTACACCGTACATTGTTTGGAGACATGTGTCATTTCCGTTTTAGTTTTTACGTCAACTTTAGTGAGTTTAGTATATTGCAAATGGTTTTTGAAATATGTTTTAAAGAGTTTCAGTATGTTACCTCTTTTGCCATACCTCTCAAGCTTGGTTAATAGTGTTTTATAGTTCACGTAGTCAAATGCTTGGGTCATATCTATGAATATTGCACATACCGGTATACGTTTGTCTATATTAGACATTACAAATACAAAAATAATCGTAAATTGCCATATTTATAGACTTAAAGCGCCTGAATCCCTTTTGCTCTTTTACTAAAATCGCCTGTTATTAAGAGCCTCATAGATATATTTTTCAATTATCTTTGAAAATATTGTAAAAATTAGACCACCCTTAAAATTTGAACCTTTTGACCTATTTCCTTTTTTTATTAGTTTGTTCTAATAACAAAGTTAAAAGAAAAAGCTTTGATTCATTCTGTAATGCTTGACTTGCAATATTTTCAACTACCCTGAATACTAACATATCCACTTCAAAGTTGTATAGCATAGTGACACTTGAAACTTTCATTGAAATGTTATTGCTGTTAGTATTTCAGTGTCTTTCTTTAAATTTAAAATTTAGGATAGAAATGGTCTAGTATGATGCGTAAGTATCTACAAATAATAAACGTTCAAGTGATTTTTATCAATATCTTTCATTTAATAAAGTCCTGCAAAACAAATACATCTCAGCACTCGGCTGCTGAGCCGTAGGTGCTCTTCGTGGACAAAAATGTAATAATGCAAATCCACGAAGAGCACCTGTCAAAAGTATTGATAGTTCCGTTTCGTTGACTAGGCTAGTTACCATTCGGACGGGTGCCCTTCGTGGGCTACCTCTCAAACCTGGGCTAACAAGCATTTTTGGAAAATTGCGTTTTTACAACAAGACACCTATGTAGGTAAGCTTAAAAACAAAAACTTATCTACATACAAAGTTTGATCCAAATCATTATAGGCGTTTCAGAGATATACGATTTATAGATTGTATATACAAGGACGTGATAGCCAAGATATTTAACCATTTAGACGATAGTCTTACCCCTCCTTGATCCTGAAACATCAGCCCACGACCACCAGTAGGACAGTTTGTAGAGTGGAGTGGTTTGTATTTAATTTCATTTGTTTTTAACCGACTGAAAAAGGGCTAAATTTATTAGTTTCAATTTTACCATGTATATATATACCATAAGTTTTTACGGGTTCGCTGAATTTTTAATTAATTATCTAAAAGAAACACATATATGATACTACCTGGAATTAACATATTTCATGTAGCGATTTTTTTAAGGTATTTAAAAGGTGTTTATTTTTGCACATGTTACTACTAAAAACAACTACTTTCACGAAAGTTTAAGTTTTATAGGAGTAAACATGTCATTTCATTCTCATATTTTTATGGGATAATTTGTGCATGTTGTTATAGGCGATAAAGAATATACATAAATACTCCAGTTCAATGTTCTTGCAAGTTCAGATTAGTTATGTTTTATTGGTATGGTTACGGTTACGTTTTTCTTGGGAATTGAAATAAGTGAAAATAAAATAAAAATATTATTTTATCAAGAATCGGTGTTGATTTGAAAAAGTTTGAATTATTCAACACAATTGTGACCTTAGTGCACTGACGGGGTTCAAGGTATAACAACGTTAAAACAGTAAACTTTGATTGTCTAATTTTACAGCTAAAATTCTAAACATATGGATTTTTTTTATGATCAAATATGGATATTTTCATAGCTTAATTTTAGTTTACTTATTTATAATCTTTGTAATAGATTTCAGTAAATACTGTAAAACTATCTGGTGATTTAAAAGAGTAGCCGTGAGTTTGTTTGCCCGATTTCTTCTTGCAGGCTCAATTATTTGGAAAAGCGCGGTTATAGATCGACACCAGTAGATAGCGATCTTAACTATTTGCAACACGATATTATATTTTGTTATTTATAATATTTTTACTTTCGGCAAAGCCAAATTGTGTTAATTTTTAGTTTAAGAAAGACCCATTTTAAGCATTTTATGGATTTTTACCATATAAAGATATTTTTGTCTTTGACTTTGTTACCATTTTTCTCTATGAACTATATCCAGTGATGCCAAATTATTAACCTGATACTTAAATCATAAAAATACCAAATAATTAAAAAGAAGAGGTATATAGAAGGACACATATACAAAAATAAATTTATTTTTTATTAAAGCATAATACGCTTATTAAGGCTTTAAGTTTGGATAGGGGTTTTGTATTAGTATACCACAAATTGATATTTTCAATACTGGTTTATTTTTTAAAGCATTAACTGTATCATTATTATCACTGATATATGTTTAGTAACTCATTTACTAAAAACAAAGGTATCAGGTACATAGCTATGTATATTGATTTTGTTTGACATGTGCACGTTTAGCTCTGTCTAGCCTGTATGGCGAATACCCGTGCACAATTATGCGTACATGCTTTCATGTCCACATGGGACACTCGAGCGTCTATTTCATAATTCATATCTATTGCCGTTGTGTCTGGACTCTCCACTACTATTAACGTCCTATGTGGTGTATGAAGAAATAAACTAATACGGTTTACAAAGGTAGGCTTAGCTTGCATTAATGTTTATCCCAATATCGGTAAACAGATAGATACAACTTAGACGAAAAAGCACAGGGACACTGAAGAACAGAAGTTGTTTTAGTGACATTTAAAATAATATGTATTGTGTGCTTGAGCATTTCTGAAAGTGCAAAGTGGGTGGAAGGGCAATGGTTTTTTAACTATGGATTTGCAATACACCATAGATACCAGATACTTCTAGGGTCACGTGTGATTATATGTGAAGATACTGTTAACTGTTTACCATCAGTCGGGCTTCTCTGCTTTGCTTCGAACTGGTATAAGAACTTCTAAAAAGTCACCATAACCACTAACCTATATAATAACTCAATGTAATTATAAAAAAATATTTGAAAATTTATTAAATAAGAAAAAAATGGTGGCTCAAAATTTTACGATAGCAATGTTCTAGACTACATCTAAAGAGAAAAAGTTATTATCTCGGCTATACTGAATATTAAAGAACAAATATAGGAATAAAGTAACACGAAGATGTCTAAAGGGATCAAGAGACTACGTTTTCTTATTACATTATCATATCAAAGGATTATGAAACAAATCTCTAGAAACGCTATGGCCGCTTTCATCAGTGTAAAAGCTGTTACCCCAACACAATTAACCATGATAAATGGATCACGAAAAATCTCATCTAAATATTTAATCTAAAATTCCCCTGCATTGCTACAATGCATTTGTGTGGGTCCAACTATTGCTCTTTGATACACAACAACTTACCAATACCATGACACACTAATAATTTTAACATATTATTTCTATAAACACTTAGGTTGCACAGTGTGGATTGTCAATAGATGGATATAGGCTGTAAAGAAATATGAAAATCTACCCCTAGATTATTAGTTTTACCGATTCCGGGCTCTGACGCCATTGGTTTACCGGTAAGAATGCTCAGTTGCAATTTCGGAGTTTGGAATTGTGCCAGATATTTATGGGTATATTACATAGGACTTGAGATAAAGCTGTAAAAAAGTAGATGTGTCATACCTGTCCGCCTACCCTTTCAGGAAAATAAAGCACGATATCTATGTGTATTAAAATAATCTGAACACTATTTGCCCGACTACGGCAAACCCAAAAGGAAGGGCTTTACCCTGACCCGTTTTGTACCTAAGTCTTGATTTCTCTGTGAAATATTTTTATTGTTACGTAATTTTTATATCACTTTTTTCCGTAGCCGGGTAAAAGTTTTTTAAAGTTATGCATATATTTCAAAATCAAATCCCTTTAAAATCGAATGTTTTAAAAAAATAGCACTGTTTTCAGTTGCTTAAATTTAAGAAACGTATAAAAATAAGCACCTGTAATAAATAGAGATACAATTTTCTAAACTGCATTTTCACCGCCTATACGTTTGCGTACATGCGTATCTGTGTGTGTCAAAGTGGGGTAAGTGAAGACAAGTGCATTCGACTGCATTCCTGCACTCCCTCGCCCTGTAGGGCCACCCCAACATTACGAATGCAAATAATATTTCTTTTCAACAAAATATTGGTGTGTTAATGCCACGCTAAAATGTATACGGAGCCGCCCCATTGTGTACTTTGCGTATTCACTTTTATTACTTTTGTATATTGACGAAAAGGGCATCGGTCGGTTTATTTCGATCATCTGTTTTTCTATTAGTCTATTTGATTTAATCTGTGTTAGTCTGACCGCTTGTTTGTATTTAGAGTAGGTAATCAATTTAAAAGATTGTTTTCGATTTATAACCTAAATTATATAAACATATATAATTATATAAATGTATTTGAAGCTTTTAGAAAATCAATTTTAATATAAGAAAGTCCTATTGCATTGTGTTTATGTTTTCTTTATTAAAATTGAGATATCTAACCTAAGTTAAAACTCTTCAAAAACTCTACAATATTTATGTTCACCGATTACTCGAATACGTCTGAACCAATTTGGAAAATTCTTTTTTTGTTTCAAATTGTATACTTCCCAGGTGGTCTCATTTAAATTTTATCGAAATCAGGTTTCTGAAAAATCAACAAAATTTCTAAACATTGTATACATCGATGGTATTTTCGTTTACTCCGAAACTTCGCTGTCTCATTGGAGAAGTGCGTTTAGTTGGCCTACCCATATTATATTTAAACAAAATACATCTACTTTCCACTAAAAACCACATTGAAGTCGGTGATGTTTCTTTCAAAAGATAATTATTTGATTATTAATTTGTGACTGCAAGAAAAGTTGCGTATTGACATTAAAATAATTGTTGTTATCAATTCACAATCACCGAAAAATATATCGTATAACACGCACACATAACGATATAGGGAACACCTAAGTTCTACTTGATTGAAGTCACCCGACTGAGGAAATAGCTCCACTTTAGAAAGTCGCGGTTAGCAAGAAATAGGAGCATGTTGCCTTTCTTCTGCTGGTGCTGGTGGGTAGGGTCGCAAGAACTTCATTGAGGTTAAAGCACAAGTTACACAAAATATCAGTTCTTATTGCAATCATTAAAAATAAAAGCCCGAATTTTAATAAAGGAAGGGCATAAGTTGGCCTTGAAAAAAGCATTCGATTGCGTGAAGTAATGAGTTTGAGAAAATTGCCTTAATATATCTAATCATGGTCCTAAGTTCTCGAACCCTATAACGGAAATCGAGGTTGAAAACTCTGGTATAATTTTCTAATCCCGCTTCTATGGTGCGTATTTTATTACATTTCGGTTTCCCTAATGCTGAAATGCTACGTAAACTTCGCCTTCCTGACCCATTTAGAATGATATTGTTGGGGCGTACACGGTTCAATTTTCTATTGCAGACTTAAAATTTTCTGTCTCCTTCTTGATACTGTATAATGAAAGAGACGGGTGACTACGATTTCACGATAAGTCTAGTAACCCGGTGCAAGGAGATTCTCCCCTTGAAGGTTGTTCTGAGGCAGGTCGCTGTGCGCCTGTAAATCACTTAAGACGAACGGGATCGGGGTCCGCAGCAGTTAAAGTTCCTGTTTTTGCTCACCGGGGAATGGAACGCGACGATAAGAAATATTTGAAACAGTATACGTTAAACCCGTTTTATTCGTTGGGTTGGTTTTCTTTATTATTTGCATTTTTATTAATTTGTTCTGTAATTAGTTTATCACGTACCGCTTTTGACAAAGAAAGATCCTGATGTTTGGTCGTATTTGTTATTAAAATGTAAAGTTTTTTTATGATGCAGACTGGCGGTAACGAGGTACATTTGAATTGCATAAAGAAAACTAAAGCAATGAATAGTATCCACTGCAGAAGATTATTATGAAATGGAGGGTATCATGAGTAGTAGAGATATTTCAGTAAATATAAATTTTAATATAAAAAAAAGGGTCGCTTACATTTTAAAAATAGAAATTTCCGAGGTTGTCTTTGAGTTCCATCAATATATATAATCATCCAGTATCAGACCACCTCATGGTACCTACCATGTTATGCATCGTTATAAATCATAAAGAAAATTGCATCATCATCAATGAAAAAAAAAAAATATGCAGGACTGCGAGCCCTGCAGATCACGTGGTTTGAATTAATTACACTACTTCAAATTCTGTCTGTAGCTCAAGGATGCAATCAGTACTCCACAAACTGAACTATAAGCTCAGGTAGCGCATAGGAACAACAGCAACTACAAAGACTTCAATTGGCAACTTTACTTAGAGCAGAGGGCACGTACCCAGCAAAGTACGAGTAAATAAAGTTAACCGCCTCTTGACACTGCAGTGAAAATGGTAAAACATAGTTGGCTTTGTCTTGATTAGTTGCCAGTCTGAAACTATTTAGGTTGTTGCGGTATAACCTAACATAAAGTATTTTTGTTGACGTAGTCTTAAAAAATCCATGCACAAGTTTGGCGTCTGCCTTAGTAATTCACGATGCTTTTTTTAATGTATTGCAGCTTATTAGATGTATAAATCGGGACCTAGTCGCGGTTATATTTATAAGTTACGTTACTATTTTGTTTAGATGTTGATTCGGTTGATTGCACCGATCGCGGTCTCAGGTGAACTGATGAGAGCTCAGACGCCTGTGTAAGTTGCGAGTCAGTGACTACCTGCACTCTGCCTTTAGTTTTGTTCGCGTACACACTGTACTCACGACAATACCATTCGTACACAGCTATGTTATGAAAGATTCTTGACCGCGATAATACGATGTGTTTAGTTGTCATATTGCAGGAGTAGGTACTTGTATTAAGAGACTACAAAATATAGTGATATAACTTAGCATAAGCTAAGTGGATAACTGATGGCGTGACATATGGTCCACTTAAGTTTTTTAGTCAGTGAGTGTAGCCCGTAGGTTAGTTTTTATATTGATGTTTTAATACACTTGAGATTTGTCCTGTTCATACCACATGGGCTTGATTTATTTAGCTCACTTTGAATCCCGCCAGGCTGACCAATTACTAGCAAAAATGTGACTTTTTAGGTGCATTAAAGGGTTGCGGAAAATGGAGGAGAACTCTGCCTAAGTGGGATTATAAAAGCTTTACAATATCTTGTATTCTTTATGATTGTTGCTTTGTAGGGCGTTCTAGTCCCAAAGTGGCTCGAAATAATTATGTAATTAACAGTACACTACAGGTGTTGGTGTGGCGTAACGTATCAAGTAATTTAATCAATGCGTCCATTTTATTTACATATGTGGTTAAGGGCCCTTATGGATATATAACCCTGTTCAGATATTTTTATTTAAAGAACATAAGTCTATTAGATATGACGAAACGCATTGCTATGAACAAAAGTACCGACGCCTTATCACCGAAAATGGTAAGAGATTATGTATTACTAAGCAGCAAACATACAAACTTTTCAGTTTTATAACGATACAATGGCATGGATACGAAGCCATAGTAGAACTTATCAGAACCTTACAAAAGTCAGAAAGATGCATTAGCATCAAGTTTTTAATTTGTTTAAAAAATACGGTCTATTTGATTGAAACGTTGTAAATTCATAGACAATTCTCTATGCATATTCAGTAATAATGATATCAAAAAGTTACTCCTACGAATTTGAAGACCTATATTCAGCATTTTTTTTATATAATATAGGGGGCAAACGAGCAGACGGCAAACAGCATTGTTACAACATAGGAATCAATTAGTTCTACAATTTGTGACTACATCAAATCCTTGTACCGAATATAAAATAATACGTAAGATATATGTTACGATACCTAAAATACAGTTGGGGCAAGAGATAAAGTCGTCATTAATTATTTGGATCTTTTATTACGTCAGAAGAGAAGTGTTTGAACCATCTGAACCACGGAACAACTGCTAACTAGCGACAACAATAAAGTGAAACAAAATGAACTTACGGAGTCGGCGGGATTCTGACAAACTGCCCCCAAGTGTCCCCGCACTAACCTAATTATCCGATAAGTTAAACCAATAAATTACGAAGGGCGAGGACTTTACTTGACTTGTACGAAGGTACACAACTATGACGTCATATGACTAGCAATACAGTTGAACATACTTTCTAAAATTATTTTTAAGTTTTAATTGGAATTCCTTGACTTTGAAACGGTGAGCTACTTACTTTGAAACTGTGTATCGTTCTACAGATTTTGGTGTATATCTAACATTAAATAAAATGAGCAAAGAGCATCAAAATAGTACTAAATGAGTTATAATATTACAATAGTGTGTACATAGTACTATACAATTTTCGGCCTTATCTCACTCGGACATAAGAAGTATTTGCCTTTGACCAATATTATTTGTGTAGTAATTTATTGGCCTTACATGCAGTATTAAATTACAAAATTGATCTATGCAAAAAACCTTGATTTTAATCGTTAAGAGATCTTGCTATTGAACTAGGACAGCATAGTCTGCATTCCTGAGTAGGTACAATCACACAAAATGCAACTAAAGTTAGCAAAATAAGTTTATCCCACGTTTCTGAAGTTTGATCAATATTTTGTACAAGGTGGGATTGTCTTAGTTGTATTAACTTATCGCCCCGTCTCCAACTCGGGGACGATCTGCTAAATTTATTGGAACAACGCATCCCCTCTATATCCAACAAAAACTTCTTATTTGTTACTACAACTAGGGCTGCTAATATTACATCGCTGCAATTAAAGTTTATATTAGTTGATATTAATATGAACGTTAAGGGACCAGTGTAACAGACGGAAAATTCTCAACAGTACCTTTTGATCCTATAGGCAATCTAGTTCAGTTGAATTCCTGATAAGGGCCATACCACAGGAGCTACTGGTTCACTGCAAAACAGTTCTGTTCACTTTTCCATTTTAGTAATTTAAGACAATCACAAATACACTATGAAAAATTTATGAAAATAAATAAATTATAATAATATAGTATGAATATTCATTGTCAAGAATATATATATTTTAGAAACCTAATTATTCTTCATCTTATTTGTTTTCGGTCAATTCAGATTGGATACATTGCTGCGAAATAGATGAATAAATGAAACGGCCGTGTTTTAATAGAAGTAAAACAATTGCCCTTACATAATATTAAACGTAATTGGTCCCATTACTTATTTGATTTTATTTCCGCGGGCTTTTGAAAATGTCGCTGCTTACGACTTTTTAACACGCGTTTATTAGGTTACTTCTGACAAATTATGTAAACTATTCTCCGAGGACAAATTTACCTATTTTTACACATCGTATCAAAATATAGTTCGGATGACAATACTGTAATATGGCACCTTGAAGCTAACCTGATGATGGAGCCAGGAGATGGATAGTGAAACCTGTGACATGGTACTGATAAACCCCTCGAGTTTGGGATCATATAATTCGTTTTGACGTGTCCAACAAATTGGGCTTGGTAACATTGGTCTGATGATGAAGCCGGAAGGTGGATAGTATCACTAGTCTTACTTTTTCATTCAATTCGCCATTAAAGCGTGTTTTCATAATCATAATAACAAAATATAACATTATATTTTGGACTTGAAAAATTTTATGTGGGAGTATTTTTAAAACTGTAAAGTTAGGTTTATTTTTCGGAAAAACAGGCAACAATCTTCGAGGATCTATTAGCGAGATGGATGAACTTTCTACATACATGTTTGTATGTAGGGAACACTCGGCGCGCGAGTTAGACTAGCACTTACTATAACGTTTACACTTGTCCGTTCGTTTTTGAGTCTTCGCTAATTATGTATTCTGTCTATCATAATCATGAAGAACAATTAAAACACGCCAATTTACATATACTTTCCTACCCAATTAAAGAAAAATATAAAGATTTAGTTTAAAGATAAAGATTGAAAAGTAAATATTTATATCAATTCCCGACTAATAAAATATGAATCTCAAAGTAGCACCTGCAGTAAGTAACAAAAATGCTGAATACAATTTCAGTCTGCATAATGCAAAAGACGCAAGTTTTCCTCAAGGCACGTACGTTGCTGTCGGGTGGGCGGACCCTAGCGGAACATAAAAACTACCTTCCGTTACTGGTCTACGAACTACACCTAAACGTTCATGTCTAACAGATAAAACGTGCTGTTAAAACTTTCTGTCTACTAGTACTGATTAAATTTAAGATTTTTGCAATGAGTTCCTTGGTAGAGGCAGCTATGATGTTAGAAATTTCTGTCTGTATTGATAGGTGCGGGTCGGACAGAGCTTGGTTTTGAGGATTACTTTATGCTGAGATTTACATCGTTAACTATCACGTAAATATTTCTATCTTTACATAGTATAAAACCAAGTCGCTTACGCCGTTTGTAAACTTAAATCTTTTAAACTATGCAACGGATTTTATATACACACATTATATACAATAGCGTGATACAAGAGGAAGGTTTATACGTATAGTTTAATCTTGTTTTGTGTTAATTTGTATAATCATGTGACGATAATTTATTATTTTATTAGCCGCATTAGCCGCCGCATGATCGTAACTATCCTTGACCATATCCTTTCAGTAATCACTCATATAATTAACTTTTCCCTCGACTCTGGAACCTTCCCCTCTCTCTGGCGTAAGGCTTATATCATCCCTTTGCCTAAAAATAATGACCCTTCTCGTCCTGAACACTTTCGACCTATTTCTATTCTTCCCTTTCTATCTAAGGGGCTCGAGGCCTGTGTGCACAAGCAACTATCACAGTTTGTATACCGACATAAACTTCTAAGTCCGCTGCAATCTGGCTTCAGGCCCAGTCATAGCACAGCTATTGTTCTTCTTAAAGTGACTGGCGATATTAGGAAGGGCATGGAAGACACCAAGGTGACAGTACTAGCCTTGGTTGACTTTTCGAATGCCTTCAATACTGTCAGTCATGATGTCTTGCTATCCATTCTTTCATATCTTATGATCTCTTCAGAGGCACTGGATTGGTTCTCTACCTATCTTCAGGGGCGACAGCAGTGTGTTCGCATTGATGACTTGTCGTCGAGTTGGTGTGATCTCTACGCTGGCGTCCCTCAAGGCGGAATATTATCTCCACTATTATTTTCAATATTTATCAATCTCATTACTCAACACCTTCAATGTGCGTATCACCTGTATGCCGATGACTTGCAGCTGTATGCTCAAGCAAGGGTTGAAGACATATCACAAGCCATTGCCGAAGTCAACAAAGACTTAGAATTTATAAAAGCTGGTCGTCAAGGTTTGGCTTATCTGTGAACCCTACTAAATGTCAGGCGATTGTCGTAGGGAGCAAACATATGATAAGCAGGTTGGATACTACGTCAATTTCATCAGTTGTCTTCAATGGTTCAATTATACCTCTAAGTCCAGTGGTCAAGGACCTGGGTTTACTCATTGACTCGACTCTTGACTGGCGAGCTCAAGTTACTCACGTGAGTCAAAAGGTCACTGGTACCCTGCGAACACTATATCGTCTTAAGAATTTCCTGCCCCCTAAAACAAAAACTACGCTCATGCAGTCCCTAATTATGCCTATTATAGACTATGGTGATGTGTGTTATTTTGACCTGAATGCAGACCTTCTCAATAAATTAGATCGTCTTCTCAATAACTGCATTCGATTCATTTTCAATCTTCGCAAGTATGACCATGTGTCTGCTTTACGTTCCTAATTAAAATGGCTACCTATTCGCCAGCGCCGTAATCTGCGAGCATTGACTTCTCTTTTTTCTTTTCTCAACTCTCCAGCTTCGCCTTCCTATCTAGCTCCCTATTTCCGCTTCTTGTCCTCTAATCATAACAGAAATCTTCGTTCAGAAAATAATCTGCTTCTCTTATGTCCCTCCCACAACTCCGACTTCGTAAACTCGTCTTTCTACGTTCAATCAGTTCTCCTCTGGAATGCACTCCCTCTTGAAATCAGGATGGCCACAAACCGTCTTATATTTAAAAAGAAAGTTCGTGATCTCCTTCACAATGAGATGACTGAATGAGTTGGACGCTAGTTACTCGACTCTGTATTTCGGTATTCATAGTGTATGAATATAATGTAAGTATTTATATGGATATGTGTATATATGATTTAAATATATATTATTATTTTGTTATATTTTTTTATGTAAGTAATAGTGAGTACTTCTGTTTATGTACTGTGTGTAACTTGTATTGATTTTATAGATAGAATGGATGTGATTTCTGTGCACCTACCTTATAAGATTTCTCCACCACCCCAAGGTTGGCTGGTAGAGAATGCCATCGGCATTAAGTCCGCCTTTGTACATATTGTGCATAAAGATTTAAATAAATAAATAAATAAATAATTGTTCACCTCACACAAAGATATAATTACACTACAGTAAAGTCAAATGTTTGTAGACATACATAGTATACATACATCGTTCTCAATTAACATATTGTTTTATTAATTAAATATTAAGTTGGCGAAAGATTGTGGGGATGGATGGATGTTTGTTACTCTTTCACGCAAAACTGAACGGATCAGGATTAAATTTAGCACAGGACTAGTTTATAGTCTGGAAAGCACATGGCTCCTTTTTTCCAGGAAAAATGTACGGTTCCCGTGGGATAGATTTCACAAATTTTCACGCGAACGAAGTCGAGTGCAGCTAGTGTCATATAATAAAACTAAATACATTGATTTCATTTTGTTTAGTTATTCTCGTATTCGCTGTAAAAGGCAGTAGGTAAAGATACGTAAATAAACTTTTTCGTAAAAAGACAAGATGACTGTGTTTCGTCCAGATAAGTGCGTAGTGAAGAGTATAAATACTGTTTTCAACTATTTACAGAAAGCATTACTATTATCAAAATGAACCCCTTTCGTGTCACAAAACCGAAAACAAATGGTGCCATTAGAGAAAATAATATATATACCGTCGGTCCCATGTGCATCAGCGTCAAGTTTGTAATTAGATAACAATCGAGCTATTCGTTCGTGTTTGATTCCACTAACGATCGCAGTGTTTAATATGAACATCAATACTATGAACAATTACTACAAACGAACGACGTTCCAACATTACATTAGAGCATATGTGCAGTTAACACGAAGAGTGATCGGTCAGAGTAGATAATGCTTAAAAATGCGAGTTACTTATAATGACAAGCCCAAGACGATCTAAAAAAAGTGGTGCTCAGTGTGCCGTTCAGGTCCTAGACTGGGATTCACCATCTGATGAAACTGGAACTGTGAAAAGAAGAAGATCATCTTGTCCTGAGAATTCGGGCAAACACGAAACTATAGCACACGATTCCATATTTGAGGTACAGACACCGTCGGACTCTGGCAGTGGAACTTCAAGGAGTATAGACGATACTGATAAATCTGATTCTCTGATCGAAGTGGAAGAAAGAATATCCTACATAATCAATGAAAACAGATCTTCCAAAAGTAATTCCGAGTCAAGTGACGTAGATATCATAATAGATACTATATTGAATAATCCTAGCGAAGACATTTTTGAAACTATACACAATGAACCACACTTATGTGATCGTAGCAAAACTTATATCAAACCAGAATCAAAATCTATTAACAAAAAAGCAGATGTTGCTCTTGATGATGTCATCAACGATAAAAAGGTCAAGGGTCGACTTAGAACTCAAACACCTATAAAAAAAATAAACAAAGCTTTTGAAATAAGTAAAAGTGGTTCTAAGTTAACCAAAGAGCCGGCAAAAATACATGACAAAGCAAGTGTGTTACCAGTGTATAAAAGTACAGTGCAAGGTAGCAGTATAGATTTAAATTCAAGTCAAAAGAAAAGAACTGCTTCTAAATTAAGGTTACCGTTTCCTCCAACTAAAACAATGGATAAACCAAAGATAAATTTCTTTCATAACAAAACTAATTTACAAGATAGCAAACCATCACCTTTATTGTCATCACCAGTAAGAAGAACAATTTCTAATGAATACGTCCGTCTAAAGTTTACTAATGACACAGTGATTAGGCGGACAATTGACGGTAAGTCAGTACCTAAGATTACACCAAAAATACAATCGATTATACCAGAAAGCCCTGTAGATAGTGAGGATCCTTTTTTAAATTTGAGTCCAAATAAAAAGTACACAGTTACAGTGAACAATAAAGTGAGATGTGATAAAGACAATTACGTCATTTTCGATCCTAAAACGGGTTTCACTCCAGAAGCGCCAAAGAGTTCGCGGATGCCACTAAAATCTCCAAGTGGTGAAAAGTCTCGAATTCCTTTAAAATCTCCGGTCGGAGAAAACTCCGGCTTAGTGCGTAAATCGGCTAATGTCAGTGATACAGATAGTGGTATTTTATCTCCAAATTCTCCAGTTGAGACAAGTGAAAGGGGATCTACGTATTATGTAAACGCAGCAGCATTTAGTGAGGCAGCGAAAAAATGTGGAAACGAGATCGACATCACTATTCTCGATCCTGGATTAGCGAGAAAGGCTGCGGAGCAAATTCAGGTGAGTTTAGTATAATTTTCTCATTACAATTTAATTGGTTCCTTAATAGTTCTCAAACCGATGAAATGCCTGGTATTACCAAAATTGAAAAATTCACATCAATATTTCTCACAGTAAAAGAACGTAGAAATAACTCGCTGCGAACGGTATTTTTTTATGGCAACAGTTTACAGCATTACCCAGTCTGTTCTCTTTTTTTGACTACCGCATTTGTTGATAAATACAGTCGTTGTTTTGCAAACTTCGTTTTCGTGTTAATTAATCATTTTGCTACGAACTGTTAATTAATGAATGAAGATGTGCTATGTTCTATTATTTCTAAAAGTTCTATAAAATTGTTTACTAACACATTTCACACTAGATAGAATTCTTACATTTCTTATACATTAGCTGAGAACGAAAATAAAATATTGATGTGCGGAGAGATATGAAGACCTTGATCGTATACGTAGTTACTTACATAATATATCTACTAGTTCTGTAACAATTTACGCTAGGGGGTCAGTTTTTGGGGTTATTTTGTTTTTCATTTTAAAGCAGATGAAACGAACAACAGAAAGAAGAACAATGGCGCAATGCATCTAATTATTCACTTTAAAACTATCTAGGCAAGTAATTTGTGTTAGGTATTTATTTCCTGGATGATCGTTGTAGTGACACACATTCTTGGTATATTTTTCAAATCTCACTCTTGCTGGCAAAAAGTACAGTGCCATCTATCGTAGAATAGTTAAAATAATTAATACGGAACATAACTATATTACACACTAATACAATTTTCTTTTATAAAATTTATTTAGTCTAAAATCAAGTCTTACGAATAAAATCTACTTTATGTAAAACCCACATAGATAGCATTTCAATAACTTGAGTAAATCGTTCTAAGAAATATGTTGCTGTTGGGTTTACTTAACTATAGGCTTTAGTAGTTTAGCTATTCGCTCATAGATGGCGCTTTTTTCAAAACAAATGGAAGTGTGACTTGCTATCCTTTTCATTTATTTGCATTACTTGTTGTGTTGTGTATGTAAACGTTCTTTACTGACGCGCTATTCGAAAGCAACCGTGCAGTTAATTTTCAAATGGGTCCATTTAGTGAAAATAATGAACGGAGTGGCGGTGTATGCCTGGGGCTGACTTTGTATTCGGTGTAGTTTGTGGAACATAAACCTATGTAGGTACGATTTTGTACGGGTAGGTAATTACTGTCTCACCAGCATTGTCCACTGCCTGCTCTTTATTATTTGCGTTTGTAGATGTGCGGCGATAGATGTTATCGTCAATGTTATTTTTCGATCGCCCTTTGTATTCAATGTCAAGGGAGAGCTGTTATGTGCAATGAGTCTTGAGATGACTATACATTTGCAGAAAGCTCCTATAGCGAAATCAGTGGATTTTATCTTGTGCAGAGGATTTTATTTACATTTACTTGTGTTTATCCTGATTACATGAATTAGGTAGGCAAGCCAGTGATTTCGCTATAGGAGCTTTCTGCAAATGTATAGTCATCTCAAGACTCATCGTAGACCTGAACTGTAAAAATATTTTCATAATTTTTAGGCGTACCGGAACAAACTTTATTCGTAGGAGAGCCATGCTTCGGCACGTATGGGCCGGCTCGACCGGAGTGATACGACGGCCTCACAGAAAGCCGGCAGTACAGGCCCTAACCCTTACCCCTTTGCTAATTCACCTGATCATCCAGAAATTCCTTTATCTTATTTCTAAAAGTTTACATATAAAGTGTGCAAGTTACTGTGTTCACTTCGAAAATGCCAACAATGCGCGAGGTTAAGTAGTCTCGCGTATTGTAGGTACCTATGTGTTTACAACAATAAATAATATGAAAGTAAGCGTTGACCGTAGTCGGCATGCGTACGTATGTTGCTAATCTGGTAAACACTTTTAATGCCAGTTTTTAAGGAGTCTATATTTTAGTAATTTGGGAAAATCACGGCAAAAAGATCATTCAAGTAACACACATGTAACCTCTCTTGTTTTAAATTGTGAAGGTCTACCGAGGTCTAAGGTGGAGACCGATGGTTAAAATAAAAGTAGTCACTGGCATCATATCGCATAATTTCAGAGGATACAAGCCATTGTACAGACAGTACTTAAACAGAGTTTTATGAACCAATGTTCTAATTGTAGGTAGATATCGCGTCTCAAACGGTCAAATCTAGCAGCATATTTTTAGATTTTGTAGCCACGTTGTAGCTACCTAAAGAAAGGAGCAACTAATATAGTTACAAAGAATAAGAAAATTAAGTAGATTTATTTATCATATACTTTAGCACTGGGTTTTATATTTTTTTAAGTTAAAACTTCTTTAGGTACGTTGGGCACTTTTGGTATGCGAAAAAAGCACTGAACTCGCGTGACCGTCACACTCAGATACGTATAGGTGTTGGTAAAATTTTAGGAGCGTTATGTGTAGCTGACAAATAGTTCATTTAGCTTAAAAAAATTTAATAAATGTTTTCTTCGGTAAAGCTTTTTCCTAACGTAGCTGCACATTTCTGAACAACACATTGTGAATTTTCATATCAATTTCAATGATTTTGTTTTTTTTTTTTTATGCAGAAATTTTCAGAAAAATATGCACATTCCATCGATATCCTTGGTATTCAATACCTATAGTCGAATTCACGCCAGCTCTCTCTCACACGAAATATTAGCTTTATCAATCAATTTTCAAGTTTAATGTTTCAGTTTCAAAATAACATTTTTGTATTAAAAATTTCACGAATTTTCAAAAAATTGTTAACGCTTTACCTTATTTACGGGGTCTACTATACCACTCTAAAATATGACCACACCTTTCTGTAACACCTTGTATAGACGTGTGTGTGTTTTCACTTCTGACGTGCAGCTATTTTAGGTAGATTTCGAAGAAAAGTCTACCTATTGGTTTTCTACCAGTTGTCGAGTTTTCCAAAAATTTCTTCACGGGAGGTCTAGTTATGATCCCTAGACCCCAAAACAACCGCCAGTTAAAAAGTTTACATATATATTTTATCTCAATTTTACCGGCACGATAGAGGTCGCAATTATGCACCAATTGCTTTCAAACTTGGACGACAAATCAACAGGGCAAAAATGAAGATGAAGTACGTGAATGGGGGATATTCCCCCAAAGGGGGGGGGGGGACTGGGGGTAGATTTTCAAAAAAAATAAAAAAAACACGAAATCTACCTCTGCCTGCTGCGGGCCCGGTTTTTTTTTATGGTGAGGGGATTTCACTGCATTAAAACTGCATGACATGTGTACCATTACGTCTATTCTATCTGAATCCCTTTTCTGCTATTAACATGCGGTTTAATATTTGCCCAACATAGGAATGGGATCGATTATAGCAGACCTATTACCAATCTGATATTGCAGTATCCGCTTCATATCTTTATTACTGGGCAGAGTTCCAGTTTATAATCGTATTGTATCGGGAAGGTTCGGTAACTGCATTCAGTAAACCCATTTTGTTATGGGCTAGTGAAATATGTATATACGATTATTTCTAATAATAGGTACCGAGGTATACAGTAACCACACTCAATGTAAACAGTTCAAGTTGGTTACCGCTTCAGTCATACAGAGCTGGACGTTTCATCTGGTGCATTAACTACCTCCCAGATAGGCCCTTAATTATGAAATACCTTACCCATCTCTACACACCAAAAATGTTCTAGATTTATATTAGGTAAGATATTGTTTGTTCATCAACTGACAACGCGTTGTACAGAAATAATTTGTGTATGTAACTTACATCTGAATTAATCAATTATCTGAGAAGTTATGTATTGCAAACTATTATCAATCTACTTTCACCATTTGCTTTTAGTATGTTGTAATATTTTTAACCGACTTCCAAAAATAAGGAGGTTCTCAATTCGTCGGAATCTTTTTTTTTTAATGTATGTTCACCGATTACCCGAAGACGCCTGAACCAATTTTGAAAATTCTTTTTTTGTTTCAAAGGGTATACTTCCCAGGTGGTCCTATTTAAATTTTATCGAAATCAGTCGAGCGTCTTAAAAACCAACAAATATCTAAAATTGTATACATCGGTGATGTTTTCGTTTGCTCCGAAACATGAAACATCGCTGTCTCATTGGAGCAGTGCGTTTCGTTGGCCTACCCATATTATATTTAAACAAAATACATATCTACTTTCCACTAAAAAGCACATTGAAGTCGGTGATGATTTAAAAAAAATATAATTATGTAATAATATTTAATTCGCTATAAAGCATTAGTTAATGTTATTCCAATTTGTACTAATTTCCACAGTATACTATTTAAATTTGCACGTTATAACAAGTAAATGATGACTCAAATAGATATAGCCTTATAGTGATGTGATAATAACCCGGTAAGAAAAACCTTTACTTTTTTAAAACACAACTCCCACATTAGGAATATTCCTGTGTCGCGGGGGGCTTCACAAACATACTCAAACTCAAACAACAAACAACAGACACACGGACACCCAGACTCGGGACAACTATTTGTGGATCACACAATTTTTGTCCCGTGTGGGTCTTGAACCCACAACACTCGACGCGGCGTAGTGGCGAGGTGACCTCTTAAACCATTGCGCCATCCGTGCAGTCGTATTACTTTATTAACAACTGCAATATTTATAAGCGATCGATGTATAACATTTTACGTTTTTGATAACGATTGCTAAGTTTTTATTATAACCTAAAATTGCTGTTTAAAAAAAAACTGTCAGTTTTGTTGTCTGTTTTCTGATATCCCTATGTCATTTGATATGCCAGAGCTACATAATAATGTTTAAAAAGGTAGGTATGTTTTATATAAACATAATACGCTCTTGGTGTTGCTCAATGTATAAATTTTGTCTCCTATTATTCTTGAAACTGAAAAGAAAAAAATTAATTTAAGCTTTACTATACCTTATTCTTTATTATATTTTCACTATTATTTGATGACGGGTTGATAACACTACTCGCGTGTCATCAACCCGTATTACCAACCTGCTTTTTGGTCATACTTTTTCACCAAAGAAGCAACTTTCAATAAAGGATTTGCCTACTCATTGAAAATAATGATAATATTCAGAGGCATATTACACAACGCTTTCTTATCATATATAGTACTTGTACTAGGGTTTCTAGAAGAACAACATGTTGTTACTAATTATAAACGCAACTTCCGTCGAAAAACTCAAAACCAAAACTCTGTCTGTGTTTAGCTTTGTCACGACTAAACCTCAAAGCCAGATTGGCCAAATTATTCACAGAAGTAGCCATTAACCTAGAACTCATGAGCCACATTTGCGTCTGCTTATAACCTCTCTTATGCAAATGTTCATTCACTATTTTAAGAAAATCATCGTAAACGTCAAGAACAGAAGTAAGAAAAGAAAACGTCAAGAACCAATGCACATAAACATAAGAAGTGATGAGCTGGATATTAACTTTAACATTACAATATTTTTTTAGTAATGTCTAGCCACCTGCGCTGCTTTGTTTTAATAAGCACATTGATGGAGGTCAGTGCAACAATTAGGTGCTAACCATGCATATTTGGTCATGTTGCTAACCATTATAAACTGTAGACTTTCAACCTGTAATTAGGACCGTTACAGTTTGAAATTAGCTAGTGCACTCGTGGTCTTATTTGTAATTTAATACGCAATCGCTAGTCAAATCGCATTCGATACATCGCGACTTGTGAGAATCCCCTCCCTGATTACAAACACCTCATGTCTGGAATATATAAACATTTGATGTCTAGTTTTGCATTGTGCGCAGCCTTAAGAACTGTGTGAGTTGCACGAACCCACACAGTTCTTAAGGCTGCGTGTGCCATTCTATGGAATTTCATTTAGCTAGTGACCTCCGAGACGCATTGATATGGATGAAACTATACATGAATTGTATTGCTGTGCTCTGCCAAACTGCGTGTTCATATGACAATTATTCTGATACGAAATATTCAACTATTTAGTTATACACAAAAGTGTCAAAAAAGTGTAAGTAGTGAACACCGGGTTTACCATATATGTCTTACCTTACCATATGAAAATAGTTTTCTCGGTTTTCGTAATGTCGTGTCTACAACATTTTTTTATTTAACAAGTCATTGTTATAAATTAAATTCGGCCCTAGGTCCTCGATATTTCTTAAACTTTTAAGAATGAAATTTTATTTGAATCTATCCAATATTGTTTTAAATACCTATTTAATGTAAGAAACATTTCGGGAATAACATGTACAGAGTCGCCTTCGACTATGGTTGAAAATTCCAAGGTTAGATATATTTTTATATAAACATATATTTTTAAAATTTAAATTTAAATAAAATTTATGCGTTTTTAGATAACGTTGCCTTTCTAATTAGTAGCAACATGTTTTTCCGTGTTCAATAACCCATAGTAGATATAACTTATAAGTTCCTCGTATCTGATCTATCTAATACCTTTAAATGAGCACTTCTTGTATGTATGTAGGTATATATATAACCTGAACCTCGGAAACGGCTACAACGATTTTCATGAAATTTAGTATACAGATACAGTTTTGCATTTTAAGTTCAACTGCATAGTTGTACTTCATAAAAAAAAAGTTGATTTTACAAAAAAGCTACCGAGCAAAGCTCGGTTTCCCAGGTACTGAAGATATTACGCGATAACTTCAATACAAGTATTGGAAAAAATTTACTATAGAAAATGTCTAATTCCTTCAGTTTGCAATTATTTCTTACGCCATCTGTCTTGATCTTGAGATTTAGCATTTAGCACAAAGCAAACGCCAATATAGTTAACTGGATTGGCGTTGTTAGTTTAATATTTAAACTAACAACTATATTGTCCGTACGTTGGCGTCGACATGTTATTTTCAAAATTATCTTTTATAAATGATTCTAATCTAGTCCAAGTCGTAATAAGTCTAATAGGGCAACGTGGGGCAACGCAAACACTCGTATACTCGAGAAGCGAGCCCCTCCAAGTGTGCTTCCCATAATCGAGTAAACCCTCTTGCGCTTACAGCCCCTGAAAATATACCTTCACTCATTTTCTGGAGCAAGCGTGTTTCGGCAAAGAGTTATAATTGCCAAGTTAATTTAAGGAGTTTACGTTGAGTTGTTTTTGCATAATATTTGTGTGCAAAATGTGAAATAGGAATTTATAGTAAAGGTTAAAATTTTCAGACGCGAATTCTACTCAGTGCACTTATAATCGTAAAGGACCTAACTAATGTATATATTAAAAATTGCATAGTGGTAGATGTTAAGTAAAACTAGGATATGTTGATTAGAGATGAAACGAATAGTTGTTTATCGGACGGATATCCGGTATCCGGACAACCTGGAGGCTGCATAGCCAGCTATCTGGCCTATCAGTTACTGATTTACCACGTATGAGGGCCTTCGTGTAAGCTGAGTTAGAAAGTAATTTTAACTCCTAAGTTAATATAACTACTCGCCGCAATATTTGAGACTAATACTTACGAAGTAACTATTATCTTATCTGTGCTAATACTAGCTTGACAGACGCTTCTATTAGAATTTATAAAATTGTTTGGTGACGAGTCCTCCAGTAGCAGTTATTCTTCAACACTGATTAATAAAAGTAGAGATGAGCAGACATGGTCAGATGTATCTTGAACAACTTACAACACGTTCTGCGATTGCACTAAAATGTACCAAATGAAAACAACAGGTATCATCAGTCTGACAATCAAGAAACAAAACAATTTCATTTGAAATTGTGTCTGCCAACCGCTTGCTTCTATTATATTTATTGTAATATCGTTGTCGTTGTATCGTGTTGTTATGTTATTCATATTACAACACAAAATTAAGACAATTTCTTGCGATTATTTGCTGACTTTAAGAACTGCCTACTTCACTAGCAACTTGCATATTCCTTTAAAACCTTAAAGAACAAATTCTGCTTAGTTTAAGTGTAGATAACGGTCGCAGAATATAATCATAATATTAAAATTGTCACTTTTTACTGATTGCTGGCCTCTTAATTAAAACAAAGTTTTGGTTTTATACCAAGTTGCCCTTGGTATAAAACCAAAACTACAAAAGAGTTGTAATGCACAGGATAGGATAGCGTCGAGCGAATAATAACAAGTTTAATATGCATAAATAAAACTTTAAAGTTAATATTCGGTGTAAATTTACCAGAATCGAGCGAGTGATAAAGGCTTGTAAAGCTTGCAGTTGTAAGACTGAAATCAAAGTGAGGCCGCGGGGTACGCGTTGAGCACCCGTATTCCGCTCACGCGCGGGGACTCTAACCTAATTACTGCCACCACAGAACTATAAAGGAATAGAGAGAAGAAAAGACTAAGTCTAAAGGTACTTTCCACTAGTATCACGACGTGATGACAGGAAGATGTAAACTAAATGTCAAAGTTGATTGATAGTTTAGGGAAGAAATTGTTATGTCTGTAAAGTTAATGAGCCTATCAATATTTTTCAATAACAAAACAAGTAAATAAATTAATGTGGGTCTCTCACATGGCCGAGACTAACAAATGAGTTTTTATTTAATACTAGCAGTGCCCGTGCGACCTCGCTCGCGTGTGCATATTTATATATTTTGCGCGGAACCCTAATTGTTTTCCGAAATCAAAGTAGCCTAAATTACTCCTTATAACACTAGCCATCTGCAAGTGAAAGTCCCGTGGAAATCGGTCCACCCGTTCCGGAGATTAGCCAAAACAAACAGACAGACAGACAGACAAAAATTGTAAAAAATGTTGTTTTGGTATATGTACCGCGTGTATACATCCAAATGCATTTAGTAAAAAGCGGTTATTTTAATATTACAAACAGACACTCCAATTTTATTTATTTGTATAGATATTACAAACAAACACTCCAATTTTATTCATTTGTATAGATTATTTGTATAGATTTTACAAAATTATATTTTACTGTAATTATGTTTTTAGATATTTGTAAACATATTTTACAAATTTCAAATTACAAAAATAGTTTGTTGCCTTACACGGGTTCTATTCATTTAGTTGTTAATGGATTCATCATAGTGTTGGAAGAGAGTTTTAGCAGTAAAGAATACTATTTTGCATTTTAATAATTTAAACAAATTTACTATCGGTACGATTGCATGAATTCTACTTAACCTAGATGGTTTGTATTATAGTGCTAATTTATGAGGGCATATTACAATACTGTTGTAAGCCAAAAGTACCAGGACGTGATGTTCTTTGCCTCACTCACCTGCTATGGCAACATTGTGTTAAGTAGTAGAAGTACTTTATTTCGTAACATGTAAAGTTTCTAAACGAAGTACTAAAAAGGTTAATAACAGCATCGTACAGCTAATTATCTTATCGAATGTTAAATGTACCAATAAAGACTATGTTATCAAATTATACGACGCTGCATCAGATTTAACGTCAAGTTTCAAACTCTAAGTCTACAAATCCAAAGAACATATTTCGAAAACCATAGATACTCGAAACACATTATAAATACGTTCAATTAAAAAGCATGTTCTTGTTGCACTACAAGCACAAAATAAAAAATATTTTTACTATTAAAATAATTCGCAACAGTGTAGTTTAAAGTCCTAAATATTTGTCAATGTACAAATACGTTTAGAAAGTATTATAAGTATTATATTTATTCCAGCTAAACCAATTATAGGTCTTTTTGAATTGTCAGGAGTAGGAGTCAATCAGATTAAGTCAGTTATGCAGCTCGTTGCCTGTTCCAATACGTAGATTTTATGGAGAAGAATGGGCAAGAAACACCAAAAACCTCTTTTTTAACATGTTTTTTACAATTTTATAGTTACATTGCTTACAAGCGTATTGTCTAAGTCTAATTGATGTAATAAGTGAAATAAATGTATATGTATTTTACTAATGTTTGAACAAATAAAGATTATTATTATTAAGCGTAAATGAAATGTGAGGAAAATGTAACATATTGTTCCAAAATATAAACAGACGAGAAAATTACTACTTTACAAGTTATAGCAGTCGGGAAATGACCAGCCCCGACCAACCTCACCCGTTCATCAGCATGACGCACACGTCAGCCATCATACAGATCAACCATATTGAAGGGAGCCGAATGACCCGACACATACGCCACCATCGGCAGGACTTCTAGGTGATAGTTCCTTCCATTAGCAATTTAAAAGGACAATGGAAAGACTGGCAATAGTCTAAACCCCATGTTACACTTTTATCCTGAAAACATATTAAAAATGATTCGAGTGGGATACAACTAAAACTCCAGAGAAAAGAGCGGTTAGAAAGGTTCTGGACTGACGATCTTGGACAAGAAAGTGGAGCGTGGATCATTCTTCCACTAATCGAATAATGACATTTAAATTCGGTAGGGAGCCCTTTGATTAACGCGGCACGTTACCACCCTAGTACATGGTTGTATTAAATCGCCAAAATCTCAGGCAAGTCAACTCTTTCAAGTCAACACGCCAAAACTACTGAACCGATTGCGATGAAACGGTATGTAGATAGCTGGAGACCTGGATTAACATATAGGCTACTTTTTATCCCGATATTCCCACGGGATCGGGACTTACGCGGGTGAAACCCACGGGGCGCTGCTAGTCCTATTTACATCTATCTTATATATTTATGTATCCTATATATATATATATAAAAATACCCAATCGTTTTTGTATCGTAAAATGAAATTTTAGAAAAAAACTATTATTTAAAAAGTTTTTTGTGTTGTAGACTGATGCACCTTCTCTATGTTACAGGTAATAAACGCCCTCCGGAATATCAACTTGTAATTTGCACTGCACCAACGATCACAATTTGTATCTGTAAGTCTTTATATTAAAATTATCTGCAAATGTTACCAGTAATCACTTTCATAATTCTGTCAGTACTAGACTTTCATCGGTCTGTGGTATTTTCAAAACTCCATCCGGCCGAATCTTGGCCCCTAAAGAGGCTATTTCTCGATTGAGTGAGGGGGGCAAAATGTATCCACTAACGCAGACGCTGCCACAAAAATACGTACTAAATAATTGTGAGTTACTTACAAAAATAGCCCTTGTTTTAAAAACTATTTTTGTATCGCGGTATGTATATATATTCCAGTATTTATGGCTTCATTTATATATTGTGGTGTAACAACTATTATAAAGATTATTTTCAGTAAATCCATAAAGTAGTAGTGGGTAGTAGTAGGTACTTTGCTAATAATTACTACTATAAGCGATTGCAATAGTTTAAACCCCATGTTATACTTTGTCCCGAAAACATATTAAAAACACTTAAAAAAAACTTATACCGACTTCAAAAAGCACTAAGAAGCTGGACACTGAAAAGGGAAAAATAAATCGATATTAAACTCAATTGAAAATACTACATATATGTGACACTTTTAAAATAATAGGTAACATTTTGATAGGCACCAGGTATCTGGTGGTATCATGGTATTGGTCTATTTGCAGTTGGTGCCAAGCTAAATAGGTACTTGATAGACAGACTAGACTAAGGACTAGGGAGAGCCATGCTTCGGCATGTATGGACCGGCTCGACCGGAGTGATACCACGGCCACACAGAAAACCGGCAGTGAAGCAAAAAATGTGTAAAAATGATTATTTTTCCATTTTTAGTGTAAGGTAGATAGTACGCACGTAGCGCACCGAGTAGTTACGGTATTTAGAGCATTACTTACTGTAATGTAAACTACCGAATTGCAGTTCGTTAGATTATATTAAGTTTAGTTTCATAACCTTTAACAATCTAAATACTTTATTGAGATAAGGTGGTAAGATTTTTAGTTTGTCTAGCAACTTGCTGCACTTGATTGAATAAGTTATAAAAAACATACAAACAGCCGAACGTAAAACCTCCTTTTTTAAATCGGTTAATAACAATAACGTTCGTCACTCTAAACCTCAATCTTGCTTAATTTCAAGAAAAAACAACAAACACACTACGAGTGTCCTTAATTTCTGAGGGTTTCCTCGTTTTCCCTCAGAAATTATCATCAGATCCGGACTTGGTGACAATGGGACCACCAATGGGACTGTTGTGGGAAGCACAACCTTTCAAACAAAAAAATAATTTTTGAAATCGGTTTATAAATGACGGAAATATCGGAGAACATACATAAAAAAATACATACAGCCGAACATAGAATCTCCTCCTTTTTTTTTAGAGTCGGTAAAAAATATTCAAGTGGGATAACTAATGCTAACAGCTAGACGAACAGGACTACTTTTTTATTTGCCTTATTTACTACGCTACTAAAGTTTTTTCTGACCATTTGAATCAAAATCCAACTACGGTGTTTCAGATTTGTTGTAACTTGTATACAACAACCACTGTTGTGCATGTAGCTTTATACGAAATATAGCTTGTACAAACAAAAAAAGAAAAACTTTTTCCAAAGCCTGTAAAAATAATACATTGAATTTCATTTTTTTATGCAATTCACCACCACCATTTCAACGCATTACTGACAGTACAGAAACGCTTTAATAACAAACGCACATGAAATGGCTATTAGAAGATAATAATTATTAGATTTTAGTACCTTATTATGTATAACTGTAAAAACGAAAATTTCCTTTTTACAGTTTATGATGTTAAAACAATGTCCATTCACACTATAAGTGACTATACAGTATTAGCTAACACACAATTTGAGATGCGCGAACAGTAACGCCTTACACATTGGTCGTGATTGTCATGGGTCATTAGTAATTCAGGCATGTGTTGAATAGAAAGTGTTGATTATATTCCATTACGTTAAACTAGCGAACTGATCATCAGAATCACGACAGTCTGTACATGAATGAATTTGTTGATATAAAGAGACTTTCATATAGATGTATCTTTAAATTGAGGACCAAAGTAGGTAAAAACAATTTTTATTAGCTGACCTTACAGACGTTGTCTTGTCAAAATTTCAATAATGTGTTTTATTTTCATGAAAAAAATACTTCACGGCCCCATTTCCCGAGCAACTTTTCCATTTTTTCTTTCCATAAAAACCTTTTTCGGACTATTATCAAGAAATAAAAGAAAAAATAGGTCAAATCGGTTTAACCATCGACAAGTGATGCGCTTATTATTGCTATAGAACGATAAGGCCACCAATTGTATAAACAGCATTTTTTATTAATTTTGCTTTTTAATGTTTCTGGCGTACAATAAAGAGGTATATTATTATTATTGAGCAGCATTTCATTTATATATACATATAATATATATAGATATATTCTGTTTTCATAAAATGCATTTAATTTTCATTGTAATTGTAAATTGTAAATTCATAATGTAACTAATGGCGTACCTACTACTAATAATATTAAAGAATTATTTACATACTATGTACACAAGTGAAATCTTGTTAAACTATGTTTTTCATAAAACAAAAAAAATATTTTCAATAAATAACTTCCAAAAAATTAATTAATTCAGGTTTAATCTGAAACTAATCAACAAATGAATGATGAATAATGATGATAAACTCTAGATTAGTCACTTGAGTCCTTTGTAATATTAATAATCGATTCTTAAATAATATATTAAAATTGGGTAATATAATTTATTGGTTATACAAGTTCTTTTTTTTTTTTTTTTTCATCGTGTCGGGTTTTTTTTTCATCGTGTTTCACCCCACGGGTCATCACCTCACCGAGGGTGAAGTGGTATGTCGGACTCGAACCGACTAAAACCACACGGTGTTCCGTCACAAGTGAGTCTATTGCAGGGGACCCGGGATACCCTAGGAAGGAAGCTTCCGGGAACCCATGCAGACTATGGCCTCCTGATCAGCAGGCGACCACACTGTGCGATAGGGGCCCTACCCCCCCTCCCAGATGCGAGAGGCGCGTGCGGAACCCGCCGCGCCACCGTCTTAGGCCTGCTTCTGCTGGGGTAACGGTCAGCCCAGCCCCAGGCCAGCGCTCATCGAGGACGGAGATCATACAGCGCTCTCCGGCACCTGGTGCGTCTTCTGCGGGATGGGAGAGTGCTTGTCCTCTCCCGTTCCCGTTCCGCCGCCTCTTTGGCAAACATCACCTCCTCGCAAAACGAGGCGGCGGAATCCCACGCACTCTCACTTTGGACCATGGACTGAACCATGGTCTCTAGCGAGAGGCTACCCACACCAATAGCCGTCACGAGGTTGTACCGCTGTTGCGTCCACGCTGAGCACTCCACTAGAGTGTGGAGTGCAGTATCCTCGCGACAGCCTCCGCAGTGGTGGCATACAGACGTTGGCTCTCGGCCTATGCGACACAGGTACTTACCGAAGCAGCCGTGTCCGGTGAGCACCTGTGTCAACCGGTAGGAGAGGCTTCCATGTCGCCTCTCCAGCCAATCCTCCATGATGGGTCTTATCGCCACAATTGTGGCGTGCCCTGCGCTCGGTCACTCTAGTCGTTCTTTCCACTCGGTTTGTTAAACAAGTTCTGGATTTGTAGCTAAAACTAACTTTTTACTTTTAATCAAATCAATTAAAACTTTTTTATTTTATCGGTAGGTATATTTAAAATCAACTATTATTTTTAATCAAATTGGCAACATTTTTAGTATAGTTTTATAAGATTACTTTGCTGAGACCCATCTACTGATTCTAACACATTTTCCATAAATATACCAAGAATGTCGGATACAATTTAGCATTGTCAAACTTTCACCTACCATTTGTCATGTTTTGCACCTAAGTTGGCTGCGTATAAAGTCAATGGTGCATATGCATATTGCTACAGAGAATAATTAGGTCGTCAGTTAAAAAAATAACAGTTTTTTCCCCACCGCTTCACATGTGTTATTTTCACCGTGTTTGCTTAATAACATTACTTTAGAACCCACACTATAAAATTGCAAACATGGCATAACTTTTAATTACCTTTTCAAACTCTAAACAAGATTTAAAAAAAAAGGTAGTTTAGCTAAATAATTTTGCAAGCATCAATTTAATGAACAAACAAAGGTGCAAACGAAATAGCTAGGCACTAAATAAAAACATCAGTGCGTACTTAGGGCTAGTAAAAAATATAGTCGGAAGTTCAGCTTCATATATCAGTCGAGGCGGTCGTAAATATTGTAAGCATCCCGTACGCATCGCGGTCGCTCATATGTCGCTGTCGCGAGGAAGTAACAGTCATATTTGTACATCACTAGGCAATTGATTTATTAAAGCATCGTAAAGAGTAGCAAAGGTAATGGATAAAGTTCTGGTAAAAATGTGCCTGAACAACATGAGATGATAAAATATGTTTCTGAACTTCAAATGAGGGTTGACATTTTCATCCGATCAGATAAAAGTTTTTATTTTTATAAAAGGATTTTTTACCTTTAAGTTCATATAGTAAGCAAAGGTTCTGCCTTTATAACTTATTATTTGCTTAGAAATATGGTAATAAAATCTCGAAATTTTTGAAATGATAATTACAAGTAATAAATTCTGGAGATGTTGTTAGGATTTTAGACGTAACGGGGGTTTGTATTACATGTCAGTCAAGTTCTATGTACTTCATATTATGTTCTATGTAATACGGTCATTAGACCGTAATGTTAAGCTACCTACTAAGTTTACTACCTAGGTTTTACCCAGTTTATTATACATATATACAGTTATATGTTGTTATTTCACCAGATATTGGAATATTTAAGAAACTCATTTCTTAAATAGTTTCTTCATAAAAAATAAAAAATAATTCACTAGTTAAGAAAAACGGGTGACTTACCGTAGTTTGATGATTATTTAATCTACTTCAAACTCTCTCTTTCCACTCTTTATATTTACTATTCTTACAATATTAGCTTAAAATATGTATGTACATAGCGAAATTATAAAGTTGTTACAAAGATGCGGTCAAATATTAGGAGCTTTGTGTGTGGGCGAAAAACAATTGCTCTAGTACCTATTATGTATTCTAAAATTAACGCGAAATTAAGTACGTGAGGGCGCTAATTCCCTAATACATCATTATATATCATGGGACGCGAAAGTTCAAACGTTATATAGTATAGTTGTTTAGCTTGAAAAAAAAAAATTTTTTGGAATAAACTTTTTTTTTAACCTTTTGAAATTATTTTTCTTCGGAAAATGCTTTTCCTGGTGTACGCTTATTTCTAACATTACTATGAAATTGTCATGTCAATTTCAACGATTTTGTTATTTACTTCTTTATGCAGATATTATTTTTTTTTGCGTTTTACTTTTTGGTTTTATTACTCTACGGCTCTAAAATACGACCAAACCCTTGTGTAACATCCTGTCTATACAGTGGAAGACTCTGTATATAAGACATTTCAGGTTTGTAACTTGTAAATTGGGCAAGGGTTCATAACAGAGTTGTTTACTAGCGCTATAAATTATACCCACATCCTAATAAGCCTATACTAAATTGGGAAGCAGACGGTACTTTTAATTATTATGTACCTATCACTCTGCCGGTCTATTTATAAATGAAAATAATATAATCGTTTAAGAGTCTAAGTCTAATATGTGGAACGACATCAGACTTCCGCGAATCATATTCTTTTTTGAGTAGATGAATTTGTTCTATGACTACAATAACTAGGTGTAGAACATTAGTAATATTTGTTATTGTGTACTAAGTTCAGAAACTTCTTATTTAGAAGGCTATATACATATTGTCCAAATTAATTCCTAAGATTAACTTAAAATCTAAATTTGTTAGTTTTATAAATTAAGACACATATTTGAAGATTTCGTATGACAAAACCTCTTTTGTCTACTATCAGGATATAAACTTAATAAAGTATTTAAAAAATTACGTAAAAGTAACGCCATCGGTAATTTGTAACGCTACCCGGTCATTAATCTTTAGGACGAAATTAGATAAGTGCTCGTAACGTACTACATCTTGTGGCAGGTTAATAAAGTATGAGTTTGTGCAGTCGCACCCACAGCCCCCCGTGAATATGTAAAGCAGGATGCATTATTAAGCACTACCCTTCAAGATTACACTCGACGAGTCACTTTAGGCTCCTTTGTAGACGCTCTTACATCTTAAGAAGGTATTGGACGAACTCACGCGAACGAAAAGATTTTGTTACTTTAGACTACTATTTTGCTTGTTTTTTTGGTAGTTGACAAGTACCTTAGTAATATTTTTATAATAAATAGAAGCATCGCGTATTTTTCTTTTGTATTTATATTAATTTATAAGGCTTATAAATATGTAAATCTAGCTTATACCTGTACTTTGCTTAACTAAACTTTAGTGTATTGACACAAGTTATATTTATTTACCTTGTTACCTTGTAGTTAAAGAAGTACTATTCTAAGTATGCTGCTGGAAACAACGCCGCCACAATCATCCATTTCTAAAGTTAAAGCTTATTTGTTCGTTCCTAACAAAAGAAAGAGAAGGGCTTGATGCAGAAGACGATGCTTCTATGGTCGTGCTCCGTACGGAGTAAAGTTTTGTTATTGGTGTCTTGACTTGGTCTGTACCCGTTGCCAGTGCATTTCTTTAATATTAACAATTACCTGAATATATGAATAAAAATATTATTAATATGATATGGTTTTTTTTAGTTAAGAGTTTGCATGGGATTCTTAAATGCTGACGTTAGGGTATTTACTCAGAAAAAAAAATAATTATAATATTACATAGCGTTAAGGGGATGTACGTAAGGCGCTACATAAGTTTTGTGGTATGCGAACTAGATATCATAATTTTGTGATTTGAAGTCACATCCATAAACTCTAGTAATATTAAAAAAAAATCAAATTAGGAGGCAAGGAATCGTTCTTCGTCCGAAACTTGTCCATCTCTAAGGACCATAGAACGGTGGTATAATTAAGTGCAACAACTGTTCATCGGTTCTTTACGACCATTTGAAAGTACTGAAACTTTGTTTACTCTGGGTACCGCACTTGATGACTGATGCGCTGAGGGAGCAGCGGGTGACTTGGTTTCGTGATATGTTTAAAAAAAAATTAAGTCAGGCGATCTAACTAGGTGAACTCCATTGTTACATATGGCGAAACCTAGCTGTATTATTTCGACGTTCCTACTGAATCCTAGAGTAAAGTGTGGGTGTTTGCAGATGAACACCGCCAACGTCTGTGAAAATCGGGATTGAGACGATCCGTAATCCGGGTTCCGTAGTTTATCACGACCCTTGTTTTAAACAACTAACAATTTCAAGTTAGTAATTTTTGGGTACATTTTATAAGTTCGGCCACTATTACTCTTAAACCAACAGAGCTAACTTAGCCGTAATACTTTTATTTTTAAATCCGTTATATATACTACCATCATGATTTTTTTGAGATTTTTAAGCCAACAATTTATCTTGAAGGATGGGGGATCACATTTGACTCTAACAAAACCTTAGCCCTTTAAAGATTCATTTTTCGCAAACAAATCACTGAATCGAAAAAAAGTCTTAACACTCCTTTAATGTTTTTGAAAGCCCTATCCTGTTGGATAGGGCTTTCAAAAACACTTTTTTACACTTTTTTATTTGACAATAATGTCACAAATCTTTCACAACAGGAAGTCTAGAAATGTACCACGCTAGATGGCAACAGGCTCTTCACCAATTACGTGGGACCAAAATAAAATAGCTGGCAAAATGTGGGTATAATGTATACCTAGCTTTGTAACTCTATACCTATCTACTTAGATAAACAGAGAAACTTTGGCATCGTTTTCACATTATTTATTATATTTGTTTTGATTCTATAAATATATCCTTAGACAGGTGTTGGCAACATTAATCCCAATTAACAGCTCACCAATTGTTTGAGTTTATTTAAAAAGTTTTACGGCTCATATAAAGGGGTGTAATGTCCGTATCCTGTCGAGTATTTATTCCCGTTGTTAGGGATTAGGCGTCGTAATTTATTTTCTTTTGGGCTGAGTTATGGCTGGTTTGGGCGACAGAGCGTTGTTCCATGTTTTATGGGGTGACATATCATTTTAGTTTCTTTAAAAAATGTAATGTCTATTTAGGGTGATAAAAGCATGTTTAATTAGTTTAAAAACCGACTGTCGAGAAGAATCTTATATTGTTTTTATACTAAGAAAGCAATTCTGATTCTTAACATTGTCATAGGCGTTTTCATTGATATCAAAACCTATTCAGTTGTTTAATAAGCAATTCATTTGTTTGGAGAGGTATAATGGTTCTACTAATTCGCTAGATAATGTTCGGTTTTTACATACCTACTATGGTATTTACACACGGCAGAAGCGAAACTTCAGAAAAGTAGCCTACGAGAGAATGAGAAATAATAAAAAGTAAAATCAACACAAATAATTTACTAATTTTAATAGATTTAATTTGAGATAATTTCTATAAAGTTATTGGTCTAATTTTTTTAATTTAATTTTATTCAACAGGTACATATACAGACAACAGATCAAGATATACAAAGAATGGCCTTAATTATAAACAGTAAGCAAACCTGAAGTCCAGTTACAACTGTACACAACTTTCAGAACACACAATACCTCGTTTTAAATATAGGTTAAGGTTGGATTTAAACGTAAATATGTAAAGAATCAATTAAGTATAAAATAAATTTAATACGCAAATGCACAAACATTTCAAACCACGTTGACATTGACATATAGTAGCCAGGCGCAAAGACAAAGATAGGTAGTACGCAGGTGCAAAGACAAAGATTATAGGAACTTTATCGTGGGAACTTTATCGTGATATTCTAAAAAAGTTTCACTTAAAATAAAATCTTAAATCAGTTCTTTATATTTGATTTACAACAACTGTGACTTGTAAAATGAAGTTAATTTTCAGTGACTATATATATAATATCGACACAATGATGAAAACAGTGACGCTTTGTTTGTTTATTTATTTATAGTGTCCCATTTTAGCATCGCAGGATTAATACATCAGTGCTTCCTATAACAGCCGATATATATTGTAGTACAATATTTTTTGGTAAAATAGACAAAAACTAAAAGGCAAACAGTCTCCTATCCCTAAAATATTTGATGCAGCAGCAATTGCTCTTATAAAAGTGTGGACTACGGCTTCATTACCAATCGTTACGATGCCACGCGTGAAAAACATTTGGCAGACCACTGCAATGGTTCATTTCTTAAATACACGTGAATGAATTACCCCTTCGACATTTGTTTACTGAAATAGAGAGAAACACCAACTTTATTCCGGAAAAGTGTTGGAAAACTGATCTCTTTGTCACTGAGTTTATTGCGTTCCTGTCAAACGTGCCTGTTTCAATGAAGGAAACTGAGATAGTACTGACTAAATGTAACCTCAAAATACCCTCCAAGGTAATGAATTAAACGCACAGCTCATATATTTAATAATTTTAAAAGGTTATGCTCCTGTAGTTAATTTAAAGAACGTCTTTGAAAGTTCTGGCATTAAAAAGGTTGTATATTATTGATCCAGTTATAAAAATTAATATTTTTTTACACATCCTGAAAACCAAATTTTTGCAATGCTATACAATAACTGGTTACCTCTATTTCTATTTCTTGACATATATTAAAGAAATAGAGATAAATGCGAATAATTGCAACAAGAAATCCAAAACCTGAGCTAACATAATTGAAAGTTTCTAAGTTATACTTTGTCACGTTAAGTTAAACTTTGAGGACAATGAGTATATTGATATGATTTTATGGATTGAGTCACAAGTGAAAGACACATAATGTCTTTCAATACTGAAGGATATCATTCAAAATTAATTTAAGACCTACTCGTTGCAACAAGCTCTCACATCATGAAAGGGCTGCAATGATACACAGAAGCAGTAGGATGATGTCTTTAGACTGTCAGTGTTTTATTCGTGGGAGAGCCATACTTCGGCACGTATGGGTCGGCTCGACCGGAGTGATACCACCGCCTCACAGAAAACAGACAATGAAGCAATGTTTGCATTGTTTTTCGCCAAGTGATAAGGTTACCAGAGGCCCTAACCCTTTTCTCCCCCCCCCCTTCCCCTCCCTATCCTCTCACCCCCATTCCCCTACATCCACCTTAAAGGCCGGGCATGGGCGGCGGTAGTCGCTTACCATCAGGTGACCCGTCGGCTCGTTTACCCCCTCTATACCGTAAAAAAAAAATATATATATTTTGGCTTTGAATAATATGTCACTTAAATATATATGTATTCTAAAATATAATAGAAATTTGATTTGTAACATTCTGTACAAGTTTAAAGGTATACCAAATTTTATAATTTAACTAATTTATAAAAATTTTATTTCAATAATATTTACTTTATTTTATCCTATTCGTCCTTTTCATTTTGAATTTTACCTATTTGAAAAGATATGGACGCTTATTATTTACATCTTCTAAATACGGTAACTAGGGATAAAAAGATGACCACCACCATTAGTTCACTAAAAGGGCAAATCTTTATTGTCATAAAGATTTGCCGTGCTGCATGGATCTGAATGTTGGCCAACAAAGAGATCGGTTGCATGTATGAAATGGATGTGTGGTATGACTAGGATAGACAATGTGAGGGATGAATAATTAGGATTATAGGTTATCGTGGTATGGACGTGTTATATGGAGGGATGCGCAAAATGTAGTGAAGAGAGTTTTATGTATTGAAGTGGATTGATACAAGAGATCCCAAATGAATTTGGAAAAAAGGCAAGAAGATGATGGGATATATAGAGCATCTAGAGCTTTTTAAAGTATTCATTCATTTAAACGTGCTCATTCTAAGCCCTACAAAGTCGCAAGTTAAGTGCGAGTGTGGCCAATATTTCATCGTATAAATGAATTTAATGAGCTGCGTTTGTTTCAGAGCTAATTAAAACCTCCATAAAATCGCCACGATTTTATGATTGCGATACGATCAACAAAACGCACATGTTTTTCTGACTTTTACCGCAGTAACAAAAATATAAAGGAATTATGCGTGAGAAATTTTATTTCTAAATAACGTAGAGTATACTCATTCAACGTAGAAACATGTCTCTACCCACAAACGTTAGTTGAAAAAGTGGAGTACCTAATAACGCCTTAATCATCAACTTAGTTATGTTTATAATATTTTCATAGAATTTATTAAATACTTGAGATTTTTACTGATTTACTTATTTTGTTTTAGTTTAAATTTATAACTTGTATTTTTTTTTATGTAATAATTCATAAATCTTAATAAATAAAGAATCGCGTGGTAGAAATTCATAGTTAATATTAACTGATAATTTAGAGATGATTTTTTGTTCTTTTACTAACTTTATAAATATTTTTTAAAAATTTTAAAAATACATGTAAATCCATCTCTTGGAAGCTAATGACAACGTACCTTATTGTCTTTTAATACAATAGACTGAATAAAGTAATAGCAACTTTAATAAAAAAAAATATTTTCGATGAAAACATATAAAAAAAATACTAACCGCCTTTATCATGTCGGTCATAAAGTAGTTGCTTCCGCATTTAAATCTACTGCTAGATTCGCAACAATATAAGCAGAGTCATTGAAGTATACATGAAAAATAAGATCATGGCCAGTAATTTCAATAATCTTTAAGTACTATTTGCAAGATAACATAACGTAGGTACCAGGAAGTAGGGACTAGGAACATGTGCGTACAAATCCGAACTAATATTATAAGTGATAAAGTATGCTTGTTTGTTACGCGTTCACGCCAATCAATCATGAGCCTATCGCCGTCTATTGCTGGACTAATGCCTCCCCTAAGAAGCGCCAACTATCCCGGTCTTGGGCAATCCACATTCATCGGCTGCCAGCAGCCTTATTCAAGTCGTCGGTCCATCGCGCCGCTGGATGCCCTACACTACATTTCCTTTATCACGGTCTGCACTCTAGCACATGTTGGCTCCACCTAACTACTCAGCCGACCAATCAATTTTGGTTACATGTTGTCAGGAGTATAGAAAAGGATATCAGGTACCTTCCATCGAGGAAAGCAAAACGGTTTCCGAGGGATAGAAGAAATAACTTTCACGCAAGTGAAGCCGCGGGCAAAAGCTAGTAGAACATATTTTTCTTTAATAACTCCTTATAACAGAAGTCGTTCCAAAGTAATGATAGAATTTCAAATAAATTGTTCCCGAATTTATCTAGATCCCCCATTTGCCGGTTGCGATGGATGACAGGGGTGATAATTAGTATAATCGTGCTATTCTGAGAGTGGCCGCCCTTCCTCCCGACGACTGACGTCTAAAAATGGCCCAATCAGTCAAATTGCACCTCTACGACTCAGTTGCACATGGTACCGTATACTGTAATAAACTCTAAAATAGTTGTGTATTCTGATGGTTAGATGCTTCATTCAAACGTCTAATGTAAAGAACAGCTTAGCTCGATTTATTTTACTCACGATAAATATTATGTAGGTTTGAGGTTGCATTTAATGTACAATAAAAATTTGGATTGAGCTGTCTAGTCATTTAGGAGGAGACAAAACACATCTGATGTATTTGCCGAAATTAGTTTCGCTTGTAGACTGGAGTTGCTTCCCACCTGCACCCTATAGAAGGTGGTGGTTAACTTGCAGTTTTAGCGTTGTACTATTTACTTGTGTGTTACCGATCCTATCCTCCCTCCAAGAACCACAGTACAAGAAATACAGCAGTCAACTAGTAGAGCTGGCTACCCGCACCCTAACATCTGTACGTTGCAGGTAGGTACTTCTCCAGTTCTCCCATTCCTGCAACTAACAAACATATATATTTAATTCGTAATCTTCTTTAAAACTCTTAATTTTGATACCTCACTGGGCGGGTTGGAAAGAAAAAAATTTTTTAACTCCACAATATAGCACGCAAACTTCGCTTTTTTTTATTTTAATGTATCCATGGACACTTGCGCGTCCAAGACGTCTAACGACGTATAACTTATCCAAACAGTTTATTCGTTTGGACATACCCACATACATACAGGTCAAACACATAACCCTCCTTTAGGCTTCGCCGAAGTCGGGTGAAAACTAAACCACTTTGGTGGAAATGGAAATTTATTTTACAAAGCACTCCACGAAGCTTATATCGATACTTCAAAGGATTGTTTTCAGTTGAAAGTTCCCCTTTCATTTCACGATACGTTACTTTTAAAATCCTATGTAATTTCATGCTTTATTTATATCGCTAGCCGAAAGTAAGATTTAAATATCGCGGAAATGCAAGCTGCCATGAATTGAATCTGAACGAAAAGTGTTTAGGCCTTACAATATTTATTTAAAATTATAAAGTTAAAGGTAAATTACTACAGGAGCAGTAAAACACAGAAATCTCTGCACAGGCAAAAAGGGTTCTACACTGCTTGTGAGCTAGGACTCGAAAATCGTCAAGTTCATCTTTGAAGCTATTAAAGATCTAGCTGTTAACTTGGTGTCGATGTGATACCAGTACGTCATGTAGGACGGGACTTATGATTTACCTATAAATATGTGTATATAATGTTTATCCTTGTTTCGTTATGTTGAGCCCACTATACTTTGGTTACAAATGACACGGAGGTGCTTCAATTTTAAAGATATTACTTAATATTATTTTAATTGTTATTTTTTGTATTTATTACTTAATAATAATTTAAAGTTTCGATCTCTGTGCCTTAAGATACCTACCCTCAAATACAAACCATTTCAATCTGATTAGATATGGTGAAGATACCGATAGCTCTTTTTTTAAGTTCGTTAAAACATTCACATTTAGCCTTACACTTTTCTAAAATTGCTCTCATAGGCTAAATCAAATAACTTATTATACAAAGGTTCTTGGAGGAGGTTCAAGAAAAATCAAAGGGCTTCGTGACAAAGACGAAGGTTTTCATGAATGCAAAAAGACGCTGTCATTTCTTTCGGGTCGCACTTTGAGTAACTCAATCCTCTGCTCAAAGGGACAGCCACCTCAAATAGATGGGCCGTCGTACTTCGGTTCCGAATACGTGGATCTTCTGTGAGTTATTCAATTTGTATCTGCTCGGATGTATAGGCGCTAGATATGACGGCTTAAGTGTAAAATGGATTGAGTAAGTTAACGTCAACGAAATCAATTGGACATATCTCCCAAAAGTGAGTGGCAATAACAATGGAAAAAATTAGTGAACATTAATAAATACTAATGATCATCATAATAAGGTTGACATTAAGCATTATATTAGTAATATTAATAAAGTTTCCTTGAAGGTAGATTAAACAAATCCAACTTTTTTTTATTGATACCACTAGAGCTCGGCAATACTAACAAAACAAAAAAGAAAATTCGTCAGTTAAACGCAAAAAAAAATCGGACAAAAAGTACACATTGTCAAAGCAGATAAAAAATATAAAATGGTCTATACCCAGTCATTCATACAGTTCACAAGTTTCCATAACAAGTAGTGAGCGATAATTTATTATAATGTAAGTGCGTGCATAATGAAATAGATTCATGTGCCTCATCCAGCGTGGCTGTATTCAAAGTGCGTGCATCTGCATCCCCGCGGGACGTGGCTGGCTGTGCCGGCGGCTAACAGGGCGGGATCGATCCGCCCCAGTCGCGTACCGAGCGCCCCGAGAGCAGCACGACCGCCCGCCCGGATCAAAAAGCCTTCGCGTTTAGGCGGGAACGCGTATACCTCATACATAAAACCGTTCCAATTAACAAATAGTACTAACGGTCACTAGTTTAAATTAGGAATATTTGTGATATATTCTGAGTGTTTTTTTTTGTAGTGTGTAGTGATGTGAATTAGTAGGTTAGGATTAGTCGAGTAGTGATCGGACTAAAAAAGAGACTGCCGATTTTTTTAATGGACCTTTATAATGCTTATAATAGGTATAAAAAATATAAGGTGTATAATGATGACGTGTAGGATAATTAATTAACCTGAAGCTTCAATAATGTCAGTAGCGATTTCTTAATGTATATTACGATTAAATTTATTTGTAAAGATTTGTAGATTAAATATCGTATTTTATTTCAGAATCGGAAAAGTAAACAATAAATAACCGTACCTGCTTTCTCCCCTAAAGGCAAAAGTTGCCAAGTCTCGTTAATCACAGAATAGGCCAAAGTTTATTTTGGTATCTCTCTTTAAATTGGGAAATATTTTATTACAAAATTAGGGGACGATTGGAAGAATACTTTATCTTCAGCTCGGTACTATAAACTTATTATTAAAACTTAATTAGTTTGTCAATGTACTTAAATCTAAACTCGAACACATCACATTTGAATTTGTTATTAAAACATTTATTTTATTTCTTAAAGTAAAACCTTTGAACAGCCCCCTTATTACGGAAATAATTACATCTATCACATATTATTGATAATAATGATTAGAAAAATATTTTTTTATGATGAAAAGTTACATATTAAGATCGAATCATAGACGATCCCTAAGTGAAAAGGTAATAAACTGGTAAAGTTATTCTAAAATTTAATTTAATTTCCTTTGATAAAACCAACTGCGTCCATAAAAATGATATTTAATCTATATGGTTCCATTTATTTCTCAAAACTAAAGTGATGCCACTACCTCGGTATATTGGTTTGACTGCCGTTGTTCTTCGTGGTCAAATTATTTATTGTAACTAGCTGCAGTGATTTAATGTCATTACAAGATTAGATAACTGTTTAGATCAGAATATTGTTTTATTTATTTATTTACTGAAAATTTGTTTAAAAGTATTATATTTAGTTTTTTAGTTTAGTACTATAAAGAAACTTTATATGATGCATATGCATATAAATAACATTTATTTACTATACTGGGAATGCAATTAGAAATATTTGTACTATGCTACTGTATTTATTTATCGAACGGTATTGTGTGCACAGAAGAAGAAGAAAGAAAAGAAAGAAAATATAATTTATTGCAAAAGCATTAGCGTTCATTTTTTCTATGTTACTGTCTATATTTAAAATACACATTGAATAAGGTAAGGGAAGATTAAGACAAAAAATATAATGTTTGGAAATAGGTTATTTCCAAACAACATATTTTTTGTCTATGATATGTCTACAAAACGTGAGTTATGTCATGTAGAATGTCTGTAGGTGACCTGTCATTCTTGACGTGGAACATGTGGTTACCTTATTCCTTTTAATTTAATAAGCACCACACTTACATTTAAATCGACTACACGACAGAAAAGAGTTATGTTTGTAAGTATTTTTTGAGTAGGTTTCTGGTATTCTCTCTATCTAGCCTTTAGCTAGGTAAATGATTTGACGATAGCATAGTATGACGTCACTCGTCATTTTAACAAAAAAAAAATTACAAAACCTGTCGTTTAATAAAGAGAACTTATTTGACTTGACAGACAAGTACTATAAGTTAACACACGATATAAATTAAGCAAAACAAAAACTTTATTAATGACCAATTAGAAACTGCTAAATTACTATTTAATTCTTCATTATTCTCTTGAATGAGTTACTTTTAATAAATATAACTCGATTAGACTATGAGCAAATGGAGTTTAACTCCATTTGCTCATAGTCTAATCATGATTAATTTTAAACTTGCTCTAAAATGACAATGCGTAGGCGAGTGTTATTATCTTTTTATTTCCCTACATTAATTTTATTCACCAGATAATTTATATCAAATTGTTCAATTTAAAGGTTATGAATAAAGTTATGTCCGAAAACACGAGCATGTAGGGCGTCTTTGGTACTACACTTGCCGGTAATAACTTCTTGTTTATGGACGAAATACGACTTGTATATGCAACACTTTATGTAACAGTCTCCATACAATTATGTTTAAGTATTAAGTAAGTACGCTTTGTTTAATTTCTTTAAGTTAAATTCCATTTAACGTTTACTAGGATGAGAATAGGACAAATGACCGCCATAATCTTTTATTAAAACTTTCAATTTATGGCATATGATACACAAAGCTCATGCCGTAAGCCTGGCTATTCTGAGTGCACATCGCGAGCAGTTTCGCCAATAGTACTTCTAGAAATTTCTTTTCTAATACACTCAGTGATAATAAGACTTGGATAATCTTATTCCAAGTGCTACTATTCCATTGTAGATTTCATAATATTAATAAAGAACCTACACTTGTCCTTAATTTATAGTATACTAGCTGTGTCCGCGACTTCGTCTGCCACAGCCTAAAAAATAAGTTTCAAGCTTCTAGCTTTAAATATGACGATACTTCCATTCAACTTTTCAACCCCACCTTTCGACCCCTTACAACCCTTTTTTCGCATTAAAAAGTAGCCTATGTCCTTTTTCAGGCTCTAGACTATCTGTGTACCAAATTTCATTTAAATCGGTTCAGTAGTTTTGGCGTGAAAGAGCGACAGACAGACAGACAGACAGACAGAGTTACTTTCGCATTTATAATATTAATAACGATTTATAGTCATTGCAAATATATATTTACTGTATGTGTAGGTAATTTTAATATAATTTCTTTTATATTATATACTATATATCAACACATGCGTGGGTAGTGTATCTTATATATCTTCATTGCTTTAGCTTAATTTGGGCTCATGTACACATGTGCAGAACTACCGGGCACGTTACGTGACTATGATGCTATCGAGAAATTTCGAACAGGACCCCACAATAATTTGCAAAAACCCGGTTATCAAACTCATGACTAATCGCACGCAAATTTGAGAACAAGCTATTACTATTATGCCATGGCACCGATGAGGTAGTATTTTTTTTAATATCACCTATATCGTATGTGTATAAAATAAACATTCGAAGCAACATATTTAAATGAATACATAATTTTCCAATCCCCAAATGAATGTAAATCCTAAGTGATGTAGGTATGTCGTGTAAGGTTCCATGTTCCATCAGGAGCTTGTCACAGGAGATTAGCGCGCCCGCACAATCTACACCCGCCCTTATCCGCACGCACAACCCGCACAGAATTACATTATTATTTATTTCATTAATACAGTTGCCGTGACGCCCGTGGCCCTAACTCTTATTGCTATTGTAATAGTTCAAACAATTAAGATTATATTAAGCGCTAATTCGCTTGTTTAGGTAGGATTTCGTATTTGTAGTAAAATTTTAAAAGTTTAACTATAATTAAAGCGTTGATTTAATATTCCTCACTGTGCAAAAAAATCCTATACTTTTTTATAAACTTAACTCAACTCATTAAAAATTTACCTCAAAATATTTTTAAGATTTTCAAGATACATTTAATACAGACAGGGGGACACTCTTTTTGAAACATAAATGATTGTATTCCTTGAAATGTTTAAAAAAATGCGCCAATACAGCCCTCACGCAGTTCAGAGCAAAGACCTTGGTTTACAAATTGACGCTAGCCTCACCTGGCAACGACAAATTGCGTACGTCAGCCAGAAAGTTACTGGGACCTTGCGATCACTTTATCGACTCAAAAATTTTCTCCCAGCCAGCACAAAGTTAATGCTCGTACAGACATTGGTCTTCCCGATCATTGATTATGGTGATGTATGCTACCCCGACCTGAATGCAGATCTGCTCAACAAACTTGACCGACTTCTCAATAATTGTATTCGATTCGTTTTTAATCTTCGAAAGTACGACCACGTGTCTACATATCGTTCACAACTGTCATGGCTACCCATACGTCAGCGGCGTAGCCTACATGCTTTCTCTCTACACTCTTCTTAATACCCCTACTGCCCCCACTTATCTCACTTTACAGTTTCAACTTCTATGTTCTAACCATGACACAGATCTTCGCTCTTCAAAGAATCTTTTACTCCTTTGACCTACACACAGTTTTTCTCTTATTCACTCATTTGCTGTCCAATCTATCTTGCTATGGAATGCGCTCCCTCCTGAAATTAGGATGTCCACTAGCCATCACACTTTTAAAACTAAAGTCCGCGAGTTTTATAAAAAACAAATTTCTTCATAATAACATGTCAGGTATATTTTGGGTTATTTATTATATTATCGTATTTATCTGCATGTGTCTATATAGTAGTAGTATAGTTATGTATTATAGCATTTGACATATATGTATTTGTGTGTGTATGTGTGTATATATATATTATATGTATATAGGTACTTATTTATGTGTAAGATATTCAATTTGTCACTTCTCTCTCTGTATATATATATGCACCTGCCACGTCCTTCTCTGCACCACCCAAAGGTTGACTGGTAGATAATGCCACTAGGCATTAAGTCCACCCCATGCAATTTAAAATGCAGGAAGTATTAAATAAATAAATAAATAAAATGTCATATTTTTTAGTGAAAGAACATTTTAAACATTTCAATGGTCTAGACCATAGGGAACCTGCCGACTGGTCCATCCTTTCCATGTTAAGAAGTCATTACGGTAAATTAGCTTCGGCCTAAATACAGTAGGATATAGAAGAGTTCTACTTAAATTGGTTTGGCTACCCGATAAAATATCGCGGTTTGACAGAACTCCCAAAAAAAAACCCAGTAAAATCCTGTTTCTTTTCAGATACAGATAATAAGACACAAGTTGGGTTTCCAGTAACTGGTGTCAGTATAAACATGAAACATAAATATATCACACCTTTGAATGAACTTTCTCGAATTAAAAATACTACAAAACTCGTTCTAGGAAGCGTTTACAGTAAACATATAACGGATGCGGACGGAGACAGCAGTTCCGGAACTGTCCGGACAGCTGAAAGGGAAGACTCATTAACTTGAACGATATTAGAATAGAATCCCACTGATTCCGCTCCGATTAAATTTTCGACAATGCTCATACTTGGTGTCATGTTCGTACATGGTTTCAAGTATTCAAAGGATATTAAATATTCAATGATTTATTTTGTTTTTAGATATAAATTTTGTCTTAGTAAAATGAATGTTTGTCATTTGTCAGTACATAATATGTCCTTTGTACATATTAACCGTTTAATTGCGTCGGTACTTTGCACAGTTATTTTAGACATTATGTATATAAAAAAAACCTTTCTAACCTATTACAAATAAGAAACAATTTCTTGAGGTACATCGGAAACCGGAAAATCGAATTAAAAACCCATAATTACTAAATAAAATAAATGTCAACAAAGTAATTATTGTAGTAGCCCTTGTATTATTGTCTAAGTATATTTTAAAACATGGTCAAAAACCTTTGCCAACTTTTTACTGTTTGATTATCAGAAATGCTTAACTTATACGCAGTAACATCTACCAAAAGCTATAAGCAGTAAATGTCATAAGTTCATAACATAAGAGATGTAAACGAATAAAAAAATAACTTTGCTTGTTTTGAGACTAAGACATATATTATTAGGTGTTCATTTATAAGAAAATTATTTAAATTACAAATTATTTATTCCCAGCCATAACATAATGGAAGTCGTGTGAGGTCAAAGGACAACAACGTTGGGAAATAATCTCGATGAGTAAATAACTGCATATACATACGAATATCTCATTAGGCGGTACGATTTCTTAATAAAACTAGATGCAGAGAAATGGATATGTTATTTTAAAAATTATCTACATTTGGCGGGTCTGTTTATACTAAACGGCCTGCTGTAGAATAATTACAATTAATCACAGGCTGACTCAAGGCCAGTGCAACCTGGTCGAAACACCAGGCAATTCAAAGGTATGTAATACCCACGGGTAATACCTATTTCGTGATCGCGTTAATTCCCGTATAAATACATAATTAATTATATCATGGAACGCGTAAGTTTAAAATTTCGTGTAAAATAATTTTCTATGTCTATTAGTTAAAACTGGATGCTTATTTTATGTGACTATTTTGGTTAAATAATATTTTTTTTTTTATTTTACATTTAGATATAAAAAAAGCAAATATCATTTAACTAGCTTATTCTTACGAACACCAGCCTTAGTTTTTCTATGTTCTTACAAAATTAATTGTTCAAACTTTTGTTTGAACAATTAATTTACATGTAATTATTTAACAAAGTGTGGAATCCTATTCAAAATCTGACAGATTTTCCACCCATAGACAAGGCCTTTGTACAAGTTATCCCCTTACTAAATAATGGTATAATCGGCCAGGCTCAGCCCGTCAGCCGCTGTGTCCGGCAAAGGGCACCATTTGCATTTTAATCACGTGTTGATTTGAAGTAGTGCCTCTACGTGCGCGAATAAATTACACGTCCACAAGCTACATGTGTGAACTGATTGTGCACAACATTTATGGAAATAATACCCATATTACATCGAATTGTAAGAACCTAGAACATACGTACATATTTGTACTCACTGAATTACTCTTACTAGAGATCGCGTGATGGTCGAATTTCGACGATGGTTTTTTCATGGGCCAGTATAACTTGACCTGTCATTGTATAGACTTACTTACCATGATAAATCAACGTATATACTGGACGCGTAGGTATCACACAATAAGGTAGTCTTTTCCGACATTTTATTTTGTTATTTTTGCAACGCCCAATTTAGTATAATAACAATAAAAACTATATTATAACTATTGTACAGTTTATACGGGGGTAACACTGAAAGTTTTTAGAAAATAAAAAAACGGAATGATATAAAAGCCTGTTAATATTTTTTTGCTTTTAGAAGTAATCTCCGTTCCTTTCTAAGCACCGTCGCAGGCGATGGTTTGCGAACCACTGACTGAAGCAGTGGGCTCACTCTTCTTCAGGGATCTATTCCACGCCTTTTTCAAACGCAGCCACGGCATCTTCAGGGTTCATAAAACAAATTCCTCTTAGTTTATCTTTTATTTTTAGAAAAAAATAGAAGTCAAAAGATGCCAGTCGGGACTGTAAGGAGGATGACTCACTAGCTCCATACCTTCGATAGACAAATATTCGATAGTCTGGCGGAGTGAGCTGGAGCGTTGTCGTGATGGAGGAGGATCCTGCTTCTTGAGCGCTGCTATCTAACATTTTCCAACTCAACTGTGTGTAACAATAAATCCAGCTTTCATCACCTGTGACGATGTTATATACAGCATTCGAGACACCTCCGTCACACTTTTCAAGCATTGATCGGCACCAATCCAACGACGGCGTTTTTGATCTTCCGTCAAATTATGAGGTATCCATCTGGTACAAAGCTTTCTAACGCCTAAATGTTTATGTTAGACTTTTTGTACTTCACTCATACCAATGCCTAAAGCTGCCCGAATCTATGTCACCCTTCTATCAGCTTCTATCATTAGCCGCACAGCACTCAAATTATCTTCAGTAGTCGCCGTAGAAAGACGTCCTTCTCGAGAATCATCATTCATCAGTGAGTTTGCTTCGACCACGTTTAAACTCATTAAACCAATTGTAAACGGTGACACGAGATGGGGCTTCGTAATAAAATGCCATTCGAAATCTATCGTAAGCGTAACATTGTTGTTGAGTCCACGAAAGTCGTAATAAATCATTGAACAAAAAATTTCCCTAAATCTATTTGAATGTACGACAAACAATTCTTAAATTGCCGCCAATTTGTAAAAACAAATGACATACGTCTACAGATTCCCAAAGAGGTCCTAATTCGAAGTTTAAATAAATTTTTCATCGGCTGCTTTTCTTACTGGCCTATTCTAAAAACTTTTAGTGTGACCCACGTATAATTTGATAGACCACTCTTTAAATAATCTTTATTCAGCAGTAGGGATGCTTTCTAACATATAAAGAATACCACATTTTAAATAATATTTTCATAAATTTTTACTATTACAGTATTATTGACACATTAATATTTACTTTTACTAGTAATAAATTTAAATATTTGGGAAAGTTTTTACTTAGTCAAAACAAGTACGCACACTACTAGAATTTTATTCTTTTATTCTTGTTAGTCACTAAAGCAAAAATCATGATAAGCAATTGGTCTACAGTGAACATTGGACACAAACAAAAAAAAAACATAATGTTTAGGTTTGGGAACGTGCAAAAATCTATTATTGAGGAAGTCACTTACTGATATTTTTTTATTTATATGTGAGCATCCATTTATGAAAACCATTTGACTAAAAGTACAAATGAATTTGTTATTCGTGTTTCCAATATCGCTTTTATATGGTATAAACTAAATAGTAAATAGTTTACCGTATAATATTAATAAATCACACTCATCCTACTTGCCTAGTGCGCCAGGAACATAACTCATAATAACATGTCGGCAGCGGGTCGTATAAGACCTCCCATTCATGATTGGGTTCTCGTGTCTCTAATACTTTGATATGATAATAAATAATAAATAAAGTACTGATTAGAACTTTGCACTGTTTTATAGGTATCTAAATAACTTTGTAGATAACTGTCATAACGTCGTCGGTCGTACCGGTATAGAGATTCTACAAGATTATATATTCTACTAGCTATGCCCCGCGGTTTCACCCGCGTAACTCAGATGCCATGGGAATATCGGGATAAAAGTAGCCTATGTGTTAATCCAGGTCTCCAGCTATCTACATACGAAGTATCATCGCAATCGGTTCAGTAGTTTTTGCGTGAAAGAGTAACAAACATCCAAACCTCCTCACAAACTTTCAATTTTTTTTCACATTCAATATCTTCACTACATATTATAAAATATAAAACAAAGTCCCCCGCTGCGTTTGTCTGTCTGTCTCTCTGTTTGCGATAAACTAAAAAATACTGAACGTAATTTCATGCGGTTTTCACTAATAGACAGTGATTCATGAGGAAGGTTTAGGTGTATAATTTGTACCCGTGCGAAGCCGGGGCGGGTTGCTAGTGTTATATAAATGTATGTATACAGAACCTTTTAACAAATCGCTAGTGTCTTCCCATTCCATTCCAAATTCCCATTACGGACACAACCGTCAACAACGTCTGCCCTCACGCGTCTGCCGTCTGCCTGCCCGCGTTCGGGACTCGGGTGGCTCACGTCACGCGGCGATGAGCGATGTCCCCCCCCCTCCACCGCACCGCACAATTTTATATTAATTTTATATCGTCGCGTCGTAACTTTTAAAATATTTGACCAAATTACGTACTTTAAAAGGCAAAGTTTATCTACTTTGAATATCAGAAGCGATAAAAGTATTTATTTTGATAAAAATCAATTTGAAACTGCTACTAAATGTGAATTGGAAATAAAAAATCAAATTTAATTGTATTTATGGTTCACTATTTTGGTAATAATGGCTTACACATAAAAGGTAGATAGATATATACTGTCGCGGACTTTTTTGTAGAACTATTTAGGAGAAACAATCCCACCGTACATTATATTCGTGTAACACTTACAGTTTTCGCACCGCACGCCAGAATAGCTCGCAGATGACAGATTTTTTCCGACTTACTTAACACTTATCGTTATATATTGGCCAATATACACAATATCTTCATAAATTATAGCCTATGTGTTATTCTGATATATAAGCTATATTATTGTAAAGTTTCATTAAAATCCATACAGTACTTTTTGCGTTAAAGAGTAACAAACATCCATACATCCATACATCCTTACAAACTTTCACGTTTATAATATTAGTAGGATGTTGCACACGGCATTAGTGATAGAACACCTAAACAATGGTTTAGTTTAAAAGGTATTTTTTTCTATCGCAAGGTTGAAAATAGGCTCACAGATACTTCCGTTATGCTGTGTTGTTGTGCTACCGCCGATGGGTACCCCACACATTCAATTCAGTACTTTGCTAGAAGATTAAATAAAGAAGATGGCGTTTCGCTAATTGGAGGAGTTAACAAAGATGCTAATATGATGTGCACCACAGGATGAGAATAATGAAAAAGAAATTAATTTTTATTTCAAGTACCTATAGGTTTTTAACGTAAACGCATTCATATGCTCCTTGCCTACGTTATCATGTTACTCCTCACATCTCCTGGGGATTGCGTGAAACTTAATTCGGTTTTGCTTGAAGCGACGACTTAATTAAGTTTACTCGATCCGTGGTACATGTGGTGAATAAGTTTCGATACTCTCTGACATAACTCTGGTAAAGCTTTTGTTACAAGAATATGCTCTGCGGTCCAAAGTTAATCGGGATATCGATGACTATTATTATAAATGTATGTTAGGAAGTAGGATACCAATAAAAAAGTCTTTGAGTAATCATAACCATACTGGTTTGATTCTTGCTAAGCAACTGTAATTAGTGATTTAAAAGTTATAGTCTAGAAAACTCCGTGTTCCAACACTTATTTATCAGACACAAAAGGTGTCTGAAATCTCCAAAACAAAATATGACGATATAAATGCTGTTATTTGAAATCTAAGAAGCAGATATCAGTCAAATACGTCAGTCGTTCGTTCGTTCGTTTGAGAGCTTCGAAGACATGGATAGATGAAAACTTGTTCCGTCACATATTTACATCGGGGATTAAATGAACTTAAAGCAAATGAACGGTGTCAATTCCGTCCATTATAATTTAGGAACATTACCCGCGCGTAAAATAGATCGTAACAAATCTTCAAAGACCATCTTATTTCCCGGGTATTTCCGAATACAATAAGATAGTGTTAAAAATAAACATGCGGGTAGATTGTCAAGTTCGCGCCAAGCACATGGGGAGCCGTCTATTTTTGACAGAGCAGTAGTTATAACCACGCCATTATTTCTATTTATTTTGTTGACAACCACAGCACGTATGGTACATTTCTACAGGTTATCGAACTTTCACACATCGAAAATACCTTTATATCTTAATTATTTCAATAAAGTTTAAAAGGTTGAGGAGCTTGAGTTTTATATCTTATCTCCCTCGTTTACCGTAACGGGGTGAGTAAAGGTCCGAATATTTATTTCTAACAGTGTTTTTAACCGTCTCTTTTAATAGGAAGTAATGTGTATTATAGACTAAATATTAAGGTACTAAGTTAAAGATCGTACTTGCAGTGGCATGTTACCAGACCGCTGGCTATAAGTTCTAGAAATGTCTCGAGCTACCTACCGTAAATAATACATTGGAGCCAGACATCTTCCTAAATCTAATTTGAGTCTTACTATTTCTGTGTTTTGTCGTTAGTAGCGAAATAATGTACGTGATCTATTTTTTAAAATATAATAAAAATAAAATCAATGTCATATAAGTTGACAATCCATTTTGATAAAGAACCGCATATTGATAATGATCCTTTTTGCACAACAAATGTAAAATGTTATAGCTCCATAAAGAACACTCTTCAAAAATAGTCCATTTGGCTTGACCTATAAGGGGTTATCAACATCTTGGGTTTATATCTCGGTACTAAATATTGCATTTTTATTTCTCATGTCTGTGCGGGTCAAGTGTGCCACCCCTCGTGTGTCATCCCGAATTCGTCCTGTCATCAAAATGTAATAATTCCCCCCGCAACGAAGCCGGAATCGGAAAGCTATTTACAAAGAAACTGGGGGCATAGAGGGGTGCAATTTCTTGTCGAAACTAAGAAAATCAAGTGGGAATTGCAATGAATGCTGTCTCAAATAGAAGATATTTTTGTTGACGCTTGTTGTAAAATAAAAATAAGCTATTTCAACTTTATTTATGAATATATAGGTATTATTCCTATAGATATACCTGTAACTTGTACTTTACCAAGACGAATTTTTGTACCAAACACACTACAATCACTAATAACTAATATCATCTGAGCAATTTCTTTTCTCTCTTTGTCTAACTTGTACTTATCTGAGACGGATTTTTAAATACATCATTATTTTGTTCATGTTTATTATAAACATTTTGTTCAACGTGTTGTTTCTACGTCACTCAAAGATTGACTGGTAGCTAACGCTGGACATTTATGTCTGTTTATAATGTTAATCTGACATCGAAGGTTTCCAATTGTGGTGTTTCAAAACAAATACGGAAGTATTTGTTTTGAATATTTGTTTTTACTAGTTAAAAGTTCATAAATATATGATTAAAGCAAAGCAAAGCAGAAAAAACTCTGTAATGGCAACCATTTTGTATGTTTTGTATTACGTTACTTGAAGCCCAATCTAATAAAAAATCAAGTGATGGGCCTTACTAAACTTTAATTATGACTGACAGATACATTTCGATTTGTATTACGTTGGAGATTGAGTAACAAGTTTTAGCATCATTTCATGTTAAGTTTGAGATCGTTGCCACAAAAAACAACCACAAAATATTTGATTTTATAGTTATAGCCGTATTAGAGTAATACTTGGAAAGTTTTACTGCGACAATAACATAGAGGGGTCAGGTTAATCGGAGGCTTATATGTAACTGATTGACCGCCTGTGTTGATACTGATAATCGTATACACATACAAGTCTAGTGTTGCAATTAGGTGTATTTTTTTGTTTAGGGAATAAAATGTTTGGGCGTGAAATTTTCGCGTGGGGGGAAAAGGGTCATGAAATTGAACTTACTACATACACGTATGTTATGCAATTATGTATGTTTTATCGATGAAAGACAAAAAAATATTAATGAGTGTAATGAAATCTTGGCACTCAATTTTCATCCTCATAAGTGTAAAGAATTATACTACCATTACTGAAATGAAATGAAATGAATTTTAAAAAGTAAATAATTTTAATCGCTTGCATACCTGTACTGCACAGCGCCTTGGACGTTCGGAGACACGAGGAAACGATGTATTCTGTACAGTTTTACTTTTTATTTTATAAACAGTAAACTTGTTTTTTTTTACTTTAAAAAATAAGTAAATAAATAAACAGTTCACAACATACATTTACCTTCTTGTCGCTAATAAGCACATACATATTATGTTCGCATCTGTTTTAAAATTGTTCCAAATTGCACCGCGACAGTATCACAAAAGCAATCACATCCAAACTAATCAATTATACATAAGACATTTTATGCGTTATTTGTTAAACATAAAATGTGTTTATAGCTCGTAAACTGGCTATCTACTTAACATTTATGAATATGAATTAAATATAAAATGCAATTGTATATTCATTGCTGGGAACATTAATGTGTTTATTTGTTCTTATACGTAAGTACATGGGCTTGTATATTACTTTTTTAGCTATTATTTCAATAGGATTATCATAGAGTATTAGATGTATTGATGGTTTCGCCAAACATTTACATTTACGATTACTGCTTCTCTGGGTTGGAGTTTTTTAACTTTTACCACCTCACCTATATATTACGTTGGCTGTAAAGCTAGCTGGCTAGCTAGCTCTACCTCTAAGTAACACTGTTATTATATGACTGTTATTCTAACTAGTGGAAGATTTTAGACAAATTTGTACATTTATTTTATTTTCAAGGGTTAAATAATTAAAAAATATAATAGGATACTTTTCTAACTGTTTTGCTCTCCGCCAGTTTCATTTCAAAATAAAATACCGTCTCTGGAAAATTACAGTTATTTTCGTGGGAACTATAGTTATATTTAATTAAATCATCACTTCAAACCCCTTTTTTGTAGATGACGAATATTAATTTTATTTTATTTAGATTTGGACTTCTTACCCTGTTCTATTACAGGAATATCTACTTGCCCAATTTCTCGGTTTATGTAACCATTAACTTACTACTACTTAACTTTGCAGAGTTTATACTCATACAATTGGCTGTCAAAACCATAATCCATTATTTCAGCTTTGAGCATAACTTGACAATATAATTCCTCCGTATTTGTGTTTTTCCTCGTCTATACGAACAAACTTTAGCGTAGCATTAGAATTAGATATCGTTCATACTTAACAAATCATTAGCGGCGAACTCTTTGCCACTTTATTGCCTAATAATTTCTAGTATTTAATCGGTTTAGAAAGTGTACTACCTACTACTTGTATAAAATTAGTATTCATGCTACGCCAACGGTATTAAATTATTTCTATGCTATAGAATATTTTTTCATTGTTCAGGTTAATGAAACCTATCAAAGCAATCTAAAACGACGAAAAATAAAACTGATCTTATGACAATTGTCTTTAATTAGTCATTAAAGCTGACTTGGTGTACCTAAAGAAAGATTATGTCATATAATAGGAATATCTTGGATAGGAATGTCTTAATAAAAAGTAGCCTATGCGTTAATCCAGGTCTCCAGCTATCTACATACCAAGTTTCATCACAATCGATCCACTACTTTTTAAGCATGATTCGTTACAAACATACTTACATACAAGTCTTTCCTCTTTATACTATTAGTATAGAAGAAAGAAAGTTTGTAAGTGAGAGTTTTTTTGATACATGTTATTTAGATAGAAGAAGCTATCTTATTACGGAGCTTAAAATTGTATGTGTGTGTCCATCCATTTGTACGTACTATCAAATTTAAGTTACTGTACGCCTATTGAAAACACCGCCTTAGCATGGCAATATAGAAGTAGAGTTTTGAAGCCGTGTCAGTTTGATTGCCGTGAAGTGCGACGCGTGCTAGTAAATAAAGGGCTACGTGTTTTACTTTCACTACGGTACAGTTGTTACGAAGTCTCCTTTGTTGAGGAAATTATGCCGTAAATATAACAGGAAATTAATCGTTCGTGTTGATTCGTGATACGCTTCAAATGAAATGTTAAATATTAGTTCTATAGGCTGTGGGGGTATTCTGAAACGGTTATGTAATTATACTGGAAGGAATTGTGCTGTTTGGGATTATTGTTTCACGTAAATGATGGACTTGAGTGGACGAGTAGTACCTATATTGGCACAAAGTACTTAAGTCGTGTTCTCTGAAATAGTCGTATTCTTGTTTGTAACGCCTTCGATAAATATATCTATTTTTAATAAAAGGCAAGGACTTCCAGTTTCTTCCTGACAATTTTGCCAAATTTTAGAGAAAAACATACGTTGTCTTTGTGTTTTATGACACTAAGTTATGCCAATAAATTATAAAAAAAATAATAATAACTACTTTTCAGGGTTCCATACGTCCAAATGAAAAAACGAAACTATTATAGGAGTGTATGTCTCTAGTCTGACTCACAGTCGGCCCAATATGCGTTCAGATATCGTTGGCTATTCTATAATTCAAATATTAATAGTTTTAAAGATTGTTAGGAAAATAGATGAATTTGGCGATTCCTCAGATGACAAACACGAAATTCTAGTCTATGGTGTTAAAATATCATGATAAATCTTTCAATATTGTGCGTACAAACTTATATTTGGAATTCATCGTACGGAAACCTCCCTCACAACGCGTGTTCAAGTAGCAAATTATGTAGTAGGTATCGTATCTAAATTTAAAAGTTACAAACCACAAAAATTTGCATTTTTTAAATGTAAAAATGTACATAAATGCACCTTCTACAGCCAGAAGGATAAAAATGAAAGCCACAAAAAATCATACAAAATTTCTTTCAAAATATTTAAAACATGAAAACACTGATACTGCTTTTAAGGCCTTTTAAAAGTTTAGGTCTGTGCCAGCCAACGGAATTTAAGCTTTATTTAGAAAGTAATAGGTGTCAAATCAAGTAAAGAATAAGTCACAATAAGGGAGCAATGTTTACCCACGCATCGATCGATAGGTACCCGTATAGCAGCGGTAGAACCTCCGCGTGAAAATTGCAACCCGTCGTCGAGCCATGGCTCTCTCCTAATACAATTACTAGATGCGAGATGAAAGGGAATTAGTTATTTTTTGCGAATATATTGAGTTCCGGTACTTTGATAAAGTCCTGCCCATTTGGTGGTACAGTAGGTTGTAGAATATATTTTTGATTTTTGATCAACTTTAAGGTCGCTTTTACAAAAAAATATTGATTTCATAACAAAAGCATGTTGTAATCGATTTTCATACAATACTAGTTGTATAGAAAAATAATGCTACATCCATATGCAACATTCACATTCACTTATATTTAAAGGATTCGTCAGAAAATGTGGGAGAGTAAGAAAAGGTTTGAAGAACTTTTGCCAATCTAATGAGAATCAGTAGAATCGAGTTAAATATGATTCTTGCCTACAAATAGAATATTGTATTTCAATATTATCAATAACGGTATAATTTTATAATCATCAGTTTAATTCTAGCATAAATTTTACTGGGCTGACTGTCTATTGTCCAGTCTAACCTGGTCGACACGCCAGGCATGTCGGTACATACATACCCAAACAATTAATTCTCAAAATGTAATCGCATATCCCAATATGATATTACATATTTTTAACATCAAACTAGACATTGGCCCCAATTCTGTTACTTCACTCGCTTAATTAAAATTCACTAAATTTTCTTCATTTAAGATGTAAACCTTGTAAACTTCAAAACAAGGTCTTATTTCAAATTGAAACAAGTAGGTAACATATGTCGCTATCGAAATAAGCAATTTATTTGTCGACTAAAGACTGATATGCTTAAATTAACTTTAATACCACGTAGCGAGAGCCGCTATCCGTTGAATGCCGTCTCTTTTGCTCTGTGTTTTTAGTAAGCGTCTTCGTAGGTGTCGATTAAAATAACGTCATCTTAGTTCGTTTTGAACAAGTTTTTATACGGCAATTATACAGCATTTGAATAAATGGAGACTCTCGCTGCGTGTAAATAAAGTTGAGTATACGTTGACAGGTTTTAGTGTAATTTAGTGGCGCTGAGAAATAGATGGCTGTAACAAATAGACCTTATTACAAAGACCACAAGGTTGATTTCATAAAAATAAATTAAGTCAGGTTTTAGTTTAGTCGAGTGTACAATAGAATCGGCACCATTGTCTCCTCACTATCCTATTAACTTATTAATATTTACACGACCTACCGGTACTTATAGCGATAACAATAGTCAGATTACTTTAAGGCCTGTCTCTGTTCCTTTAATTAGTCTTAATCTTGTCTGCGATAATTTGTGCAAAAACTGATATTATTCTATGCTGGTATGAAGACTTATCTAGTAATGTTGAGGTAAGTCTCCCGCCAGGTGGGGTTGGTATAGTTTACGAATACCTCCCGCCTATCTTAACAACTTGAGGGGACGTAGATTTATACTGCTCGGTTTATTTTGTCTCGTTGTTTACTTTTTCCGTGATCTGAATGAAGATGTATTAATGAAGGAAATCGCTATTGAAAGTGAACGCATTTCGAATCATGCTATTCTAATACTTGATATTCTATTACTATTTAGATCGCGTGTGCAGGATTACTGATAGAATTATTTAAAATCCGAACAGTGTCATATGCTTCCTTGGGATACATTTATCGTAGAAACACGCACACGAGTAGTTTTAATTACATTCATGAATAGACTGCACCTGTGTATTTAAATCTCGTTTGAGTTACTGAGAATTGATAACTTGGAAGTTGAAGTTTAATTTAGACTTAAAAAGTTAATGCTTACTAACGTGACTGGAATGCTATGGCAAGAAAATACATGGAACGCCGATTCTCCAAGTCTCATCATACAACTATACCTGCCAGTTTTAAAGTGCCAGAACCCTACGAATTCTACAATAAAGCGACACCATTTGTCCAGAGGACGTTATTGTTCGTGGCTGATGAGAATTCTGGGCCAAAACCAAGCAGTAGTACCAGTGGTGAAACAATTGATAACGACATTCAAGATGCTTCAGTCGCGGAAACGGTCGCTTCAACGTCTAAACCGTCAGAGGAGCAAGAAAAATCACCTAAGAAGAGCTCATTTTTCTTCTCCCCTTCGAAAAGTTGTAAGATTCACGGCCGCAGCTTTTTCCGGCTTCAGACAAGTCCCAAGAAGTCGAAAGCGCAGACAAGTGACGTAGTTACCGGTGCTCGGGCTACAACGACGCCTGGTGCGGGAAGTGGGGGACTCATCAGCTACGCTCCTGGGTGGTCTTTGAAGGGTGAACATCTTATGAAATGGCAGGAATCCGGGAAAACAACTATTGAGGTAAATTAACCTATTTTTCTATCTTTCAATAAAAATTGGACAATTTTACGCAAGATTTAAGAAAATTCTTTTTATATACAAATATTTACTATCCAATACTTAAAAATCAATTTACCTTAATCCCATTGTGTACTTTTCATGTCTTAAGCGTCTGAAAGTACTTGTAAAAAGTTTAAAAGTAGAAATTGTGCATGCAAATCTGTTCGTCAGTGGTTAACAGGGTGGTCGGGGGTGCAAGGGTGGTTGTTTTTGAGAAGAAAATGAAAATTTCAATCTAAACGCGCCCCCAGGTGATGGCGAGGGCTGCCGCAATATTTAAGAAAAGTTTTTGAAGTAGAAAAAAATGCGCTCATTTAAATAAACAGAAGTGAAAAGGTTTCTTTCTAAAAACCGACTATGTTTCATGACATTAAATTATAACCCTATAAATGTATGTATAATGTGTTGTCGTTGACTAGGGAACGAGGTATAATTGCAATTTTTGAGTTCCATTCGGGTCGCGTAAACGTACCGGTCTAAAAATATGAAAGCACTAGCAGCACCCCGCGGTTTCACCCGCATAAGTCCCGATCCCGTTTGAATATTGGGATAAAAAGCCTATGCGTTAATCCAGGTCTCCAGCTATCCACATACCAAGTTTCATCGCAATCGGTACAGTGGATTTTGCGTGAAAGAGTAACAAACATCCATCCATCCACCCAAACTTTCACATTTATAGTATTAGTGGGATTAGTGGGATAGAAGTACGATGATTAGAAAACACCATTAATTAAACGAAATAAACTGTTTCTTCCGTAATCTCTCTCTCTCTCTGAACTTAAGACTTAACATTTTTTTTATATTACATTATGTTACATTTCATATACTTACATAGAATAATGTTTCTTTGCTGGAAGTGTGTTAGTTAATAGTAAAAAATCTGAAGCCGAAAAGTATTATCAAGGTATATTTTATACAAACCAGAATAGAGCAAAATTTTTGGATCAAAGTTCCTTACTGCACGTTACACTTCAGACGCCCTGCGGATTGGGACTAAACGGAAAAAGTGTGAGCACAACGAAAACTGCTGATCGCGAGTTGATTTATTTTATTCACGCCATCTGTGGATTCTGTGCAATACTAATGTAATTTGAAGTTGGTTGTATACTACGGGCGACTTTCACAGATAGCGCAATTTTAATTTCTAGTTTTTCAATATTTACTATATTTTGATACAATTAATTCAATTCATTAAATATATTTATATATAGCGAAAGACAACCGGGTGTCCCAAAGACACCTCACGCGTTTTATTATTTTTATTTATTGTTAAAGTTATAATTTCGTTTTCTTTTGTAGTCTAGTTAAGATTAGATACTTAAGAAAGCGACAACGCTAATTAAAAAAAAAAAAACTCTGAATAACTCTGATGAACATTTTACAAATAAATACGTTTAATAATACTAATACCATATAAACGTTTAAAAATATCAAAATAATCAAATTGATTCGGTGGTTAATTCACCACGACGACGAATATTGCTGGATTTGTTCCGTCGTTTTGGCCACAATAATAATATCAGGCGCATTAGCCGGCCCACCACCCTCGTCTTCAATAATTCTAACGTTTTCCCACTTGTCTCCTTCCAGCCGGAAAAGTAGGGAGAGATGAATACACCGATAGCCTTTTATATCAGTGTAATGTGAGAATGATTTTCCTTTTACTGGTAACATTAAGAAAAATGTCACAGGTAGAAAGCTAATTATGGGGTAGTATTACTCATAATGTTGGGGTTTCGGGAGTTATATTACATTTTACGTTGAGGTTTGCCTGGCTTTTAACCGACTGCAAAAAAGATAAAGTCCTATATTGTCTTTGATTTATAAACTACATTCTTTCAGGCTAGATTTCGTAGTAGACGAAACAATATTTTATCTTCGTTAACAGTTAAAGCTTCAAATTACATTTCTCATTTAGATCCTACTATTATATTAGTGCAGCTAACATTTGGTGTCGTACTCAGTGAGGAAATAACATTGATAAACACTTTTAAAAAAAGTTAAACCGATTTCCAAAACACAAACAAAGGGCTCTGAAAAGTGATAAATAATTGATTACAAAATTAATTGAAAAGATAACAATACATGTGACACTTTTAATATAAGCCAACATTATAAAGGTACTAAAGGTGAAATCAGTGAATCTATGGATGTATTTATGATTGTATAATTTAATCTATCGGTGTTCAAATAGACATTAAATATTCAATAAATTTTCCTTTGTAATGGTTACCAATCGCAGTGGAGACTGTTAAAGAGAATAATAAATGATTAACCAACCATAATTTTTTATGCACAACTTACTAATTTAATAGTTACGTGAATAAAAAGTGAAGATCCTCAAAAATTTGATTTTGAGAATTTAATAGAAGATTTAAACACGGACAGAAAATAGTTCCTTTCAGGATATTTGGTGTGCCTGAACTGTCAATCAATTTTATTTTACAACAGGGCCCCAAATGTTGTGTGCCCAAGGGCATTTCGGGGATATGGCCAAAGACGGCTTTGTATATATATATATACTACTTCATCATAGGTATATTACGTACCCCCATAGTGCCAGCTGTATTTTTTCGCCTGTTAATGAGCTTCTCTATTAAGAGAAGCTCATTAACAATTTGTCCGATCCGGCAATCGAGTCCTAGATTTCAGAATCCTTAAATAAATTATGTATAAAGAAGATGAACTATAGTAGTTTTATCACTACATAATAGTCTCTCTGTCTGTCTGTCTGCTCGCTATAAACTGAAAAACTACTGAACGGATTTTCATGCGGTTTTCACTAATAGACAGAGTGATTCACGAGGAAGGTTTAAGTATATAATTTGTACCCGTGCGAAGCATAATGGTTGATAGTTGCTTAATAACAAATTTCCATTGTGTGATACCATAAAGTAGATAACGTTTCTAGCTTATCTACTTTGTGGTATAACAAGAAAGGGGTTAATAACCTCTACAATCAACAAAGCATTCACAATTTAATTTGATGACAACAAAAGAAGTTTCAAACCTGTGCATCTGACAATACACCGTCTGCAGTCGCCAGGGTTCATTAGTGGCACGCGAGAACCCCTCTGAATATGTATGAGGAATCGAACCCGACGCTCGCCTGTCACGATCCAACGACATTATGATAGGGCTCATATCAACCTGAATGTTAATTATACTTGCTTATCAAATATATAGAAGGGTGAAGATAATGAAAATCTCAAGCGGGTAACTTTCATTGAGTTTTGACTAGGGCTATCAAAGCTAGAGTATTAGAGAAATAGTAGTTATAAATTGCAATAGATTCATCTGTCAAGCTCTTTCAAGCTGCAACAACCCTGCGTAGTTTGTTTTAAATTTTGTGTCGAATAGTTGGACTGACTTAATATTCATATTCTAATATACAACAATTAACTTAATAATATCACCGACTTCAATGCGCCTCAAAATACCCAAATCGCTTCAAGTGTCCCTATAAAATTTAAAGAGTTCCCTTGGATCCCATCATCAGATCGTGACATGATGACCATGGGACCACCTGGGAAGTATACCCTTTCAAACAAAAGAAGAATTTTCCAAATCGGTCTAGGCGTCTTTGAGTAATCGGTAAATATACAGTGGAACATAAAACCTCCTCCTTTTTTGAAGTCGGTTAAAAAGAGTTGAATCTAAACGACGCTGCTGTCACTTCTGTATCAATGTTATTTTAATTTTGACATATTTTCTCCTTCTCCCTCGAAGCTCGAAATGAACTATAAAATAATAGAATATTTATATTTTCCTAGATACTCTGTTTACATTGCTCTGCCATTAGAACCATCACTGCAAAATAAATACGAAGAAAGTACAAATATGTCCAGTCCCCCCTTAAATAATATCTACGTATTAGTTTCTTTCATTAGCAACACTTCCTCGTAGTTTTGGAAAAGTATAACGGTTAAATGGAGGAATATATTGCCTGTCTATTTTGTTTACATTGAAGTGCATCAACAATGCACCCCATAAAATCCATGACCATTTATCCTATGTAGTGTTTGTGATATATGTGTAATAAGAAAAGTGTATGTGAATTCAGATTTATTACCGTAGTAGCTTACTGAAGATGTACGGCGGGTAAAAACAGTGCTTTTTATTTATTAGGGAAAGGAGTACCCTATTATTCTTTTTAGGTAGTAAATATTCAGTATGTTATTTAGAAAGTAGAAATAAATCAACATTTACCTTAGAAGAGTTAAAATTGTTTTTACACAGAAAAATGTCAGCAAATTAACTCCCGAAAATGATTCCAATGTGATTTTATTTCTGATTCAAGCTCGTTTTTGGGTGAAATTTGGAAGTCGTACTCTCAAAGCCAGAAACAGCAGAACTATTTTATTTATTTGTCAAGGTTCGTTAAGTGCGACACAGATTTATACATTTATTGTTATCAATGTTATATCGGTTATTGGGCAATTAAAAATCTGTTCTATTTTAAATTAATCTAAAGTGAATAAAATCACTCCATTGGATACTTCCTTAGAAACATTCCCAGTGGAATTAATACTGAAACGTTATGTAATCGCAATTGACAGCTCTATTCACAATCCGATGAAGTCGATCCGACCCTGCTCACTGAATATTTCACTGAGAGACTTATTAGCCGGCTAATTATACAAAGGAAGTAGTTAGGGAGCAACGGGAAGACGAGGGGTGAGAGTTCCTGAGTGTTTCCGCGGGCTTCGAATGTATGATGCTTTCGAATTTGGTTATTATTTGCTCTAAATTTGGAAACCTTTGCTAACTTTTTCTTATAATTTTAAACGCCCGGGCGTAGGGTCTGTCACAATTCAAGTTAAATTCTGAGAGTTGACTTTTTAAACATTTAACATTATTACATAGTTCTGTAATTCTTACGAATTCCGGTAGAAGGCTTAGTTCATTGCCGTAGATATAAACAAAAATATGTATAAAAGGATACCTCAGGTAGTTCTGTTGTTTATCGCAACGGCTCAATTAAGCGCTGTCACGGGTTTGGATCCGTCCTAAAAAATGATCTTCCCCAACATCTTGTTTAATATTCATTGTGTTCTTTACTGTTCATTGTTTAGAAATTGATTTAAATAATAACTGGATTAATAAAGTACAATTAGTACAACTCTTTATTCATATTAATGTTAATTCAAGATATAAACTGGCACCATTCCAAATTTCACTCAAACTTACACACACTCGCAAACTAACAAAATTATAATATTAGTAATGAAACTAACCATAATGTCGATTTGTTGATATTATGTTTCAGACCGTATAAGGTGGGTGTATTTTTATAGGAAAAAACGATAAATGCGTGACATTCATTCGAAATTGTTTACAGATAATTATGCTTTCAAACTAAGCTTTGTTCAATAACACGATATGATTAGAATAAATATGCAAATTGCTCAACGTATTTATTTAGTAAGAGTTTACTATTCTGTTTGCTAGTGTTTTGTTATTTTATTGCTGATTGAATAAAATGTATTCTTTCTAGAGCTCTTGGATGAGAATTATTCTTCAGATACGTGTTGCCGTTCGAAAGTGCCTACATATGTGTAAAATTAGATATAAATCTCACGATTCCTGGACTCTGGGTGAATCATGCATGCGGCCCTTATTGTAAGAATGCGGGATGCGTAGGATGAAATTACTGGGCTATTAGCATTTGTTGTGCAAGACCACACAGGTTTTCCAAGTGACGGATTGTGATAGACAATTACTATTATTGAGATGATATATTTAGATGATAATATTCTGAAAATAATTTGGGGATGATGATATTTGGTTTTCCAAAGTTAAATTACGTAGATAAGTGAACTTACCTTTCTTCTCTCCTCACTGACTTGCGTGGCGAATAGAGTTTGAGTTAAACAATAAGATTTCCTAAAAAAAAGTATACCGTGTGTGAATTGCACAATTCACACACGGCAGAACTGAAACTTTTAAATTAATTAACCAACGAATTTTAATACGCAAATGCTCAAAAATGATATACAAGAAGGCTTCGTAGTACGCATGCAGAGATAAAGATTATAGGAAACACTGTATACTTGTATTCTATCTCATTCTCTCGCAGGCTAAATCCTATTTATGAATGTTTGTATGAGTTTTTCGTTTCATTGAATTTCAAATCAAAAGGATTCTAAAGAAGTTTCACTTGAAAAACTGTGTAACCTAATACATGAAATAGAAGAGTTCATTAAGTGATTACTAGAGATCGCATATTCGGATGCATATTTACCTAAAGTTGAGATGTTGGCTATTATGGAAAGCACTTTTTTATCGAAAGAATCCCGCAATTCCAGGAAATTCAAATTTAAGTGTACCTATCCTCCGTGAGATGTAATAAACCCCAGTTTGACACAAATGACACTTGCTGTGTTACAACGTATAATGGTAAGCAACGTATAGTGGAAGCAAAAACAACCTTATTACGTTGTAAAAAGTGTCAAATCGGGCCTATTAAACCCCAGGAAATGTAAGCATTTTGTAAGAGTGTGAGTGAGACGGCAAATTATACTTGCTTGTGCGCAAATAGCGACGCGACAATACAACTGCATTCGTAAATAAAAATATACTTAGAAGCCGCTTCCATAATTTGTTATCCAAAAAATAACTTTAGGTAAATATGCATCCGATTATCCGATCTCTAGTGATTACATATTGGTTGAATTATGATATACAATTTGTTTAGTAAAAATTATTAATTAGATTAATTTCTACAGTAGGAAGTTATTATTATATTGAGACGGAATACAGTACGTATCATATGCGTACCTGGTACCTACTATTATATATTTAATAACTGCAATAACTCCAGACCGGACGATACCGTTAGTAAAATAAGCTTCTTCTTCTCATACCATGCTCCAAAATCTAATTTCTACATCGAATGTTTCCTGTAGATATTTAGTAGCTACTTGTTAAATGTCAATCACATGTACTGAGTCTCAGTTTGCCAATATCTATAGCAATGTATAAACCAAAACACCGTAGTGATATATCGAAAACTGGTGTCAATCAATCAACAATCAATTAGCCTATTCTAGTCTGCTCTGTCACTGCTGGACATAGGCCTCTTCCAATGTGTGCCATACCATCTAGCTGGGCGTCCTACCTTCCGTTTAATGATTCGCGGTCTCCACTCTAAGACCCGTTTGCTCTAACGGCCATCGGTATTTCAACATAAACTGATGTGTTGCTACAAAAAATACATGTCCAGTATATATTTTTTTTTAAAAATTCGTGTAAGACTTAGATTTCGCATACCTAACATTAGAAATGGCGCGAAAAACATATTATGTAAGTCCAACCTCTATAGGAGCGATTCTGTTTTGTAGGGAGATAGTTGATAGCAAATTTACTATTAAAGAGCATGCTCACTGAAATCTTAAGGACAATATCAGTTTTATAGAAATGAATTAATTCTTAGATAAATATTTTATAAACATTTTTTACCTATAGCTAGCTAGTTGTTCACGATTTCGTTCTCATGGAACTCTATCCCATGGGCACTGCACGTTTTTTCCTGATAAAAAGTAGCCTATGTGCTATTCCAGACACATCCAAACTATCGCATTTATAATAGTAGTAAAAAGTAAGATTAAAGGTCCTAAAGCGGGCCGCGATTATAATAATAATAATAACTTCACACAACTTACACACGGCCGTCAGATCCCATACTAGGCAGAGCTTGTGTGAGCTATGGTAAGCTAATACTTATATATTTCGAAATATATACATATTATAGATAAATTACACGCAGACACAGAACAAATGATCATGCTCATCACACAATTATTTGTCCTTAGTGGGAATCGAACCCACGACCTTTGGCTCAGCAGTCAGGGTCACTAACCACTAGACCAACAGGCCAGTCCAGTAAATATACATATATTTATAAAAAGAGTTACAGAAAAGGAAGATTCAAACTTTTAAACTTTTGCGTTCCATGATAATATAATTATGTTGACGGGAATTCACGCGATCACTTTATCAAGATTATCAAGCACTTAACTGCGTTTTGTGATGTAATTGTAATAATAACTAGGATGACCATTCCTTGTTGTAGGGTTGCCATGCGCAAGAAAAATGCGATGTGTCACTAAGTCCGGTCTGTGCAATGTAAAGTGCAGCAAATCTAAACTAATATTATAAAGAGGAAATATTTGTGTGTATGTTTGTAATGTTTTCACACGAAAACTACTGGACCGATTGCGCTGAAACTTGGTATGTAGATAGCTGGAGACCTGGATTAACGCGGGTGAAACCGCGAGGCGCTGCTATTATTAAATAAATAAATAATCTATAAATCATTTCAATAATAAAAAACAGGATGTTATAAAAACTAATGATGATATAATAGAAAGCGTAGAATGATTTTTTCACCATGATTCTTTTATCACTATTCGCCTTTCCATAAAAGGGAGATGCGCGAACGTTACGACGCGACGTGACTTTTTCTACTTTTCCGTAGTGACGAAACAGTCACCGTGAATAAATTCAGGGTCACTCACCAGGCTTAGGTTCAGGCTCTCCCATATGGTTCCCCAAACGGTTTTTATAGATAAGTTGTTATAGATACATGTAAAATTTGTTTCAAGTACATACATTATTAAATAATGTTGTATTCAATCTATAATTATATGTGCGCTTCTCATCTTTTGATCCTTTTTATCACGTTAATGCATAGGAATTGAGACAACAAAAAATAACGCATCACGGTGTACGAAATCGACCAGCAAAAACAAATAATATTGCGAATGAATAAAAAATGTCCGTTCATAGTACAGATTAATATTTGAACGACGAAACCGCCCAAGCTATTGATGAATCACAAAAGCCACCAACTTGACTTGTTCTAAAATGAACAATATCGCATGACAAACAAAATCGAACACATACTACACAACGTCCAATCAAATCCCCTACTATTGTTTAGATTTTCATCTCAATTAAATACTACAATCGATAGTTTGCAACAGAATCAGAGCCGAGAATTTTAGAAAGACGTATACACACATGTGTTCTCGTTTTCGTAATGACGAGAATTATACCAACAACACATGAAAGAAAATTCTGCTTACAGGAAGATTCACTATTTAAAGACTCTGAAATAGTTATCAGTTGGAAAAATAGCCCTCAAGAAATTAAGTGTTAAATAAGGCTTTGAAAAATCAGATGCATTGTAATTTTGAAGTATGTTAAAAAAAAAATTGCAAAACCAACCATTAAAAGTGATTTATGATTTGATGATAGAAAAGTATGCGACAAGTTGTGTTCCAGAATCAATCGTTTTAACGATCGATTTAAAATTGATTTGATTTGAAAGTCATCTACCATATAAAAAGTAAAACATCTAGTCAGAAATTATTTGTAGGCATGGCCCTAGTTATGAGATCAGGTTCGGTACATATAAGGCTACTAACTACGAAACTGCATATAGACCCAATTTGATAAACCAAATTGGAACGGGAGTAACGACCTTGAGTTTATAGTAATCGTGTGTTACATGTAGGTACAATGCAGTCTGGAGAAAAAAGTTGTGGCTGTGACGTCATCTCGTGGTCATGTCGGTCGTTGGACAGGAGCGAATAAATAAAGTGCGGTATGTTCGGATTGCGGACAGGTGGGATTTTGGAGATGCCTGGGACAGTAAATAAATTATTTCTCAAATATGTTGGTATCCTTACACGCAACCGTGAATCATTCAGACCTTTATGAACAGCTGAGGTATTTTACAATGTCGTTTAAATTAGGGACCCTTCATATAGAGCCATAATTTTTATCTTGAAGTGTCTGTAAATATTTATGGATGCAATTGCTAATTTTAGTATTCATATAATTTTATCTCGAATTAATGCGAGGATGAACGACGACGATAAGTATCCTGAATGACTGCGATATACAGACTATGTATCAAATATAAACGTATACTTCCGTTTAATTAAAGCGGCACAGAGGCTTAATGCCAAAACAAAACATAAAGTGTGCGACACGCGGGCTGATATAATTTTGTATAAATCGATGCATAAACCGCCTGTGGAAATTGGTTTTCCGTGGCTTTTCCGCATTGTCGGGCAACAGCATCCGGTTAATACTTCGACCGACGCGATATGAGACACGCGATCCTTTTCACCCAAACAGTTTATGAGGGGGATCCCGTTGTTGCTCTTGCATTACCGCGAACAAAACAAACCCATGAAAATGAGTTTTTGTTTCCCCTATTGTTTTTACCACGATGACTAGAAATGAAAAAAGTTCAGCATTTACTTAAAAAAACACAGTTTGAATAATTATGTTGCCGCTTATTTATGTCTGGTCTGTATCTAGTATTCTCTATAACTTTGAAATTACCAAGCAGATAGATTTCGATAAATGCAAATAAAACCAAAATTTTGATTAATTAATTCCTAATTTTAATTGAAAATGATATTTCTCAGATGGTACGGCAGCGGTGCATTTTCGATGGTGATTTCACGCTTAATTGTATGTGTAGTCGATAACCTAGAGATAGCTAGCAATGGAACCAAGCGTCAACTGTCAGAGTCGTGGTGGACTTGGTTGTGAGACGATGTTAGTTGTGCCAAAAAAGTTTACTAAATATAATTTCAGGTTGTTTGAAAATTTTTTACAGCTAATGTTTGTAAATAACAATACCTACTTAAATAAAGTCGGCTGAAAAAATAATGGGGGATTATACGTCAGCTACTCATATAACCTTGTATAAAAAATGCTTTATCATAAATCATTTCAGGTCATTAAACTAATAAAAACAAACGTCAGCTATTCTTTCCATGGGGGTAAGACCGTCAGCTGAGGGTGCTAAGTCTTAGCTTATCGCAACATTTCTATAAATTAATTATTATGTTTATGGCCACCACTGATCGCACTATTGTCATAACATTCAATCGTTATTTTTGTCCATCGATTAAAGATACTGAAAGTTGAATGAGAGGATATCAAGATGTTAAACACGACTTATTAATGTTTGATAACACGATTAATTAATGTTAGATGTTATGGTTAAATTTTGAAAAGATATTCAGCGTTTTGCTCTTATGTCTCTAATGTCCTGTTAGAAAAATAAAAAAACAAAGAGAAATAAAACAAGTCAAGTTATAGATGAAATCCTTCAAAGCCGTCATTACATTGTTCTAAAACTGTTGGTGCTTTTATGTATGAATGACATTATTATCTAAACACGACATGGACCGTGTGGTAAGCAGCGGCCCGTTCTCTGTATTATAAACACTATCAAAGGTATTGTTACTCCCTCATTGACCTTTCTATTTCCTCAAAGAGCTCTAGTGACGTCACTTATTAGCAGATAGAAAACAACAACAGTAAACAAAATGTTAACATTTGCGTGTTAAGTACTGTTTGAGTACAAATACTTTGTAAGAGGTGTAGCTTGCAAACATCCAATAGAACACAACGGCTAAACATTAAGTACAACCAGCGTAATGCTGCCGTTATGCCAGTGAATAAGGTTACTAGAGCTTCATGGTGGTCGCTTTATTTTGGAACATATTTTTTTAATAAATTGCCGTTTGGAATTTGAATGCCATTTGTAAATTGACAGCTAACTTGCAGAGTTTTAAATGTTGGTCGTTTTGTAAATAAGTCCACTATTAATAAACGCAGCGACAAAAAAACAAAGAAGGCGTTCAGCAGTAGGTCAAAGGCGTGGTCCGAAAGCGGGGGTCGTAGGCGTTACCCTCCCAAAAATCACAGACAATTCACGAATATTTAACAATTAATTAACTTCCTGCTGATATCGTCCTAATCATGAAACAAGCACCTATATGGTACTTTATTAAATAATTTTGAAAGAAACGGCAGTTCATATCTTCGTTTCAGCAGTCCATCCGTTTTTTCCTTGGTCGTGCTCCACTCTTTTATACGTCAATTTCCATACATAAAACGCTCTTCACCATTCGCTTATCTCTCAGCATCCCATATCCATATCATGATAATCTGTTGCTCCTTAACTTTTCATATTACTTTCAGGCCCCCTGTAATGTATTTATTCCTCACCGTGACTATTATACTCACAACTCACACCACACATCCATTTCAACATTTTCATTTCACTGCCCAATCAAAAATATTCCTTTTCTTCACATCTTACCTACCTTTTCTTTTTAATAATTTCCCATCGATAATTCCCAAAGTGCTCGGTTGCAAGGGCAATGGGCTTGCCCTCTATTACGTGAGAGGGGTCAAATTATAATTGGCAAAATGTTAGTGCTTAATATGCCTCTGCCTACCCCTTCAGAAATACAGGCGTGAGTTTACGATCAAGAAGATAACATTCTTATAAATTCCAATAGAATCGTTTGTCAAGCTCTTTCAGCTTCAACAATCACACACATGATATCTTGTATCAAGTAGTTAGACTGACTTAAGGAGTTAAAACGATTTTCTAATTCAGCTTTTGACGAGGCCTTCACGCGTGGTAAATCAAGAGCTATTTTTCTCAGTTGCATCTTTATCTGTTTTTCTAAACAGCAAAATGTGGCATTACTTCCGACACGCAAGAAAAGTAATCTACAAATATTCAGTATGTGACTGGATGTCCCCGGTAGTTTTGGCGATTAATACGTGATTAAGTGATTATCATTTCGTTATCTAGTGTTCTGAGTATGTCAAATTAGATTAATAATAAAACAGAAATACTGTGCTCTATAAATAATTTTTCAAATACAATCTGATGGAAACTAAATACGGTTAGCTGTGCTTCAGGATACATCAAACTTTTTGCTTAATGATGATAGACATCCTTGAGTAGCCAGCTGGCCATACTTCAGACTATTGAATAGACGTGCAGATTGTCACACTGTAATTAGTAAACACATGCTGGATATCGTATTTCTCAGTCTAACACGGTCCAGTAAACCGACGTGTCAATTAACGAGCGTCGTCCAACGTTCGTTCATTTAGATTTATTCCAACTGGTAACGAAATTATTGTTAATCGAGTGCCTACACTACTCGCATACTCTGTTGATTTAATGATGCGTTCACAATGGACCTTTATTGTTACACGTTCCTGTATATGTTACGCAAAACAACGCGTTACAAAACTCTTGTAGGTAACAAATAACATTGTTCTTAACTTTGATTGGTTCTTAATAATTATTCGTTTAATAAATCTATTTTAATTACAATAAGAAGATAGGTAGATAATCGGGAGAAAGAAAATGTAGAAGTACTAACATTCACACATCCCTTAGAAAAGGCAGCAGGCGCCGGAAAGCGCTAAGGGATACCCAACCTTAATGGTCTGAGAGCGGCGGGCTCAGCAGCCCATTGCTCTAGCAGAAGTTTGCTTGAGATGACGGCTACGAAATTAAATTTAGATCATAGTTTACTTTTATACAACATAGGTAGCAAACAAGCACAAGGTCTGCATGTTGGTAAGCGGTTAATCGGCATAATCACTTTAAACACTAGCGACAGCGATGTCCTAGAACAGCAATCATTCACCAGTAGAAATACTACACGATGCTGGTGTAACTGTTTAACTGTGGTCTTTTGTGGGACTCCAATTCAAAATGTGTAATCTTCTGCCTCCTCCTAACATTTAAAATATTATAGAATTCAACTTAGGGGAAATATACTCTAAAAGAAATGTAATTTAGAAGATAGAATTGACACTTTGTAAGTACATATCTACCTAATATCAACAATTCTATTAAACGGGTTCAATAGAATCTTGTTGATGAAATGTCTTAACAATGTTGTATTTAACTACTCGGCGTTAAAGCACATCATGGCTAAACTTCATGGTTCATCTGAATGATATCAGATAAACGTTACTAATAGTTATATCACACCGGGTTGTATACCGAGTAACGTTGCACGTACTGTACGTGACTAACGTTGTAACGCTTGTTGCTTGAGTTGCGTGTAATCGAGCCTTTATAACAAGCTTTGAGTAATAAACTAACATGTGGAACTATATCCATGTATGCTTTGCTTTGTTGACGTCATGCAATACGTGCGAATATGGATTTATGGCTAGAGCGTAAGTCACTAAGTGATAGGAATGTAATGAACATAAAAGGAATATCAAACAATGGTCATAACACTGCACTATGTTTTAAATGTGAAACATTGAAATGATTTTTGTGGTCCAATTTCAACACTATGTTTTAAAGGGAACATGCACAAACTACAGATGGCAGCACAAAACGACACGAGAGTCAGTGTAGTGAAAAAATTAATTGATCGTCGGCGTGGCTAGAATATGTCAAAAGGCCAAAAACTATTCGAATCCGAGCATGTCTTAAAAGTACGAGAAACAATTAGGAATCATGAAGATGCAGTAATAACTGATAAAATTGTAGCTCAGGCGAAAGTTTCTAACGTTTATGATCTCAAAATAACTGTAAAGTATTACAAATTAGCTATTTTTACAAATAACATTATTAATTATTTTTAAAGCTCGACCGGAGCGATACCACGGCCTCACATAAAACCGGCAAGTGAAGCAATGCTTGCATTCCTTTTCGCCAAGTGAGTGACGTTACCGGAGGCCTTCACCCTTCCCTCCCCCCTCTCCTCCCCCTCTTCCACCTTTCCCCTACTCCTACCTTAAAGGCCGGCAACGCACTTGTGACTCTTGAGGTGCAGGTGCCCATCAGGCGGCAGAGCCAACGTTGTGCACGTTCTCTATTGTGTTTGACAAAAATAAGTAATTATTCTTATTAAAAATTTACTTGTTTATGTGTAGTAATCTAACTTAATACTAATTTTAAATTAGAATATGATGATCTCGTAGGTATTCTATAGATATAATTGAAAAAAAAATTACATAACATCATGCTACAACTAAAAGGAGCGGAGCAGTGACCATAAACGCAGGTGAAACTGCGGGTACGGCTAGTTGACAATAAGCTTTTACAAAATCATGAATGTTACATAATACGTAATTTTGTCGTTTGTTGTAATACACCGCTTAATATTGCCACTTTTATCTACTTCGATGTTTGCACTTCACTTTAATATTAACATTTCTTTACCGGTGCCGACACTTTGATGGAGGTATCATGTTTATGTTGTTCATCATTTTTAATTGGAAGCCACTATCTTGATCGGAGGTAGACGTCACTAGCGCAAACATCCAATAAGGGGACGTCTACGTCAAGTCACGGTTACCACACGTGTTGGTCCCTCTGTCCAAATTCGTGTCAATCTTCATCAGACCGACCACTTGATTAGATTAATGTAAAAACAATCTTACAGGCAAATACGCAATCTCTTTTATTTGTTTAACGGACCAGTTAGGAAAATGAAATTTGGAATTGAAAATCAAAAAGAATAATTACACGATACCGCACAAGGTTGGATGAGATAAAATCTTATTTGTATGTATATATTTATGTACGTATTTATATTTAGGGTATCTCGGAAACGGCTTTAAAGATTTTGATGAACTTTTGTATACAGTTTTGCAATTTAAGTTCAACTGCATCCATATTTCCTGTAAAAACGCAATTGTACAAAAAAAATTGTTAAAAAAAGAAATAACGATTTTACTAAAAGCTACCGAACGCAGCTCGTTTTCCCAGGTACTATGTTTAACAATTACAATAAATCAGATCAAATGTTTTTTGAAAGGAGAACATTTTCAGTTTCCATTAGGACGTTTTGATTTTTTATTGTGTTCGATAAAATATTTTTAAAGATTCATGTCTATCAATGGCAAAGACATTTTACATACTATTCCAATGAAAGAAGAAAATATATGATACTCTAGTAAACCCAAATATTCATAAAGCCTCAAAAATAGTGTTGTTGAAGATCATAATACGTCTCTCTGTCAACGCACCCTGCTTGATCAGTGGTAAGTATAGAGATTTTTTCTAATCCGGCTGGAAGCTCCAGAGATTAGCGCATTTTAACAAATGAACAACAACATATCAGTAAATAAGTTACTGTTTAAGGTTTTGATAACAAATACAACGTGTAAATAGCAGTGCGGGTTCAACGGATTGCATGCGTTATGATTATACAACTGTGTTTAATGTTTTAATGTTACAATAAACTTTAAAAACTTTATATTAGTTTACTAAATAAAACTGAAACAAGCGTAGTAAGAAAAATTAGGTTTCTATTCGTATTGTTTAAATAGTTTTTACTAATTTTACTTATTTTTAAAGACGGCTAACAAGTGAAATAAAGTAACAATTATGGGGCTAATAAATGAATTCGTCATAATATCATATTATTCAATAGTACTAATAAAATAAACTCTATTAAAAGTATCCCTGGTAAAAAAATAACCATAGAATACTTTTATATTAGGTACTTAAAGATAAAACAATCAATAGATAGATATACCAAAATACTCGTAACAAATAATAATGGCGTTGCAGTTTCCGTCGGCTTTCACGACTAATCCTTATAATGATGGATTGCGTGTATTATTTGCTAATTTATTATTTAACACAAATAGAACCCGGGATTTGGGCCCGTACAATTTGTTAGTATTCGCTGTGCGTGTCATTAACGGTTCATTACGAGTTGCCGCCGGTTTAATTGGCTTACCGTTGCGTATCGTGCGTTGAATCAAAACCGCCATCCATTTCGGCCCATCAAAGTGTTGTCAAAGTGATTTAGTGGCTTATCTCCAGTACTGAGTATAAAAATAATTTATTTAAAAAAAACATTAATATTATCAGTAATCTGCTAGCAAATTTAAGTCCACAATATAAAGATTTTATAAATTTATTGATGCCAGCTTTTCAATAATAAAAGCGGCGGTCGCGTAATGGCTAAGGATCAAGTAGTTGCGGGTTCGAACCCTACCCAAGTGCACTATCGACGTGAATTCACTGCTAACACAAGCATATTAAGCTTAGCCGGAGGGTTTAACAAGAATACTAGTACCTAATGTGTGACCCACGTTGCTAGTACCCTTAAAAAATAATAATAATGTCTGAGATCCCTTGAAGCTATGATGTTAATTCCAACTTGTTGCCTCCTCCTTCCTGAGAAAATGGGTCTTGACAGAGAGACAGACAGACGGGCAACAAAGTGATCCGATAAGGGTTCCTTTTTCAGAACAGAACCCTAAACAAACAACGGTAATGATAATTTGCTAAAACGAATACACGTGTAAGTTTTATAAATTACTATGGTGACAAGCAGTTACGCGACCTGTCATGGGCGTATGGCAGACGATCAATGCCGTTTATTGCATTGTGGCGATCGTTCTATAGTTGGACTACGGATTGCCATTATATTCTACTATTAAAATATATCAATCGCAATGTTTGAAGGATTACCAAACTTAAAATGTCCAATGATTGAACCCGATTTTCTAGGTTTCGATCGAGCGGAATTGAAACATATTTGTTTCAAACGTTAAATAACTCACTTTTTGAAAAAGATAATTTGACATAATTTTATCAGTTTAGTTTAATATAGTCTCAGTTATATAACTAATGCAATAAGATATGCAAAAAGAAATTGAAAATTAAATAATTGCATATAAGAAAATTATTGTCTTTAATAATGCCATAGATTGCATGAATGTCCCTATAAGGATTACGTTTATCCTAAATTAATTAAATTGTGGTAGCTACAAATGCGATGGTTTGTATATCCCGAGTCTCCCTTTTGGGTCCTTAATTGTTTCGAACACACCGAATTATTTTGATTTATAGCTTTGTGATTGCTGCAACTCGATTATATAGGGCCTTTGTTGCTCTCTAAATTGAATGAAATGAAAAATAAATTAAGCCCAGTTGTGAAGTGGAGCGCCGAAGAAAAGATTCTGGGCCATTGTGTGTTGTTAGCGACAATGGGACGAATAAAGAAAGATACAAAAATGGTAGGCTGCTGTTAAAGCACAACATTAATACTGTGTGTATTGTAGAAAACGAATAAGGGTAATAAAATGTTGGGCCCTCTTTTTCAAGGAAATGGGAGTTGGGAATCCGCAGCTGGTTTAGAAATTGAATATATCCCGATTTAACGACGACGTAGGTAGTACGCAACTTTGGTTAGGAACTGGATGCACGTACATATCCCACCCAAATTAATAATTAATTATGCCTTTTGTGTTTTTAGTTTTTCCTTTTTTATACAACTATACAGAAGATGTGTTGATGTATTTAAGAATGCTAGTCGATTTTAGCCTTAGTAAACGTATTTATTTAGCAATAATTAATTATATAAGTATATATAAATATGTATTGGCGATAACACTGATGCACGGAAAACTCGAATAAGTTTATACGGCATCTTACAGATTGTTTTAGTTTTGTACCTTATTTTGTAACAATAAATAAATAAATAAATTAAACAAACATACACAATGTCACTTTAAAATAAATAAGCAATGTTAAGGGGCCTTGACTTGCACTTTCAAGTAGTTATTAGCCGTTTATTTGATAGGTATACATAGGTCTTTATATCTTCTTTATTCACTTATTAAATATCTCAAAACAAACACTCTGTTCTCACACTGCACCAACTAAAATCACTGACATACGACCCACGTAAGTGCTACGTACGTACAATGCAATTTCATGCAAAAATCTTGATTTAAACGCCAAATCATATAGTTTTACGTATATTCTTCTAATTGTACATATGTACAAAATCATGAAAAAGACATATAGGAGCGTCTAGGGATTTAACCGTTTCGAATACCAATAATTGGCGCCGCCCGCCGATAAATCGGTGAAGCTACGTAGAAAAAAAGTATAGGCGTCTAATATTGTACTTCCGCGGGTCAGCTTCAGACTTTCTTACTGATACAAGGCAGTGATCCAGCAATTAGTTGTAAAAAGCAAAATAGGACAAAGCAATCCATTTTTTGTCTCAACCAGTGTGCCGGTTTTTAGCTAGCAACCGACAACAGCAACCAAACTAATTTTTTGTGTTAACAAGAGGATATAAACTTTCTTTGGTATAATTCTTTAAACAGTATGTTGCGAGATGAGTGAATCATTCCGTTGTTAATAATAACAATTCAATACAACAATTATATTTAATATTAAACATTCCTTGTCTTAAATAAAAACTATTCAACATACTTTTTTTTTAAATTACAAGCAATAATAACATGTATTACACAATAGTACAACGTGAAAGCGTTGTGTGCGTCTGGGTATATTCGTGTACCGTTTAATTCAGTCGCTAGGAGAGGTGACAGTGACTCACCGTCTCACCGCCGCGCCGGCCTACGACTGACTCATCGTACACCGGCCACCGCTATCCTGAACAATCTAGTTGCACGAAATATTGAACCGATCTCATATCATTTGGGATGAGTATTCCCAGATGGAGTGACTCAGCATCGTGGGTTTTTACTGATAAATCTATTACTACTAATCTGTTTGCTTTTAACTTTGAAGACCAACATCGTTTTATAGGATGTTTTAATCGGATCGGTCTATCAGTAGGTACAGTCAGATTCGATTTTTTTTTGTATATTACGATAGCCAGATTCATGAGGAATAGTAAAACAAATAAATTTGACTGGCCTGTTGGTCTAGTGGTTAGTGACCCTGACTGCTACGCCATAGGTCGTGGGTTCGATTCCCACCCAGGATAAATTATTGTGTGATGAGCATGATCATTTGTTCTGTGTCTGGGTGTAATTTATCTATAATATGTATGTATTTAGAAATATATAAGTATGTTTATTAGCAGTCTGGTTACCATAGTACAGGCTCTGCCTAGTTTGGAATCAGACGGCCGTGTGTGAGATGTGTGAATTGTTATTATTATTATTAGTATAGGCTACGTAACATTACGCTACAACCCTTAAGAGTAGAGCAGTGACTATAAAACTGCTGGGAACGACTATTATTTGATATTGCTCAATACTTGATTGTATTATCTGCTTATAAAAGTTATTGTATAATACAAGTACGCGGCTTGTTACAGTCACTGAGGCCAAAGGTGTAAAAGTTATATCAGCTAACTGAAATTGTAATTTTCTATTAATTGAGTTACTCACTAGGGGCTCGTGGCTAAGTGGTAACCAAGTAGGTTGGCATATTACAAAACTAAGTCCGGATGTCTTAATAAAAGCTGTTCCCGGATCCCTCCTACTTGAGGCGCAGTACGGCACACCGTGTGGTTTTAGTCGGTTCGATTCCGACACACCGCCCCACCGAAAACCCCGGTGGGGTGACGGCCCGAGGGGGTTTCCACACGCACAAAAAAAAAAAATTACAAAACTAAGTAATACTAGCTAGGTCAGTCTAGGATGGGTGACCATTCGTAACACATTGAGACCCCTTCGTGCCTCGGAGAGCACGTTAAACGGTCGGTTCCGTGTGCCATACGAACATCTGTGGCATTCGCTACGGGCAGTTGGAGCCCTAAAAAGTCCGACAACCTGAGCTAACTACAGACCATCGATATTGCCAATTACTTGGGTTGTGGAGGTCTGATGGCAGTCGATTCACGTAAAATATCAAAGTTCGGCCATATCGTAGTTAGACTGGGTTGTGGAGGTCTGATGGCAGTCGATTCACGTAAAATATCAAAGTTCGGCCATATCGTAGTTAGACTGAAAGCCGACCCTTTATTGAACTAATTATATTTTTAATGATTAATTAATAAGGAGCTGACAGAACTCAATGTTTAGATCAGTGCCCTCTAGTGGATCAATTAGCGTTATATAATATAGCGTGATATAGATTATTAGCGTGACGGTGCGAGGTTAGTGCTTTTTCCCCATAGCAAAAATTCACAACTTGCCTTAAGAAGTTTTCACTTCAAGAATAGTGTGTGTTAATCTTAAAGTTATATGTCCAAGTTTACAACACGGTCCATATAAGTAGGAGTAAGGAACTCGTTTAAAGGAAGAGTTAAGGATGCTTGTATCATATTAACCGTCGCCTGGCAATTCACAATAAAATATAATAATACAATGCAGTGCTTAAATATTACGTGTGTGTAAAAAAGTAATCACCTGAAACCGCTTGCAAAGTCTTTATGGCGTATATGATATTCATTTTTAAACCCCAGAGACACGACACAATGAGAATTGGTATTATAAGTCTGATACTTCGAGTAAAGATACCCGATGCACTTCATAAAAATCAAATATGAGATAAGTTTCTAAGCCAACATTTAATAATAATTATTAGGATCTACAGTTTAGTAGGTGTAGATCAAACTGCTCTAGGAGCTAAGAGTCAAAAAGTCAAGTTGAATATCGTAGCAAGTCTGTCGGTACTTTAACAGGTTGATGCTCCTGCGTGTCATCTAATCCTTTAGCAGTCGCAACTGTCACGCTCGGTATCAGTAAAATGTTTCTGATTTTAGACAGAGAGTGTACATGAGCTGACTTCTGTAATGAAAAGATTTTGTATCGTAAATTTTACTAACGTTCAATGTTTTTAATTTTTTTTATAAGCGCATGCGACAGGCGAAACATTCGTTATATTGTGTCCAAGCTTTTGCTTTAACGGCTGCACTGGCGAAGATGGCGGTTATCATCAAACGGCAACCCCTATAAACTCATTTTCTATATTTTATGAGTAGGTGATTATGTTATTTTACGAATACACATTAAAAACGTATACTTAGTCCATCCGCAGCGTATCTTACGTACCTCTTGATATCTCGTTTACTTGAGCTCTATAATGTACGAATGTAAGTAATAGGTAAATGTATCTACTTGTTACTCATCTACTTAAATGATTTTGATTTAAGAATAACACAGTTTCGATTCAGAAACCCCTTGATTAGTTGGTCAAGATTAAAATGTCGTCTAGATACAGATATGGAAAAAACGGTTTTAAATCGATTGCCATTTTTTTCGGGCTTGTGCCGACAAAGATGCAATCAACCTTTAGGTCCTTGAGCTAAATAAAACTGAAAAATACTAAAATTACGAACCCCACTTATTAGAAACCTAAGATAGCTGCCTAAATATGCCCGATATTATGACCAATGTATCATCATTTTAAGTTATTTTATTTAACTAAGTTGGTAAACAAGCACTCAGCCCGCCGGGTGGCAAGCGGTGCAAGTACTGTACAAACTAAAGGAATTTAAATTAAATTAGCAACACAGGGCAGAACCAACAGCATTGACAACAGAGTTGTTTAAGTGATTACTGTGTCACTATCGGTAATTTAATTGTTTCGAGCGCAAATTCTGTAAGGAAAAAATATTTGTATTACGTGTCGAGTTTTTTTTTTGTATGGAATAGCCCCTAAGTCAGTCTAGGTTAAGAAAATGAGTGAACAATATACTCGAAATAATGAAACAAATTAAGAGCAATTTTTTGTCACACACAACTTAAAATCTTTGAAGTTCCAATTATTTTTCTGTTCAAAATGTGCAATCAATCATTGTAAACTGTTGGCAGATTTGAACGCCCTATATGTGAAGTAAGTCACCCGACCCCGCAAAACTAAATTCATTTTTCATTTCATTTCTTCTTCTACAAAGCTAGTCAAGTCAATGAATTATGAATCTCTATGTAGATGACCTAATCAAGATGCATTAAATGCTGTTCTTAAGATGCTATTTTTCATTATACGCACGCTGATTAAACTATAGCTATTCCACATATTTGAAACCGATACGTAAAAATTTGGTTGCTTGATAATTAGTTAAAGTGTAAGTTAATACTACTACTCCAAGCTAAAAAGCGTTGTCATTACACATATTACGGGTCTTTAGACAGGAGATTTCGAAATACCCGAAAACTGTAAGTGTAAAGTAGGCTTTACATGAATTAGGCAAAATTAATGTGAACTGTGTTGACCATATAAACAGTATTAGATGTAACTTAACTAAGAGTCAAATGTTCTACTGGTCTGTGGACCAACCAACCTCAGTTATGTTTAATAAGTAAATATTAACAGTATGTTGTGAGCAAACGACAGCTTAGAAGATGTATTTATTTAGGGGCCTCTAACAACGATGCTCAGTGTATTCAAATCCATGTTTGTTTATACGAATACAGTAAATTAACTAAAAATTTCCACAGCTTCAAACTATTGCCTAAATTAAGATGCAGTTTATATTGTTTAACGGGATAATTAAAAAACGGGAAAACCGCTCCTCCTTACAGAAGTAAATTAATTTATGTCTCAATCACACACTTACCCCTTAACTGATTTGCATTAAATTATCGACTTAGCCAGTGGGGCTAAAACAGGCATATAAAAATGCCATCTGACACGGGCGTAGCCATGAAAATGTAGCAAAGGCAATTTAATAGCAAGAACATATTATCGGCTTAAAATTCAACCGCTTTTATAAGTTTTCGTATTTTATAACTATCATCCAATATCAACCCACTGCCTGATAAAAACACTTCTTATTTTATTAGGTGAAACTCTTGTATTCAATACGAGACGCAAAACTAGTTGATGAATACGCCAAACGAATAACTAATTTTAAATATACATAATTTCACTTTCATTTATTTGTGTAGCGTCTTGTTCACTTAATATTCACATGCTATGTAAAAGTCGACAAACGTGGGTGAATCTTCTTGTCTCTATTTCCCTGTTGTTCTGCTGCTGTTCGCGAAGAAGGGCTACACGCCTGATATTGTTTCTAAAAATGTTGATAGGTACACTGTTTTGTTTTTTATATAACTGAATAAATAACAACTTCAGACACCTCACACAAAACTAGGCAGAGCCTGTTTGCTATGGTAACCATAGCAAACATGAAAATATACGAATATATGACTAAATACATACAGGTATTTGATAATTTACACCAAAACACAGAACAAACATCATCCTCCTCATCATCCTCCGCGCCTTTTCCCAACTAAGTTGGGGTCGGCTTTCAGTCTAACTACGATACGGCCGAACTTTGATATTTTACGTGAAGCGACTGCCATCAGACCTCCACAACCCGAGTACTAGGCGATATCGAAGTTCTGTAGTTAGACCGGGTTGTCGGACTTTTTAGGGCTCTAACTACCCGTAACGAATGCGCACAGATGTTTGCATGGCACCCGGGACCGACGGTTTAACGTGCTCTCCGAGGCACGGAGGGGTCTCAATGTGTTAAGAATGGTCACCCATCCTAGACTCACCTGGCTAGTATTCCTTAACTTTGTAATGTTCTAACCTACTCGGTTACCACTTAGCTACGAGCCCCAACAAAACACAGAACAAACAGTGGTGCTTATAATTATTTGTCCTGGGTGAGAATCGAACCCACGATTTCTGGCTCAGCACTAAAGATCACTAACCACTAGATGAACAGGCCTGTTGTGAAATTCTTGTACTTGCCGGTAACCTTATTGGTAAGCGATTATAATTAGTATTAGTGTTCAATGCACCGGATTGAACACTTGCAACACCAGTGGTATAACTTTACGTGAGAGCCATATCGTCACCTCGGGGTCATACAATCACAAAATGAAGATAATAGAGATAGTAGAGAGTGCAGAGACATCCAACAGTAATGGTGTTCTGATTTTCCACTACATTTGAACTTAGGACTGTGAATGCACGCAAAGCCATGAATCTGACGAATTAATCAACATATAAACAGATCAATGCAATGCATCCGTAATAAATTTATATGGTGCAATAAAGTCAGATGTATGGTGGCATTCTATGAAGAAAGAATCATTAAAAGTGATAAATACAACTATACCGCACATAAACCCAGTTTCTGGTTGCCTCGGCTGCATCGCCTTCACTCGCGCGTACCGCCACCAATAAAGCTGAATTTATCATAAAAAGTTGCACGTTAAGACTGAAACAGTCGTAAATAAGAAAATAAGACCACCTATTTATATTTGTAGCTCTAGTGCGACCGTGTGGTCTTGAGATCGGATGAAATATTTTTAGGTAAAAGTTTCATGACATAAAATAAATTGTTTTTGTACCTAAAGAATAATACATTCCTATGTATCTGTACGGGTTTATACACCTTATTTAATTATAGAATGTACAATAGGCGGCTCTATTGTTTCATTAAATCTTTGGATGATTCCAAAACATTAGTTACATTTTTTAGAAGCAGGATATGACATGACAGCAACCTGGTCGAAACGTCAGGCAATTCAGAGGTATGTAATACCTTTTCGTGATCGCGTTAATTCCCGTTCATACGTAGATAATATTAGGATATGACATTTTTAAACCTTTCTTTAAAGTCACTTAAAAATCTTTTCTGCTACAGTGGCGTCTTACCTAGTGAAAGTTACAAGAACCAGTACACGTTAAATTACGAATGGCCGTCTATCATAAGATGTTATAGCTAGTTTGAACTATCAAGTTGTTACGCAATTAGTTGAAATGGGATACAATAATAGGAAATTTGTGTGACCAAATATTAATAAATTTTTCGATTCGATTAAACTATTTACGTTAAAGTATCAAGACATTTAATTTTGCGTCTTCCAACGTAGGGCGGAGAAACAAGTAGTTGGGCGAAGCGCTCATTGATGTGGGGCGGCGGCAGGCGTCAGTCGCGAGACCAAAACGTATGAAAATAGAGCCGAATGCACTGGCATTTCCGCAACCCACCTGCGAGTTCTCCAACCACAACACCACTCTACAAAATGGGACGCAGACATACAAATGGGCCTGATTGCAGCAATACCAATATATGTACAACGAGATAAACGGGTAAACATAATTCAACATGTTAGTAAAAACCAAGATATAATCTTCGTTTTATCAAAATAATCATTAATCTTTATTTCATCAAGCTTCTGCGTAAAATCTAAACAGGTAAATTTAGAATAGAATAGAATAGAATATTCTTTATTGTACATCACATAAAAATAACAATTTAATGTTAGTGAAAGATCTAATCCCACTAATATTATAAATGTGAAAGTTTGTCCCACTAATATTGTAAATGTGAAAGTTTGGATAGATGGATGGATGGATGCTTGTTACTCTTTCACGCCAAAACTACTTAACCGATTGCAATGAAACTTGGTATGTGGATAGCTGGAGACCTGGGTAAACATATAGGCTAAACCGCGGGGCGCTGCTAGTCTTAAATATAAACTGAATTTCAACAGACCCATCGATTGGCACTTGTGACATGCAAACTGCTATATCAGATTTATAGAAACCCTGTGCCGCTGAAAGTTTTTAGTATCTCAAAAGAGAAGAAAGACAAGAAAGTATCTCAAAAAATATAAAAAAAATCAGTTATGCACTTTTATAAACAGCTAGTTTCAACTAGTCAAAATCTTTACAAAGCATTATTGGAATTGTTCTTATCCTTCACGGCGTTGTTTAAGGTAAGTTAAGGTAGTCGAAAAATCAAAACTCCATCCATCAAATAAATCTACAGCTAACAGTTTTCCTTGGAATTAGATTTATTAACTTTAAAATGAAGACATAATTTTATACCATTTTCCCCTAATTGTTTCCATTACATATTTGTTGGTTATCTTGTGAAAAGTCACTCTCTCGAAATCGGGACGTCCACAAACCGTAATTATGGCAAACCGACCGGTCAGAATTATCGCAGAAAACAAAGTCTAAACTCATGTAATAAATATCATTTTATATTTAGATATGCACAATTGTTTTTAAACCTAGCGAATTGTATGTATATTATAAATATACTACTACTACTGACTAAATACTAATTAATACTGGTATCAAATCGCGGTAATATTTATAAATTTCCATACCATTTTAGTTTACTCAAAGTTTTGATCAAGTTTAACTATCACGTATCGGTACACAGAAAGATCTGCAATTTAAATTAAATATAAATCGATAATACCTACGTGAAGTCTCGAAACTGAAAAAGTGCATAAATTTTTATTACCTTTTTAAGCATAGCATAAGGGTATCTTTTGACTTTTTATATAGTTTTTAGAAACTTATAATATCAAATCAAAACGTCACAGATTCATAGCTAAACCGCTGTATATTATGGAAAGTTACATTTTCACACGTCTACGTTGCAGCGTTGAACGCAATACAGAGACAACATTACCAGTATCGTGAGTGTACGACTGTAAGTCGTACGTTATAATGTTCTTATTTCTAATTTAAACACTAAAAAGAACAAAAACTTTTTAGGTTTTAACAATATAATCTTTTCCAGGTAATATAACAAATTTGGTAGTTTCGGTTGTTTTTGGTGAGTTAGGTATACTAAACAGTATTAAAATTGCCAGTTAATGTATATATTATTGTAGTTTTGTGTCCCTGTAAAAATCGAAAGTTCTAGTTTATATTCATAATAACAGTTCAATTACGTAGTACACAACGGTAACTCAATTTTGTCATAAAATCACAATACCTACTTAGTCAATTAGGCTGGGCTGCAAAGGTTTGTAAGCCCAACGTTATTACAAGTCTTACTTTTATAAAACTAAGACTTGGTTCCTACCTTGGACTTGGTTTTATTTAATGCAATAGACATTCGTTTTCTATTTATGGTTAAACCAGATCTATATCTAAAGGGACCAAAACTAAAACAATTTCATCTAAATAAATATTTATATAGGCCACACACACGAAACTTATGAATCGATAAAAATAAAATTTAAAACGTTTCATTAGAAGTCAAGAAGTTTGTGATCAACCGAAAATAAAAAGGTCCGAGTGACAAAATTTATGATAATAACGAAGTCTTTATTCATAGGTTTTTTTGTAGGGCCCGAATAGGATAAGTCACGCTTCGCTTTATCCCGAATACAAAAGATCTAAATACGTCGGTAGGTCAAGTGTCGGTTTCCCGGACGCCAGGCCTCGTCGTCCTGTCCTATAACAAAAGCCGTTTTTTTTATTTAGTGACAGGTCGAGGGTGCTGGTGACTAGTGCCAAGAAAAAGGGCCCAAGAGGGTCAATCGAAAATATTTTGTATTCGAATTAAGTATGAACTGACGTACCTACCTACTCGTATGCAATGTGTAATATAACTCGTATGGTCCATTGTTTCATGGTGGCCCTAAATGCTTTTTGCAATATGTGAAATGCAGTTAAGAGGTACCGAGACTTTAAGTTTAGAGAGTAAGTATTTTTTATTATTTTTTTTTTATAAGACAACTCCCGCATTAAGAATTACTGTGTCGCGGGGGACTTTACAAACATACAAACAACGGATACATAGAACACCCAGACTCAGGTGGGAATCGAACCCACGACCTCTGGCTCAGCAGTCAGGGTCACTAACCACTAGACCAACAGGCCAGTCGATTTTTCGTAAGATCCTTAAGGAAGCACTTCATTACAATAGTGAACCCATTTTCTGTAATATATATTTATTTCTATGTATAAAAAGGCTCCTTGTCTATTAACATAATTTATATTTTGAAAGAACATTAATAACTTATAAGAAATTAATAATTTGATCGACCAACAGCAAATATTAGTCCTTTAAATTATTAGAGCAATCAATTTGATTCTGATTTCTCTTTGTATGACAGCTTTGGCAACTGCGAGCTTTTGGGCTATTCTAACCGTCTCTCTCTAACGAAAGCTTTGGGAGCGCTTTCGGCGTAGCTTGGTAGGTCGGGTCAGTCAGAAGCGCGCGCGCACAGGCCACGCGCGTCTTGTATGCGCGATGTCACAATATCGCTACGCGCGAAGGGATCCCTTGCACGCGGCTAATTTTGTCCAGTACTGCGCAGACAGTTTGTTACGGTTCTATGATTACAAGTGCTTATTCATCCAATGTGTGTTTAGATTTCTGGAAAACATTAAATTGTATTATTACGTTTTATTTCTTTAAAAAAATAGGGAAAGATTTAAACCACGAGTCTAGTTTTATTGTAATTCATACATAGCTTTGAAAAATATATGAATTTCGCTATTGTTTCACAATAACATTTGTTCTTAAGAAAGGTGCGAAAATCTTTTAGCCTTGGCCAAAGCCTGCAAGTTCAATTTCAGTACAGACATTCCAAATCGTTTCTCGTTACGATAAATTGCAAATGTTAGGTTGTGAGTGCATTCAGAAAGATTTATTACACGCTCAAATGCTCGAAGTTAAGCTTTTGTTGCAAATGGATTTTATCAAGAATACTCCATGTATTAAGGTTATTCCGATACGCAGTCGTGCCGGTGTGTATCGGCAACTATAGTTTGGTATAGACGTTGTGTTTCATTGAGAAATTCATTCATCTGTATCGGTTGCTATTGTTCATTCAGTTTTAAGTGCAAGTTGTCGATGAAGACAGATTGTGTTTTTAACTGTTGCATCACTTTTGAAAGTTACTACTGTTGCTTCAGTTAGTGTGACAATTGTCATTGTTGGTATTGCACCATCAGTGAATATATTAACTTAGAATGAGAGTGTACTTATATTTTGCATTTATTCTACTACTAGTTTTAATTATGCTCAAACGACAGCACGTTTGAGATACCTACATATTTAAAATGACTTTTTATATAAAACATTACAATTTAATATTCAGATTTCGATAAACAGGCCGTAACTACGGCCAGTGTAATCGGGTTCAAACGTCATGCAGTTCAAAGTGTACATGCACAAATTATAAATAAATATTATGATACATCCTTTATTAGTTTAATCCTTAATAATACTAATTACTTGCGACAGTTAAACAGCAGTTGACAGTTAACAATATTGCTGCTAAAGATATACAAGACCTCATATAAAAATGGATGAATAATATCAATTGAAGCAGCTAACGAATACATCACGCCCTTAATGATTACAGTAGCTATTAAAAACTAGCCACTGAGCATCAAAAACACATTAACTATAATCATAGAGAAATAATTACAGTAATATTAATTCTGTGGCTTCCCGTTTTCTTGACCAAACTAATTTAATAAATGATTAGTAAACCAAATTGATGAAATCCAAAACTTCTACGTCAAAAAACGAAATCCTCCATCGTCCAGACCTCGGGACATCCCTTAAGATATATATAAGAAATCGTGTTCAACATAAAGTTCCTACTAGACACTTCAGCAAAGATTTAGTCTTGCCTTATGCCGCTTTTATTCAAAGACTCCCTAAGTGATGGCTAGTTGTAGCCCACATGTTTACAAAAGATTTAGAAAGAGCATTTTATTCTCAGTTGAAGAATGATTTTCCTTTCTTGTGAATCACTAGAGTGTCTGCTACTTTAAAAAAAATTGATAGAGGTTTGCAAGCTCTCACAAAGGACAAAAGTGCATGGTCAACTGCATTTTGAAATGAATGAAGGAACATGCCATAGAGATATTACGAACATTATCTTAAATACTAGAAGGTAATCTTATTCTTACTAATTGATGACATTGCTATGTGTGTTATTTATACCGAAGGGAGCTTCGCTTTCCAAAACATATGAAAGCATATATTAATGAGACAATCAAAGATCTTTATTAAATGTGTATCTATATGGTGTATAATTTACAACGTACAATATAAAAAGCGCGAAAGTTTAAAAATATTCACTGTCAATTTTATTTATGCTGTCTAATTTTATTACTTCTCATCATCTTTGGGGTCATTAGCCCGGTGACGGGAACCTACACCAGGTTTTTATAAGGGTTTAATATAAAACCAGGGTTTAAAGACCTCTTCATTTCTTAATATTTCATGTATCCACTTCACACAGGATAATAAATTTATTAAAAAAATATTTACAATCTAAAAAGGCAAAAAACCAAGTGGTATCAGATATCACGTTAAACCTATACACGTTGATTTTTATTTGGCTTGATTTTAAAAGTGTGGGGCTCCTTAGTTTTAGTAAAGACCAATATTTCATATTTAAAAAACAAACAGACCTTCAAAAACTATGAAAACATCATTAATGTAACCTCTTTGGTCGGTGAATCTTTAAGGCCGTGTTCCTATATTCAAGAAACGATCCGTTTTTTTTTATGGAATAGGAGGCAAACGAGCAGATGGACACCTGATGGTAAGTGACAACTGCCACCCAACTCAAAGAGTCACAAGTGCGTTGCCGGCCTTTAAGGTGGGAGTAGGGGAAGGAGGAAGAGGGAGTGAGGGAAGGAGAGGGGATAGGGGGGAAGGGGAAGGGTCCGTTAACCTTACCATGTGAGGTGAAAAACAATGCAATCATTGCTTTACTGTCGGTTTTCTGTGAGGCCGTGGTATCACTCCGGTCGAGCCATACGTGCCGAAGCATGGCTCTCGCACTAACAACTTTTCACTACAACAATTCAATTTTTTACAAAAATTTCACCGTCCGTAAGCAAAACGAATCGTTTCTTGATTATAGGAACGTGGCATGAATGATCTTATAACCTACCCAACTCCTACCCGTAATTGTAACATAATACGTACTATATCTTACTTATTTACAAAATCTGATAAAGCCAATGTTTATGGGTATATCGGGTGCACGTTCAGTACGTAGTAGTGCTGTGATAAACTATTTGGAAAACTAGTCCGGATTCATGGCACACCAACGTCTAGGTACATATTTAGCTTAAGGAGATTTATATGATACACAAATGAATAAAATTGTATTTACCCGTACAATCAAAATCTAACTGTCTCCTGTGATTTTGGTCCAATTATTATCTGCCGGAGTTACTAACAATTTTTACTTGTTATTCTAATAATGGCATTAAATTACCCCTTTTCTGGCGTGTATTTTCTGAGTACAAGAAATTTTTCAAAACTTTACAGACTACAGATTATTTTGTGTAATATTGCGTGACAATTTACTGTCCTATATTTACATTAGTTGGATGTTTCTCAGTACTTTGGTAGCACATGATCAATCTTATCTTTCTGTTGCTTTACCCCACAGTATACTAGAATAATCAGTATAATCACACACATTCCACAAAAAATCCATATGGCGCAATATTTTGCTTGACCAAAACAGTTTAGCTTTTCTGATAAAATAAATTTACCATACGTCAGATCCGCCATTCCTTTTTCGGTCTAGCCATTTTTGGTCAATAACAACTTGAAACAGTTAATTGTATTTTAATGTTTCTTGTTCTTACTGCCGCTCCTTTACAGTGATAATAGTCATGGCTATTATATGTTTCCTTTATGATAATCGGTAGCAAAATCATTTGCGAGTTAGTTCAATGATCTGTAACAATTACGTATACATCGTAAACTATGTGGAACTATGTTATACGGATACATTAGGTTCGACTTCTTCAATGAGCGCTTATGTTCATTTCGTAATTATTTCAAGCACAAAACTATTATTCAAGTATTTTTATGTTTTAGTTCCTTTAAACTCGAAACAAATTAATGAAACAAAAATCTGTAGAAATAGGTACTCACATTACAGATTTTTATTCAACGACCTTAAAACTTACTGGCCTGTTATTTTCGTTGACATCCCTAGCTACAATTTCCTTTAAAACCTATCGTCTATATATAATGTATATTTAGATTTCAAAGAATTCTGAGTAGGAAAATCGATGAATGAGTTCACGATGCTACAATTGTGAGTAATTCTGTTTATATTCGTACCGGCTGATTTACACATAATTTCATCTTAACAGATTCTTATTAGACGTGTAATTCGGGACTTAATCGCGATGATATTTAAAAGGTACAATACCTCTTGGTTACCCGACGCGACGTTTCGATCGAACTGCACCGATCGTGGTCACGATACTACAGAAATAACAATAAAAGTTTCAAATTAAACAAACGTCTTCGAGCAAAACTATTTTTTTCAGTACGCTGGACACAAATTGGTCCTCAATCTAAGAAATGATCAGTCGTCACTTTTATTTAGAAATAAATGTAACGTGTGCTATATATATATATATATACTAATTAGCCTTTTTTAGGGATAATACTATACATCTATAAACAACAATTAGAATTCGACTTAGGTAGTATAGTTCCTTTAAATTATGAAGCTAAAAGAACATAACGGACGAAGCAACGGATGTTACAAAATAGTAGTGTTTCTTAATGACTACGGCATTTTAAAAATAATTTGTTAACTTTCAGAGCGTTCTAATTGAGGACAAAATGTGACAGTGTCATCAGTGTATTTATACCACTTCCTAGTCTTCGCGTAAATCTTATATGTACACTGACGAGGGTCCCTGATCACTTGGTTTTTCAGTTCGCGATTTAACACGTAACAAACATTTACGATTAAAAATGCCGCCAGTAGTCAACTAACAGACCCAACTAATCTTCTTGACTTTGTTGTTCTAAAGCTTATTATAATACCAGTTTATACATGCAGCTATCTCCAAATTTAATATAAACTGATATTTAAACATCAACTGATCACTATAACTCCAAGGAGATAATATGTAATAGTTATTATAATAGTCATTAGTAATTTGTCAGGATATTTATGTACCTGTCACACTGTTACATGTATGTGACATCTGGCATAGCTTTCATGAACACCTCGAGGAATAGAAGAATGACGGTCCTTCAATTTGCGCGGTCTATAGTTCGGTACTGCTTCATTGCCTTACCCACATAATTGAGTGAAGTTTTATATGTTCTTGGATTCCCATAGACCGCTTTGTCAGGTGCCTAGCGAATATTACAAAATGTATGCATTTATCTGACATGGTCCGCATACATTTAACTGCAATGCGTTTTCTTTGTGAGAACGCTCGTAATGGTTGTATGAAAACAAACGCTGTGACTCACTCTTACGTTAGACGCCTATTATTACACCTACGCCAAATTTAGACTTACTTAAAGAGCGCGCGAATATTTTGGCATGGATTAATATGTAAATAGGTCATCGATAGCGATTTATCAATTTCGTAAGGATTTTATTTACCTTTGAAATATTTATAAAACAGAACGTGGGAACGAATGTGTTAAAAATTATTCCTGGTATGATCCATAATGTTCAATCGCTTAATATACCTACACATTTGTTTTGCTGACATAAAACTTTCGCGTATTCAGGGTCGCGGCTTGTATTAGTGTAATTCAATCTTGTAAAGGCTAGTACCGAACCTGCAATGAACTGCATGAAATCACATACGTAAATTGACACCAACAGCAATATGTGATCTATTGTTTGTAAGGTGATATTTAGGCGACCTACACAGCAAATTGGATGCACTCGCCCACGCTGTAATGGGGTAGAGACCGCACATCTGTGCCCCCAATACGAGCAAGGCCGATACATCCTTTTATCAAACGTTGGATCCAATAACGGAACAACCCGTGTATGGTAACAATCGACGCTTATATGAAACACGATGTATAAACAAAGGTGACAAAGGATAACCTTCTTATTTCAAAACGTAATGTCACATTTGTTTCTTGTGATTTTATCCCCAGTTTTTTAAAGTTACTCGTAACTTAAAGAACTGTATCAAAACATCTTTGCCAGTATTCAAATATAAGTTTTGGAAATACGAGTACAATCTCAATTATCACATAAATCCTTTTACGGTTGGTCTCGTACAACTACTTGATGGATTTTAATTTGCCACACATTGTCTACGCTGCTGTAAATGTCCGTGTTTTATGATTATGTCACAAAAGTTCATTGCACCGGGGCGCACCTTCCGAGCGATTATAAATACGGCGCTGTGTCGAACTTTTGACAAGAGTGTAAATAAACATGAAGATGCGGACTGATTATGTACCTCCCTCGCCGTAACTGAATACAAGCCAAGAATACGACCTGTATATTCTTCTGTTGAAATTCTGTGTCGTTTGGAAACAAACCTTACAAACTTATTTATTAAATTACCTTACTTACCTACAAACCTGGCAAAACAACAAACAATTAAAATTAACTAAATGGATAAAAGTTACCCTTAATACGGAACTGTCAGTATCAAAGGGATGTTCTGCCGACTGACTAAACAAGGTCCAATCCGATGCTTGAATTCTTGAATTGACTAGACATGATCAAATACTTGATTCTCTTCACTCAACTGCTACTACTTCTACTATTAGTTATTGATTCAAACTTTAAGCGTAAAAGATTTTATACGTAGCTCGTTCAGATAACGGATTCGTAGTAAAGACAACTTGGTGCAAGTTACACGGATGTTGCAAACGTTCATAGTTTATTTTTACAGTAGATAAATATCAACCATAATATGTATTCTCCTTACATAACACATGAATGTTCGCAACATTACGACGCTGATCGCAACACCAGTGTTGCCAATACTATCCAAGGAGCTCCGGCAATCCTACTCACAAGCAGAAATACAATATAATACTCTTCAGCAACTCTCTTCAAATTATTTGAACCCTCACCATTCCTTCATCGGACTAGATGTTCCATCCTTTCATTGCTGACGCACCAAAAAGTCGAACTAAACGCTTTGACAGCTCCTTTTTGGCTCGAGTACCCAAAATCTGGAATGAACTGCCTGTGTCTTTTATTCAGACAAATATAGTCCTTGACGTTCAAGAGTAGGTACAGTTAATAGGTTTCTTTTTGATAGGCATGTAACATCTTCGTCTTGACCGTCACTTTCCATCAGGTGAGATGGAAGACAAACGCCTATTCCCATTATCTATATACTCGTAAATGCAACTGGTTAGTAGTGGTGTTCTGTAAAGTGAATCACTTAATCAGAGATCTACTGTGCCCATCCTATTCAAAATACGTTATTGCCTTGCTTTATGAGTTCTATACGAATTTATGCAAGCTTAAACGGTCCCGTATTTTACATATCATAAATACGCCATATTATTAACAGTAAAAGACACCGTCATCGCTTCCTAAAGTTTATTCCCCATTGTATCTCTTGCTCACAAATCTTTATTGTACTTTATCAGCTTTTATGTTTTTATAGTGTCTGTTATATTTTTCAATATTGGAGAAATCGATTTAATCTTTGTTAGTTTCTATTCTGCCATAAATGTCCGTTGGCACTGCACTAATGGTGACTGGTTTAGAGGAACGATTAGGTAGAAGACTTTCAAAGGGGTGTGAATAACGATGTGTTCCATTTCCCGCTTGCGTTGGTTTCTTTGTAGGTTAATTACCTCAGTTCGGTTCAGTGCAGTTATACGTAACTGTTCACTAACTTGCAAACTGGGTGTAGACATAGCTTATATAGCTAGCAGTATGCATTAGGTTCTAGTTAACTGTTAATAAAATGATGAGTCATAAAATCGAAAGGTTACTTACATAGAGTCGGTTAATCACTAAAACTTACTTGTACCAGGAACAAAAGTGCACGGATGACGCAATGGTTTAAGTGGTTGCATCGCCACTATACTGCGTCGAGTATTGTGGGTTCAAATCCCATACGGACAAAAATTTGTGGGAGCCACAAATAGTTATCCTGAGTCTGGGTGTTCTTCCGTTGTTAAAATTTTTGTGAACTTATTTTCTGTTGCGGTCGAATGTAAGAATGGTATGTGCTTACCCTCAAGCGGGCCGTATTGCGCTTATCGGGTACCGGTGCCAATAATCACGTAACATATTCTTATCCCCACGAAATTTTCACGATCCCCACCACCATGGGAAATACAACATAATGCTAGTCGTACTGTTTATGATGGCGATACCTCACCAGACGGGCAGCTCTTTTCAGTAGAGTCCTGTAGTATCCTGCCTCTTTTTAACTTGCTTTTCACATTGGTGGTAGAACATTTGGATGATAAACTATGTCTTTACAACTCCAAATTTGCACACACCCACACAAAATTTGCTAGAGTGTCTAAGTAATTGCATGACCTATGAACATCTGGTGGGCAGATAGATTGTAGGAGTAACGATCGACAATAAACGCTGAAATTACTAAATATGAACATTAAACAAGATTAGGTGAAATATTGCCTTTAATCTTAGTTTAACATTTCATTAATGTACTTGCAAAATCCATGTAAATAATAATAATAGTATTCTGGTTAATATTCATTATCATTTCATTATCTAGTCCTACACTAATAACGCATACCTTGTACAATGGGCTTTTAAACAGGAAGAAACATAGATACTTTTTAGGGTTCCGTACCCGAAGGGGACCCTATTACTAAGCCTCCGCTGTCTGTCCTTCTGTCTGTCAGCGGGCTGTATCTCATGATCCGTGATTGGTAGAAAGTTGAAATTTTCACAGTGTAAGTGTAGTTTAATGTGTATTTCTGTTGCCGCTACTACAATAAATAATAAAAATAAATTAAAATTTAAAGAGGGCTGCTCCCCTGCTAGAAACGTGTATTTTTTGGGTTTTTTTCCTCGATCTTAATAAGGGCCAAAAAAAGTACCTACATAATATTAATATTATACATAGATAAAGTAAATATGAATAATAATAGTATCAATGAATTTCGTTGATAAAATATCAGAAATGATAATACCTTTAATAGTAATTTATTTATGAATTTAATGTCAGCGTGCCGCAGGGCGGTATCGTTGTCCCATTATTTAAATACATACACGCTGATTATCTCGTGTTAATATCAAACCACACTTATGTTTGCATCTCGCTTCGAAATGTGAAGTGCATAAAGACAAAAGTAATGCATAAATAAATATAAACTAGCCCACCCACTGATCTGTTCATCATTGTTTCAATGTCAGCTCTATTTCATTTCAAACTAATTGTATGGCGCCTCAATAGGTGTACCTTAACCGTGTTAACCTTCAACATAAAGAAGATAGGAAAGCATTGACTCACGTTCTACTTGTGAAATTGTGCTAGGCAACGAATGTTGTATAGTACGAAATGCTTGGCAATTCTCACAATTCCATTGGAAGTAGGTTGTTATGATGCTAGATGGCAATAAGCCAAAAACTATTACCTACTAATAGTAAACTGATGCGTTTCAGTTTTAATTTTTGTGCATGGTACTTATTCCGTGTATCGCAATAATAAAATTCGGGGGTTTCCTTAACATTAGTTGCATAATATGTAAACATTTCTTACTAAACGCGTCTTACTTTACACAAAATATCCGCTCACGTAAAATACAAACACATCACTCGGGAAATTATTCAGCGGTTTCCACATTTACATATTTCTCTCAGGCATGGCTTACTCACTATGGAGCCCAATACGTCAGTCTAATTTCTTCAGTTTAAAGCTTATTTACGGAATAATAAACATTATAGCGTCTTTGTTTACAGTGTGAATAAAATGGCTCTAAATTTTATTAACAGAATTTCTTTAAGCTATTTTATAGCTTATTATTTGCAAAACATGTATTACGAAATTCGATATCAATTTTAAACACAGATTGTAGTAATACTTTTAAGTACTATACTACTTGTTCGTTCTTTGATCTCATGTCATGAATGTTGTGCACAGTGAACATGCATACGTGGGCGAAACGGCGCCAATAGTAGAGTAAATATTCTCAGAAGTTTATCGTACTAACCCGTACACGTTACCATTCATTCAAGGAATGGAGAACATTATCTGTATATACCCTCGGACCTACATTTTACGAATAACGAAATCTAAGCGTAGGTCAATGTATATTGGTTTGTATTCATCATTGTGTCTCCGCGTCTCTAAATAACGTCAAAGGAGGAAAAAATACGAGTAACTTCGAAAGATATATGAGGGCAGATAGTTATTGTGGAACTTAGAATGTGTTAATTGATGAAAGAAAATATTTTCGTTGTATTCTAAACGAAATACTCAAGCCACTCACAATAAATAAATACATACGTTTTCCGGAAATCTAAACACATAATTAAGGATTTAAAACTGTAGCATTCATTGTTTTATATTGACGTTTCAAGGATAATTTGATATATTAACGTATGACAAAACAAAATGTGTCGTGATCGGGTAAAATATTTGATCAAAAGGTGCAATAGATTTTGGTAAATCAGTGAAGGTTTGACATCATGATACCGACGTGTATAAGGGCCCCGCGATCTATTCAGGGCTCCACCGATGACGTCACAAGGCAGACACGATCTATCGTACAGGTGATGAGCATTCGTTATCTAACAGCTAACATATTTACCCTGCCGTGTTTGAAATGAAAATTTAATTCTTATACCTAAGTATTTTAGTTCATTGTACTATATCTTATCTGTCATTAACTCACTGCTTATCATGACTTCATTATTAACCACTAACCTACAGTGTTTTAGCATATAACTAAAAAGTTAACTTTCTTATTAACACAGTTTGTATGTTTGATATTGTTACTAAGAGTATTTCAAAAAAATCGATTACGCAGCAAGCTAACCTGTGCCTTTTTGACTGTTGGCAGGGAAGAAGGGTGTGCCGTATGGTCTATTTAACATAATTTTAATTTAATAAATAACTCAATCAGGGAATTTTATATATAACTAGCAGCGCCCCGCGGTTTCACCAGCGTAAGGCCCGATTCCGTATGAATATCGGGATAAAAAGTAGCCTATATGTTAATCCAGGTCTCCAGCTATCTACATACCAAGTTTCATCGCAATCGGTTCAGTAGTTTTGGCGGGAAAGAGTAACAAACATCCACACATCCATACATCCTCACAAACTTTCACGTTTATAATATTAGTAGGATTTTCAAAGAGTTAAGTCACATTACTAATTATTTAAAAATACATTAAACAGAAAATAAATAACAGTCTAGAAATTTAAACACAGAAAATAAGGTCTTTAATAACAGCCTTAAAATTAACTAGCCATCTTCATTTCAGGATACAGCGTTCACTTTTCTTTAAACTTTATAGTAAAAGTTGCAACATTCCACGTTCACCATTAATTAAAAATAAAACGGAAGAGATTTACGCGTCATAAATTTAAGTGGGACTCATTGCCACATACCTACAGTATGTAGGTATACCATCAGTAGTCCATCGAAGTAATTTAATTATTTCAAGTGATTTTTCAATGGTGGAACCCCCTGAACGAGGAAAGTATGTCTGTTTGAAAGAAATATTTTTTCTTTCTTGCTTTATTCTGTTTGTTACGTTTTATTGCCTAAACCGCTAAACCAACTTTAATGAATCTTGGTATAGAAATAGAAGGTACCTTGGAGAATGATATAGGCTACTTATTGTAGCGAAAATAAAACTTGAGAAGGGTGAAATAGGAACTATTTGTGTAAAGATTTAACGCAGATGACGTTGCGGGCACCAACTAGTAAGCAATAAAAGTATCTTACCCTGTCGAAATGTATTAAGGGATCTTACAGAATAAATACATGAATCAAAATATATACTATCGTTTAATACTTATAAAAATATCATCCAATTATAATTTACTAGCTGTTGCCTGCGACTTCCCTCGTAGAAATTTTGGTGCAATCTATCCCACGGGAACTTTACATTTTTCCGGGATAAAAAGTAGCCCATGTGTTATTTCATAATCTATCTCTGTGCCAAATTTCATCCAGATCCGTTCAGCCATGTTTGCTTGAAAGAAACACAACAAACAAACATCTAACCATCCATCCTCACAAACTTTCGCTTTTATAATATTATTAAGATAATATATTTTTGCCACAGGTAATCTGTACTTAAAAATAGACATGTTGAGAAACTTATGTGGTCGTCTACACCTTGAATTAAATCTTATTCTAAGTGGGAGAGTTCATCGTAAATACTATGTCTGTGAAAAAAATAAATTAAAAAAAGTAGCTCCCCTACAAAAACGACAATTATTAACTATATTTACACAATATTGTATTTCCGGTCATTTGTAAGGTTCTCCTAAGTTGCCGACCTTATTTCCCTCTATGAATAGTGGAAGAGGAAAATAGGAACCACACGAACTAATAACAGCTTACTATTAAATATGATGGCTTACATTAACGGGACATTTACCTGAATAAATGGCAACTCTCGCAAAAAATTATTAATATTGGTCGCTCACCAATATGTTACTACTACATGACCGTATATATACACGCGACAGCACTATAATATTTTATAGACAGAGATATAGAAAGATAGGTCATTTTTTCTTTCTTTCTTTTTTTTTTTTTTTTTTTTTTTTTTATTCGCCTACAATGTATGAGAGGCGCAATGAAGCCGGGCCTCACTAACTCAAAGAACTGCAACGATAATGTATGGGAGAAAACAAATAATAAAACTAAATTTGACAATAGATCAAGACTAAGCATGATAGTGACCCTGGCCCCCAAACTTAGGAAACTTTAACAGGCTGCCACATGCTATTTTGTTGGTATAATTCCGACAGTGTGTCTTGTAGTACTATATGTCTCTCGCTGATAGCAAGCGTGGATTTGACGTGACTAAAGAAGCAATCGCTGAAAGGTCACCTCCTACTTAATTTCATCGTTGTTAAGTGATGTAGAACAATTATTTAATGAAATAAATATCTTATCGAATTAAAAAAAAAGCTAAATCAGCGCTATCAGCATTAATATTATGTAACTACATATATTTTTTGTTTTGATTATCCCTGTTTTCGTCTCAACATTGTTAAATTACAAATGTGTTTTCAGTTAAGTTCATACAATACTGACAACCAAAACAGTAACGCTTTAGCCAGTGTTTAAAAATACATATATCTTCAAACTTTCATAGTGCAGTCGCACCTCGGTCGCACCCAGCTCCGCTTTATTAAAAGCTACGCGACCTCATTCGGCTTCCGCACTAAACGCTTTTAAACTCTCTAAACTCTGGTGACGAACAATCGAAATAAGCATTGTGACCATAATATGGCGGGGAAAATGGCACAGCCCTAATTCATTTAAGAAAAAACAAAGTTTTAAGTTTAAACTAAAAAGATACAGTTTATAAAGAACAAAATCATATAATATATATATAGGATTTTTTTATTATCATTTATATAGTTAGTACCATAAAACAGTTAATATATCAATACAAAGTACAGTTTGGATCCTACATCATAGAATTACTGCGTCAACCTCCTGTGCTGAATGGATGTTTATTAAGCACCGATTATCATTGGTAAATTTAATTAACAAAACAACGTACACGATAAAATTTATAGATTAACTCTTAACGTGAGAGAGCCATGCTTCGGCACAGAAAACCGGCAGTGAAGCAATACTTGCATTGCTTTTCGCATCGAGGTTACCGCAGGCCCTAACCCTTCCCTCTCCCCTATTCCCGTCCTTCCCCTCTCCCCCTCTCCTCCCCTCTAATCCCCCTTTCCCTTCTTCCCACTCTTCCCTCCCTGTCCCCCTCTTCCCCTACTTCCACCTTAAAGGGCGGCAACGCACTTGTGACTCTTGAGTTACAGGTGTCCATGGGCGGCGGTAGTCATTTACCATCAGGTGACCCGTCTGCTTGTTTACCCAATATATCATAAAAAAAAAGATAATACTAATTTAAACAGCTTTTAACTTTGGACATTCGTAAAAAATGGTAACAAAAACTATTAAAGAACTACATTTAAATTGCATTTAATTGACGTCTTAAAAGGCAAAATCAAAATATATAAACCACACTGTTCGCCGTGATTACCTCTTAGCCTCAATTAGTTTGTATTGGCTCAATTGGTATATAGATTTTTCGTGGTATTAAGTTTGCAAAATGAACTTAGAGTTGACTGTCATATTAGCAACTAGCAGTTCCCGCGCGACTTCGCTCGCGTGTACATATTTATATATTTTGCGCGGAACCCTAATTCTTTTTCCAAAATCAAAGTAGCCTAAGTTACTCCTTATAGCACGAGCCATCTGCCAGTGAAAGTCCCGTGGAAATCGGTATACCCGTTCCGGTGATTAGCCGAAACAAACAGACAGACAAAAGTTAAAAAAATGTTGTTTTGGTATATGTACCGTGTATACATCCAAATGCACTTAGTAAAAAGCGGTTATTTTAATATTACAAACAGACAGTCCGATTTTATTTAACTCAATTAAATCTCCAGTACATGCCTCCGAAAGGAAACTCACTCTATAGACACGATTAAAAATCAAACGTTGATTAAACTACTAAATACAAGAAGGTGGGACACATGAGATTTCCGATGGAATTGAAGTTTGATTTATTTTGTAATATAATATGGGTTCTGAATTGTGGAGGTACTTTTTTAGACAGGCCGCTACTCAAGGTATGAGCTGAGATACTGTGCTGTTCCCTCTCACTTATAATTTTATATTTTAATTCAGTTATATTTAATATTGTCATATTCCACGGTCACCTGTCCCCATGGGTATCATAGTGAGTTACTAAGGAAAAAACAGTACCAACGGTGATAGTGGCAACTTTTCATAACCGTTGAGACCGACATTAATGTTTATTTTTATTGCGTTTTATTATCATATAATACACGCATCGATTTTAGTATGTGCAACACTGATAAACTAATATTGTGGCTTTATAACCATAATTATTTACAAACGATTTCTTAATGATGGTAATAATAACTGGGTTTGTGTATACTCTTGTAAATTCATAGCGTAATCCAGCTGGCCAAAACTGTTTAGGCAAAAGCGCAATGAACGTCAAAATACCTAAACAATTTTGTTTGCAATAACTTTTGTAACAATAATGCCAGGGGAAAGAATATCGTTAAAAAGTGGTTTTTGCGGATTCTTTCCTCAAAAGGAAAGAAGGAACCCTCATAGAATAATTTATCCCCCTGTTCTGTTTGCCTGTCTGTTTTGTCAAGATCGTTTTACTCAGGAACACGTGTAGGCATTAAGTTTAACGTAACATCAATTACTTGTCTAAGCTCCCTCGAAGCTCTAAAAATCAAACTAAGAGTTCTAAGTCAACGCAATCAATGATACGGCCATTTAAGCTCTTTTTTTCCTGTAGAAACCCCCACGGGTCATCACCTCACCGGATCTAACGGGGAAGACAGAACCGACTAAAACCACTCGGTGCTCCGTCACAAGTGGGTCTATTGCAGGGACCCGGGTATAATTTAAGAAGGAAGCCTCCGGGAACCCCTACCTGTCTTGGCCGCCTGACACACTGTGGAGTATGGGGGGGCCTTACACCCCTCCAGATCAAAGAAGCGCACGCGGAACACGTCACCCCACCGTAGGGCCACTTAAGCCTTAGATTTTAACAAATTTGATCTTTTTGTAGGTAAATCAAAATCTATCCGGTCCCATTGACCTAGAATCGATCGAATCGTAAGAAGCAAGGTCTCACAGCACAAGTAAAGGAAGAAATCCAAAAGTCATTAATTTTGTAACAAATTATAATTTACACATTTGAAGATGTACCTATTTCTCTAACGGTACTGAGAACTGTTTTCCAATATGTATGTTGGAAGACAGCGTTCAGACTTGGTATTTTGATACAATATTAACTAGAGATGTAAAAGTCCCTGTGGAGTAATTTATAACAGATATTAAAGTAAACGAAAACTTAAATATTATAAATATATTAATATTAATATAGTAACAGTAAACAGTCGGGTATGAATCTATTGTAGTTTAGTACATTTGACATTTAAAATTAGTAAATAATATACAAGAGTGAATCTAAAGTCTTGTAACTTCTTCTTAAACCTCGTTAAAAGTTTTTAAGTATAAGTTAAAATATATAATAATAATAATAGCTTAAAACGTTGAAGCGAACTACAGATGTGTCAGATGTTTTCACTTCTGACGTGCGGTCCTACGACTGACAGTTTTTTTTAATCAAAACTATAACGAATTCTCCTTTGCTTTCACTAAAATACATCCTCATTTTCAAGGCGCCCTTTCTCCCGTAATGACACATATTGCCCTGAAAGCCGGAGCCAAAGTTTTTCTTATCCTGTGCTTTATTTGAAAAGTCTACATTCACATTCGCATTCGCGAATTCTGGAGATAAATATTTGCATTCGCGTTCACGAATGTGAAAAATCCAACGTTCGTTACATCACTAGTATGTACTATATTACAGAAGGACATTTAATACCCATGAGATGAAGTGTCACAAAATCGTGACTGTAATGTAGATGTTGGCACATTACGTACTTTCTTCCACGCAGCACTAGTAATGAAGCTCACGATTCTGAGTGATGATTTAGTTAGACTATGATTCAGATCAGTAATTGCAAATACAATTCTGTGAAACGTGACTGCACGTCAATGCCAAAATCATCAACTTTGATGAAATGATTAATCGGAACTGAAAGCAACTTTATACTCGGTAATGTTAAAGTTTACGAGATCATATTATTTTACTAAGCAAGATTTTAATGCATTTATATTTATAATAGTAAGTACATGTATAGTCATCATCGAGAGACCTTTTTATAAGATAAAACCGGACTGCTAGCACTTAGGTTCCGTACAAACCAATTGATTATATTATTTATTTAACATTTCTCTCGTATACCAATTATTAGAACTTCTATTTCATAACGTTTCAACTGTCAGACTGATAAGCGTTATTTATTTTTATTTGAATGCAATATATATACGTTTGTAGTAGCTACCTTGTCTTACCAAAATAAATAATATTCCAACAAAAACGATTTCTTATTGAAAGACATGTGGAAGTGCAAATTTCATTTTTGTATTACACTATCTATAAGCTATTATACGCAGGTTTTATATGTAAGTGCATCAAGTAACCTAATAAATGTGTGTTAGATATTAAGATCGCCTGCTGGTCGATTTTTTACTATAATTCATTAGGTTTTAGCTATTTTGTTTTAAATCAATGACCAGTATAACTTGAGCTGTCATTGTATATGGCATTCTGTACCATTACTGGTAAACATATAAATATACTGAACGCATGTAGCTTTTTGTAACCGTTTTAGTATACCATATTGTTTATACTTACCTGCCTATAATATATTACTTACTGATTAAACATTTAGCTTTCTGCACATACACACAAACTTTAAGTATCTAAGTATTCCAAATTTCACATTTCTAAGTGCGCGAAAATTGCTTAAAAAATTAGTTCAAAAAAATGTCTTCACGCATTAATAAATAGATATCAAATTCAATACCTCTGACTGGTTCTGTTGTGAGCTTTGCGATATGAAACCTAAGAGAACATAACTTGTATAAAGACCAACATTTTTCCAAAATCGAGTTAATATTTATTCTCATTTTAAGTTCATAAAAACAATGAAGAGGGGAGACGTAAGCTTTCAGTATACACAACAAATGAAAACGAATTTGATTTGTTTATTTTGGTCCGTTTCGATTTAGGGACGTCCAAACTTACCTACTCACATTGTGACCGTAAATTACATTTGTTTGAGGCAAACAAAGTTTTGGCGAGTATTATGATGTCAAATACTGGGTGAATAAATTAATTACCCCTAAATTTATTACCTACGCAGTGAGATCGCCCAACGATACGCTTTTGTTGGAAACGCTGTAACTGTAGTGTTGACAGTCGCGCGGTGCCTCTGCCGGATGAAAGTGTCAATATTTAAATTGGCGACCATTACCGACCAATAAGCAAATTGTCGGCACTGCCAATTATTTTTTTCGTGATTTGAATTGCAATTTAAGGTCCGCATTGTCTTCATTACTATTAAATTTAATATCTTAAAATTAAGAAGTCCTGTACGCAAGCTGCACCTCTTACCATACTCGCATAAATAGGTGAAATACGTGGGTATAAATAGGTGAAATTCCGTGTCCAATGGCTTTTATAATAAAAATATTACTTGGTTCCACGCACATTTCGAAATACTAGTAATACTACCAAAATATCCTGTCCATGAACTCTTTAAGGGACGTGCCATCTAGAAGGAACGAATATTTTAGATCGACAGTTTATAGATTTTTACGAAAATTTGTAGCACTCCGTAAAATTCTTGATATCTAAAGGCTGCGACAGCCATATACTTCTTTATTTATATGTCCGAAAGTGAAATCTCTCTCATAATGTTTTCTTCAGATCTATGAAGTCGGGTCGGTGGATTGCGGGCCTAACTTCTTTCAACAATAAAAATGGCCGGTAGTTTAAGTGACAAATGCGTGATCAATTATTATTTCCCAAGTATTGTGGCTTCGTTCCAAACGGGACAAGTATTTTTGTAACCCACATTTATGTTCGTGGTTTCTGTCACACGATGTGTGGAATCCCTCGTATCACAAGGATTATAATTATCACGTTCAACAGAATAACAGCTTTCTTTAAAGGGTATAATCATAGCTTGTAATACCAGGTACAATGTAATAGTACTTAGATGTTTTTAACTTCTGGTCACTTGCTATTCTATGCCCGCGGCTCTGCTCGAAAGTACAACCGTGTCATACAGCGGGGATAATGTATACCGACCTGTAAGTTGGAGCAGTGGTCCTGAAATTAAAAATACACATACGAGAGAGAGACAAAACAGAGAAATACATATTTTGGTTTTTATCGAGGTATTCTTAAAGCATATTAGTTCAAGTAACATTTTGATAACTGCACCGACCATAATCAATATAATTCAATGGGTCTATATTCTAAAAGTCCCGGTTAAGTCCTTTTGGACATAGTAGGCCCTTTTAGGGTTCTGTAACTCGAAAGAAAAAACGAAAGCCTTATAGGATCACTTTGTTGCCCGTCCGTCCGTCCGTCCGTCTGTCTGTCTGTCAAGATCCTTTTTCTCAGGAACGCGTAAAGTTATCAAACTGGAATTTATATCAAATACTCAAGTCTACTGTCCCTTGGAGCTGTGAAAAAATAAAACTTCTAATCCAACGCAATCAAAAGATACAGTCGTTTATGCCGCAAATTGCCGCAAATTTTCGACACTCGCAAACGAATCAAAACCTACAGGGTACTTCCCGTGAACTCAGACTCTTGAAATTTGGTACGAAGCAATGTCTTCGCAGTCAACGCAAAGGTAAGGGAAAAATTGCGAAAACTGTAAATTTTTAGTTACATCATATAATAAAAATATTTTACGGAACCCTCGGTGCGCGAGGCCGACTCACACTTGGCCGGTTTTTTTTAAATTAAACAAGAATCTTACGGTACGTAAACGTATTTTAACTAAATAACAACGTCGTTATTACTTTAAAGTTACAATAATATTTATTAATGAGGAAATAATGTTATGTTTGAAATAGAATGTGCGTATAAGTTTTATAGAAAGTTAAATCGCACTTGCAGTCATGCCTGTTTTAGAACTTAAGCAATAAATAAGGTATACACGCGGACAGGCGCCATCGCCGCGTGGGGCACTAGACAGTAGTAGACTATTTTATTGTTAACTTCAAAGTTACTAAATGAGAAACATGAGTTGAGCTTTTGTAAGCTAACTTCGGTAGTAGAGTTTGAGTCTATAAAATAAACAATTCCTGACTACTGAAAGGTACATTAAGTACATCGACCTTATCTTTGTGGACTTGTGAGCAGATTTTATAACAAATATAAAAAATAAAAACTGTCAGCCGTAGGACTGCACGTTAGAAGTGAAATCATAACACACACATACATTTGTATATATATGTACCTGAGCGTGACGGTCACGCGAGTTCAGTGCTTTTTCACTTCAAAAATTTATCCATTATAGAGATAAGCTGATGAAGGAACCGGAATACTCCTCAACTATACAAGATAACCGTTGTATTTCCCCACGTTGCATTTATTACAAGAAAACCATTTTATAGAGCCAGGTAACGACCTCCTATTTTACTTTTCAAGCCAATAGTAAAAAAAAATAATGATGAAATGTTTAAATGATAGGTACAATCATTTAAATTGTGTTTTAATTTTAAACATGGTGTCAAATAAACTGACAGCCAATCAACTTGTAAATGTATTTCAATAGGAGAAGAAAGATTAGAGCTTTCAACTTTACCACTCAAGACTAAACGAACCGAACATTTACTAGTAATTGTTCTGGTATCCCAATCTGTACCAATTAGACTAAATAAGCCTCTGTCCACACAATTAACACCAGTTATTATGATCATTTCTCTCTGCGGGTCCGTCTGTTTGCCACAATAATTCAAGGGACAATTTACACCCGCGACCTTATACAAGTTATCTGTCGTTCTACCAATTAACAAGACTTATTGTAATAAAGCAATATAAATCTTTGTTTTTAACACAGTGTTTTTGTGATAATAAGATTAGATTAAGTAAAGCTATTGTCTGTAAGTGCGTTCCACGCTTGCATGGATCAAATCACTAGTCTTGCGCGCTTGCTATGTTTTATTTAAATAGATAATAATAATGTAAGATCCCAGAACCAGCAACCTTAAGGTGATTTTCCACCAGAGTGGCAAGGCGAGGCGAGGCGAGGAGAGAATTGAAATTTGTATGGCAAATTTTCAATCCTCTCCCAACGCATCTTTGGTGGAATCAGTGTGGATTGGCGAGAATATGCGAGGCGTGAATTGAAATATTTGTTTGTGTAAAATAAACCGTATTGCTTCCATTTTGGAGTATAAATTAACTTTGCAACAGAAACACGCTTCTGGCGAGAGGCTTATTGTTGTTCGTTGCTACTTATTACCGTGTTATTACCTGAGAATACCGTCATGATAGTACAAGCCTTTTCTACTAGAGGTCGCTGTTAACACGAAGTACACACTTGCAACTATCCTTATTTATTAATATTATTTGTGCGTGACGTAGATGGTTGCACGGCTCTTTTGTTTTCATGGAGTACGAGCGAGCTCGCGATGGCTATTTTTAGTGGAAAAGGGTCTCTTCTCGCCTCGTCTCGACTCGCTACTCTGGTGGAAAATCACCTTTACGTCGTCGCGTCGTATAGCTGAATACGTCGAATACATGCGGGTTTTGAAAGTAAGCCACTTTGCAGATAACAGTGGCAGGGGTTTTGATATCGTGTCGTGTCGAAATTGTCGTTTTATCGCACAGGAAACTTTCAATTTAATTTAATTAGAATGAAACTTTTTTCAATTGAAAACTATAACATTCTAAAATAAAAAAAATCATGGTATTTGATTGTTCGATTTTCAATTGTTTTTTTATACATGAATACAGCAAAAATCAGGGTAATTTTCGAATAAGAGTTCCGACGTGGAACTTACGCAGTAGAATCTGCTCGTAATGCCAATGCTATGTCTGAAGAGGCGGCTAACGATAACAGCTAGCGACTTCGACTTGAAGATTGAACCGCGAGGAAAACTGAGAAAAATCAGCCACTGAGGTAAATAACGATGAAAAAAAAACTCGGCAATTTCATACTTTAACCCCTAACGTAATAGCTGGATCCTGACCACATTTTGCAGAAAACTGGCAAAATCATCATTTGTTATTACCAGAACATTGTTTAAATACAACTAACCGATACCTACAAACACCTTTGGAGTCCTAGATATCCCTACTCATGAGCGTATCCAGGAGGGGCAGGGGATCAGCTGCACTCCCCCCTGGCGTTTGTATGTTTAGGTACGTATTAAGTTTATTGAAGTAAAATTTTTGATTAGTACCTCTGGCTCAAAAGCTTACTCATTAGCAGAAAAGCAGTAGTAGTGCCGTCAAAACGCAGATGTCTATAAAGGGCTCGAACTGTTCTACAATAGTCTACATTTTTTATTTGAGAATAATATTTTAGAGGGCCCTGAACATTTTATAGTTCCTTAGGCAACATTTTCACGTAAACAGATAAATATACTGAACGTGATCAATAGCAGTCTTCAATTAGTTGACTTGAAGAAGCAAACAACAAGGACATTTTAACACTTAAATCAACACATTAAATTATTTCAGGTGTAACCTTGACCACCTTAACCTCAAAATATTTATAAAGATTGACACAAACATTATTTTTGGAATAAGACTTCGCTTAGAATCAATATGCCGGCGGTATTATAAAGAAAACTATACCTAACATCAACAGAAGCGGATACGAGCTATTCCCGATATAGCAGCTTACGTCGATAAAAATGTCTCCTCACTTGATTTATTACAATCGAAAGCTATTCAAACAGATTTGAATAAACAGCCGTGTGATAAAAAGAATTGAGACGACCAACCTCTGATCAGAACACCTACCATACCTCTTGTCATGATTATTCTATTAACGTGTTCGATTAACAGATAAGATCGGGGAATATTGATTTATGGTAATGGTTCTTCAGTATAGGTAATCTTGTTTTTACCATCGGTACACGGTGTACGGATGTGTTTATTAAAAACACGTATTGTCACTTAATGTAGGGGTATCGATATAAATAGGCAATGCATCGTAAGGTGTACAAAGACGGAATGCATTCCAAGTGGTTTTCGATAGCTAGGAAGTTTTTTGTTGTTGAAAAACATTTTAAAATAGTTCAAGCTAATTCAAGAAGGCCCAGTGCCTCCACCCTACACAAGACTTATGGTAAGACAGCACTAGTAGTGGTGTCTAGACACTGATAACCGCTTACCACAAGATCGCTGTGTGCGGCTTTACATATTTAGTTGTATCTAAAAAGTAGCTTCAACTTTGATGACGCGATGTGTTTTACTGCGCGTCTCCCACCTTGACAACGAAGCAAATATAAAAAATTATGAATGAGGCTAATCTTATGTTATTTATTAATTTATATGGACATCCAGTATTTGTTACATTATAGAAATCACAAAATTTATATAATATGGTAATTATTACAAGATGCACAACTTTTTAAACTAAATGAAGTAGACAGTAGCACATTAAGCGCTCAGGCTATATAGAGTTGTATGTTTTAGAAAAGACCGGACAGATTATACCTTAATAATTAAACCATTACCAAACCATAAACCACTAACCAAACCATAAACCATTAAAGCATATTTAAGATTTTAATAATTCAGTTGTTAAATATGCAATTAAACTGAGATGTTATGAAGTGATGAAATTATCAAAACATACTCATACATAATTTCTATCTCTCAACAACTTCAATACACTTGTTCTAAATTTATATAAGCTAATGTTAAAAATATCTATGTCACGGCTCAATTTATTGTATATTTTTTATAACCTGGATAAGGATGAAGAAAAGCCTCGGTGAGGGCAAAAGAAGCTGGCGCAATTTGTAAATCTTTACTTAAATAATATCATAAATGTGAAGGTAACACGTCTGAACTACTCAACCGATCATCACACGTCGTCAGGGGTACAGAGGAGAATAATGGACACCTCTCATCCAGAAAAGTACTGTTGCCGAGGTATAGAAAAAGAATATTCACGCTAGTGAAGTTGCAAGCAAAAGCTACTTACTAGACATACAGTTAATTGCGCGTGCTGACGATATCCAACCCTTTTGTTTCCTGAATATATTCCCATGCAAGCCAGTTTGTAATTATCGTAGTGGATCGAGTGTCAGACTCGCGGTCAAGAGGTTGCGGTTTCAAATCCTATACAGAACAGTAAACACACTTGTGCATACCGCTAGCACTTGCTTTGAGAGGCTGTTGTAAATTATATAGCCACTGCAAATACATTACTTCGTGATTGGACGAATGGTAATGAGGATATAAGACACAACAAACGAACAAACAATATTATTATTAACTAGCTCCGCGCAACTTCGCGATTGTAAATTTTCCTCATTTTTGAAACATTTTTAATTTTTCCTATTGGTTGTAGTGTGGTGTTATACATACTCGTATAGCTTATAGCCTTCCTCGATAAATGGGCTACCCAACACTAAAATAATTTTTAATTTCAAACAAGCAGTTCCTTCAGCTTCATAATATGAGTATAGATTTATTGTGTTACCTCTTATTACATTGACACCTAAATTAGGTATGTTAAAATGTAACACAATTTTATCAAAATAATATCTGGAACTTGTGAATAGCGCGAGTTTTGTATTTATATATCAATTTATAACTACATTTCACTCGATAAAATGCTACATCTAGCCTATGTTTTTTTTTCTTTTTGTTTTATTTAAGTAATTTACTTTAGTTTCTCAAAAGTGATATTCTAAAATTAATATATATATATAGTAATATATATAATATAATAGGCTAATTAAACCAATCAATGATGAGCTCTTCATTGAACGAAATCCAGATTCATTTATGAAAAGAACGGGTCATATATCCGTGTATTTTGGTTAGCTATCGAAATAAAATATATTATGAATTCTTCAGTGCTTTCGTTAGGTCGATGAAAATTCTTTCAAACTTTTTTAATAAATTAATAGATAGATAGACATCACATTTTAAACTCTGGTAAAGGATGAACTACTTATTTCTAGGATATCTTGAAAAACTCTTATCTAACTCGTTTCCTTTTAGAACTCCTTAGTTCTGCGTTCTGCGTTCCAGCGTTAAGTCATGTAAAACGAGCCAGATCTATGTTTGGAGAAATATTTTACCCTAAGCAGAGTCGTTCTATACCTAATTTATACAATACCTTACCTTAACACTTCCCACTTTACCTAATACAATACCTTTATTTTAAAAGTACCCATTACGTGTAAAATGAAGATGTCCATGTACAATTCGGCATCGGATTACTATTAGGTAGGTCACTGTTACCACGATAAAGAGTCAAAAGCTTATTTCTAATAAGAAACCAAATCAACAAAAGGACGGTATTCGAATTTAATGAATAAGTTTTCCAGTTGAATAAAATATATAAACGGGAAAGCATTAACATATCACTAAATGAGACTAACCTCGAGAACCATCAGTGTTTAAGATGAGCGAGTGGAGCACCATCACACTTTATCTAGATAACTACAACTACTATAGGTATGGTATTATCCACTACTTGCGAAGGCCGACCCCGAATGGCGACAACGAGTCGCGTCTGCGCCACTTGTCCCCATTCTCCTGCAAATTGACTCAAATATGACTAAATCCTTTTAAGAATTCATAGCGCCGAGCATAACACTCACTTATTAACTTATGGATGACCTCATGCCGTAAACATAAATACAATAGGTTTTTTCTTACATTAGTTAATGACCTTCACAATGCCCTTTTTAATTTTTTCTGGATGATTCAGGGTTTACAGAGCAAATGACAATGTACGAGCAAAGTTTATATCTTCTTGGATCCTTGTCTCATGAAGTTTATGTATACCGGCTGATATTGTGTTAAACTGCTGTTTGTGAAATTGTCGTTAAAGTTTTAGTGGCAATTTCGTATCTCATGGCCTTTCAAACCTTATCGTCCGCGCTTGTGCGTCTTTGTTAGTCATCGCACTGTGGACATTGTTTACCCGAAGCTTACCAGACGGATTGTTAATGGCATTGTTGAAGCCAATCACTTGATTTAGTACATGTTTTTTAGTAACTGATTCACAGCACATCCTTTTTTAAATAATTTGAGGGCGTATGTTTTAGATAGATTTCGAAGAAAAGTCTACCAATTTTTTTTAATTTAACTCGTCCCAATGATAACATGATTTGATACATGACATGTAGGCACAACTCCATAAACGTTAACAGCAATTTATAAAACTTTAATATAATAGTCTAACGTAACTTTACTGACTAATTTCTTTAATAAAATCGTTGGTGGCATTCGCTTCTTGGCGGAGTCGAAGAATACTTTGAACTGTCCACGAACGGTAAACGACTACGATGGTCACGGGGTGTGGATCATAATTTCCAACAATTAATTTGCAATGAGTTATAGGTCTTTCAGACACATGTGCTGTTTACATTAACGGTTATATATTTTACAAGCCCGATAACGCCTGTTTGATTGTTTATATATTCTCTTAACAAAAACACGCGTTACTAACACACTCTTGTTAGGAGTAACTTTGCCACAACTACCTAGAGAGAGCTGCTGAGAGAGAGTTCTCTATTTTGTAGTTCTCTAGTTCGTATCTGTTTTTTGGTTATAAGAGAACTTGGGATTATCAACAGAGTAATTTTTTTCCAAACTCTTTCTAGATATTACAACTACATTTTTCTCAGTTTTTTTTCATATTCATAGCTGCCTCTGTTACAATTGATATAATCTTTTGTCACCAGATCTATACTGATTGGGCTAACCACTACCTGGAGCGCGCTAGATCTCGCAGGCGAGCAGGTGCATCAGGAGGAGGCCTGGCAAGAGATTGTGCGGACGGCCTGCTTCTGGCGGACGTGCTGGAGGGTGTCACTGGACTTAAGGTGCCGAGAGCTCATCGGAAGCCTAGAAACCCACAGCAAATGGTAAGCATTATGTAATCGGACACTTCATAGCCGCTACAGATCTTCGGTGTTACAATATTTTAACACTTCTTCATACTTTTTGATTAACTGTCTGAATATTAAAAGTTCTCATTATAAATTTACTATATTTTACGCTCGTGACAGCCGTCCTTACTACAAATCGTTAACAAGCCAAATAGCGTAGTTTATAATGTATACAATTACCATCCCGAGATACCTACTGGGTTCAGTCAGCGTTACGAAGCATTCTCAGTTTCAGTGGAGCCGATGGAACAGATTTTTTTTTTTATTATAGGGGCAAAAGGGCAGACGGGTCACCTGATGGTTAGTGACTACCTTCGCCTATGGACACCTGCAACTCAAGAGTCATAAGTGCGTTGCCGGCCTTTGAGAAAGGAGTACGCTCTTTTCTTGAAGGTTTGAAGGTCGTATCGGTCCGGAAACACAGCAGGCGACAATTTGTTCCAAAGATTGGTTGTGCGAGGCAAAAAGATTCTGGAAAACCGCACAATGGTGGATTGCCAATCATCCAGGTGATGGGGATGAAAGTTTTGTCGCGTTGGACGAATCGGAAACTCCTTGTAAGGAGGCTTCGATTTCAGACACAAGTTTAGATCGACTCTCAGTGACGTTTTCCCGAGAAATATTAGCGCGGCCTGTATACAAGGCATCACTCGTGCTATCATCGGCATAGCAATGAATGCTGCTGATTTGCATTGCATCATTGATATGCAGAAGAAACAGCGTGGGTGATAGCACACAGCCTTGTAGGACACCAGCATTCACAGACTTGAAGTCGGAGCATGCACCATCGACAACGACCTTGATGCTTCTGTCTGCGAGAAAACTGGTGATCCAGTTGCATAATTTCTCGGGAAGCCCATAGGAAGGAAGCTTCGAGAGAAGCGCTTTGTGCTAGACCCGATCGAAGGCCTTCGCTATGTCCAAACTGACTGACATCGCCTCCCCCTCGCTCTCGATCGCCTGTGCCCAACGGTGAGTCAGGTATACGAGAAGATCACCAGCTGAAGGACCCCGACGGGAACCATATTGGCGGTCATTGAGTAGCTGGTGGTCTTCTAAGTACCGAAGGAGCTGGCGGTTGACAATGGATTCCATTATCTTGGAGAACAAGGTGGTTATGGCTATAGGTCTATAGTTGGACGGATCCGAGCGTTCACCTTTTTTAGGGATCGGGTGCACTGAAATAGATGTGCATTTTTAAATCAATGAATTGATTAAAATCGTATTAAATGATGAGCTTTCTGATATCATAGGTCTCCATTGTGTAACTAATTTGCAGTTGTCCTGATTATATGCCTTCATCAATAAAATTTAAAATTTCTATTAGTTACTTTCTCACACTATTTAACTTCTTAAATATTTGAAAACGTTAAAGAGAACTCATAGTTATAGAATTTATACAACGTTGTCCTTCACCATTGACGTAAGTAATAAATAATTCCTAATAGGCATAAAAACAGCAAACTATCACGGTTGTCGATAGTCAGAAATAGCACTAAACTTTCTAATGAGGATTATGTTCAAAGGAAACGTTTTAATAACCCCGCAATTTGTTTATTATGAATCAACAGTCAAAAAGGAAAGCGGCTCAGGAATATTTGGTTTACCAGAAATAGCTATCGGCTCACAAATCATTCGGGCAGGTACGAGTACACACCGAGTACACAAAATGTCCACTCGTTACATGGTGTGTAAATGTGATAGGTAGCACAGAAACCCGAATCCTGGCGGTAAACGACGCGGACACACAGTTTCCGGTCGTGTGAAAGTGTACGTATGAATTTTGGCTGCACACGTGCGTTGTCCTAAATCAAACATGAAAAGTTCATACTCTATCTTCATTAATAGTATTTCTGAGCATGATTTATTTGTACATAATGTTCTGGTTATTGAATATAGTAAGCTAACAGTAATGTCAAAGACAAAATCTATACTAGGAAAGTAAACAAATCCACGATAAATATATTATTTCAATAACCTAATCTTTGAGACTATTCCATTGAGCTTAAACATGATACCTCTCTCCGTTGATGAGTTATGCTACTGATTCCAGATGATCTTGAAGAATCCGCTCAAGTTTATCATGTTATTGTAATATCATGAAAGTCACAGGATACTAAATTTCAAATCGATCAGACCAGTAGAAGTTACTTACATATTTATAGGATATCCACCAACCTTGACACGTTTAAAGCTAAAGTCTGACCTCACAATCATAAAAATATTTTGTATCTATTTGTATAATTATGTGTGTTTGCGTATATCTGTGTATTTGTATGTATATGTATAACTTTCTTTATGACCCTCACCGTTACCCAAAGTTGACTGGTAGATAATGCAATGAGGCATTAAGAGGCCGTATACGAAATTTTGCCAATTTCGCTGATTTACGTGGTTTTACAGACGTGATTTTACAGTTAAAATACTATATTTCTATAAGTTTTTATGAACAACATAAAATATCATTTCAATTTAGATCTAATGTATGAGCCACTTTTTTACTTTTATTATAAATTATAATGCGAGATTTAGGTTGTTTTAAAACAGTTTTTATTAACATATTTTTTAATTTTATGTTGTTCATAAAAACTTATAGAAATATAGTATTTTAACTGTAAAATCACGTCTGTAAAACCACGTAAACCAGCGAAATTGGCAAAATTTCGTATACGGCCTCTTCATGTAATGTAAAATGCAGGACGTGTTTAATAAATAAAATAATGCAAGAGCTTATTATCTTCAAACTGCTTAACACATTTTTTTAAATTATACCTAGTAACACTACCGATCAAGTCGCTTTTCTAACAAGAAACTAAATAAAAATGGGTCCATCCGTTTAGGATCTGAGCTGATGATGCCACAGACAGATAAACACGTTAAAGTAATAACACTCCTCCTTTTTGCGTCGGGGATTGAAAATACTGACACTTATTATGCAATTCTGTTTTAACGGGAAGGTTTTAATCAACACGATTTAAAAGTATATATTATCCAAAATATGTGCCTTTTAATAAAATATGATAGAGAATGCGATAGGCTACTATAGATACCATTCAATAAGCACCTTACACACACATCATACGAAACATCAGATTACGAAAAAGTAAATTTAGCTCTAATTCATTCATTCAAGTTATATTTTAGTAGGGATTGCACAAACAATACAGACGTGAATGAGAGTGAATGAGAAGGATTGCATTTACCTCAATGATTTAGTTACTATTGTATTGTCCTTCCTATTCTCTGAAAAACGCGAACTGTGGCAATTAGTAGAGCCGTAACCACATGTGTAGGTATAATATCACACAGCTGCCAATAGGGTTGGAGACTGCTGTTGAAAAATTTTAACACTCCTCAGGAAATTAGGGATCGACTGGATGCAGAAGCCGGAGGACCGGATGCTGTGGTGTGCATTAGGAGAAACCTGTATCTAGCAGTGGACTAAGGCTGATTGATTGATTGATGTATGACTTCGAAAAGTTAGATTTTTTTTTATTGCCCTCTATGCAAACGGGCAGACGGGTCACCTGATATTAAGTAACTACCGCCGCTCTTGGGCACCTGCAACGCGAGAGTCACAAGTGCGTTGCCGGCCTTTAAGGTGGGAGTAGGGGAAGACAGGGAAGAGGGGGAGAGGGGAGAGCGGAGAAGGGGGTAGAGGGAGGGGGGAAGATAGGGAGATTGAAGGGTTTCATTATTTTTACAAATTTGTTATTATTTAATAATTGTAACGCCAAACATTAAAAGTACCTATATGATTTGACAACGTATCATTTTGACGTTCAATAAAGAGGAGTTGATTTGACTTGACAGTCTACAGCTGTATTAATAAAAATAAATAAAGCATGATAAATTCTCCTTCTAAATCTATAATAACATACAAAATTAAAAATTTAACACACCCCCGACTCAAAAATCCCTTCAACGATTAGAAAAGAGAATAACCAGCATTATTATAGTACTAGGCCTTTTTGGACTCGCTCGCGTGATGTAGATTTTGTCAACCAATTCACTATCCCTCGGGAACAGTACTCTTTCGGGATGGAAGGTCTATGTCCGTTTCTGTACCCCGGGTAACATGTATGCAAAATTTCATGATAATCGGTTGAGTAGTTGAAGCGTAAATGCGTAACAAACAAACTTACTTTCGCTTTTATAATATTAGTTAGGATTATAACAATTAACACGTTGTACGACTGTGCGTGTTAGTACCTAACCCGTCCTGTTCCGTATTACATTTTTTATAAAAAGAAATATAATACTCTTGCGGCTAGACGCCAAGCATCGCCAACCACATCCTCTAGCCCTCATGTTATCAATTCCTATTATATAACTTACTTAACGCGCAACAATGATTGTACAAAACGCACTAAAACGTGTACAAAACTATATTTACGGCACCATAAAAATCACAGTACTTTATGATTTGTTACAATTATGACGGAACTGTTGATTTTATAATAGCTCCTGCATTTGAACAAGAGCATAACACCAAGGTCTAAGAATAAGTCGTAAAGCTTGCCCTACGATAACCTGACAGGTTGTTAAACATGAACTAACGAATCGATAAATGCTAGCATATTGTGAGTTTCATGTAATTCAATTATTCCTAAGGCTGGCTACATAAACACGTGCAAATTACAATGTTTTGTATTATTAGGAGGAAACTAGTTTAAAATATGCATTATATAAGTCCTCAATTAAGCACAGGGATTCCTTTTATCATTGTTTTGAATACTTAGTATGGTCATGCAAATAACTAATTTCAACGAACTGTTATGAATTTAACCGCATCTATTTTTATACCAATTTGAAGTAAAACCTCAGGCGATGAATTAATTTAAGATTGTTAGTGGAATCATCCATTTAGTTTCTTGTGGCATGAATTGACAAAGCTGTAACGCTTGTATTACAGTTATAAGCCTTCTTTACGTATATAGGCTGTATTATTTTGAATCCATTACAGCATCTTTTCGTTGGAAAATTATCATCAGGTCATCAAATGATTAAAAAAAAAAAGCAAAAGTCCTACACAACAACTAACTCACACTCTTTTTTAAGAGCCTATGAAAAGCATGTCAATCCTACGCATTTTTGACTTCTACATATATGAATTTATGTATATGCATAGCATTACTTACTGAGTTCAAAGTATGTAATTTTCTCTTTTTTACAGATAAATTTTTATTTATTGCATGGAGAATAGATGTTGATATAACTCCTAGCTGAAAAAATGTGCCTGCTTTTACATAATTTATACGCATAATTTATATCGTGTGGTCAGTTCGATTCCGACATACGGACTAACACTTCAGGACCGAGGGGGTTTTCAAAAAAAAAAGTACTCTGATAGCTTCTTTCGTCACAGCTTTATTGTGCAACTTTATTAAATCTCTAAAACATGTACCGCATAGGTGGACACAATTTCAACAAAAAACACAGAATTATTAAGAAATTTAATGTAAACATTCTTAACAATTTATTTACTCACAGAATTCTTAGGCGCTGTTTGCATTCATTAGATCGGAAGTAGAGCATTGTTCAAGCATGTGTTGAAAGAAACGAGGCAGCTTAGCTAGGCGAGCGGTCAGCGCCTGCTGCCAGCCGCCCTTATTGATTGTTAAATGTTGTTGAACTCGGAATTGTTCACGATTATTATGAAATATTTGCATAGTGTGAAATATGATCCTAGCTTGTGAACTATTTCATTATGAAAAAGCAATGAGGTACTAAATGCGCACTTCCACCACTAAAACTGTTTTATTCCCAAATGACCTTTTGTGATCTAGTTGTTTCGGTTGTTCAATACATGATCACTTTTACTTTTTCTATAGAAGAGAAACTCTCTGAAACATACTAGTAGGCAAAACAGTGATGAAGAAACAGTTTCATTTCAGTTAAATTTGTATTGGATAAAAAAAAATGTCCAGTGTCATGACTTGGGTACTGCAGCAGATATAGGTAGAAGTTATGTTCATTATGCAGAAAAGAGCTATCAGAGCCATTTATAATCTACGTAGTTCGCGAATCCCTTAACGACCTATTTAAGGAAATTGACATCCTGAAGGTGCCAGTATATTTATGAAAACATTTTGTATACCTACATAATGTTTTCTATCCTATGTCCTATTATCCTATGTCAGAAAAAATTGCATCTATCTACAACTACTACTAAGACATGATTATATTACTAGACAAGAAAATAAATAAGTTCAATCAAAATTTTGATTGACAAAAGTGCAAACATGTTTTATGGGTTACTACGTTATATTCTATTATAAAATACCTAATCGTATTCTTTAATTAAATGAGGAGAAATTTATAGCTTCTGTAAAACCCATATAGCCAAGCATATTATAAACTAGATGATCATTTGCTGATAAAAATCCTTGGCAAAATGGTGGCCCTGCTCCACAGCCCAGCACAGCTCATCTTAGTGTTTAGATTCAGCTTTTCCTGATTTTTTATTGTATTTTCCTTTAAATCTGAGATGTATCTATATATTGATATTATTCATTATTATCATTGACATTATTACCTGCAACCAGAATCTTGTAAAAAAACATGTTGAAAAAGAATGTCCTAGGAGTTTATTGTCTGTTCTTCTTCATAGGATCTCCGTATTGGAAGAGGCAACTAGCTTAACCACGGACTTATTCTAACTAACTCCTACTCCTGACAATTCAAAATCTCCTATAATTGGTTTGACTGAAATAAATTATTTTTATTTTGACGGAATTTTGATATTGCACAAATTAAAAATGTGCAGTGCAGTTGCTTTACACTTAAAATTAAAAAAAAAAACTTAAAATGTTGCTAGTTGATATTTGCCTTAAGTTCTGGTATGGACCAGGGATGTTATGGAGTTCCGTAACCGTTAGCGGATTTTCAAAATAAAAATCTATCCGAAAGCGTAACCGAATCGGATATGAAAGTTTCGAATAATTCTGGATAGGTTAATTTTATTAATAACAATTAACAATCATTAACTATAATAGTCACTTATAAGGCTATTTGTTTTTTTTCTGTGATTACAGTACCTACCAAATGATAATTATAAATAAAGCCAAATCATTTCCTATTTGTATTTCCTAAAAGAATTCCTTAACCCTAATAACTGAAATTATCCGACAATGGTGCCGATTCTATTGTAAACTCGTCTAAACTAAAACCTGACTTAATTTCTTTATATGAAATCAACCTTGTGTTTTTCTTAATACGGTCTATTTCTCAGCGCCACTAAATTTCACTAAAACTTGTCAACGTATGCTCAACTTTATTTCCACGCAGCGAGAGTCCCCATTTATTCAAATGCCGTATAAAAACTTGTCCAAAACGAACTAAGATGACGTTATTTTAATCGACACCTACGAAGACGCTTACTAAAAACAGAGCAAAAGAGATGGCATTCAATGGATAGCGGCTCTCGCTACGTGGTATTAAAGTTTATTTAAGCGTATCAGACTTTAGTCGACAAATAAATTGCTTATTTCGATAGCAACATATGTTACCTACTTTTTTCAATTTGAAATAAGACCTTGTTTCGTATGCAAGGTTTACATCTTATAGGGAAGAAAATTTAATTTAGCGAGTGAAGTAACAGAATTGGGACCACTATCGGATAATCCGAAATAATTTTGTATCCGTAATCGTATCTGAAACTGGTATAATATTATTCATATATCCATACTCATATCCAGATTCCATATCCATAACACCTCTGGTATGAACTTCTATGAGTGACTAATTTTTTGCTGCCGACGTCTATTTGCAGCAGTAATAATCACTAAGCATCAGATTTCAATGGAATGGTGTGCTTGTTTTGGATTATGTAAAAGTCACACAGGTGTACAACATTTTTATTAAACAAAGTGAAACCATTTAAAATGAATACATAAACATGATCGTTCACTGGTATGTCTCACGAATTATTTAAGATTATGCTATAATAAAAGAGTTAGGTACGTCCACGTTGTAAGTAGCATACCTATTTTAAAATTTAATGAAATTTTATCATAAAATGGCTTTATACCACATCCTGTAACTATCTTTGTATGTATTTCAATAGGTATGTATTATATGTATAAAATGGACACAGAACAGGATTAGTCAAGTTAATTAAATACCTATTTGCTATCAATGGGTCATTAAAATATTACGTTATCGTAGGTTGGTTTTGAATGGTTTTTATTTAGATTTTTATCAATATGTTATAAATATCTTCGATATCTCCTGCAACGACACAGACTTACCTTTAACTACATTTAGTCGTAGCATTTTTTTAGCGACTTTGAAAAGAATAGGTTTTCAATTCGACAGTATTTTATACTTATCTTACAGTTAAATTTTTGAATAGTGTTTAATGACTTTTTTTTTATTACAGAGGTGACATCTCTCAAAGGGGTCTCATAAAAATACTTAAAAACCTAGGGTTTCAAAATAGCCCACGAATGTTTCCAGTCACAGAAATTTCTTATTTAGATTTCTGTGTTTCCAGTGCTGTGATTTAGACCCATTAAAGTCGGTGGCACTTCAAAAATATATTTTTTTTTTTAGTTTATTATTGTAAAGTTATTATAGTTAGTATTACAGATTAAATCAACATCCAGTAATATGTATACAATAGCTTTGGTATTATTAGTTCATTCATAATAATTAATTCCTATCAGTATCTTTAAAACCTGATATTAACAGAGGCACTAACAAATTAAAATTAAAATTCACAAAAAAACAAAGCATTCTTAGAATTTTATTTGCCTTTAATATAGGTACTCTTTTAAGCATTTAATGAGATATTTAACTACTTAAGTGTAGGCCTCCCAGGGTGCTTTCAACACAAAAAATTAAAAAAAACGAAATAGTGGTAACATTTAGGCATTTTTTGCGAGGCACCGTTGATAGATCGTTAGCGGAGATGACTGGAACTGACAAACAAACCGATTGTTTGCTTGTCTAACACGTAGTGATTTATTATCTATAGGGTAACGGCTATAGCGTAGTGTAGACACACACATTTCACACACTTGAGTGGTATGAAATCAATCAAACATTCAACAGAAGAGTTATAATACTGACCTAATAAAATCACAATACTTTAATTTAGATTGGGACGTAGGTAATTAAAAATACAGCTTTAAAATTCAGTCTTAGGCTCAGTATAAGTTGTTTTCTTTTTCATTTAGATTATAATTTCTTTATCGTTATATCAGTAAGGGGACAAACAAGTGCCCGCTTCAATTGATGCAAATAGCTTGCAACACGGCAAGTGTAAAATGACATTATTTAGTGATAGTAAATATGAACTAAAAAGGCAGATACATAAGAAGACAACTATCTTCTTGACATTTTAAGTCCTTCGGAGTAAGGTTTGCTCTGGTGTGTTGATAGAAAAATAATGACATGAAAATGCAAAGTATGGGACAACTTCAGCAGGTATTCAAGAGCTTATTCATACTTATTAATAATAACTAATAACAAATTACCTTCATTAGTTTAACAGAATTAAGTAGCTATTTTGTATTATGCCCAGCTCATAAATAAAAGAAAGTAATATAATCAGGGGTCAAAGAAGAAATTACCTTCAGATTCTTATATTTAACGATGTTCTGTATAAATCAAGAACTCTGAGGTGTAAATATTTTCCTTTTTGCACGGTTTTTCGACCGTGGTATAGTAAGGTCAGAATAAAATATTTACGGCGTAGATTCTATATCATAATTATCTAAAAATCTACGCCTAATAGGTTAACAGATGTCAAGGTCTCAATTTCCGTGAACGTAAAAGCATGTTAATAAATTAGAAATTCTTGTTTTATCATTCTAATCTAGTTAGATTGCTCGATTGTTTTTTAGCAATCATCGCTTGTAATATAAAATAGGTAGGTATTGGAAGGCTTCTCGGGGACTTCCTTCTTAGGGTATACCCGAGTCCCTTGCGATAGACTCACTTGTGACGGAACACCATGTGGTTTTAGTCGGTTCGATTCCGACATACCATACCACCGGTAGCCATGGTGAGGGGAACCCGTGGGGGTTTTCACACGCAAAAAAAAAAAGAAAGGTATTGGAAGGCTGTTACTATGCCGGGATGTTACGTATTACTAGATTTAGACATTCATCATGTTTGTAACCTGTTATTAAATGAAATTGAAAATATTAACAATTACACATCGGACTTCTGAAGAAGCCGAGTTAGCTTTGTAACCTATCATTTGGAGTGGTATATCTAATATGTTTCTGTATCACACAAACATCTGGCGTTATCTTACATCTTTTTGCTTTAAGCCATATTTGCACAATCGTTTACCGGCCGTGACCCACCCGGACGTGGTTTCCAGATAATCATCTCATCTGATCTTCGAGAGATGACGATGCACAAGTGTGCTATTGCTCTGACCTTTATACCGTTATGGTTATGGGACATTTCGAGACCCATTTTCCTTGTACCTACAATGTTAAAACCATTATGAATTTTGCTCGTCAATTTCTCGCGTTAATTAGGCGGATAAATGGTTGTGTGCGTTTCAGCTACTACGGTTGAGTTCGCCTTTCAATTGAAATCCTTCGACACATCTCGATGCAGAGTGGCTGTACCAGTACCGCCTGCTGCCTCACTGGCTGTACTCAATGCTTGCTCGGCTGCTCGCTCCATTCATTCGCGCGCGCGCTTTGCCCTGAGACGGGTGCGTTAAACGACACGAACATTGTACATTGTATGTGCGCCGACGTATCGATGTTTTTATCATTCGATTATAAATATTTTGACAGTTAATATTTATTTTCAAATAGTGTTAAAGTGTTCTAATATCAGTGCATTGAGATGAGATTCAAAGTGTGTGCGTCATAAGTGAGTCTAGGACATCACTTTCAGCGTCTATCTTTCTCAATACAGGTCAGTAGTTAGCTTAACTTTAAGTAGGTACGATATTTAGATTTAAATACCGTTCAGTAATAAATACTTGAGCATATTACATACCATACAAATTACTTCTAACTACTTGTTCATTTAAATCTTTCGACTTATACCGGTTTTTTTTTTAAATAATGGTCTGACATTCGGATCATACGATATGAAATGATAAGTAATCGTTCATGTTTCTTTTATTTATTTAGTACATAAATGTATGATTTGTAATCAATATATGTATAGTAATTTTCCTCTCTGGATACAACTTTAATTACCTACTTCTAAATAGTTTATTTAGTCGCACTGTAAGTAGTTATTTAACCTTAAGTGACCACTACTTTATTTCGAAAATAATTTAAATATTTCTACTTACTTAAACGGTTGGTAATGTGATAAGGCAGAAGCTTTGCAATGATCTTCAATAATTATACTAATCTCAGCATAATAAAGCGAAAAAAGCCGGTTAACCTTAGTTGACCTTTATCGCTTGCGGTGATAGCAACTGACTTATTGAGTAGGTATAAACTGTGCCTCTAAATAGTAATAAACTTAATAAAACTGTCACAATAACTGTATTATTTTTAGATATTTATTACTAAACGATACATATTTAGTCGTAACTTACCACTGTATGTTGAAGGTTTAGTGACCATGTGTACCTTATTTTTTTTCCGTTGTAGGTATTTAGCGATACAAGCTACGAGAAACATCTGTTATTTTAGAATTTTTTACCTTGTAATACGTTTACCCGACGCGGTTGCCTTGGTGAACGCTGCATCGTTGGTTTCGTAAAAATTTACGCTTTATGTTCTTATGCAATCGTGAGATAGTGGGTTCGATTACCGGGTAGGGAAAATTGTTATTGGGTTTTTGTATTAAGAAATTACTAGTAGCAGCACGAAGTCTGGAAACGTGTCTGCCTTAGAGACTGGACTTTTACAAATTCGAAATTAGTTTTTGTAATTTTTTTTGTTAATTCGTTAAGTCCTTCTTATTCGTATATCTATTATGAGTCCAGCTGTGGTCACGATCGGTGCAATTCAATCTAAACGTCGGGTAACCAAAGAAAGTTAAAGCAAAGAGAAACATCTAATACTTCCTATGCTTAGCTAAAAGAGAACAGAAATCCAAAAATATATACGTAGTTTAATGTTGTATTATCAAAAGGTATCAGAATACAATACATCTCATGGCTTTAAAAAAAGGCAAAACACCTTAAGAAATAGTAGCAATTAATTACTTTAACATACAAACATAAAACATTATAAACATTATTACAAGCGAACATTATTTTAGTATGACCGTTTAGTAAAAAAGCAAAAATAAGTAAATCATAATAAATCACTTGTGATGGTGTGTACAGCTGTTAAAATGATTCGATGAAACTCCCCCTTCTAACTGTAATAAGTGTTTAGTATTAACGACCGTGCGCAGGCGCCACTCGCACACGCCTTGAACTGGCACATAAGCTAAAGAGTGGCAGATTTGATCTAAGGCGGTGGACATATTAGACGACATAGTCGATGTAAGTCACGTTATTATTACAAAAAACTACTGAATTATGTAATAAGCCGAGGGAGGGACTTATTATAATGAGAAAGAAAATGGAACATGTAGGTCAAGGACCTAGAAACAGCATGGATGCGTATCTAATACCTGAGTCCTAGAACCATCGATCAAAGTCTTACGAGTATCAATGGGAACCCAATTCTTACCGAAACATTAAGCTCAGTTATATAAACATATTAACTGGCATCTAATATTTTATTTGAAGATTTACATAATCTAGAGTACATAAAGTAATAATATTTGTAAATATTTTCCAACTACAACAAACACATACAAAGTTACTATTGAAATTAAGGCTGATAAAGTTTGATTACTAACTTGAAAACTAAACAAAGATTACTTTTTTGAAAACATCCTACAACAATATGTTTTTATTGTCTGCAAAGAATAATTATGCACACATAATTACACTTAGGGAGGCAGCTACGTATTTACTTATTTATTTATTTGATTAACCACATAAGTAGTACCTAAGTGTACGAGTATTAAACTTAACATTTCATGTGCCACTTGTGAATTGTGACAAATATATCGGGTCTGCCTACACGTGGGTATCATAATATTCATAGTAAAATAGGTTTTTTATTTTTATTATCTTAATTTTTGCACTATTATTGAAGTTAAGGAATGTACGAATACCAGATAGTTGAACTTCTATCTTAGTTTTGTTAGTTGTTTAAACATGATGAGATGATGTGATTGCCAAGATCTTCAGCAATCCTTTATTTTTGTAAATTAGAAACAAAATGTAAAATACGCCATGCCTTTGCACTATGAGGTACTCAACCAATACCTTCTCATGTGTTTCAAGCCTCAGAGTGCTAAGAGCTCCATTAACATGTGCATTACATATTCACAATAATTGCCAAAACCAGATGGGAAGTGGGTCGCACTGATTAATGCCAAATTTTTACGATGTTTTTCGTTGGTGTACATACCTACTTGTTGTTTTCTTATAGTAAATGGGCTGCGTGTTGGTTGATTATCTGAAAGTTAATTTGGTATCTTTTTTAGGCTTCCGAAAGGGCACTAACACAACTTGTTGTTCCTTGGATTTTTCGTGCTCATTTATAGCCAATTCACTTTACCATAGTACTAAAAAGGTCCATAGTTGTTTTATAATTTTTTTTATAATCATCCAAAAATATTTCTAAGTTCCTTTTTTAATAGAATTACTCAATATTGACCCCAATACTACATACTCACGGTTGACCTTACTCACACATGGTTGGCCTGTTGGCCTAGTGGTTAGTGACCCTGACTGCTACGCCATAGGTCGTGTTCGATTCCCACCTGAGTCTGGGTGTTCTTTGTGTACGTTATTTGTATGTTTGTAAAGTCTTCCGCGCCTGTATATATATATATATAGGCTCAAAATGAATTATTATTCATGATTTGTCTGTGTTATTTCCTCATCTTTAGTTAAATAGAACTTTACTTACATTACTTACCTCTGAAGGCAGGCTTACTCAACGCATTGGTCATACAATCTGGTTGTCAGCAAAAACATGCTATTCACAATTAGAGGTCTACAGTTGCTTCTCCGAACTGTTGTCAGATAACTATAACAATGTTACTGAACCTAATAATCTTTGATTCTAAGAATTCACAGTCAGCACTTACAGTATTAAAATAGAACATTATGTGAGTGATGTTTTCAATTGTAATTTATGATTCATCAATGTGCGTGGTTGTTTTAATATTAATATAACTATGTATGAATAGTCTCATAAACCTTACAGTTAATAGATAAAGGATGTTCGGTATTGAATGATTCTAAAATATACATTGCATTTATCTAAAATAATGTACTTAGTAAGATTGCTAATAGTTAAGGAATAAATCATTATGAGACACACTGAACTGAAATCATAATAAAAATTTACAGATAGGTAGGTACAGATAGGTAGGTTTCAAAGCCAAACAATTAAAATGAGAATACACATAAAAGAAAAAATTGTAAAAGATGTGTCTTGTGCACATATCTACCTAGAATATTGCAAAAGGTTTGACTGATACAGTATGCTACGGTCCGAGTATGGGCGTTCCTTTTAAAGGTTCTCCGTCTAAAAGTCGGTATTTTCTTCTTTCTGGATTTTAAAAGTATACCTTAATTTGTCTACATGTACACAATTATCTTAGTATTTATTAAAAACTATACGGTTTTACTCACGTTTGTATTTCGGGGAGTGAGTGTGACGCCTGACACCGTCGCGGCAGGACGCTTCACTCCTTGAGAAAGGGCCCCCGTCGGGTCCGAAACTAGTCGGGAATCCCCGAAATACAAACGTGAGTAAAACCGTATAGTTTTTAATAAATATGAATACCACTCACGAAAGTTTTTATTGTAACAATTATCTTAGTTTTTACTTGTAATAATAACGTCTAATATTTAATAAATAATACGTTTGCATTAGCAATATTTATAAAGTTCGGTCGAAGGTATAAGAAATCGTGACATATATAAATATACATATATATATATATAATATACTAGCCGTCCCCGCAGTTTCATTTGCGTTTGTGGTCCCTGCTCTGCTCCTCTTTGGTCGTAGCATGATCGATAATTGGGCTATCCAACACTAAAATAATTTTTCAATTCGAACCAGTAGTTCCTGAGATTAGAGCGTTCAACTATACAAACAAACTTTTCAGCTTTATAAAATTAGTAAGTATAGGTAAATGTCTTTTTAATATCTGCAGAATGATAATGCAAATTAAACAATTTTTTGAGCTTAGTTATTTCTTTTAGCCAAACTTAGTGTTTTGTTGTGTATAAATATGTGACTCTTTGAATACACACTTGGATTAATAATATTTATCAATCAAATTCATAAAACACGTGATTAAGTACATAAACACACTTATTATAGATTCGAGTAAGCACACGATAGGTAATAAAAAACGTTCGTGACTAGAAACCTAAATATTATGATCTTACCTAAAATAGTATCTATTGAATTTCTTTATAGAAAGAATATTTTTTAAGGTGAATCCTCTTTCTATCAACTTAAAAAAGGAAATTCTTAAATCGACTGGTCTTTTTTTAGTGTTTATTTAATTATCTATTGAGTGGTTTCATAAAAATGTTTAACTGAAACTTTTATAATGCCATTAACTGGCATCAATTAGACGTACACACATTGAAGTCACTTTATTTAAATATATTTTCTTTATTAAATATTAAATTTTGATACGTTTGACTGTTACCAATATAGGATTTTTTAACGATAGTGCGGCAAGCACTTTTTGATTTTTCGTCTGAAGTCTCATTGGTCGTGGCAAAATTGACACCACTCGATGCTTAGTCACGGGGACAAAATCACCGCGGCCAATACGGTTCCTCGCAAAACGGTTGGAATTGCACATGCTTTCGCTCTGTACCATGGGTACAGAGCAGAACAGATCCAGATCTTGTTCTGCTGCGTGTATGATGACTAGGTTTATTTATCTTTACCAGACTGTGGAGCTCCTCTAACACTTTCTTATTACCAGTAAAATTTTATGTCTGTCACACAAGTTTGTTTTCGTAGTATGTATAACATGTAAAACACCAACACAACTGAAAAAAATATATATGGGCGACTCCGTCCTTATTTTTTTTTATTGTTTGTGGTATTTAATTGTATAAACATAGCCTGTAATATAAGAAAATAGGTTGGTTAGCACTTAATACGTCCTCTCGACACAAATATAAATTTCGCCATTCCGCAATTGCGTTAAAGCTGGATTTATCACTATTACAAAATAGGCTAGTTGTCTATTCCTATGAGCCGCTGGTGAGATCACGACGTGCGTCGGTGTCACGTCTCCGAGACAATTGTCACGTCCGTCGAGAAATCCTATTCCACCCACAAGAGGTTATAATCACAATATGGGACGATATCGGTTCATCTTTTTATGGCAACAAAAGTATATTTTAAAGCTTGACACATATGACATATTATGATTTGTATTTGGTATTAATATAAGCATATTTACATCCATGAGTGAAATTATAAATTTGGTATAACAGGAACCTCCGTAAAAACGCATTTAATCGAACTTGAATCGTCGGTACCGACCACAGAAACTGAAAGTCCATATTTGTGAAACACACTGAGTCCGGCACAGTAATCAGAACCATTGAATATTTTATACGAAGACAATGCTTAAGTGGCGGTCGCTCTAAGAAAAAAACTGTAGTTCAGTCAGTGTAACAAAAATGTTCAAACAAGAAAACGACCTCAATATAATTCAGGCAGTATAATCAGTTTTTATCACTATATATATATATGGTCCACTTAACGCCTACAGATATACTAATTTGCTATCAAATAACAACATACAAGGTGGTATACAAGAAGTATACGAGAACCCATGTTTTATTCGTTTTTTTTTACTTATAAAGAAATAAAAGATTTTGCTGGATAACTTAAACTGGCAATTAAACCATTTTTTGTTTTGAAAATTAACCGCATTAAAGAGATGTACGTAACACAGTACGGAGAATTTAATCACATTATTTCCTAGATGGCGAATTAATTTCACTTTGTTACAAAAACAAGAAGTACATTTATTTCGAGGTAAGAGCGGCGGATATACAATAACGTGCAATTATTTCGAATGATATTTCGTCATGTTCACAGCTGTCGAATCAAACAAAACGCAGTCTTACAAACTAAACACATGTTTAGTGTTAAGAAGAGTTTAAATGTAAAGTCAGCATATGTGTTCATTCTGTTCTGACCGTGAACTCCTGCAAGGTTGCCGGTCGCCCCAATATTTCGGATCCATGTCAATCACTCTTCGAAGCTGTTATATTAGCACATTATCTCGTTTATCGTTCAAAAGAATTGATGTTTGAACAACTTCTTTGTTTTGAAGTTAAAAGTAAGCGGATGTTCACAGACGTTTGATTGTCTCGATACATTGTTGGTTATTATGAAGATGCTATGCTTACAAAGTTAAGTTGAATAAAAATTATTCATCGCAATGAATTATTATAAGTGTGAAGGAGCCCTGTTTATCTGTGTAAAATTTAGGAGGAAAGTTTGCAAAAAGTAAAATGAAATCAAGCCAAATTATCTTTTAGAAAAAGTATCATCGACTTAAATGTGCTTTTTAGTGGAAAGTAGATGTATTTTGTTTAAATATAATACGGGTAGGCCAACTAAACGCACTGCTCCAATGAGACAGCGATGTTTCGGAGCAAACGAAAATATCATCGATGTATACAATTTTTAGATATTTGTTGATTTAAATGGGATAAAATTTAAATGGGACCACCTGGGAAGTATACCCTTTGAAACAAAAAAGAATTTTCCAAATTGGTTCAGGCGTCTCCGAGTAATCGGTGAACATAAATATTGTAAAGGTAATTTCTGTAATTTCCTTTTTTAGTTTCCCAATTACATTTTATTGGTGGTTGACTATTACTCGGTTATTTTTGAAGCCTACTTAGCTGTGATAATTTTTCCTTTTAACTTCGTTATATGTATACTACTGCATTTCGCACATCATATCCAAAATACCAGAAAAATGGCTGGCCATTTAGTTGGTCTGGTCCCCTCTTGTCTTGTCTCTAAAAAAGGTTAATATTTCGTAAACGGATTTCTGAATCCAAAAATGGTTGTCACGCACCCGCAATATTTTTTTTAAAAGAACTATATCCAATGATAGCCCACACCATGGAATGAATACACCACTGATAACAAAAAACAACATCCACACTTTACGGACCTTGTACCTATTGGAGACACAACATTTTTTAAAATTATATTTTCCCACTTTGTCGGCCTATAAATATATTAATTGTAATTTTTTTAAACAAGCTTTTATACAAACTAAGTTTTATTTTAGTGTAGATTTGATGTTTAAAAAGTACTCCTCAAGATAAATCAATCGACCCCAAAGTCGATTGATTTATCATGTTTAGTTAAGAAGTTCCTGTGGCCGTCTTCCGGCTCCACCATCAGAACATCTCCATGGTACCATATTATTGTATTGTCACTGAAAATACATATGTAACGAATATTGAGCCCAATCGAACATCGGGAAGTGGTTTTAATTTAGCTTCCAACATTCCTGTCGTTCCTACTAGTCAACAAGGAACGGCACCTTGTCCTTCAAACCTAGGAACCCTAAAAAGGAGCGTATTTTTTGGTCAATATAAAAAACTTTAATTTTTGAACGTCTTTGTAGGTCTCTAATGTCTTACCTGACCTTTTTCCAAAGAACTGTAATTTACAAGTTCTGTAGGTAGTCATTCTGGTTCGTTGCATGGACGTTTACATTAAAATAACAGTGAGCAAGTCTTCCAAATACAAATGTTCTGCTGTTCTGCAAATACAAACTAAACACAATAATCCAGTATTCGCAGGAGATTACATAACATCTTAATGAATATAAAAGCCTGGCCTGACACAGTAACCTATCTTAGATGCAAAGTATCGCTATCATTGATATCACAATTAATTATAATTATGTAGTCGAGTATTGGCACAATGTCTTGAGCTGTCATGAGAACTACCGGACATAAAGTAGATACTTCGCATTCCTAATACTATAAAACATATGTTATCTATGAGGAATGCTACATCATCTGACTATTTGAGATTTAATCACAGGGTCAATTATTATATATTATCGACTTGAAATTAAGAGGAGGTGCTACGTTTCTCGCCTATTTTTTTACTGATTTACTGACTACTCGATAGTGGATTAACCAATTTGAATTTATGTTGGATGATGCTGAACCATGAGGTGGTCTCATATATTTTTAATTTTTTTGATACATTATATTGGCTCGCCTTCAATTTACATGCGTATATAATTTGTTATGGCTTAATTATTATTTAATTTTTAGTTGCATTAGGCTGGATGCTTCTTTTAAAAGGATTAAAAAAAATTAGAGAGATCATTACGTACAAGCAAGCTTCTTTTTGGGTGAGCATCATTATTAAATCGATGGTTTCCGTTCGCTGAAAGCCAGTTTGCTTTAGCTATAACGTCCACACTTGTCTTGTTAAGTAATCTGATTTAGTTCGTGAGGCCTCGCTCGCTCCTATTCACTTAGTAGCTGTGATAAAAACAAAACAGATAATCTAAAAACTTTGATATTCACGTTCTTCTTTAAATTGGATACAAGTGAAAATTTAAGAAAAAAGCACTTTTGCCATTTTAATGGAAGTTCATCGATTCCTCTATTACAGAAATCCATGGGACGGAAATCGATGTACTCTCAAAATGCGTTTTTCAATGCCTTCGCCGATTGTAATCTCCGGTGACCTACAAGGTTCATCAAAAAGGTCAAAATTTTCCAGAACGGAAACAATCAAACCAAAAATGCACCGTTCGTTCACTTGCGGTACCTGGCCAGTCGTTAATGTTGCCGTGCCGTCTGCGCTACCTTTGGTGCCACAGTGGAATTCGTATTCGAAAATAACGATTTCAAATAATTCAAATCAAACGACTTCTATTTTCCCATAGCCCTTAAAATAATAATTAAATAAATAAATCTATGTAAGTAAATGTGTAAATAAGTATGATTTTTAGGGTTTCGTTCCTAAAAAGGAAAAAAGAAACCCTTTTAGGATCCCTTTGTTGTCCGTCTGTCTGTCAAAACCCTTTTCCTCAGGAACCCGAGGAGGCATCAAGTTGAAATTAATACCAAGCACTCATGTCTGCGGTCCCTTGAAGCTGTAAAAAAATCAAGCTTCAAAGTCAACGCAATCAAAAGAGACGGCCATTAAGCCGTACATTTTAACAAATTTGAACATTTCGCAGGTAAATCAAAACCTATGGGGTACTTTCCATTGACATGAAATATGTTAAGAAGCAAGGTCTGACAGCACAAGTAAAGTAAAAAATCGTTAATTTGCTGTTATATCATATTAAAAAAATAGTTTTTGTGATTACAATCTTTTATTTTGCGGTTGAAAAGTTGACTATGTCGTAAATCGATGTATGGGAGAGTATATTTAAAACTGCAAAGTTAAGTTTATCTTTAAAAAAAGGTGGGCAAAAATCTTCGAGAATTGATTGTCGAGATGGACGTAGTATCTAGGTACACAATATGAGTTCGTTTGCTTACGGAACCCTCGGTGCGCGAGTCAGACTCTTAATTGTCCGGTTTTTCTGTACATAAATGTGTATCTATGTAGGTTTATCGATAATAAGTAAATACATATTTCATAGTAAAAATACATAATGGTAATCAAATTTAAAACTTTTATTGTATCTCTTAAATTTTTTATTATATCGGGTAACTGGTAGTCATATATCTATTAATTATGTATAATTTAGCATATTATTAATTACTATTTAAATAACTTCATATCAAATCTCAGCACTCTGACGTTAAGTAGTCGAGAATGTTTACACAGAATACATCTTTGAAGTAGTTTTTCAAACTTTTTACTGTAAATATACGTATTGAAAAGTACAGGCCTAACGAAAATATAGCTTATTCAGTTGCGGCTCGGTTTAAAAGTATGTTTTACAACGTTCAAATTCCTAGTATTTTCTTTAACCAATTACTTCTTCGTAACTACCGTGAAGTGAAAAGTTAGAATGTTGTAAAACAATGACATCGTGTTGTCTGTCAGAATTGTAATTCTTTACTCGAACGTCGTCCTTCTTTGTATTCAATTTGTTTTACTACGCGATGTAAAGGCGTAACTAAGGGTTTCAATTTTTTCTTTCATCTCTACCAATGCGTAAGATAAAACTTTTGCTTTGTTTGTGCGGATATTACTGATAATCTCTTTCACGATTTGTATATATGTACTATTTACCTTTTATTACACAACTAATGTTACCAGATATTCCACTCTTATGTCATTGGTCAGCCTTCTCAGGACAAATCCCGCTTCTACACAGTGAACCTCCTAAAAATCACTTGTTTCGAAATTTGCATGTTAGGTAATTTAAATAAACTTGAGCAGATCTCGTAATGTAGCCAATTATGTTTAATATCGATCGGTAATGAGCAAAAGTTATCTGTGTTTATCCTCATGAGGTGACTTTGTAAATATTTGGTCAATTAGTTTATTTAATTAGACTATTGTATAGACTCCTTGATTATTATAATAATCAAACTATAGACTATGTGCGTGTGCGTATGTCAATTGATGTTTTTAGAAGTTTTTAAATCAATTCCTTGTCATGCCATGTGTATTTTTTTATCCCCAACTTTCCAATTTGATTTCCATCGGCCCTGACCGATTGTTTATCAAATCAAAGTTATAAATATTTTTGCTAGTATAGTGTAGTGTTATTGTAAAATGTTCAACACCAAATTGAGTTAAAAAGAAAGGAAATTTATGAAAACGAACATCGACGGTGGTAGGAAAGTCCATTGCGACTCATTTGTCGCCAATACTTAAAATAATTTCTTTGCTGGTATAGAAGATACCAGCTACTGAAAATATGAATTGAAAAACTAGTCTCGTCGTTTTAAACCCTTTTTAATACCAGTTTTAAAATATCTCTAATAAAAGTTCATTTGATTTAGACTTTACCATATTCATATTGACTCCAATCATACGATCTGTCTACAGACGCCTTCCACCTACGATGTAATGTAACTACTACACTACATATATATACCTGTAACTCCATACATTTCGACCTTTATATCAGGTACAAGTAGCATATAATTTAATGTGCCTTTTGCAACTGTCTAATATAGTCTCATGACAACCTAAAGAGAAAGTGTAACCGGAGGCCTGACCAAAATAGAGGTGAAACCTAGGTCTAACTCAATATCTTTGTAATTGTAATTGAATAGAATAGAATAGAATAGAATAGAATAGAATAGAATAGAATAGAATAGAATAGAATAGAATAGAATAGAATAGAATAGAATAGAATAGAATAGAATAGAATAGAATAGAATAGAATAGAATAGAATAGAATAGAATAGAATAGAATATTCTTTATTGTACACCATATAAACTAACAATAGATCTTAAATTTAATTTAAATGCTAGGTACAATGGGCTTTCGTAATTGATAAGCGAATGAGCTTTATTTCAATACAATATGCCTCAACTGTATTTTAAACACCCAAGAAGGAAAAAAAGCAGATAAGCGCCACTTTTAAGAAGGAACAAATAAAAAAATAATTAGGTTTTAGTACGTCTGAATGAAGAAACGGAACCCTTAGTGTCAACTCAGAGTACATTTTGTTCACATTTTAAAAGTGCTCGCACATTTGCCGCTCAGTCTGAGTTGACCCTTATCACTCGTGCGTCTGTCTGCCCGTCTGTCACGGACAATTTGTTCAGAATTTACTGGACCGTTTAAGTTAAAATTCGGTACAAAAATTAAATCTTAGAGCCTAAACTATTTTTCTTTTGTATAGGAAATAGTTCTTTACAGATTCATTCAAAGCTATAAGAAGTGGTCTTAAAATAACATGCTAAATCTGTCTTAGCTGGTTTTTTAAATAATTAGTTTAAAAATATATAGATATGTTCTAAAACTTAATAGAAGGAATTAAAAGTAAATAAGAACTCATGTTACCTACTACTTTTACAGAAAAACAAATCTTACCACATTTATTAGGTATGCTTTTATCACCTAATACTAGCCGTGAATAAAAAAAATACACCTAGGTTTACAACTATCTACCTACCTTGTAAGAAAAACCCAAAATATCTCGTCAACTATACTGAAGATAGCCATGCGTAGTAATTAGGTTTCTAGGTTATTTCGCATGAAGATGACGTATGACGGTGAGGCGTAGCAGTAGTAATGTGTCATAAATTATATTATTAATAACATATTAAAATAAATGAAACATTAATATTTTTTTATTATGGGCTCACTCTGAAAGTAAGTAATGTATATCTAATATAATAGGAATCCTAATTGGTTGAGATATTCCGTAACATACAGACAGAAAACAAAAAGTTTTAGAATCTGCTAATATTTAAATTCGTTTAAAATAACAAACACTAGGCTTAAAATGCATTGAATTTCTGTACAAAAATAAATATTACAATGACTTCATAAGGATGTCGAGCACCTACTGTTGCTACACTTTGTTAAAACAAATACAACTAAGTATGAGAAACGTACAAAAGTGTGTAAAGCTGCTTAAGTTGGTTCTTCAATGGCTTAACCCCTCTAAGCGTTCAAAACACTTTTGAAAAATACGAATACATTTCTCACATCACTTCAATATGGGCTAACATTGTTGTGTGAACGCAACAAACAAAACAAGTAACTTGTTGCTCCTTACACGCTCATACGCCCATCAATCAATGATTGATATGGTTAAAGAATTTGAGTTTTAAACATTTGGATAATGTAAATGAAGACTATTAGGTACACATTAACCATTCACCAGTGTGTCACATTTTCATGACTTTCTTCTTAAATCTTAACTGCTCCCTTATTTTAAAATAGACCGAACTTGGAAGTTATATCAACTCAATATAAAATTAAACCACACTTAGTTCTACTAGAATGATAGGCAATGATACCTAATGGTAAAGGGTTACCATAATCATGGTGTGTGCTTGTTGAACATTACCTGCAGTATGCTTTCATTTTCTATTGATGAATTTGATTGAAGTTTTGGTGAACGTGTAATGAGAGTCAAAATATTTGTTCCGGCGCGGCGGCGGCGGCCGGAGCCTCGCTCCACATGTAAGTGGGCTAATTTGTTCCGTACGACAGATTTATGAGTTGTGTAGTAAGTACCTCACATTGAGAATAAGCCACTCGGGGAAAGCAGTTAATGGGTGAGACTTGGACAGGTCTCCTACTTGCCGCTCCGTGTATACATACTCATTATTTTACACAAAACCAAAGAGTCATTGACGAAGTGTAACCAGTAATTTAATTTAACTTATTATAAATTTAAGCTCTAGTTAAACTAATTCAGCTTAGACCATAACGTATACATTATTTTCACAAAATATATTATATTAAACATAATTACCAGAGAAACTTGACAGGTGTGCGACTACCTACTTTCGAATTATAACCGCGGAATTGATTAATTTTTAAACAAAATTTCATTTTCACGCCAACCAGCGGACAGCAAATCTGAGGCCAAGCGGTTTCTGGAATCCAGATACTCATGCCTTGGTTCTGCGAACCTTTCATGAGTGGGAGGTATCAATTATATTAGATACTTCACCCGCGGCTTTGCTCGCGATAATTTTGTTTCGATCGATAGATAGATTTCGATTTTATGATTTCGATCCAGAATATAATTTCGAACTCTAAATTTCATTCACTTTCGATGTGGCATTTTAGCTCGACAATGTTACATACAACAACATGCTAACGCATAGACTTTATAACATTATTAATCTTGACTTGGAGTCATAATGTATCTATGGAATTGTGAAACTATTGTTCGATTCAATGAAAATAAAGTGTCGCGTCATTCACGTCACCACGTCATCATGTCGGTTCTATGAAAATTAACTTTCGAAGTGATCGCTTGCTTTGATGTTTGGCAGTTTCAAGAAATAGTTGCAGTTACAGTAAGCAACAAAATGTTTTAAATTTAGATAAAATATTTCCGAAAATCTCAGGGTGCGGTACATCTTTCTGTAATAAACAACCTATCTAAAATGTTCACGACTTCCTCGGCAATTAAAAATAAAGATAACGGGTTTTCATCACATACCTTTGAGATATAGAGCTGCATGTTACCGAAACATCCTGGAGTTATTGTAAAAACCTTTGAAACTGAAACAAAGTTTTTTTTAACGATTTGTCGATTCTGTTCCGATTGTTAATATATTATCTAATGTTTTTTTAAACACTCCCGTCTATATCCAAAGGGGATTTCGATAACTTGGTAATTTAAGGTCCCCCGTAATAGAGGACAGCCCATGGTCGTTAACCGGGCCGTATGATGGCAAAATCTGACTACCTACAGTAATGAGTTTTGGTACACGTGTGAAAGGTGATACACTTATTTATTGTGTATTAAAACATAAGTGGAATGGTTTTATTGTGATGAGAGTGTGGCGCATGTAGGTACTCTCGACACAAATGTATATTTGTTATGAAATTGAATTAAATGAAAAGCGAATGAGCTGAGCTTAAATTAAAATTACTGAAAATTAGTAAACTGTGGTGTATTCTTGATGTACTTATATTTTTTATTAAGATTGGCTTCTTTTAGCAATTTTTTAGAGTGACATAGAGTTACTGTATTCGTCATTTAAAATAATTGAACTAAAAAACTAAATAAAAGCTTGTAAATTACGAGTCACAACTTTCATGGTTTGTCTAGTAAATTGCTATGTCATTCTTAGATAAGCATTCATTATATTGACCTTAACTAGGTAGGTGCGCAAACTAAAAAAAAATAGATATAAGGCTATCCAGGGTAGGTTTGTTTTTAAACCTGACAAGAATTTTCGTAAATATAATTTAAATAAAAAACTATATTCATCATAATGAAAATTTTAGTACCTAGTCCCTTACTTGCATAGTACCTATCGTTAATCCTTTCAACGATTACAAAAGAGCTGATAATCTTCGAACGGCTGAACAGATTTTCTTGCAATATACCTACTTAAGAACACTCTCGATCAAGTCGCCTTTCAAACAAAAAAAACTAAATCAACATCTTAACTCAACAACAACTATGATGTCACAGACAGACACAAACACGCAGATAACCACTAATAACCAGATACACAGAAACAAAGATACACAAATGCGCATGTTAAACTAACACCCCTCTTTTTTGCGTCGGGGGTTAAAAAAATCATACTTAATATAACCTACTATAAATTTTGACCGCGGCGTGACGACTAGTTTATTAACGCGCTTTTATATTTGTAATACCAAATAAGGGTTATTACTATACTAAATGTATCCATGTATTCTATGCACTATACATACACGTGTATGTATCTACTATGTATTTTTGAAAGATACTATTCAGCATTTCATGAGTTCGGTTAATAACCTCCGAACATAATTAAACTTCGACAAGTCAACCAGTAAGAGAGAGTTTAAGTTTTCTAAAGTTGATGGACATCAAAAAGGTGGGCAGATAAAGGAAGGGTACTGTCGCGTGCTGTTCGCGTGACTCGCTGTCGTGACGACCAAGTACTGTTAAAATTGTTATCTACACTTTTAGGAAGCCCTCACTTTAGTTAGGCTTTTTATCATGATTTATTGCACATCTTACTGCTTGTTTTATGAGTTGTCAAGAATTAATGTAAGTATTGACAACTTTGTTAGTGGGTTCTTGTTGTACATTTTTTAGTTTACGTTCATTGTTTTATGATAACGATCAAGTCACCTTAAAAATGTCATACTAAATTAGTCTGTTCTAAGCATTTGTTAAAACGGTAAAAACCTAATCCGGTTTCTGATACGTTATATTAACACTTTAGAATTCTATTCTGTGGTTTCATACGTAAAACAATCTGACCTGAAAACGGGCCTCTTTACAATCTTAGTCTATAGTTAAATCTCTTAATTATTTACTCCTAGTCACTTTTACGTTTCGTCAGGTGTAAAAGGTTTATATCATGATTGGACAACACTGAAAGTAAAAAAAAGTAGGCAGTCATGGGACTGCTGACAGAAGTGAAATCTTAAACGAAATGAAACGAAAGCGTCAAATTAACAGGTTGGTGATATTAATTAATAAGGAGCTGACAGAACTCAATGTTTAGATTAGCGCCCTCTAGTGGATCTATATATGTATTATTAGCGTGACGGTAACGAGTTAAGTGCAAGTGTGCACAAATGTGCCTAAAGATTTTTCATTCAAAGATTATAAAATGTAAGCAATAAAGTAAAATAGAATTGCTTCACGATTTTTTTTCGGAGTGCCAAGTGCATGTATTGTATTTGTATCATTCGTTCTTGATACCGTAATTTTGTTTTTTTAAGAAATAATAGTAATGACGGTAGTTTGACACCGCTTTTTTTTAATAATAAACACTTGAATCCGTCCTTTGGTAGTAGCTCCGTTAGTAGCAAATATGTACTCGGAGTTCGATTAATAAATCTTGTGATTGTAGATGGAAACCTGTTAGGCGTCGTTCCGTAAACGAAAATGGTTGTTAGTAAAATTACTTACCTACTATCACCATTAACGTTACTCGTCCTACTATAGTATTCGGAATAATCTACAGTTAAACCTGTCATCAAACCTCCTTAAGCGGATCTCCTTTCACAATAATATTTTATCTGAATATTAGTCGACAGTGGATTGTTTTATGAGAACAATCTCGTCACTCGTCATAAAAAATGGCATACTTACTAAACTAGCATACCTACAGACGTGTGTACGGAATGAATGTTATGTTGACTCAAACAAATTCTGTCTTCGGTGGATCTTCTTCTCGACCGAATTTAATCATTCTTTTTTAACTGACTTTAAAAAAATTAATAATCCGTTACTACGTTGTCTGCGATGTCAATTATTCTTTTGTCGTTAGAGTCCATTCTAATAAAAAAAAAATAAGTCTGTAATCAATTAGGTAGATCATATTGTCATACATAACGGTCCCATATTATATACATGATGGTAAAAACCAAAACCTTTATTCTACCTTAAAAATAGTTATTTAATAAAAGTTTCTGGCCCCTATTTTACGCTATTGTATAAATAAAATATAATGCTAATTGGCTAACCTACATATTTAAGACCGCCTGAATGGTGCTATAAAAAAATAAAAATAGATATCAAGTAATAAAAATTCAATAATTAATTATTATTCATAGCACCTCTGCAACTCGTTTATATGTAGGAAAAAGGATAGTCAATCTTGTCCACAACTTTAGTTACTCCTCATGAATTTTCGTAAGATAAGATTTATTTATAATTTTCTTAAAATTAAGTTATTAAAATAAGATTATAACTTTAATTTTGCTATTAACGTAGTTATTAAAAACGTTAAAATAAGTAATGTAATTTGCAAATAATATAAAACCGTCTCAATTACAAACCAAAAATCAACAATTATAGCAAAAAGTTTGATAAAAAGTTGTAAGAATCCGAATCATTTTCATTTCAATAAAATTTACATTGATTGCTCACTTAAGTTTAATAAAGTACAACATATGCATTACTGTGGTATGTATGCAATATGAAGGTGCGAACGGTTGCATGTACGCAGATAAGGCGCGTTCCAGTTGTCGCTGCAGGACAAGGCCTCGACACACATGCGCTCGCGCCGGTGTTGCTACTGTCAGAAATAGCTAAAGAAGCACAGGATCATATTTAATTAATATAATATTTATAGAATTTCATACATATGCATAGAACATTCCACGAAGAAAAGTAGGTAACACCATAAAAACATCTATTGTTAATTATGGCGTTATACGATGTACAGTTTTATACCAATTTGAAAAATACATATTTTAGAGATATGGAAACGTCTCGAAACGTGAACAAAATATAACTTTTTTATTATTTTTGAAAAATAGTAAAGTAAAGTGACATCAATTTGTATTCAAGATCCGTGACGAGTAGTATAATAAACTAGGTACAGTGACCGTGACGAGTACCTACTGAAATCATTTTCTTTTCTCTGCTAAACATATTATACTAACTAGCTACTATCACTAGACTAGATGCTCGCATAGTGTTCGAATTTCGACCATAAATCATTAAGTTTTAATTTTTTTTGTATAACTTGAGCTGTCTTTGTATAGACTATAGACTTTCCGTATCATTACAGTTCAACTTATCTATATTGGATGCTTGCAGCTTGATGTAGGTAACCGTTTTCACGTAATATTATATAAATTATATTTTATAAATTAATAAACATATTAGATTTTTGCAGGATTTTAAATAAGTGGTTTACGTGTGAGTTTTTTAAAATGATACTTTGCTTTTCTTCCCTTTCTGAAATGTATGTTTTTATTCTTAATAAGTTATAAAAATATTCTGATTTTGAAACTAATGTGTACAGCATCAACATCAAGACAAGCCAACTAGAAAACATTCATAGCGTACCCAAAAAGAAAAAATGCCGACCAGAAAAGAAAATGTCGTATTGTTATTAATTATAACTACCTTCTACTTCTTTGTACCCCTTTTTAAGAAAATTTTATGAATGTTGGAATATTTATTTTGACTAGCCTGTTGGTCTAGTGGTTAGTGACCCTGACTGCTAAGCCAGAGGTCGTGGGTTCGATTCCCACCCAGGACAAATAATTGTGTGATGAGCACGGTCATTTGTTCTGTGTCTGGGTGTAATTTATCTATAATATGTATGTATTTAGAAATATATAAGTATGTTTATCAGCAGTCTGGTTACCATAGTACAGGCTCTGCCTAGTTTGGGATCAGACGGCCGTGTGTGAGATGTGTGGAGTTATTATTATTATTATTTATAGATTATATATACAAGAAATGCAGAAAGCTAAATTTTTTAAACAATATTAGCTATAAAGTTAAAAAAAATGCAAAAACGGATACATAAAGCTATAAATGTCCAGTATATATTTTGGCCTGTAATGGTACAAAAGTCTAGACAATGACAGGTCAAGTAATATTGGCCAATGAAATAAACCATGGTCAAAATTCGACCACCACGCGATCTCTAGTATATGTATATAGAAACATAATTCTGAACATTTTAACTATTATATATAAAGTACAATTAACCCTCTCCCTATTCTAACTGGAAAGTGCAAATAAACATATTTGCGTAATTCAAAGCTTTACAATTAAAAACAATATTTAGCTACCTGATATTGTTTATGTCTGGATAGCGGAGACATCCATTGTATCGTGGGTTTATATCGACCCTGACTGTAGTAACTGAAGTAAACTTCTGATTTCCTTGAAAAGTATTAAAAAAAGTATTAAAGTACGCAATAAAATATTCATTAGATTTACATAGTTTGAAAGGCAAAATAATCTAATAAAAATAATACCAATTTGGCAAGTGGAGAGGATGATGGCAACACTAGGCATCACCTCGAGCGCCGTGACCTAACCCAGTATAACGGGATGCACTTGACTTTTAGTGTTTATTTGCTTTTAAAATCTATAAGACCACAAAAATAATGAGGTATTTGCATTTAACCACCAGATAACGGTACACGTTTTATGAACTTTATAGACATCTCTTACGTTAGGTAATTGTCAGATTGTGCCACTAGGCTTCGTTTAATATTACAAAGCTACTTAGTTGAGCTATTTCAAAAATATATATCCAGGTGCAAAAATTGTTAAATACCGCGTGCCGCCCTCAACTCAAGAGTAACAAGTGCGTTGCCGGCCTTTAAGGTGGGAGTAGGGGAAGGGTGGAAAGGGGACGGGTGGAGGGAAGGGTGGAAAAGGGGGAGAGAAGGGTGGAAGAGGGGGAGGGGAGAGGGAAGGGTTAGGGCCTCCGGTAACCTCACTCACTCACCGAAAAGCAATGTAAGCATTGCTTCACTGCTGGTTTTCTTTGAGGCCGTGGTATCACTCCGTTCGAGGGGCCGTGCCGCATACGTGCCGAAGCATGGCTCTCCCACGATCGTTTCACCTATTGAGGTTCATAATACCCATTAAGGTTGCACTGCATATATTATATTAGGCATGTCGTCACTGGACAAGGCCAGGACTAATATAGAAAGTTATATATATGTCACGTTAGCCAATACTTACTTGATCTATTGACACATGACAGACGTTCATCATCAATCATTGTTTATCTAACAAAGCTGACTTACATTAATAAAACCTTGAAAACTATAATACCAATAAGCATAAACGCACGTAGGCAAAAAAATCTAGTAAGTATAGCAATTTAGATATTAAAATAATATAATGTTTGTAACCCGCCCAAATTGTTAGCAAGTGAATAAACAGTGTATTTAACAGTCAACATATTGTTTTTTTTTCGCTTCAAGGTAGGAAACGATTATGACTTTTGCCTACTACCTAGGTATTGTCGGTGAGGGGTTCGAAAATATCACGAAATATCACAAGGGGGAGGGTGGTGTAATGAGTTATCACGTGCTATAATATCTGTATTTAAAGATAATATTCTGTTTTTTTTATATATTTAGAAATAAAAAAATACACGTGATTTTAGCTAGGGGGGGATGGGGTTCGTCTAAAACCACACCACCTATCACCAGGGGGGAGGAGGGGTTAAAAAGTTGCTAAAAAAACATCACGTGATTAATGGACGGCCCCCTATTAACTTATTGGTTAGAACATCTCGTGGTACCCTGCGAGACAGCTCGTATATTTCATAAAAGTTAGGGAAATACTTATATGTAATACACTTATCTACACGGTAAGGAGGACACAAAAGCGCAAATATTTTACTAATAATTAATATTTTATAAACAAACACTACAGGATATTGATTCAAAGAGTAATAACCACGAATAAAATAAGTACCTAGGTAATCACTTCTGAAGATAATAACAATAATCCATTGACGACAACTGATTGCGGTCAATTCGGAACCAAGGCACTCTTGTTATAGTAATTAAATTATATATTAATAATAAATTATACAATGCAACTCTTCATCTCATCCATAATCTTTCTTTTCATCCAATCGTTGCCTGAAGGAATCGCAAGTCGCGATAATGTCGCCGATTGTACTTAGGTAAGAATCAGTATTCATCAGTAGTCATTCATCAATCAGAATTTACTTTTTGCTGTATAATACAGAGGTTATCTATATCTTAATTAAATTATGACTTTTTTTTTAAAGACACCTCTCACTAGTCATGATTCCTGCGTCGCGGGCTACTTTACAAACACAACACAACATTCGGCGTGGCGTAGTGGCGAGGCGACCACGTTAACCATTGCGCCATCCGTGCACTCATATGATTATTCCGCACCATAGTTTATCATATAGTGAGATTATTGGAATGGTGATTTTTTATCTCCTCTCTATTCCGCCTATCTCAGCGTTACAAGTCCCGGAAAATTTACGATTAAATAATTAATGGCACAATACTCGGTGTCGAGATATTTTCCGAGGTAATCACTAACCACACTGCACCATTCTAACACATTTGGAATCAAATTCGTGTGCTTAGTGTTATATTGCTCTTAGGACCAAATGAGTTATTCGTGATTGGGTCCTTTTGCGGGTGAGATACATATATACTAACTATTTAAGCACATATTCATAGGTCATTATGTAAGTGGGAGAGCCATGCTTCGGCCGGAGTAATACCAAGGCGTCACAGATAACCAGCCTTGTGCTGTGTTTCGCCGAGGGAATGAAATTACCGGAGGCCCTAACCTTTCCCTCTCTCCCTTCTACTCCTCTTCCCTCCCTTACCCTATTCTTACCTTAAAGGTCGGCTAGGCACTTGTGACTCTTGAGTTGCAGGTGCCTATGGGCGGTGGTAGTCACATACCATCAGGTGACCCGTCTGCTACCTAAACCATAAAAAAATTCAAAAGTACGAACTGATACGGGAATTAAACTCAAGGTACAGTAAACTACACGATCATGTACTCGTAAGCGCACACTTAAACTTACGTAGGATATAACTACTCAGCAATCTGTGCTTATGCCAAGGGGCCAACGAAGCATTCAACGAGTCTATGTGGATGTACATAGACTCGTTGAATGCTTCGTTGGTCACTTACACATATATATTTACATATGTTGGCACATAATAATATTTTTTATTATACTCTTATCTTAATATTTTTCATTGTCAAGGAAGCATCCCCATTAGAATTCAAAACCTAATAGTGCTTTCAACTACTGCATATTTATGGCTATCTGATGTATGCGAAGGGCAAGGGTCTCACCTTACTGCATGCCGATCAAGATCGCACGTGCCTTAGCCTCGATATGCTGCATTTAAATATTTTACTTTCTTCACAATAATAGAAACCGTACACCGACCCATAAAAACGGTTACAGAATCAGAGCTGCTAATGCCATATTACGTTTACTTTCAATAGTTATTACGAGCATAGGTAGCTGCGCGTAAAGTGAAAAGAACTTTATAAGGACCTTAAGAATATTACTTTTTAAATAATGCTCAATTTCTTTATTAACGTAATGACAGTACACTTTAAGTTTAATGTCAAATGAAACATACCTACTCATAAACTCTATAGGATTCCTTCACGAGACAACTACTTTTTCGTTTTTTTTTTAGTTTATCATCTGTCCTATAACTTTGAGTGGTACAATCCTTGAATAAAATATTTCTACAGTAATATGTAAGAAACAGTCTCGAAACCACTGATATAAACCATGAAAATCACTAACTAACAGTAACTGCCAAGTTGTTCGTACCTCTGTTCGCACTTAAGTGAAGTTCTTATCTTATTTGTAACCTTTTATAAACCCACGATTCGTTAATATTTATCAATCGACCAATAGTATTGCGTTACCGGCATAACCAGTCAAAATAATGTCTATTAACTTGTTTTTATTAAATAGTGAACTGTGTTATCACCTATTATAGTTTGTCCGTATTTTTAATAAAATAAGAGTTTTTAATGTGGCGACAATAAATAGTACACAAATAAACATGTAAGTACAGCTTACTACAACTATATATATTAAACCGAATTGACCCAATTTAAACCAATGTGTAATACCCACTAATATTATAAATGTGAAAGTTTGTGGGGATGTATGGATGTATGTATGTATGGATGTTTGTTACTCTTTCACGCCAAAATTACGGAACCGATTGCTATGAAACTTGGTATATAGGTTGCTGGAGACCTGGATTAACATATAGGTTACTTTTTATTCCGATATTCTCACGGGATCAGGTCTTACGAGGGTGAAATCGTGGGGCGCAGATAGTATTCAATAAACGGTCCTTCTAACGCTAAAGCTTTTCCATATCGAACAATGGAATAGATTTTTTATAATTATTTTTTAAAAACAGTATCACCGACTTCAATGTGACTTTTAGTGGAAAGTAGATGTATTTTGTTTAACTATAATATGAGTAAGCCAACTAAACGCACTGCTTCAATAAGACAGCGATGTTTCGGAACTAGCGAAAACATCATCGATGTATACAATTTTTAGATATTTGTTGATTTTTTAAACACCGCTCGACTGATTACAATAAAATTTAAATAGGTGGTCCTATTAAATGGGGTATTAGGTGGTTAATAGGACCACCCCTTTGAACAAAAAAATAATTTTCCAAATGAGGATCAGTCACATAACAAAATATTAGATTTCTAAATATGGGGGCGTATGCGCTATAAGCTATAACATTCTGATCATTTCGTTTTTTAAATGATTCAAATCTAACAAGAAATGACAAAGTTATTAAAGTTTTCTTTTCGGCTATTTCGAAACGCTTGCTCGGAGCCGCGCTTGGTATGATGACGTCACAAGTCGCGAATCGCGCGCGCCTCTAGTGCAAAATCGCTACTTTGGTCAGTTTGGTTCAGATTAATCACCGTTTTGCTCATGTCGTGGCTTGTAAATTATTTAGTTTTTACTATAATTTGATGTTATATTATTAGTATAACGGTATTTATATTGACATTGAGTATCTATTGATATCTAAATAGATACGAGTAGGTAGTTACCTATTATGGAGGTCGGTTTTGTAGAGATAAAATGAAAAGGTAACTAAGTCTATACATACCTACTCCTACTGAGTACCTAAAATAGGTACCTAACTACCTACTTACCCACTTTAACTGCGTGTTCTGAGGATGAGATTTTTCTGGATTATTTAAATCATTCAAATATTATCTCTAACAAGTGCAAAGCACAAACCCAACTGAACCCTCAGTTTGAACAAGATAAATCTTTAGCTATACACGAAGTTGACTATGACGAAAACTATTGTTTGACCATTTTATCCAAATGCATTGCATTTTGGAAAAATATATATTAATAAATTAGGTACTTACAACAAACATTCGCCTGATTGTATATATTATCATAGGATACAAATAAATCAATACTCAACAGGGCGCCCGGCGGCAGGCGCGCTTTCACACATAATCATAATCACAGATTGTGTTTATCACATGACAAAATCACCCACCCGCTCAGGGGACTTCTTTTTTTTATTGTATAGGGGGCAAACGAGCAGACGAGTCACCTGATGGTATGTGACTACCGCCGCCCATGGGCACCTGTAACTCAAGAGTCATAAGTGCGTTGCCGCCCTATAAGGTGGGAGTAGGGGGACAGAGGGGACGAGTGGGAAGAGGGGGGACTGGGACAGGGGAAGGACGGTAATAGTTGAGAGGGAAGGGTTAGGGCCTCCGGTAACCTCACTCACGCGGCGAAAAGCAATGCAATCATTGCTTCACTGCCGGTTTTCTGTGAGGCCGTGGTATCACTCCGGTCGAGCCCGCCCATACGTGCCGAAGCATGGCTCTCCCGTGGTCTGGATACAGCCCTGGCTCGAATATCTTTGTGTATTCCATTGTTTACTTGAGTAGGTAGGCATTAGGCATGAACGAACGAACATCATCTGTGTGAACAAACATCAAAGCTATTCGCGGAAATTCAAATGTTATTAAGAAATGATAGAAACGATGCACAATAGGTATATTATAATAAAATCTATACTGTCAGTGGATCTATTCGTGAATTTTAGCTGTTTGACATGCGCAGTGCGGCATTTCATACTAAATTGTCTACTGCGCATCGAACTTAGCACTAGATCCGTTGACCATATTGTACCTACTGATATTAGGTAGATACTCTAGCTAGGATACTGCAGGTACTTACGTCAAAATGATCTTCGCAACAGTACCTGGAGTTTTGTCATCTCTCCGCATTGCTCTACACTATTTTTTTTTAGTCCAAAAAAGCTTATTAGGTGCATTAACGCTTGTATTTTTACATTTTAGCACAATGCAATACTTATTTGACGGCATTATCACTTTAAAAAATAATCTAAAAAAATTAGCAATAGTCAGGTCGTTGCCCTAACTGCGCTGGACTAGAAGCATACCAAGCTGGCGACGCGACGGCGACCCGCCACTTTCGCCGATACGCGATGAATGACGTCACAGCCTATACGGTCTTTCTCGCGCGCATTTTTTGAGTTGGTGCAATAATTTTTTTTACCTTGGTCATTTTTGATCCGATTAAAAAAAATTTAAACACAGCATTTATTGTTTTTTATAGCTAAAAATCTGCATACTTAACAAAAAACGTGACTGATCCTCATTGGTTCAGGCGTCTTCGAGTACCGGTGAACATACATAAAAAAAGATTCCGACGAATTGAGAACCTCCTCCTGTTTTGGAGTCGGTTAAAAAGAAGGCCATGTCATAATATGTATTCTGTTGCCATGTGGTGGTTTTTTTTCGTGATAAGAAAGCATGATCGTCGAGCAGTCAGAAGGTTCGAATACCTGTATATTGGAAGCGACCTAGACATGAGCAAAGAAAAAACTTATATAATAAATTATATTTGGTAAACGAAGTTATTGGATTATTACAAAAGATCATCTAAGTAGCGTAGAGAACGGAAGGTATACTTTATTGATAGTGAACAATAAGAACATCAACATTTATAACCACCATAATCGTTTCCATCACGATCACGAGCTGATCGTGCATCAATGATTTATTTATGTCTTCTCATAAACAATTCAATAAGCTATAATAATTTATTTGCTGTTAGCTACAAATTAAACTAAAAGTTGGTGAATCAGCTGTACATTTTCATTATTATTTTGTAATCTGTTTTACTTCGTAAATAATTTATCTTCGATTGTGAAAATTACAGTTCTATAAAAAATATACTCATTACTTCCATGGATGGGTTACATACCAAAAATTATGGTATTGTTTTACTATTCATCCCCTTATATCAATAATCCATTATTGCCTCTTTACATATCTGCCAGCCGATATCTCGGTATTCACTGACGTTCGAGCCATATCACCTTTACATATTTACCTACTTGAGTTTCTTTGACTGTTTCTATAATTTTTTTTTGCACGGCCATTTCTATGAACAAATCTAAAATACCATCAACATTCTTATTACTTTTTACGTATGGTCTAATTTATATTAAAAACCCTCTTATGAAATATACCTGTAACGGTAACTTTTCAAGTGTATTTTTTAAGTGTTTATTAAAATAATAATAACATTAAAAAGCACGATTTTCCTACAATTTCCAGTGGTTTGCATTACTCCCGAGGTTTACTACGCCCAAACTGTGATGAGACCTAAGACTAAATTTGTCTACGTCTATTACATATGGGCAGTGGAATGATGATCATAGGTGTAACAATAGTTAAATTATCTGAGGTCTAACGAGTGAAGCCATAATCACTTTCAAGAAACTTAAATGTCAGCGACTTGAATCTGTTAGTACTAGATCTGAATTACTTATTTAAGCACTTCCTGGTCTTCAAAGGCTTTGCTATTGTGACTTACAATTAGGTACCGATGAGTCCCAATTTTGGCAGCTAATGATTCAGTTCAGCCATTATAACAATTGAATCAGTCAAGCCCCATAGCGCCTTGCGTGTATTAATAATTTCAAATTTATAAATGAATAATATGTCCAATTATTAAAGATATGTTTATATATGATATGTTTGCTACGTTTACACAATAGGTCAGATATTTAGGTTTTTGTTCTGAAGTGAAATCTTATTGCAAAATGAATAAACATGAAACCCAATTAGTGTTGCGCGATCTTAGTGTGCACGATTGTGAATTGTAGGGAGATTTGTCCCGTTCATTCACGTTCCTACCATATTTAGTATTAAATTAACTGTATAGACATTGTAATGGCTCTTACCTCATTGTAATGGTTTTGAATATAAAAAAAATCTGTCCTAATATCTATATTTATGAAAATGAATCCCTATGTCCCTTGGTCACGCCATAACTTGAGAACAACTTAACCGATTTCATTCATCTTTTCTTTTATGTCTTGTAATACTTTGTAGAAGGTTCTTATAGAACGAAAAATTAATTAATTTGTATATATTTTACCAAAATTTCCTCGCAAATGAAGTTGAGGACAACAGCTAGTAGTTCATAAATATTTACTTATATTCACATGAGAACACACGTAAGTTCTTTTTGTAATAATGACCAATAGCTAGGCTAGACCAACTAATGTATACTACTGTGTTTTTTTTTTTTGTATCCTGCATTATGTGTATCCTTTTCTAAAACACGCTTGCATTTTCGAAGAATATAACTTTCCAATGTTCCAAAATTGAATTGGAGAAACATAAACATTTATTTAAATAAAAAACTACACACAGAATTAAAATACAGATTGAATATAGTTTGTTAACCTATTTTTAGCTTGTCTGTCACGCTAATCGGTAGAAATTCTGTACAAGGATGACTGAGAAAAAGTTTTCGTTAAGAGTTTCTCAGTTGTAGATGAGACATTCTACAAATTAAACAATACAAATAAAACTGTGAAAATAAATAAAATATTCTGGTTTGTTTACTTTTATAATTTCTATATAATTATATACAATTTGGTAATTTGCATTTCACGAACATCTTTTTAAATATTTATGTTGATAAGGACAACAGGAAAATGTAAACTTTTTTACTCCTCTCGTTAAACCTATTAAAGTTAATTGAGGAAAAGGCATTTATTGTAAAAGCTTTAATAGAAAATAACGAACGATACTAGAGATCGCCTGGTGGCCAAATTTCGACCATTTATAATTCATCAACTTGATGAAAATGTTTTGTTTTATATCGTTGAGTATAACTTGAAGTGTCATTGTATAGACTCCGTACCTTTGCAGGTCAACATATACATATACTGGACCTTTTATAACACACATTGATTAAAAAAATTTGCACTTTAATTATTGCAAATTTCACATTCATCCGTCCGCAAAATTTGCTTGAAAAGGGGTACAAAGAATTCTCTTCACGTATATAAATATATCTAGAAGGTATATAAATAAATATAGGGGCCATCCATAAATTACGTCACACGAGGGGGTCAACAAAGTGTGAAAAGGGTGGGGGGTCATAAGCTTCGTGGCGTCACATGTCAAAATCTAAAGTATTAATCACAAAATTATTAATATATAATAATAATACACAATAATTATACACAAAATATTACCTGTAAACGAAAAACTACATACGCTACTAAACTTTTACTGAAAAAAAAAAACAGTTCTGGGTGTAAAATTCCAAAATTTGTGACGATTGACAAAATAAATACAAAATGATTTCAATCCGTCAAGTAATTAAGATTAGATAAAGTCTTTAAAAATTTTATGAAACAAAACTGGAATAGGCTCTTAATTTTTAATTTATAGCGGTTCATTATAAACTTACATCTAGCTTTGTCATCATACACTTCATCGCATTAGCAGTCTTGCGGGAATCCTATACGAACAAACATTCCTTCTCTTACCATTAGTAAACTGCGGAAATGACGATGTTCATCTAACACAATAACTTCAACAAGCTTCTCTGCAACAACTTCCTAACTAATTGAAATAACATTGGTCCCAATTCTGGTACTTCACTCGCTAAATTAAAATTCACAAAATTTTCTTCATATAAGATGTAAACCTTGTACACTTCAAAACAAGGTCTTATTTCAAATTGAAACAAGTAGGTAACATATGTCGCTATCGAAATAAGCAATTTATTTGGCGACTAAAGTCTGATACGCTTAAATAAACTTTAATACCACGTAGCGAGAGCCGCTATCCGTTGAATGCCATCTCTTTTGCTCTTTGTTTTTAGTAAGCGTCTTCGTAGGTGTAGATTAAAAACACGTCATCCTTGTTCGTTTTGAACAAGTTTTTATACGGCAATTATACAGCGTTTGAATAAATGGAGACTCTCGCTGCGTGGAAATAAAGTTGAGTATACGTTGACAGAGTGTTAGTTAAATTTAGCGGCGCTGAGAAATAGATCCTAGTAACAAATAGACCTTATTACGAAGAACACTAGGTTGATTTCATATGAAGAAATTAAGTCAGGTTTTAGTTTAGTCGAGTGTACAATAGCATCGGCACCAATGTCACATAATTGAAACAATTTTCTCATTCTATTTCTGTACTACCTAAGCCAATTTCAATCCCGCCTTGTACTTGCTTGCAATTTTATAATTTTTACAGCTTCATAAAGGATTCTCGGTATGATGCTTTATATAATAGAGAAACTTTTATTTAAAACCGATTTCAAAAAGGCGGATTTCATTTTCAAAACGGTTCTCATTTCACATATAGCTATTTTAGTTTTAATAATTACTTTTTAATGTATAGGTTATATATAATTTTTTTTGGGAGCGCACCGTAGCCATAAAGTTGGACTTTATGACTACGATGCGGTCCCAAAAAAAAATTAAGTTAATATCCAATGCTAAGTGTTGCAAAATAGCAAAATTAGTTTTGAGTGGTAGTTATTTGCTTGCATATTTATTGTTCCATGGTCGTTTATAAAAATATAGTTATTAATGGTTACGTGTCGAGAAGTAAACACGTTGTCAAAAAATTATAAAACTACTAAAACGTGTATTGATGTGTATCTTGGCATGAAATGAAGATTTATGACGTTACACGTAATGACGTGTAACGTGTAATAATGTGTAACGTCACGAATCTTTATTTAATTTCAAGTTTCTACAGATCTATGGTAGGTTAACGATAAAAAAAATTAGAAACTAATCTGATTCCAAATGAGTGACACCAACGTGCAACTTTCCCCCACTTTATAGAAAGAAAGAAAAAAATGGTTTTTTGTAAAGTCTGGTTACCATTTTTCTGGTAACTTCATGGTAACTTTACGTGATAACGTCATAAGAAAACACAATATTTTTAAAACTCTGGATAAAACATTAATTTTTAATTTTGTTGTAATAAACAATTTAAACCACATTAACTTTTCACTTCACTTTATAAACAGTTCACGTGTAGGTTGTTCTCTTCTACTCGGACGTATTGACCGATGGAGTGGAAGATAGATAGATGCGTCACAGGCCGAACGCTTAGGCCGATCGTGCCTCTCTATCGCTTGTTCTGCGCTCTCGCTTGCACGCGGAACGTGACAATTTTTCGTGCGTGCAGCCGACTTTCCTCGATTTATAAGACGACCTGAGTTCTGTAGAAACTTGATACTACTGTAGGAACTTAAAAGGAAAGGTAGATTGAAGTTAAAAAAAAAAGAACCTAATTTGACTTGACAGTCCGTAACCATATTCAATTGAATTAAATGCATTCTCATTTTCAAAAGCTTTTCTGAGGAATGTTTACTTTCCTTATTTTTTTTTGTAAAACACATAATAAGAGTTTAGAAATAGACACCGGTTTTGAAACTAGAAAAAGAGAATTTGCCAAGGGTTGAGTGCATCAGCATCATACTATAAATAAATATCACCGTCGAAGCAGAACACAATACTACAGACTTTATATAACACATACCAAATCTGTACTACATTATGTTGTGGTTTTGAATAATTAGTGTTACCTAATTATAAAAAGCTTTAATAGGCAGTCCTTAAATTGACTTGAAAATTGCAAGCAGTATTTTTGTTGAGGGTTTAATGACGTAACCGTAACGCGTCGGCATAAGAACAAACGTGACTTGAACCATTTGATTAGTTCACACACAATTTAAAATATTACACACAACTGGGTGGTAACATGACTTCTTTGCAAAACTTGACGCATAATATATTAACGTCAATCAAATGTTACATTTTAAAATGAAACGTTATCATTTTTCCTTTTTTCTTTACGGATGTTTTGTCACGCCGAAAACGGGTCGTGGGAGGGCGACATTTGTCCGGGATAAGAAGCCACACAAAAGATACAAAATATCTCTTGTAAAACATGTGATCATCCCCGAATTGCTTTATGCATTATGAGACATTGTTAGCCATGTATTAATAATATGTTATATTGTATTGGACATGTAGATGATCTTTTAAAATGTTTCATGGATTATGTCACAAGTCAGGTCCTGTTTACTTTACCACCACGGAAAAATAAAAACACGAACAAGTACCTCGCTGATCGCTGGTGTGTCACAATTACGCGGAGATGCACATCATTGATTCTGTAGCGGTTGGCTATTCACTTTATCAGGACATCGGAAGCGCGTTTAATTACCTATCACGTCCTTACTTTTGTATTTATTGGAATAAGTATACAAATTTATTTGCAAATGTTGACGACACCGATTTACGCAAGCATGGGTATATTCTCTTGTTTCTACTATTCCATCTCTACTACGATGTGTACTATGTTGGTCGGTTAATTTACTAACAAGAATAAAGAAGAAAGTTGCATCACTTAACAATATGCTTAGTTTTTCTTCTTTTGTTGCCTTCCTTTTTCTCTTTCGCTATTCTTTCTACACACGTCTTCTTACCGAACACAAAAATGCCAATGTATGAAGATGAGCCTATCGTTTTGAGGTATATTTATCTTGTAGTACTTGAGGTGCAACATAAGGATAGGAACTCAAATTATTCAGAAGAACTGATTAAGGATGACGAATAATTACAATAAAATAAGGATCTGTTTCGCTTGTGTTCAATAATAATAATTGCTATCTATATCTACATAACGAAACAGCATAATTATAATATAGTGTAATTTATTAAGCAAGTACTTAATTGAGTCGTACATGTTATTTATAAAATCGACATACAGAGACGCCCACCAATTACTTTGAAAGAATCGTAAATTATTGTTACGTGGAGACGTATTTATTAATTTTGATGATATAATAACTATAAATAGAAATTATTATCTTGTCTCTTGTCTGCCTTTTGTGCTTAGATCAAATTAGCCTATGTAGTTTGAAGCCATATAAGTAGGTTTATTTATTAGACAGAAATAAACATTTTCATGTTTTAATATTATCTACCTATTAACGGGAATTAACGCAATCACGAAAAGGTATTACATACCTCTGAATTGCCTGACGTTTCGACCAGGTTGCACTGGCCGTGGTCACAGGCTGACTGGCTCAGCGGTGCACGCCCTCCGTCGTCGACATCGTGAGGTAGAAGGTTCTTCATCCACCTCCACTTTTTTGATATTTTTGTTCACGTACAACTCTTGAGTATAAAAGACGTTCCGTGGAGAGGACTTGCGTACGGTGAAATTCAATCCAGTGATTGGTGCCCGCTTCGAGTGCCCGGTTCTTCACAGCAGCGATGTGTTCTTTGACCCTTTCAGCAATAGTCCGCTTTGTTTGGCCTATGTAGGAACTACCACAGCTGCAGTTTATTTTGTAGACACCTGGAGTTTGTAACGGCAAGACATCCTTCGGTGTACCCACGATGTTTTGAACCTTTATGCCTGGTGTGTATACTGTCGGAATGGAGTATTTCTTTAATACGGAGCCGATCTTATCCGTTACTCCTTTGACATATGACATGGCTGGTTGTCTGTTCACCTCCGGATGCTTGCGTCTCAGTGCAACCTGGTCGAAACGTCAGGCAATTCAGAGGTATGTAATACCTTTTCGTGATCGCGTTAATTCCCGTTAATACGTAGATAATATTATATCATGGAACGCAAAAGTTTAAAAGTTAAAAAAAAAAAAAAATCATGTTTTGTTACTATTTTGTAGTTTGTAGAAGTTTTATGGTGTGTGTTTCCACACACCATAAAACTTCTCGATCAATATTACTGTAACAAATAATGTATGTGTATGTGTTTACAATATAATTATTTCTAAATACATACATATCACTGCATATTTTAAAACAAATTCTCCGCCGCGTCTGTCTGTCTGTCTCAAAACTACTGAACGGATTTTCATGCGGTTTCCACCAATAGATAGAGCAATTCATGAGGGAGGTTTAGGTGTATAATTTTTCAAGGTTTTGTTGAAGGTGTATGTTGAAGGTGCATAAATTACACCCAGAGATAGAACAAATGATCATGGTCAGCACTCAATTATTGGTATTGGGTGGGAAGCGAACCCACGACCTCTGGCTCAGCAGTGACCCTGTCACTAACCACTACACACTAAACGCTTAAAAATGCGAAAGCGCAAAGAATTCTCTTCACGTCTTATATAGTGCGGCTAATTAATCGTAACGGCTAAATCTTAGCAGATACATTTGGTATGTATATGCTAAGATTTGTAGCTACAAATGTGACACTAATTTTCTTGCTGATCACACACGCAGAGGGCTTGGCTTTGACGACATTGTTCGTAAATTTGCAAATTGTCGTTTGACTACTTGTCTATGCACGTAGCCGAAATACCGTAACCTTATTAGCTGGTTTCTTTAGCATACAATATTATATTTGACTAAGAGTTACGCACCGCGGTTTCAAATGCGTAATTTTTTTTTTTTTTGATGTCGAGGTGGAAGATCCGACAGAACCCTTCGCCCCCCCATGGGGGCGAAGGTGTCTGTCGGACTCTTACCGACTAAAAACCACCCTGGTGTTCCACTGCTTGCCCATGATCGGGGGAGCGAGAATCGCCATTGCATTCTTCCACAACCTCCGACAGGCATTGACCCGTCTCACCCAAGACGGGTCCCGTCACCCGGTGCTACCGTCACCCATCGGTCGCACTCCTCTGAGAAGCGCCTTCGCGGAACACTGCGCTCTGCCTCTCGGGCCTGTATCTGTTCGGACGACAACTACCTCAAAAGTTCGTCGCCCGCAGGCCGGTTCCTACGGTGGCCGGAGATGATTGAATGCCCTCCGGCGCCCGGTGCGTCTACTGCGGGCAGAGAGAGTTGTGCTTCGCTCTCTCTCCCGTTCAGCCGCCTCCTTTGCGGACATCACCTCCTTGCAGAAGGCGGCGACGGCGTTCCATGCACTCTCGCTCCGGACCATGGACAGAACCACGGCCGGCAGCGAGAGACTACCCGCAGAACCGACTGCCGCGACGAGATCACGACGCTGGTTAGCCCAGGCTGAGCATTCCGCCAGTGTGTAAGTGCCTACGTCTGGCCTATCTTAGAGTAACTTATACCTACATATTTAACCAAATTCGGTGCTGGTTATGGTTACTGCTCCGCTTCCAGAGGTCATAGCATTTTTCGTGATTTAATTAATTGTCTTTCGTGTAACTAATGATTTGTAATTACATTTTTAAATAATTGTAACACCACATGACATGTGTCTATGTTTGAAAAACATAGCGAGATATCTGCAAAAGGACCTTGACGAAAGCTACTAATTGCTTTTTGTAATTAAAACACCGAATCAATTGAAGTGTTTTCCGTGAATGTAGCTAACTTATCTGACACGCGATTGTATGTAGCCATATTACTTAATCTCGCCGTAACAGCTGTAGAAATTTTGTAATGAATATGTAATACAAAGCAATCAATACTAAACATCAATTCAACGTGACTAACCTAGCATTCAGCGACACGTCCCAAGTTAAATTCACAATTTTAACTGCGTATTATCGATACAATATCGTGCAACTAGCATTAGTAACACATACATAACATCACAAGATAGCACAATCTAAAATGTATTCTGTGGCGCTACACTAATGTGCAGCGGCACAACAAAACATCGTACACGCGAGTGTTCCATACCTATTGAGCTGCTGAGTGGCAGTTGACCACTAAGTCAGCGAGGTCAGAATATCCCATAAGTGTTCCATTCAAAATATTGAAAGGTCTAGAAAAAACCAATGATATTATACACAAAAAAGGACATTGTGTTAAGTACGCAAGGTCAAGGTTCTGATAGGTATGTTCTAATTGCCCACTCGTTGTTTATCTTTTGCACTACTTATTAGTGTAATGGACTGCGCGACCAGATTTTCAACATCAAGAACAATGAACGTCATACATTTTGCATAATATCGTGTCTTTATCTTGTCTACTTAGTTACGAACTATTTCACTATAATCGATAATAATATTATGTCGAAATTCGTCTAACAGTACCTGCGTTACGTCGGTCTTTTTAATCAGTAACTACTATTTACAAACTCTAAAAGAAACGATATATATACATTACTGCTCGAATTTGAGCCTTACTGGGCAAGCTCCTTTACCGCAGTTAACCAGTACCTACTTTTTTTTTTAAAGATTACTACTCCATTAGGAATATAAGGAATCACAAACATTCAAACAACGGACACAAGAAACACCCAGACTCGGGACAACTATTTGTGGAGTACCTACTCGTTACTACTTCTACTGCTGGTGAACAACGGGTTGTAAGAATTTCATATTCTTCCTATGAGTCACTCATTATTTTGAAACAGAGATAACGTGAAGTAGATGCTTGCAAGTACAAATAAAAAGTTATATAATAATAATAAGTAAAATATATCAACTCTATGGTACCTAACCTACCATAGAATTTATACATTTGTGTATATATTATTCTTATAGACATTTTCATGTCTTTTTATGGACTACACGAAAGAGTACATGGCTAGAAAGGAAGTAAGCCGAGAACTGACGGATGATAGAGTAGAATGAAGAAAAAGTGATGCTGATCCGCCGACCCTAAATAAATTTGGGAAAAGTTTAGGAAGATGATGATGATGATGCTCATAGACATTTTCATATAATATATATTCGCAGTTCATTGTAATAGTTAGGTACACATGCAGGGTGTATTTGAAAATAGAATACTTACCTAAATCACTGAAAGGGTATGACTCTAGCATGCAGTTACAATAAAAAAAAATAAAAAAAACTATCCGTTACAAATTATGACCGTTTGAATTTCCAGGTATTTTACCCCGGTTTGTCATAAAAGCAGGTGGAACGTGTAAAGTAAAAAATTTAAATCGTACGTATTTTATATATATATTAATTTGGAACTATTCACTCAGTTTTTGATCCATAAAAAGTAACTTAAAAAAAATTCGAACTTAGTTTTTATGAATTTTCTTAGTAACGGCATGAAAAATCCAAAGTAAAAAAATATTTATCATTTAAAATCTTATAGTAAGTAAGTAAGTAATTCAAGATAAGTATATTAGATTTTTCTTAGGATGATTGTACCTTTAAAGATTTACATTTTAACGATATTATGGTTTGCTGACGTGCTGTTCTGGAGAGAGATTGCGTACCACGGAAGGACACATGGAACTGTACAGAAGGAATGAATAAGACTAAATATTGTACTTAACAAAAGATGAAGAGAATATACATTATGCGTGCCTTATTTAGGATAGCCCTTTTCATCGCAGGGTAGCTCCATATTGTCGGTCGGGACGTGGTGGTTGTGCCAGTGACCTATGAACACAGGAGACAAGCCTTTTAAGGCCCGGCGCCGGCCACAGCGTGTCGCAACGCGTACAACACGATGTATGCCTTATACCTGCTCAACTGCTTTACATGCCCTATTGAGGTCACACATTGGTTCTGGAAACCAAAATATATTTTTTTAATTCGTATTGAGACAAGGTTCATGACTCATAGGTGTTGTTGATGACTTTCTTACCTAGCTTTTGACCAATGCGACGCTTCACCCGCGTGGACACCGCAGGACACCATGTGTTGTATTGTATTCTAGGATACTGCCTATTTGTGTGCAAATTATAATATTAATCCGTTCAGCCGTTCACGTCCTAACCGGACGTGATTGAGTAAGAAACATATTATTCATTCATAGAGAAAAAAAAGCAGTTTAATGTGTACCTAATTAACTATAATAGTGATGTACAATAAAAGTAATTATTATTATTATTTTGTTTATTAAAATTAAACAATATAAATTACGTTAAATAAACCAGACAAGTGCGAATCTGACACGCGCACCGAGGGTTCCGTAATGAAACAAATTTTGTATGTAGATAGTACGTCCATTTCGGGAATCAATAGGGAATATGCATGTTGTTTAAATTTACTTGATTAATTTTCCCTTGAATCTTTATTGACCACATACTATGCCTAAACAATTATTTTCTTATTTAGTTCGTCTTTAATTGCAAAAAATATTAATTAAAATATGCAAAATAAGGGAGCGAAATTCAACTTTGCAAAACGCTTCACTATTGGTCGAAACAAAACATGACGTCAAATTCCCCGTCCTGTCATTTATCGGCGCCTATATTCGTAGTGTTACGGAGAAAGATAGGTGTTTCCGTGGTTTTTGCTTTTAGCTAGTGCAATTTAAGCATTTTAGTGATATTAGAAATTATCTAGGACGATGACTGAACGTAGTTTTGTCAAAGAACAATCGGACAATCTACCGAAAATAGATGCATTCATGATGACTATATATTTTGCAACAAATCCAGATTATACGTCTGCTGAGGTCAAATCTAAAGGATAGGTAAGATATGTATAGTTAGTTATATTCATGAAGTTTTATTGGACTTTTGTTACCTAGTTTAAGTAGACAAGCAAGTTGCCTTCTGCTTGATATTTAAAACCAACATAAATGACCTACTGCTGACTAATTCACACTATTCTAGCAATTAAATTGTAATATGCTTACATTAAAGTGATCTTCACAACAATATAAACACGATATTGAAGATACTTCATCTCTTCTCATTAATTTACACCATTGTTTTCGTATTTTACATTATTATTTTGTACAGGAAAAAATACTGTATTGGGTGTACTTACGTAGTGTTTTTACACTTAGGGACAAGGCAATACTTATAAAATGTTTTTTAAACTTTATCCATCGTCTATTAATTACAATACATAGTAATTACAACTGAAAATCGGTATAAAATTACTGTAACTCTTCAAGTAAGTATACTAAGTTTATGAAACAAACACTGAGCGTGATATCTGACGTCATCCAAGGCCCGCGAAATATGGCGGCGTTCAAACAGATCAAATTTATCGATTATCGATTATCGATGTTTTCAATGTTATTTTAAAAATTAATTTGAACATTGCCAAGGTTATTTATATTTTTTATTAGAGTAGAATGATGGAACAAGTCAATAAAAGATAAAAAAAAAATACATGCATATTCCCTATTCTCGGAGATTTTTGCCCGACTTTTCCGAAAGACAAACTTAACTTTGCAGTTCTAAAAATACTATCATACATCGATATGACGATTTTTCCAGCTGCAAAAAATAAGTTTGTAATCACAAAAACCATTTTTGTGTTTCATAAGTACTTACTTAGTATTAATTTCAACTTGATGCGTCCACGGGTTCCTGAGAAAAGGGTCTTGGCACGGGGACAGACAGACAAACACACAGACAGACGAACAACAAAGTGATCCTATCACTTTGTTTTCCGTCTGTCTGTTCGGTGAGGGTTCCTTTTTTCCTTTTGAGGAACGGAGCTCAAAAAATAAAATAATGTTTTTCGAAAGATTTCTGTACCATTTATTTATAGCAATTTTGAATGCGAACAAAAATTCCTCTTATTATTTTGGTTAACTTGTCTTATCAACATATTATTATGGCATATTTTATTATGTGTTCTTGGACCTGTTCTTGTAGCTACGGTAAGAGTTAGAAGAACACTCTTTGCAGGTGCGAGAGGGTATTTCAACTGCTGTTTTAGGTAAAAAGTAGTATTAAATACTAGAGAGTGTCACGTATTACTTTCTGCAAGTAACTAGTGCGATCTAAGTGAGCTTATTCACATGAGTTTTTGCACTATTTCATTGCATTACTAAAAATAGTTTAGACTAAAAAATATAGTTTCAATTAAAGTGAAATTAAGTAAACACAAAGCAAATGCAATGTAGATCTTGAGATATTCCATTTTAAAACTTAAACGTAAGCCGGAGTCATCTATGCCCACTTAAACATAAATTCAAATGCCGAACTTATTTGACACTAGTGACATTAAACCATTGAATAAGTGCACGTACTGCCAAACACCTATTTGATATTTCAAGGCCATTCGTAAACCGATAAACTCATTGCGCACACTCGTCGTGTAAGATCGGAAACGCGTGCGCATGACAATAAGAACAACACACGTAAAAGCTTTGTTATCAATTATTATTATTAATCTATCTACATTGTCAAAAACATATTTATACGTAGGTAGGTACTTAAAATTTTCCTACCGTCATATATTATGTTTTAATGCTAGGTAGGTACCTATTTTACGACCCGGCAATGTTTAGAATAAGGTATTCTATCTAATAGGTACCTATCGTTTATATCGTTAAATGAAATTATTCACTTATACTTTTTACAATGATTATGATTAATTTGTTATTGAAATTCCTTTTTTCTTCGATTTGTCAGCTTAATTTAAAATGATATTAAACCTCAAACTCCGTAAGTTTAAACATTAAGCTTTTGCAATTTTCAAAAAAGAAAAGCGAATAAATATTTGAATATTTCTTTTTAATGTCTATATCCTGAAACTCAAGCTCAAAAAGTTTCAGATAGAAAAATACTAAGTAGGTTGGTGTAGGTACTTACTTAAAGCCTAAAGATTCATAATAATACACTGTAGGTATATTAGAAATTGCATTGTATTGCAACTGAGTTATTATTACTTAACAATAACGCATTAGGTAGGTACATTGTACGTAGCAAATAGATATCGAAAGTTAGATCATATCAAGAAGAACGTACGTAAGTAGGTATCTACGTACATATTTCAATACTTAAAAAAATATAATATCAGTTGAACTCAACAGAGTGGTTTAAACAATTCCTGTTTTTAGGGACAGCTCCTTAGTAGGTAGGTAAGACAAAACGTTGTTTGATTCTCTTCGTACAATCACTAGGTACTATAAAAGCTAGGTAATCCTTATGGTATCATTTATGATTTAATTGTAAGTTACCTACCTAGTATTTTTATTTGATTAATCCCCAATCCCACCACGATTTAGTTAAGTGAATAGCTAAGCGCAGCAGAATGCTATACTTATGCTTTTATTTTCTGTTTTTACAGCTGGAAAACGTTCAGTGCTGTTTGGATTTCCTCCACGCCCAAAAAGTCCAAGGCTTAGAACAAGTAACAGCTGTTGACATACGGGATGCGAAGTTAAAAGCAGTGTTAGCACTATTTTTTGCGCTCAGTAGACACAAACAAGCTGCTAAACAGAGAACAGTGCCATCTAGCGGAAATGCTACAAACCCTGGAAAGAACTCAAGCGAAGATGTTTCACTAAGTACAGGGCAACGCATCACAGGTGGCAGCAGCTGTGATGAAATATTAACAGCGTGTGCCAATAACGTCGAGATGACGACGTTAACAGCTAATAGGTAAGATAACTTTTTACATTCAAATAGAGCTTAAGTATAATTATAGTGTGTAATATATATTATGTAAGCATATAAAAAAATCAACATTGTTATTAGCGCCATCTAGTAATACTTGTATCAAGCTTTGTCATTTTCTGAGATGTCGGTTTTTTGGTGCTATTGCTATCGAGCGCTAGAGGGCGCTTTGAACAATTTAGTAATGTGTAATTAAGTTTGCTTTAAATTCATTTATATAGGTTAATAAATGAAATTAAATGCAAATTATTTATTGTATTCAAATTATTAACGAAAATAAAATAAGTGAACTTAACTAGTTTTACTATTTTGAACAAAAAATAGTCAAATTTGAAAGTCCACCCCGATCCCTACGCGACGCAAGCTGCCCATAACACATGCCGCGTTTCAGCCTTTGCGCCAACTGCGCCAAGTAAGACCCGGAGCTATTGTAAAATGCCCTCTCTCTAAGGCGACTGCCGATCTCCCTGATACACATTCGAGCCCAGCATTCGAATATTTAATATGTATTCTGTGCCTACATTTAAAGTTTTTATAAGAACTTCCCAAACAAACAAAACAAACTTCCCTTCCTTATGACTTTCAAGGGTTGCTTTTTCACTGCAATTAAGGTATAAACAAAAAGTATAATATTTTTGATATAACATTAGCATTGAATTATTCAATATATTTAATTTATTTCGTAATGTTCATGCATTTAATTATAAAGTCATTCATTATGTAGTTGGCAGTATTTACATAATTTTTAGCTACCACGGATGTATGTATTTCTGCTTCTAAATCCTATTAATCATTCTTCTATACTATGAAAATTAGGTTTTCTCTAAGCTAGTGATACTTTAATATTCTACAGTTAAGCTAAAATTGATCATTTTAGCTTAATTATAGAATATTAAAGTACATATTAGCAAAATAAAGCAAGGCCTTATTTTCTTAGTCTAACTCCTTCTGTCCCTTTCATCTTACGATTTATGCGACAGTTCAACCAAACCGCTCTCGGCTGGATAATTAATGATATTGTGGTATGGCTTTATTAATAAAATATATTTTATTGAAAACATGTAAAGAGAAATAACCATTTACGTAAAATTGCAATCGATATTGGCGGTTATTAAATAGTTTGTTTTACAGGTGTTTAGGACATTTTTGTTTAACTTGCCTTCCACTTTTTACTGCTGTTGATCACGGTGCGCGAGAGTAACTGTATACAGCGTAAGTAGTACTTTATGAGTCCAACTTTACTGACAAACTTTAAATACAGTACATATAGCACAAAATTATTTTTGTAGTCAGTTCTTAAACGGGCACAGCTTCGAATTTATAAATAAATACGCTAGGAAACTTACGCTAGTAAACGCTAGGCCGTTCTGGGAGTGATGGGATTGAATAAATATTTGTAGTAATTCACTCCTCGACATCTAAGTATTGCCTATATGACATAGGTGACAAGTGACAACTCATTATATCTATCGAGCTTTAATAGAATAGGTATAACATTGAGAAATGAAAAAGAAAACACCGTATGTACCTATGCCTATGTAGTCGCTCTCCACAAAATAATGTTTTTTATATTTGTTTACATATTTTTTTATTGTTTGTAAATTTAACTATATTTTCTGCTTCCAACCAGTTTTGTTGGAAGTAATTAAGGGAGACAGACCTATGTCCAGCAGTGGACGGAAGCACCTGAAATGATGATGATGATACTTAACTTGTTACACGCAGTTTTCTTGTACAATTATATGTTTAAAAATATGTACAATTTTTACAAATTTGTCATTTATCTATGGCTTATACCTCGCTGATTCTGGGTCACAGTTTGATCTTACAAAATTTTACATACAGCATACCTAACCCTTATTTTGTTTTTACATTAGACTCCGAATCCAACTTAGAGCATTTAAATGAATTAATAGACTTTATGTGAAAGGTCTGTCAACTCACAAACGACACCACTCGTGTTTGCCAGACCAATAGGCTTAACTGACGTCAGCTTAGTTTTGTAAAAAAAAGCTTTAGCTTCGCGACTTCAACCGCATGGATCAATACCGTAATGACAATGTAAGTATTTGTATTCGAATGGAACATTATGTCAAAAATCATAAGCAGAAGGGATTTAAAACTAACAAAAAATTATATTTTAAACATTTACATAGATAGCATTCGAATTATAATACGGAAGTAATATTTAGTGACTTAGGTAATTAAAAAACTTTTGGAAACTAATCCCCAATATCAATTTGCCCGAACCGGAAACCGAACACAGGGCCGCGTTCGATCCGCAAACGCGCAATGTCATAGCTCGGGACTGGGAGTAACGAAATAGTTAAAGGAAAAGGCAATGAATATAATAATGAATATACCATTGATGTTTACAGAAAACTAATTAGTACAAATGTAATCATTACACGCACAAACACTAAACTGTAAAACGCTCCGTATGCTTATTCGGAGGATCGGAAATGCCTACCGCGCTGAGAGCAATAACTCTTTTGTACGACCACTCCGTGACATTTCTATTTGCGTCTCTAGCGTCCTCTATTGGCCAGTTGCCGAGATGAGCAGCGAAGTTTACTCATGTTCTATGTTAGTAAACAAAGACTTCTCTTGCTACTGCACTCACTACGAAGTGATCATTACCGCCTCACTCTAACTTATTTATTTTCAATAGTTACTTAAATATTTTGCTGATTCCTGTGTGTAGCTAGAGATGTCCTACACGCCCACTCGTTGTCAGTTCAATATTTGTTCCTATGTTATAGGGGTATTTCGGTAGACCCAGTGAAATTATTGAAAAACCCACGATTATGATTACGATTGGGTTCGCAAATTAAGGATGCCATCTAGCAGTCTTTTTTAATTTCCATATTTAAAGAATGGCTTGGCACAGAATATTTCAAAACCAGAGCAGACTGGGGAAGGACACAAGGCTAAACTTGTACCTCTGCTGGTGAGTAAGGCAGTAAGAGGTTTCATGAGGTAATTAGAGTTGAAAATGCGCAAAAGTTTGGCGAATCCACGTGTTACGTTTAGCACTATAGTACAGGCTAAATACCTAGATATCAGGTTTATGTTCATCGTTTTGTTGAGTATCTATCTATGCGCTGTTTATGTTTATGACCGGCTCGACGTGGACCGCAGCTATCCCGCTTTTATTTTTACTTTGTGTGTGGCCACACTTGTGGACTTACATTGTAATATATTAGCTTCTAGACGTGAAAGCTGGAAAATAAGTTTACAACATAGTTAATACCTACTGGACTTTCTTCACTACAACAATAGCCTGTGTAGTGTTTATATACTAAGTGTACATACAACAACCAAGATCTTGAGAAGCCCCGCTAATGTAACAGTTTTTCTTCAATGTGTGTAATAGATCTGGAGATAATAAATATAGTATGCATATTATTATATTTTAATGGGTTATTTATACGCTAGGTATGATCGCAACGTAGGGTTTAACAAAACCAGTTCTTATGTATTTCTTTTTACCTACTATACCAACAACCCACAGTAAAATATATTAAAAGAATATTCAATATCAAAGTAACATCGTTCATATGCTACAGCAACCGTTTACAAATAGACGGGCTGTACTATTGTTAGCCAACTTCTTGGTACTAGAAAATAAATATAATGAACTTCTAACAAGTAGCCACCTCAAGCCGCTTTACATTCACGTGTTAATAAACAAGCTCGAAAGACTTAGCCCTTTCGACACTCGGTCAATGCTTCCCTGATTGCGTTCACCACGGCGCACAATGGATCACAATGCGAGGATGTCACGTTATTCGAAGCCCCGAACTTGACTCACGACAAAGGGCTAACAAGGCATTGTTTGTCATTTATTGTGTCGCTCGACATCACGCGTGTGGAGCTTCTCACTTATGAATTTAACTGTTTTGAATATTGCTTAAGAGTTAAAAAGAAACTTGATATTACCTTTTTTTTGAATTTTATGCCGAAAAGCTGAGACAAGTTTGCAAACTAGCATTCACTTTTTCCATATTGCTAGACCGTCATCTGCCACGTAAATGATAATAACAAACTTTGAAAACTGAAATAGATTTGCCATTTTTTCTATAACCATAGAGCTTTCCCGTTTAGTAACACGAGATCCCCTGCAATTCGACATTTGGCCAAGTCTATCGTGGATTCGGGGATTTATTAGAACTGATAACGTTTTACATACATATATATTTGCTTACTCATGTGATTTCACGCCTTGACTACTCATTCAACCATAATAAAATTTTGAAGAAGTGCAAACGCTAAAACTATTCATCAATATGTAATATGTTTTTAAAAAACTATGCGGAAACGGCTATAAGAAGCTACGGGGATCCAGTATCGACTCTAATTTCAACCATATTCTAGACTTTAGCAGTCTAGAATTATGGTTGAAATTTGAGTACTCGTAGGTACCAGGCGATCTCTAGTTAATATAAATTCTTGTGCGCCACATCTTTCACGCCTTTAACATATATATAATAGATAGAGAAACCCGGTTAACTTACAATAATAACGTAAAATTAAGTGAATTTAGTTGTTTATATGAACTAAAAAGCGTGTACCAAAATACTTTCGCGTGTGCGTATCTGTTTCTAAAATTCTCTCAAGTATCCATCTTTACTATGATCATTAATTTTATTGCGACTATTTCGTCTTACCTAGTTCGTAAGTAAGTATTTCTAGATAACTGGATATAAGAGCCGACTTCATTTATTACGACATAGAGTATTCTGTCTGTAGCTATCGCTTCAACAACCTGCTTTAATCATGTTTCAGTGAATGTTTACACTTACAGCACACATGACGTTCAAAATAATTATAATATATGAAATAAATATTCTTATTATATAATAAATGTTTATGTATTCAAATAAATATGACAGTTATATTTTTTTTAGGATAGTCTGTAGCATTATATATATATACTCCTACTTAATATTCGTTGTACCTACCCCTTTTTAACCACATTTCGTGCACGGAGGAAGGTGACATTTGGAATATTAAATATTCCTAAATAATAATTAATTTGCTTTTATACAGAACAAGTGCAGAACATTATTTAAATAACATGTTTTATATATTTACAAACGATGTGAAAACAGCTACAAAAAGCAACATAGGGCCAGTGTGTATAATATAATGTTGACCTGGTCCCGGTACGGAAAGTTCAACGAACAGTTCAACTCATAGAACTGAGAATATGTACAATTCTGTGGTTCAACTTATACTGAAAATCAGTAGCTTGATGCTTGATTTATTTTACAAATAGGTCAATAAAACAACATTCTAATTTTAACAAATTATGGTCGAACTTCGACCACAAGGCAATCTGTAGTTTTTGATTATTTATCTATAATATGATTTATTAAGCTTTTCGGACAACGCCGTTTAGTCAAACAATTCTAGTTTATCTTAGTGTTTACCTTAAATAGATTGCTTCGAGGTTGTTCACCCCGATTACTTTGTCATACATACGCAGAGCTTTTCAGAACTTCGACAATTAATATTAAATCTTAGAAACTAATCAAAATAATTATCGATTTATATCGGCAGTCGATAGGAATATAATTGAATGTACAGGACAGTACGGAAGCTATAGATTTTAAACCAATCTATTAAGACTATCTAAATTACCTACATACAAAGCAATTTTAACCTAACTTTAGATTTTACTTTACTTTAAATATTTAATGTCAGGAGTATCAGAATTTGGAAGTAATATAGAAATATCCTAAGTTATTAGTAGTGATTATAAGGTCTAGTCGTGGGAGAACCCTGCTTTGGCAGTAAAGGCAGGCTTCACAGAAAACAGGCAGTAAAGCAATGGTTGTATTGCTTTTCACCGAGTGAGTGAGCTTACCGGAGGCTCTAACCCTTGCCCTTCCCCCCTATCCCCTCTCCCTCCCTCACTCCCCCTCTCCCTCTTACCCTACTTAAAGGCCGGCAACGCTCTTGTGACTCTTGAGTTGCAGCTGCCCATGGGCGACAATAGTCACTTGCCATCATTCGTTTGCCCCCTATACCGTAACAAAAAAAAGGTTCAGATAAAATTATCTGAACTTTTTTTTTTAATGAAATCATTTTGAACAGATACCTTTTGTTATAAAAATCTGTTCCCTAGTCCGTAAGGTCTCTCGTTCCCTTATAATAATTTAGGCTTCTCTATGATCAAAATGATATTTTATGCGGGTAGCGCTAAAAATATGTATTAAGCATATGCCTACAGGCCAGAATGTCTTAGTGGCATGCAGTTTGTTAAGAGATAAGGCTGCCCTTCGTATCGAAGCTATACATTTCAAGTTTTTTATTCCTGTAAAACAATGGTGTACGAATATTATCTACCTATCTATCTTTACATCAGAAATGTTATCATTTTATGCTTAGACTTTCAGTAACTTGCAATATGACGATGCATAGAATTCGCTCAGCATCCACAAGCTTATCAAAAGTAAGTGCATTCCTTTTCAAACGAAACCCGTCTAAGCTAAGATTAATATTTTTCTAAATAAATAATCCACAATTGAGATCCTACCACTTAGTCAGTCAAATCCTAACGTAGAGTTGTGTTGGGATGAGACACTGAGATGTTCTTGACAGCGGAGGAATTGTGCACTATTATCTATGGCAATTCGTTGCCGTATTCTTTAGCTATTAAGATCGTAAGGATTGTTATACCCAGGATGCGTAAATGGTTTTCCGGCTCAATTAACTATTATTTTACAATATATTTCCACCGTGTACCCCTAATTTAAAACGTTATAACTCATTCGGCAAAGGTGCCCATTAAAAAATAACTGGTACATAATTTGATTTGCTAATATACGCTTGACTGTAAAAAAAATTAAGGCGAGAAAGTCTGTTTACCTACCATTGACTTTAAATAACAAGGTCCGTCACTCTTAAAGCGATGTGTAAAATAACTTGAAGTTAAGAGGCAACGCTTCGAAAAGCCAATTAGGGAAGTTAGGAGCCGTGGTATAAACTTAAGAGCTCGTATCGAATTTCTTGTTGAGTTGTGTGAATACAAACATAACCTGCGCGGGGAACTTGATTTGTAGTTTGTTATTGATACCAAATATTTTTGATTGCTGTAACTAGATTTCGAACCTTGAGTGATTTTGCTCATTTTTACTTTACTCAATAATCATAATTATCATACGTTTTTTTGGTATCAATGGTTTTTTTACTAATTATTCTCGCTGTTTTAGGTTACATTTTCTTTTATGTCAACAAATTATTATAATAATAATAACATCACACATCTCAAACACGGCCGTCTATCCTAAATTAGGCAGAGCCTGTACTATGATAACCAGACTTATTATTATTGATATATCTTCTGCTTGTTTGCTACCTTAGTATCATTAAAAAAAAAAAACTTTGTAGTAAAAAGTTTAGATTTGAATGAAATACAATTGTTTTTGTTACTTTTACAAGGTCGTATGCAGCTGGTCGTACAGTAGCGTACTTGTAGTTTTTGATTCAATGTTTTTTTTCGATTAAGTTTCAGCAACCAACATCTTCAAAACTTTTTAATAAAAAAATGAACCCGTTCGTAGCAACAGTGTGTTCTGTGTTGGTAGTTTGTACGGTCAGCAGCCGCGTCACGTCTATTGTGTTTGTTTACATATCTCTCACGCAGCCCGTCACTATCGTCTATATATTCCGTCAACAAACCTAATACTCTCACTGGCTTCGAGTCTTAGTGGTAGGTACACACAAACCGAACACGGAAGTTTTGGACTTAAATTTGTCTAAGAGACTTATTATTTATTAGCGAGGCAACGTAAACAGGCTAAAGAGATCAACGACACCTTCATAAGCTACTAACGTTGGAAAATATCAGAATTTTCTCAGACGTTTAAAATTACATTAGTTTTAATGCATTTTTTTCTTTAGCACTTTTATTCTACATGATTAAGACATAAAAAAGAGTTCTACAATAATTCGAAATTCATTGATTGATGTTATTTAATGTCAACAAAAAAAAAACAGAGAGAACACAACGCTTTGCGTTCGTTTAATGTATATTTTAGAATCTTTTATTTTTTATACATTTTAGTTCATTACGTCATAACTTTTGTTATTTTTTTCAAACTTTATTCTTTTGTTTTTGTTGTAATTTTAACTAAAATTCTGAACATTAATTATTGTAAATGTTGCACATGTAATAAAGAAGGCATGTGCATTTACTATGACTGAAAGTCCACAATTTTAGTTACAGTTTAAGCTCGTACAAAGCATAGGTACTTACTTATAACTATCAAGTGAATTTGTGCTCCTATGAACCAGTTCCAGACAATTTTGTAAAACATGAAGTACACGTACGATCTATGTTACTACAAAGGACAAAAGAAGTGAACTTTTAGGTTAGTTAAGCACTTAGATGAGTGGTAATTCACCACCACATAGTTTAGATCATTACACATAGTTCAAATCGTCAATGTTGTTTAATAAAAATTTTATTAATTGATATTAATAATAAAACTTGTGAAACACTTAACAAATTGGTCTCGCTTCATCGTAATCGTGAAATAAATAATGGCATAAAACTTGTTATGCATCTTTAGTCCTCAAAATTAAAAGCAAAACTATTAAAGCCCTATTTTAACTAATTTTACAACAATAGCAGCCCACATAAAAGACACAAATGTTGTGTATAGAAACAATTTAGAGATATAAACTATTTATTAGAAACATGCGACTTAAAAATCCATTAGTACCTAGAATTCAATCCGTCCTCAAACATCATAGCCAGTTTTCTAATAGGAAAACGTCTTGAGCACGACTTCGCCTTCGATTCGGTTTACGATCGTCTGCAGGCCTGACGGGCCCCTGTTGAAAATTCCACTTATTAAACTGCACTCTTTATGTGCTCGTAAATTACGCCTTATGAGTTCAATGCTTCGTTTAATCTTCCCGATGTTAAAACGATGGACAATACGTGACGCGTTTTGGGGGCAGCGAATAGTGAGAAATTGTCGGCTAATGAAAGTAATATTGAAGTAGAAGCACTGCACTGCCGCAATGTCACCTCGGAACTCTTTTTCTCTTATTAAAGTAGATTGAGGAACTGATAATATAATACGATTCTGACAGATTTGTAATGGCTTTATACTTGAAAAGTGAAACACACACACACACTAAACGTTTCGAAAGAGCTTTTTTCCTTCGTACGCTTTCCCAAAGTTATAAGTTTATTTAAAAAGGTATAAAAAATTTCATACAGTCGGCAACGCACGAAAAAGCGACAGAGAGTGAGAGTCGCCCCCGGTGGTGGTTTTGTGCTTGTTTATCGCTTCAATAGTATGAAATACATTTGGACTTTCTGTTTTATTTCGAAATCGTCATATTGTTTAAGCTACTAAAAAGTAGAACTGAACAATACTTCTTGTATAGTGTTGTAACCTTGCTACAGAGTAGGATCACCAGATATATTTAAGACGTAAAGTAGCACTGACGGTGCAAGGTAGAAGTGACACCTCGCGTTACGAGTATCCATCCAATACATACTCTATCTAGTAACCGCAGTCCATCAGGTTAAGTTAAATACATGTGTTTGTGTTCCTATATTCGTTTTAATTGCTACAACTTATTTTTTTTATTCTTTATTAATATAATATATATATATATATATATATATATATATATATATATATATTTTGAATTGTCAGGAGGAGTATACTATGATTATTAATGTTTTTGGATTTCTACGTCATCTTTTATTTGTAAAGTTCGCTTTTTTACGCAGCAGACCCTTTCGATTTTTTTAATTTACCTATTTATTACAAAACCGGTTATTGTTTTCTCCCGTTATCGCGCGAGTTTTGAACAAGAAATCTCTAAATTCAAAAACCGTTGGGATGCCTAAAGAGTATAAATAATCCCACAAATTTATTAAAGCTTAATTTGTTGACACGCAGTCGGGTAAACAGTAAAACAGTTAATGAAGTAAATACAAATCGCACATAAATTACGAAAATAATATTAGGTTTGGATCAGACCACACACATCGGCGAAGAAATTTCATAATTCAAAGATTCCGTGATGGGTTTTTGACCAGAATGCGCTTTGGCAGGCTGCATAATAAATTGTTTATACGTTTATTGCCCTTTGTTTGCCCTAACCAATTTATCTTTTTCATACCAAACCTAGCTATAAATACATAATTGAACTAAGACAAAACGTGTGCGGGCTATCAGATATAATAAAGGAGTTTTATAAAAGATACCTTAATATTTTTGTGGATTACACATTTGGACTGTACCCAGATAAAATCACATTAATTGAAATCAAAAGAATGTTAAAAGAATACTATCTGCAAAATTATGTCTAAGATAATGTATATATAATCTAATACTTTGCACAATTATAATGTATGTATTTAGGTGTATGTGTATATATGTATATTTGTGTATGTGTATATGTAATATGTATGTATTTGTGTATACGTATGTAGTTGTAAGTATATATGTTTGTGTAAATATCTATGTGAGCATACCTATACTAGTAGTAGAGACATATTAGTACAATTTGGTACGTATTATATATTTTACACCATAACCGCCCACACTAAATCATTACAGTCCTTTCCATCCAAAGGTTGCCTGGAAGATATTGCTTGTTGTGATAAGGCCGCCCATTGTGCATTTTATGTTTAAAGTTGTTTTTTTATATTTATATATATATATCATGTGTTTGGTGTACAATAAAGAGTACTATCTATATAACTTACTTCTTACTCCTTCTTCTAACGGTCACGTGTAACATATTACTAAATTAATACTACGAATATACTACGAACTTTTTATCAACATACAAATTGTAACGTCCTAATACGTAATCCAAAAAAAGAAAATACTAAAATATACTGTCGCTTCTGTCAATATATATTACGGCAAATATTACATCGTCCTTTTTTATTATCTATCAAAATAAATATCCTTGTAACTTACAACATCTCGAGTCTTATTAAATGACGGAGTTACATCGTATTCTAGGTTAAAATTTCTTCAAACACATCCCACTCTAAACCCAAGCCCATCCACTTGTTGAAGCACGCGATAAAGATCACGTCTCCAAAAACTTTCCCAGATTGATGCGCTTCTTACACCATAGTGGCAGTATAATAGCATGGTGCATTAACAAATATACGTCTCCACGGCTCCCTGAGTTTCCGATACGCCTTAAAATATAATTCATATTTTCTCACGTTTGTATTATAAATCATGGGATGCTTTTAGAGTGTTCCACGAATAGTTTAATCCGGTTTTACAAGCGAAAAGGGAATTAGTCGAATCTTAACCGAGCGACAACTTCCGCATTGTTTTCAGTTTTTGATACTGCTTATTTTAATAGTTTTAATGGAAATCAAATTTATTTTAATCTTGTGTGGTATTTCGATTAATGTTTGTGACATATTGAAGTGTTTGTGTTACGCTTCGTCGAACTCCGAAGGCCCGCAGTAATGTGAACTATCTCCTCGTTTTTGTAAGCATGCATAGAATGTTATTATAGTTAGAACAGTTTTAGGTACCTATTATTGAATTTAGTTCGTTCATGATTTTGGTCGTTGAATTTCGTACGACGAGCGTTACGACGTTTGTAACTTGTATATATGTGCGCTTAATCGAAAGAAACATATTACTATTAAAGTTTATTATTGTATATAACATAGATCCTTTCCTAAAGTTACTATTATCTACATGGATAAAATCAATCTACTATAAATTATATATTTATTTATATCAGTCGCAAATGGTTGAAAATAACAAAAGGGAAATTCATCCAACGTCAAATTCCTAATGCAAAAACAGTCCCCATGATACACAAATTCATAGGTACTTAAAAAAATTAGTTTTTTTTTGAGATAGTACTTATAACTCACATAAACAAAGCTGGTAACAATCGTGTTATATCAGATATAGTGTGATTCCAATCTGACGCTCGCTTCCTGAGCACACCAAATTTTTGGTTACGCTAGTCTGTCTGCAATCGGAAATTTTAACTATGGTCATCAATCAGAATTGTCCATTATTTCATTGTTTTACAAAAAAGAAAAACTCTTAACTCAAAGTAACATTGTCAACAGTTTATTTAGCTTTATAGTGTTGATCTTTCGAGGAGCCGCCCTCCCGCGAGACCAACACATGTAAACAATGAAAACAATGGCGCTTCTTTTTTTATTTTTTATCGATTTGTTGAAGTTTTACGAGCTTTTAACAAATAGGTTGCAGTATCGGACGCAGTCATAAGCAGTCAACGTATAGGGATATGATTATCACTAAGTATGAATTCATAGTGACGTAAAGAGGGACTCGCGCGCACCCCTCTATTATTATACTATACGATTATTTTATTGTTATGCGAGATGTAGTCATCATTTTGATTATTTCGTATGATTCCCTCCAATACTTATCAACCACTTATTGAAAAGAATAACTACATGCATTCGCCCTATTGGACTTGCCGTTTTCAATACATTATATCTATCTATATAAATAAAAATGAATCGCCAAATGTGTTGCTAAGCGCAAAACTCGAGAAAGGCTCGACCAATTCGGCTAATTTCTTTTTTCATATTTTCGTTAAGGCACAGGGAATATTCTTATGGAGAGAAAAAACCTAAAAATTGCGAGGAAAATAGTAAAAACAACACTTTTCTTTTCCTATACAAACCACAGAGTAAATATTTAAAACCACGGAATAAAACACAGGTCAAACATTTGACGTCGTTAACTTTTGTCAGAACGAAGTCTGTCGGGGCAGCCAGTATAGATATATATCCTTGTTGGATTGGGCTTCATCAGCCTTTAAGATTAGTGTAGATTAGTGCGTTTAAAAAAAATTATAATATTAGTAGGTAGGTATAGATTTTCTCGGGGACTTCCTTCTTAGGGTATACCCGAGTCCCTTGCGATAGACTCACTTGTGACGAAACACCGTGTGGTTTTAGTCGGTTCGATTCCGACATACCACTTCACCTGCGAGGTGTTGACCCGTGGGGGTTTTCACACGAAAAAAAAAAGTAGGTATATACAATATACTTTACACATTAGTACCTATCTTCCTTTATAAAATATGACTGAAGTTGTTTAGGTATATTACAAAACTCATATCCTGGACCTATCTCGTATAAAATTCAATCCGTAGCAATAATTCTGAACCCTTCTCTGTAAATGTCGGCAAGTAGCGGACATAACCGACCATAAAGCGCTACCTACCGAAAGGTAATCGTAGTTATCTGTAGGAAACTGTTTACCACACACTCCTGTAAATTATTTCGCAGGATACTCCGCTGATTTAACGAGATAAGTCGCGAACCCTTCTGTGAGTGCATAACGTCATCCCGCTAATGCAAGGGTCCCCTCCCTAGCACAGATGGCACCCGTACCGTCAGTTTTTCATACATCATCTAGCCAGGGCTGCGCTCTACTAGTTTTTCGTTCGACATAATAAAAAAAAAGGCACAGTACACTAACCAATTTTGCCTAGTAAAATTGATGGTGGAAATAGATGAGCAGCCTTTGAAACAGACGTGCAGTAAAGCCTCGAAATTTCGTAGTTTTATAAAATTGTACATGTGAAGGTCAATGTGTAGTTTATCCACTCAATAGCTACATATAATTATGTAATATTCGAGTGATACTCGGTAGATAGGTACTTTTAACACTGAATGTAAAAAACCTGAATCCGAACAAAAACATTTCTAATTTTCTGGACATTAGAGTTAGTTTTCCTACGTAACTTGTGTAATAATAATGCGAAGTAAGGGCCAACCCTGAATAGTATTAACATTTGCTGCATCCCGCCGCGCGATCACAGATTCGGAAGGGGCGAAGGCCCTTGCGCTTTCGTCGCTGGTTTTGTCTGTCGTGCGGACGCAATGGTCGCGCGTGCACGTTTTCGTGCGCCTACAGTCGCACGCGCCCGCGCCTCGTCGCGCTCAACCATCGCGAGTGCGCTCCGACTGTGACAAATCGTGTTAAGGATTATTGTTTATGGTGTGCAAAGCTCGCTGTCGTGTATTTATAGCCTCTGTAAAGCGGTGTTCTAATAGGAGTTATTTAAGTGGACGCAACACGATCGGAGATCATTTCGATGTTTACGTTTTATGCTGTATATGCAGTTAATTCGAGACGCTGGTCCCAACCAGTGAATCATTGCTTCTGGCTTAACATTTACTTGAAAAGATCTTATTTTATCTTTTCTTGAATACGTTTTTTTGACTACCCAAATCTTTCTGAATAAATTTATGAGCATTTCTTTAAAAATTCTGTTGATTTAACAGCTGAAGTTGAACTCGATTAAGTAAACAATGTGTACTCTTGGTGCATACTTAAGACTGAATTATACGAAATAGTTTAACACAATGTTGTATAGGTGTTGTTGGGATTTGAAAGAATCTAAGGAATTATGTTATACTTAAATTTTAAGCTTTATTATAGATATTTTTCTTTGTGTTTATGTACCTCTGTTGGGTGGGATGCATGTTTCGCCCGTCGAGTCACAATATAGTGTAACGAGATTTGCATTTAAGTTATTGCCCTGTTGTGGAGGCTGTGTGAGAGTGCGCGGGCGAGTAGGACCCGGTTATCTTGTCCTGGCTCCCGCCCACGGCCAGTGTACAATGGTCCCGAGATCACGAGACCGATAAAAAACCTTAAGTTACTGCTATACATTAAAATAATTGCCTTTAATCTGTGCAGAAAAACCTTTTTGGCATTAACTGCTGAAAGTAATTTTTTTGGATCCAAATTTTAGCTCAATTTTTTTTCTTTTTCGAATGTCAAAGAAAAAGAAGTTTAATTAAGTTTTTAATCATTTATTATAGACCCGCCAACAGTATTACATTCATATTATTATACAACATTTTAAAAAATATTAAGTATTTATTAAAGCTACCTACTCTTAAGTAATCTTCAAGTGATTGTGGTCACAAGTTACTACTATTCTTCTTAACCCTTTTAACTAACTTATATTGCCTAATCTTATCAGATAAGAAAAAAAAAAAAGATTTTCACAAAAACGGCAACGCGCATTAATCTACATTGGTCCAACATCCTGAGGCTACGGTGACCACTTACCTACCTAAGTGGATCTTTTACAGTTTAAGAATTCTGTCCTTTGAACTCAATAGTCAGAAAAAAGACATCTACTAATTTATCCTAAACATACTTACTTTATAATGTTAAAAATTATCTCAAATTAATTTCAGATCATTTCAATTCTATCCATGATATCCAATCTGTACGAATTACTTGCGTTTTACGATTCAATGTCCATATTAATGAAACGTATAATCAATTCCTGTTATCCCTTTCCAATAAAACTACGAATGTATGTTTATTACTTTCTGGGAGACACCCGCCCACACTCGATCATTACTTACGTCGACTACGTCATCACCTTCTAATCCCTTCTCACTTACACTTCTACTAGTTTTGAAGCCATAACATAAACAAAATATAAGCAGAAACATTCATTTCCATCAACTATTACAAAGGAAATCTTGTAACGTAGCACAACTAAGTTGCTTTATTCAAACATAATGGATAAGGGCATAACACATTGGCATTTTAGAGTTTAGTCTATTTCTTATTAAACCTTATTGAGCTTAAAAGTTTTAACAAAAGTAAACAAGAATATTAAGAACAGTGGCGTAATACTTTACCAAAAAACTTTTATCTATTTCTATGCAGCGTTATTTAAGAAGTGCATAAACTCCATTTCTATTAAAAATGCAGTACAAAATATTCAAAAGTATGTAATTAAATATTTTCCACTGCATTATTGTTAGGAATTTTCATATGAGCATGTCATTTTCTTCTCCATATTATATTCGCTGACGAAAACGCTGACAAACTAAAATATTGCACACACAGAAAACATTGAATCGATCACTATTATTTATTGACAGCAAATCTTTACTTAAATACATCATTACCTAACATTTATTGTAGCGTGTCAATAACGCTACAATAAATGTTAGGTAATGATGTATTTAAGTAAAGATTTGCTACAATAGTTGTATCACATTATTCCAATTGAATGCAGGTATCTGTGCAAAAAGCCGGTTCTAGCTCCATTAGGCCTAATGTAAACTTGATTAATGGATATGCAAGCAGCCGAGCCGTTTGAAATAAAATTGCAAAACAAAAAGCTTTATGTTTTATTGCTTTTTGTACACAGTATAAGTGTACATCAAGTACATTTTCTTTCAGAGCGTTACTTGTTTACGAGTGGACTACTTTAGATGTGTTATTGCACTTATTGCTAACCGGAAAAGTTTTTTCATTTGAACAAAACACGTTAAAGGTTTTAGCTACTTTTTTCTGAAGTTACTTAAGCGATCTCTTTTACTAGAAAAGTATTGTGAGGAAAAAATCACAAAACGATTTTAGATGTTACACAATTATGCGGTGGTAATGTGTTATAAAAAGTCCAATGGCAAGCAGTCCGTAAAGACTTTAGGCTTGTAGTATAAGACGCTCTGTAGGGTTTATGTTACGTGATAGGGTTAGCTGCTAGATTTACAACTGGCTAACGTAGGTAGTTATAACCTACCCTTCTCTAAATCTGTATGTTTCCTGCTAAATTTGGAGGAAAATACTTTTTTACGCCCTCAATGCCCTCAAATAGTATATAGATAAACAAATAAGAACCCTAAAATGATATAAACTTAAATAAAATAATAATTATAGTTTAGTAAAACTAAATAAAACACGCTTTAATAGCGATACGAAATAAAAAGTAAAAAAAGTTCCACCTTCCACCTTCCACCTTTTGGCGTCATGATCATATCATCGTTACCAAGCCCTATCTGTTGAACTCGTCAAAACGAACCACTTGAGCCCAAACTCGAGGTGTTTACTACAACTCAAGAGTTCCGCTATCCACCTCCTGGCTGCATCATCAGATTAGCTTAAATTTGCCAAATTATAGTATTCATCCAAACTTAATACATACATACGATTTTTACTGTTGTTTCATTACGATATGACAATTAGAATTAGGTTAAAATTTACTTCCGATTGGTTTACATAACTGCATAGTTGCTGTGCAAACGATAGACGTGGTCGGCAATCAATCAGTTCCAATAGTAAATAGTCTTACATTGAAAGTTCATTCATTTTTTTTATGTTCCTCGGTATTAGTTGTCATAAGCATCTGTACCCGGGTAAAGTGTTGCTGTCATGTTTTCGTTATTAGCACATATTTGTCATTAATTTTACGAACTGTCCTAAAAGATACAGATTATACCTTTAGATTATTGAACGATACTGTACGCCCTTGGTCCAAGAAATCAAATTTAGAAAACGCTCCTTGATAAGTTCGAGATAATAGTTATGCATCATATATTTCTAAGATTCAATTGGGTCTATTTATGTCCTTTCGCAATAACGAGAAACTTACCGTGAAATCTTGCCTACCGCTACTCTTTCAAATAGATATGAATTATGTGCTACTGCTGCGTCTTTATTAACACCGGGTGCGTGTCCCTCTATCATTATATTCAGCAGTATAGCAGCATCATATCATCAACCGCATACACTCCTACAAGCGGCAGTCAAAGACGAAAAACAGAAATGTGAACCTCTAAAGATAGCACAGTCTTTGAATACTACTTTGGGGTTTTATATTAAATCAAGTAGGCACGCCTGTAAAAAATAATAAACAACATTAATGGCTTAACGCCCAACTACTCGTAACTTGTTCGTAACATTTCGTGTTATATTCAAAAGACTGCTTGAATGATCATAAAAATGTTATTTTTGAGGCACGGCTGCGGTTCACGACATGTTTTCGTAAACATCACTGACCTGAGGACTGAATACACGTTTACTCTGATGTACTTTTGTCAATGGGAAGCGGGTTTCTAATTACTCCGAACATTCACTAGGATGTTTGGTGAATACTAGCTTTGTGGATATTAAAGGTTGTGGCTTTTATTGAAAATAAATGATACTTAGGTATGCCTGTTCTATATAGAAAGTTGTTTTAGTAAATGAATCATACCCAATAATTATTAATTTATTAGATTATTTAAGCATATAAAATTTAATGATATAAATGTGTGGATTCATATTGATTTCGTGTTTCAACTTTAGATCAGGTTATTTAAAATGCGGATAACAATGATAACACCACAGTAATATTGTATTTTACATTGTTCAGAAATTATTATAACCATTTATGTTATTGAATTTGAACAATCTATACGTATACCTAATTATTAGAAGGACCGCTGATCAAGATAAAACAAATTTCCATCGGCAGGCGTTATAGGTATCTACTACGAGTGTTATGGTAAATAATAAGGCCAAGATCGATCTAAAAGATGAAGCCAATGCAATCATACACTTCCAAACTTAGAAACTGTTCTGTGATGCAATAATATCTTTTTTGCTTATTTACAAACGAACCAAGATTTATAGCAGTGGCCCCAGAGTACGACGATAGATAACATCATCCATTTCAATATTACTATCTTAAACTAAATATTTGCGGTATGATATTAAATTATTATCAAAGACTTTTAGCCATAAACAAAAACGCTTCTCAGTCAGAAAGATTTTGCCCCCACAATAGGCTTAAAACAAGTTTCTGTGCTACCAGCGCGAAAAACAATATCCATACACCTTCGTAGATAGATACTCAGAAATGGAACATCACTGAAGTGTAATCTCCCCAGTTACCAACCACACCACAGAAACTTAAACTCCTTAAATATTTATTTTCCCTTAAAACTGTCTATCAAGTTGCTTCATTAGTAAATTGAACATTAATTAATTATAGTGAGATGGGGATGGTAAATTACAGCAGACAAACCTGTGTTAACTTCTTAGAGAGGATAATGACACTGATTGGAATTTGTGATTTCTGTAGAAATGGTTAGCACGTTTTAACGTTTGTGTTATCGCAAAACCAGTTTGGTTGGGCGGCGTCTGTAGGCGTGCATACTTGCTGCAGTTCACTGCAATGCAACACTGGAATAAATTTCAATACAAAAAGCTCCGCGCGAGAGGGTATTTAAGATATTTAATTGGTATATATGTAGCTACGTTAACTTGTTACAGTCATGTCGGTTTGGTTTCAACCAACAATGTTAGTTTATTTATAAAAACTTTAAACTACATATTAGATTATATTATTTCCCACATCAAAAATATTGAATCTGAATATTTCATGAGTGTGGTAAGATTTATACTATAATAATTGTACTTCCACGGTTATAGCTCTTTTTGATGTTATAAAATAATTTAGAAGTTTAAGCAATGAGTTTTATTTTGGGGTGGTCAAAATGACCAAATATTGAAAGCATTATGATAAATTGTGCTACAGTATACGTTTTACTTATAATCGATATAAATGTTTGTATGTAGGTGTATAATACCGTGTTCTTGAAACCATACCACATGGGTCCGCGTCGTAGTTCGTAGTGGTATTACTAATATCAGCAGTACGGAAAGAAGTTTAGATCACCAGAGCATAAATGTTTACACTGATCAGGGTACGAGGCCCTGATACCCAGTCGGAGCATCGTCAGCGGCGAGTTGCCCAGACCAGCAAGTGATTCACGCCATTATCGTTCTTTCGTATTAAATCGGTTAAGTAATTTTTATAATGATAATTTTGGAAGTTTTGAATATTTTATAATCTTTACAAAAGTTATAATTACAGTCTACGCCGATAACATTCTTATCGTTCTTACACCCCTGTGTCTACCCTGTGTCTGTAGGATGCGAATCAAGGTCTGTTTGCTTTAACATTTTTTTATAATTGTTGTCTTCGAATCTATTCCGGTTTTTGAGTAACAGAAGTTTAGAAAGACTAAGGTACAGATAAAGATTCAAGTAAAAGAATGAACACTTAAGACTAATTTCCAGTAAATTAATTTTATATGACTTACTAGCAGCGCCCCGCGGTTTCACCCGCGTAAGTCCCGATCCCGTGGGAATATCGGGATAAAAAGTAGCCTATATGTTAATCCAGGTCTCTAGCTATCTACATACCAAGTTTCATATCAATCGGTTCAGTGGTTTTAGCGTGAAAGAGTAACAAACATCCATACATCCATACATCCATACATCCTCACAAACTTTCACGTTTTTAATATTAGTAGGATAATATACTTATAACATCCTGTAAACCGTATATAATCTGAAGGCAATATGTTAGGTAAGTTGTATACCGAAAACTTATATAAAAACTTTTAAGCATCATAAAATAGCCTAACAATTAGTGAAACTCCATATTTCCAGTTAGTGTACTTTTTGTGTGTTTTAGTATTGTTTGTTTATTTAATTGCTAACAAGGATTGTTTTTGACATCGTGAATGTTCAATGAATGTCTTTAAGTCACGCGAAACCGTCTTTTTGTACCGTTGAATTCGACTGTGGCTTCCAGCCAACACAACGAACAAAATCCAGAGAACAGAACAACCAAAATGGAATGACATAAACATAAAAACACCCTAAATATATCAGTATTTTGTATTATATGACTTCAAATATTCGTGTTTTTTAACTAAAATTTTAAAAGAAAGAATTATGTTTTTAAAGAAAGAAATTTTACGTTTCTAATATGTCATTACCACAAATTTTAAATGTGAGTTAAACTGTTGTAGAGTTTGGCCGAGTCGTGTGGGGAGGAAAACAGGGTGGTCTCCCCTAAAGATTCTGCGCCCCCGTCTGTCGGGAACAACAATAGTTCACACGAAATAATCGATAACATTGTAGCAGCGAGCGATCGAAAACCCCTGTGAACGATGCGATATGCGCTTGCACTGTTTTGATCGCCTATTTATTTAACCCCGTGTTATTACTATCAGTTTCATTACGTTATATTACTTTCGTAATGAAATTGATAGTAATGTTGCAGATAGTTAGTTAGCTGAGATAGTATTTTTGGGGTTATAATATTTGTATTATCACGTTTAAATTAAACAATATCTATTTTGTAGAAATCTACATATCGCACACCTAGATCTGAACAAGTATTGACTCAAAAAAGCATTTATTCTGAAAAGGCGAAAAATTAATTACTTTGGATGTAGATTTATGCTTTTTATATGTAGCTAGAAGAAGGGTATAGTAGGAATCTTGTGTTTAAATCATGTTTTTTGGCTGAAAATGCGATTTTTGTAGTTAGTGCCCAATTGCTAACAATGTATGTATATTTGTTTTATTTTTTGAGTTGAGCCCGTGTTGGTGAATTTAGAGTCGAGTGTTTGTGATGTTTTCAAATTAGTTTTATTGATCGATAGGTATTGAGATAAAGAATTCGATGGTGCGCATAACTCAAAAAATATATCCCTTTAGATCTAGATCTACGATATGTTAAATATAAAACATTTTAAATTCGCTCGAGAAGCTATATGCACACAATTTAACGATTACGATTTATGGGGTATTAAAATTGTGTTTTAATTACAATAATAAACTTAATTAAGTAGCACGCCGCTACGATCGTCTATTGAACGTTATGTGCGAAAGCTTTGATAGTTGCAATCTCTGTACTTCGTAACGAGGTCGTCGAGTTTAACAATCTATTAAATGAGAAAGTCTAGTATATATCTTATTACCGGTTATGTATTCGACTACACGTTTTGCTATTGGTTCATAGGTCTAGATACGTAAACAGTGGTCCAAATCTTAATGAATTACTTACTACGCTACGCAGCTTATGATATTTGACTTGATTTGATTTGAATGGATACTTTTTTTAATCGTTTTGCGATAAAGTACCAATGTTTAAGGGGTAACATTTAAATCCACACAATCAGGATTATCCAATTTAATAAAAGTAAAAGTAATAAAAGTGAACTCATATTTCTTTTGTCGATAATATAATCTAGAAAACTAGAAAATTTACAAAAATAGAACCTAGAGGTTACTCTCGTAGAAAGTCTTAAAGTCTCTCTCTCAAGTACAAATCTCTGAATGTGAATTTACATGAGTGCTAGAAATATTTGGTTGACCAAATGCCAACATTTTGGCTTCAAAAACATTTTTAATTTCACAAAATATATAAAATATGCAAAACGTTTTGATAAAAAAATAGTCTGTATACGAATTCGTTGACGCCACGAAAGTGACAAACTTTGCAGAAGTTGTCGACCGCACAAAATGACTTTGAAAAAGGTCCGAGAGGGGTGGCACGTGATAAATCTGACTTAGTGTCATGAACAGGCGACTCGTGCCCGCAGGTAACCACACTAATGAAAATATATTACACCTACATTCCCGGCATTCTGTTGTAACTCAGCATACACATATATTTTGAAGTACATTGTAACTAAACAATGAATTAAACTTCCATTAATCCATTAAAAATGTAAAGGGCATCTTATAGTCTCTCATAGACCACCGCCAATAAACAACCCTACAAATATCATCGAACGGCAAATATGTAAATGATGAATTTCCTTAATCTTCTAAATTTTACGGAGTCAAAATATTTTAATATAATTTTGTGAAAGGTGAACATTCGCAGAGATTTTTTATATTGGAATTTCACACAAAAGGCTTCATGTTATTAACGGCACTCAGATAATATTAAAGGCTGATTTTGCTGCGTAAGTCTCAGTCTATCTAATAAAAGGAAGCGTTGAAGTTTATTTTTACATTAATTACGTAAGTTATAGTTATAGTTAAAATGTATGTGCGTGTGCATCAATGTAATAATTTGCTAAAATCGAAAAGTAATTAAATCAAACAGTAAACATGATATTTTGTTCGAGTATTATATTCATAGAACTAAAAAAAATCTCAACAATATCAGGAAATCAATTCTTGATAAAACCTCAGCCCATAAAATTGTCATAAAACAAGTCCATATGTCGTTATGCATTTATGGGATATTTATGACCCATTTAAGATCATCAACATCAAAACAAGAATACGAAGAAAATAATTAAGCGCTGTGTGCTACATCAAAGCAATTCATTTTAAGAGGAATCCCATCAATCGGTAAGTAATGTCATAATGTGTGACCTACATTTCTTACATTATTCTTTAAAAAAAAAAGTAATAAAAAAACTTCAGGAAAAAATATAAATTTGTTTTCCTATAAGTGGTATGAAAAATAGAGACAAGTATTATCGCTGCATGTGAATAAGTAAAGCAAATATTTGTAAGGCGGTTTTATTCTCATCTCAACAAGAATAAGAGGCTATAGAGTTACCAAGTTAATAAATAATATTAGTCCAGAGTGACCAACAGAAAATGTACATAAGATAATATTTTTACAAAATCTAACTTCTACGTCACAGATTGTATCAAACCGCTCTCGCTTTTGTTTTGTAACGTTTAGTCACGTGCACAGTGCCCCAACTCACACCCTCATCCGCGTCTCACAAACAAAAACCCTGTTTATAGCCAGCTATTGTATGGGCTTAATTAATTTGCTTTTATGTGAGCAGTCTTTACGTTTCCGTTGAATCACCATTGGTAAAATATTTTCGCTACTTTTAATGTTCCCACAATGAATCTGGAATTCTCTTGTTTACATTGATGAAAAATTGTTATATTGTATATGTATACAATATAACAATGTAGTTATTATTAGGCAAAGAGTAAGGAAAAAGGTATGTGGGTAGTTTTGTAATCAATATAATATACATTAAGTGCTGTTAACTAGTGAAATGACACTTTGAACGTTAGTAGCGTTGTTAGTGTGTCTAGAATCCCATTATTTTTGTAGAAAGCTAAAAGATTGATTGATTATATGATTGATTTATTCTAGATAGATAAACCATTATTTGTAATAATCATGTGTATTGTAAAGCTTCCACCAAGTGTAACGCGTGGAGTACTTCTTCTAAATCAACTACGGCGTACTCCACCACGTATAAAGCTTGGACCACGTGTAAAGCTTGGGGCTTTAGGGTATCCGGTTACAATAGGTGTTAGCTAGAGGAGGAAAATTAAAATAGCAGGCAAACGCACTATGCGATATAATCAGGATCAGATTATTCATATAACAATTATAACTTCACACAAATTAATTATAAATACTATTTCTTGAATTATTCCGTGCACCTTTGGCACGATAGTCGTCCAGACCGTCTTCTGTCTGCCCGGCGACTCCCATGTCTTCAACATTTATTCTTCATAAAATATTTCGAACGTGTTCTAAATTCGAGTTTGGTGCCACCAGTCTGTGCCTCTCGCGTAGTAAAGAGTTATTCTTCCAATCCAAGGAGTATGTAAGCTGTGCGAGAGTTCTCGTCACTACAGTATACACACAAACATACATGTATTGCCTCAGTAAGCGGCGTTGGAATATTACAGTAATTGTGAAAAGACATTTAACAGGTAACATGTATTAGAATGATAGTATAAAATATAGATAATTACTTCATTAATTTTAACCTTACTTATCTATTTAAATCAATCATTGGTCTGAAGCGTATTATAAACTCCAATATTTATAAGGATGGCTGGATGGGTGTATGTTTGTTACTCTTTTACACAAAAACGGCTAAATAGATATGGATGAAACTTTGCAAACAGATACTTTATGACCTGGACTAAAACAAAATATACCTATTACCGCGGTAAATGAGCAATTCGCGGGCCAAAGCCCACTGTAAGATGGTATCATTTAAAGAAAATAACATTATTATGCCTTAAGAAAAAGAAAATCTTTTAAATGTTTAATGAAAGCATTCTTGTTTAACTTTTCTTTGCTTATGATTCTGTGATACTTTGTTTTATTGAATAAAATTAAAATAGTTTCGTTAGTATGGTATAAACTTATCTCAATCCAAATATAGCAAAACTACACTGTCACAAAATGGAATCAAATAAAGATACGATCCGATTTATGAGCGTGAACAGTTTCGTATCTGCAAAAAAGATCGCATAAAGCTAATAAACATTTAAATAAAATTCTTCACTGCTGCAGTGGGCGAAGAATTTTATTTAAATGCCTCGATAATCTATCACGTTCAAATACAATTTGTCTATATTTGCCTGTAAATTAACACGTTTATCTTAATTGTACACTAAGTATCTAATTAGTTTGTAACACTATTCTCTATAACGTTAAAAATAAAGCCCTTAAGTCAACGCAATTAAAAGATACGGCCATTTAAGCCTTAGGTTTTAAAGAATTTGGACATGTTTTGGTAAATCAAAACCTATGTGATATTTCCCATAGACCTAATATCATGAAATTTGGTAAGAAGCAAGGTCTACCAGCAGAAATAAAAGAAAAATATGGAAAGTCGTTAATTTGTTGTTATATCAAAAAAAAAAAAATTATTACGCACTTATAATTTGCAGTTGGAAAGTTGACTGTCGTAAATCGATGTATGGAAACTGCAAAGTTAAGTTTGTCTTTCAGACGAAAACGGTTCGAGAGTTGGTATCCGTGATTGACGTACTGTCAACTTACTTGCACTTGTCCGGTTTTTTTTAATTTATCAGGTACAGGTGTGCTCATAAATTCTGTGCGGAATAGCTTAATGCGAGTTACAAATTTGTATTATGATCCCTCCATTGTTTCAATTGAGCTGGAATAAATTTCTTCTATGTTATTAATTAATGTAAATGAGTAAGTTTAATGTGAATTCAAATTACTTATTTATACTACACAACACACCCCACAACAAATTGAATGTGAATACACAATAAATTTCTACGATAGCCCCCACTGTGATATACTCAGCTACATTTGCATTGTATTATTTTACAAGAAGAGAAAGAGATACTTAATTATAAAGAGTTCAACATATCATTAAACCTCAACTTTACCACTGCGAGCATCAGAAATTCTCGGAACCTCTAGTGCCGTTATAATAATTATTATATTTTGCTCTTTTCTTAGCTTTTATGTTTCCATTTTTTCTGTTTTTCGTATTGTTTTCTTTTTTATCCAAATTTTGTGTGTGTTTTGCCACCAATTAAATGAATGATTTTCCATTTTTATTGTACAGCGTCAACTTACATATAAGCGACTTGGTGTAAACTGTAAGCTTATACTGTTTTATTTCAAATAAATAAATAAGTGATAGACCGCGGCCCCCCTAGTTGGCAAATACCTTTATCGGAAGGAAGCAGGGAAGTGTTTCCCGTCACCTACAGTATAGTCGAGATATGACGTCATCTTCTGTGCCAAGTGTTATCTTCATAAAGATTCCTGCGATGCATGTATAATGGATTCTAGCCTTTTCGCCCAAACGAACTCAACAATAGCTTTAATACGGTGTATCACTCGTATATGGCTGCATTTATTTTGAAATAGGTTGGCTTCAGCAACAAACACAATTTTCAGTGTGCTTATTTCAAGAATGTGTGAAATAAATGAGGTGACAAATCTATAAAATAACCTATAATAATTAACGATATTAATAAGTATCTAACTAAGAACCAAAACTGCTGTACGGTGACATAATATATTTATTACTATAATAGCTTTACGCTACACCAAATCACTTTCTTAATCACATGAAACAAGGGCCATTTGCTGCCAGAGAGATATAAATCTGTCCCTTCAACCACTACTTACCTTGGGCTTGACTTATTTATGGCTTGAATATCTTTGTATCCTAAATAGAGTATATCCAACGATCCTGTAAAGAAATATGATTCATTCTACGTATTCTTGTAACCATTGATTTCGTCACTTCTATGAATAGTATTTTTCTATAGGTCTTTTTTTTACTGGCAAGAATAACTTTAAGTGTATTCAGCTTTATCTTTTGTAATTATTACGGCAGGACAAGAATGTCGTGTTGAAGTTTTTATAGATCATGAACTTGAAATAAATATGAATTGACTTTAAGAAAGTTTTATATCGGGTTGGATCCGAGGTTAAAAAACTTTATATACCTGTATACGTTCAGTCCAAGATGATGATAGATGTTTAATATACTATCATCAATTCATCATTCAATATATATTATGCATATCTTAAAGCTTATTTTTAAAGCTTCTGCACTGTATAAAATTGCAGTGGGATTGAACTGTAAAATACTCTGGCAATGTCACTCCACTCTTAAAATATAGGAAATTTTTCATATTAATAGGACATTTTCCATATTAATGAGGGGCATTTGATTCCCACCCAGAACAAATAATTGTATGATGAGCACGATCATTTGTTCTGTGTCTGGGTGTAATTTATCTACAATATGTATGTATTTAGTAACATTTAGATATGTTTATCAGCAGTCTGGTTACCAGGATCTGCCTAGTTTGCATCAGACGGCCGTGTGTAAGGTGTTTCAAGGTATTATTATTACATTTTTTAAATTATACTCGACTTTAATTCTTCTACTAGATTGTTTTAGCCGTATCCAGAATAACGTCATTCGTCATTGTATTCATAGGCAAGTAGTGGAACACCGGGGTGGTTTTTAGTCGGTGAGAGTCCGACAGACCCCTTCGCCTCCCCAAGGCGGAGGAGATCCATGTAGAATCTGCCACAAAAAAAGGCTAGGCTTCTATTTGCTGAATAAATTTCAAATTTAAATAATTTGACTACCTGACAGCACCTTTCTGTTTTTTTATTATCTGAAATTGCAATATAAAAAAATTGTAGACAATTCAGTAATTTCATAACGTGTCACTTTGTACATGCATACACAATATTATTAAAAAAATGTAAGCTTTTATTACTAACTAGATGTTCCCGCGCGGCTTCGCTTGCGTGTACATGTTTATATATTTTGCACGGAACCCTAATTCTATTTCTGTTTCCAAAAAGAAAGTAGCCTAAGTTACTCCTTATAACACCAGCTAGGTGTCAGTTAAATCCCGTGGAAATCGGTCAATCCGTTCCGGAGATTAGCCGGAAAAACAGACAGACATAATTTTAAAAACTGATTTCTAGGTATAGTGTAAATATCGGTGTATTAGCTTAAAAAACTATTATAATGACATTAAAAACAGACACTTCAATTTTATTTTTTGAATTGATAAAAAAATGCAACTTGTAATCCAAATGAAACCAAAACTACAAAAAACCTTTAAATTATCAGCTATTGGGTGCAGATACGTTGACAATTCAACATTAACCACAGTCAAAATAGACTTGAGTAATTTCATATTGTCCGTAATAAACGATTTAAAGGCGTTTAACATAGCTGCCATCTAAAACACATTGCGTGTTTGTAATAATTAATTGTGATCTGGTTCTTGGAAAGTGCGTTGTTACAACGCCTGTCAGGAGTTTGTTGAAGGGACAGAAAAATAGGTTGCAAGCATTTAAAACCCGGATGACTCCGGGTATGGTTTATTTCAACACTTGATAAGTTATATATTGCTGGACGATGATTAGCTTTTACTAATACAAAATAATGATTGATGCATTTCCTTAACAGTCTAGGAAATTATAAATAATACTTAGGGGTCAAGATTTTTATTTTATTTATTTCGACTTCGCACGGATAGCAGATACATCTTCAACAATCATCAACATATTTCAATCAATTTACACAAAATCTTAATAAATTATACACCTAAACCTTCGTCATGAATCACTCTGTCTATGTAAGTGAAAACCGCATGAAAATCAGCTATCTGAAAACAGACAGACAATGTAGTCTTTAAAACTTCATGCACACATTGTACTAAGGCGAACTTAATGCTTACGGCATTCTCTGACAGTCAACCTTAGCGCGATACAGATATAAAGAGTGGTAGGTGCAAATATAGAATAAAGAAGAAGAAAAGAGAGAGAAAAAATTCCAGAGGAACGAATTTAAAAGTTCCAATAATAGTAAGGTTCATTAATGCCGCGTTCCAATAAACAAGAAACGATTCGTTTTTCGTTAAAAAATTGTATATTTTGTTATTTATTTTATATTAATTATTATTATATTACTAAATATACACACATATTTTCTTTTTTCCACAGCGTTATTCAGTGTGATAAATTAATTGAGGCAAGCATATAACTACTCCAATGCGGCTGCCCCTTATCTCAGTGATTTATAGAGTTCAATTAAGTCGCATGTGAACTTTAAGACACATTACTCCTCCATCGAATATGTTCGTGCATAAATTAACATAATCCGTGTGTGCAGTGTACACGAGACCTGTCTGTCCGCTTCTACGAAAAGCAATTCTGTGTTTCTTGCAAATATAGGGTTACCACTCAATCGAGGTAAAGGATTTTAGTCTAAGCTATACATGGGCAGAACAAACTTTTATTGTGCATTTCGAAGAAAACAAAGGTACGTTTGTGGCGTTAGAAATAATTACAAGACATTATTTAGCCTTAACGTGTCAAAATTGTGTCGATTCAAATACATTTTTATGTTTTGTTTAAATATTGATGACATAATTATGTAGTGCGGCGGTAGTGCATTCGACTGCCACATTGAAGGTAGCGGATTCGATTCCAGCTAAGTGCAGATATATGAAACGCGAGAACTTTCATAGCGCGATGCAGGGTCAGTAGTTACTATGTAGTTCAGCTCGTCTTCGCTAGATGATGTTGAAGTATGTTTTAGCTGTGTAAGTGGAAGTCACCACATGTCTATATGCATTGGTCTGATATATGTGTATTTCCAAAAAAAAAACTATTTTTTTATCCGTGTCACAAAAGCCATGGTACAAGCTCTGCTTCTTTATAAATCAAAAGTAATACATTAATAGCGTACATAAAATTATAATGGGATTTAGTCATAATTTCGGCTTCAAGGCAACATGACAAACTAAATAAGATGCACCCTGACTTTTACTTACAATGTTGTACAAAGTACCAAGTTATTCTAAGTACAGACACTAAAGGCTATTCTATCTTTAACTTATTGCAATACCACCGTTAGCTTAAGAGACTGATATTACGACAAAGTTTTCGTTTAGTCATTAAATACTTATTTCTAAATGGTATATTCTCCACATTCATAAGAATCTTGTCTATAATACGAGATTGACGAAATAATTATTCTATGGAATCTTAGGAATTTCTATGCAATATTCTTATTAAATGTTCATTCGTGTAGTTATAATCGGTAGTCGACCATTGGTTACGTGATTAGACTCATTATTCACTCGAATTATGAATAACAGTTAATGAAGATTAAATGATTAGATTTAATGAATATCAAAGACAACGGTCAACGGACTTACTGCGGTTTATTAGGTTAAGTTTTTCGATATACATAGTTTTCTAACTGGAAATTGGAGATCGTTATACACATATGTATAACGATTTCCAATTTCAATGAAAATATACACTACGATACACTAAGATAAAAAGGTACAAGTTTTTATTGCACCCTAGATCGTTTGTAGCAAAAACCTTACCTACCATACGGTACGTAAGGTAAGGTATGTAAGGTACATTGGGATACCCCATCACACGTTTGCCACAAAATAAAAGTACCAACTAAGTTGTACAATTAAGAAATTAAACCTATATATGCATGTTTCTAGTGAAATGAAAGGCTACCTATATACCGCAATAACACTAAACTACATATATTATGTAAGTATATATGCAAATTAATCGGTTTAGATTTCCGACGCCATATTGAAATTTTTAGTCTGATCCAAATATATATAACCTGACACACAGTAGTCTTAATTTTTATATCCACATATTATTAAAATCCTTTTAAAATGAAAATATTTGTATAATTGAATTTAATAATTGAATATGTGTGAAATTGATGCAAAGGATATCATTCCTAAGCACCTTATGTCTTCCATCATCGTTTTCATTATCTTGGGACTGCTTAATCCCATTACGTTCATTAGTTCACGTTTTGTTCTGAGGTGGACAAAATCAGTGGATCATTATAATTATAAACCGACATATTTGTGTTTAAGTTTCAACTACGATTTAATCAGCCGTACTCCGCCAACTCACCCTTAATTAGTCATTTCAACATATAAATTCACTGCAGGCAGAGAGCCCATGACGGATATGTCCAACAATTTACCGGTTTTGTTCCCTAAAACAAACACAATTCCTGCAAAGTAAAATAAACCATTCCTTCGGAATTCTCGGAACGCCGCTCACAAGTACAAAATTTCAAATGATGTTTGATTTAAACAAAGTAAATGCTATACATCACCCTCGAATCTAGATTTATTCCTCACGACCGACATTTGACATCTCACGAACGTTGTTATCATAGATACATCATAGGTGGAGTAAGAAATGCATTGCAAACGCAGACAAAAAAAAAAGGCTTGGTGTTATTTCGAGGTCTCTGGGCCTAAAAATATCACAAATCTTCAAGTGCATATACAAAACCACACTAGGTGATGAAAAAAACTGTGCCATAGGCAAGGTAGTCTCAGCCCAGCAGAACAGTTTATAATCGTGGACCATTACAATGACCGGGGCCTAATATTATTATTTTTAATCGACTTCAAAAGGAGAAGATTTACCAGTTGTCTGTATTTTATTTTTATGCCTTACAATATCAGCCTTCACCGTTAGTAGTACCTAGTGCCATTTTGGTAAAAAAATTAACAATTTAACACACCATTTAGGCTTGTTAAACTTTCTTTAAAAAAAAAGCAATCAACGAGGCACATATTGTAAAATTTTATCTAAAATAATGAATACAAATGAAGAAGCAAATGAAGCAGGAAATGGAAAAAAATACAAAGAAAGTGCATCCATGCAGTGTTACGTTGAATAAAATGAGAACCAAAACCAAAGTCGAGCAGCACTTGATTCTTCTACCTACTCTATATGTGTTATAAATCTATGGCTCTCCGCCTTCTCCGATTTGTCCATTGTCATTACGTGAAGTGGGCGACTTGCTTTAAGAGTTGGGTTTAAGTGAAGTGCTCATGAATTATTTACTTCTATACCTCCATATATCACAAATCTGAATGCTTTGTCTTAACATATTTATTTGACGTAGTCTGCCATATTTTTTTCTTTTTATGCGACACGTATGTCTCTTACTTTCTTGCATAACCTCATGGTTGTAGATCTATTAATAAAGTGGTGAATGAAAAAAAACGGAATCCTTATAGGATAATTCGTTCGTCTGTCTGTCCGTCTGTCAACCAATTTGCTCCGAATATACTAAACCAGGGGTCGGCAACCCGCGGCTCGCGAGCCACATGCGGCTCTTTGGATGTGAAGTTGTGGCTCTTTAGTTCCATATATTAACAAAATTTTAATAGTACAATTTTGATTCACATGTTTTATCTAAAAAAAAAGGTCATCAATTCTTTTTACAGCTAACAACATTTTAGTTCATATTTTTATCCGCAAAAATTCCAAGTATGGGGTGTCCCTAACAAAAAAAAGGTCATCAAATTCTTTCTACGACGAACAAATGGAACAGGAACAGAATAGCTAAGAGCACATTCTACGCCTCGGTGCACCAGTGCCACACTGCACCCGTTATGATAATTTCGATAATGCGCTTAAAACACTGCATTGGCGTTCAGTTCCAGTTACAATTGACAATAGCCTATTTGTAGTGAAATTCGTTCTAATTCCTGTTTTCTATTCACTTTATACACATAATATATCTTTCGTGGTCTCTTTTAGAACGATGACGTATTCAGACAAACGTTTACAATAGGTACTAAACGAAAATCATTTTTAACCACCTTGCATTTACTCAGGTGATTTTCTTTATTTACACTTTTATTATAAAGCTGAAGTGTTTGTTTGGTTGAACGCGCTAATCCTAAAAACTACAGGTTCGAATTGTGAATTTAGTGTTTTTAGTGTGAATTTAGCCCATTTATCGTGTAAGGCTATAGACTGCTATATAACATCACGCTACAACCAACAGAAACGGAGCAGGAAAATTTACAAACGCAGACAAAGTTACCGGTTCAGCTAGTAATTTATATCTTGGATTACCAGTTGAATTTAAACGACCACAAAGGTAGATCGATCAGACCGTGTGAATATGCACGATTTTTGGTGCAAACTCTTACAACTGAATGTCAAACTCATTAAAATACGAACAAACCACACATAACTAATACATCCCGAATAAATGATCCGTATAATAAAACAACCGCGTTGAGGTCCCCTCAGTTCGGTTAAAGTCATAGATATATATACACTATCATAGTACTCCTTTTCCCAGGGGAAAACATTTAAAAAAATTACTGACTACGTGCTGAGGCCTGAGCGATATCAAGTCAAAATTGAAGAAAAGATGTGAGATTACTTTCCCATTCGTGAAGAACATGCAAACATACACTCACAACTGTATCTCCGCAGGGGTGGGCAGAGAGGTATATACACCCGCATTTTGCCAACTATATAGCTCAAGCAGATCAGGATTGCATGCCTGTAACTCGAACTGGCTGTTGCGTGGAAGTCCGAACCCTCTAACGAAACAGAAGAAGAACAACATAAACCTATATATATGCCGACGGCTATCTTTACGGCCAACCTGCAACAGTGAAGAGACACAGGAGTGGAAGAAAGAGGAGACTAATATACGCCGCAGTGTTATTTTTCTTCCGGTTAGAACCATGAATACAATATGATGCTTACGATATTACGACACCGTCGCAAGTCATGTTGCTTGTTGAACAATTACTGATGATTTACGAACGATAAACATTTAGAAACGATGGGCTTATGCCCATTCACTACTTTTAACCTGGCTAACTAAAATATAAAGATTGTCATAGTAAAATAAACGACACACTACTTGCATTTTTGTCCGGATTCCGGGCTCAACGTATTCCTTACCAACCTGACCATATCGTTGTGAAAGATATTCCAAAACTTAGTATGGCCCCTCGTCAGATACTCAGTAATACACTCTCTTTCGAAAGGACAGAAAAAGTTATCGAGAGAAGGTTAACGCACTCTGAACTCTGTCAGATTGACACTGGTAATTAGGCCCTTTTCTCCATTGTCCTTACTTCTCGGAACAACGAGACAATAATAACTAATCGCTCGGGCCCTTCCCTGCTATCCTACTATTAACTAAATTGGTGATCGTTGAAGATAAAAGAAATTACACAGTGCATCACATAAATGCGATTTATTAAACATTATTAAGTATACTCGTACGTACGTTTTACTTATAATTTGCATAGATAATGTTTGTGGTCGTGCGCCGCGGTTAGTAAGTTATGGCCTGGGAGTTTGACCGATCTGACCTTTAAAATTCCAGCAATGCTCAGAGCGCCCACGACCATTGGCATTTTAGGAGAACAACGGTACGATAAGTTTATAGACAGGTATTGAGCCACGTCAAACCCGAACAGTGACAAGAAATTTGGCCCCTAATGTTTCGCATTACTGCAAGGACGACCGCTCTTTTAGGAATGCAATTCCCTAAGATTTTTATTGTACGACATTTTTTAAAGGCGGTACGGCTAAGGATGCGGAATGAGGAATAGTTTACAAATGTTACACAATACGTGTTGCCTTACATTGTCGAAACGAGACGAATACAATATAGCAAAACCAGAGCACAGTATAGTAGCTATCAATTGTATATCTATTTATAATTAAACAAATAAATGTGAATGTAAGAGCAAGTTTTTTGTTACTAAAACAAGAAAAGCAATCAGAATTTAGCGTCAAGTTCAACCGTGTTACAAATTATTGACGATTTTGAATATTGATGACCAATTTTGTGAATTTAATTTTAATTTGAATGACAATGTAAATCTTATGGTTTAATGTGAGCTTCAGATATTTTTTTATTATATAATTAAATCCAATTTAAAATTTATGTATAATATGATTTATTATTTCGCCAAGTTTTTATTTTTAAATTCAAATCCCAACGTTAATTTCTCGTAAACTTTAAAAGTTGGAGTTTAAGAATCTAGCATGTTGGTGTAATAAGGTCCTGACAGCGCATACAAAAAATTTCATTTCAATAGGTTTATCCGATCCGGTGTTAGGGGGGGTGAATGGCTCGAAATGGTTTGTGTAAATATAGCACTGGAGTGCTTTTGGCTAAGAGAACTTGCCCGCACACTCCCGCACGCCTAGAATTAAAATGTGTCAAAAAAAATATTATAAAAAAATTGTATACCCTAAGCACACAAACTTTAGAAGAAAATTAATATAATATAATGTTCTGTTCAAGTTATGTGAAAAAACAATACTTTTCTAGATAATGAGGGTAGTTTCTATATACAAGCCATTTGCTTGAAAACTAAACTAAAGAACAATACAATGAATACACAGACAGTCGTGGAAAGTGAAAAATGTGTGCCTCTTACGAAACAGTATTGTGTCTTTCGTACTGTGATTATTTTGAAGAATAAATTATAAGTGAATCATGGGGAATACCAACTCGGGGCATGGTCATCATCGGCAACAAAGCAAGAACAGGAAATCCAGAAGCCTTCCAACATCGCCCGAAGTTAGGAGGTAGGTATTTTTAAGTTAAATGTAAATTTTTCCAATTTAAGGACCTAAATAAATTATCCTGTTGCCAAGTAGCTACAAAATATCTTATATTTTGATGTTATTTAGAAAGCATGTTTTTCGATTTCGTGAAAAGATTACTTATTTGATGAAAATAACTACGAGGTACAGAGCAAAAATATCGCTGGATATTTTTGCTCTGTACCTCGTAGTTATTTTTGCTCTGTATATAATATAAGTAGTTAAAAGTCATCCTGTTACCTAACACTGCAACCAGGTCGAAACTTCAGGCAAATCAATTCACGTTAACATAATATAATTATGTTAACGGGAATAGATTTGCCTGTCTCTCGAAATCTCTATCTTCTAAAAGGTAATAAAATTCTTCTTATTCATGACATATATAATATTTGATTATTATTTTCCAACCCTCATATCGTGTTAATGAATTATTTAATTATTACTACTTAATACTTTGTATTCTACATTCAAATGACGACATAAAAGCTTCACGAAATGTTCTTTGTCTGTGTCGTTTCATTTCGTATTCTATTATTAAGACGGACAGACATCAGTAAATATTCCACAACGAGGCGTATTTCATGGAGAATTCATTTAAATTAAATCTTTTTAACAAAAAATTAAACCGACGAAAAGAACTAAAAAGCTAAAAATAAATAAACCTTAAGTCTTAAGTATTGAGCTTATTTACATAAACTATCTAATTTCATATAAACTTATTTCGAGTCGGCGCCAAACAACAAACTGATTAATTATCAAAATTTTATTTGGCGCCGACTCAAAATAAGTTTATATAAAATTAGATAGTTTGTGTAAATAAGCTCAATACTTAAGACTTAAGGTTTATTTATTCTTTGCTTTTTAGTTCTTTTCGTCGGTTTAATTTTTTGTTAAAAAGATTTTATTTTATGGTTTTTTTCATCATCGTGATGATGATGATGGAAAATGATGATGATTTCTAAACGCAATACCTGATAAAGTAATGAAAAGTATACAGAAACACTATTCGTTCCTACAATTTTCGAGGGTTTCTCTCAATTTTTTCAGGATCCCATCATCAGATCCCGACTTCCTTGAGATGGGACCATCCTTGACCATCCTAGGTATCTAACAAAAAAAGAATAATCAAAATCGGTTCAGAAATAACGGAGTGAGGGCTGAACAGACATAAAAAAATAAAAAAAATAAAAAATATTATACGGTCGAATTGAGAACCTCCTTTTTTTTTCGTCGGTTAAAAAACGAGGGCTTTATACTCAATATTTTTATTATATATGTATGTTTTTCTCTTCAAGTTTTAAGGCCGGTATTTCATCAATATCGTAGTAATAGAAAGATATACTTGGATTCTTTGATCTCGAGATACCTACATACCTATGATACAAAAGTATGTAAACAATGAAGGGGAGCACAGTGGTGCAGACTGTGCTGTGTTCTTTATAGTCCTTTGTAGTAGATATTAATCACTATCTCTGAGAAAATAGTGAAAAGTGAGAGTGTGGACTATCTGACCTACACATAAATTGTTTACGCATACCGCCTGTGTAAGCTTAATTATTTATGTGTATCGATTTTCATGTAGGTACCTTAGCCTAATTGGAGGCGAAATAAGATAGAGGGAAGTCGTAACATCGTGTACCTTAATGGGAGAAAGAAATACTACAGATAGATCAGTATCCTGGTTGTTAGCCTGGAAATTTGCTCTAGTACAGTACATTTTTAAGTAAGTACTTACTTAATATATTATTACACTAGCCCAAGAAGTTGAAATCTTTACTGAGTGGTTTCGACTTTTCGGGCTAGCGTAGATTAACCTTATGCTATTTTTGCACTCACAGTACAACAAAACGCATATTTTTGTATCATAGTATTAAAAAAAGAGAGCGTGAAAATCAGTATGTGTTTTATTTGTATTTCAAAATAAAATTATTTAAGCAGTTAAATATATACATTTTTTGTGACCAAATTTTATCTTGAAGGTTTCATTAATTAATATAAGTTATAAGTTTATATATTATAATAATAAATAGTTATATCAGTATTAAGTTTGATTGTGGTAGTAACAAACGGTTAAGTATTACCGTGTACCTGCACATTTTGATAGGAAAAATATTAAAATGGAACACGGAACGATACTTACAGTAGGTACCTAATTTTTTTTATTCTTTCGTGAAGTTATGTGCGCCTATGGTAACTTCAATTGGGTAGCAATATGAATTATCGTTTAACTATTATCATTATTATTGACCGTTTACAGAAAACTTTACAGTAACGTTTACGTTACATTACTTTTTATACTCTGACGTCTTCAACATAATATAGGTCATAAGTAGGTAGGCACTGATGTTTGTGTGCGATTCTGAGGATTCCAATACTGGGTCTGACTGACTTGGCTGTGTTTTTCTGTTACGGAACTATTAGTAGCAACATTGATTCTGAAAACCAGCCTAGTAATTATATTTATTAGGTAATAACAGTATTTTATTTCCCATACTACCTATATACAAAATTGTATTTCACAATAAAAAATAATCCATTCATGTATTTTTCAAATGTAAAAGTAATGAAAATCTAGAGCCGCAATCACACTTGATTCTTAATGTAATACTGTATTGGAGCCTGCAGGCTGCAAGGAAACTACGAGCCAATAAAAAAGAAGTCGAGCCTAGCAAACGAACTGAAACAACATAGGTACATTTTATTAATAATGAAATGCTATTCCTTGCGCATTCGTCTCAAGCGCATAGCTTGAGAAGGGGTGGATCGATTTGTTTGTTTTGTTTAACGTTCGTAATAATTTGAATAACGTTTTGTAGAAACATTAGAAAAGTTGCCCGACAAAATGGAACATTTTAGACTAAGACACTTCTTTTCTATCAAAACCAATATAAAAATCACCTACTTAAAAAATTTGGATTAAATTTATAACACTTATACCGCGGATAAAAATCACTACTCTATAAATAACGTCAGCAATATTTCGATGTGACAAAACGTGATGCATGCCCCACGACAGCCTCTATTTCCGAACGAAACGTCCCATTTTGGATCCCGTCACGCGCCACGCTCCGGTTTGGGGAATGTCACGCGCGTGTGGAACACAGCCTTCCAACCACCTGTATAATTGTATACTACGCTTTTATCATTCTATTCGTTTAACTTAAAGCGTCAGATAGAGATGCGGATGGTTTATATATATAGCATCTTGGGGTAACAGAAACAAATAGGACGAAGTCAGTCATCCGAAAATGATAGCGGCACGGTAAACAAAATATTGTAGCACTCGCTTAGGCAGTACTCGGGGTAGGGAATAGGGATGTGCGTTTAATTAGATATCAAGTAAATGAATATTCTCTTTATTAATAATATTATTGATTAACTTATAGTATTTTTACATTATATTTCATAAACTTGTATCGTGTCGTCTTGACACTCTCGATCGTTTTTATTTTTTTTTTATTTCCCTGTCACATTTATACCATTCAAAATAATAAACTTTTCTAGTTAGCAAATACATAATAATATTTCAAAAAATCAGGCTGCCAAGCTTTCATAATATGAAAGCTTGACTTAGATTCCAAAGAGGTCGGAACATCACAATATTGTGTATAGTTTGCTCCAGCAAATAAGATATTTATGAAAATGTTACACATATATGTTCATCAACTTTTTGCTTTTGTACGCTAGAAGTTATGGAGTCTTCATTCAATGGAGGCTCCAATTCGAGGAGAAATCTACTGTTCCCTACCCCCCAAATTATATAAATTAATAACTAAACAGCACGCTACCATAGTGCTTTTATTGTGTAAAATATATACGTAAACTCCCGAAATGTATAGTTATCGATATTGGAAAGCTAGCAATCGGACGATAAAGTATCAAGTGGTTTATATCGAGCATAAACTACAGTAGGTATATACGCAGAGATAAGCAGATACATTCACCAAAGTGTGAAAGCAATACTGTGTGAACTATTTCTCTATCTAGTCGGCTCGTGTCGTGTGTATCTGTTACGACAAGCCCCGCACATGTCAAATGACAGGCGTCGAGTTTCGTGCGCCCGCGCTCATTGTTTGGTTATCGCCCTCATTATCGATCAAAGCTGGTCAAACAAAGGGCCTGCACTTAACTGCGCTCGAAATAATCTGTGCAATCTGTGAGCCAGAGGCGACTTCTGACTGAATAGCTAGTTACGAAATGGTTTATTGCACATGCCGCCTTCAGATCGTAATTTATATGTAGGTCTAACCTCTACCTCTTTCAAGAACCAAGAATCTTAAGGAAAATATATATTTTTTTTCCTGCTTAAAGTAAGTAGTGTGTTCTCAATTTGTCTATTTAATTTCTAAGGAAAGGTAGCGAGGAGTTACATTGTAGAGAAATAATACGCAAGGACGTATACCTTTTCTATTTTTTTTTTGTTAGGTATAAAAAATAAGTTAAGGCGATACACTGCTAGTAGTAGGCTATTCCCATTTCTCCTTGGGAAAAAAAGGCGTTGTTACTTCCGTTGGCCAGTTCACACTAGAAGCTAATCTAGCTTAGCACCAATTCATTATTACATATTAAAGCTAAAACTATTTTGATTAGTTTTGTAAATATTGTCACCAAATGGTAGTAGCAGGGCCATAACCCCGCTGTACGAATGTATTATACAACTTATTTTGACCGTTTTACGTTAAGCTTTTTAGTTTCCAAGTATTTCCTTTTTCGCCCTTAATGTGTGATTCGGGTCGAGAACAAAGCAATCTCCGTCAGTCCGTCTAGACCGCAGACTATTGGATTAAGATGTATTTATTACTACTGAACGTCGCAGTGCAAAAGAAATGTTAAATTAAATTAAAATATATATTAAAGCTGTATCTGCTAGATAGTCTTAGATAGAATGGTCTTAATTTTCACTTTATTTCGATACAAAATTTGCATCTAAATGAAGTGAAATCGTAAGTAGTCTTCAAGTATCGTCCTTAAGCTTCAATTCACTTTGAAGTCACAATACCTTACGTTGTTTTATATTTAAACGGCGAATGAGAATTTCGCTCTATTATTCGTAGTTTTAAATAATGTTTATAGTCAATGACAATATTTATTGAAATGCCAGTAGCGCCATCTAGTATCCAGTAGATGCATCTTTAATTTAATATACATGTCTTGGCCAGATCTTAGAATTGGCGTTATAATATGTTTGATTATTTCATAAAATAATGGTATTTTATGACATGATAACCTGCTGCCTACATCATGATAAGGTCTGGCAAGATCAATGAAAATCAGCGTTTGACGATATAAACAGCTAAACACACAACTATTCTGTTTTAAAAGCGAATAATAATGTGAAAATATAAGATAAAAAATCTTTTTAACAAAAAATTAAACCGACGAAAAGAACTAAAAAGCAAAAAATTCATAAATTTTACGCCGACTCAAAATTAGTTTATATAAAATTTGATAGTTTTTGTAAATAAGGTCAATACTTAAGACTTAAAGTTTATTTATTTTTTGCTTTTTAGTTCTTTTCGTCGGTTGAATTTTTTGTTAAAAAGATTTTTATTTCATGATTTTTTTTCATCATCAGCTCAGCTACATGAAGTGATGATTTCTAAACGCAAATACCTGATAAAGTAATGAAAAGTAAACAGAAACACTATTCGTTCCTACAATTTTCGAGGGTTTCTCTCAATTTTATCAGGATCCCATCATCAGATCCTGACTTCCTTGACATGGGACCACCCTTGAGGTATACCCTATCCAACAAAAAAAGAATAATCAAAATCGGTTCATAAATAACGGAGTGAGGGCTGAACATACATAAAAAAAAAAATATATATATAAATATACGGTCGAATTGAGAACCTCCTTTTTTTTCGTCGGTTAAGAATGCAGTGAAATGTCGTTACGACTATTTATAAGAGCAATCTAAAAGTTCCTTCTTGATTTCGAATTGTTCTTAAGGTACAATAGCTACATTAATGACTTGGCCAAACGTGGATTGACGTATCATCCTATACTACGTTGACGTTTCAATGATTTGTTCATGAAATACAGCCATTTCTTGAAATTCCAAGATCTGGCCACAACATATATATATGATAATCCAACAAGGGATATCTACTTCCCGTTTTCCTTTATTTCACTCATTTATTAGAGACGAGAGATTGTAAATATTTTTTCTTGGAATTATTTGGCTACATTTTACCGTTAACTTACTGTCCTCTTTTCTATTGTGGTATTATTGATGTCAGTTTTAAATATCTGCAATTTCCTAGTCACAAATTCTCTGAGCAGTATATAAAATTGGCTTTTTACTTAAATAAGTTTTGTAAACGAGGCTCGCGAAAGCTTCCTGAACGGTGGTTTATTATGAAGTCGTGAGCCACGCTCGTGCTGTGGACAGTCCCGCTGGGCAATTCGTGTTTTCTTACATCGCTAGTTGATCGCCTGACCTATGAGTCTCACTAGTTAGAAATGTTATAATATCTAAATATTTGCTGTTTAGTCTTGACAAGAGCAGTAACTGTCGCTAACGGTTCCGTCAGCGTTGTGTAGGAATATAATTATTAATTAGTTATACCAGAGACTAGATAGTAGAATACTTGACGACGACGGGTGTTTTCAGCATTTCGCTACTTATCTGACAAACCTGAATATTTCTTTTGAGAGTCCTTTTTCTGTTAAGTACTTATTATTTAGGTCATTTCAGTACAAAGCCCAAAAACATATTTTTTGTCTTTACGTTAGTAGTATATTATACGATGATATCTTGAAAATGGTTGTGGCGTCTCCTAGTACGTTTCTATAGTTTAGTATAATGTGTGTATTCAACTTTACTTGACTTTGACTTTAGTTTTACTGACAGCATCCGGGATGAAAACGGTTGACAAGTAACTAGAGAAAGTCTTTGTAAGCGTTGCAAAACTCCTTAAGAGAACACAGCCTACCATATATACCTACAAGTATTCGTACTTATCAACTTCCCCATTTACTGCAACAGCCTTTTTTTTTTTTTTTTTTGTGCGTGTGGAAACCCCCTCGGGCTGTCACCCCACCGGGGTTTTCGGTGGGGCGGTGTGTCGGAATCGAACCGACTAAAACCACACGGTGTGCCGTACTGCGCCTTAAGTAGGAGGGATCCGGGAACAGCTTTTATTAAGACATCCGGACCCCCCCCTAGCGCCTGCCCGCAAAAGCGCGGGCACCACCTTCGGGTAAAAACCTCTCAATTAGGCGACGTCCAGGCACACGCGGACGCCGCCTCCTCGCGGGGGGCCACTATAGCGGGTGGAGGGGAAAAACCCGTCCCGTCCACCCGCGGCCACACTCAGGGCGGCATGAGGCGCTGGTAAGCGCGCCTCCGCCGCCCGGTTCGCCGGCGGCGAATTAGGTCCGAGTGGAGGTCGTCCTCCCGGACCCTTTCCGCCGCCTCCTTCTGCGAGATGACTTCCTCACAGAAGGTTGCGACCGCGGTAAAATTCCTGTCGCTACCGGCCATGGAGCGAATGACAGCCGGTAGCGACAGATCCACTCCGATGACTGCAGTGAGGGCCCGACGCTGCGCCGCCCAACTGGGGCAAACCGCCAGCGTGTGCTGAGCCGAGTCCTCACTGCAGTCGCAGTGGTGACAGGCGGGACTCAATTCCCTCCTAGCGACCGAGTGCAGGTACTTCCCGAAAGAGCCGTGCCCGGAAAGAACCTGCGTCAGTCGGAAGGAAAGGGTCCCGTGCTGCCGCCCTGCCCACTCGACGATGACCGGTTGGAGCGCCTCCACAACGGCAAAGCCAGCACGTGGAGCCTCCAGCCGGGACGACCAACGAGCCATGGTGGCTCGGCGAGCGGCCTCACGCCATTCGCGTACCTCTTCGGGCGGGGGCCGACTGCCGCTTCCCGCCCGGAACTCAGCCGTTCGCCGATATACTTCGGCGAGCACTTCCGCCTCCAAATCCCACGGAGGAGTCCCGGCCAACGCGCACGCCGCCTCCGTTGACACGGTGCGGTATCCGCGTATGGCTCTAACCGCCATCACCCTCTGAGGGCGCCAGAGGCGCGGCCTATTCTGGGCGGTCAGAGCCTCCGCCCACACCGGTGCACCGTACAGTGCCATTGACCGGACATTACTGAAACAGCCTTGCCCCAACTAAAGTAATGTATGAACAGAATCGTACACACTCATCGTAAAGGTAAGTAAACTATAAAACGAAAATTTACTCTATATGTTTTAGGTTTTAGGTAGATTTCGAAGAAAAGTCTACCTATTGGTTTTGTACCAGTTGTCGAGTTTTCCAAAAAAATTTTCACAGGAGGTCTAGTTATGATCCCTATATCCCAAAACAACCGCCAGTTAAAAAGTTTATTTATATATACATGTATGTATATATGTATGTAACTCAATAGAGGTCGCAAATATGCACTGATTGCTTTCAAACTTGGACGACAAATCAACAGGGTAAAAATGAAGGTTAAGTTCGTGAATGGGGGATATTCCCCCAAAGGGACTGGGAGGCAGATTTTCAAAAAATTCAAAAAACACGAAAACTTTTACGATGAGTGTCGTCGACTACCCGTACATTTGCTGACAGCATCAATAGCTAAAAACTACGCTAGCTAAAATAACGCATGTTCATCCCTCATAGTAAAAATTTATTGTTAAAACTGTTACTACGGGTCCAGATCATATAAAATAAACATTTAATTTCTATACATTACGATTACATGTTTTATTTTCAACTAAGGTAAAAGCTAAACGCCAAAAAAACCGTCTCCAAAAAATTTAAGAATAAAAAAGGTGACTCGTGTTTTTAAGAGCAGACAGACAGACGGCTTTGAATTCTGTAGACGTTTTAATGTCTACTTTTCGTTTGTATAAGTTATTCAATTAGACATTACACTTCTGAACGCTGTAGACACCTTTCCACTTAACCTTAATGAAAAAGCTTTGTGTTAAAAAAGCAATGTCTTAAGAAATTGTGAATATAAAAATAACTAATTCTTTTTTTTTCTTTTCATGATGGAATTTGGCAAATGTTACAGTTTATTTCTATAAGCTATGTGAGTGCCAAATCTATATATTTATGTAGATTTTTCAAACTATAATTGCGTTCGTTCGGCGCATCACTTCAGCATCGTTTGGACCTATTTAGTTTATAACTTTTATTGAATGTTACCCAGACTATAATAGTCATTATATATCTCTGTATATATTATATACATTATCTGTACTATAGTGGCAACGACAAATATGATAAACTATTTACTGTGAGTAAATTAGAAATATTGGATAAAAAAGGAAACATATTTTTTATGGGATGAACGATTTGTTACTCCCTTAACTTAAACAAGTTTGTGATTTGTTAAATTGGCAAACAGATAGATTTCCTTATGTACTAACTGGCAAGCCTACGGGAACCGAGATCCAGAACGCGGACCGGGTAACGAACTGACAGCCAGAAAGATATTTTATTATGATATGGAAGGATTTTTTCCAATGTGGTATAATTTCGTAAAAAAATATCGGTTTTGAAATCAGATACGTAAACATGATTTTACATGATTCTTCGTAATAAAAGCCTGATGTTCCGGAAAGTAAATAGAAAAGCAAATATCCGGATAAATCGTTTTATCTCTCGTATTATTATGTTGAAACATTAAAGCGATCGCTGTGTTATGTGTACCTACAGGTTTTATTAAAAAATAAAAGTGTCTTTTAAAAGAAAATTGCGCTAAACTGTATAAACTTTAACTGTTACAAGAGCCCTTTGATTTGTTGCCAAACATAAAATTCGAAGTAATTACCTAACACTTTAACTAGCTTTTGAAATTCGGTAATTGGAAAGTTTGTCACATAACACTTTTGCTAATTCCTTAAAGACGAACACGTTTCTTCTCCAAAAAACTATTACAAACATTCAAATAAAAGTACCTTTTATTATTAAAGTACCTATTATATTCAAATAAACATCAAAGAAATAGAAATGCAGAAAAACCCATTCCTTTAGAATAGAATAGAATAGAATAATCTTTATTGTACACCAGTACATATTGCTTAAGGTTACTTTACAATTTTGATATGTACAAAGGGCGGCCTTATCGCTAAAAGCAATTTCTTCCAGGCAACCTTGGGATGGAAAAATAATGACCAGTAATAAAATATTCCTTTATTCCTTTAGTGAATACCTTTGCCACTTTTACGAAACGCGCACTAGCGTTTCGTACATACTTACTTGAGTAGTAATGAGGACTCCCAGGAGTGAAACCATAGTCACTTGGACGTATACATTTCTTTTTTAACCGACGAAAAAAAAGGAGGTTCTCAATTCGACCGTAGATATATTTTTTATTACACTATACTATAATTATATGTACGTATATTGAACGTTCGATAAGGGTTCAATGTAAGGCTCACAGACCACCGAAGCGTGACGTTGGGTTCATAAACTCATTGATTATTTTACGCTTCTACGCTTCAACGGGAGAAAACAATCACGAGTTTATGTTTATGTGAATAGATTAAAGCAAATTTGATGAAAGAACACGTTAGACGGGAAGAATTATAGTGAAATACAAGCCGTGTGACAGATGTATGCAATCTCACTTAATTTGTATCAGGCAGCTGAGTTAGGGGAACGTACTAGTGGTACTAATGACCAATAAGTGATACTTTAACGCCTTTGTCATTCTATTTTGCATTTGTAAGTTAACGTTTAAAAATTTACACCAACAACAAGGTGGAATTTTAATAATTTGGGTTTCGTAATGAATCGAGGTAGCATTAGAAAAATATTCTACAAACCAAAAAATCTGATAAGTTAGGTGTCTCACAAAAGAACCGCTTACATTGTTTTTAAATATTCGCAATTTCTATGCTTGTCTATACTAATGTTATAAAGCTTAAGAGTTTGTTTGTTTGGTTGAACGCCACTAATCCCAGGAACTACTGCTTCAAATTGAAAAATTATATTTCCGATAGCCCATTTATCGAGGAAGGCTATAGGCTATATAACATCACGCTACAACCAATAGGAGCGGAGCAGTAATCATAAACGTAGGCGAAACTGCGGGGACGGCTAGTGAGATATAATTTGTGACTTAATGGCGGTAATGTTTTTATAAAACATTTACCTATTCCAACATCGCGTTAACTATTATATACTTATCTGTTTCTTTTGATTGATAAGACGAATATTTTTACGTGTACTCGCCAGCATCGCACCACATGTGCAAATCGCTTCGAGAAAGAGATAACTAATTTAAATAAAATCATTACTAATACATAGTTTGATCAACCTTGTTTATTGTTGTGCAGGCAAGTGTCGGTGCTGCAGACATCTATCCCGTTGCCAGCGTCTGCAGCAGCTGCACGGCGCGCTCCACCTGACAAGCGACCACTACCAGCTACGCCACATGCAGGTAAGAATCTTTTTTATAATCGTTACTTCTCATAAACAATCCAGCACGAAATTTACTGGAAGGATACATCGACTTCGTTTAGACGGTCACTTCCCAAATTGCCACCGTGTCAAGTGTTGTATGTTCGATCCTCATAATTGATAATTTCTTGTGTCATTCAGAGGTAATTGTTATGAGTTTGTCTGCACTTTTGTCCATTAATTGTATGATTGTAAAATGCCTCTTAATACAAAAAGTATTTCCAAGTATCTGGAGTTAATATGTATTATATAATACTAGCAACCCGCCCCCCCCGGTTTCTCACAGGTAGTAAATACATCTGCAACAATCATCAACATATTTCAATTAATTTACACAAAATCTTAACAAACTACAACAACAACACCTAAACCTTCCTCATGAATAACTCTGTCTATTAGTGAAAACCGCATGAAAATCCATTCAGCAGTTGTTCAGTTTATCGCGAACAGACAGACAGACAGATAAACGCGGCGGGGGACTTTGTTTTATAATATCTAGTGATAAAAGAAATCGGTATACCTATTCCAATACACAAATAAATTTTAACTTTTTACTTCTTTTATAAACGTGAAAGTTTGGATGGATGGATGTTTGTTTCTCAATCACGCCAAAATTACTGAATGGATCTGGAGGATTTTTTTATCTTGGCAAAATGTACGGCTGTATATAAGATGCTGTGTATAAGATCCATGGGAAAGATTTGAATTTCCATGTGAATGAAATCGCGGGAAACAGCTAGTAAATAGATAAACCTTTTTAAAAACAAGACTTTTTATTTAACATTTAAAAATTAATAAAATAAGTTTAGGTTTTATTTGATTACGTATTTGTTTTCAAAAACTTGTCGCGTCAATTGTAAAGCAAATATATACTTCGGCAAATAATTACTTATCAACCAATCACTCTCCAATGACATTCTTATCTACTTTTATAACATTTCGCACGACAAGTTTTTTGAAAATAAATAATTCAACAAAACCTAAACTTAATAGTTCATGGCTTAAATAAAGTTTGTGGCTTAAATAACAAAAAAGTTCATTTCATTATTTTACTTTATGCGTTTTAGTTGAAACATCTTAATCTTTTCATTTCTGTCAACGCACAAATGACAAATCCTGCATCGTTCGTCGATATTAGAATCAGTTCATCAGACCCTGGACGCCATCTAAATCTATAAAACATGTCAAGACCAATCCAAAGAGCCCAAACACGACGGAGTTATGTAGAGTAGATGAGGCCTATGGCTACTATCCGGGTCTATCATGAGACCACCTCCATGATACGAATACCTACCATATTATTGCAAGTTACATAAGTATTCAAAGGTTCAGCTCAAGCGATTGGATGGAACTGGTATAAAATTCTGTTGCAAGATTTGACCCATACCTACTAACAAGGGGAGTTAAAAAACAGCTTTTAAAAATGACATGGTTGGTCATTGAACACGTTCCGATGTCGCGATACAGTAAATAGCCAATCAATCGCGATATGGTTAATGTTGCAAATCTTCAAATAATTGTGGCACAGTGTGAGACACAACACAACATTTTACTGTTTCTGATTTTTATTCTCCCGTAGTCATGATCATGGTAACTCAACAAATGACTTGGATCATAGCAATCTTTCCCCGTCGTCTGCTTCCTTGATATAACAAGTACTTAAACTAGTGCTTCGAAACAGGTATATTGCCTTAGTAATTCTATATTATCACTTAAAACCTGTTGTATAGGTTCAACCTAACTTTCTAATAAATTGTTTCTGTGTCTTATAATGCAAATATTATCGTATTACTTTCTTGTATAAACTTTGTATGTTGGTGCATCATCGAACCAACCACTAATCCCTGTACCAACATTCAGGATCCTATAAAAGTTAATATCCATTGGTAAGATCCATTAGCTTCTACGTAAAGGAAATCCATTCGCTTGGATTCAATTAATCACTGGCAGAGCATCCAAACATTAAATACTTTATTTATATGCACGAAACTTTTACCTATTTCATCATATTAACCCCGAGTTGTTGGCATAAGTGTAGACACAATGTGTTTTGTTGGTAAAGATTTTATAATTGTTCTATTGTATACCACCTGACCCGAACACGATGCCAATAGTCCACTTACGACTCTTGAAAATCGGTCGCAGAGTACCTTACGTATCAGCGTTTTTATCTGTCTATCAACTCGAAATAATTACCAAGTATGAGCAATATCGTACCGATAGACTTATCTATCTTTATTTATCCAAAATTTTTGTAACTTAGAGAGTTGGGCAGAACAACAGGCGTTGTCAAAGTTTTATAGGTTTTCCTTTTGTGTTTGAAATTTACTTTATTTCATCGAATTGGGGAAATTTTGTTACTAATTTCTTATGACACGAAATAATTATGTAGTGGTGCCGTAGTAAGTTGGGACGGTACCTAATCCAAACCTTGATAAAAAACATATTCGTTAGTATTATTGTCAGTGATTATCTTTTTAATTTTAGATTTTAGTTTCCACTGGCTTCTACGTTGAAAGAAAATATCGGGAGGAAACATATCTGACAGTACTCCATAATGTTCTGGTAGGCTTATGTCGCCTATCCCAATTAGACCAGTGTCGCGGGCTCTGACTATGATGAAGGTCATGCCCAAAAGAGACAAAGTTTACAAACTAATCTGATATCGGTTTTAAATGACATCGGACATTAAAACTACACAAACCGATATAAATATTTAGTTATTCCAACGAATTTTTACAAAGAACTATTGTTTGGCACATACATGGAAAAAAAAACAGCATATGCAAGCAAGCTAAGGCTGCATTACGGTAAGACATGTAATAAGGTGACATTACTAGGAATGTATCGTAGTATCACGATAGGTCTAAATCTATGTATATCTAAGCATATAAAATTTCGTGTCACGTTGTTTGTTCGCGATGAACTCCTTAACTAATGAACCGATTTTAATAAAACTTTGCACACTGTGTGCAGTTTGGTTTAACTTGAGAGATAGATAGATTTTATATAAATTTATAGTCACAACATTTTTTTATTGTAAATTACTTAGCCACAGCAACGCGTGGCCGGGTAGCTAGTATGTATATAATACTAATATTATAAACAAATATATAATATGGATGTTTGTCACTCTTTCACGCAAAAACTACTAAACCGATTGCGATGAAACTTGGTATGGAGATAGTTGGAGACCTGGATTAACATATAAATAACTTTTTATGCCGATATTTCCACAGCACCGGGACTTACGTGGGTAAAACCGTGAGGCGCAGCTAGTATTGTATATATTTATATATTGAAGTAATTAAACTGTTCGTGATCAACTGATGCAGGCATGCTATATTTTCTGAAATATCAATCTAATTTAAACCACGCACTAAGCACGACATAAAGCTAAGAGCTAAGATGTTTTTATAGCTAAGAGTATTTATTTTGCTGCTTGACATGAAAACGAAATGCCAGTTACGCGTTGAGCCGTTAAGAATCGTACATCTATTAACTTAAAAGTAAAATGTTTAAGGGTTTGCGCTGAGTGCAATGCCTTGTCCTTAACTACTGAGAAGTACAATTAATTTAATCCAATCACTAAGAAAGTGTTCCATCTGTCGTTATCAGGTCTAGAATGGAACGCGTCAATTTGTCTGTTAACCTCGTCTAGATCTTCCAACTGTTGCTTATAGTTGAAAAAGTTTTCATGTAATTACCCTTACTTTAGTGGATAAAAATCTTTGTTTCAGACACCTGACTGACTCATCAGGATTAATCGGCTATATCCTAAAACGCTGTTACTGTCCAAAGATATACTCAGCACTAAATACTATTAAGTGAAATCGTGCATAACACCTAACCTAATCTAACATCGCAGAAATAAATAAATTAAAACAAAATTAAAATAATTAAAAAAAACTAACCTCAGTAAAGTAAAAATAATTTAAAAGTACAATATTCAAGTGTTCGCTGAGTGCATTGCCTTATTTTTAATAACTGAGGAGTATAATTATTTTAGTAAAATCATCTCACAGTAAAAAAAAACAAATAATATGAATAAATGGACCCACATACATACTTGCTCTTTGACATACAGTATTTTGTCTAACGGTAATTCCTAAGAATGAGCTCAAGATTTCATAATTGTTTGAAATACATTATTATTATTATGGCCTACTTAATTGTGAGATTGTTAACCGACGAAAAAAAGGAGGTTCTCAATTCAACCGTATATATTTTTTTCTTTTTTATGTATGTTCATGTTCAGCCCTCTATCCGTTAATTTTGATTTTTTTTTGTTAGGTAGGGTATACCTCAAGGGTGGTTCCATGTCAAGGAAGTCAGGATCTGATGATGGGTACTGATAAAATTGAGAGAAAACCAAGAAAATTGTAGGAACGAATATTGTTTCTGTTTAGTTTTCATAACTTTATCAGGCATTTGCGTTTAGAAATCATCACATCATGCAGCTGAGGTGATGACAAAAAATAATCATAAAATAAAAATCTTTTTAACAAAAAATTAAACCGACGGAAAGAACTAAAAAGCAAAAAAATAAATAAACCTTTTAAGTCTTTAGTATTGAGCTTATTTACATAAACTATCAAAATAAAAAATTAAATTTAAAAATTTTATATAAGCAAATTTAGAGTCGACGCCAAACAACAAACTGATTAATTAATTATCTAAATGGTATGTGTACGTACGTAGAAATGGACGTGACTCTACGTAGATAATAATTATTCATTTTATTATTTGGCGCCGACTCAAAATAAGTTTATATAAAATTTGATAGTTTATGTATATAAGCTCAATACTTAAGACTTAAAAGGTTTAGGTATTTATTTTGTGCTTTTTACTTTTGTTCATCGGTTTAATTTAAATTTTTTAATAACACAAAATGAAGGTGTATGACATATACATGTTATGGACGAAAATATTAGTGATAATGAGTATTATTCATAATGTCCAGACAGTTTGCAAAACACAAGGTGGGTGAGAACGATAGTATTCGTTCTTATGTAAGAAATGACGAAAAACAAGTTTTCGTTTTTTTTAAGATTAGTTCGATTTCTGTTTAACCAGAAAAACCTAAACACTTGTGACGGAGCATTGCATCGTGTGGTTTTAGTTGGTTCCAAAGTGGTACTTCAGTACTACTTTAACTCCGGTAAGATGATGATACGTCGTTATCACTTTGATGGCAGTTTGGACTGCATAGTTTTTTTATAAATTGCAATAACTACATCTGTCAGACATACACAATCTATACAACCACATTGACTGTATTCTAGAACTTTGTTTTCTGACGCCATTCACACACACATCCACTGTGTTCATTCATTTAAAGTAATTACTCCTAGTTATGTCCTTACTCAAATTCATGGTATATACCTACATACATGTTTTAGATATATGATACGATTAAATAACCATAAAGATTTTATGGCTAACTGTTGTTGTAATATATTTGTAATGTACATATTTAATATAATCATACCTCAATGATACTGCTGCGTCATAAACTTGCCTAAGGTTTATTCTGGTTCATGTTCTTTTGCACTTACCTCAATTTCTTAAAGCGTAATTTAAAGATGTCACTACAGGTCCATTTGACGCTCGTAAACTCAGCTCAGATCTAGAGAAGCAAAAACTCTCCGTAAAATAACCTCGAGTGCCACATCTTAGGGTATTCAGCAAGTTTATTCACTGACTCCTCCTCATAAGTAAAACGACATTTGCTTTATTAGTTGCCCACATCAAATGAATGCTTGTGCAAAAGTGATTAATCGTCCTCTTATTTATCTTTAGATAACAAATTGCGGTTTCTTTATCAAGTATCGGTCAGAAGATATGTAATTGCTCATCGCTTACAATAAAAATATCATAGATATTAACACAAAATAAAATAGACATCTTCAACAATCATCAATATATTTTAATCAATTTACACAAAATCTTAAAAAGTTATACACCTAAACCTTCCTCATGAATTACTTTGTCTATTAGAGAAAACCGCACGAAAATCCGTTCAGTAGTTTTTCAGTTTATGGCAAACAGACAGACAGACTTTGTTTTAATATGTACTGATATTAAATCTGCCTTTAGAAGACATTGTGTGCTTCAAGTATTTACAAATAAACTTGCGATATCTGAATTGACGAGTGCGACACAAATTCGTCTACCTAGTCGTTTGTTATGATTCTCACGCGGGTCGAGTTATCTTGAGACTCGTCGTGGCCTGTTGATATCGTGTGGATAGCGTGTGGTGCAGATGGCTGATGCATCCTCAGTCGTCGGCTACTACTCACGCTGGCCGCCCATTTGACGGTCTCAGTTATTTTTAAGTGACGCCGGCACGTAAATAGTTTTGAAAACCCAAGTTAGTGGTAGTGGTATTTCACGAGTATAGTGGTGTTATCAATAAAGTAATTACAGTGTGTGAACTTGTTTATGTGTTCGAAAATTTTGCGTGGGTATGTGGTAAAGTTTTTTTACTCTCGAAATATTAAGATTGTAGTCTCGTTTAGTTTACAAATTTGACGTTTCTTATGCATTGCTTCTTGTATTTGACACATGCTCAAATGTCGTTCAAGATACAAATAAAAAAATAAAGTGACATTTAACAAAAGTTAGTTAGTTAAATTTTAAAACAATCTATCTGATCATTTAGACTATACATTAGGTATTATTTGTACATATTATATCTGCTTCGTGACAGCAGGACCTCGCATATTAAACATAACTTTATTTTTTTTTTTTTACTAAAGATAATATACATTTATGGATTAATACAATAAACATAGACGGAATTGACAGATATCAGATTACATTATTTAATAATTAATATACAACCTTCTAAGTACCTATAGAATGTCGGGAAAAAATAGCAACTTAATTTTTTTTTTTTTTTTTATTTCCTGATACTTATATTTAAATATATGTACTTATTACTTAAACTGCACAGTCTTACAGTACTCAATTAGTTCATTGTAACGAATCTCAACAGCCCAATGTTTACATTTTGTTCTGTATCCATTAAATAACAAAGTCCATAGGTACCTACTGCAAGGGTTAATGAAACACAAACAATAATCTTTAATTCCGGCAACTTATCTGTAAATTTGTATTTAACATTAACTCGATTACAAACTGCCTAATCTAATTTTGAATTCACAATTTTCTTAAGTGCGGCCACAAGTAGTACCTATCTTATACTCTGGTCTGACTGTTCAACATTTAAGGTTATTAAATCAGTACAAAAAGACACACAAGTGCAAGTGTAAAGTAGAAGTACACTGTCTCTATACTTTAAATAAGGACCAACAAACTAAGGAATGTTCGCCAGTTCCAACTTGCTACAATAAATTATGCCAAGCGTAAGGTAACCTTATTTTATTCTTCAGATTCTAAAGCATTCTGCAAATTATGAAAAAAAAAAAAAACTATAACGTCATAGAAGAAAGAACTATTTGTATCGTGCCCGTCTTTTGTTCCTTCTTTATCATGTTAATTATGTGGAGGTGCTTACCAAAATAAACGTTGATAGAATAATTTTCGAACATTCATAATCGCAATACGTCATACGGGTGCTGTATTGTCGTTGTTAAGTGATGGATAGTCTCGGCCTGAATAAAGAACGGATGTAGTCCACGGTTGATTGACAATGTTATTTGGCGCAGTGGCAACTATGTACTTCCTTCGCTCTGCAACAACACCTGAGTCTACCCATTGTTAGTGTAATGTGTAGCGCATTCTACGGCCAGCAAAGAAAATCATTTAAAATCTTCTAGGCAGTAGCATAATTTCTCGCTTACAATAAAATAATCTTTCCACAGAAGAATTACAGTAATCGCAGAGCAAAATGAATTTAATTATATTATGTATAGCTCAACCCAGCATGAGTACGAGCAGAGATAGGGTACAGCAGATTTCTGGCCGAAATGTAGTCGCTCGAGTAGTCCAGTAATGTCGTTAATAAGGACCGTAATTCCCTTATATTTTTTTGAATATAAAACTACTATTTATTTTGTAGTTTTTCTTACTTCTCCTATCAATAAAATACCTATGTGTATTAATTATATTTTATGCTGTTTTTTATGTAGGAAGAAATTATATTGCTCCTTTACTTACGTAATTTTTTATTACCAACCTTATGCCCAATGGAGCACTGGCAATCCTGCTCACTTTGCCTTTACCTTACAAACCATACAGGCCAGAAACTAAAATTACTTTAGTAGTTACGTATGAATTACGGTAAATATGTTCCGTGCAGATCGAATCCGCATTTGAACCCTTTCACATAGTCAAGGTGATAACTTAATTTAAGATTGCTCCGTCTAAATAATCTTGCTTGACATACGTTTGTATAGGCCTTTAAGATTAACAGTTTTTAAGTTAACACGAGAACGTACTATTTGTTTACCTTTGCCAGCGGATGAGCTTACTATCATATCATAACACTATTATCAAATGCCAAAGCAAACGCGTTCACTGGAAACCCATAATGTGTGGTATTTATGGCTACCATTGACTCATTAATGTCCCTTGTTTAGGGTAACTTTACGCACACGCATACATTTGTAATGTAATGGTAATGACATCACGAATTATTATTTTTGTCGGTATGCTATCGATCAATATAGTGAACCAGTATAATATGATCCATTAGCATTCAATTCAATTCCCCCGAGCGTAAGCTTCTTATATTTAATGTAGAAGGGGTGTTCGGGCTCAATTAAATCTGGTGACTATAGTTTACCACATGCACTTACTGTTCGCCGTTGCAAGTTGCAACCTACTGAGTCTTGCAGTCGCGCCCGCGCACCACGTACAGACCACCCGTGCCGATTTCGATAAAAGCTCACACTTATCAAGCTGATGTTAACAAGATACTGATGATATTTGCTCAGCTTGACATGTAAGATACTACTTTTTATAAATACAAACGAACAAAGTTGACGTCATTTCTGTAGGTACTTAAAGAAAAGTTATAGTTTACGTGATGGCTATAGTTTATGTAATCATTAAAGGTATTCTATTGTTTTATTGCAGGTGGTAAAAGTGGCTTGTCGGCTAGTTCCAGTCGCTCAACTAGTCCGTTGGGACAGGGAGCTGTCAGCTTCATTCCGCGAGCGCCTACTTCATCGTCCGGGTAAGTTTCCTTATTTTTTTAACTTTTTTGAAAACGCTAACTAACATTAACTACACACTTTTTCAGCAATCGAGAATACATAACATGAATACCAACATACATCTTTAGATACTTTTTAAATCTAAGTTTACAGACATTACAATAGTAGGCACTACAATGTCTGTAAACTCAGATTTAAATGCGCCCAAATGTAAATATTGAGGTAATATGTTCTGTAATTAGGAATAGCATTAAGATTAAACCATCATCCAACTAAGTGAGCTAAATTGCCTACAAGTCAATAAACAGTATCATATCTTTACACACTTATTAGTCATAGATAATAAATAATTAGTCAGCTTATGGTCTTACACATTCTTGTAAGTGACTGATAAATTTGATGCTTCTATGGTCTATTCTTGGCGTTCAGCACTAGTCTTTCATTATCATAATCAATGTTATTATCTTGCATATAAGCATTAACTTCTATTCATATTTTCAGATGCTTGATTCATTATTAAATTTTGCAAATATAACAATATAATAATATCGTATAAGTTTAAAATAACTTGGCTCGACAATCCTTTCAACGATTAGAAAAGAGCTTTGAACGGATTTTCTTGAATTATATCTAAGAACACTCTTGATCAAGTCACCTTTCAAACAAAAAAAAACAAATTTAAATCGGTTCATTCGTTTGGGAGCCGCAATGCTACAGACAGACACATAGACACGTCAAACTTACAATACCCCTCTTTTTGCGTTGGCGGTTAAAAAAGGTTAAAAAAAACAAGCAAATTTTAATAAACTAAAAAGTAAAAATAAACGCTTTACTAATCACAATCAAGCAGCCCTCGTTTTTTAACGGATTCACTTTTCGGTCTGTTATTTTTTTTGTTCTACACAATTCAGAATTAGTGTAGGAAAAACGAGCTATAGCAAACTTGTCGAGTCTATTAAATGTAAAATTGTTACGGCACTGTCATGTGATAACGTTTGTCGCATTAGTCTTTGGAGTTAAGAGTAGCCTTCATAGAAATATGTATTTGTTTCAGGTCACGACCTAACTCCTCGTTACTGGTACCTGGTAGCAAAATTCCATCCACCTTAACGCAGCAACACCCTCAAACTCCATCCAGCCAAAATGGAACACCTACAAAGCATTCCATGCTTGATAAGCTAAAACTTTTTAATAAGGATAAATTGAGTAATGAAAAGCAAAACAGCAAAAGTACCGCAGTATCAAAACGTACCAGTTCATCCAGTGGTTTCTCGTCAGCCAAAAGCGAGAGATCTGATTCCAGTTTAAGCCTAAATGAGTCTTCGAATACACCAAATGCACATATCAAATCTTCTAATTTAGTAGGACCCAAAACTATAAGGCAACAAAGCGATACATTATCAAGAGATAGGTCTGGAAAAAATGTGAAACCTAAATTAGTTAGTTCCAAATCTCCCAGAGAATCCTCTACAAACTTAAACAAGAGCAGTAGCAGAACAAGTACTGATAAATCAAGGAATAGTCCCAAGCTACCTGCTCGGGATAAGGAGTCGAAGCTGGCGGCACCTAAGTCTATAAGTAATACTAAATTAAATCAGATCGATGACCATTCTAGAAACTCGAATTCGTCAAAAATGGTCAAATTGTCTGGTAGTCAAATGAAGCTCAGTGAAAAGCGGTCTGATAGCACCACGGACTTTAAAAATCTGGAACACGTATCACCGTCATCAAAAAATTATGCAAATCAACAACAAGCAGCCACTGGACAGAATTTTGGAACACCCAATCATACTGGGATTCCTAAACCGACAGCTGCTGTGAAAGGAACATTTAAAATAGCGAAAGATGATAGGCATATTAGTAATAAAAGTACAAATAGTCAATTAAGTCCTATACAAAGCAATTCTAGTTTAAATTCTACGAATAACATAAGTGCACTTCCATTCAGTAGAGAGCAGTCTAATTTAAGTAAAGATATATCGCAGAAACAAACCCTAGCCGTATCGCCAATGCCTGTTGTAAATTCAGGAAATCATAATCACACGTCTCAAATGTCCGAGAGTTCACATTCTAATTCCACTCATAGCACAACAGGACAGCATTCTAACTCCAGTGATAGTAGCGTTATATACCGTCCTTCCAGTGAATCTGGCTCTGAAATTTCAAAAGCTGCTACTAGTACCGTAACTCCTAATAAAAGGATAGATATGAATACTACTTACATCAATGAAGTTATAAATGAAGCAGAAATATCAGAAAAAGAAGCTGCTCAGAGGAGAACTATTGAAAGGGCACCAAAACCCGCTTTTGATCACAATCGAACCTTAACTGAATTAAACAAATCGAGTGATAGCCGATCGAGCACACCATCTCATTGCCGCGACAATTCATTAGGTGATGATGAAAACCCGTTAATGAATGTGATGCCTATGAGGCCGCTGCTACGAGGTTATAATAGCCACTTGACACTGCCTATGAGAACTTCAGGGTTGACACAAAAAAACATTCCCGGTTATCCTCACCATGCCAACACAGTCAAAGCTAACTTTGGCAGAGAAAACATGGGATTGCGTGACCGAATAAATTACGGCCCTGGATTTTCTAACCCCGATTATTGCGATCTTGAAATTGCCTCGGGATATATGTCCGATGGTGATTGTTTGCGGCGTATTAATCTTGGTGAAATGGAGTGTGGACGTAACAATGATATAATGGACGGATACATGTCAGAGGGTGGTGCTTCGCTGTATGGTAGACGGATGAATTATCAACAACCTTCACAGCTACAACAACTGGATGAAAGGTAAGTTTAGCCTATATTAAAAAAAATACTGTTATGTAAACTTTTTGTATCCCATTCAACATTTTTCAGTAACTGATAAAAGAGTTGTCGAGGCACAGTAAAATACAAATTAAAAGGCGCCCTGAGGCTGTGAGATTCATTGCCACGATGGAATTGCGACGGTAATAGCTGTGCTTTTTAGGGATCTTAAGGGCGCCGAGTCAGATACAATACTCTATAAAGTTACTTAACTGTTTTTTATAACTATCTTTACAGTTCTTAGCTAAAACTGCGTAAGTGTTTTGTTTCTTCAATCTCCACAAGCACTCTAATGATCAGTAATCTAATCATATAATAAAAGTGTAATAGGTTTCCACGTATTTATTGTACTGCTAAGACGTTATATAAAAGGAAAATGCTTATTTAAAGAAACATTAACTCAGATAATAAATTATATTTATTAATTTGAGTTTTATACAGCATCCATAAACCATTTTTTAACACAAATTTCGACTATTTTGTAAAAAACTAGCTCCGTAGTATATTATTTATGACAGTCTGTACTGAAACGGTCGAGAAAACCTATTTCTCAATAGTGTCAACGTAGTCGTCCAATCCACAAGTGGTCGGTCCGCTTTCTGTCATTCTACGACACAATATATAAGGATGTTCGAACGGGTTTTCAAGTTCATAGCTAAGGCTATATTATTAGAATGCCTATTACTGTTCACATTATTAGACATGTAGGTACTTGGGGTAAAATCATAATAATTTATATAACGCCATTTTGAAACGTTGTACGACCACAAATGCTATAATGAATATTTTTATTACATAACGTACGTTCTTACGATATATTATGTCATATAGGTTTTGATATGCATAAGGGATAATAGGATATAAGGATAATATTCTGAGTCGAAAAACCGCGCTAGCCAATTTACTTGGACTGTCTGGATTCCTCATTTTAGACTGGGTACTCAATAACATTAGTACTAGGACATATAGGTATGTAGCGAAAGACATAGCGAATGGTTGTGTGAACAAAGCGATTGTTAATACGCGGAACGCTGATTCCCGCGGCGATCAACCGACGATCTCTCAGTGAGGACCAGTTCCGCGCACTCACACTGTCGCAGCGTTAGGGGAGAGGGCGGGGTGGACAAAATCGATACTTCTACGTCTCACGCCGCCCCTACCCCGCACGTCAACTCTGCCTGCTGCCGCCGCGATCCTAACCACCCTTAACCACTCCGCACCATTCAGCACCTTAACAATTCAACATAAAACTCTACTTTCGTTGCAGGGCTCATTGACATTATACATTTTTAGTTTCGCCATGTTTCGAATACAATCATGTTTTTCAGCGTTTTCATACAATATTGTCAATAAATTACATAAGTACAAAGTGTTGAGCTTATTAGATCTTACTCGTTATTGAGATGACACGCTATTTCATCTTCTAAGTAATATTATAAGCTGTTTTGCAACGACTATTGGTACTGTTAAACTGTTTCAATGTCATGTAATGTATTCGTAAGTGTCAACGTAAGCTGAATGTTGTGTGTTGAAACGCCGATGTAGTAGAACGGTCGGCAGGCCGCGGCGGCGACGACGGCAGGGCGGGCGGCACTCGGCGCCGCGCACTATCGGCGTGCGGGCGCGCCGTACTCGCCGCCCGCGTTCAGACACGCACGTGACAAACTTTTCCGATTTCCTCCACGGAAAATGTAAATCTGTTGCCGGCATCGATCGTACCGTCGCCAGACGCGCGCTCGACGAACCGAGCACGACGATCACAGCTGGCGCCATGGAACTGGACCGCACTTAACAAAGGATCGCGAGGGACCGATCGTGCTTTTTGTTAATCACTTGGACTGTTAATACTCGTTTAGTCATTGGTGTTAGTTATATTGTGTCATAGACGATGTAGTGGACCATATGCGTTGTGCCTTCTGTCGCTAGATCTCGGGGTGTGCGGGTGTACCGGTCGGTTTTCGGGAAAACAATTAATTTCATTTGATTGTAATGTTGTACGCCAACAATGATAATAATTTTGCGAACATTTAATATATGATCGGTGTTGCCTTGCTATGTGTCTTTGCTTTTCGCGTTAGACATTATAATAAGCTTACGGTGCTTTATAAATAATATTAGGTACGGTTATAAGACATAAGTTTGGAAACAATTCACGAAAATACTGTGCCCAAAATGGATAGGACAAACCTGGTGAGATTATTGAATATTTTGTGTTATTACAATTTTAATTTCAGTCTGCGTTCAATTTAAATAATGATCATCATCATCTCCCCAACATTGTTATACACAAGTTTTAAATAATAATTACGATCAATTTAATTGTTATGGAGGCAAAAACCTTCTAAACATCTGGCGGTTAGCGCAGTCAATGTATTGCTAGGTTTGTCACATGTGGCCACCATTCTTTGCACAATATTACATACTTATCATTTATAGCTGATCATTTTGTTATTATAAATGTTTCTATAATGTTGTCAATAAGCTAATGGTTAGGCTAGATCGATTGATTGTTTTGTAAGATTATTACTTCGACATTTGCCGGGTTATAGGCCGGGCTGCGAATCCCTAAGCATGATCCCCCGGCTGTATCCTTCGTTTCATTGGATATGCGATGTTATTAAGGTTCAGATACATACCTTTCCCCAGCAGTGTTTACAGTTATTTTTATTAGAATTTGTTTTACACAACAACATTTTCTACATAACAATGTTATTTCTTAATGTACTTAATAAGAGAGATGTAGGTGGGTTTTCTAAATGTAGATGGAAGTGTTTAAAAGGTCCTGCCTAGAGTTTATATTCTTATTTACTTTACCCGAAATCTACAAAATATAGTAATCCGACTAATCCCACTAATATTATAAATGTGAAAGTTTGGATAAATGGATGGATGTATGGATGTTTGTTACTCTTTCACGCAAAAGGAACTGAACCGATTGCGATGAAATGTGATTGGTATGTAGATAGCTGGAGATCTGGATTAACGCATAGGCTACTTTTTAACCCGATATTCCCACAGGATCGGGACTTACGCGGGTGAAACCGCGGGGCTCAGCTAGTAATATACCTATAAATAATTATAGGTTACAGATATTTAAATTCAGATACTAAGTGCTTTTTAGTCCTTACAAAAATTAAAATTAACCGACCAAATCGTGAAGTAAAGTAACTATTTACGTTTGCCATAAACACTCCGACTACAAAAATAAGTCGATTCGAAGAGTGTTTGGATTCACGTGCTTATTTAGTCCAACGGAGGGGTGGATTGTATTGCATGTGTGATTCATAAACTGGGTATTTTTAATTCATCACGCTTTATTTTGTGATACGTCCAATAATGCACATTCATTGCAAATATGTAAAGATTATTGAATCTATTAACTGTACTCATGTTTTCTGATTGAAAAGTCTGATTGATAGTCTAATGTACTTGTATAAATATAGCGCATATGAGTAGGTATCAAAAATATTGATTAAACTATTGTGTCGACAAATAAATGTACTAAGTTGAAAGACGAATATATAACGCGTTGGTGACATTTAGAGGGTGTGTAAGTAAGATAAGACCTAATGACAAACTAACCGTTACGTAAGAAATGCTGTTCGTTTGTAAGCGCAGCACTTAAGATTAAGAACGACTGAACCTATTTGACTAATTATTTCTTAATTATAATTATCTGTTAATAACAGTCCGAAAAAGGTTTTTTGGGAAAAGTAAGGTTGCCAGAAAAATGGGGCAATTCGGCTTAAACTGGTAGTGTTTTTTTCTATGAAATTAAAACAAGTTTATTAAAAATCTGACAGGACAACATCTGTCTCGCCAGCTAGTAGGCATTTAAATACAAAAATCAAATTCTAAATAGGTACTTATTTCAATTCATGTACACTTTGTTAAGTGTAAGTGACAAAAATCACTAATGTTGGTCGTTTTGTAGGTACTGATTTATTACCTAGCTATGTATGTTAAATAGTCAGCACACAACAAGTTATAATATTAAACATTCTATAACGAAAGTACGTACCACAACTTATACACAAAAGCGTTTTATATTTTATTGTAGGCATTATGTTTAAACGGAGCGTTTTACTATTAAATTATTCTTTAAATTCTAGGTTCTTAGGTTTTACTTAGTTAAAATTACGTAGGTAACATGAGCTTTATTTATATATTTTTTTGTTTTGTAGTACTTAGTACTACGCATAAGATTTAAATTAAACTTCCAAAATAAAAAAATTAAATTAAAGAGTATTTAGGCACATAAAGTTACTTACAATTTGAGACTTTTATATGTTCCAAGAAAACAAAGTTATAATAAAAAGTCATTATTTTATTCATTGCTGCAGTATTTAGATGTTTTTCTCTCGTAACAGATGGAATGCGGGCTACGGAAATTAAAAAAAGCATCTGTGCTATAGGACTTTTCCGCTGCAAAAGTTTTAAATTCTGTGTTCAGATATTGCAAAGCGAATGCCTGTTCCGCTGTTTGTTCCGCTCCTTGAAATTTTAATGAGGTAAAGTCGAGCTTGGATATAAGTTCTAGTCGTGCACGTCAGGTATATTTCAAGTACATGGTAAACACCCCATGATTTTGTTTTTACAAGATGATTTAAATGAATAATAAACGTGAAGCCAATTTAGTTATTTAATGTATTTAGAGTTACATGAGGTAGTTATGTTCTATTCCTAAACTTCATCACTCTGAAAAGCTTTTTACAACCTCTGGACACGATCACCAGCACACTAGCTAGAGCCTTGTGACTCGGTATAGTGATGTGCCTTAAGGATTATAACGAGCGCATACTGTGCAAACCGCATTTCTATGCGGTTTGACAGTATTGTCCCCTTTGTCTTGTGATACATCGATTCTATATGTTGCATACATCGATTGTTTAATGGGTGCTCTTCCGAGGAGAGTTCTAAATTCTTTTTTGAGATTATGCCCATGGTTACCTTCTACTACCACTCGCCTCTCTTTACCATTACCATTACACTTAAAAATCGGAATAGAAGCTCAGTTCATGGTTGAAAAGAAACTTGTTTATATATTTTACTGCATTTGCATTGCCATTGGTGAGACTACACCACAGAATTTGTCAAATAAGAAGTTTTTCACGGGATTGGCTACGCGCGCATTTTGCAATTATCCAAAGGCTATATATACGATGATGGCTTTTCAGCAGGCGCGTCGTATACGGATTGCCACCTTCGAGCTACCGCGCAGTATCAGCAATCTAAAACAAAAAAAACTACCTACACGATGCATAGTCTTAGTTTATAGTTATTATAGGTTCGGAACCCAGTTAGTATCATAGCAGAATCTAAACTCTTTTAGGACGTACTTCCTGGTTGTTAAGTTAAAGTAATATAGCATATTACTTTAATTAAAAACTATTAGCTATTTCTTCGAGGAAAGTATTTTTATTCCTACATATATAACAACACGGGCCACGTGCTCTATAGAGAAAACATAACAAATCAAATCAACCTATTTGTAATCTTCTATATACTTAATTAAGTAAATTTCGCGCAGGAAGAAATTTGGAAAACTTAAAGTTTATTATATAGAAGCACAGAAAGCAAAAACTTTGAATCAATATATGTGTTATATATAAGTCTAAATACTATGCCAAAATGGGTACAAGAAGCTACAGGGGTCCAGTCCAGTTCCATAGGTCTCTTCAATGACAGTTCATGTTATACCGGTCCATGACTAAAAACAAAACATTTAAAACTTAATGAATTATGGTCGAAATTCGACTTAACAGGCCATTTCTAGTATTTATAAATATACGGTTTCATTAACAGTGTTATGTTGTCAAGTGAGCAAGCGGTAATGTGTAAAGTAGTAGTTGATGGATGCCTAATTCACTTTGTTATTCAAATATTATGGTTGTTTTCTTGAGAATTGCAAGAAAATGTACTGTTGTGCATACCCTCCTGCCATTTTCATTTCAATAAACATTTATACTAGCGTCGCGTGGTTCCATGTTCTTTACCTGTTTATTTATTGAAGTGAAAATCTTTGAGCAAGTAAGTGGAAACGTCTGGTAATTCGCAAGATTTTTATTCCTAAATGTGGCTTTTGTTTTAACCCTAGTAAACAATATAATACAATATTCTTTAGTGTACACCATAGAAATAGTTACACCATAAAAAGAAACATAGAATACTGGTACAATCGGCAGTCTTATCGTTAGTTGCGAATTTTTTCAGACAAACTTAAGATGGACAATTGCGATGGAGCAGTGCATAGGGCAGTTTGCAGGTGTACACTCAGCTTAGTAGCTTATTAAACTATATAAATGTAAGAGAAAACAGATACATAATAATTATATATACCTTCGAGAATGAACAATGTTTATTCCTGAAATCTACTGTAGTTCAAAAGCCCTTTAAAGTTTTGCTTGATTTGGTAGACAGTGGACCAAAGCATTTGCCACACCGTTTTGCTTTATGACCTTTACCTTTTTGGAAGGTCCAAAGTATATAAAATGTTGAGTCATTTTATATATTTTATTCACCATGCTTTATATATTGTTTTTCATATATTTTATATTTGCACAAACCTTTGAGCTGCCTGACATTTCAACCCTGTTACGATGAACGACGTCAACCAGTGGGTCGTGGTCACAGATTAATTGGCATTGCGATATGCGACCTCCGTCGTCGAATCCGTAAGGTACAGATGTTTTTCATCAACCCGAACATTCGCGAAGTTTTCAGTTCACCCTGCGCCATATTTGTCAATAATGGAATAGGCGTCTTCCAACTCACCTGATGGAAAGTGACAATAGGGAAGAAGATGGTACACATTATCCAAGAGAAAAATAGACGCAGGCAGTTCTTTCCAGACTTTGGCGACTCTAACCAAAAAGAAGCTATCAAAATTAGTTTAATTTGACTTTTTCGTGTTTTAGCCATGAAAAGATGTAACATCTGTCTGCGTCTAGTAGTCCGATCAACGCATGGTGGTGATAATGCTTATGGTGTCCCTATTCTGTGAGCAAACTGACAGATATTAAATTTTTTTACCCCGGTAAACTCCGCTATTACTTAGATGATATAACGCTAACGGTACACATATTTACGAATCACTTACCTAAGCATATAATTAAACTTGATAAAACTAGTCATATCGTCTATAAAATATAGAACTTTATATCTAAAAGCCTTTAGTTGATAACAAAGTGAATTGAAGTTGAAATACGTTGGTACTCTGATAGGAAATCCGGTTGGTTCGAATAGCTTTCAGCATTCCATTCGACATCTGTTTGTTCGACTTTGGTTATCGTCATTTCAATATAACTTATATCTCGAACATTTCTGAAAATTCACTGCAGTAAACTGTAGCTATATTACAATATATGTAGCTACAATTTATTGACAGCTTAGACAAGTTTAATTGGAAATACAGCAATGGAGGTTTAAAACATTAGCGGTCGTATTAATATTGTTTCGTCGATTTTAGGATTCTTCAAAGACCTTTTATATTCTCTGTCCCTATCAGTAGGAGAACGTGGTTTGTGGTAATATGGTAAATTGTAATATAAATAGCACGATGTGTCGTTTTATAAATTATCCGTGGTAATTTGAAAGAACATTTTGTAGCATTATAGTATAACAATAACATACGAGTATAACAAGCATGCCAACGCGGGTGCTAAGCGCGTGGATCACATTCTATTTTTTTGCGCCTTTTACATGACTTTGAACTTATTATTTTTGCTTTATATTTTACACCTACCGCTAGCAGAGCGATTTTGTAAATTGTTAGTTACTGAACTTCAGATAAATATGATAACTAAGCATGAGATTTATTGTTACCAAAAACTAATATAAGGTGATGAATTAGCTCAACAGAGAACACATTTTGAAATATTTGTTATTCAATTCGTGTACATTTTTTATGTTTCCAAACAAAACACACGTCGAATAGAATGATACTTTCAAATAGTACAAAAGAGCATTCATCTTTTGAACGAAAATAATGATGAGCTCGGAAGGAGACAATAATGGGGGAGCTGCTCGGTTCATAGATAATGAGGAACGTAGGAGACAGTTTCTTTCAGGAGATCCGTCATCATTAGTGCACGGCTTCGGGCGCTCAGTTTTCATTAAGATGCCAATGCTTCAAATGACAGTCGCCAAAGCATGCTTGTGGGGAAAGTGAAAGACCTTACGATTATTGCACGCATAGGTACATATAGGTACATTATACACACGTTTATCTGTCTCGGTACTAATTAAAATGACAAGAAAACACCCCGTTCACCACGATCTAAATGTCTGATTGCGTTTTTATCTACCCCTTCAACGAGTATAGTAAATGTTGATGTATTTTATGGTTTCCCTAAGGTTTTTTGAAATGATGCAATTATATCCCTAATGTTTTGTATTTTGTCTCAGACAATAACATTTGCCTCCGTATTTAATCATTTTCTTGAAAGGGTTTTTCGCATTATTGTGGTTTGCATATATATGTAAGTAGTAGAAATCAAAATTAGGTAAGTACTTAAGTACTCATTAAATCTTGAGTTTGATTTTGTTAATATTTAATAATAGTTACAGTAAATATTGCAGATCCAATTTAGTTTAGTTACACTTTAACTTTAACCAACAGAAATATTAAATAATTTATATGTCCTATTTGTTGCGTGAACGTTAATTAATCATGTGAGGTATCATTTTAAGGTGTTATACAAAACAGTGGACTCCTCTATTTTAAACTGGGTAAAAATTATTAACCTTTTATGTAATATTCAAAAAATTCGGTAATCTAAAAAAATAAACACATCACTCTATGCAAATCAACTAACTTCTAGTGCACGTAAATATACTGGAAGCTTTTAAGGCTATTAGTATATTTATTATGTTAACATAGTTATTATGGGTTACAGAGCGGATAAACAATTATTTAACTTTTTTACTGCTTTTAAAATATAGACCACACCTGGAAGAGTAATTAATTGATTTAAATATAATATATTAATGTAAAACTAGAATAATTTTTCTTAACAATTTAGTATTTCACTATTTTTCAGTATAATATGTATGTATAATATAGGAACAACAACACTAGGAATTTAAACATAACGATGTTTAAATGTGCCTAATGATACCAGCCGACTAAAGAAGATAATGGTCCCAATTCTGTTACTTCACTCGCTAAATTAAAATTCACAAAATTTTCTTCATATAAGATGTAAACCTTGTACACTTCAAAACAAGGTCTTATTTCAAATTGAAACAAGTAGGTAACATATGTCGCTATCGAAATAAGCAATTTATTTGTGGACTAAAGTCAGATACGCTTTAATAAACTTTAATACCACGTAGCGAGAGCCGCTATTCGTTGAAAGCCATCTCTTTTGCTCTGTGTTTTTAGTAAGCGTCTTCGTAGGTGTAGATTAAAAACACGTCATCCTTGTTCGTTTTGAACAAGTTTTTACACGGCAATTATACAGCGTTTGAATAAATGGAGACTCTCACTGCGTGGAAATAAAGTTAAGTATACGTTGACAGGTGTTGGTGAAATTTTGCGGCGCTGAGAAGTAGATGCTAGTAACAAATAGACCTTATTACGAAGAACACTAGGTTGATTTCATATGAAGAAATTAAGTCAGGTTTTAGTTTAGTCAAGTGTACAATAGAATTGGCACCAATGACTTCAAAACTAAAAAAATGTATTTTCATGAAACTTATAAACAGTTTCTTTCACAGTTAATTTAATGGATTTTTTTATAATCTGTTTTTATTATAATTCTATAAATTATACTAATCTATACTAATATTATAAAGCTGAAGAGTTTGCTTTCTTTTTTTTTTTAGAAAAAGACAACTCCCGCATTAGGAATTACTCCTGTGTCGCCGGGGACTTCACAAACATACAAACAACGGACACAAATAACACCTAGACTCGGGTGGGAATCGAACCCACAACCTATGGCATAGCAGTCAGTGTCACTAACCACTAGGCCAACACGCCAGTCTAATCAGTTTGCTTGTTTGTTTGGTTGAACGCACTAATCTCAGGAACTACTCGTTCGAATTGAAAATTATTTTTGTGTTGGATAGTCGATTTATCGAGGAAGGCTATATGCTATATAACATCACGCTACGACAAATAGGCGCGGAGAATCAATGAAAAATGTTGCAAAAACGGGGAAAATTTACAAACGCAGACGAAGTTGCGCAGATTAGGTATAACATAACAACAATTCTTTAAGATTTCTTATTCTTAAGTTCAGTCCAGTAGATCTAGTAGATGTCCTATGACTGCGATGATTATATATTATAATTATGTACATGTGAGTGTTGCATTCCCAGAAAGCCACTACTACCTACATAATATATTTCTTATATTCATAAGTTGGCAAGAGACCATTAGGTTTTCCAAAACAAGAGGCAGGTAGCCAGGTTGGCTTTATGCCAGCCAAGTAAGACGTTTAAGTTGGCACATACAATTTGCTACAATTGGTAATGAATTCAACCAACTTTATTATAATTGTATTCTTCGGATTCGAACAAAAAACCGCTGTGTCCCGCAACCGCAACCGATGACTGCCGAGGTCCTCATAGATAGGACTCAGCGATTTTCTGGGGATTCACTTCTTAAGATTTACTCGGGCCTTACTTATAGAATCGAATGTGGCTTTAATTAATTTGTTTTTCATAGTCCTCCAATTTAGCTTCCTCTAACACTTGCCGAGTGTCATGCTTTGCGATTCGTAACCGTGCCGGGGTCTCATTGTTCGAAATGTGGGTAAAATTAGTCAAGATAAAAAAGTCGTCAAATTGTTTGAAGAATGAGTGTTTTGCGAACCGAACTTTTCTCGTCACATTTCTCTTATGATCTCAAGAAATACATCAAACTGTATATGGAAAGCTAGAGTGAGGTCCAAAGACTGAGGACCACCACTATAGATACGGATGATACTAAAATGGTGGCCCTCAGCTTGACGGCCTCGAGAGATGCTTTATTTTGCACTGTAAGGGAGTGACACCTCAGCCCGCCACGTGTTGTTCTGGATAGAAAAGGAGAGGGTGGGATCAATTGGAAGAGCTCTTCGGAACACTCGCCATGGTAGAGGCGGTAGAATACCTATCTCGGATAATTTTACTGTGGAGTGACAGGCCGTCTGATGGTCCTATTTAGTTTCTATTATAATTCGTATATTTACTAACTTCTTTCAGAGAGATTTAGAATACGATACGAGAATCTGCGGTTATACTGGCCAAATAGCAAGCTCGAATGAAACAAAAGGTGTTTGTTTTCCAAAAATAGAATAAAAAAAATACTTGTGTACGGTACAAACTAGGACACTGCGGTATTTATAACCGCAAAGGCTTGGTTGTAACTGTATTCGATTAGAGCTTGCTTATCGTGCGCTAAAGACAGAAAAACATTTTGAGATTCTATTTCTTTAAAGAGGACTCCATTTCTCGCTCCATAATTGTAGTTCTTACAGTAAGTGGTTGGAACACGGAAAACTGAAAGTTTAAAAAAAGTTGACGTACCTTTGCTCTTTATCGTAATCTTCATTGCGGGGTAAGGAATTTTGTCCCCTATTTTAGGTATTACCAGAGGACTGAAATCTTCTTATTTTAAAAAGATTCGTTAGGATCGACAGCGTAAAATAATTATTACTTTGAAACTGTTCAATTGCCGCCATTATTTTGTTGACAATTTAATCGATTTTGCCTTTGTTTCCCAGAATTTGGTAGCGATCCTATCTTTCTAGATTTATGACTACTAAGTTTATTTTTTCTTTCTTTCAAAGTATTACTCATTACGGAAATTCATGAGAGATATTTATAAAAAAAATATCGTGAGGTTTAATAACACGATTGAATCCAATTCTATACTGCTCTTTATGCAAGTTTATAAAAAATCAAATATGATCAAATTCACAATCGAAGAAAGGTCAAACTCAAACTGAACCCAGTAGACTTTTTTACAATGTTCTTAATTATAGAAGTCCATAGAGTTCAAGAGCCTACAAAAGTAAAAAGAAAAGTCGTCTCGTGCAATCAACATTTCTAAACTAATTGCATTACAATACCTTTAGACTGAAGTAAGCTTTTGTAAACTGAGGTCGCTTCATTATGAGAAAAGCCTTAATAAGACTATACACAATAGGTACTAAAACGTATTTATTAATACAAAAGTAGAATTACATAAATTTCTCAGCAATCCACTCCCCTTTTTTACTTATTGCATTTCCAATTGTAAATCAGACCCCAGTTCGGTATTCGAGCTAACGATAATTACAGTGTGAAACTTACGATTCCAATCAGTACTGATTTAAGTAAGTACGGGGTCACACTGAAAGTTTTTAGAAAATAAAAAAATGGAATGATATAGAAGCCTGTTAATATTTTTATTGCTTTTCGAAGCAGCCTTCGTTCCTTTCTAAGCTCCATCGCATGCGATGGAACCATTGACTTAAGCAGTGAGCCCACTCTTTCTTTGGGATCTCTTCCACGCCTTTTTCAAACGCACGGTATCTTCAGGGTTCATAAAACGAATTCCTCTAGGTTCATCTTTTATTTTTGAAAATGAATACGGGACTGTAGTAGGATGACTCACTAGCTCCACACCTTCGATTGACAAATACTTGATAGTCCGTCTGGTGGAGTAAGCTGGACCGTTGTCGTGGTGGAGGAAGGTCCTGCTTCTTGGGCGCTGCTGTCTAACATTTTCCAAGAGAACTGGTAGACAATAACTGGCATATCAATCTGCAGTAACAGTCCTTTTATCTTCTAGAATGATTGCGAAATTACCCGTCCGTCCAAAGAATGAGGCAATCATCTTTTTCCCTTGACTTCTGCCCTTCTTTACTTTTGTCGGCAAATCTTCGAATGGAAACATCCATTGCGCAAATTGTCTTTTGGTTTTGGGTTCGTAACAATATACATTATGTAGCTTTCATCACCTGTGACGATGTCATATACAGCATTCGAGTCACCTCCGTCATACTTTTTAAGCACTGAGCGGCAACAATCCAAACGACAGCGTTTTTGATCTTCCGTCAAATTATGAGCGAAAATGTTTTCCAGTCAAATCCATTTCGATGCATGACACACTTTGGAAATTACCGGAAATTTGTAAAAACAAATGACATGAAATCATTAAACATCTACAAATTCCTAAAGAGTTCTTAATTCGAAATTTAAATAATCGGCTGCTTTTCTTACAGGCCTATTCTAAAAACTCAGTGTAGTGCGTGTACTCCATAAACATACTAAGTTTATGGTGTACTCCACCACGTAAGTAAGTTTGTTCGTTTCAAATAAATGAAGAAAATATCTAAAAAGCGAACAATTTTTAATAAACTCGGCGCCTCTAAACAGTAGTTCCATTTATGATTAATATTGCCCTTTCACATATCAAAGGAGGTATGCGCATGCTGACCTCTTTACATGAATTAAAAATAAACGAACTCTATTCTTTGGCATAAAGACTCCCATTGATCCTAAATGAGTGTAATAAAGAGTGATTAATGGTCACACTGAATACAGCCGTTCTTACTCAGTATTAGGTAGCTACTCATCTTGATATAATTACGTACTCTACATGGCACGCGGCCGTCGTTGTTTTACTTCACCATAGGATATTAGCCGCAATGCGCACAAAACAAAATCCATTGTATAAGTAGTAAGATAAGTATCAAAAGCATAAGGTCATTAACATTAGAAGACTGTACTTATAAATATTAATATAACCTCGGTTCAAAAATCGATCTCACTAAATACAGGTATATGCTTATCTTAAAAGGAATCCACTACTTTCACTTGCATGTAGGGGTAGGAAATACCAGGTTCCTACCACCGCTTACAAGGAATTATTATGCGGCTCTGTGGTACTAAGGTATCAAACAAGCATCCTTCCGTTTACAATATTAGATGTACTTGCCTCAAGATTTTTCAACAGTACAGAAAATTTAAAAATATTTTTTCTGCTTTATTGAAGTGTAAGGAAGCATATATTAATCATATATCTGATAGTAGTTGCAACGCTTACATAAGGCATTAAAAATATTTCATACTAGGCACCGCGTACGTAATACTCCTGGTATTGCCAACATGAATTCTTCTCATTAGACGCTCCGTATGTATGTGTACAATAATGTTTTGGTAGTGGGTATAGGGATATAAAAACATAGGGTCTCTAGTGTTATTTATATTTTTTTGATGATGATGTCATTTTCAACTCAGGAAAAAATATAAATGAGTAATTTTGACAAAAGTCATCTAATCATCATTGATTAGACGGCTTTTATCATAAATTACCCAGAAATACATACATAACAGACATATAGGTTGTAGATATTTTGAAAACGATAACCCTATCTAGGAATTAGATAACCAGGGCTACTTCATTCGATTTCATTTGAAGCAGATATCTATTTTTCCAAGTACCATTTTATTAACATATATCTAAGTTTTTATCGTGGGAGAGCCATGCTTCGGCACGTATGGGCCGGCTCGACCGGAGTGATACCACGGCCTCTCAGAAAACCGGCGGTGAAGCAATGTTGCATTGCTTTTCACCGAGTGACTGAGGTTATCGGCAGCCCTATACCTTCCTTCCCCCTCTTCCCCCATTTCCTCCTCCCCTCCCCCGTTCCACCCTTCCCCTACTCTCACCTTAAAGACCTCCAATACATTTGTGACTCTTGAGTTGCAGGTGCCCATGGGCAGCGGTAGTCATTTACCATCAGGTGACCCGTCAGCTCGTGTGCCCCCTTTACCTTAAAAAAAAAGTAGAGAGAAAAATCTTAAAAATTTTTGAGTAGGAAAAATCCTCCATTCAACCGTCGCGTCGAAGCTATTATGAAGTCTGTAAATGAAAACAGTTAATTTATTCACTTTCAGTGTATCTAAAATCGTTGTCACAAAATATTCTTAACCCTAAAGGTAGAAAAATAGGGGACGAATGATTGTTCACCCATTGACTTTACACCTGTGGACTTATTTTGTTGAATCTTAGCAAACATATGTTCTAATGACACTACAACATGACGGAGACCTGTCTTAGATTATTTTAGCTACAAAAAAAAACTAAAAATAAAAACTTTTTAATTACATTTTTTGTTTTATTAGTATTTTTATTTATAATTAGTATTTAGGTATATACATTAGTGTAGGAGTTTAGTTAGGCTATCAAGTTTATTTTTCACTTTTCAGTTCCTTACTTGTTTCGTCGGTTAAATTTGTTGTTAAAAAGTTTTTATTTTTAGTCTTTTGCAGCTAAAATAATCAACTACAGGTATCCATCATGTTGTAGTGTCATTAGAAGTACAAATGTGTGCTAAAATTCAATGAAATCGGTTGACAGGCGTAAAGTTTCGTCCCGTATTTTTCTACCTTTAGGGTTGAAATTTTTAATTGAAACTAGCAGTTCCTGCGCGACTTCGCTTGCGTGTACATATCTCTATATTTTGCGCGGAACCCTAATTCTTTTTCCAAAATAAAAGTAGCCAAGTTACTCCTTATAACACCACCTTTTTTGCCAGTGAAAGTCCCGTGGAAATCGGTCGACCCGTTCCGGAGATTACCCAAAACAAACCGACAGACAGACAAAAATAAAAAAAACTGATTTTTAGGCATAGGTATCATGCAAATAACTGTATGAGCTTAAAAATAACTATTATTTTGCATTACAAACGGACTTTTATTTATTTGTATTGAGTATTGATTTCAATGGGACCAATTTCGATGTAAACGAACATTGTAAACATTTTTTCCAATAAAATATAATTATGGAAATCGGACTACCCTGTAAAAAGTTATGCGTGGTCATACATAAAAAAATTTACGGGTTGACTTGAGAATCTCCTCGGTTTTTCGTCGGTTAATTACAATGACAAATAATTACAATGACAGGACAAGTAGTTCTGGTCAAAATAAAACAAGTGTAAGAAAAAGTCTCGAAACCACTGATAAAAACGATGAAAATCACTAACCAACAGTAACTGCCAACTTGTTCTTACCTCTGTTCGCACTCAAGTGAAGTTCTCATCTTATTTCTACCCTTTTATAATCCCACTATTCGTTAATATTTATCAATCGACCAATAGTATTGCGTTACCGGCATACCTAGTCAAAATAATGTCTATTAACTTATTTTTATTAAATAGTGAACTGTGTTATCATCTATTATAGTTTGTCCCTATTTTAATAAAATAAATAGGAGTTTTTAATGTGGCGACAACACAAGACATTCAATCCCGCCAATTAAATCTAAGTTACGATTTATTAGTGTAATTATTATTTGCCGTCGTTTTGCTTCTATAGATAGACAAACAGTATAACGAGGGAGACATCTTTTAAAATTAGTATCAGTATTATAACATAGTATATTTCATACCCTGCATCTCTTTAAAGTAGGTCGCAACGACATGTTGCTTGTCTCCCGAAGAGAATATAGCACCCCTTTCACTCGCCATCAATTCCCAGCCCTTTGTTCGAACGAGCCGAGCCTGTAGAGGCAAGCCGCGTTCAATCTCCTTTGATCTCGTTCATTTTAAATACATGTAAAGTAAATATTTTTTTGTTATAAAAATCAAACAATTTATTGTTACATATTCAGTCAAAATGCTTAGACCAAGCGAAAAATGGTGATGCCCATGCGAGTGAGTTCACTCAGACCTTATAAAAGCTCTTATAGCTCTTACAAAATAACCGAAACTAGTTTTTGATAAGTAAAGTGGACTACAAACAGAGTCACCTGTGCAATCAAGAAGCGTTTTAATAGTACAATAAACATAGGTTATGTATTTTACAAGTGAAGTAATTTAAAATTGAATAACCAGTCTTAATAATATTTCCTAATTAGGCTATATTTTGATGCGGCATCCGACAAATGAAATCTTTTTTAAAAATGTACACATAACTGCCTTAAATTTATCAGTGTATGTAAGCCAAAAAGATTATGTAGTTAACAATAGTCTCACCAACACTGCTATAAACTATTAAAATCACTAAATAACAGTAACAGTAACTATTTTTACTAAAATAAATAAGAGTTTTGATGTGGCGACAACATAGCTCTATAAAATTAAATATTTCTGCATGCAGGCTTTAAACTAAATTTTATTTAGTCTGGATGTGAATTGTATACCTTCTTGTACCTGTAAACGAACCATATCCAACGAAAAAATCTTTTTTAAATTGGAATGTTAGAACCTAAAATTAGAGAATTATATGTATTTCATAGTATAAAGTGGTGTAGGCTTTCAGTTGAGCTAAAAATTCAGGGTATCTATGTTATTTTTTATATTTGGATGGTGCATTAAGGAAAATAAATAGGGGAGGTATCTACTATCCGAACTACATATACACAAAAAGTTTGATTTGGGTACAACAATTAAATTATAAGAAGAAGGTTAAAACTTACTCCTTAGATTTCTTGACATTGTTAGTTACAAAAGAAAAAAAAGCGTATTATAATCTTTACATTATCTTTGTCAAAATTCAAAGTGGTTCACCGCGCAAATCTAACGTTAGTGGAGATTATGCCCCATAAATTACATTAAAACCTGCTCACGTCGGCGTCGTCGCGTCACTTTCCCGCCCCGTCCGCTGTCTGACCCAACGTTTATCCTGACCGGCGTAATATTATGTTCGAGAGGTCAAAGGCTTTGTGGAAGCAAACAAAGTGGGGTCGGGGGACTTTCGAAAGGAATGTACAGTAATAAGGGCTTTGTGCGGCAAATGGAAAGAAAACAAATTACTAATGAAGTGGAAGAAGTGTAATTAGTTTTGAAGTTGGTGTTGAGGGAAAAAAGCGAAAGTGAAAAATGAGTGATTACTTACAATAACACTTATATGAGAATCAAATCTATGATCACTTAGACTTAGAAGGCAAAACTAAAAACGTGGTCTTAACAATAATTATAACGGAGAGTTATTTAAGAGAGGATTGATATAAACATCGTCCTAAAACTTAATACGAACACCTTAAATTTTTCTGTATGCAACTGAATACAAAGGAATATTGCACGACTTTTTTTGAATAGTGAATGTTAAATTAACAACTATTATATTTTTTTGTAATACGATTTATACGACTCACGATACATTGGTTTATTCCAGTCCAAAGATAGATTGTCTTCTTAACTTTTAAAATGTTTTAAAAGTTTAAAAAGCTAGTAAGTAAGTATTATAAATTTTCGTGAAGGTTTTGCAATACTACAGTAAACCGTAAAGCTCTTTACCCTGATTCATTCACACGGGGTGGTGAACCCTTCCCTGCTTTTAATAAGCAGTGGGACTTTTGATTATAGGATAAATAAATGTACACATAGATGTGTTGCGTCCCTCTCGATCTAAAAACCAGACTCAAACATGTGCAAATATCTTTCGATATTCTACCCTCCAGGATGCCATTCTCATCTTCTACATTTTTAAAGGTTATTACGGTTATTTATTGATGTACAATGGAAATATCTGCCGTGGGGGTCCATGCAAATTGAGATGATTCCGACGGGGTCGATTTCTGAATGTTACATTACATATAAATTTTATATAAAAGCAATATTATGTACGAACGGAATCTTGCTTTTCTCGGACATTTACTCTACAAAAAGTAATTATCTCTTAATAATACAATTTTTTAACTCGTTCAGTTAGTGCGTGTTGAATAGATTTTTTTTTTATTCGTGGAAATAAAGATGTTTGGTCTCTGAAAATTATCAAAAAGTTACTAATGACCAAACTATAAAATAAAGTAACTTTGATAGCCTTACATTCAAGGCAACCTGGTTAATAGCACAATGCAGGCTATTAACCTTAATAAAACTATCTATCCAGGTAATTGCGTCGTGCATTTGACATCTGACACAGAGTTATTGTAATTGTCAGCTTTGAAATAATATATGTATTGTATATTATTATTGTCTTCATTTATGTTTGAGCGTAATCATTGATATTTCATAGAAAAACAAAGCTATTAAGTAGAAAGAAGGGTACTTGTTATACCTGACTAAACAGGAAGTCAATTTCTATTACCCCATTGTAATGAACGTTTACAAAAAAAGTTTACATACGTATGTCGTCATTAGTAAGCATTGCATCCAACTTGTTAATCATTAGTAAGATTAGTTGAAGTGGTTTAGACAAAAACGTGGTAGGTAGGTACTTTGTGCCTATAATTTTTTATAAGTTTACTTCTTTTTCTTTATACGACAGGTTTAAGAGAGTTTAAGAACACGTTTAAGAACAGAGTTTTAAAAAAATAAAAAATATACATACTTATAGTCAACAATTAGATTTGAAATAACTTTATCATTTTATTTGTTAGTTTAACATTCCTATCTTTGTATTATATACATACATAAAAAGTATATAATATATCATAGTACCTCAAAATTATTTATTTTTAAATTAATCTTACAGACGCGGCGTTCGTAGAGGCATGGAGGGCGGTAGTGGCGTAGTGTACCGTGTGGTGGGGCGGACGCGCAGCAAAGCAGACTGTGGTCAACAGACTGAGCGTCAGCCACCGGCACCGCGACAGGATACCACGTGGAAGAAGTATACGGACTCTCCCGGTGTCGGAGCACCGCCTTTGGTAAGCAGTTATTGCAACAACAAATACACCCTGATACTTGAAGAATGAAGTTAAGAATGCCATATCGATGGAATATTTATGTGCTAAGACGATGAAGGTCTCCATTATTTCAAAGATGCTTATAAGTGGGAGAGCCATGCTTCGGCACGTATGGGCCGGCTCGACCGGAGTGATACCACGGCCTCATAGCAAAGCTTTCGTTGTGTCTCACCGAGTGAGTGAGGTTACCGGAGGCCCTAACCCTTCCCTCTCATCCTTCTCTCCCTCTCCCCCTTCTTCTACCCCTCTCCTCCCCCTCTGCCCCTCTTCCCTCAATTCCCCTACTCCCTCGCTGGTAGCTCAAACAGACTATGATGCAAATCGTAATGTCGTCCACTCAATATTTCGGTTCGTTCGAGATAACACCGTCAGTACTGGAGCGTGTTGATGACATGCTTAATTACTTTAGATAAAGGAGGTGATAGCGATAGGTTGTATAGTTAGACGGATCAATCAAACTTAGGTTCCTTTTTTTATAATAAACACTCTGTACATTAAATAAATGTAAATGTTATTGTTATATTGTTAAATGCTTATGAAAATTACTGTTATGTGTAAAGGTTCATATCATAAATAAACAAAAAAAAAATCTTTGGAAAATAATGCTCTTATAATCCAGGTACATGACACATTGCGAACTGAGTCACGTGAACATATATGTGTGTGTGCGCGAAGAATCTGTCTCGTACTGACAAGTGACTGTGATCCTTGATTGGTTTTCCAGAATCAGCCAATGCCTGGACCGCCGAGTCCTTCGCATGGACGTAAAGCCGAGCGACGTACTGGGCATCACTCACCGCAACACCATAAGCGGGAGAAGCTGACCGCTGCTCAGCAACTCGGCATCGCACCACATCCTCAGGTATTGTCTTAGCACTTAACTTCTTGATACCTTTACTGGTAGTTTGTCGATTTCCTTATATTATAAATATAGCAGAAACATACATCTCCGCTACCTAGCGATGACTGACCAAACTACATAGTAGTTACTAATCCTGTATCGCTCAATGAAAGTACTCGGGCCTATTAGCAAAGTATTAGTAATACACTCACCTGGTGGTCGAAATTCGACCATACTTCATTAAGTTTTAACTGTTTCGATTTATATCGTCGACTAGTATAACTTGAATTGTTATGGTATATACTTTCCGTACCATAGCAGGTCAATATAGTATATACGGGGCGCTTGTAGCTTCTTTATCCGTTTACGCATAATTGAAGTGAAAAGTTCTTTAGGCACGTTGGGCACTTTTGATATTAATAAAAAAGCACTGAACTCGCGTGGACCGTCAGGCTATTAATACATATAGCCACTAGAGGGCGCTAATCTAAACATTGAGTTCTGTCTGCTCCTTATTAATTAATCTTTAAAAATGTAATTATATAGTCACGATCGTGTGAAATATATACGGATGAATGTGTGTATATGTATATATACATGTATGTGTGTGTATGTGTTTTCACTTCTGACGTGCAGTCCTGCGATTAAGTTTTTTTTTAAACTAAACATATTGTAATTGCTACTGACATCAAATCTTTGTCACTATAAACAATTATGTCGTATTGTGGTACGTTTTAAGTCGGCTTTCATGAGGGTTGAAGTATTTGGTTGATTAACTGAGTAACAACTGCTCCGAATTAGGTTTTTGATTTCATTCAGAAAATTATAAGACCAATAAATATTTTTTAACTGATTTAAAACAAGAAATGAAGTGCTTTTTTTCTGAACCATACCAGTTTACAACCAAGGGTAAATTCAATAGCAAAATTATGTATTTCTAACTTTTTTTACAGTATGCTGGATCCAATTCATCGGGACAACATCCTTCGAGAAGTGGAGGATCACAGGTATATTTTTAAGGCATTAGTTTTACCTTCCTACAATTTTAACCACTTTGTTTTCTTGGGTGTAGGAATGTCATTATTTTTTTACAGGTGCAATCACCAGGTGGGGGATCTTCTCGGCCATCGAGCGTATCAAGCGGAGGCAACGGTAGTAGCTGTTCGTCAGGCAAGGCGAAAGTGCCACAAAGCTTTGGTTATGTCAAACGCCAAAACGGCGTGCAGCAGCCTGCACCGCAATCTAACGGACCCCCACAGCACGGTGAATTTTTGTTTTTCATTTTGATAACCATCTAAAAATATGTAACGCTCAAATTGCAGTAGGACCACCCCTCCACTGGTTGGTCACACTGTAACTCATTATTATGTTAATATTGCTTTTGTAAGTGTTTTCAACTGTTTATCAGTTTTTCATTTTATTTTAGGGGGGAGGACAGCTCAAGTTTCTGCAGTGCCAAGAACAAAAGTTAAAGTATCGGGAGGAACACAAACGTGTACACAGGATCTTCAGATTCACAGTAAGTTTACGATTATATTTTAAATGTAGGGACCCAATAAATATATGTTTTATTTTATATTCTGTAGTTGGTAGCGATAGTATGATATACATATTGTCACAATTTCATTATCGATTTACTGAGTGATGGACGTTATCTAATAGCTACTAGGCTAAAAAGAAAACACAACATTACAATAAGACAGATAAAAAAAATAGCTAATTGGAGAAGTACCTACCTCAACTCTACAGGAGACCTTCATTCAGGATGGCAGAAACCAGAGGGGTTTTTAGACACCAGTACCTGCTTATTGTCATTTGGGTCATACAGTGTATTATTATTAATAAAACATAGACCGTTGGGTCTATGTGTCGGGTCGTTCGGTTCCCTTCAATATGGTTGATCTGCACGATGGCTGGCGTGCGCGTCATGCTCGTGAACGGGTGCCGTTGGTCGGGGTTGGTCACCTCCGGCCTGCTATTACTTAAATATGTATAGTAATAATTAGCGCGTCTATTAATATTTTAGAATAATATGTATGTTACATTGTCTTCACATTTCATTAACGCTTTTAAGCAATGTAACCAGAAATTTGTAAAAAACATTTTGAAAAAGAGTGTCCTTGGAGTTTATTTCCTGTTCTTCTCCATGATCTACGTATTGAAACAGGCAACTAGCTTTACGATTGACTTAGTCTGACTGACTCCTACTCCTTACAATTCAAAAATACCTATTTCATATTGGTTTAATAGAACTAAATTATTTTGATTTGATTTGATTTGATTTGATATGTTTTACTGTTTCTGTATGTACCCACACTAAAAAAATCGATTATACAGAAACAGATACTTTATACATGAAATGCACAATGCAACATAGGCAGGCAACCTTTGGATTGACAGGAGTGTAATGATTGATTTATGTGGGTGGTTTTTGTGTCAAAAGGTCAAAGAAGATGTTTATAGGGTTAATTGGTTGTGTTTTTATTGTTTTAGTTGTGTTAGGTTCTAATTGTGTTTCGGCCCATGTCGTGCCGTGTTCCGCAGGGGTCTGTCCTTGGACCACTCCTGTGGAACATGGGGTACGACTGGACCCGTCGAGGCGACTTCCCCCCCGGGCTTGGCGTAATCTGTTACGCCAATGACACGTTGGTCACAGCCCGGGGGGTGAACTTTCAGGAGGCGGCGCGCCTGGCCACCAGGGGAGTCTCTCTGGTGGTCGGGCGCATCGAGGAGCTGGGTTTGCGGGTGGCCCTGGATAAGACGGAGGTACTTTTATTTCATGGGCCCCGTCGTGGTCCACCCCCTGGCGCCTCTATAGAGGTCAACTCGGTCCTCGTACCGGTTCAGGCCCACATAAAATATCTGGGCCTGATCCTCGACGGTAGGTGGCGCTTTGCACTTCCTCAGCTTGCTCCAAAGCTGGTCGGCGCTGCGTCCGCCCTTGGGCGACTCTTACCCAATTTGGGCGGACCCGGCGTCGCTACGAGACGGCTGTACACGGGGGTTGTCCGGTCAATGGCACTGTACGGTGCACCGGTGTGGGCGGAGGCTCTGACCGCCCAGAACAGGGCGCGCCTCTGGCCTCAGAGGGTTATGGCGGTTAGAGCCATACGCGGCTACCGCACCGTGTCGACGGAGGCGGCGTGCGCGTTGGCCCGGGACTCCCCCGTAGGATTTGGAGGCGGAAGTGCTCGCCGAAGTATATCGGCGAACGGCTGAGTTCCGGGCGGGAAGCGGCAGTCGGCCCCCGCCCGAAGAGGTACGCAAGTAGCGTGAGGCTGCTCGCCGAGCCACCATGGCTCGTTGGTCGTGCCGGCTGGAGGCTCCACGTGCTGGCTTTGCCGCCGTGGAGGCGCTCCAGCCTTTCATCGTCGAGTGGGCAGGGCGGCAGCACGGGACCCTTTCCTTCCGACTGACGCAGGTTCTTTCCGGGCACGGCTGCTTCGGGAAGTACCTGCACTCGGTCGCTAGGAGGGAACTGAGTCCCGCCTGTCACCACTGCGACTGTAGTGAGGACTCGGCTCAGCACCCGCTGGCGGTTTGCTCCGCCTGGGCGACGCAGCGTCGGGCCCTCACTGCAGTCATCGGAGGAGATCTCTTGCTACCGGCCGTCATACGCTCCATGACCGGTAGCGACAATTTTATCGCGGTCGCGACCTTCTGTGAGGACGTCATCTCGCAGAAGGAGGCGGCGGAACGGGTCCGGGAGGACGATCTTCACTTGGATCCAATTCGCCGCCGGCGAACCGGGTGGCAGAGGCGCGCGTACCAGCGCCTCATGCCGCCCTGATTGTGGCCGCGGGTGGACAGGACGGGTTTTCCCCTTCACATGCTATAATGGCCCCCGCGAGGAGGCGACGTTCGCGTGTGCCTGGACGTCGCCTAATTGAGAGTTTTTTACCAGAAGGTGGTGCCCGCGCTTTTGCGGGCAGGCGCTAGGAGGGTTCCGGGTAGCTTAATAAAAGTTGTTCCCGGATCCCTCCTACTTAAGGCGCAGTACGGCACACCGTGTGGTTTTAGTCGGTTCGATTCCGACACACCGCCCCACCGAAAACCCCGGTGGAGTGACGGCCTGAGGGGGTTTCCAAACGCACAAAAAAAAAAAGTTCTAATTCTGTTGTAGAAAGAAGTAAGTAGTAAGTGGAACAAATATAAGGTAGGTACATGTTATACGTAGGTATAAAAATAAGGCCATTGCATTGTTTTGTTCTTATCTTGACATAAATACGTGTCAATGTTATTTAATGAGGTTAGTTAATGGAATTCAGAAAAACGGAGAAATCATAAAAATTTCTTTATCTGTTGACCGCACAGAAAATGGGATTGGCCCTAAGTCATATTCATTGGGTGGGACAGCTGCTGCACAATTGTCAGCTTCAGTTCGGGAAAGACTGCTTGGATCTCAATCACTACCAAAGCCCGGAACACATGAGTTTGCAGCACTGTTTCATCATCACAGGTAAATAAAACTAATCTCTAAATATTTATCTAATAAATGCTGTGCAATTTTTTGTTTAGCATGATTTGTTATGGTTTAGTGGCTAGCTTGTTTGCTGGTGGAGTGAACAACTAACAATAACTGCATTAAATTAATTCATAATATGTTCTAATATATTAGTACTAATGTAGTACAGATACATCCTTGGTTTATTAGTATAAGAAATATGCACATAAGAATTCTTTATAAAATGATGATTTCACTTATTCACTACCTGACTACATAACTTCTCGGATGGCACTATGTATTAAGTGGTCCCCTCGCCACTATGCCGCGCCGAGTGTTGTGGGTTCAAGTCCAGCTCGGAACAAAAATTTGTGTGATCAACAAGTAATTGTCCCGAGTCTGGGTGTTCTTTGTTGTCTGTTGTTTAAAAGTTTGTGAAGTTTGCGTGCGACACAGGAATATTCCTAATGCGGGAGTTGTCTTTATAAAAAAAAAAACATATACATAGAACATTACAGGGTTGTACTCGACATTTGTTTTTTTTTTATTTATTATTTTGGGAATTACAGCTGGTGTCAATTGCTTAGTATACCTACCTGCTGCTATGGATATTTATTTTGGAAAGCTAATCAGAATACTGACAATGTGAATTATACATTAGTTTAGACATCTAATCGTCTAGGCTAAAACTAAACTTGTAATTCTAAATCACAGTTTTGAATCTCTTCCATTACACTATTGTAAAACTGATATGGAACCCTCTATTCACACAAACATATAATTTGGTTTACATATGTAAAATATCTAGGTATGATATGAAGACAGGCAGTTAAACACAAAATACTAGTAAAACAATACCAACGAAATTAATTTAATAAATTTTCAGTCTAGAATAAACTTATTTTTGAATAGATTTTATTGTAGGCAAATATAAGATAAATATTTCTATATAAAGTACATAAGTCCTAATGTCAAGGTTGAGACAATTGCACTGTTGACATCAGCAATTAACAGTTTAACTAATATACTGGTGTGGTTAATAAGAGTTAGAGAGAGATAAACACAGTGTTTCTCTCTCTATATAGAGCATGACTATGATCTAGAATTTGTTAATACAGGGCTGGACTTGTATTTATAAAGAATATTTGTTGCTATGACTATTTTGTTGCTTAACTACATCGTAATTAGTCAGCAGAATAAAATAATTTCATATTTTATAAAACTCGGAAACTTTTGCAAAATATGAATGAATTGTGGCATTATTCTAATAGAATATGTATCATAAAAAAATGAGTAAAAAGCAATAAAAAAAAATTCTTTCACATAGAAAATTATTTTTGTTCTTGTCTGTTCTTTTTAGTTTTGTTATTTTATCAATTAAAATCCATATAATGTTTTAAAATATGAACCAAGCTCGAATTATGTTTATGGAATATAATAGAAAACTGTCATTTGACTCTGTTCAGAATCAATATATTTTTTTAAGATCATTTACCAAAAATATTTCTATAATTCGTCTCTGTGCTAAAAGCAATCAACAATTATTGGCTAAACACTGTGGAGAAGTGTTTTGTTATTTGCTATGGGCAGCCGATGGAATAATTAGTCTTTTTTAACAATTCACATTGAGCATTTTGCATGACTACAAAATTTGAAGATAATTTATGAAATATACCACTCCAATATCATGAATATCAAAACGTAAGCAAACAGTTGTTATCAGTGTTTGTAACTATTGAGCGTGAGAATTTTGAGAGATATAATCTTGTTAAGCAGGTATTCGATAGTTGTTATTTATAAACCAGTATAGAACTAGAGGTGGTAGGTAGATAAAGTAGACCAGGAAGACTCGTTGTTCTATACATCGTCTATGCTTATTCAGTGTATTGACTTGCAGGATTGCGCCTAGGGGTGGTATTAAAATCAGTGATGGTAGTCTTTCTGATACCCAAACATATTCTGAAGTGAAATCTGACTATGGTATACCCTACGCGCCTTGGCTGAGACACAGGTAAATATTTTTGATTAATAGTACTACTATTGTATGCGGTTGGGTGTTTTGTTGTCATGAAATGAGTGATGAATGGTAACCAGTAAAATTAGTATGTTCTTGTTAACTAATTGTACAAATGTTATTGTTTGTTTAATCATCGCTATATTCCTTCATCATACTTGTACCTACGCTCTTTTGTGTGTCATATTTTCAAGTTATTATATACTCAACACAATCGTTTTGGTTCAGAAAAGCAACTTACAGGTACATACATTTTTTCTTCGTATGCATTCTGTACAATTTTAATAAAATTAAATGTGACACACAAAAATTTCTACTCATGTTCACGTGCTTATTTCTATCCTATTAATGGCCAGTTGTAGTAAACAATATTTTTATTTGAAAATAATTAAATTTTTGTTTATATTGAGTGACGTTTTGCGATACAGCTGGCCATTTCGTCATCACTGTTCCCCTTTCAGCAATACATACTCGGCGAGCGGGCGCCTGTCCGAGGGCGAGTCGATGGAGTCGCTCACGTCGCTGCACTCGGCGCAGGCGCACAACCACACCTCCCCTAACTCACATCACCGCAGCTCACTTACACACAATAAGCTCATCATGCACCGGGACGCACAGGGCTCCAGGTTAAACAGGAGCAACAGCATTAGGTGGGTCCCCTTTATATTGGTGTCTACTTAGAGTTTGTTCGACTTTGATAGAGGTGCAAGGGGTCTCGTTCTTGTTAGATGGAAGTATAATATGTATTTCTAAAGTGATATGCACATTTCGTCTTTAAGTACACACATAATTATAAATGTGAAACTATTTGATGAGTTCACATCATTAACCACGATAGTGAATGTGGACCCCACCCAGTGATGTTGTACGTAAACAGGTTACATGTACGATATTTATTAGATATCATATTTTCAACAAGAAGTATCGTACAAGTAAGCATCCTTGTCATAATGTTCTTCACTGAACTGAACGAGGCTAATAGGATCAGTTTTAGTGTGTCACTTTTAAAAGCAAATGTTTAAGTAACCCATTTATTTTGTTTACTTATAACGTCATTGTTAGACTCACTCAACATCAACTCTTATATGTGTGTTTACGTGAAAGTATGTCTCAAAGTTATTATTATTTCATTACGAACGAAAACTTAAACCTAGGGTTACAATATATAAAGTAAGTACTTCATTATGTTAAGGTGAATACCGTGACCTATCACACTTCCACTTGTCATGCTTCAATACTATATACCTACCTTCAACATTCATTAATGCTTATCTATTCATTGTTACGTATTTGTATCTATTACTTCCGGTACGTCACTACGCAATATGATGTAAGTCTTATTACATTTTAGCTACCTCAGAGATAGGACGTTCCCAAGGTATGCCACAGTTGGAAGTTTGTTCATGTTTTAGCTTCAAGGTGGCACGCTTCACTTACTACTAGTATGCATGATTTTAAACATGGCACGGCTTATTGTCAAGACTACATACACATGGTACACGAGGGCAATTCCTATAAGCAAGACCCGTCCAATTTTTCGTGAAGACTTACGAGTACTACTACAATTGTTTACGTTTTCGTGAATAGTACGATAAGGTCCTCATAAAACGTCTCATACTATCTGAAGAATCATATTTGTCTTTTGATGCACGTTTCTTCATTAGACTTGCATATTAATATTAAACATATTGCTCTAATGTCTTATAATAAATAAATCAATAATGAAGGATGTAATGCTATAGTTAAGGCATCGATCTTACACCAGGCCCGGCTCCCTTATCAGTTATCATTGTAGTTGCTCCTACCCCAAAGGTTCGCTAATTGGCAGCACGCATGCGCTCGGAGTGACATGCGACATTTGTGCACTCTAAACGGATTAATGACACAATCACTGTATATAATTATCTTTAAAAAAAAGTATCACCGATTTCAATGTGCTTTTTAGTGGAAAGTAGATTTATTTTGTTTAAATATAATATGGGTAGGCCAACTAAACGCACTGCTCCAATGAGACAGCGATGTTTCATGTTTCGGAGCAAACGAAAACATCACCGATGTATACAATTTTTAGATATTTGTTGATTTTTCAGAAACCGCTCAACCGATTTAAATAAAACTTAAATGGGACCACCTGGGAAGTATACCCTTTGAAACAAAAAAATTATAATTTCCTAATTTGGTTCAGGCGTCTTCCAGTATTCGGTGAACATACATTAAAAAAAAAGATTCCGACGAATTGAGAACATCCTCCTTTTTTGAACTCGGTTAAAAGTGCTCTCGCGTGTAGTAATCGGCTCGTAAGGGCATGTCCCCACGCGATCTATATTGAACTCAATTGATTTGTGGCAAGAGTTGCTATTTATTTAAATGTCTATTGAAGTAAGTTATCTTCAGTACTATCAATTCATTAGAACGTGCACTTAAAAGTTCGTCAGATCGGAACCTTTAATTTAGATGAGTTTAGTAAAAATAGATCCATATTACACAATGTGCGACCTACAACATTAATACTATGGTGATTATAGAGCTGTTTGCACTTGCACTTAATGGTGATTTGATGGTTCAAGAAATATGATTTTGTCGCCAAACTCAGATTAGACTTGCTTTGAGGTATTATCCTCGTGTAAATGAGTCTAATTACTTTTCAGTCCATCAAATGGAGCAGGTTCCGCGGCTTTAGGTTGTTAAAATTGTATTATCTGATTGTACTGTTTTTCTTAAACATAATTATGTCCCTCTTACCTCCGTACTTAGAGAGTGAAAAGTCAGTCTTACCTTAATTACCGAGGTATATGGGAAATTAAGTAAGTACCCATACCTAAATAATTTATTTGTGAACCTAACAAAAGACGTTTATTACATTGCCCATAACCCAAAATTGCGGAGCCAACCCAATATTAATGTACCTACATTTCAGACTTCATTTTACAATTACCTACCACTATACATATAAAAAACCCGCTTATGAATGTTTTTTTTTTAAATAAGCTATCTTATTATAGCAAAGTCATTTATAAGCTAATCGGTTTTGTCACGACCTAGCACAGCCTTATGAGTCAATGTAACTGATAACCGAATTTGAGTATGAGTCACATTAACTTAGACGGACCATGTAGCGCCTTAGATAATTGTTACTTGTCATTGTACGTGCTACTTGTCCTGTCTTATAAGCCATGGGTATGATCATCCAATATTATGACTGTGGTTACAGCACGAGTTACCTAATCACATTTTGATACTAGCTTTTGTCGTAAAACCGCTAAATGTATTGCATACTGTGCTATCTACTGTTTCGACTAGGGCTTTCATAGCGCACCCGGTGCCTAAAGAAAGTTATGACTGATTCAGCAACGATGACGACAATGGATATCAACATAATATTGATAAATTGAGTTATTAGTATTAGTCAAGATAATAAGGGCTTTACCAATATCAAAGCCTTTTCTAGTTTTCACTATGTACCTACACCATGTACCTATATATAGATATACTAGCCGTCCTCGCAGTTTCACCTGCGTTTATGGTCACTGCTACGCTCCTATTGGTCGTAGCAAGATTATATATATAGCCTTTTTAAGAATTTTCTAAATCGGACCAGTAGTTCCTGAGATTAGCGCGTTCAAACAAACAAACAAACTCTTCAGCTGTATATATTAGAACAGATAGTTAATTAAAGACACCTTAATTTCTGCAACCCCATCATAATAGGATGAACATGGTAAAAAAATTAATAAATACACGGATACTCGACTAAACAATTAAAAAGTACCTACCAATAAATATTCAGTCAACTGAACCGAACACCGGAAATAGCGGAAAAAAAAAAAAAAAATATTGAAGACTATCTTGGGCAAATATTACATGTATCTGTAAATTACGATAATCTTGTTTACTGAATCAATCTAAGCTTAAAATAAGTCTACAGTACCTACTAAGCAATGTACACGCAATTGTGCTTATCCGTAGATCGTGTCACATATTTTCTAACATAAAAAAAACTAAAAGTAACTTGCGCTTGCAGGTCAACCAAGTCGGAGAAGTTGTATCCATCAATGTTGCAGCGGTCTTCAGAGAGTGACTACGAGCCTTACTACTGTTTACCCGTGCAGTATGGATCCCCTGGACAAGGTAGGTGTTTATATAATGTACATATTGTCATAAATTAATAAAAAATACTGTATAATGTATGATACTGCAATGTGTCAGTGTACCAGGAAAGGAAAATAAATTCCCGTTTAGAACATGCTAAAATTATAGTATCAGTTGAGGAAAAATGCAGTTTTTATTTAAGTCTGTGTCTGTTGAGTATTGGAATATAATTTCAAAACATTGCTGTCATGGTATGGTCATAACAGAATTCACATTTTAAAACGTGCCAAACGAGAAGAAGGAAAACTCGGCATTGTCGATTCTAATATCTTATTTCAAGTCGTTCCCTCATTTTAATAACTAAAATTAGAAAAATACCTTACGTAACATAATTTATTAAGAATATACGATTGAGTCTTGACATCCGACTGACTGAGGGGCCGTTTCTTGTAAGTAAGGCGTTAGGATTTAGGAACTGAACCTAATTTATGAAGTGCCGAAACTTTTAACGAAGATTTTAAAATAAAAAATTATTGATACCGACTTCAGCATGTTACTAGCTATAGCTTACATTTATTAGATTTTTTAATATTAATAATAAATACAAGCGTTTTGAGCTGATTACTTCTTCCTACTTATAGCTAAGAATAAAATAACAGGCGTTAATTGTGTCGATGTGATAACATTCTCACCCGTGCTATCATAAAATACGTTAGCGATTAGACTAAGGAATGTCTTACATATTCACTTACGCACGTGGTTATTAATTCACAGCGATGCCAATGCGTCTTTGTCGGCGAAATAGTTTACATGCTTGTATAATTTATGGCCTCTCCTCGACCGTGTGCGAGATACTTTTAATCAAGTCTGATGTGTTACATTACCTATATGTAACCTATCAACATGATAGATAATAAGCCAACTCACAAAACAAATATAGCATTTATTATTCAATTATTGTGGCTAAGGCTGGGTATTTCATGTGGTTGAAATAACAGGATCTCATTTCGCACAATGTAGATCGGGTGAATGGATCTTCATGTCGTTTTAGAATCGCTACATTAATTTCTCATAATATCCGTGTATCATTTCTCATAATCATGTGAACTCTTTCCCATCTTTATTTATACTTATTCGTTAACATGACTTTAAAATAATCTTCTGGCCTGTTGGTCTAGTGGTTAGTGACCCTGACTGCTAAGCCAGAGGTCGTGGGTTCGATTCCTACCCAGGACAAATAATTGTGTGATGAGCACGATAATTTGTTCTGTGTCTGGGTGTAATTTACATATAATATGTATGTATTTAGGAATATATAAGTATGTTTATCAGCAGTCTGGTTACCATAGTACAGGCTCTGCCTAGTTTGGAATCAAACGGCCGTGTGTAAGATGTGTGGAGTTATTATTTATATTATATTATATTCTATCGTAATAACCATGTATATATTAAAACATCGCGCAAAACATTGCAAACGTAATAATACTTAAAATTATATTCCTTAGGTCTAAGCTATGGCGTATCTGAGCCACCATCACCGTCTCCTCGGTCAGCACTAAGCCCAACACACCAGCCTGGCAACGTCATGCACACGCCGAGACATTCACACCACTACCCGAAGAAAAATGATGACGGTGAGTCAAAATCAAATCATTAAATGGAAACAGTTTCTGTTTAACAATATTATATTGTGTATTGATAGAAGTAGAAATCAAAACATTTTAGCATTGTACAACACACACAAATAATAAGTCACGATATTTTTAATAGTCGCGTTTATAGATAATTAAAATGTATATCGTATGAAAACGCTTTTAATATTTCGCCGATGCCGTGCACGGTATTTACTATCGCACTACAGAGTTGTACATACGTACAATAGCTCTAAGGTAAGACGTATTGTGACGTGCTTTGACATGAAAAATTATAGAGATGATGAGTCATCATCACAGAAGACTAGTAAAACGCTGTTTTAGCATATTACAATGGTAAATATTGAATTGTATTCATACTATCAATGACAGTAACATAAATGTATGTTAAAGAATGGGGTTCAAAGCGATTCTTTACAATCTTATTGCCGTAACTAGCAATGACTCAGCTGCAGTTTTGTCAGTCAGGGGTTTTACGTTTTTAGTGGAGGGCCGGGGGTTTTCACCTCTGACTTTTGTTATAGTTAATGAATTTATATGGTCTATGGCGGGAGTCTTTAATTATTTTGATTATAATTTAAACAAAAAAATTATAAAAATTATATTTAAGCTTATAATTTTATTGTAAATATTATATTTTTTTTATGTAGGTAATAGTAGGTATACGTTGATTTTCTCCTATATAGACTTAGAAGTACATCTTTCAATGAAACCTGAGTGTAGGGAGGGAGCTTGAACGCTATGCCGCTGCAACGTACAACCAAACGGGTTTTTTTACGTAGATTAATTATATTAATGACACGACACAAAAAAATTAAATTGAAAATTGTGTAATTTTACGAAAAATATAAGTATACTAGCAGCGACCGTGACTTCTTTCTTATAAATGTCAAAAAACAATATGTTCGCTTATAAAATATGTTCCATCTTCTCCTAAAACCCCGTCTCCCATTTCTATATCCTCTAACTTATTGCTTATACACAAAAGAGCGACATACCTTAAATTAGGCGTAGGGAAAGCAGCCAATACTATAAGGTTCACTGCCGCAACAGATAATGGTCCAAATTCTGCTATTCACACGCTAAATTAAAATTCACAAAATTTTCTTCATATAAGATGTAAACCTTGTTTGTACACTTCGAAACAAGGTCTTATTTCAAATTGAAACAAGTAGGTAACATATGTCGGTATCCAAATAAGCAATTTATTTGTCGGCTAAAGTATGATACGCATAAATAAATTTTAATACCACGTAGCGAGTGCCGCAATCCGTTGAATGCTATCTCTTTTGCTCTGTGTTTTTAGTAAGCGTCTTCGTAGGTGTCGATTAAAATAACGTCATCTTAGTTGGTTTTGAACAAGTTTTTATACGTCATTTGAATGTTTGGGGACTATCCCTGCGTGGCAATTATACGGCATTTGAATAAATGGGGACTCTTGCTGCGTGGAAATAAAGTTGAGTATACGTTGACAGGTTTTAGTGAAATTTAGTGGCGCTGAGAAATAGATGCCAGTAACAAATAGACGTTATTACGAAGAACACAAGGTTGATTTCATATGAAGAAATTAAGTCAGGTTTTAGTTTAGTCGAGTGTACAATAGAATCGGCGGTAGGTAGTGTAAGTGACAAAAAATGTTCAAAACTTTTTTTTTCATCGAATCAATACAGGATGAATAAAGTGGCGGCAGGTGACAGAAACAATTTGTAATCCCAAGTTTTCTATTAAATTAAAGGGACAAGTCTATAAGACGGTCATCAGGCCTGTATGGTATGGATCTGAAAGTGGGCCAACAAAGAGAATGGATGTAAGACGTCTGCACGTAGCTAAAATGTGAATGTTGAGATATATTAAAGGGAGCCTGAAAGTAACACCAGTGGCTGAAAAGTTGAGGAGCAATAGGTTATCGTGGTATGAATATGTGATGCGGAGGGATGAATAAAATGTAGTGAAAAAAGTATCGTGTATGAAAGTTGAAGGGTACGAGAGAAGAGGACGACCAAAGAAAAGATAGATGGCCCGAGTGAAAGAAGATATGGCTAGAAAGGGAGTAAGCAGTGAAATGACGAACGATAGAATACAATGGAAGAATAAAATATATCGCACCGACCTCAATTAAAATTGGGATAAGATGATGATGATGAGTGATGAAAAATTTTATGAACTGTAAAAGTAACTTTGTATATCTATTATATAGGGTGATTCAAAGTCACGCAGTAGAATCTTTGATAAAAAGTTATGAGAAACCCGTTTTTTGTTTTGATATCCCTTAGTACAAAAATTATTGAGTAATTTGCATCACAAAATAGTCTCAAAAACTTACCGCTCTATCGGAGCTTCCTACTTTGCTGCATTTAATATTTTTACGTTTGACTAAGTGACCACGCAGCTGGACAATTTTTTGTGATATTTTTTTTTTAAATTTGACCAACTTATTTTTACGTTTGACTAAGTGACCATGCTGGATTTTTTTTTGTAAAAATTTTATTTTGCTATTTTTTGCAAAAACGGTGTCCTTGAGTAATACCTAGTGCCTAAAAAAAATTAGTAGTAATGAAAATTTAAATCGGTATAGACTTACAAAGTTATTTATGCAGTTTGAACATCCAGAAAACGTTACTGATGTAGCGGTATGTTTCAGTTTTCTTTGCTTCATAGGCTAACCCTAATTGTGTTAAAAAACAATCTGCTAGAAGTAACTTAGAGTTTTGATGATCGGTGTCAAAATTGAGAAACTTTAACTTGTAATCGTTCTTGAACTAACCTGTAGTTCAAGAACGATTGTAATTCAAATCGAATTTAATAATTTTGTTTTGGTTGGGAATATACCTAGGTACTATTATTATACTATTATACTAATTAAGAGAGCATAATATTATGCTCTCTTTGTCTCTAAAAATTCAGGTTTCTAGTGAAGTTACAAGGGGGCCAAAAATGCCAGTCCAGATAAGCCAAACATTTTATTTTGATTTTTAAAGTTCATTCACTGTAACTAAATTCGAGCGTTTTATGTTTTTAACGCCCCAGGCAATCCACTATTTATTTTTTTTTGGATAATTGAAACCTTACGCAGATAAACTAAAATATTTATACATGTATTAATTTTCTAGCGGCAGTTAGTGTTTACCTACAGAGATTCTTTGTGTCTTTGTTTGTAAATATACCTATGCATATATTGAATTAGTGTATTTTTTTAAATAATTAGTCCAAAAAAATCTTTCTCTAAAGTAAATATCGTAAGTGTCGTTTACTCAATACTTTAATTAGGGTGTTCCATTACTTTCGTACTGCCAGGTCATTGCTATCATTTATTTGAAGCAGATGTCCGCTATACAACCGTAGTGGCTATAATGTCGCAACCGCAAACATGTGGCTTGCATCATACATAGAATACTAACATAAATTTACACTAACGATTTGGGAGTATTTCCACGCTGATAAAATTACGGTGTGAAGGATAGTGTCACAGTGATTATAACTGCCTAATTGATTACAGTCATTTATCAATAGTTCGCTTCAACGATATTATTTTCTTCTACAGTATTATTTTCACAAAACGAACATGGAATAATTGACGTGGATGCAAATCCAACTTTACTGATTAAATGATCTGTCTGTATGCTTCATGTTGTGTCGATTAACGTTGTGTAGTCCAAGCAAAAACGATTCTAGAAAAAAAAACTCATATAAATTACTGATTAAAACAGCCCGATTGACAGCCCCCTCTTACTTGAGAGGGACCAAATGACAGTGGGCAAAATTTGGGTGTTTTATACATTTATGCCTACCCCTTCGTTGATATGTATGTATGTAGGTATTAATATTGAACCGATTCAGGTTTATAGTGCAATGGAATATGGTCCTATCTTTCTTTCTAAGGTTCAGTATATTGCAATAAGAAATAAATTCGTAGAGTTGCATAAACTTCTAAACTCGCCAGTTTAGCTTACCTACAATATAAAGTTACATTTTTATAATACCAAGTCATGCGGCTCGCCTGATAGAAAGCGGTCAGCGTAGCCTAACTATACTAATTAAATTCACGTCTTGAGCCCTCTGGGGTACGCAGAAACATCCCTCAATAATCCAGTACCTCCCTCCATAACATACCCTCAATAATATACGCCGACGTTGGTCCCTTCTTACCTGACAAGTGAATGTCAAATAAAAATCTGCAGCGCTGTTGTGTACAGCGATTAAAAAAATACTCTCAAATGTTATGTAAATACAATAAACACAATAATTACTATCAATCAAACTACTTAATAATTATTATTAAAAACATTTTTTTCTACTAACGAAGACGTTTAGCAATTTGGAAAAGGTTGATTGCATTCAATTTAAAAACGATATACATACTAGTATGCGGTAAAGAAAGTAAGGCACAAAACGTAAGGCCTTACTCAACGTTTTGTGTACGATAGTTTAAAAGAAATATTTACTTAATGCAAGTTGTCTAGCATTACAATGCTTTCTTTGCCCACGATTTTGTCCAAGTGATCTAACCTGAAATAAAGTAAACATTCATATTTCCTTTTTCGTACACAGTTCACGGGTCAACTGCATCGTTGGTGTCGACCGCTTCGTCCCTCGCAGCCGGCGCTGGCTCTGAAGAGAGGCAGGCGCATGAGGTACACGATATTGGTGTATGTGTTCCATCCAGTCCTGAATTTATATAGTGCTTTAATATAAAATCCAAGAAGACAAATTGTCATAAACAATTTTTTTAAATATTGTTATACAATCAGCTGTACTAAGTCTCAAAATAAAATTGAATTGAATTATAGCGTAGATTTTTTTCTACAGGTGCGAAAATTGAGGAGAGAGCTGGCGGATGCTAAGGATAAAGTCCATACATTAACTACGCAACTGACAACTAATGTAAGTACATTTTGTATTAAGTATACCTGACATCACGAAGGTTTTAAACACGCACGTCAAATAACCCCTTAATTGGCTATTAGATGTACGTGATTAACTTAACGCTAGTTTAATTAGAGAAAACATTTAAAACGTACCAGCTTAACATTCCTATGACATTTTATCATAATAGAGTAATGCAACGTTTATGGTGTGGTGACTAAAGTTAGCGTTATCAAATTAGGTGCTTTTTTATCTGCATGAGGTGACATCGTTATCATAGTTGAATTATTTCGTGGTTCATTTTATATAATGTTTGAAAATCTTGCCCTAATTCTTGGGATAGTAAAACATAAGAGACGTAAAATTTTGTCATTTTCTTGTTAATGTAACTGTTAGTCATACCAAAAAACTGACAGATTAATTAAATTAAATACTGGAAAATTAGAACTATTGTTGTATTCATTTAAAGTTAGGTAACACTATTTAAATGTCTATAAGGAAAGCCTTAGTATCGAGCCAAACGTTGGAATAAAATATATTAATGGAACCTTTTGTGTGAATATGATTGAAATTCGCTTGTTACATCATATCACGCGTATCCTTACGATCGTTGACAGATTTGGAAATCACTTATTATTAGAACTATTTATGTTGCATTCTTCTGATTGTTTCAACTAAAATAGTTGAAAGATGTAAAATTTCTATAAACAAAGTACCTACTTATCAGATACGCTGCTGTTGAACATATTTATATAGACGCGTCACTAGAAACGTTCATTAGTGGTTTTTCGTTCGTTCTCATGGTTAGTTTTTTTTATATTATCATGTGTCAACCTCTTAATAACATTTCTTTTACTTGGGCGTACTTACTCATTTCTAACAAAAACAGAATAAATCAAATGAGATAACTTGATAAACTTTACATCTTAAGTTAAACATATAAAATGTTTTATAACTAATCGCCTGACCCTACGAATTGACAACCATTAATGATATCACATGATTTTCTTTTAATATTTAAGGTTTGAACAGAAGACAAGCGAAGAGATTGTCCGTGTCGCGTACTTTAAGTAGTAAGCAGGCGACCTGCCACTGAGAATTGTTTGGGAGATAATTCAACCTGCCTATCATATTATCATCGATACTATCACGTTAGTAGGTAACCAAGTACCCATTGGTCCAGCGTAATTTAATGTCAATGTGGTATCATTCCGCAATTGAAGACCGAAGACTAGGCGGTCACCACGGAAATACCACATCCTTTTTAGTTGGCTTCGTCTTAAGACGAGAATTCGGAATGTCTCTGGTTTTCCTATCATTTAGAAGTTATCCCGATACCATGCGTTTTTATCCAAACATAAAGAAGCCACTCAACAGTGTAACTTGAGCGCTATTATTTTTGTCACCTCAAAAACAAGCTATTGTGTCTGTCATGCGTTCGCTACCAACGCCTACTCTATTGAAATGTGATAACTATTAGGTACATTCGTAAACAAAATATCAACTACCACCTTGTAAAGTTATCTGAGTGATGATATGCTCAGTGATGCTTAGCTGGCATCGTTGTTTTGTACACTCACACTGTAATTTATAGCTATCCAATTTTGTGGTCGTCATGTTTCTTAAGTAGGATTGTGGTAAACTGTAGATCCCCCAACTTCACGTTTAATACTTTCACTCTGCGCGGTTATATTCACAGATATTTATTAAATAATGAGAGTCGTTTATTTCACTGGGTAACAACCAGTCTTGAAAAGAATCTTCCTTACATAATATATGTAATTGTATATTTCCTTATACATATTTGAATGGATTTTAGGGCAATTTGTGGTTATGATATTTATTGTTTAAAAAGTAATTAGGGTATTTAAAGTACTTACTCAAAAAAGTGGCATCCTTCAAGACCAGGTTCTTATTAATCAGTACCATTAATAGTTGTGTAGGTACTTCAAGTGTCATAAATAACTTTGAAAAAAGTGTCATTGACTTCAGTGCGCCTAAATCGTGATTAATAATCAACGTAATTTACTATCCTTAGAGATGGAATATTTTCTTCATATTTAACGGTTCTCAAATGTCGAAGATATCTCGTAACATACACAAAAAAAAACAATATTCAATCGAATTGAGAACCTCCTCCTTTTTTGATGACGGTTAAAAAAGGAGAGAGCAATCTTTAAAGTATTTGTTTATAAAAGAAGAAATATATTTTTCAACTGTCAGAAAGATAAACATCAGTACCGCTAATCGATAATTGCCTGTCGAAGTGTCGAATCCCTTAAATCTAATTCGTTAAGTTAAGATTGAATGTCACATGTCAGGGGTCAGTAAATATATCAGAAGTCCGAGCAGCCGTGAGACCCCGCCCGGTTTGTTCGTTTCCATCCATATCGGGCGTTAAGAATGTGTGCCAAACGCCAACTGCCACCGCCGCTATCTAGGAACTTACGACATTTAAGTCAAAGGCGACTTAGTCACTTGCATTGTAACTCTATACACTAAACTTTAACAATGATAAGAATGCAATTGCCTACAAATTTACGCATAGGCTGGCACATTTTGATTTTTGTTGCCATTGTTTCTATTCTACCCACATATTACCTACATATATAATTGGGCTATGTAAATAAAATATTTAGACTCATTATCAAGGATTACGATGGAGTCTGAAAGTACTTCGGCAAAAAGATATATGTACCTATATAAGTGAGGAGAATTGTTTGTACCTACGCATTTTTAAGCAAACTCGCACAGACGAGCACGTGAAATTTGTAATACTTTAAGTTTAAATGTAGAAGAAGTGCAGAATGCTAAAATGTTAAAACAATATTTACTGTAAAGTAAAAAAATATATAAAAACGGCTACGTATAGCTGTAGGGGTCCAGTACTTATATATTTTGACCTGTTCAAGTTATACTGGTCAATTAAACATAACAAGACATTCAAAATGATCGAAATACGACCACCAGGCCATCCAGTTCTAATTAAACATAGTCTATGTTCTTATATGTAGTAGTTTTATTTGTAAACCTCTTGTAATAAAACACCTATCAATCCGAGCTAAATTATTATATAGTTTGGCAGCGTTGAAATTCGTAAAAAAAAATCAAATCAAAAATCGATAGTAGTGATACCGGAAAGTGATCTTACCGAATAATTGACGCTAGTCGGTTTGGCTGTAATCAGACCATTTTGACCCGAAAAAATCGAGTTTACCAGAAACATACTTTTAGAAAGCAATTAAAAGAAACAGGTTCACTGAAATAGCACTACACTATACGTTTTCTCTACGACTGTACGACAGTTTGGTTTCTCGAAGATTGAGGTGTATGACAGTCACAGACCGGGTTTAGTTAGACCAGGTAGTTTAATAAATCTTGAGCCTATCATATTATATCGCCATTGCACAATACCACACTCCGGGATGTCAACTGAATATTCCTCGTCCTAAAGCCCAGAAAATCCCTTTACCGCATCTTATGACAATCCATTGATTACCTACCGTATCTGGCGTATTTGGTTTTTCTGAGCTTTAAAAAGTTTATCAGAAAGAAATGCGGTGTAAATATGTGTTTTCATGTAATAATAGAGGTATATTCACGGCACTTCGTTCTTGCATTGCAGACGAATCAAATGCAGCACAGTTACATCTGAATTGTATAGATAATATCTAACCGATAGAGTGAAATATACAACATGATAATAATATGGCTAATAGCAGGTGACCGTATCAAATGTTAAATCCATAGTTACTTGTAATATCGCAAATTATTGGTAGACCTCAATTCAGAAAATAATGAATATTTAAAAAATATTATTATTATATTTATTATTGATATATAAATAAACATACAATATGTTGGTTCTAAAAAAACACTCACCGTGTTTAGTATGACTGTGTACCACTATCCATCTCTGTCATTGCCACGCGCAGTCGCGCATGGTAATGCAGGCATGATTATGGAAATCTTCACCGTGATTATGAGCTGTCTAAAAATATTTATATTTTTTTACAGAAATATATTAAATTTGGTTTTTCATTGATAATATAATAAAATACTTTGCTATAAACAAAACAAAAATTACAAAATATAAGTAGCAGATACTTTTTTTTAGCAGATATTTCTGCAAAGAATATTTATAAATATTATACCACTTTCAATCTCTATCACCTTATTTTTTTAGGTTTAAACTAAATGTCGGCGAATGAATGAAACTTCTTTCGTTAAACTTCGATGGGGCAACGGCTAAATTCCTCATTAATATGTTTACAGCTGTTTAGTTTATTCGTCGCGACAAAGAAAAAGCGGAGTTTTCAATGGACGTATTGTAGTAGTTTTTTGTTACTAATTATTTCTCGATAAAGCACTGCCGACATACATAATTCAAAACGAAGACGCTCATCGTTCTTGTCTCTCCATTGTGTAGTTTCTATATTACGGAGACACACTGCACGTCTCAATGCCACCTGATTGACTTTGAACCATACAAATAAAGAAACATTTTGGAGACACTACAGTGTTGTATGTCATTGAGAACGCTATTTCCTTAGGTTGCGTTTTCCTTCCGACATACTTCCAATCGAACAGAGAGCTAAAAGAGCTAAGATTTAAAGTGTAACAGTTACATTTCATTGCAGCATAGTGAATCGAAACGATGTTGAACAAAGTGTAACAAACTCGAGTCAAATTGTAGTATCCATCGCCTATTTTTTACCAATTACATGCCAACACAAAACATACGAATAACAATCGCGCTCTGCTTCTGTGGAAACTCGGCATATGCCTAAGAGTAGGCAATTTTTTTTATGATATTCTAACTTCGATTTTAGAGTTGTATTGATATTATCACTACATAATTATTATAAAACAAAGTCTCCCGCCACGTCTGTCTGTCTGTTCGCGATAAACTGAAAAAACTACTGAATGGATTTCCATGCGGTTTTGACTCATAGAGTGATTAATGAGGAAGATTTAAGTGTATAATTTGTTAAGATTTTGCGTAAATTGATTGAAATATATTGATGATTGTTGAAGATGTCTCTGCTACCCTTGCGAAGCCGGGGCGGGTTGCTAGTTAGCATTAAATAACAAAGACAAGTGGTTATAGGCCAGTGCCTACCTTCTATAAAAAGGCAAAACATCATAAAAATGCGTAATGGCATGAAAACTATAAAATAGGAAAAATAAATTAAAGTCGATCGCAGTTACGAGTCTTAGGGGTGGAATATAGTTTTTCATGCGTTTTTCAGTATTTCATGATTCCCAGCGAAGCTAGACCTCCTATCGAAAAAAGTAACAAATAAATATTATAGATAATAGAAAACTATAACTTTTGGATCAATAATTTTTTCACATTACCATAAATTTTCCAAAAAAAATCGTAAAACTAGTTCCTACGTTTTTCATTTTAATCTCCCACAGAAAACATTCTTTTTCCCACGAAAATGGTTTTTAGGTCTTACCTTTTTAGTTTTTACTTACCTTTCAAAGACGCTGTAACTTTTTTAAATCAAACTATTTACTTTTACAATTTATTTTGATACTAGCTGTTGCCCGCAACTTGGTTTGCGAGGAAATTTTGTTGAAATCTATCCCACGGCAACTATACATTGTTCAACTGTACATTGAGATAAAATTAGCCTAAATGTTGTCCCTACCTCTTGTTAATATTGAATGCAAAATTTGAATTAAATCTATTCAGTAGCTTTTGCGTTTTGCCCGGAAATACATATAGACAAAAATTCTATAAACTACTTTTTTGGCTTCGATGTTGTTTGTAGAACACACAACAAGTATTATTTTTTTAAATATTCAATGTACAGTTTTTACTTTGTTACGATTTTATAATATATGTACTTACCTATATAGATTAAAGCAAAATAGAGACCTCATTTTTAACATGTCCTGGAAACAGCTTAAAAAAAACAGTGATTTTTTTTCGTTGAAACGCCTACTTGTAGATGGTATAAAAAAAATAAACATTACCATGGAAAATTTTGCTAGGAAATGCGAAAAACTGAGAAAACTTAATTTAAAAGTTATATTTCACTCATTGCCAAAAAAAAATTATTATTTATTAAAATTTGCAGTTAAAATCCTTGACAAATTATATATATAATGATTATATTATAATAATAATGTAAGTAATTCGAAATCGTTGAAGTATGGGACTTACAAAAAAAAAGCGAAAATAAGTAATTTTCCAAGTACTCATTTAATATTAGTTTCTAAATGTGAATGGATCGATCATTCTCGCTCTGTTTTTACATATCATTCACAACGCTATTAGCTAACCATTAAAAGCTTAAATTATCGCATAAACGATACTTGTAAATTAAAATTTTTATTAATTAAATTAATCATTATTGTGACTGCGCGGGAAATAGAGCAATTATCTTATCCACATTATGTCTTATTTGAAATGTCAATACCTGGTAGGAACTCGTGTTCTTTGTCGTGTCCCTGAACAAGTATTGTCACTCGTCCACCTTCACTTAAACGAGCTAATAATTTTCTTAAGACGTTTCCTCTACTTAATGCGACTCAAAAGCCTTGGCGGCCGTTGTCATATTTAGTGATTAGATGATTTGAATAATTGAAGAGTTGAATAATATTTGGAGTAATGTTGAATGCAATCACTATTGCTACGACGCCACTTTTAACTTTCATTTACTACAGCTGAAGTTTGAGTCGATAAATCAAAATTTCAACTACTTTTCTACTAATTGATATTCTGATTTAATCTTGTGAATTTTGGGGGTTTAATAAACAGAATTTAATTTATCGTTTTTTTAATACACAACATATTGATTATAAAGGGTGACCCAATAAGAGTGCACGATTTAATTTAAAAATAAAATGATGATATTTTTATTGCATTGTAAAGGAGACATGTTTCGCTTAATTATGTATGGAATGAAATATCCGGCTTATGGCCCCCTCGGCTCTGAACACAGGCTCTTGCTCTTTTCATGAAAATTTAGATGAAATTTTGACAAATAGCACGATTTTGGCGGCCAATTGGCATCGGAATTTCAGGAGATTATTCGGTCTGAAAATTGTTGCTTCGATAAATCGATTGTTCCGTGCATGGTGTGGTAGGTGGCGCCATCCTGCTGAAACCACATGTCGTTCAGAGCCATACCAACCAGTTGAGGCCACAAGAACTCCGTTAGCATGTTCCTGTATCGAATGCCATTCACAGTCACTGCATTTTTGTAATGGGTTTTGACAATGATAACGCGGTGTTCAGTTGTGTAGCGCTCATTTTTTAATAATCGGAACAGTCGTTGATGCCAGCTGTCGAATATCAGAGCTGCAACCTCCAAAGAAAAAAAATGGCTTGAAATTTAAATCGTGCACTCTTATTGAGACATCCGTTACTTTGCTAGCTATGAGCTATTATAGCTTGTATTTTGATGGAACTTACTTGCATGTAATTTTTTTTTTTTATGAACCTCAAATTATGTTCATAAACAAAGATTATACTGAAATACAGCCTATTTCTTAAATTTGCTCTCATTCCGCATACCTTAGTTTTAAACAACACAAGAGGTTTATACTGTGCTTTTATATAAATGTTTCTATTCTGGAACGACCGTCCTCCACAAACCCCCTTTCAGTCATGGCTTCTTCTTTTGCTGACCCTTTACCCACATTTTTATGTGATTGATCGTCTGACGATGAAGGATGCGTAGATGTTCGAAAAGGAAGAAAAAATATATTAACGACTAACACTTCTATAATAATGAAGTAACTTAATCTTAAGGGTACTACTTACTGTGTTGGGTAGACAATTTTCATCTACTTTCTTAAATAACTTTAAAACTATTGGTCTTAAAATTTAAAAAAAGAATATCTAAGAAGCTCACAACAAGCCCTTTTATTTGATATGTCATACAGTACAGTTTGCATTATTTTATTTTCTAATTAACACACACATGCATGTTGCACATGTGAGTTTGGGTCATAAGAATTGATATGTGTACCAAATTTCAATTTAATTGGTCCAGTAGATACGGAGCAACTTGACGTAAGATTTCTAGAAAAATTAATAAGTCGGCACAAGATGTACTGGTTAAGGAGTTCGAAGACAGGGTCATTCCACATATTGTAACCAACGAAAATGAAATGAAAATTTTACTAATGACATTGAATAAATTAGATCCAACTATAATTAGCAATTTAGTGAAGTGGAACTGATGCTGAAGACGACAGATGGCCATCGAAACTACTTAATAATAATAATAATATTTCACGGGTTGCGATTCGATGACTTTAATATTGGTTGGTAAGCAACTTATGGTCGTCACAGTGCATGTTCTGAATTACCAGGAGAGCTCCTAAACAATTAACGTCCCTGCATCGGGAAAAGTAATATTTTGTAAAAGGTGATGACTGCTTATCACCTTCTACATTACGAACCAACCACTCAATAGCGAGAAATATATATTTTTTAATTAAATTTTAAAAGACATACTTAAAATAAACTGGAAAATGAATTAACATTTATTATGATTTCGGACGCATTGCAGTCGGTGATGTATTTTTAAAGGTAATTATTTACGTATCTATTGAACATCACAAGTGTTAATCAACTTTTAAATGTTCAATACTTAGTTGATAATAACTAATTTTTCTTTCATAATTAATAATATTTAATTTCATTTCTTGTATCATAGCGGTTTTTATGCTTAGATAGTAGTACTCTATTGTGTCTTGTTTACTCTTTTTCGTTTAATCATCTTTGTATAGTACACACGGCGTGTGCTCACAGACGTTATCAAGTGTAACTCGAGCCCGTGCCCAATAAATCCTCAGGAGTGCCTGCCGCACTTGCGCAACAAGTGTCTCGCGTACTGTAAGATAATGGATGCGACCCGCTTCTTTAGTTCTGGGTTCTCTTTATTATTGTTATCTCTACTAAATGTAGATAAATAATTTATCACGCCAGCCTTAATCAGCGACCTTATATCAATATACTATATGTACATACAAGATTTTAGTTCGCTAATAACTTGGCTGGAATAAACCCACATAATAATCACTTCGATGGATTGAATCAACTGTATACTTACTGTAGCCGTGGTTGTTACTCCTCACCCTAAATACAGTTCCCCATCCCCATCCTGTCTGCAATCAATAGACCGTGTGTTACTGGTTTGATCAGTGATCCGGGTTTCTTGGGTTCCGTGACTCAGTTTAATTCAATGCACTCGGTCACCAACACGGTACCATCAGTCAACTCAAACCAGTGTGGACTGAGCCTCGTCGGAGGGCGGACGCACGCGGGTCGACTAACCGGCACAGTGCACGTTGAATTTACTACGGGCTCTATAAACAAACTCTTGCTTTACGTTGTGAACACTACTGTGATATGTGTGAAAAGTGTTTAAAGTTAGTTTTAGTGTGTTCTATTCGAGTTTTGGTACTTACTTTTACTGGAGTGTTGTGCTTTAAGTCATCTTTTGAACTCCATATGAGCGAAACACGTTTGATTATCATTTGTTGCTTTGTTACTAAGACATCCGGGTGTAACTTCTCTGTCGGTTCCCCATATTTAATAGTTCAACAGATGAGTTAGTTATGTTGTGATAGTCATTACTTATAGGCAATGACTTTCAATAATAGAAATCATTGACGGCTGATTTGGTATTCGTACTTTTATGGCATAATAATGAAATTCTGTCATGGTTATTAATTAAGGAGCCATTACACTAGCATATTCTATAACTGATTGAACAAATATTGAGTTCATAATACACTTACGTTTCTACGATTAAAATGCTTCTTCAAAGAGCAGGTAACTACGTCCCTTTTTTACACAGGCGTTTGTAAGAAAGGCCCCTATTGAAAGATCCTGCTTGGCGCGAACAATATCCCTTTGATGATTTTGTTTACGTCTATTTGGTACTAACTCGTCCTTGGGCAGTCACAAAGTAAGAACAGTCATTACTGAACTCGTTGCGTACTTAATGAGTTGGTAGGATTTTATCTGCAGCTACATTTTAAGTAAGATTATAACTGGACCATAACTATTTATTTTACCATATTTGTATAGAAATAGTATTTATCAAGTATTGATTGTCATGAAACTTGTCAATTAGAAATAGTTGTGCACGTCCCAGCTAACGATAAAAAATGAACATCAAACGGGAACCGAGACTCTGTTTACAGACGTATCTGGTTTTATTTAGGGCAAACCGTTTGATATCAATCTTGTTTGATGTGTTTTACCGAGATATTACAACCTGCAGCCTTCTTTTCCCGCCTGCTTTTTTACTTGAAAGTTAAAAGAATTTACAAGATCCCTGTGTTGGATTTATATTTTATCCCGTTTTTATATTTAATATCCTATAAAGAACGACATCTCCGCGATCCATGAAACGATTGCCTACCTAGTTGTTTATTTTTTAGTTTTTAACGTACTTCACATACATATGATACCAGATAGTGACCAAATAACCTTTGGTTTATTGATAAAAACAACTGCTTACGCAATACTACAAAACGTATAAAACTCTATACCTACTTCCTATAAATTATATTGCACGTCCCTTTTGTTCTGAAATTGGAAGTTTTAAACTTGCATTGTTATGTGTTTGTTGTCAACCTTTTTATGGGTACGATAAATCAATGAGACACAAGACCAGGCTATGCGGTTGGCCACCATTTGTGACGTCATATCTCCACAGGACTAAGCTTGTCCTATTTACGTAACACATTAGCTATCGCTAACAGCATCCTTTTGTAATCTAAAGTAATCTAGGTAAACATTTCTGTCTCTTTTACTTTGTTTTACAAAGCATATCAACTGTATCAACTGAATACCTCACCGATAAGCATGTTGTACTACTTAGAAGAGAAACTAAATTAATTTAAACCAATTTGATTATCGCCTTTGATTTTAACACATCCATATTGGTATTCCATGAACTGTGAGAGTCGCGCGTTAATATGGGCACTAGCAGAAAATGTTTGAAGTTTCATTACCAAGTAACTTAACTTTCTATTTTTTCTACTATTAATATCCGTCGTTTTGACAATCTATTGTTGAAATGATAATGACCAAAATGCCAGTGACGATTATGTTTGATAAGGTACGAAATACTAGTGATCTTTAAGCATAATCTTATCAATAGCTTTAGTCTAAACTATGCGTCACCTGCGACACCTGCATCAGTTGAGATTACCTATAGATATTTGTATGTTGAAAATTCAAAGTAAAGAATAGGTTAAGTTGCAAATGTGACAATATATATTCAAATCGATGGAATACAGAAAGCGGCTCTCACTGCGGTACGGTTCGCTGTCTTCAATCAGCGAAGCGCCTTCTCGACACTGTCAATTGAGGTTAATTCGTATGGAGACTGGCCAGGGATCGCTTGATAGTACCCCTACATTATTTATTTGTTCAATAAGCTAAATGGCCTAGTAAATAACCTTCATTTTAATAAACAAATTGCTATTTTATATCTTCTCATCTAGAGTTCATTTTCGAAAATGTTATAATGCGTATAAAAATAGACGTTAAATTTAGCAGTAGTTGCATATTATGTTTCTTTTACTAGTTTCAGTGTTAACATAATCTTTAATGTTTTATCGACGCATCCGAACTGAAAATAGTGTTTATAACAAAGACAACGAACTCGTAAAACGTACGTAAAATAACTTGAACTTACAGGTGTCTGTTTTCAGTTTCAGTTTAAGTTAAAGCTAAATAAGATAGAATAGATAAAGATAATTCTTAATTACACAACTCTTCGCAGTTATATAACTGTTTCATTCACCTCAAACCTTACTCTTAAAATTTTATTTTAAAATTTAAATGACTTGTGGAGGAACAGGTATTGTGTTCCTCCAACACCAAGGAGGATCCTCCGACCAGAATAGGTATTCGCGGCGGACCGCGGCCCAACGGCTGATGTTGTGAAGTTGTATACCTATTATTACCTATATACTTAACTACGCAAAAATTCATTGCGCGATGCGGGATTAGTAGTTACCATGTAGTTCAGGTCATCTTCACTAGATGATGTTGATGTATTTGGAAGTCGCCACAGACTAAAAAATACAATAATTTTGGACTCTACATATATGGAGATTATGGGGCGTTATATGATAAAACTCGCACACAAAGATCGTTAAGTGAGGTTTACAGATATGAGCTAGTCTTCTTCTTCTATATAATATACATATATGTATTTATATAAAAACATAAATCCTGTTTGTTGGCAAGCGCATGGAAAGGTTACTTTAAAATGAGAACGATTATAAACAATTTTATTCAATATGGATAGGTGAACGTCTGTCAGCTACTATGTAATAATATACAAAAATATTTCAGCGTTTCTAACGCCCTGTAAATTAATAACAGTAATATTTCGGTAATATAGTAGTTATGTAACCTAAAACTGATATCGGAAACACAAATCATCCAGTAAATTATCAATAGCAGGAAGAAATATCGTAAGAATTTAATAGTTACTCGTAGTGCGTAGTTAATTAATATCGTCCGCCTCTGTTCAAGACAACATACTTACGAACTTACCTTTACCTATATAATGAACGGGAAAAGGAAAGAAATCATGATTTAAATCGGTTTTCGGAGGTTAGTCTCTGTGTTTTAGGTTTCAATATATCTGTAATAAGTATTTTAATTTAATATATGTATTTGACTCACGATTTTCATGTAATTTATAATATTGATGTTTAGGCTTTCTTTCTTTCTAACCTTTCTTAATGAACACTTACCAATACAAAAATAATTATTCAAATCCGACTTATAAATAGTTTCAGAGTAATCTCTGAAACTATTTATAAGTCTTGAAATGAATGAATTTTCAAGTTTAAATATTATATCCTACTGATATTATAAACGTGAAAGTTTGGATGTCTGTTGCTCTTTCACGCAAGTTGCCTCAGTGCGATAAGGCCGCCAATTGTATCTACCACAAAACATTGCTGTGCTCCTACTCTATAAAATTATTTTGGTGTTAATAAAAGTTATTCATAACAAGTTTTCTAGTTTCGGGACGTCAGTCTGAATTTTGTGTTAGAATAATAAAGAGAAGGGTTGATACTTAGGTCATCTTTAAATTAAACGAGAGAGAATTGTCAATGAACTTACGTACGTTAATACAAAACTCGTTAAGCGACTGTTGCATCATTTCCAACGATTGCCGACCTTGGCAGAAAGGTTGCGCTACGGCTATCCAAAATTATGTATTCAGTTGTTGTTATTCCGATAACCATCATATCCTAGGTCTAGAAATACGTGTTGAAGTAACAGATGTTATGATGTCATCAAGAACGGTATGGTAAAAGATTTTATTTCGAATTTACCGACAATGTTCTGGAAAGCAAATAAATACCTAATGAATATCCTTTTTGGCAAGAAACCATTTTTAATACGGCTCATTTGTATAGACACATAATTTACTACTACTAAGCACTTCCCTGAGTGCTTTTATCCGTTACCCAGCGTATAAAGTTCAATAGTGAGCGCGGAAGGAAGCTCTACAAGACAGGATTTTGCCGTATCTATTCAGGAAATGGATCACTAGCGCACGTCTACTTCAAAATGGATAAGCTGACATCAAGCTCATATTACGAAAAACTGTAAACAATATTGAGCTTAACATACAACATCATGTAAACATGAAATTTGCTTAGGATCTACTTATTGCGGCACGGTGGTCGACACTGACTCAACACTGACAGAAAGATAACGCATTCAACTAATGACCGCCAAGGGCGACTACCTATGTGTTCACAAGCAGAATCTCTTTTGTGCTTCTTGCATTTTTACTAAAGCTGCATAGCCTGCACTATCAGCCCACCAACAACGTAAAATACGATTGTAATAATTGGTAAAATGTCTATATATATATATAACAATTTCGTGTCACGTTGTTTGTCCGCGATGAACTCCTAAACTATTGAACCGGTTTTAATGAAATTTAGCACACTGTGTGCAGTTTGGTCCAACTTGAAAGATAGGATAGTCAATATCTCAAGTTATAGTCATAATATTTTTTCATTGCAAATTACTTATATTTATACACTGTAAATATATAAATTTCTATTCAGATAAAATATACATAGTTGCTTTCTAATTCATACTTGTTTTGCTTAGACATGTTAGTACGATTTTCGCCAAAATTGATTAGTAACTTTAGAATAACTATCATTAACATGACAATAGCTAGGAATGGAGGTCGGAGTTCATGCCGTTGCGTCGCCCTTAATCCAGCGCTGCGCACTCAATGTGGCGTACGAGTACTTACCTATGTATAGCCCGTTAACGGGAGAGGCAAACAATGCGCCCAACCCACGCAGTATATTTGCTCGTTATGACCGTCGTCTGTGAAATTAGCTCTTGTATTACCTACGTACTCATTCTGGTTAGTAACCATATCCATACCTATCGAATTATATCACATACTTTGTTCAAACGTGGTCTGTTCCGGTTCACTAGAATTTCGGCCGGTCGCTCGTGTTGTTGTTGTGTAGAAACCACATATTTATGATAATTTGAACATAATATATTACAAAATATTTAATGTAAGTGCATGGAATTTGGTATCCTTTAGAATGAAGAAATATAATGTCACATATTTGCGAGATTTGCTAATTCTTCTACGCTATCGTGTAACGCAATTTAGAGTTGTTAGCAATGTTAGTACAACCTACTTAACCGACAAAGATGAATGCATCGTGTTTAAGGTCCTTGACCGTATTTTGAAACCTAATTAAAAACACGACTTGGTAGTGCGCCGATGTTCATTCCAAGCTTGTAGGTCGGTATCAAATGTCTTCCCATCAAGTGTGCTTTTGTAACGGCTTGCTACAGTTGCTACTGAGCCATGTGCACGACAGATGCTCCCCTTGAGCCTTCAAACTGTTCCGTATAGGTACGCAGTAGTAGCATGCATGCAGACAAATGATAAATATATGTACATTATATATATGTGAAAAGATTTCTTTGTACGCATTTTAAGCTAATTTCGCACTCTTAGAGATGTGAATGGAATATTAAGTATTCCATGTAGTATGTCCAGTTTGTATGTAGAAGAAATGCAGATAGCTAAAAAACGGCTACAAGAAGCTACAGGTGTCCAGTATATTAATGTTGATCTGGTGGTAAGAATAGTCTAATCATTGATAGTTCAAGTTATACCGGTCAATGATGTAAAACAAATGAATGATAAGATAATGAATGATGGTCGAAATTCGATCACCAGGCGATCTCTAGTATATTTATCAGCTACATTCAAAACTCTTAATCGATCAAAAGTACGAGAAAAAACAGTCAAAAGTATTTTTGACTAAAAATCATTGGTTAATAGTGAGTTTTGACAAAAAAATTACCGTTGAAAATTATTTTGGAGTAACGCTCTCAGTCTAAAATATGTATTTTTAATCACTATAGCCTCAGTCATAATAACTTTTAACTGATTAGTATGTATACAAAAATGTCTGACCTAACCTAATAGTACTTTTAAAGAGCTCCATTGGGCAAAACTACATTTGACTTAAATTTTAGTCAAAAGTAAAGAAGTTGTGTCCAGAGCGTGCGGTTTAATTACTTTTCACTGGTAAAGAGTTTTCAAATTCAAATTCAAAATCATTTATTCAATTAAGACACTAAGTGACATTTATGAACGTTAAATTGAAACTAGAGTTAAAATCATAGATCGGCGCAAACAGACGCCACAGCATGTACTGGATTGTCGAGGTAAATTAGGTGAAAACACCAAAATCTACTGCCTGCTTGTGTCGATCTATAACTTCCAGTTTCCAAAAGCGTAGAGCCTTATCAGAAGAATACTGGCAAAGAAACTCATGGCCACTCTTTTTAAAAGTCAGATCTTCAGGTATAATAGTGTTAGTGTTACACGAAAGGTAAACAGGATGCAAGCTGATGCCACCTGAATTTCATTTTATTGAAATGCTCCAAAAGCTAACGTACTGAATAATAAAAATCACTCAGTGATACCGTTGAAGGTTTGAACCTATTAAACATAGAAATCATCCAAGGTGCACATCTACCTTCATTCAGTTACAAAATCTACTGTTAAAAATAATTCGTGACTGGATTAAGAGGCTAGAGTTACAGTTGATCGAACCAAAATAATGGTATAGGCTAAAGCTTCGCTGACTAGGCCGACCAGTCACCCTAAGCAGCACCCGTTCACGAGTATGACGCATGGACCAGCCATCATCTCCTTCGCCGTTTTGACCGCCACATACAAATATGCATATTTACGTGGATGTTTTATAACAGCTAGTATATTATTATAGGTATTTCCATAGATATTTTTCTTTTCCTGGTTTATAAAACCAAGGTGACAAAACCAGGGCCCGGTCGATGGTAAGGGGTTAACAACGCCTGCAAACAGTCGTATGAAACAAGAGATATCTGTTTTATGGCAAAATAGAAAACATATTATTATCTAGTCTTGGATCTATAAACAATATCAAATCAATTCATGCAAACGGTATATCGTGAGACTGCTACGCATTCTATCGTTTGGTCCCTCGAGTGAAATAATTTCTAAACTAGCAACTTCAGCTTCATTCCATAAATAAAGAAAACGATAAACAAAAATATATGGATGTCCGTTATCTCTTACGCGTTTAACATTCCAGATCTCAATGTAATGATCGAATTTGATAAGTGTTTTCTTTGAGTATAAAAAGGAATCATTTGTTCACCACCTATTGAGTTTAGAGGTCAAGTGTGGCATAACGATCAACTACTTCATTCCTCTGTATGTTGAGATCATCACTATTTACGATATTATCATTTTTGCGCGTGATTTACTCAAACATCTATGATATAAATTGCTAAGTCTGTAAATACGCATGTAGAATTTTAAATTATAAATAATTTAATCATTTACTATTAGCATATTCACAACATGTATGTATATTCTTTAAACGCTGACGTTAATAGTTACATTGATATTTGATTTTAATATTCGTTGATTGTTATTATGTAACGCTGGATTTGTACGCATAATCACAAACCTGTTCAAAATACTTTCTATTAATGAGTTTAGTATTCATATTTAAATTACTTTATAAAATTGTGAGATAACTTCCTCAGTTTTCAATATAGGTACTTGCTATCTACCCAGAGGTTATCGTAAGATTGAAAACTTGTGTCAGTGTCAAAGATACGAATGATATTATTAACTACGGGAAAAAAATAATGACTTAGAGAATAAAACATCGGTTTGTTTCGTACGTGAAATTGCCTTAAATTACTAGTTCATTTTGTTACGAAACAATTTGTTCGCCGACTTACGAGGAGTTGATCAACTAAATGAGAAATAGCTCTAGACCATGGTACTTTGTTCAGGAGTAGCTCATTACATAACAAGTGAAAAAATAGATATAGAGGATATTAGATAGGTATTCTGTTTTGCTTTCATAAAAACATAAAAAGCTATTACGTGTGCATAATTTTCTTAAAGCAATAACTTTCACGTTTCCTTTTTTGTTTGTCAGACAGATGAAATGATGAATGAAAAATAGTTCAAGTAATGGCCAATTTCCACGAAACTCGTTAAGGTCACAGCAGTCCTATGTTTTCTTTGAAGGCAATCATGGGTTCCAGTTCGAGTACGGTTGATAATCATCATTTTATTGCTTGTCTAAACAATCGATGCTCATATGTTCCACTGTGTCGGCTGCGACTCTATACAGACAGATACCGTTAGGCTCGTGATCTCATTGCCACTCGTGTTTTTGGTACCTACGTACATACTTACTTATAAATGTTGAAAGGGAACATAATTTGAGATATTTGTTCAATATATATTTACATAACTACTACGGTGTCGCTAAAATTACAAGCATGTCATTTTATTCATTCGCTGAAAACCGATTAATAGACATGGTTTTAACATTTCACAGCTTGTCTGATACACAAATTATAACTCAAATGAAACAAAGCCTAGTTATAAAAAGAATATTGTTTTAACTGTCACCGACACTTAATCTGCCTTACTAACATGCTATAAGATACAATAAAATTTACGGGAATACATTATAAAGCCACTAACAATTTTGGCTGTCCCAAATCGAGCTAGGATACCGTTATCAATTCGAAAATGCCATAATCAGGGCTATTGTTATGCAGTTGAACAGTACCGAACTTTATTTACAAACGTCAGTCGACGAACACTGGGGCAGGGTTATTGAAATGTTACGAAATGACCATGAAATGAAAATAAGTATAGTGCTGAGCGCTGTTACTACGGCCTCGGCAAGCAAAGGCTACACACCACAACTAACAGGTCGTTGATACGCGAACGAGCGTGCATTGCATTTGTGAGATAGAGATAGATATATAAACAGTTTGTTGTCCTTCTCTCTGGTGTACCTGACAACGGCTCTCAAAATTTTATATTCGAAAAGGTTAATCGCAGATTTTGTCATGAATATTCGCGGAACAGTTCTTCGCATTCATTATAGCCTAACACGATTTATGTAGCCTATGTAGCGAATTACAAAACATTTAAAGACTTCGTTTGCCACAAACTAAGCACCTTTTATCAACCATTTACATGGAATTAAAATCATGTAGTTATTGTATCACCTTTGACATATAAATATATACGACATCTAATTTGGTTGCTTCTTGTTACAAAAAAACTTTGAGAACTTTAGAAAAATGTAGACGATGCAACGCTGCAGGGTTTGTTCACTGTGTTCCCCTTCGTCTGAGACGTTTGGTTGTTCGATTGGCGCCCGCGATCGCCCCCCACATAATTTCCCACTTAACCCGTATAACGTCATGACCTGTCATTATTCGATCCTGGTTTAAACAAGTAGGTAGCTTAACGCCTTGCTGGACTAGCCCTTCAATAGCTTACCATTTTTTGTAACAAAAATCTATTTATTATTTTACCAAATAATTGTTTATTTCTTTGAATATGAAGTCAGTAATGTTCTTCTACTTTAAAAGTGTAATCAGGCCCTTAGATGTAAACTTGTCCACAGTTAACTAGCTTAGTTACACCTTTCTACTTACGGAACAGGTGGTTATCGATTTAAAATCAAGGCGGCAAAATTCACACTTTCTCTGTAATGTATAGAGACGACGACTTATCTCACGTATTCATTCTTTTGTCACATATAAATCTTTGCATTCTTGGCTTGTTTTAACTTTTGCAGAAATATTAAAGACCGGGTTGAAGATAGACTGAAATTATGCAAAAAAAATAGTCATTATTTTATTTACACCTATATTACGTAGACCCATGCCAACATGACTAATCGTATAGATGCCATCGAGTACCAACGAACTCCTTGATATGTACGATTTATTATGACTAATTACGTAGAAGCCATGGTTGTTGACCACGTCTATTTAATATGTGTAAGCATTCTCCATAATATGTAGACAGCCGGTAAGGCTATTGTACTGCGTACGTTGCAGATGAATAATGCAGCACTCGTAACTCTTATTTTTATGATCTAACTCATCGTCCATAAATCACAACACTAAACTGTTGTTTGTCAATAAATACATATTTTTCGTTATAGTTCAAGTTCACTGAATTGTCTATACCGTAGGCAAATGAACATTATATACCGAATAAAGATACCGGCTTGTATCTTAGAATGTGCTGAGGTACATTTTAAATAGCATAAAGAATTGAGACTTGTTTCTCATGATAAAGTCATCATAATTAAATAGAGTACTAACTATGAAACAAGATACTTATGTAAAAATGTGATATGTAGCTCTTGCACTCGTTTATATTATACTAGCACGCGGTTTAAAAAGGTAAAAAGTAGCCTATATGATAGTGATAGATATACATATATAAATAGTTTGTTAAATTGTTACATTTAACGACTTGTTATCTCTTGTAAGTGGGATTACAAATACCAATTTAGAGACAACAACACGATCAATGGTTTCGCATACCGTCCTCTTATCAAGCTTGAGCCAATGCGTAGTTTATTCTTGACATAGAGAGCTGATATCATATAAGGCATCTTGTATTTAAAACCAAACAAATGAATAACGACTATAATTATATTTGTACGGTGTCATTGTCACGTTCACCGTTATGAAATCATTAAATGAAGTCTATTTCTTTGCTATCAGATCTTGTGAAAAAGTAATTATAAATAGGAATACGGACAAAGCATCCCTGATTCTAATATTAACGATTAGTGCGTTTGCGCAATAATTATAAACAGAAATCTTTTTTGACAAATAGAACAACTTTTACCATACCATTCATTGACTGGAGGAATATGTAGCAAATATTATTGTGATGATCCCCGTTTAGCTTTTTCATTTCATCAACCAGTTTTCGCTCCCGTAAAGGTTATTTTTCTATCTCTCGACACATTTTTTTCTAGACGAAAGGTACCCTATGTCTTTTTCTGTACTCCTAGCAACGTGTATGTAAAATTTCATCATGATCGGTTGAGTAGTTAAGACGTTAAAGCGTAACAAACAAACAAACTCACTTTTCCATGTATAATATTACTAGCAACCCGCCCCGGCTTCGCACGGGTAGCAGAGACATCTTCAACAATCGTCAACATATTTAAATCAATTTACGCAAAATCTTAACAAATTATACACCTAAATCTTCCTCATAAATCACTCTGTCCATTAGTGAAAACCGCATGAAAATCTGTTCAGTAGTTCAGACAGACGCGGCGGCGGACTTTGTTTTATAATATGTAGTGATAGGAATGGATAGGATGTTAAGGCACTTTATGAAGTGGATATCTACAAAGACTTTATTGAGTCGGATGGTAAAGTTCCTTAATGGATTTCCAAAAATAAATCTCTTTCATTCGTTTTTATACGGGTCAAGTGTTTTCGTCGTATTAAGATTATTTGTATAGTCCAAGATAGGCAGTAAAGCATAAGCCTGCCTTTTTAAACTTTCTTTACCTTCAATGATTTCTATTACATGCATAACAGATTGAAAGTACCAAAGCCGAGATAGACACGACTTAAGACATATTATACGCTTCCCAGATAGTAAGCTGGAAATGTAATTCATACTAAATAAGTGTTCTGTAGTTAGAATTTGTGTTGTAATTGTAAGTGTAAATTATATAAACAACAAAAAACTATTTTAATAGTGAAAATGTCAACATTGAAGACATGAGGACAATACCCGACATGGCAGTCACCACATCGCCGCCTTACCATGGCTCGCCAATACATGACGGTTTTGCCACTATCCGAGCGCCAAGAAGCAGAATTAAGATTAGAAATCTAGTAGAACCAAAACACAATACTAATCTACCTCAAAGACACTCTGAATATTTCACGCTAAATAGGACACATCAAAACAGTTTCCTAGATAACAGTAGTGGAATTCAGTATGTAAATAATGATTCAGCGACCAACGCCTACGTGGATAAACCATCAAGACTGAGCTTCACGGAGCCTATTTATGCCAAAATAACACCACCGCCATCAACAAGCCATTCCCCAGTGAAAATTAGAAATGGCAAAAAAGATATCCATTATGATTCTATAAACACTAAGCCGCGTAGACGTTTAAAAAGCTTGGAATTACCCTCGGAGCAGGACGTGAGTTGCGGCGAAAAACTTGGAATCTCAAACTTGAATAACGGCGACCGTCAGCCATATGAGTTGCACTTAGTTATCCAAGACGGTGGAGAGCAGCATTCCGTACGCACGGACTTTACTGAGTCGTCGATCGACTGTAGAAGAAGCCATAGCGATCGAGATAATTGTTCTGAATCGTCTTCGTACTTCACGGACAACGATAGGCCAATATCAAGTTACAGTGACAACTCTACAATACCATCTACGGATACAGAAGATGTCTTAAAAGAATTACCCAATAAATCCAAATTTCATAGATCGCCACAGAAATATGCTACGTTAAATTCAAGGCGACCAAAATTCATAGATCTAAAACTTAATAACATGAAAGAAAATCCGTTTTACGGAAGCTTGCAACGTAACAGAATAGGCTACCATTCTGAACCAAATACACCGCTGACTGATGAACATAATGGCTTGCATAACGAACATACAATTCTTAGCGAGGTGCAACAAATACCACGAATGCCACTGCAAAATAACAGAAATGGTTTTAAGAGATCTGTAAGCGAAACAAACGGGTATTCGAAACGGCTCAACTATAGACATTCATTCAGTGCTGACACTAGACCTCAAAGAAGACCTCATAAATGTTGCGAGTGCATAACGGGCATTATAGTAGATGAAGATTCTGAACAAGCGTCCACCAGGCCGCTATCAAGGACCCTAGGGACTTTATATGAATCTCAAGACTCAAAAATCGGTTGCCAAACAATCCTGCGATCTAAACCACCAGTGCCATGGTGGGAATTAGCTATCAAAAAATCCCGCTACAAAAGTTGTCCAATTTTAGAAGAGGTGAGTTTTTATTTTTGTTCTAATTTTACTAATAGTATTCATAAATGTTTGAGGTATATGTTAGGAAGCACGATTTTAACATTTTAGAGCGTATTGAATTTTGGCCTTTTCTATTTGCTTCTGTACTAAAAGAATAGACAGTTTTCTAAATTATTGTAGGTTGTTTAGTTGGTAATTATTCACATTTGGTCAAATTAAAGACAGTTGTTATTAACTCAAAGCAAGAAAATTAAAAAATAAGTATATGTCAGTATGGATAACATGATTTATAGATAAAATAATCTGCATATATATGTACCTTAATACAAACACTGAATTGGTCAAGTGGGATGTTTATCGATTGAGTTGAACATACGCGTGTATTTTTAACCCCAAAATGTTTGGATGAAATTAAATCGTATTACTTAACTTGGACAAACTATAAAACAGGTGTGGTTTCTCTTTCCCTAAGCTCCTATAACGCGATAATAAATAGCAATGAAAGTTCATGCATTTTAATTTCCAACGCCGGCTAGGGGAATATTAATAAGTGACATAGCGTGTTCACCTGACATCTCATGCGTAGGGTATAACTTCCCCTCAGGTGAAATAATCAGGGAGTGCCATGTTACTTTTTGTTCAATTTAATTTTAGAATGAAACATACCTTTCTCTACCAATGCCCTTTATGCAAATCATGACAGTTTTCAAGAAATGTAATTAAGTAATCTCATCTCCATTTGATTCGCTTTCCAATTTGTGTTTTTCAATCTTTGATAGGTACATTTGAACAAGTGTTTATTTCAAAGTGTACATCACTGATGGGAACCTACATTATGATGCTACCGACATCAAAATAAAAAAGGTTACCTGACTACTGATATTTTACCAAAAAGGATCTTTATTACCTTGTTCGACGGGCAGGGTCAGGTGTTGACTTAATCGTTCCCAATATCATCCCATTCACGAGATTTGAAATTGTTTCCCACGATATTAAAATAAGGTTATCGTTTATTTAAAATCTGATATTGAAAAAAATAAATATAATTTTGATAGGAAATTCTGTTTTTTATACTACATATAGGCATGTAACTAGCCGTGGGCTATCGAATGTAAGTTTTTTTTTAATCCGACTAAGTAGTAGTCCTAGAAATAAGCGCGTTCAACCAAAACAAATATTTTTTAGCTTTATTATATTAGTATTAATTTTATTACTAGTAAATTATCAATATTTTTTAAATCTGACCAAATATGTACATTCTCCTTATCATTTGCATTGACTGTCGACTTTGTTTGTGACTTATATCAGCAAGATAACAGTTTGCATTGTTTTGGCGGTGCCGGCACCCAGTGACGAACAAAAAATAAAACGCTTAAACTGTCGGTTGTCAAAATGTCCAAGAACTTGTAATGTTTAAACTTATTGCACTTGTAAGCTATCATGGAAATAAAATAGTAAGTTGGTATAAGCTAAATTACATGGGAAATGGATAGAAGATTTAATATTAACGAACATTGGTCCCAATTCCTGCAGTGGTAGTACTTCAGTAGTATAGAACCACGTATAAGTACATTGGGATCAAGCGTGAGATAACTATCGTACCAAACGCCTGCGCCTCGCTGCCTGTGATGTTGTCCGCGAAGGTGGTAGCCCCTGCGACCACGGCACACTTTCCTAACGCAACTGCATCCGGATACACAATTTCTCTCAGGACTTGTTTTATGTTTGTATTGTTTGCAGAACTATTTTATTCCTATAATATTACGATCCTAGTGACGACTAAAGAAGTGGAGTAGAAAAAAAGCATTACTCTAATGCTATTTATAATTAAATATGGTCTAGGTATGTTGTCTTAACTTTTTTCATAATGGCACGATAAACAAAAATGTTTGTTTCAAATTAGACTGGTTGTAGTTCATGACTACTATAGGAAAATGTATAAGTAGTTATAACGTAATATAAGACCAAGGAAAGGACGTTTTGTAAAGTTCATAATTTAAGATCTTACGTAGAAAAAAAGCTTTATCTAACTGTCAGACTCCTTTACGCTTGATGTGCAGATCAGATCTATAGATTTAAATTTTTTCCACACAACGTAACGTACAAGGCAAATTAAGGTTTTTTTTTTTTTTAAGACAACTCCCGCATTAGGTATTACTCCTGTGTCGCGGGGGACTTTACAAACATACAAACAACGGACACAAAGAACACCCAGACTCAGGTGGGAATCGAACTCACGACCTCTGGCTCAGCAGTCAGGGTCACTAACCACTAGACCAACAGGCCAGTCGAACAGGTAACTTTGCGAAAATGGCGAAACGTCGCCTGTTTCTCCATAATACCACAATACTTCAATTATTAATAAATAGTATATTATTCCTAACTGGAGAAAAAAAATCGTAATTCAACGTTTATTATGGATAGACAATGTTGAGGTAACTAGTCTGTACATAATTTCCTACCACACTTCACCAACAGCTGTTTCCACAGAACATAAAAACTTTTTAATTGTTGACCTTACGTTGTTATACTGTAAGTCGGCCGCATAAATTGGCGGCAGACATGCAGCCCAGATATTTTTGAACCGAATAAGGAAGAGTGCACTTGAACAAATAATATCTGTCGACTTCGACCAATCTCTCGTAAAAGACGCTGGTGGGTTGTGGAGTGGGCCTAAAATATCACTGGGAAGCGTGTAAGTAACACCTACTCGATTTGTGTTGTTATAGATAGTGCTGTCCTTACAAACATGTTTTCCCTAAATTATATTCTCACTTACTTAAATCATTGGAAAAGCATGACTCTAACATGCAGGTACAAAAATATTTTTTTTTTTAAATAATCCGTTTTAAACTTATGACCGTCTGAATTTCTAGGTATTATTACCTACCCCCGTTTCTCATAAAAGCTCATTTTTGATAGGATGCATAGTTTAGGCGGAATCGTAAAAAACGAAAATCCATCCCTAAACGCGTATATACTACCACCCCCATCCCCCTTTCGGGACTCTTACTCAGTCGGGTACATTTTTCCTTAAATACTCACACCCTTAACTACATTTTCCGACCATTCGTATACTGCTAAGGATTTATCGTCTATTACGGTATTTAAAACGGTTTGGCCCTGGTCTACCTGTATAGATGTACTATGTGTTGTACCCGGATGTTTATTAAATAACTAGCAGTACCCGCGCGGCTTCGCTCGCGTGTACATATTTATGTTTTGCGCGAAACACTAATTCCTTTTCCAAAATAAAAGTAGCCTAACTCCTTATAACACCAGCTATCTGCCAGTGAGAGTCCCGTGGAAATCGGTCCACCCATTCCGGAAATTACCCGGAACAAACAGACAGACAAACTGACAGACAGAAAAAAATTTAAAACTGATTTTTAGGCATAGGTAAACTGTAATGAGCTTAAAAAAAAAACTATTATTTTGACATTACAAAACAGACACTTTATTTGTATTGATTTTATGAGATTTTCAATATTTTTATTATTTTATTTTAATTGGGTAGGTATTTTCTAAATTGTAATTTGACGAAGCAATAGTAACGTAACATGTTCAAACTTATTCCGACAAATATAAACTTCAAATAAAACAAAACAACACTTTTGTTTTATTTGAAGTTTGTCTGCCCATTATGTGTTTAATATACATTGAGAAGTTGATAATATTACTTAATCAAATGAAGCGCTGAACCGCAAGTTATCAAATAGTTTCAGAAACAAACAGAATATTAATATTATATTTAAAATGTGATAATGATCTTAGATCTGCCTACAAATTAGAATACACCAATGGAGTTGCATCTATATGTATACTTACGATAATTTAGCCCATTAACGAAAGCTCCTGCAAAGCGAACAAGACGGATGCATTAAATATTTCGCAGTAAAAACTCTCACGAAGCCCACTGGACATAATTCTTCCATACGGAGGACTAGCAACTATTTGATCGTGTCATTAAGTTCATAAAGAGCGGCTGTTTCCGCAGCTGTTGATAAATAAATAATTGGTTTCCACCTGTCTACGCATTGATATACTTATATGGTACCATGAATCTATCTAGGTATACATATAAAGCGTTATAAGAGTAATTATAAACTATAATTGAAGGTTGCTTTCCTCCTAAGCGTTAAACACACATGACAGCTGGCATATAACACCTGTTTACTACTATGAAAATGTTTAACGACAAAACATTAGTGATCCTCTTCCATTCGAGGCAATTACAGAATTCGTATCTACTTCGGCACGTGCACACGTAAGGTGTCTTTGCAGATCTATCAATAAGAAAGAGGAAACAATTTAAAACTGTAATTAGCTAAACGATAAGCACCGTTTTAGCAGGTGGATTGCCCTATTAAAAAGGTGTTTCAATTCTCAAGTTAACCTTAGGATACAGTATACAATAATTATAATGTACGACTGTTTTACAGTTTAGTATAGGGCAGTCATATTTAGCTAGGGATCGAGGACGTTACCCCTGTTTTAATTTTGCTGAGTGCATTCCTACAGCAAACAAAGGGTCCCTCGTCCAGCTACACCCACGTTCACTATTAGTCGGGTACCGTCCTATAAAGCAATCTAATTCGATGAGTCACTTCGTAATTCATACAATGTTTACAACCAATATCTGTGTTGATATTACAAGTAAAATGTTACCTCAAGTGATAAATTTGCAAATGATAAAGTTAAAAGTGCTATCTTGATAGCGTTTTTAACTGGTTCCAGAAGTTCGTCTCATCATTAAGCTAAAGATATCGAGCTGGATACATAACAATTTCACTCTACCGAAGACAGTCCGAGAGATCTATGTCGATCTGTGGTCGACTCTGATTACTATTTAAAGTGAATAGAAAATACAGTTATGTGGATCAACTAACGAACGGAAGTTGTGTGTAAATGTATTATCATGTTACAATATTGTAATATATTTGGTTGTCATACATCAACTATTCATTTTTGTTATGTTAAGTGGAACTATTAACAAGGCTTTGACTTCGTCAGAAGAACGGGGATGAAATTTGCAAAATGTTTTTTCCAAGTAGGTACCTGTTTTATGTATAGGTAAACCCGAGGTGTTATTGTGTAGTAGATGACGATTATCTTACATACTCGAGTAAACAGTAAACCACTTTTTTTATAAACAAAATTTAAGTAGTTTGAAATCTACAGTGAATATTCGATTTGTTAAATAAATTTTGACAAAAAATCGATTTATAAACATGAAAAAAATGCAATAGAATATTACGTTTCAAAGTAAGATTAACGTGTTCCAAAGTGTAATGTTATTGTTACATTTGTTACAGGCTCACGTGGTGTCCGCTTTTGAACAGAGCCTATCAAACATGACGCAGCGGTTGCAGCAGCTCACAGCGACCGCCGAGAGAAAGGTAATTAAACTGATTTGATTTCCATCGTAAAATCACGTCCTTTTATTTTCAATATAATTTTATTATAGATCATTAAATGTTTACTGCTGTTAGACAATAGGGAATAAGTATGAATTATTTTTTTATCTTTTATAGACTTGTTCCATCATTCTACTCTAATAAAAAATATAAATAACCTTGGCAATGTTCAAATTAATTTTTAAAATAACATTGAAAACATCGATAAAATTTGATCTGTTTGAACGCCGCCATATTTCGCGGGCCTTGGATGACGTCAGATACCACGCTCAGTGTTTGTTTCATAAACTTAGTATACTTACTTGAAGTGTTCCAGTAATTTTATACCGATTTTCAGTTGTAATTACTATGTATTGTAATTAATAGACGATGGATAAAGTTTAAAAAACATTTTATAAGTATTGCCTTGTTCCTAAGTGTAAAAACACTAAAAGAAGTACACCCAATACAGTATTTTTTCCTGTACAAAATAATAATGTAAAATACGAAAACAATGGTGTAAATTAATGAGAAGAGATGAAGTATCTTCAATATCGTGTTTATATTGTTGTGAAGATCAGTTTAATGTAAGCATATTACAATTTAATTGCTAGAATAGTGTGAATTAGTCAGCAGTAGGTCATTTATGTTTGTTTTAAATATCAAGCAGAAGGCAACTTGCTTGTCTACTTAAATAGGTAACAAAAGTCCAGTAAAACTTCATGAATATAACTAACTATACATATCTTACCTATCCTTTAGATTATAATATAACAAGTATTATAATAATTACCTTGCGGCTTTCACTCCTTTGACCTCAGCGGACGTAAAATCTGGATTTGATGTAAAATATATAGTCATCATGAATGCATCTATTTTCGGTAGATTGTACGATTGTTCTTTGACAAAACTACATTCAGTCATCGTCCTAGATAATTTCTAATATCACTAGAATGCTTAAATTGCACTAGCTAAGGGCAAAAACCACAGAAACACCTATCTTTCTCCGTAACACTACGATTATAGGCGCCGATAAACGACAGGACGGGGAATTTGACGTCATGTTTTGTTTCGACCAATAGTGAAGCGTTTTGCAAAGTTGAATTTCGCTCCCTTATTTTGCATATTTTAATTAATATTTTTTGCAATTAAAGACGAACTAAATAAGAAAATAATTGTTAAGGCATAATATGTGGACAATAAAGATTCAAGGGAAAATTAATCAAGTAAATTTAAACAACATGCATATTCCCTATTATCGCTTAGATTTAGGAATATTTTCTGATTAATGTTTTATAAGGAACAAGTACCGTGCATTGACAAACCTATCCAAACCAAACATCTCAGGCACAAAATATGTATATCAACTACTGTAATTCATATTGATCCCAAAAAGGTACAGCAATATACGAGCTGGAAGTTTTGATACTCTTCTGCAATATACAAAAGAATAAGTGTTATTACACCCATGACTAGATTCGTTAAATCTTAAATAATTGTGTATTAGGAAAAGAATAATATCTCTAATATAAAAGAATCGGGAAGATAAATACACTACAATACTTACTACTCTCGCGACTTTTCTGACTGAAAATGTTTGAACAGAACTACACACAGTAGGTACAGGTATAATAACCTATATGTGTAATAACTGCGGATTATTGTACCGTAGTTTGATACAGTTACTGATGTATGTATGAAGAAAATCGACGCAATTGGTCGTCAAACCCATATTTTCCCAAATATGGGTTTGATGACCAATTGCGTCGACTTTCTTACATACTCCAGGTTATTTATCCACGTTCCCACGTGGATAAATAACCTGGAGTACGTGGAGTTTACTAAAAACCAGAACCAATTTTATTGAGGCAGCAATGTTCAGGAAACTGAGTCACACGTTACTAATATTCTTGTTAACCTCTACAACGCTAAATACTTGTGTAAAAAATATGTTCAGTAGTGATGTGTCTTATCGTTAAAAGTGTAGTGTAGTGTCTAGATCCGTGAATATGGATACGGACCTCAAGTTTTTTTCTTAGTTAATGTCGATACACGTGACCTTGACATCACAGTTGACGTTGAGAACTCATAATACGACATATTTCAACTTGCACAGCGCATGTTTTTTTAAATAATTGTTTTAATACACATATCACAAAGGGTTTAGATAGCGGTTTGATCTCGTTATAGACATAGTCAAATAGTGCCTTATAACTATCAATAATATTCTTACTAACTCGCTATATCAGATATTCAATTTTTATAATAATTATTATACTTTACTACGTTTTGGATTTCCTAAACGTAATAAAATAACGGAAAAGATCCTCTCAAGATCCACCAAAAAGTAGCGAATACAGAAACATCACACATCTTGACAGTGGGCCGGTCTCCATGGAGAAGGTTGTATATGTATGTACTGTCCGTGCTTTTGTATAACTTTCCTATAGATGCTGCCACACCGCGAATGGATTCGCGGGTGTAGGCTAGCATATTATAGAACAAATATCAGTTTCGTTGTCAGTCACCATTTAAAGAGGCAATGAGCCCGTCACAAAGCCGTGTGAAGCCGTATGGAAAGATTATATTATGGCTATCGTGTGCAGAATGTTAGTTGTAATTCTTATGAAATATAAGTGAACAGACTGAGAAGGGCTATTATTTTACCCTATAACTGGCGAAGCAGGTGATCCTTTCGAATTGGAAAAGACTAAGGATTTTTTTTTTTGTAGCACTAAAACAAATTTTATTGCTTGGCAATATCATTCACACATGGACGCGGCAAGTCAATAAGAGTTCGCTCGAAGTGCACTAACCGGTCCGAACGGATACAAATTACTTTCTTTTAATTATACGAGTATGTTTTATTGTTGTATATCGAATGTGGTCTGATACTTGTTGTTTGTTTTAGGATTCTGAGCTAACGGAGTTGCGTCAAACGATCGAGCTACTAAGGAAGCAATCAATTCAGGCCGGTCTTACGACAGCACACATGCAGTCCATGGGAATTCGGGCGGACGGCGTCAATGTCACCGGCCAGGTACATACATAATTATATGAAACTATGTATATTATGTAGAAAATTTTACATGTAAGTAATATAAATGTTAGTTTGTTTTATAAATAATTTCAAATGTATCTTTGCACCTACCTTATAGCAGTTCTATACCACCCTAAGGTTGACTGGTAGAGAATGCCCTAGGCATTAAGTCCGCCTTTGTACAAATGTGCATGAAGTTTTAAATAAAAAAAAAAAATGATAATCGATAATGGTATAACATCTGCACTACCGTTTTATGTAGGTTCATTCAGTAGTACATTCATTACATGAACTGGAAAGGTATCACACAGAAACGCATTTCGCGTTTACGAAATTGTTTTTTGAATAACTTCATAAACATCAAACAAACTTGTTAAGGTTATACGCGCTTTTTATCACTTTATTATACGAATCGTTTAACGAAACTATTAACAACCAATGGTGTTACTAATCGCTCGTAGCATGCGCCAAAAATCAGTAAAATTAATTCAGTAAAACAAACACAAATTATGTTTAATTGTTAGAGGTAAACAGGTGTTAGAACGTTTCACTTGGTAGACAGAAATCCTGACTATATCTTGACTATTCCGGTCATGGGGGTTTTGCAATTGTTTCTGTATCATATCATCTTATAATAGCCATCGCAATTTTGTTAATGTTGATGCAAATGATTTGGTCTTCAGTTGCAAAACCACTCGACTGGAGAGAAAACTGTACTATAGAAAGCAGCAGGACACCAATACAACTTACATAGAGCTCCTTTTTAGGAGAGGGTCTGCAAAAGAATCATATATATCTTGTGGTGTTTAAGTGTGTATTTTATCCTGGAATATTACCAACAGCAGCGACGTGTGCTAATAAATATATTTTATCCTTCAACATGGCGATATAATGATAGTAATTGCTAGTCCTTTTTAGTGGTTATTTCGAACATTTAGAAATATTTCATTTTTTTTTATGTGAAAGGGGGCAAACGTAGCTATAGTAATTTTATCAAGTTTTATCTACGCTATAAATTTATTTAGTAAATACTCTTTTCAGACTTGCTCAAGAGAAAATGTAAACAACTGTGCCCGCATCTCTATTATTAAATTCTTTCTATTGTATTGTGTGCATTTAACAGTATAAAACAATGCAAATATTTGATCGTGACAGATAAGTGCATGGTGCCTTTTTGTGTATTCTTTGTTTTAAGTTTATTTGAACAAACTGTAGTTAAACCTATTTTGTGTTTTCGCAATGACATTGGTCGATAGAGGTCGACAATTTGTGTTTATGTAAATTTGCTTTTATTTTCATGTCATGAATGATCAATTCATATCATGATAGACACCGTACATGGAGAAAACATGGTTGCTAAATATGGTTATCCATGTAATGCAGATTTTGAACTACAGAAGCATAAACGTTTCTTTCATGTAATTACTTTTAATGTCGCATCATCTTCATTAACAATTGTATTCTAATGTTGAAACTATGTACCTACTTAGTCCAATGTCGGCTATCAATCACATTGTACATGCATTGCAACTAAATTAACATGATGTTTACCATACCTACACAATTCCTTCTATTCCATATTATTGTACTATGCTAGTACGTCCATAATATAAAAGTAACCCTGATAGACCATTGACTCCTCATAGAACTTGATGCGTTCTCCGTTTTACGCTTTTAATATTTTTTGCAGTAATTATAATCAAAATTAGGTTGATAGGAACCTATCTGGAATTCTGGATATCATATATCTTTATAAAATGAATCACACTAATCATCGAAACCATAAGCTCTGAACTGTGGGAAAAATAATAGTAATTGTACAAACTTTCAGCTGTCATCAAATTAAGGCAATTCTGGGTACAGTATGTATAAACATTACTTTGGAACTGTAGGTTCCGTTTTTTTAAACAGATAACATATATCGCTATGTATCTACTGTAATGGAAATCTTTTACAAAATACTACATGCAGTTACACCAAAAATATGTAGAATCACAGCGCAGTCTACTCCTAAATCCTATTTAGCTTAAAAGTCATACTGAATATCATTCTTACTTTCATATCTCAAGAAATGATCGGTGTTCTACATACATATAAGTACATGGTTAAAATCGGATTCTAGAATCATCAAAATCGGGACGTTCGATCGGGACGTTCGAGGTCCAATAAGCAGAAACAAATAAGGCAAATGATAACATTAGCATTAAATTGCCCGTCAATAGATCTGTCCCTGTTCCACATTTGAAACGGGCTGAGAATAGACAAGTAATATAATGACTTGAGACTATAGTCACACATGTTTTTTTTAGGAATGGTATAACAAGACCAATTTTTACGATTACAGAGGTTTTTTATAAATAGGTACCACAATGGGCATTGCAACATCAATGTTGGTAAAGAACCAATTAACATAGACGGAAATGAATTTCGCTCTTTTGGGGCTCGGTTAGACGAGGCGAAAGTTTTCTTGCGGCCCCAGCGCGTTGTCCACGCGGTTACCGCGTTTCATGTTATGTTAATGGCCAATATGGATTCTATTTACAATGCAACAACATTAAAATTGACAGTCTACGCAGTTGGTGCGTAAACTGCATGCTCTCTGTTATTTAAAGCGTTATTGCGAAAAAATTAAACGTATTTTGCTGAAATAACGCCGCGCGGCGAATGTATTGGGTTGACGCAAATAAATTCGTCTCATATAAACGCTTCCTTATAGTAATGTTATGTGTGTAATATCGCATTTCCTAAGCACGTGGTTTCGAGCATATATAACACCGAGCATATATAAAATATTAAAATATATGCTTTAAGCCAATTAGTTCTACAGGTACCGACGCTGAAATGTTAACGAGCTTACTCTATAGAGCTGCAAAAAACTTAGTGCAACGATAGGAATACGAACTTTGATCGTAATAATTCGCCAACTATTCACATTGTACAAGCTTCTTAATATAGTTAGAGAGAGAATTAAATACTCAATCGATAGATACTCTAAAGAAACACAAGGCGTGTTTTCTAGTAGATGTTGGCCAATACTTCATGTTTGCAAAGAAATATTTAAATTCTCAGTTGATTTACGACGACTTTAGACAGATTTTATTTTTGAATAAATGTGACCCAATTTTTGTTAAGTACCCAAGATAAGGTACCGTGTCCGTTCCACAATACGTTTACATTCACGAAAACCACAATGAAATCCATCAATCACCAAATGAATACAATGTCTAATTGGTATAAAATAAAAATCTACCATTGAAATTGGTTTACGGGTTTCAGATTGATGATCGTAAACGTATACGGCTTGTTAATCAATCAAGTATATTTATAACAAGCTGCGTCCCAGGGTTTCACCCGCGTAAGTTCCGGTGCCGTGGGAATATCGAGATAAAAGTAGCGTATGTGTTAATCCAGGTCTCCAGCTATCTACATACCAAGTTTCATCGCAATCGGTTCAGTAGTTTTTGCGTGAAAGAGTAACAAACATCAATACATCCACACATCCATAAATCCTGACAAAATTTTCACGTTTATAATATTGGTAGGATATACGAGTAAGCCCTGTTTACGATTTTTACTATTGAAAGAGTGAGAAATCCATAATGTCCTTATGGGGAGCCTCCTTATTCTACTACTTGGTATTATACTGGTTTCATTTAGAATCTGGATCATAACGGAAACATTGTGATGGAATGCAATACAAGGTTTGATGTACACAATTCTTAAAAAAAAAACGACTTAAAAAAAAACTATTCCATAAAAGACTTATATGGTTTTCTCATGGATGCCATTGTCAGAACTGGACCAAATTAAAATGGGACCACACGGGAATCACCAACTTTCAAATAAAAAGAGAATCATCAAAATCGGTTTACCCATTCGAAAGTTCTGAGGTAACAAACATAAAAACTCGAATCATCGATTAGCAGGATATTTCAGATCGGCTTGACCCCTTGGCGTTGCGTAGAGATGTAGTTTCACTCTGCATTATCTATCGCGTGTATCATGGGGAGTGCTCCGAGAAATTGTTCGGACTTATACCGGCCGCAACGTTTCGCCATCGTTCAACGCGACAAAACTTTCATCCCCATCACCTGGATAATTGGAAATCCACTACTGTGCGGTTCTCCAGATTTTTTTTGCCTCGCACAACCAACCTCTGGAAGATGCACTCGTGACTCTTGAGTTGCAGGTGTCCATGGGCGACGGTAGTCACTTACCATCAGGCGACCCGTCTGCTTTGCCCCCTATAATATACAAAAAAAAAAACAGTCGAATTGAGAACCTTCTCCTTTTTTGAAGTCGGTTAAAAATAATAGCAGTTGGATTTCCTGTATTCCGGAGAACAATTACCTTCCGAGAGATACAACTAAACTATTCAACAGATCATCATGAAATTGCATACACGTACGTTGCCAGGGGTACAGAAAATGACATAGGGTAATTTTTAAATTCCCAAGTGATAGAGAAAACCTTTTACGCGAACGAAGCCTCGGAAAAAATACTATTTTTATATAAACCAACATTCTATCGTAGGATCCACCCAACCCTCAATCGCAATCTTCTCCTCAACGCGGTTTGCAGACGGGCAACGGAGCGATTACGAGGCACCTGTCCACAGACAGCGTTTCAAGTATCAACAGTCTTAGCAGTGGATCTTCTGCTCCACATGACAAGAAGCATAAGAAGAAGGGATGGGTGAGTCATAAATCATACTTTTCTTTTCGAAACATATTAAAACCTAGTTCTTAGTAAAAGAATCAGGCATCTCGATAACGTATTGTAAGTAGCAGTAAACATGTCTAGTTGTACCACTTTTGTGAAAAGTACCTACTACACGTATATTTCTTTTTAATTCTAGCACAATAAAAAAGTAATAATAGTACGTATTCCGACATTTCTTGACTAACACAGTTACGCAACAGTTGATTTTAGAATAGACACGACGCTTCAGTCAGCTGTTCCAAACCTCAAGTGGCAGTTATGGTTTATTTAAACTGTATATTACAACTGTAATATCTTTTTATACAATCGGAACACAAGTGTTCATTAAACACAGAAACATTATTGCGTAAAAATCATCACATATTTTACATATTTATATACATTGTACAGTGTTTCTTATGATGCAATTCATGTAAACACTGTCTAAGCATCTGTTATTATTATGCAAAAATACTCTTTGTATACACATTAAAATCTCAATTTATACAAAGTAAACAGAGTACAACTAATATCATTTTACATAACAGTTACGGTCGTCGTTCACGAAAGCTTTCTCGCGGAACGCGAAGATATCCAAGACGGCAAAACATTCGTCCCTGGGGCAGCTGTCATCACAAGACAGCTCTTCAGGATCCCATCACTACGATGACCCGCACACGATCCGGGAAGGAAGCAACGAGAACAGTCTGGAACATTCGCACGAAACGCTTGACGTTAAAGACAAGTGCCCTGCGGCCAACGCGGAAGAAGCGACCAAAGGTAAGACGACCAATATACTGGACAAAGCAAACAATAGAGAGATTAGTTGTACAGTAAATTGCTTATATTATATCTGATATCTCTTAAGGTACTTAAGTACTGTCTCAATGTAGAAATCAATCACACTTAAGATTTGCCTTTGAATGATTTGCTATTCAAACAAAGTGATAAATATAATTCCATGGCCGTCTTTGCAAGATAATTTAACCTTTATTTTAGGGCCAAGGCATTCAATAAAGAAAACGAAGTATATGTTACAGCTTCATAAATCGAATACTTTATTCCGAAATAAACTAATGTTATAATTTATTCATAGATAAACCAGAGGAATCTGTTTTAGTGGACGAGTTGAAGAGACAATTGCGAGAAAAAGATTTGGTGCTTACGGACATACGATTGGAAGCTCTCAGCTCAGCACACCAACTTGAAAGTTTGAAAGATACTGTTATCAAAATGAGGGTAAGATCTTGTTTTTCTCTACCTATATCTGTTTGTTTATTAAATACGTTTTGTATAATATATTATATAGGTATATTTGTACAAAGCGGGTATTGTAACTATTTTACAAAATAAATATATTCTTGTTATAAGAATTCAATTGCTTCGAAAAAGTATATCAAGGTACTAAATGTTAACATGTCACAAGAAACAGCACGATGTATAACTTATACAAGTTCTATGATTGCTATTTAATCATTTAATAGTATAATGATATTCACTAATGTGTTATTTAATAGCCTCACAGATTGTTACTGTTGACAAGCCTTAGGTTTTTTATACACAAACATAATAATTTATTAGCAAGTGGTAAATGAGATACATGTATATGGTGCTATGCTAGTATTAGCATAGCACCTATCATACAAGTATATGATAGGTGCTATGCTAAACGGAATACGTAAGTATCATACAAGTGTATACTTGTATGATACTTACGTGGTATAGGTAATACATGAATTTATGATACGACTTATTTTCAAATTCGAGTACTTAATGATCAGAAACGGTTAGTAAATATCGAGGAGGACCAAACTCTTAACCAAATGTTGGCTACGGTTAAAAAAGACAAAAAAAAAACAAGGATCCCAAATATACCTAGGGTTCATGCGGATAGACGGAAGTCAAATCAGCCCGACCTGAAATGGAGACGCCATTTTGTTTAACGACCGACCGAGCAAATCGGTCGGTCGTTAAACAAAATGGCAGGCACATAATGAAGTACCTTACATCATCATCAATTATTTTCATAATTTCTTCTAATACTGTACCTACTAAGATAATTCGCTTGTAAATTTGAGGATATGCGCCACAAATAAGTATGATATATATGTTAAGTACATTTATTATACTCTTTGTGGTGCCTATGCTTAAATGTAAAATGCAGAAGAACAGAGACTTTTGTAACTTAAATGAGTAATAAAAATAAAAACACGCAATAACGATCAAGTAAATAGTTTAAATAAATATAATAAATTAGTTTTAAAATGAAAGAGAAATTAACCAGTTTTGGTTCGATACTTCCAATCTCTTTTGCCAGATTAACTTTTACAATTTTGTATGTAGTGCTATTGAGTTATTTTGCTAGGGGCTAATAAATCTATGCAACAATTGACAGCATTCTTAACACAGTCATGTATGTCGGAGCTAATTACACCGATGCCATAGAAAAATCAACCACGACGTTCACAACCTCGGGAACCGTTGCTCCGTACACTAAAAGAAAAATTAAGTTTTACTTTTTATGCTCGGACAAAAGTAAGAGGAAAAAAGTTGTAACATTCGTTAGTCACTATAAACGTAATGCCAGATGATAAGTACGAATATAACGACCTATAAATAGGCACGTGTTATTTTTATAAAGCTTTCTATCATTTTCACCAAGACGGTATGTAGGTATGTTTTCAGTAAGCAGATTCATTTGGAAGTAGCGATAGCGCCTAGGTGTGGTACTTAATAGCGTAATTTGAAATTCATTGCTAGTAATAGGGCAATGCGTATCATTATTTTTCACTAATACCCCTCTATTTAGTAGTAAAGCGTCGAAACAATAATAGCAAGGTGGCCGTTGCAACAATAACAATTAGTTTCCGTACGTTCGATAACATCAATTTCTAACGAACACCTGGTACACATTACAATTATGGGCACGGGGCAGCTATGGTGACAGGTTTAATATGTACGTCACAGGTGTATGTTACGGTATGTCCTGTTGGCGTAATTACAATACCAGGCCACGTGTTCTTCTCATGAAAACACGACCGATCATTTGTACAATAATCTTATAACAAATGCTTGGTATGCTTGGTTGCTGTGATTCTATACAATTCGTAGGGTAATTAATGGCCAAGGCGTCGGACTTGCGATCAAGTGGTTGCGGGTTTGAACCCCATCCAGTGCACTACCGGCGTGAACCCACTCCTAACACAAGCATTTAGCTTAGCTGGAGGGGTTAACAAGAATACTAGTAATTTATGACCCACGTTCCTATTACTTATACTTAAAAAAAATACGGTTAGGGAAAAATCGTATACCTAATTGAATCCGTAGAAAAACCAAAGTACCTACTACATAACTCTTGTCATTAGAAAGAATCCAATAGACAGGCAAATATAAGATGCAGTTGTTTTCTTGGTGGAAATCACATCCATTTTCGTGATAATCTGCAACATATCTAGGTGAGGCTATGTTTTTATTTCTCAAGACATTCACTTGTGTAGTGAGTGACATAGGACGATACTTTTTGTGGATTAGAACACTGTATTACCACACCGTCACCACTAGTGTAAGCTACTTCTTGGAACATTTTAAACCAAAGTTTATACTAAGAAAGATAAGGTTTACATGACATCACTGTTCATTGAATTCCTCGTTTGTGTTCCATATTTTAGTTTCTTCCCACCAAATACCGCAATACAAATTAGGAATATTAACTTAAAATGAGTTTCTTAAAGTAATCTACATTTGCAGAATGAAATGTTGAATCTGAAACAAAACAACGAGAGGTTGCAACGATTAGTGACGTCAAGATCCTTAGCTGGCAGCCAAAGTTCGCTTGGCACTGGTGGGTCCGCTGTTGAAGACCCACGGAGATTCAGTCTCGCAGACCAAAGTACTATGCATCAGGTATGTCAATATATTAAATATATTCAAAACTGTTGTAACTATTGTACTGGTAAATGTTAAAATTTACCAGTATTGTAGTACTAGTTGACAAATCACTTTCGGTATTCCAAGGATCGGTGATACGCTACTATTCATATAAATTAATAATATGAAAAGAATAGGTATGGAAATAACACTATACTAACTAACTTGAGACCTCTACAAACAATACAAAATAAAATGGTTGGAAACTTTATTTAAGTATAACTACTAAACACCTGCAAATGAATTATACACGCAAACCAAGTTATTCTGTGTCTGAAGTATACGAATTTGAAACGTGCATAGTATTACTTAAAAAATACTTGTGGGAAAAATTTACATTATTATAAGTTTTAAAAATCATATAAGCATTACCTAAGATACAAAAACAAATTATAGTTTAGTACGCCACGTACTTTGAATTATGTTAAGAGAATTAATATCCTACTAGATTGCGCAATGAACCTATTGAATATAATAAATGTAATTTAAAGTACTTAATTTGATATATTGTTAACTACTGACCTAACGAAAAAATTTGGATTTATAATTATAGCTATAATGCATTTCAGAGAAATTAATAGTTCATTCATTAGATAAATTGGGCACAGAAGTAAACTGTACTTACAAGAAATAAATAATATCTTTGAACCTATGTAACTGAAAATTGATGTTAGTCTTGCGGTTCTCGGAATAACAAAATGTTTGTGTGAATTTAAAGTAGTTCCCTTTTTTTCTATATGAAAAGACCTACATTAGTAATCTTTATTGTAACTTTGTACAACACATTGTTTCAATATTTATTATTAAATTACATTATATACCAATTTACAAAACAATGGAGCGCTTGGTAACAAAATAATTTTATTTCAGGCGACAATAGACATGCATTCACAGCCTTTAGACCTAGACTTCAACTGTATGTCTTCGACCCCAACCATGGACTTTTCCAAAAAAGGCTCGCCTAAATCCAGCATAGAGCCCATATACGGTAATAAGGCCGTTTGCGAACTCAATGAAAACAGCGAGACGCTATTAGGAGCACTGAATGGCAGCAGTGATTTATTCGCGAATGGACTCAATGCGTCAGAGCGACTGAGTGGTGACTACGATATAAACAGTGTTTTGCCGCCGCCGAAGAGCCGGGAACTTGCGATAGGCGAAAGCTATTCCGATATCGGTATGTTTTAGTTCAAAAAATCACGGCCTTAAATGCTTTATTAATGTGTTCGCGATAAGAACGTTTCATGCCTCATTGTAACTGTTCACAGGTGTCGCCGACAGTCAAGGAGACACAACAGATGGGAAGAAGATAGCTATAGCTGTATACTTAGGACAATCGGAGACATTCCAAAGATATTTCGAAGAAGTCCAGGACACACTTACAGAATCAGAGTGTAGATTCTACGCCAAACAGTCTGCGAGCGCGTACAACAATCACTTTGAGAAACAGTCGAGTTTCGACTCACCACGCTTATCCCAGAACCGTAGTCCTGAAACTGAGACACAAGACTACGGACAAATAAATAAGTCTAACACAAATAGCCTTAAAAGCAATAAATCTACGCACAGTAATTCGTATAAGAATGTTTATAATAGTGATTCGACAATAAATTGTAATGAATTCACCATAGCGTACACTTATATATCTGGCAAGACGACTTGGCAGAACTTAGATTATATAGTTAGAAAGACGTTCAAAGATTATTTGTCTAGAATTGATTTGGGAACAAATCTTGGTCTGAACACGGACTCGATAACGTCTTATCACTTGGGCGAAGCGACACGAGGGCCTGAGATTGGGTTCCCGGAATTGTTGCCTTGTGGTTATATCATTGGCACTGTTAATACGCTGTATATCTGCTTAGAAGGCGTTGGGAGCTTGGCGTTCGATAGTCTTATACCAAAAAATATTGTATATAGGTAAGTCAATTGTACTGTAGTATCTACAGATTGAAAATAATATTGCTATAGACAGCTGATTTATTTTATTTCTTTGCAGATATGTCTCATTGCTATCGGAACACCGGCGAATAATACTGTGCGGACCAAGCGGCACTGGCAAGTCTTACTTGGCAGCCAAACTAGCCGAGTTTTATGTACAGAAGACGCAACGTAGAGGAAACCCCGCTGAAGCAGTCGCTACTTTCAAGTGAGTGTATTTTTAATATAAGTAATTGTGGGAAACACCTTATTCTAAAGTCAAGTGAAAATCAGTTGCAACTGTATTGCTCAGTCATAAGTACTATGTCTTTGGTTCGTACATTGTCATCATTGCGTATGTTACTGTTGATGACGTCTTGTATGCAAGACTTCGCTCGGTAGCTTTTTGTAATATCGTAATCTTTTTAAAATTGTATAAGTATACTTTTGTAAAATTGCGTTTTTCAGGAAATACAACTATGCAGTTAAACTTAATGTGTAAAACCGTATCTGTATACAAAATTTCATCAAAATCGTTAGAGCCATTTCCGAGATACCCAAAATATAAATACATACCTAAATAAATACATAAGATTAATTTGTTGATTGCGATTTACTTCTAGAAAGTGTGTTTCCTGTTTTGATTAATTAATTAATTTAATTTAATTATGAAGAAAACTTGAAAATTATTTTTTTAAAAGATCCCAGAGTATTGAGGAAACATAAAAAAACTTGTTTGGATGTCGTTTTGTTACACAACTTTCACTACAAGTACATCAACTCCTGGTCTAGAGGTTAGTGATGGTGACTGCTGAGCCACAGGTCGTGTGTTCAATTCCCACCCAGGACAAATAATTGTGTGATGAGCACGATCATTTGTTCTGTGTCTTAGTAATATACATATAAGTGTGATATACAGCAGTCTGATTACCATAGTAGTACAGGCTCTACCTAGTTTGGGATCAGACGGCTGTCTGTGGGGTGTCTCAAGTTATCATTATTCAAATTCAAATATTGTTGACGTATATAAATCTGTTAACCTATATCTCTGATTTTTGTCGTGACAGTGTGGACCGCAAATCGTGCAACGAGTTACGGGCGTACCTTGCTAACATCGCCGAGCAGTGCGGCGCCGCAGCGGCTGAAGAAGCGGCGCTGCCGTCCGTCGTCATACTTGACAACCTGCAACACGCTTCGGCTTTAGGGGACGCCTTCGCCGGACTACTCCCACCTGACAATAGGAACATGCCTGTTATTATTGGTAAGTATACTTTTTACGGCTATATGACGGTAGCGAAACTTAATCAGGCTTGCGAAACGCAAACTGCAATGACATCACGTCATCAGACTTGTGAATTTTGCTGCAATTTTCGAATACTTTATTCCTTCCGTGTCTAAATATTTACCTTGGACAAATATTATTATAACAGCAGGAAGTACAAATCTACCCAGAATAAGTCATGTCATAAATCCTGAATCAACATGGCGGTCTAACGTTTTCATCAATTTACGCGCGGAAATATAAAATGTAAAATTGAAATGCATTTAATTGCCACTAGTTGTTTACTGTTAGGATCAAAATAAAATACTCATGGTGTCTAATGGCCTTTTGCATATTCGTAGAATTAGCATTATCTCTATTCAATTAGACGATTACGAATGATAGTAAAAGAGTAATAATTATTCCTGGTAGTACCTAACAAACCACACTACAAGTGCGACATATACCCAGTTAAATGGATGTATACCTTTAGATAGTATATTATATAAACCTTCTCACTTCGTTTATAAGACAAGAACATTTATCTGAAGTAACAGTCATTCATAATATGCATTTCGAATTGCAGATTCAAGTACCTACAATTTATGTGCAATTATTAACCTTGATTAAAATTACGATTAGATACGATTTCCTCATACTGTTTCCTTTCCTAGATTTATTTATTCACTCTTTATTTGTGTGCATCCTAAGTAAATGCAAAATAAACCTAATTCAGAATCTTTATACGAGGCATTATAATCTTAATGTCAAGAGAGTTACTTATAAATTTTTGTATTCAATCATCCCACTAATATTATAAATGTGAAAGTTTAGATGGATGGATGGATGTTTGTTACTCTTTCACGCAAAAACCACTGAACCGATTGCGATGAAACTTGGTACGTAGATAGCTGGAAACCTGGAATAATGTATAGGCTACTTTTTATCCCGATATTCTCACGGGATCGAGACTTACGTGGGTAAAACCGCGGGGCACTGCTAGTTTTATATATTTTTTTACAACAATGGACATACCCTACTAATATTATAAACGTGACAGTTTGTGAGGCTGTATGGATGTTTGAAAGTTTGTTGCACTTTAACGCAAAAACTATTGAGCCGAATGGGATGAAACTAGGCATGCAGATAGCTGGTAACCTGGATTAACACAAAGGCTTCTTTTAACTCCATATTCGTCGATACTCGTCATCGGGTGAAACTGCAGGGCGCAGCTAGTGAGGCATATTGATTGCTTGCATATATCTGTTATAGTGTGTCAGAAACTTGTTAAGAAATCTCGACATTATCTGCTATCATCTTTACGTTCTGGAATAAATTGCATAAGTAATTGAGAATCAATCCTTATCCTTGTTTTTAAGAAGTGAACAAAGATACAAATACGCATGACGAGCACGTGTTTTATACCATTTATATTACTCAAGTAATTTTACCATCTATTACTAAAAGACACCTTACAACTGGTTGCGGCCACAGAATACATAACACTTAGTTGTTGCGGCCTTAAAGATCTTGTATTGTACTTGTTTCTTTTACGCTCCAGAGTTCGCCTTCAACAGAAAGACAAATCTTTGCCAGTTCACCGATATAAATATTAAGCTTCGATTTAATTTGTTTCTTGTTGTCTAGGTACAATGTCACAAGCCACGTGCAACACAACAAATTTACAGCTTCATCACAACTTCAGGTGGCTTCTCACCGCAAATCACATGGAACCTGTCAAAGGATTTTTAGCTAGGTTAGTATGTCATAGTGATTCGCGGACATAGAATTTGATGTTTTTATGCACATTGAGAAAATAGTCAAGATAGATAATAGAATAGATAGATAAAAGAAAATAATTGATATTTGATTTGATATAAATTTTAACTTAATACCTCTTTGCGTTCTTAAAAAACACGAATAAAAAAAAACTTGAGAAAAAATCATAAAAAAACTTTATTTTATAGATATCTACGTCGCAAGTTGTTTACCCTTGAGCTCCGGCTTGGACGCCGCGAGCCCGCGCTCGCTGCCGTCCTGGAGTGGCTTCCGGGAGTGTGGTCCACACTCAATGCATTCCTTGAAGCGCACTCATCCAGTGACGTCACCGTCGGACCAAGACTATTTTTGGCATGTCCCATGGATTTGGAAGCTAGTCAGGTAAGATTAAATAAATCTGAACCAATACACATACTTACACGGGATAATATTTTAAGAAATTTATTTTCTGATCATAATGAATTTTTCAAACATGCTATCGACGGGACGGGAAGGAGACATTGTAGTAAACATAATAAACAAAATAGAACATCTTATTATCTTCCACCACATGTGGGTCCAACAGGCACATTAAAGTCAAACCGAATTATTAAACATCTAAAAATTAAACAGCTGTAAACTATCATGATACTATGTTTTTGGAAATATTTCTTACTTGTCACAACTTTTGCTTAGTAACTTAAGAAAACGATTAAGTAGCTCTACCAGGTAATAAGTCGTGGTTACTATATGTAATATGGTACTTTTAACAGGTTCCCCGTCATGGCCGAACACTATTCACCCGTGCTCAACTGTGTTCCGTAATGCCCATCCCTCTCTACCTTAAATGAAATTGCAATAGTTTGTCAGGAACATAATATCGATACCATAATTAGCAAACCAGCCAACTCCACTTTTGTAATAGCAAACATATAACTTCAAAAACCAGCGTAGTATTAAAAGTAATAGCTAACGATATTAAACGTCATCTACAAAACAAATAAACTTTAAAAAAACACGAATCGAAATAAAAAGAAAAAAAAGAGTTTAACCACCCAAATGGCATCCATTCAATGGCTTCATCATCACTATTCCATTCCACTATAGACTATCGTTACCAATTCCAATCTATTGGACTCCTTAAAACAAATCATATGAGCCCAAATTCGAGGGGTTTACTAGTAGCCACGGAAGAGTTCCACTATCCACCTGCTGGCTCCATCATCAGATCAGCTCCAATTAGAAGTAGGTTCAAATTGACTTCCAAGATTTTTTTTACATTGTTACGTAGATAGTCAACTGACTAACTACGTAACTAACTATGTAAAAAAATCTAAGTATGTACATTCGCGTAACTAACAACTAATTAGTTTACAAGTGAAGCTAAAAAAACGTATTTAAAATATTGTAAAGTTTTAAGTGTCTCCAAGAAAAATTAATTACCGAGGTTACTGTGTTTCTTCATAGGCCTGGTTCGCGGATGTCTGGAACTACAGCATAGTACCATACGCGTCGGAGGCCGTCCGCGAGGGCATAGCCTTGTACGGAAGGAGACGACATGCCGCTGTAGATCCGCTGCAACACATCAAGTCCACGTACCCCTGGAGAGAACCTAATCATTCCCACGTATGTATTAAAAACTTTTATGAAGATATTGTAAGTGAACCGTCTACACACCACTGTGTAGGATACCTACACTATGCCAGGAAATTATATTTTTAGTAATGGGATATCGTAGCTATTTAGTACTTTGCAATCATATTTAGTCAAGATTAATGATTTAGTTTTGTATAATGTCTTACGAATTAGATAATTTATGACCTTATTTTTTTTCAGACGCTAAGAGCAATAACCGTGGAGGAAATTGGTATTGAGGAGGCAAACCAAGATCCCAACACAAACAATAATCAAGATCCTTTGGTGAGTATTAAGAAAATAATCCTGTCATTCTGGTTGAAAAGAAAAAGTCGTTTTAAGGACTTTTTTGTAGATTTTCTATTTTAATTGTGCTAGGCTGAGATAACTGAACAAAAATAGCTAAAAAATCTGATGATATGATATAAGATTACTCTGTAAGGTATTCGCTACTCGCCCAAATATTTATAACACCAGTTTATCAATTTGATTAGTGCAAGTGTTGAGTCGTGTCCCTAGTGCTTGTGCTGCACTTACCATTTATAAACCTTAGTCTGAAGAAGATAATTATAACCTATGATATACAGCGATGATATTATTGCGACCTTCTCCTGATCGTCTAGATATTGGTAATGTTAGTGTAAGCTAATTCTATATTTTATAAAGTCATCCGCGAGATAGGGACGATTTCCTAATGAGAAAGATAAAGGTAAATTTGCTATCTGAATGCTTTAAAATCTCTGGATCATTTTATGATTCGCCAAAAAAAGCACTGGATTTGTGCTACTGTTTAATGATGTATTATATTGACAATTGTGTAAATATTCAAATGTGGCTTAATAAAAGACTAACGAACAACATAAAACTTCACGCTATATAGATAATAATTTAATTTATTCTTTTACAGCTAAATATGTTAATGCGACTTCAGGAGGCGGCAAACTACAGTGGAAACCAAAGTCAGGACTCAGACAACGCAAGCTTGGATTCGAATCTCACCCACGACAGCTCAGTGGGCAACGAGCTATAATAACGACGGATCGTCCCGACAATGTTGTGAAATTTTTATTCACACATTTTTATACTAATTACTGGTTTACAGTGACAACATTTTTTAACTGTTAGTGAAATTCCGATGCGAGCAGAAATTCCATAGAAACAATATATAAACTGACGTTCCTCACTTGTGGATTTTATATGATATATAAAGCCAAATATTTGCCATATGTATATTATTGATATTTATTATTTACTTATCTTTAAGTGTTACTTTAGTTGCGAATCTATATTAGTTTAGTTGATTTTGATAGTTAATCTATCGCTGATTATAATTGCTTCATTATTTTAAATTACGAAAGGAGTTTGCTCTGCAGTATTTGTAAATTAGCAAATATCAATTACAAGAGTAAGCTACTTCTTTTTTCAATTCTCCTTTTATTTGTTTGCAAAAAATGTTAACAAAACCATCAAAAGAGATCAGCTACCCCTCAACCTACGTGAATAAGTACCTAATCAGTACCTAACAGTGCCTGGAGCGATAATTTTCCATTTTTTACGACGTACTTTGAATGATGTTGAGCTGTTTATATAAAGCATTGTGGCTATTGTTATATTTTTTCAAAGTTAGGATACGAACCGCATTTGTATTACTATGACATGTATTGTAACATAATTATGAAAGTGTAATTTTTATACCATTTTCATATTAAATCATGTACCTAATAATATATTTAAGTGTAAATATGTTTAATATATTTTCTTTTTGTATGCGATTACACTAACAGCTATCTATTATGCGATATACAGCGTTACTTTTGTATAGTAATACGTATCCACTGTGTTACAGTGTTCGGTATGGGTTGACTCGTGTGCATAAAAGAAACGTGATATCTACAATCTATGCTTTACAGAAAACGTGAAATAAAAATTGATTATAAAAATCTTAGTTTTAATTTATCTTCCTTTGAAACTTATGATTTCTGAAGTGTGGCATCTTCGCAAACCGAGATATCCTATTAGTATTATAGTCCTATAACCGTTTAAAATTATAAGTATTGGGAGCAATGAAGACATAACGCGACAACATGAGAACAGGAAGTATTGATTGAATGATTAATATTGTCAAAATTCCGTGTCTATCAATAAGCTCGGATCTAAATTGAGAATAAATGGGGACCCATGGTGCACGCTTGGGAAAATAGCACTCCTCGAACAGGGATGGTTGCCGTAACCATGCATGTTTGGGAAGATTTTAGGAGACGAGACATAATAATATACCTACGCTAATAAATGCGATTAATTCCATGCGAGACCGTCGTCCAAGGTAAGTAGATGCAAATGGAGGTCACACACAAGGTTTTAATCTTGTTTAATTACCTTATAAATGCTGATATACCTAATTTAAATGTCGCAAGTTATAATAAAGTAATTATAATAATTAGTTGCGATTTATTTTGAATAACCAAACCACCGGAATTAATACGGCTCTAAAAAAACACGTTTTGAGGCTGAAATTTGGATTATATTCCTATCCCTGAAAAATTAAAATTTTTGGGGTAGCCCCCTTTAGATCTTGGCAGTGGCGTAACAACAGGGTGGCAGACCCGACTCATTGCGTTAAGTGAATTTATTTGCCGTGGCACTAGCGGAATCCTAGATCACTGAACAACTGAACAAGCTTGAAAACTACAACTTCATTATGTTATTGGTTTCCATTGAAAATTCTGTAGAATACAGACGCACGCAGCCTTTAAGTAATTCTGTTAAAAAAATATTGATCTTTCAAATTCCTCCTTTTACTTTTGAAGTGTTTGCAAGTTTATCTTGAAAAACTGGGAACGCCTATATGAATTTACAGATTCAAAAGGGGGAACAAATAATAAGTAGTATAGCAATAAAACTATCAACGACTTCAATTCGCCTAAATTGTGATAAATTGTAATAAGCTGTAGGTATTCGTCATCTCTTAATTTTCCACCCTTCGAGATAGAATATTTTCTTTAATTTTAAATGAGATCAACCTTAAATACAACTAATGAAAATGAAAAAAGAATAATTAAAATCAGTTCACAAATGGCGACGCTACAGCATAATATACCTAGGAAAGGTAGGTACTTACACAAAAAACAAAATTCAGTCGAATTTATGTATTTTATTAGTCTGTTAAAATTCTACAGAGAGAGGTAAACGTCCTTGTGATGGAATTTTCGAATAAATATTCGAAAAAATAAAAATCAATGTTTGTATGTTTATCCTCTATGCCTTTTGAAACCATTGATCAGATTGTGATGAAACTTTGGTAGGGTGTTCTGGGGACGCCCGAGAGGGTTCCTCGCCCAAAAAATCTATATAAAAAATGAAAAAAATATCAGTGTAACGCATTTTACAAGCCTCATTACAGTAAGGGTTCCAGCACACCAATCGCGGCTATCAAAATGGCAATAGCATCGGTTGCTTGTAGTGGTGGCTTTTTCAGACAAATTGGTGTAGTAAGAACTTAAGATCGATGAAAACTGTTCTATTCTATCATCAATCGATGTGTGTAGTAGGGGGGGCATCCGATGAATTAGCCACAGACCTCAGATGGTAGGTATAGTTACGCCACTGGATCTAGGTGTGCGATGGACGGACAATAGATGGACCGATTTAGATTGAAATGTGACTTGATCGAGTGTTCTTAGCTCTAGGTAATCTAAGAACACCTGTTCAGTCGTTCGAAGATCAGCTCTTGTCTATTCGTTGATGGGATTTTTGAGTCATAGGTATTTAATTTCTTATTTATTTTAAGGATACAATGTTGTTCAGCTATTTTTGGACTATCTGGTGTTAATCTAATTTGTACAATATAGTCCTTAGCTTAACTGTGGCGCTAGTCTTGTTAAGCGACATATGCATGAGTTGGGGTACATGAGTTTGGGAAATATGGATGTGATCATCTACTTTTGGAGTTTACCATATATAGGTTACAATTATCATAACTAAACAAACTGAATTGAAACATTGCACCCGCAGTGGCAGTTAGCGAGATAGCAGATTATATTTGTTGCACCATCCGTGCATTTCAAAAAGTTTCTAATGCAAAATGTATATTATTAAATTAATACTCAACCTATGTAAATGGATAGTAATAATGAAAAGCAGTTGTAGGTATTTTTTATTATTATTGAAGTATTTAGTTACAGCATGTTTCATCAAACTTTCAGAAACAGACATGATCATGGAGCAATTTGGACGGAACCGGTTTTATTTCATTAAGGACTAGAATCTTTATTTACTGAATACTAAAAGGAACAATCACATCAACATCATGAATCCAATATAAATAAGGCACAACCATTTCGACAAAGTACTGTGATAAACATTCTTTTGTGTTTGTTTCTCCAGTATCTGTATTATCTTGTATATTAATTACAAAGGAATATTTTATTACTAAATACCATTTGAATAAATAAACTGTAATGAACATGTTGAACAGATACAATTGTTAAGTTATTTGCACTTATCATAGCATGTCCATTCAAAGCAGATACTTTAAGTTTAGGTAATGTCCTGCATTTTAGTAGTGGACTTAAAATCTGGAACACCTATAATTGCTAATAAAATTACTATAAACTGTGTGTACACAATTTGTGTAGCCAATTTACAACATATTACATTCTAACCTGAAGCAAAACTGCCCTTTATATATATACAAAGCAGCTAAAATAACATGAAAGGAAAGACAACAATAATTATGTTGAGAGATGTTTTACTTCTTACAACACTTTATAATTGTAATAGAAATAGTATTTACTGTGAATTTAGAGGCAGAAGATATGATAAATAGAATAGTTTAATCTACTCCAATTTTTATCATATATGATATCTACTCTGGAACTATGACACCTTAACATGCTTCTAATAATTTTATTCAATAACTATCTAGAGGAACATAATTTGTATAGAAAGAAGGTGTATTATAGCTTTAAATTACACTAACTAGTATATGTTAAGACAATAATTTGTGTCAATCACTATGTATGTCAAGACTTAAATTGGAGAGAGATGGCACGGGAGACTCTGTGAAATCTCCCGAATCATCACTGCATAACTTGCTCATCTTATTAACTACTTTGTCTTTAGAGTTATTAGTAGACAACCGTCTAGACTTATTATTTGTATCACTCAAGGAACTTTTTTCACTTATCAAGTCGGCGACATCTGATAGTGATACAGAACTCTGTGAGCTTTGTGAAAATTGATGTGGGCTTTCTACTAAAGAATTTTTGTTGGGACTTTTCTCTAAATTATCTTGATCAAACTCTGTTTCACTCCCTTTTTTTTCTGACATATCTTTAAATTTAAATATTGGTGAGGATGAAAAATCATCTCTATAACTGAACTCACTAGTTTCTTCATCAGATTTTGTGGGACCTTGTGATTTAGTCTCATTGCTTCGTATTTTATTATCTGTATTTAATGATCCAAGCGTGAGACTGCTTAAAGTGCCAGATTTTGGAGATGGTACTTCATTTAAAGGATTTGTTACAGAATGGATGTGTGAATGGGCTTCATTTTTAATATCTACTTCTACAATTGGTAGTCCAGCAGTGTTAAGCATTTTTTCATCTAATGAATTAAATGGTTTTAATTCTATATATGAAGTTGAGTCACTACTGCAGTTTGTCAATTTCATTTCTTTTTTTACTGTGGATACTTCCTTTTCAGATTTATCTTGAGTAACCAATTTGTTTTGACTTTTTGCATCACCATGTTCCACAGATCCTTCAGTGATAAATTTGTTTAATTTATTGTTATTGTTATTAGCATTAAGTATGTGATCACCGGGAATATACTCTGAGCTGGATTTATCTCTGATTGAGTCACTGGAGGTGTCTGTGTCTGAGTGGTCAAGCTGTAACCGTAGGTGTAATTTGTTTTTCTCGTCTGAGGAGTTGTCTGAATTAGAATTACTAGTATTACTACTTTGCGAATCATTAAGTATGTAAGTACAATTTTGCTCTTCTCTACAGTTTTTCTCACTGCATTTATCATAAGTCTTCAAGTTTACATTGTTACGGTCACAGATTCGTATGTGATGTGGGTTCATAAAATTTTTAATAAGTGACAGCAATATTGGCTCCTTCAGGGCCTCATCTTTAGGCATGTTCAACTTTTCTGCCAGTGATTTCTTTCCATTGTAATTATACTCGTTTCCTTGACGAGATTCCGACATGTAAACAAATAGCGTGTTTTTCAAACAACAATATTCTAAAAATTCGTGAACAACTGATAGAGCTAAAAGACCTTCGGGTAACTTAAGAATGTTATCTAAATTAACATTCTGTTTCATATTTTCACACTCATCTTCAAACGCTAAAAAAATATTAGCTCTAAGTAACGCCCGTATTTTAGCAAGCGATCCATTTCTTTCCAAAGCTTCAATAACTAAATCTCTGAGTTCTGTGTCTTCTGCTTGTGCCATTTCAAAATAGATAGCTTATTGTTGATAAATTAGAATATAACTTTCTAATAAATAAAAAAACACTGCACACCACACTAACAATGCATTTGTAAAGTATTGTTGCTTTACAATGTCTAGAGCATTTCAATACGGATTGCCGTCATGGATAATGCCACAATTTTAGCCGAAAAATGACAGCGAGCTATCTTATTCTACCAAACTCGTCAATGGTGTGTTAAAAAGAGATAAAGATGTAACAATGCTAAAAGAGTTATACTTTGAGATCGACTATCTTCTGTTGACATTTAATTATAGTGTTGCTATGCATAAAACCATTCTGAAATCGGCAACTTTTCCTTTGAGAAAGCAGTATTATATTTATTTATTTGATGATTAAAATATTTTATCACCAGCAGTTTAAATTAAAAGATTAGTATACACAATACTTAGCTACATAGAAACAAAGTGCCAATTAATGTTCACTGCTTTGGATAGTAAATTATTTCTGGGTAAAAAGATAAGCCTTATTTCCTTTTAAGTTGGAAATATGTATAGAATTCTGATATAATTAAACAGAATACTAAACGGATAAACTATAAACTATAAATTATATTTTAAAATACCTAGGTTTTAACTAGGTATTTTAAAATATAAAAGATTTATTTTATTAATATAATAACAAAATTCAACCTATAAGGATGTTTGGAAAATCAAGTTTATAAAAGAAATAACTTGGTTTTTCAATGAGTAAATATAAACTATAATTTATAAATTATAATAGTACAATCTCTTAAAAATATTTTATAATCGATGTAAACTTTGTGCTCGACCAGAGGTACATCCAGACATTTGCTATTATATCTTTGGAAACGTGCTCAATTACAAGGGGTGAAGGCTTGCGCCGGGAAATGTAGGAAATTCAGTCAGTCGGGTCGAGTGAGCGTGGTAGGTCGGTACGGTGTACGCCTGGGTTTAACGGTATAATAAAACTTTTAGCCCCTTTTCCTATAATATCTTGATTCAAATACTCTTAAACTTGATTATCAGTGACTTTATTTAAATATTCGACCTCCGTCAAATAAAATTGGCGCAATGGCCATGTAATGTGTTAAAATACTAGTGGCGGGAAACCGTTTTGATATCTCGCTTGACGTGTTGTGTCCTATGTGTACGTAGAGCGAGAGGAGCCGTCTGCCCTAGAGGGCGGCCGACATGCTGGATTCGTCGTGAATCGATATTTTTGGAACGTTGTAGAGCAGAAACCATGAGGTTAGAGGCTCAATAAAGGTACGACAGGTGCTTCTATTAATAGTTTCCGGCTAATAGTTTCATCCAACAAACCAAAGCCATTTAAAAATTTGGTTGCGTTAGAGAAGCAGGCTAAATAAATCGCAGACTACACTCGTAGTTTACTGATCTATCAAAAGTTACTTTTAATATGATTTAAAAAAATAGTCTTAACGTGGAACGTTACCGTTACCTACTTTTTTTAGGCTGAAAATTATGCGAAGCAGCAAAATCTATTAGAAGTAAGTCAAGTTAAAAAACAAATCTAGTTAAACCATTAAAAATTATTTTATTTTGTTTATGTACGTTATTTAATTTCGAGACCTCAATCCTGTTTTATTATCTTGTACAATTTACCTTAATTTTTTTTTTATTATGATAAGAACTTATAACACTACATAAATGAAGAATCTTAATTTAAAACCGTTATTGTTTTTATTTATTAACTAAGAATTCAATTTAGTTATAAAGAAGACTCTTATTAAATAGGGGAGGACTTTAATATCGGACATATGGCTAAAGATACTCCTACTCTCTTTCGTCCGTCATACCTACTAGACAACCGGACTTCAAAATTAAATAATGAGTAACTAAGTACTTTTGATCGGTTTGCTAAACGAAGCGAATTACGCTTTGTTTGGCTAGTCATCTGTAAGTATATATATATATATATAAGCTAATTATTGTAAACTACAAATTAACTCATAGCGTATTTACATATTATATTAATATGTGTAGATAATTATTTTATGCCTCTTTTTATTTTAATAAAAATATTGCAGACGGAGGGATATGAAATTTGAAATTCTCAAGGTTTTTGCAGAAAGTAAAATTTTTAATTTACTTGATACAAAAAATGCTAAAACCTGTTAAACTGTCATGGCAGTTCACTCTTGAGTTGCAGGTGTCCATGGGCGGCGGCAGGCACTTACTAGCGGGTGACCCGTTTGCTCGTTTGCCCCCTATACAATCAAAAATGGTACTGTCATCAATATAAAACAAAACATTTAAAGTTAGGTGATGAATTTTGGTCCAGGTCCGGACCAGGCGATTTCTAGTTAAATTGAAATTGGAACTAAAATAATGTAACGTATATGTAGTGTGTATTAAAACAGCTTCTGCCCGTGACTTAGTCCGCATTGATTATGCCTCTATAAAGAAAAAGGATTTTCTTGATCTCTTTTATCCCGGAATAATGAACACACATCATACCTTCCAAATATCAAGTGGATATGTTCTGTCGTTTTTCGATAATCGCTCAAGAACTTCACATTTTCCGGGATAAAAAAAATATCATATGTTCTATGTGTATGTATCCAGATAACAAACTATCCACGTGCCAAATTTCATCCAAATCCGTTCAGCAGTTTTTGGGTGATCAAGTAAGTTGGTTACTCAATCAAGCAAAAACATCTAAAAATACAAACGTTTACATTTATAATATTAGTAGGATGAATCAACTTTTATTATTTACTAGCTGCGCCCCGCGGTTTCACCAGCGTAAGTCACAATGCCGTGTGAACATCGATATAAAAAGTAGACTATGTGTTAATCCAGGTCTCCAACTATCTACATACCAAGTTTCATAGCAATCGGTTCAGTAGTTTTTGCGTGAAAGAGCAACAAACATCCATACATCCAAAAACATCCTCACAAACTTTCAATTAGTAGGATTTATTTATTCGTAAACAAAAAATACATTTTATTTGAATATTAAGTGTAATATTCAAATAAAATGTATTTTTTGTTGAAACCGCGGGGCGCAGCTAGTAAATAATAAAAGTTGATTCATCCTACTAATATTATAAATGTAAACGTTTGTATTTTTAGATGTTTTTGCTTGATTGAGTAACCAACTTACTTGATCACCCAAAAACTGCTGAACGGATTTGGATGAAATTTGGCACGTGGATAGTTTGTTATCTGGATACATACACATAGAACATATGATATTTTTTTTATCCCGGAAAATGTGAATCAGTGGATTAGGGACGCAATTATTATACTAAGTATTTTAGAATTTCAAATTATTCATGTCAGTCGTATTAATTAATCAAAATTATGAAACAATTAATTACATACTCATTTATCTATAATATTTATGTGTTTAGTAATATATATATGCTTAAAATATCTGGAATAGTTGCTTTAAATACAAATATTTAGCTTAACAATTGAACCCCTTGTGAAAACAAATAACTGACTCTATAAACATACAGATGAACCGGGTATACACAACATAGTTTACCAAATAGGCTTCCATGAACTAAAAACTATAGTTCTTTCAAGCATTTATAAATGCTTTAAATAACAAAAAGATAAAAATAAATAAACTTATTTGCTATAGCAGTTATTAATAATAGCCACTGGAGAGTCAGCTTGATCGATCCTTATTATTATACGAGTATAACTATATAATCATTGAAATTAGAATCCCGATCCGAACTAAAATTGAGTGCTTATATTCATCAAGGGAAGCGTCTCGGCCACAAAAATATTATCAAAACAGCTGCATAGAGGTATTTCTGAAAGTTTCGATTAATAAAGGGTTTTATTTATTCCTTTATCGTGACTTCGGTTACAAAACATACCAGTTAACTTGAATGCTATTTAATATTTGTAATAATGCCATAAACTTTTGTAAAAGTAATTAAAGAGGGAAGCCTCCTACTAAAACGTTACATGTTTTCTCCTAATTGTGGCTGGAATAGGAATTGATTGGAGTAATAAGCAAAAAGCGCGCCATAATTCTTATCTTACCTCCAATTTGTTTTTGAGGATACCTCGTGCAGAGGTGAAACACAAAACGAAATATTACTTCGAAAGATAGCGTATTACGGCTGTGGAGGTAGATATGTGCCACACCTAGTAAGTCTTTGTTGAGGAAATTTGGTTTGCCTTCTCAGCCAATGCCAGTTTTTTGAGGTTTAGCCAAGTGATTGTCAACAACAACGTTAGTACCAAACGCAATGAAGTTTACGTAATATACACAATACATGTGTTAGTAATAATACTTACACGAAATATGACAGAGAAAGTAAACAGCTAACACACTGAAGATATTAACTTGCCAAAATGTTCCGTTATATAAACCATGTTAATCAAAGCAATAACATATCGTGAAATGGCACCGCGGCAAATTGGCGAAGCACATCAACATCGGAAGCTCTTGGAAGGCAGTTTTATTATGTAGTATGTTTGATATTATACTAGTATGTATGTTATTAGTGTTGTTCGAAAAGAGAGATATAATAATATAATATTAGATTGAATAAAGACTGAAATCTTTTGTTTGTCAAATTTTGGAAATGCTATGGGTCTAATCTAAGCAATTATATATTGATATTTTATAAAGGTTTCAGTGCTTACTGAGCCCCATTCTGTAAGTTGTTGGTCAGGATTACGTATGAGCCAAAATTAGGTCTCCGCCGCCGACACCGCCTCCGAAATATTGACTTATACCATAGAGCTAGCAAATTTTTTCCCTTATAGTTCAGAGGAGACCCCATTTCCCAATCAATTGTCGCACAGCATATTAGGTTGGATCAGTTGGATCACAGCATATTAGGAGTATTACGAGTCGGCAAACCTCTCTAAGCCGTTAAAAATGTTGCTTTTTTATTAAGAGAAGTACAGAGTGAACCAAAGTGTGGTCTCGACAAAATACTCGTCAAAAGCATTACAACCTCCCAAAAACTAGAGGGAAGATGGTCAAAAAGCTTCTCAATACATAGATAATATTTAATTTTAGAGTAGATTTTTTGTAAATGATTGAGTACATTATTAAAGAACTGATTATTATGATCAAAATTTTAAATTATAAATAATGAATAAATAATAATACCATTTGACATGGGTATAAAAGTTGTATAACGAAAATAACAGATATAAGTTTTTGTTCGAAAGGAAACAGGACTACGGCATGAAACGGCATTTTGTTGGCACAATGTAATCTTTGCTCTCGTTACGTGTGCCGAGATTATTTGGGATCCAGTTGTTCCTTACAAGGGTTTAATTCAGATTTATTTCAATTCCTTTCTAAAATTTTGGTCACGTTCCGTTTTATGCAGCACTTAACACCTGCTTCTTGTACCATCAAGTACATATTATTAACTGACAATTTTACTTATTAAAGGTTAAGTATAATTAACTTTTAAAAGAAGTTTCATCGACTTCAATGCGCCTAAATCATGACAAATTGTAATAAGCTTTATTCTTCATTCCTTAATTTCCGGTATTATCCGAATATTCTCCAAATTTAAATAGGATCAACCTTAAGTACAAAACATAAATTAAAAAAAGAATTATTGAAATCGGTTTACTAATGCCGAAGATATCGCATAGCATTCACAAAAAAAGACATATTCATTTGTTTCACATAGTTCAGTCTTGATTGCAATGTTGGTATCGTAATATATTCTGTAGTATCTATTCTTGTGGTCTTATGTTTGATGAAAAAACCGACCATCGTCATTTGTACGTACCAATGACATACGATGATGTATGATTAAAAAAAGTGGCTTGCTTGCTACTCATATTTTTTAATTCTATTGACACCTCACAATTGGGCATAAAACAATTCGTAAGAATCGTTAGAAATCCTAAATAATGTTAAATACTAGGTTATGCGCAACAAAATAAAAGATGCCAAACATCAACAATTCATTCAGCTCACACCCTACTTAGCCCACGGCCTCAAATTACCACTTCAATTTAAATTATTTTAGTGGTACAGCCCTTATTTGTCTTTACTCACTGAAGAGTTTAGTTTCAGATCACAAATTTAAAGACCTGAATCACCCCTGAAGTTTAAAATTCTACTTAACGAACGTAAGTAACGTAAGTGCTACCGTAAAACATGAAATTGTAGAATACTTTTCTTATTACGTAAATCCATGCATAATTTTTGGTGACAATCGTTTACAAGGCATGAAAGTAGAATATTTTACGTATTTATAGTGCCACAAAAATCCAATTTGCGGAAACAAGTTTGCGTCAGGAAAATTTTGTTTGCTTTTCCAAGTTACTGAATATTGCAAAGTAATCACTATCATACAATGTGGTGTAGAGGGTGGTTTAAGCCCCGTAAAGCCTTGTTCCACCTAAGCCTAACTTCATTACATAGTTTATCTAGTATTTTTTAATGTATTGAAAGTATGTTGGTTTAGAATCTAGTAAGTATATATTTATATACCTACAGTAAAAGCGTGAGGTCTCTCAGATTAACTGTTGTTTTTCTTTTAACACATACTTCTATCTATATACTTTTATTTTGACGGTAAAAAGTATGTGTACCTATTTATTCTTTATAGGTGTAGAGAAGACATACAAATTCTATAACGATTATCTATAGTGGTTAAGGATTTCTTCAACAATAAATTAATTAAATTCTCTGGCGACTATTTATTGGAAGTTTTTAACGTTACAGTCGACTGTTAATTAGAAAATGTTAGTCAATGAATTACAAAATTAGTTATTGCACCTCCGGAAAGAAAATGTGTCAGTGTTAATAGCCGTCATGAGAAGTATTGAGTACAAATATTGCATTTAATATATCGATACCTGAAGTATCAATTAATGTAAGGGACAAAACACTGTTTTTCAGGAGAGCCAAAAAACAATTTTATTTTTTTAAATCTCTATAACTTTTTACTGTCTGCTCCAATTTTAATTGTGTCTAAAGCAAAGTTTCTTAGAATTTTTTCTTCTTTCATACTATAAACAAAAGATTTAGGAATACCGAGTGGTTTAAAATATAGCATGTCCCTTACATTAAAAAAATATGTTTAGTTGTGCCTTACGTTACTAATATTTATGTGTAAACCGTCAAGCATAGCGTAAGCAGCAAGAGAAATAGAAAATTATACATATGTAATTCTATTGTAAAGGACTTTTACAGTGTTGCCATTTGATGTAACTATAGATTATCCACTAAAATTATAGTATTTTAACAGCATGAAATTAGGTTCTTTGCATGATTAAATGTTAGTTTCAGGCTGGCTATCACAGATTTAAATGAAATTTTGGGATACAAAAATAAAACGATTTATTATTAATATGTTTTTTAACATTGAAAATGTTTTTTCGATCGCTTCGGTAGGGCCCCATTTTCGCTGAAAGTGTGTTTGCCCCGTGGTATATAGTGGTTTAGTGCGATGAGGACGTATGAGGGCTCAAAAGACGCAGAATTTGAATGGCTTTCAGATCGTGAAAAGATTTTTTTGTAAAAGTCGAAAACTTTTTTCGAAAATTTAAAAAAATAAAAGAAGCCTTGATTTTTTAACACCTTCCCTTGGAATATCTTCGATATCTCGTGAATGAGGTCGAAAATCGAAAAACTGAGAGAGACGCCTAGAGATATTGAGACGGGGAACATTTTGTGTTTTATACTTTTTTTGTGGGAGTGATAGGGGGGGCGGTATGCTCCCCCTTAGCGGCGCGTGAAGCGTCGCCGTGCGGTATTACTCGGGCGTCATAGCCCTGTGGAACTTCGCAGCTTTGAGATACGAAGATCTGTTAGGACTTAATAGACGCGGAAAATTAAAGGCTTTAGGATAGTATAAACAAATTTTGGAAAAGTCGATAACTTTTTTTGAAAATAAAAAAAAACAACTGACTGATTTGAGGTTTAAGGTAAGGGTGTAAATTATTTAACACTGTGCCTTACTTTATTTTTCAGAGAAAAATAATGTAAACGTTTGTTTTTTTGTCATAAATCGTTTTACGCAGGCCAAAAATTTTTACTGTAAGGGATTTTTTTTCAACGATAGAATTTTTTCAATAATACCAATTGATAGAGCAGAAAATTCTAAATCCAATGATGCATATAACTCATTTTCGCCAAAATGTCCCTTACGTTAATTGATAGTTCTGGTATCGATATGTATATATACGTGTACAACCAAAATTTTTGCTGAATAATTACCTTATTTTGCAAACATTTTAAGTATGAGTTGTAAACCTTCCGTCCCTGATCCCACTTTCAAGATGGTAAGAAGTTTAGCTAAAATCAATCGCTACCAGTAAGTCACGCAAGCTGTCTGAATTTAGCTACTCGTGTCTATACCCAAGAACACACTTATTCAGTGTTAGGAAATGAATGAAGGGTCGTAAGTAATAGTTCCTGGGTTAAGGGATTCTCCTGGATGAGAAAGATTTATGCAGTAGCAATTTTTTTGGCCCGCAGAAGGCCCGGCGTGATGGAGTACTGAATACTGGAACGGATTGCTTCAGATCAGTAAGGGACCACCGAAGAAAGAGACGTTGTTTTCGTGACTTTGAAAAAGATGTTGAGTCTTGACAGTTTTGCTGAAATATGTACTTTCAAGGTCCACTTATCTTTTAAAAACACTCCTGAGAACAAAATCGGGCACTATAATTGCAGTTATATTAGATATTATTATCAAAATATATTAACTGCTATTTGTAGGTGCTCGTTACTACGAAATGGGTACATACGTAGGGTCCATTAGGTGATTCCTCTTAAATGAATATTCAGGCAAGGGCACCTTCATTTTTGCGACAGAATTTTACCTAGATAAACGATATTAATGGTCTTATCTGTCGTCTTTACGTCTATTTTAAATATTACTTTTACAAAGTCATTAGTTATCAGAGAGGCTTAAAGGCCTAATAAAATTCAAGTAACTATGATAAAGTAAAGTGAAATTTAAATATGAAAAGTTTGAACTACTTTACTTCATATTTAATAGTATCTTTACAGGTTTCCAAGTTAGTTTGTGTGTCTATAACATCAGAGGGTCAAGTCACTAAATGGATTTGAACTAGAATTTATTATACGTGTGTCAAAATGTTTAGTTCAATACTTAAATCGAATGGAGACGATATATATTTCTGCTGATCGTTTGTCATATTCAATTCAAAAACTTCAAGACGTTCAGACCCATTGTTTAGAGTTAGCTAGAGGGGTGTAATGATATCTGCTCCTAGCCATTGCTATTTTTCGGTAAACCTTAATAGAGCTGCAACCTTATCTTATCGATGTGCAATTCTGTGTGCCGCCCGAAATAGCAAAAAATTATATTGAATTAGACAGGAAACAGGAGTTGAAAGATTCAACTCCGGTTTCCTGTCTGATTCTTTCAACTTGAAACTAACATAAGGCAGGAAGAAGTAGAGTATTTTCATAGTACTTGTTAATTCTTATAATCTGTAAACTGCCTTTTAAGTGAAGAACTCATTGAGAAACATTAAGACAAGCTTATGAGAACAGACACGTGAGGGATTCATTATTAATATTACAAATTATATGCAGTAATGAATTTTTTAAGATAGGTTGAGCTAATAATAGAAAAGTTCATTATTAAAAATATTTCGTCAATAAGCTTTAATTCGCGGCTCCAAAATTGATCGGAATAGGCAGGGCACATAGGCCAAGAAGTAAGCAAAGCAGATACCTCTGTACTTCTTCATCCATTATCAGCCAGATCTTTTATCGGAGCCGTTAGTTTCGAATGCTTCTGACCTGGACTTTGTTAGTATATACAACCAGTTATTAAGTTTATATTACACGAATTTATCACTTGCTCAGAAACCCCTTAAAGATGACTTGCACCAACGTTTTTCTGGTCATTTAACATTTAAATTAACCTCAAGACAGAGAGAAGACCGCTTCAACAACTAGATAGATTTAACAACATTCATCAACCACATTATTGTTCTGGGTTTCTGATTATGACAATTAACGGTATTTTCTATTTAACAAACAGTTAGTAAATGCTATAGAACCCCTTAAAGTATGACAAAAGTATCACTTGAGGTCAAGACGTTGGAGTTTGGCAACCATTACCTGGTTGTTTTTATGTTTTTAGGGTTTCGTCCCTCAAAAGGAAAAAAGAACCCTTATAGGATCACTTCGTTGTCCGTCTGTCAAGACCCTTTTTCTCAGGAACCCGTATACACATGAAATTGAAATGATTACCAAACACATAAGTCCGCGGTCGCTTGAAGCTGTAAAAAAATAAAGCTTCTAAGTTAAAGCTATCAAAAGATATGCTACTTAAGCCAGACAGCATAAAGTACAAAGCAGGTAAATCAAAACCCATAGGGTACTTCCCGTTGACCTAGAATCATGAAATTGAGTAAGAAGCAAGGTCTGAAAGCACAAATAAAGGGGAAAATCCGAAAGTCGTTAATTTGTTGATTTATCACATTAAAAAAAATAGTTTTTGTGGTTACAAACTTATATTTTGCGGTTGGAAAGAAAGAAAGAAAGAAAAACGTTTTATTCGTAGACACCTAAGACATACAATAACTGTAGTAAAATAAACTTACATCTAAAAACAATAAACGCGCTTAAAACATGTGTACCTCACGTGCCCGACGAATAGGGCCTAGCGCTGGTTTTCTACCAGACCCTTCATACCCCAGTTGACATTGTCGTACATCGCAACCGCCAACTCGTACATCGCCTATTATTCAGAAAACACGGACAACAATCTTTACAAGTTGGTTTGCTTACAAAACCCTCCGTGCGCGAGTCAGACTCACACTTGTCCGGTTTTTTTTTTAATATTATATATCATAAAACTAGGAACCTGTAATGGCGTACAACCCTTGTCAATATAATATATGCCCTTACTATTATAATATTTTAGACAACAAATCAAGTATAATTATTTTTTTAACCTAGGTTTTATCAAACGTGGTCCGTTGCTACATAATCACGCAACGTCATACGACAGATTATGTCACCCTCAGCTTTGATCAAGTGTCAGTTTCGTATGGAAACCAGTCTTTAGCCTAATATTAGTAAAAGTATTTTTTTATGTATAAATATGTCGTATACCTTGTCTTAAGAAATAAACTTATTTTCTTGCTTCTTCTGTCCACGTCCGGTTCGAATAGTTTAGTTAGGGCGTGTCTCTTGCGAATTTTGGCGACCCCGCCCATGTTATTTAACAAGTCACTTCTTGAGAGGCATTTTGAATAAACGGTCCAATCTATAAAATTTAACTTTTATAGTGTACGAGTAAGAGAGGCTCGTGGCTAAGTGGTAACTGTGTAGGTTACCACATTGCAAGGTTAAGTAATACTAGCCAGGTCAGTCTTAGGATGGGTGACAATTCTTAAGACATTGAGACCTCTCGGTGCCTCGGAGAGCACATTAAGCCGTCGGTCTCGGTTGGTATACGAACATCTGTGGCATTCGTTACGGGTAGTCGGAACCCTAAACAAATCCGACAACCTTGTCTAACTACAGAACTTTGATATCGCCTAGTAATTGAGTTGTGGAGGTCTGATGGCAGTCGTTTCATGTAAAATATCGAAGTTCGGCTGTTCGTAGTTAGACTGAAAGCCGATCCCAACTTAGATAGGAAAAGGCTCGGAGGATGAGGTTGATATTATAGTTATAAGATGTATGACTGCACTATTTCTCGCATATCAAATTCTCGCAGCAGCTAACAATATTATAACCATGACTTTGTTCTAAAAGAACTTAGGCACGTTTAAGTTATTAATGATGACGATTTAGGTATCGTGTTGAACCGCATAATGGCGCTGTGATTGTTTCATTATAAATATTCATAATATTACTCAATCTATACGCTTTCCATGTAATTTTCATGACATGCACACAAAACGTTACTTTGACACGCATGTGTTAAATAAATTTAACAACAGATACCAAATATTAATGTATAAACAGCAATGCGTTCACTGCCTATCTGCCCCTGCCACATATGCTACACCTCTCCACTGATCAAAAAGTTAGTGCATAAGTTTACGTGACAATAGGTGGTTTAAGCTTGTATATTTAGGAGTTATCTTTTAGGAGGGATCACGATGATCAATCTTGTTATCAGAAAAACAGCATTATTTTTAGCAAAATGGCTTCCAAATATTCTAATATAATTACATAAATTCGCCGAATATAATGTCCCCTTAATAAGTCCTAGCTACAACAAAAAGGAGTAAAATGTTTTCGAAAACATAATGGCATTCCTCGAAACAAAAAATCACAAAGTTACTTCTAACTACATAATAAAAAACTTCCGTAGTCTCACTATCAGATATTTTAGCTGTTATTTCAAAACGCTACAGGATATTGGGTGAAAACGTTCCCTATATAAAATATTATTGTTATGGTACTTGAGTGTTCGAGTAGGGAGTTTAGTACCTACAATTATTTGTGTTTGTTGAAATATGATAACACTTTTGTTACCCCTTACTAGTTTAAATATGTGAGAAAAACTGTCAGAGTGTCATTGGTGCCGATTCTATTGTACACTCGACTAAACTAAAACCTGACTTAATTTCTTCATATGAAATCAACCTATGTTCTCCGTAATAAGGTCTATTTGTTACTAGCATCTATTTCTCAGCGCCGCTAAATTTCATTAAAACCTGTCAACGTATACTCAACTTTATTTCCACGCACCGAGAGTCTTCATTTATTCAAACGCTGTATAAAAACTTGTTCAAAACGAACAAGGATGACGTGTTTTTAATCTACACCTACGAAGACGCTTACTGAAAACACAGAGCAAAAAGAGATGGCATTCAACGGATAGCGGCTCTCGCTACGTGGTATTAAAGTTTATTTAAGCGTATCAGACTTTAGTCGATAAATAAATTGCTTATTTCGATAGCGACATATGTTACCTACTTGTTTCAATTTGAAATAAGACCTTGTTTCTAAGTGTACAAGGTTTACTTCTTATATGAAGAAAATTTAGTGAATTTTAATTTAGCGAGTGAAGTAACAGAATTGGGGCCTGTATCTTTTTTTAGCCACGTCAGGATCAAACCGAGAACATTTATCTTTTTATGAATTTAAGGCACACTTTTTATATGTCAGTGAGTAAATATTAAAAGTGTATATTATCCCAAGACATTAGGTTTTATCCAATCGTATCAAGACGTGTAGTGTAAGCGAGGTAAATATTTTATACCATTAGCGCATCATGCATTTGAAGCACTTCTAACAATCGTGACTATTTGTAGTAGGTTGTTAAATTAGGCGTTATTGCTATTAAAATTAGAGGTACAGAATTTTCATTTTTGAATTTTTCTTTTTCAAATTTCATTATTGAACTACTATAAAGAGATGACATCATTTCTTGGCTGCTTCGGACCTTGGGCAGCTCATCACACTATGAATTAAACGAAACCTACATGTAAATAATTTAATGGACGTTCTTTTAGCAACGCCTTACGTTCAGTTTTATTTTTGTCACAATCCATCAGGAAATGTTGCATATCTTCAATTCTATTACATACAGGACAGTTGGGTGAGTCGGTTTTTTTCCATTACCTAAATATGCAAATTTTGCTGTTGGAAAGTGACCAGATCTAATTCTTTGAACAAGTTTTATTTAATTTATACTTAATTGAGCGTCGTCTAACTATATGCCTTGAGGAGGCATTGCCTGTATAGTCCTATAACACATAACCTTGTGTTTGGATCTATATGTAAACTATGTTACCCAAGCATCATAACAGGCTTTTTTAAACTTAGGTACTAATTCCCAATGGTCTATTATGTAATTTAGAGCGGTTCCGGTTACAGCTGTTAACTTAGCTATTCGGTTCGGCTCCTAGTTTTCCCGTAGGCCAATATGCACTGGAACCCATTGCAACCTTACTTCTTACGACCTTTAATTAATGATATAATGGTTTTATTATTTAATAAAATATTGTCGCACCTCTGTAGTCAGATGTGCATTAAGACATGTGCTGTAGCGCACTCTTACTGTCCGAAAAAATACCGCATTCCTTTGAATTTCCATTCCTTGCGTAAGATTTTATTGCAATCAGCTTCAGAGACGTAATGCTTACCTCTTAACTTTAAAGCCAGCCCCAAAAAGTAAATTTTGATAATGGAAACCAGCTTCTAAACCACATTCCCTTTTAGACCCATCCACAAATATTTTATGTATTTAGTTGTAGGTACTGATTAACTCTAACACTACGTTACTTAAGAATAGGTTAGGTTCATAAAACTTTTTTGAAGATTGAAAACAGTCATGGTTTAATATAACATTACTTTTAGTCTCTATACCTGTTACCCAAATGTCTAAGGAAAACATATCAAGATTTTGAAATGAATTAATATTGCATTGTTAAAAGTTTTAATAAGCAGCGGTTTTATTTTGTCTTCCCAATATCTATCATTAGAAAAGTCACTTAAATTTGAGATAAGGTTAACAGTTTGATTCCAATTCCAGAATGAGATCTTTGAATTATATTTGTTTATGTATTAGTATAGCCTTCTTAAAAACAATGGTATTAAAATTAACTTGGTTTCCATAACATGTATAGGGGGACTTTTTATAAAACCTCCAATAACTCTTAAGGCCTGGTTTTGCAAGCTATCGAGTTTTAATAAATGTATTTTCCCAGCAACAGGCAAAGAGGAATGATCCGTAATTTATGCGACGTCTTATGAAACTAATATACGGTTGTATATATATTATTATATATACGCATATGTTTTATATGCACTCCATGAGCTGCAGGCAAGAACTTTTATAATATTAAAATATTTTGAACATTTTTCAATTACTTCATAAATGTGCTTGCCCCATCCTAAACTTCGGTCCAACCACATACCATGTATTTAGCATAATTTGTTAGCACCAAACTTTGGCTACTTAATTTCAATACTAACTAACTATTCTATTTAGTAGGTGATAATTCTAAACCAAGTTCATCCAAAAAGGTTCATTGGCCTTAATATATAAAACGTAATCGTCTGCCTACTGTGACCCAATCCAATTTATTGAATAAAATTCACCATTCGTTTTCATTAAACGCCGATACACAGTTTCTGATAATTCGATATACTGACATTTCATGTTTCACTTGTTTAATCGGGTATGAGTATTCTGTCATTCGCACCTGTGCATGGTCTTTATAAACCCCAACTCAAAAGAGAGGTAATATTAATTTAAATAGCGTTATCGTTTATGTAGGTATCTTGTTAGCCTTTTTTTTAAGATGCAGTTCAAAAAAGATATTTTAATTTAAGGTTACGTGACTTGAGATGATTTTATTATTTTTTTATGAAAATATTTTGCCTTAAGATAAATATTATTAGCAAGGAACCCGTATAGGATCACTTCGTTGTCGGTCTGTCTGTCTATCAAGACCCTTTTTCTCAGGAAGGCGTAGAGGTATCAAACTCTAACATGAAATACTTATGTTTAAAGTTTAAAGATACGGTCACTTATATTTTAACCGATTTTAACACCTCGCAGAATTAAAACCTATTGGGTCCTTTTGACCTAGAATCATGAAATTTGGCGAGAAGCAAGGTCTCACAACACAAGTAAAACAAGAATTAAAAGTCGTTACTTAGTTGTTATATCACAAAAAAAATATTCATTTGTATTTTTACACAAACTATAAGTTTTTATAAAAATACAAATGAATATTTTTTGTTATTGTAAAATTTACTGTGATGTATTTGATTGACATCGATGCATGAAAGAGTATTTTTTATGCTTTGGATTTCCTCGCTCGTCTTCATGTCTCAAAGAGAAACTCCAACCACAGCCCACAGCCCTTTCGATAGTCAATGGTGCAACTTTGAGCTTGTTTAGAACCTCTCTAGTCAGAAGCTATGTCTCAGTAGCGTATATTATTAGAATATAAACAATGGATCTTAAGTTTATTACTAAAGTTAGGTACAATGGGTGGTCTTATCGCTAACAGCGATCTCTATCAGACAACCTTGGCGAGATTTAGTGACAAGAATGAGGGTGTATTATATGTAATAATATATATAATAACGAAACATATACATGCATATATACATTTAGCAATAATATGAATAATAGACCGTAATAAATAATAATAACAATAACAGCAATAATAATGATATTGATATGAACCTATTAAATAGGTACACATCAATATTTTGCAAATAGCATTACAACAAAGATAGTGATCCCCGTTGTGATAAAGATAGTGATAGTCAGACCCTTACATTAAATGCGTGTATGGTTTTAGATTTCCATATTTTGGTGGGCAATGCAAACCACAACCGTGTTGTAACAACGGTAAATGATTTTTCAAGAAAATATTATAATTCTAGGTTTTCTGATCATCTTAAGAATCTCGTATGTGTACCACTCAGGAACTCAGACCGTCACCTAAGATAGAAAAGCGTATGATCATACTCATAAACTATATATAAATCTTACACAAAAATTTTGAAGACCCTCGCGTTTATCTAATTCAGAGATTCCTAAACTATTTTAGGCAAAAGCCCCTTTTTTTATGGTATAGGGGGCAAACGAGCAGACGGGTCACCTGATGTAAATTATGAACTGTAACTCAAGAGTCACAAGTGCGTTGCCGCCCTTTAAGGTTGGAGTAGGGAAAGAGGGGGAGAGGTGGGAAGAGGAGAGAAGGGGACTAATCCCCATCTCTCCTCTTCCCACCTCTCCAGAGGAGAAGGACGGGAATAGGGAAGGGTTAGGGCCTTCGGTAACCTCACTCACACGGCGAAAAGCAATGCAAGCATTGGTTCACTACCGGTTTTCTGCGAGGCCGTGGTATCGAGCGCTGTCGAGCCGGCCATTACGTGCCGAAGCATGGCTTTCCCACGTAAAGCATGGCTCTCCCACGTAAAGCATGGCTCTCCCACGTAAAGCATGGCTCTCCCACGTAAATCATGGCTCTCCCACGTAAAACTAACATGTCTGTCTGTCTAACTGTCTAACATGAACAAAATGTTACAAACCCCTTTTCCAAAATGAACTGATACGTCAGACCCTCATAGCCAAATTACTTTTAAAATCGTATCTGTAGTTTTTCCCTATTGATACAAAATACTTACCAATTTAAAATTTTTGCGGTTGGTTAAGTGAGTACACTTGACATCATTTTCTCATCAAAACTAAACAGAATAAATACGATATAAAATTCAGTAAATTTCAAGAGTAATAAATAATTTATAAAGTATGTAAAAATACTTAAGTAGGTAATTATGTTTGCAAAAACATTAAAATCACAAATTAAAGATAAAAACCTGGTGACTTTCTACCAATCTAGGTAAATCCGGTTCAATATTGGTGAGTTGCAGCCTTAAATCTCCACTTGCGTTGATTTGCAAAATGGTTTCTTTGTTTTGTCAAAATGTTTGTAACCACACTGAAGTTTTTCTCGACTAGGTATGATGATGGAAAAGCGCTAAGGTATTTTTCAGCAATGTTCCACAATGCACGATACTGTGTTTCAATGTTGCATTGCAACCAGAACTTCTGATAGCTTTGGTTGAACTTCTGCTTAAGCTCCTCGTCTATGCTGATGGTAATCAACTCTTCTTGCATTATCACATTGGCTTCTTCCATGGTTTTGATATTGTACGGATTTATTATATTATCAATTGAGTAATTTTGACAAATACGGAAACTGTGAATATTCTTTTCTGTTTAAATTTAGTTTTTAAAGGATGAGTTTACCCACAGAGGCCGTTATTGTTGATTTTGTTTTAATCAAGTTGAGATCGTCACCACCAACCGCATCAAAGATATCAGTCAAGTAATAAATATCTGTACGACAATTGTTCAGATTTTCTTTTAACGTTAACGTAACACAACTTATACAGTATCTTGAAAGTTTCAAATAATAACTTGTGTTTATTTGTGTCGACCCCCAAAATCAGTTTTCGTTTATGTCAACCCCTGAGAAACGATTTCGCCCCAACGAGTCGATATCGACCACTTAGGGAATTCTTGATCTAATTGGTTCTCGGTGAGATCTAGATAGCTGACATGTGTATCTGTTACTAGTAACATAAGTTGGTTAAAGACTTGTAATGATTTGCCAAACGCTGCCGATATGAGTTGGATATTCAGCTGATCTATTTTCTAAGTCAGGTGTTCCAAGTTGGATAACTTGTATTAGGAAACTTCGAGTGTAGTGTCCCAATAGCTGCTGATGGAAGCAACTATAGAGGAGTTTTATTATTGTGCAAGGTCCTTCGTCACTATTCAATGTCATATTCCAACTGAAATAAAATGATGCGTCAGGAATTGATGTAGCAAATGTGTATAGCAATACAGAATCTAAAATACAATCTCCCAGTTTAGCACTGAAGAGTTTCACCAAATGACATCAACCTGTCTTACACTTAAGTACCTAGGTTACGTTGTCTTATCCGACATAGTGGCATTTTTGTACAAGCAGTTCAGGACTTCACATGAGACTCTTTATTTATTTACTAAAACTTTTTGCACATTAGTACATAGGCGGACTTAATGCCCAAGGCATTGTCCACCAATCTTTGGGTGATACAGAGAAAAGAAGAAGTAGGTGTACTTAAAAATCATTTAAAAATAAATGGGATACATACTAAAATTTTATACGAATATATACCCACACACATATTTTATAAATACATATACATAGATACATATACTAACATTAATGATTCGAACTATTAACGAGTTGATTCTGCCAATTCTTTGAATAAGAGCTCCTTTACGTTTATCTTAAAAGTGTAACGATTTGTAGCCATCCCGACTTCGAGAGGAAGCGCATTCCTCCACAGAATAATATAGATTGGACCGGGAAAGAAGAGCCGACGAACCCAGTAGTTTGAGACTTACAAAGTAGTAGGAGGTTGCTTGATGACCGAAGATCTCTGTCATGGTCATTGCAAAAGAGTTGAAAGTTTGGTGTCAAATAAGTAGAAAATGGGGAATTGAGGATAGGGAATAGGGTAGTGAGAGTGATGATCATTTTTTTAAATAAAGAATTTGAATTTGAGAAGGTCAACGACGATGTCACGACGAGGACACGGTAAAGAGCTTCTGAAAACCCATAAGTAAATACATTCCACCTGCTTTCCATTTTTACTCAGTCGTTTACGTTTACCTTGTTGTTTTTTTAGGTGTTCTAGAGCAATTGCACCTTATGCGGGCTAACGAGTCTGACGACCGGAATATCAACGATATTGTATCGGGTCGGTATGTTATCCGCAGCGTGTGTTGCACTAATACTAATACACTAATCTACAATATAAAAACCATTTAAAAACAACGCATAGTATTAAACAGAATTGTACCACGGTATACGTAATCTTACCGTCTGTCTTAGGAACATAATCTTATGTATTACTAGCAGCGCCTCGCGGCTTCACCTGCGTAAGTCCCGATCCCGTAGAAATGTCGGGATAAAAAGTAGCCTATGGTTAATCCAAGTCTCCAGCTATCTTACATACCAAGTTTCATCGTAATCGGTCCAGTAGTTTTTGTGTGAAAATATTACAAACATACACACAAATGTTTCCTCTTTATTATATAAGTTAAGACATGGAAGCAAGTCTAAGTTCGAGGTTTGAAATAAATATGAAATCTAAAATGTAGCAATGAAGCTGTTATTAAAAAAATATAGGGTTCAAATTATTGAATAATTGTAAGTTTTTGCTTCCTCCCTCTGCTTTCACTGACTTCTGCCTGTTTCTTTGTGCCAGGCGTGTAAATATAAATTCAGATGTTTGTAAGAGTCACATTGCAACCTGCCCGATGAATGTTTGGAACCAATAAATTTTTATATAAAATTAGGTATGTAGTTTGTATATTTTCTCGTAGAAACACATTAAAACTAAGGCAATTGGCCTCGCTTAAATCATTCAACGATATTGCAACGTTTTAATGGGTCAATGTTACGTTTCAGACCATTTGTTACTGTAAAATCTTTGAAGTAGAATTAATGATAATAATCTAATAATAGTAAAATCATTTGTAGAAGAAACTGTGAAGAACAATAATATTGATCTCTGTTTCAAGGATGTATTAGAACATATATTATATTTAATTAACTATATATTTAATTTTTTTATTCAAATCTATAACGCCGCTAAGGAGTCTGACTGTCTTATTTCAGTGGTCTCTGACTCGTAAGTTAACATACCATAATATGCTGGGATACCATGTTGTGATCCTTAGGAGGAACACAAACAGTATTCGTAATTAAAAGTTTTTAATTAAATCTAAAATCAGATTATTAAAGCTCTCCTAATCAGTATCAAAGTTTGTTTCAAAATAAATGATCTTGTTAATAACGTTTGAAATTTCTACTAGTCCGTTTTCGGGCAACACACACAGTTGTACAAAACGACCTATTGTACTCGTTTCACGCAAAGTATTGGGGGTTACGTTAATTGCCCCTGAACAATGTACATAGGTACTTACTGACGGGTAGCAATCTAACTAAAAGAGTAGTTAAGGCGTAATGAATGACTCATTTCGTAATTCAGTCAGTCTAACCTCCCCACCACGCCTTTCTGAGGCTACACGTTTCAACATTAGGTAAGCTTATATTCAAACTTTAATGTTTAAAGGTCACCTAGGCAACTTTAACGGCAAATTATGCTCTAAAGCTTATATTAGTAAGCAAATTTTTAAAAAGAAAACGCGTTGCTAATGTTGATATTATATTAGGTGCTCTGAGCCCTTATTTGCTATTGGCTACTGAAACGAAAACTTGTTAGACACGTAGGTACCTACTTACATTCAAATTAGCTCTGAACATCCATAGTTGTTCGTCAACAGAACTGTAAACTTATATATACATATACAGTATACAGATTAATGGCCCAGAAATCCAAGAATCTACGTGGTAACACTGCATCCAAAATGTAGGTGTGTCAGGGTAAAGTGGGCGACAGCAAGAGTATCAGCACCCCACTTTCACCGCATAACCATGTTATCTATGAACCTCGGTTAACATGTTTGACTTACAGCGACTAACTTAGATAACTTGGTCAGATGTCGGTTAAGCGAACTCTACGGGGTCTAGGCTATTTTAATAGCCGGTTAAAGGAGCGAACTTGTCGACCCAAAGCTTGCTTCGGGAATCAGCTGTATACTAGACTACTACTATGTCTGTAAGAAATCGCAGCTAGCGATACGACCGCCGTTTGTACCATTATTTGTTTTTATTTTAATGTTGTAATTTGTTTTATGGTGTACAATAAAGAATATTGTATTGTATTGTATTGTACTAGTGGCATTCTATCAACACTGCAGTAGTTTATTTTTCAGTTTATTTTGAAGGGAATTTATTTAATTTCACGTGATCACTGCGTTATTGTCACCATTATAAAATAGTGTGCACCGTTGCCTGGTCGCAAAAATTCTGCGTTGAGTTTCGGTAACGGCCACCTGACGACCCCACTTGCCGCCATTGTGGCGTTAAAAAAATATGATTAAACTAAACGTTTAGGATTATACTGCTGACTAGTAACTAACATATTACAATTCAAGTCAGTAAGTAAAAAAGGAAAGAAAAATCGACTTCAAATACACTTCGGTGGTTTTAGCGTTACTACTGCCAACTAAGTGTGTCAACTACTTTTCAGAGAGACACTATCGCTGATTGTATTGTGGGTCGAACATAAAATTTGCAGATTATCAATAATAAAATGGACAAAAATAGATTTGAGTATCGAGTGTGGTGGCGCGATCGTAGGTGCGCGAGTGTTTCAGGGTTCACGTCGGAAGGGGCGTTATTCTTGGAGACAATCGATACAAGCGTCTGCATATTTAAATCACTGGCGAGGTGAACGGCTCCACAGAGCGATGATGGCTGCGTACGTCAGGTGAATTAACATTATTGATTGATTTTGGTAGCAGAACGACAACAAACTTGATTAGAAATCACTTTATCATTACGTCATTTATTCAATCCATCTGCTACTGTACATTTATCATTTTTATTATCATTTAGTCGTTTCAAGAGAACGTTTGAAAATTTCTGTAAAGCAAACAGTCGAAAACTATAGTAGTTGAGGTTATGACTGCGCTAGTATATTTTTTCAACACAAATTTTGGAGGGTTATTAATTACTTAACTGTTTGAGATTAAACATCCAAAACCAAGTGTGATATTAATTTATTTGGTCATTATAAAGATATCTTCCGGACATATGCCCGGAAGCAGAATAGCAAAACCACATTTTGGTTTTGCTGCAGATTATTAATTGTACTTATATTTAAAAGTTGTAAGCTTTTAAATTTCAACACTATTTGACAAAACTTTATTTATAAAATAACAATAGACGCATCGAACATACAATATAGACAAAATTTAATTCCTTAACACTTTTTTTAATTAGTAGTAGCAGAGACATCTTCAATAATCATCATCAAATTTCAACCAATTTACATAAAAATTTAACAAATTATATAGGTACGTAAACCTTGCTAATGAATCACTCTATCTATTGGTGAAACCCGCATGGAAAGCCGCTGAGTAGTTTTTGAGTTTATCGTGAACAGACAGACAGGCAAACGTGGCGGGGGGCTTTGTTTTATAATATGTAGTGATAATTGCTTTACCACAAATTATCACGCATTTATTGCAATATATTGTACGAGTGAAGCTACGACGGCACACTGGCATTAGCCAATGCCAGTGATGAATTCGACTCGACTTGTCGATTAACCATTCAAGGTCATGGGAATTACAATTTTAGCTATTGTTTGCATTTCTAAATTTTTACTAATCGAATTATTAGTAAATAGTTTGTATTGTTAGGTATTGTAGGTACCTAAGTATGGGAAGGTATATAATTAAAATAAAATAAAATTAAAAGGTAATTATATATATATAATAAAAGTTAAAAAAAGGTATTGCAATGCACTAACTTTAGGCACGCAATTGATCACTGAGGCACAGTTAATAAATGGCACAGACACCGGCCTTACTTAAATAACTCAGTATGAAGTCGATAAACGTGGTTCAACTGATTTATTATGAAGAAACAGCATAGCCTACAGCTGGTTACAGTACAGCCATCAAACTTAAAAAAAGCCAGTGGCGTATCTGATGAAGTATCATCTACACCCATCACAAAGTGCAGCTGTAAACTTTTTGATCTGGCTGATTGGTTTGTCTGTGTTTTTGTTATCTTTTTAATACTTAATTTCTGATTCCATCCTAATAAAATAAGACTTAAATCTAATAGCCTGATAGCCTTATCTTGAAGACGTGGGCTATATAGGCTATATATGCCGCTATATATATTGCTGTATGCACATACAGTTTATTACTATAACCGACATTCACAGACATAAACAGCAAGTAAATCTGAGTACAATTACAATATATTACTAGTGACAATTCTATCTGATACAAACAAAAATACACGGTAAGTAAATATAACGGCGAGAAAGAATGGGAGAATTCATAACATAAAACGGCAAAATACCTTTCGCGCAAAAAACAAATGCCACAATTTATTGATACGGCTTTATGTAACAGTACCATAAAGATTCAAAACAATGTGTCCTGCCAGACAAGTTAATGTCTCCTCTATAAATCAATACCGTCGACGCCAAATAGGGAAATATCGCCTTACGTCTAGATATGAAGAACTTATCTTTCTAGTAAGTTATTATTTTATTAACCATAAATATGTATGTATGAGCTAATTGCCGTTATACGTGCTTTGAGGACCACTGCGTCTCACCATCAGGGAGTTATTATTCGACAAAGCTGTAACGCGTTGCTCACGTCCTATTAACGGCTCACATACTACTTTTCATTACACAACACTGACAACACATATTTCAGAAAAAAACCCTTTAATAACTCTTGGGAATCCGTAAGATATGCAGCATGAGAGAAAGCGTTTGATACATCAATTTCATAAAAACAGAGGTTAGAATGTAATTCAGATTGTAATTTGATATTTGTGCCGGCGCTGCTACTACATCCGCGGAAAGTCTCAAACAATGTAAATACAATATTCACATAGATATTTTAAGTTTTAGTTCTTTGGGTCTAGTCGTTAGTATCATGGGGTCCGAGTGCTTGTTCCGTTTATTAGGAACTTGCTCGCCTCATACATGTTTTATTTCAAATTGCTTCTGGAACTGCATACGAATATTCTTCTTTCAAAGATACGGAATTTGAATAAAATAGTTTTTTTTTACATTTTGGAAGATTTAAAATCTAAGAACACGTTACATGAAAATTGAAGTTAAATTATATCAAGAACAATATTATAACTAAGGGCCACAGATTGTTTGGATCTAGTTATGAAAGGATATTCTGTGGGTGGGAACTAGTTTCGTTTTGCTAATGAAAAGACAAAAATTGTTAAGTACATGATTTATAAAGGATAATAAAATAAATGAAGTGTACGTGCGCGTATATCTGTGTGTTGTCGCCACATCATGAACTCAAACTATAAAAGATGATAGAGCGGGTCGCTATTTAATAAAAGAGAGTTGATAGACATTATTATGACCAGTTATACCGGTAGCGCAATGCTATTGGTCGGTTGATAAATATTGATGAATAGTGGCGTTAGAAAGGGCCATACTAACATTATAAGTGGTTAACAATAACTAGAGTGCGGATGGATGTTCGAAAAACATAGCAGTTACTGTTATTTAAAGATTTTGATAGTTTATAGCAATAGTTGTGAGACTGTTTTTAACATGTGAATTAGATTGTTAAGGTATTTAAATATTAATCAGACGTTTCCTATTACGCTTTACTTTCATAGGTAATAATACGATATTTAATACGCCTGTCGGCTATGACATAAAACGTTAAATTGTGTCTACCTATATGTATATAGCAGGTGCGTACTTCGTTCACCTCCATTAAGGCAAAATAATTGGAATTTGCGCCGGGACTTAGGTGAATCTAATCCTAAATAACATAAATGCGATAATATGAGCGCGTCAGAAGGATGAACAGAGAATCTAATGCAAGGTTCTTTGCGACTCACGAGCTCTACGCAACCCCTTATGAATAAATATATTAGCTGATTTTCTTGACAGTTACCGAGCAATTTTCAACGTAAAACTCTGAGTAGTGGTTTATTCGTTTGGGAGCAACGTCATCCGACTATTTAGTTTACTTTCCAGACACGTGTGAATTGAAAAATGGTTCGGCACTCGTTTGTTGTTGTGTGCTGAATAACAAAATACTGCACGGTAGATACAAGTGCACGAGCTTCTAGCTAGAGTGCTCATCCGGTTTTCTCGTGATATATCGTGTAACGTCAAAGGTTATTTCATCGACACTTCAGTACACACGTGTTATTTTTCATCGCCATATACAGCCGGCAATTATTAAGTTTTCTCGGGAATCCAATAAATTTACAAATTAAAGAGAATCATACAGCTATAATAATTTTAAAACAGTTGCGTTCCATTGTAATTAGTTACATATTTAAGGGGATAAAGTGGGCGTTTAATATATCTCTGCCTACCCATTGGGGGTACAGACGTGAGTAAATGTATATTTAAGGGGAGTTAACTGGATGATAACCTTTAAATTTTCTGACGTTTCAACCAGTTTCAACAAGGTTATATAGGTTGTGGACAAGGGCTGTATGGCAAAGCAAGTAATGATTTTTTTATTCATCTGGCATATTTTTGAGTTTTTGTTCCTCTATGTACCGTCAGACACGTATTTACTACGATGAAAATATAAAAGTGAATCGGCTTCATTATTCAACTAGTATTCCGATATTCAAGTAGATTATGTAGCAGTAATCTATATCAGATATTAAGATGCTGACTTCCAATGTCATTTGTCATGGTAATACAGAAAAAATCTTGTAGAATATTTAATACCAACCAGATTACAACAGATCCCCCGTAAATCTATTTCTACTTACACCCTTTACTACTGTTATAACTTTAATAACCTTCAATTATATTAAAACTAGATTTCATTTCATAAAGAACATGTAAGTCATGTCTTCTATATGCTTTAAAAGTTCGGTTTATTACCAAAGTACGTAGTTATATACACTGTTTCAGAGCACGTACATGCTAACGGTTCTTTTCAGTCACCACACAATTTACTCTGAATTTACCATACCTCGTTACTTTGTAGAGGTCAGAGCTCGGAGCACGTAGAGCTTTTGTGGTAATATTTTCAGATTCAGTTACACAAATTCTTTTCACCATATTTATGCGTAGCTTAGAAACAGGCTGAAATAAAATAATCAATAAAATACATCATCACTGTACTGTATGTAAGCCGTTTCGACGCTTTTAAAGAAAAAGTTAGTATATTTTCTGTTAGACAAAACTAGGTCGATACACACCTATTTTTTATAAACTGCAGTTTTTCAAGGCTGTAGCAACGTGTTACTAGATTACAATGTATGAAACGGTCGAAGGAAGGCTATAAATTTGACAATCTATGTCAACCTATGCGCTCGTAAATATGGCGTGCTAAACGGGCAAATGGCTTCCATTTGCCCGTTTAGCCTAGTATCACCTTTACAGACTATGAGACCATGTTCACTATTGTACGAATATGTGATTATCTGTTTTATTGAGAAAATATACCAGTGGTGAAATGTTCGGCAGTAACGCCAGCAAGGTGTAGATATTGTAACCATACATTTTATTTCCCACGATTTTATTTCCGAATTATTGTTTAGCTTTTAGTACAATATATGCATCATTATTGTTTCTTTGCAATAAAACCATTTAAGTATGTCTTGTCGATGGTTCATATACCCGAGTACACTGATTCTCGTGTGGTTATTTTTGTTTCAATCAATATTTGTAATCAATCAATCATTTCCCGCTTCATATGCAGCATCCGTTCGTTAACTTTCCCTTAAAAGTTCATCGCTTAACTGCCATTTTTCGTTAGCAGGATGTGTATATGTCGTTTTGAAAATCCCACAGATTCAATCGCGTGTGCTAATTTTCTACAATATTCTATTTTCATCCCGTATTGGGGCCGCAAATGAAGTCAACCTGAAAAGGTTACGTGAGCTCCTAAAATTTTATTAGATACTTTTGAAACCTAATGAGACATTTAAATTGAATTCGTGCTGTACATTTTGTTTCCTTCTTTATCATTTAAAAAAATAAATTAGAGAACTTCTAACTATAAATCCAGACAAAAAAGTATGATTATCATACTGATGCGAAGTTTCTAATGGGATGAAGCCTATAAGTACGTGGCGGCTTCGACTTGTCGGACTAATTTAGTGGGAGGCCACGCACCGGGCCGGGTCGCACGTGTAATCGCATGTTAGTTTATAGTTAGAAGGCAAAAATTCATCATATGCATCATATTCGGCTGCTTAAATAATAACAACGATCCAAAACTCATGTTTTTCACAGTTCCAGAGGACATCGACAGGTAAAAAAATTCAACTCTAATGTCGTCAGAAGAGATAAGAAAGAACTACGTGATAGTCATAGAGGCAACTTCTAGGTATATACATTTGTATGCAATTAGCACTGTGCGACCTGAATTGCATTTTATTGTGTCAGAGCAAGCGTCGCTATTTATTTACATGATTTTGCGGAGTGAGAATTCTGTATTGGTAGGTACTAATATATATTCTGTGGCAATAGTTAAAGTATTTCCCTTATGAACTGAAACTTTTATGGTTATTATCTATGTCTAAATAAAGCTGAACACGTAATTGAAGATTCATTCAATCATAACTAAGATGTATTGTTCGTAATAAAACTTTCTGATAAGAAGCAAGGCATCCAAATCAGTTTACTTTTCATTATATTACGATGTTACAGATAAGTACGTATACACGAAGACGTCAATCAGAAGATGTGAAAGATTTCTGTTTTTATTCTACAAATAAAGAAATCAAAAGTAATATTGGAACTACCACCGAAAAAATAGTTTCATTACTGAATTCATTATTTTTCAGTTTTCCAATTCTATTACGTAGTTCTGTCTGCGTAGTGCATATTAATTCGATCTAATTCCACATAGTAACAAGCCTCTACATTACTGGTCAGTGATTTCGTTACGGTCTTGCCTCTAATTGTGGTTAATTGCAATTTCAATATTAGATAAGTTGAGTAAGATTTCCACACAGGCTAATATGACATTTAAACTTTTGACTGCCATATGACGCTTTGGATAATAAGTTATAACAGTATGCCATGTTTTAGTTAAAAAAAGGAAGAGCACAGCTTCAGCCATTCATATTGAAAAAATCAAAGACTGAAGTACATTATTTTGTTAGAAAAATATATTTAGATAATATTCCGCGAGTTCTAGAGAAGATACTTTATGTCTATAAATCTCTAGGAATCTCATATTGCTATCGATCTTCTAAAGATACTCTTCAGCAGTATCCATGAATGCATTGTGTATCGCATGCTAAGATTTTTATATTAGGAATCTATCCAAATTGCTTGCTGATAGCTGAACGTCCTCCTCTCTACAAGACGTGTAGTTTCACAACGTGTTACAACGATCTGTCGAACAGTCTGCGACTTGTGTTATCATGAAGCAATAATGGCAAATATCGAGTGTCAGTCGGTGTTATTTCTTTAGGAGTTGTGCCTTAATTGTTCGAAGTTTTTCACAAGATTGGTCTACTAACTATAATCGCAGTATTTGACGATGAGATTTTAAACGTTCACCTAAAATTTGGCAGGGAGCAACCTCCCTTAATGAAGGGACAAAGTCAGCTAAGAACGGATTTTGCAACAGGGCCCTATTAAGGAGGTCTAAGGACTTTCGTAAGTTTATATTAAAGTCCTCGGTTCATTGTACGAGGGACCTAAAATTTGGCAGAGAGGTAGTTTAAAGATAGGACATGTCAGCTAAGAACGGCCTTAGCGACAGGGCCGGATTAAGGAGGTCTAAGGTTTTTAGCAAGTTTATATGAAAGCTCTTAGACTCCCTAAATCCATTTGTTTATGTTCCTAGAGATATTAATAATAACGTTGAGTTATTCTGGTTGCAATGAAAAATTTATAAATAGAGTATTAAGATTTTTTTTCACAGTGACGGCTTAAGGTGGTCAAAAGATTTTTGTTTCTTTCAAGTATTCTTTTTATTTTTTTTTAAATCAAAACTGATATTTGGCCAACACGTAGTTTATAAGATATAGAAGTCAGCTAAAAACGGATGCTAAACTAAGAACAGCCATGTTGCCTTACGCGTTGGCCACGCGAAACTATGTGACATAAAGCGACCAATACTTCACGCGACGTGTGGTTAGCAACACGTAACGACGCTACATTAAGCTAAACGCGTCGAGAATTTGTGTCGACATGTCATAGTACGGAAGTTTATACGATGACAGTTCTAGTTATACTGGACATTGAAATAAACCAAAAAACTTAAACATAATGAATGAATGAATTATGTAGGAAATTTGACTTACATAATGGCTCCTCTACATGATGGCTCAGCGAGATGGCTATGGGATGGCTATGGGTGGAAGCGCAAATACACGATGGCGACATTCAGCTGTGATCTAGATATTGTAAGAGATGGATATGGAAGCATTAGTCGATGCGGTAATATATCTATACAGCATGTACCATTATTTACTTAATGTGCACAAGTATAAAGTTATTAACAAGAAATGGCGTAGAAGAAGATGGTGGATGTAATCTATCCATCGCAATAGAACTAAGTACTTAAATCAATTTAATTTTCTTTAAATTTTTAATAATAAATGTGTTCTGATTTTAATATAAAGCTCCATGATTAAAACTAAAACTTTTTTCAGGCAAACTATGGATTATCAGCTGGCTTAACTTCTTGCAGAACCATCTGGTGAATTCGATAACTTCATGCATATCTCAAACAGTGATTTTGAGATTTTAATACAGAAAATATCGCCAATAGTTGCAAACAAGACACTGATTGGCGGGAATCAATACCTGTGAAAATTCGTCTCGCGATAACCCTAAGATACTTAGCTACAGGCGACAAATATAGAAGTTTGCACTACCTATTTAAAGTTTCAAGCCAACTTATATCAAGAATAGTTCCTTAACTATATCTTGCACTCAACGAAACTTTATAAGGATTTGTGAAGGTAATAAAATAATACAATTTTTTTTTTATACTACAGCAAACGAACAGACGGGTCACCTGATGGTAAATGACTACCGCCGCCCATGGGCACCTGCAACTCAAGAGTCACAAGTGCGTTGCTTAAAGGGTGGATTATTTTATTTTAGTTTAATCATCTTTAATGAAGAAAATTAGATACTTTTTGATACATAGTTAACTACTTTTTGTAAAGGTAATAAAATAATAATAGTTTACTTTAATCAATTATTTTATTTGTAGAAAATTAGGTACTTATTGATTAGTTTGTTGTGAGTCATCCATATTGTGATAAGGGGAAAAAGCTTGGTGCAAAATACTTTGTGATTCTAAATGTTGAGTCTCTAAATTTGTAATGAGAGACTGCTCTGGTATACTTAATTGGACCGGAAACTCTTCTTCAGAGGTGACATTAGAGTTTGGGGGAGAAATAAGGTGGTGAATAAACAGTAAGGTTAAATGAAGGCCGGTCAGTATAATTGGGAGTTATGGTCGTAAAATATGTGCTTAAAGATGACGTAGAACGGGGAATATATGTTTGAAAGGCAAGGGGAGTAGAAGGGCAGTGCAGCAACTGACAGGGCGTTTGGCAAAAAGTATTATTTGGGATGGAGATTGAACGACATAGTGACCGGCTTAAGGACTAAGGCTACTTAAGGACGTTTGACGTTTGTTTAAAAGTATGCCATCGATTTCGTACATCAACTCTTGTTTTTCAAAATCTGTAAAGTACCTTAATCTTTTTGCGAATAGTTTTCCATATAAATCACAATCGTCTTCAGAATATTTTGTTTGTTGTTTACTAAGCACACTATTTAAAGTTGAAAAAGCCTTTTTTAACCGACGAAAAAAAAAGAGGTTCTTAATCAGACCGTATAATATTTTTATTTTTTATGTCTTTTCAGCCCTCACTCTGTTATTTTGATTACTCTTTTTTTTTTGTATACCTCAAGGGTGGTCCCATGTCAAGGAAGTCAGGATCTGATGATGGGATCCTGATAAAATTGAGAGAAGCCCTTTGAAAATTATAGGAACGTGTAGTGTTTCTGTTTACGTTTCATTACTTTATCAGGTATTTGCGTTTAGAAATCATGACATCATGTAGCTGAGCTGATGATAAAAAAAATCAAAAAATTAAAAATCTTTTTAACCAAAAATTAAACCGACGAATAGAACTAAAAGCAAAAAATAAACAAACCTTAAGTCTTAAGTATATTGTGATAATTACATAAACTATAAAATTTTACATAAACTTATTTTGAATCGGCGCCAAATAAAAAAATGATTAGATACCTATAATGATAATGGAGACTTGATAAGCTCTGGTACTTGGAGAAATGATAGTATTACCGGTTCCCTTCCTTTACTAAATCAACCACGTAGATCAACTAATGATGCTATTCAAATAAGACAAAATTTCATGAACTATTTGTATAATTATAGAGAATAAAAATGCTACACTAAATAAAAATCAGTTTTGTTTTATTTACTTACTCCATCTTCGGTGTTTATAACACTGTTGCATTGGTATATTATAATATTTTAAAAAACTTTCCATGACATTGAAAAATGGCCATGATGGCGTGTAGATTTCGTCAAGTCCAGTCCCAGATCTCATGGGCTTTTTTTTCTCTTTTTCCTTTTTTCTTTTAATATCATCTATTGGAATTCTCATGCATCTAAAACCTGAGAATTAAAATGTTCAATTTATTAGTTCAATAGATCGATAAGAACCTACCTACATATTTAGAGCTATAACACTTCCTAGTACCTACCATAACTAGTCTTTTTTGTACTTATCATCTGTGTTGGGCTACTTAAAAAAAATGTTTCGGTTTCATTGAAACGCATAAGTTATATAAAACTACATTGACAAAAAACTGACACCGTGGCCATCCTACCCGCCGCGCGAAAATTGAAAGAGGAAAATAGTTTTAGCGTCAGAGCGAAGATACTTCAGAGTGTACCACGTCAAAACTATACCGCGTTAACAGGGATACATTACTTAGTCCAGGTATCCTTGTGGAAAAAAACCGGACAAGTGCGAGTCTGACTTGTGCACCGAGGGTTCCGTACATACTTGTAGTTAGATAGTTCGTCCATTTCGGGAATCCATTCTCGAAGATTATTGCCCGTTTTCTTCGAAAGACAAACTTAACTTTGCCGTTCAAAAAATACTCTCACGTATATCGATATACGGATATCGGACTAAATTTTTCAAGCGCAAAATATGATTGTAATTGTAATAAAAAAATATGCGATATAACAACAAATTTACGACTATAGAATTTTTCCTCTACTGGTGCTGTGAGATCTTGCTTCTTACCAATATTCATGATTGTGGTTCTAGGAACGTTTCTTTTAATTGACTTAGAGTATTTTATCTGTTTCTTAGTAACTACTCAGTAATCTGTGGTCACGTCGTAAACTGATAAACGCGACAACTTAAGATATTGAATAACTATTTGATAATTTCAAGTCGCTTCGAGTTGTTGCGTTTGTCGCTCATCTAGAACAATGGGTTAGACCTACTGCAGAACCCATCTTTGGGTTTTGTCGTTTGTAGTTTTTTTGTTCGATGCTTCCAAGTCTAAAGTGGAGCATTTTGTAGAACAGTAATTATTTTAAGCGTATAAATTCGCGGGTAAAAGTATAGTATAACTAGTAGTATATTTCAGGCGTCACAGATCTGACCAACTCTTCATTTTAGCTAAGTTACGCAAGTTTCAACGCGTTACTGTGGGTAAGCGAATGTAAAACGTTGACTAAAGTCCCTTGGTTGTTTAAAATTTAACATCGTTATTTATCTTAGTGCCTAAACTGTTATCTAGTACGGACGGACGGACGGAAGAAAGTCTGAGGGATTGGACTATATTTCTCTGAATAATATTACAGATGTAGTTATCAACATAACTGATAGGTATATCAGATAATAATATATGCAAAAGGAAAATTGACTATTGGCCTCATTATCACTGTAACTTAAACCCAATTAAAATGATTTGGGGTATAGTAAAAGGAAAGTTGCTTCAAACAATATTGGTCTCGATAATATTACCTTCCTAAAATTTGTACAAGATCGTTTTGAGGCAAATATTTTATTTAAAAAAAACATGTGCGTCTCAGGACGCCCGACAGAAGTGATAACTTAAATGCCAGACAGACTGGAGCCGTAACGCGTTATGTTACGAAGCGGTTTACTCTCCCATAAGAAATTATCACTTCAAAAAAATTAAATGTTATACAGAAACATGGACCAGCATGGCGGTGAAAGTAATTCATCAAGAAGTACTGACTGTGATAATAAGTCTGATGTCTTTGGTATCCAACATGTGAAACAATGTCCAACAAATGAACTTGAACATTTCGATTCTGATTTTAATGATTAATATAAAACATCATATTAACTTTGTTGGTTATATTTCCTTGAGATGTTTTCATGCTTTGACCTGGATACATTGCTATTTATTATTCTGACACCTTATATACTTGTACATATTATGTAAGTTTTTGCGCAAGGTCATGTTTTTTATTTTCATAGTCAGGCTTTACTAATAATATGGTCAAATTTCTCAGAATAAGAATAAGAATTTTTATTTGAGAGAAACATGGTTACAGGTTGTTACAGTAATAATTGTGTATAGTACAGCACTCAATTTGGAATGCTTTGTGTCAAAAAAGTTGTATGACGGATATTTGACCATACAGGGTTAATTAAAAGGAACCACAATGTTTAAATGGTGACTTTATGTATGCCTATTACTACTAGATTATAACCAAAGGTGACTATATATATGTAAGTCGGGATTAACAACATTACTAACCTAGTCTTTTATTACATCAGTGAGTAATAAAGTTAATGAGCGAAACTTCAGGCAGGAATAAACTTTTCAACGTTATTCATTGGGACCCGTTAGAGGGTCCAGGTCGTTCTCTAGGGTAGGATGATACCCTTGAGGGCGGATGTTTCATGTCTTCCCCTTGCAGTTCCGCATTATGCGACAGAACTCAGTTAAGATAACTGACAGCCTCGTTCATATTTTGGGTATTCAGTTCCCGGTTCGTACCTTGTACCGTACTTGTTGTTTATATTTCAGATTGTTAAAAGGGAATCTGAATTACACATTTAATTAGTAGGTAAATCTACTATTTTAAATAATGTTTGACTAAGAAAAAAATACAACTTCGGTAGATAAACCAATTTATTGACCTGCAATTATTCAAGAGCTTACCAGCTGTTTCTGAATCTGCGTAAGTTGTGAAATTGAATAAAGACAAATGGATTACGGTACCTTAGGTACGGTATGACAGGAAAACAGCTTGTCTTTTGTTTATGAACAATATTTTATACGACCTCTGTTTGTCTTATGACAAAACATAGACTAACGAATTTATGGACGATTTCAATGTTTTTCCTTTATCATAATGAGGATTCCGAACTAAAATTTCTATTTATATTTTTTCTAATTTCTTAATGTTCTACAGTTATACCTTTCTAAATAAGTTTCTGTATAATATCACTGGACTAGTTGGACGGTAAAAAAAAACATTTATATGTGACCACCCTTTTGATATCCCTACCTACCCTATGCCATATAAGCACATCGCATAAATTTTTTTTAACACAACTCAGTTGACCAACTAGCACACCGCAAGCTACGGTTACCACTTTTTTTTTATACATGATATAGAATGTCATCCTCTCTTAGCATGAAGTTTTTTCCCACGATTGTTTGTTTACATAGTTACAAATGAATAAAATACTGATTTTTTAATCATAATTATTAACTATTATCATAATTATTAGCTCTATATGTTGCCAGAATAATTATAGTGCGTATATGAAGTACCCATGTAAAATCTTGTGAACGCTTCCTGGGGCCGTCACCCCACCGGGGTTTTCGGTGGGGCGGTGTGTCGGAATCGAACCGACTAAAACCGCACGGTGTGCCATCCTGCGCCTAAAATAGGAGGGATCCGGGAACAACTTTATTAAGACATCCGGACCCCTCCTAACGCCTGCCCGCAAAAGCGCGGGCACCACCTTCGGGTAAAGACCTCTCTATTAGGCGGCGTTGTGAACCCTTCCTAAACCAATCTTGAAAAATGTTTTCAATATTTTTGTATGTGAATTGCATACTCTTTTAATTTATTACTTATTTTTAATTTCTGACACGTTGTCTTAGTAACAGCCGTCACAGGGCCACCACACCCTTCTCTAACATCCAAAGTTTGCTGATCTTGCTTGAATTCGCTAAAGAATTCGTACACATTTGCCTTAGAAGGGCCTTCGTCTACAAATGCTATTTGAAGTCTATCAAACGGTTTTACGCCACATTTTAAATCGTAAAATATTTTCGCGCGAAATGTTCTCGATATTATATTCATTTTCAGTGAGATACGATAATTACATTAAGTTCGTATTATAATGTGGAGGGAAGTTTGAAGTTGCAACTTTTGTAATTTATTAGTGATTCATCTTATTTTTAAAATAAAGTATAATCTGATAGTGCTCCTTACATAAAAACTCTTTACCACAAAACTTTTTGAGTGGCCTGGTAGGTCTCAAGGCTTGTCGATTTATTTTTCCCTACCACATACATTCACTTTTATTTTAACATCCGGGTGGATATTCCAATACTTTTTAGTGGTGTCGATTATAGCGAAAATATTAACTTATGTTTTTCAGGAATAGCATTTTTTATTGATGGAATGTTTTTTAAATCGCAGGCCACTTTTTCTGACAACTTTCATTACAATTAGTTATCGAGCTTCGTTGTGTTAATAGCCAGACAAATGTCGCCGTCGCCTCTTGTGGCGTAGAAGCATACAGTGTATACAGCGTAATTATATTAATGGCTTGTATGGTGGCTAGTGACTGTTGCTCCCGTTCATATGTACTCATGCTATTAGCCACAAGCGCGTGTATTGCGATACCCCTACTGATTCTCTTACGTCTCAGGTGCCGAGATTCAGGCTTCCTGAGAGGTAGAGGTACATTAAATAGTTTATATTTTACAATACCGTTTTTATATAATAATAGTTTGTCAGATACCGGACCAACCATTTTTTTAATCGATTCTAATCTTGCAATTTAGTGGCTAGCAAATAGAGAGAACTATTTAGAATTTTAGGTTTTACAAATGATAACAACACTTATGTCACTACAGTATCAATCCGTGGTGTCGAAACGGATTGCAGGTATAGATTGTAACGATCTGATTTATTGGAAATCAAATACTGACTGTATGTAATTATGATTACAATGATGTCTTTAGCTATTACTGTACAGACTTGAAACAAGCAGTATGTTGCCTTAAATTAACGGCCGCCTTTGGCCAGGATAATATTCCAATATTCTTGAATAAGGATTATTTATCTGCCTTTGACGAACCTCTTCTGCACATCAATAATCGGACACTTCAACAATCTGTCTCACTCACCAAATGAAAGATCTCTAAAGTAAAAAAGTAAAATTGTAAAGTTGGTTGTGGGAGAGCCACGCTTCGGCACGTATGGGCCGGGATACCACGGTCTCACAGAACACCTGCAGTGAAGCAATGTTTACATTGCTTTTCGCTAAGTGAGTGGGGCTACCGGAGGCCCTAACCCTTCCCTTCCCCCTTCTCCTCCCCTCTTCCACCGTTCCCCTACTCCTACCTTAAAGGCCAGCGACGCACTTATGACTCTGGAGGTACAGGTGCTTATGGGCGGCGCTAGTCATTTACCATCAGGTGACCCGTGTGCTCGTTTGCCCCTTATACCTTAAAAAAACGCTAGTTCCAAAGACAAGTTCGTTTATTTTATTTAAATTTATGGAAAATTATCTTATAAATAGCAAACAGTATGCAAAAGTTTGAAATATACAGGTCTTGGGAATACTCTACAAGTTCAGGTGTGAGCCAAGGTATAGGCACTATCTTGACTCACCCTTGGACCTACCCAGTTTCTTGTCATGACTAATGATTCACTAAATGCTCTTTGTAAGGCTAAGTGTCTAATGTTTGCTGATAACCTTAAAGAATGACTTTATTCATTGTATTATTTTATTACATAGCGTCAACTAACATACGTTTACATTACATAAGTGTGTGATTACATGTGTACAGTATACACACTGTTAGCTTAGATTGTCTAATTTGCAACTAGCTTTAAAAGCAGCTTCTTTTGCGTGATTGTAGATTTTGTCAATCAATTCAAGTACCCCTCGGCAATAATACTCTTTTTCTGGGTGAATAGAAGGAACCTGCACTTTTTCTGTACCTCTGATAACGTGCAAAATTTCATGACGGCCAGTTGAATAATTAAGGCGTGAAAGTGCAACAAACAAATAAATAAACAAACTCACTTTTGCATTTATATATATTTCGCATATTATAAGTTAAGATAAATAAAAAAAGACGTGTGGCACTCGGAGACTGCCGCGGTAAAGCTAGCATTTTTTATCAACTTATGCAATTATAATTATTTATTTATTTTATTTATGCAGTATTTTTTTTCCTTTGTTTTTTTTTTCTTTGATATTAATTCAAGTTACACTTTTTGAGCGTGGTGACCGATAAGAAAACAATTTTTTTTCTTTTATTAAATAAATGAGAAGTTAATATTGTTCAAAATATTTTTATTAGCTATATATATATAAGAAAGTCGTGTTAGTTACACTATTGATGACAGGTATGAGCACGGAGCAGATACAAAGAGGAGGTGTTGTAATTAGATTTCCCTATGAAACAACGCGTGACAATTTGCGGGGTGAGGGGGTGTTAAGCTCCGCCCATTTAACTTTTTTCTTTCTACCAAACAATAGTAAAACTACTCGCATCGTTCTATGTCGATGTTGCTATGTAGTTTAGCTATCTCACGCTAGTTATAGGATATAAGGGACCGTACTCAGAATTTACTTACCAGGTAGTAGCTTTTTCAAGATTAATTTTTAAACCATCTTGATACAAAAGCGAAAGTTTGTGAGTTCTTTCTTTCTCCTAGCCTTGACCTTATTCCACAGCTGGGCGGATTTGGATAAAATTTGGTATACAGATAGATTGCGACCTGGCTTAACATTTCGGCATTGGGCATTGCTAGTGTGAGAATTAAAAAGTTTGTGGTAAATCACGAATGATGATTCAAATTTGTTCACTTATTTATTCTTATCTTATCTTTCTTTATTCGTATCTGTACCGCAGCTGCAGTTTATTTTGTAAATCTAACTTAATGAGCTTAAAATACCTTTTAAATCATCAGCCTAAGTACAATTTATTTCATTTTAATATTTAAAGGACTTTCAATTCAAGATAAATACTCGTATAGTCGTAGGTTGCTAGGTAAAATAATTGGGTTCTAATTACGGCCCTGTCTTTTTGTTCTGTTTATAAATGTTCTTCTAGTTGAAGATAGATGACAGTCTATTCAAAAAATGATTACAAAAAATGATTACAAAAAATATAAAAATAATACTTTGACGGCTAAAAATTCTTTAGGACTGGATGTAGAACACATTTTAGTATCTTCGTATGATTTATTTTACTAATACTTAGGCTCTATGTACCTTTGTTTTTTTAGTTCCCATTACACAAAGTTTTGCCATCTAGTGACGAATAGATTTAATTATATTTCAAAAAACACTCCTGAGATTTTTCTAGAACTATTTTAATAAATAAAATAAAAAACTATAAGCCACGCTCACTGTGATGACTTCAGGACCTAGATATAATCACAGTGCACAGTTGCTTAGGCCCTCTCCTCTTTGTATCTGCTCCATGGGCATGAGTCACCAGATTGCGGGGCGAAAAGGGGGATTACGCATGCGCAGTCACGCCGATACAACCAATGCCACCTAGAGGCGAGTTGCTGAACTAAAGAGACAAGCGTGATATTTCAAAAGTCATTAAAAGTTCTGCTATTCATGGATAGATGGCAAAACTAACAAGTATCACCGTTGTGCCGGTCGGAGTGGGAGCGTGAGGTTTTTTTTCGTTACGGAATTTCTGGATTCGGTCCCCGCGCTCAAGGCCCGTGATAGAAGCTATGCAATAGCTTAATAAATATTAGTCACTAAGTCACTAATGACCCTGTACCTAGCGTAGCATAAAAACTATCCAATATCTTTGTATTTTCTTTTTGAATTGATAAATATACTCGTTCATTATTTCCCTTATACGCATAATATAAATTCACTAGATTAAACTCTTACACTGTTATACAAATGATATTTTAAATTGATTAAGAAAACCTAAAAGTTTTTTCTACGGCAATAACAATCCATTGTTAACCAACAAATAACGTAACCCAACACATGACTATAATCATTAACCTTTCTGAACCCGTTGCATAAGTTAACGCTTGCGATGTCCCTCGCCGCTATTTCCCTCTAAACACTGTATATGCTCTTTTGCAAAATGGACGGACAGAGACTACGTGGTTTTCTATTCAACTTTTTCTAATATACGTTGTACACACCGCAACTGTATACTGTTGTACAACTAATAGCACTTAGAATTACCAGAATCTAGTTCATAGAAAACAGTACCTACCATGTGGAATGAAGTATAATATTTACTGAGGGTTGCAATTTAATTTGCATGGACTTATTTTATAAGTTATGCCCATATATGCATTGGAGAATAACATACATATTTTTTAGACAGCTTTCCCGGATCCAACAACGCTTATTAGCAGCCTTTAAGTTATGTTTAGCTCTCTTCTGTTTTTAGTCTTTGCATCGTGAAAAGGATTTTGTTTTTAAATTTTAGGGTGGATAGTGTTCTTTTGAATATTATAGGGCTCCTGAAAGGCATACCTGATTTTGTACTTAAAATGATCCATGTAAAATAAGTATTTGTTATAATTTAATAGCAGTGCCTGACCTTAAAGTTCCCGGTGCAGTGACCGCTTTAAGATCCCCAGGCGGCCCCGGGTTTTGTGTTTTAGATCTCCTATATGCAATAAAACAATTGACAGTCATGTCAAGCACGTTGGCATCAGTCCACGGTTACTTGCTACTATTGCACCGCTACAGAATTTCATCCTCACAGTTTGAAACAGGGTCGCTCACAGTTTGAAGCGGTTTCAAGTGTTGGTTTAAAGTGGTTTCCTTAAGAGTTTTTATCCCTGTTTGAGTGCTAAGTCTTTGTTTTTTGTTTCCTTTTGCTCACTTAAGTTATTAAGGCCATTTTCTTTTTTAATACATTCAATTGAAAACGGATCATTTATTTTTTTGTAATTTTGACCAAATTAACAAAACACAACGTATGTTGTGTTTTGTGTTTAATTATCTATTTTAATTATCTAATTTATCAATAACATATTAATATTATCATAAATAAATAAATTTTACACATCACGTCCACATTCATTACACAGACCTAGTCCTATATTCCTTTCTGTTTAAGAAGTAGCATAGTCCTCTGTCTCTCACACCATAATAACGAATCGCGAATAATACTTAGGTACCTACCTACCTACACAAATCTTCTATTTAAACGAAAATAGGACAGAGAACGTCTGACATTTACCTTCCGTATTAGCTATGTTTATTAGAACCTAAAACGTTAAATTCGGACATGACAGGCTTTATTACCGTATTTCGAAATCCTCTAACTAGTTTTCTGACAATTTAATTTGCTTGACCGTAAACCGTCCGTTCCTTTTTCAATAAAAGCATTTATGGGCGTCATCTGTATTCATGCCGGCTAAGAGTACCTACATGTGTTGCCATTTTGCCACTATTAACCCAATAAAGTAAAATTACACCGTCACCTACGTAAAGCACTTGTTATGTAAACTGTATATTAAGGTTATTCAACTTTGGTGATTGTTTTTAGAAAAAGAAACGGAAACTGGTTTATATCGTAAACTATTATTATAAGATAGACGTAGAACATTTAATTTATTTAATTTATATAAATTAAAAGTCGTGCTAAAATTTTGTTGGTGGAAGTATACGTGTTTTTGTCTAAATGTGAGTGATTAAAAAAACTATCAGTCGTAGGACTGCACGTCAGAAGTGAAAACATATATATGCATATACACAGACACATCTATATGTCATCATGACAATATATGTCATCTGAGCGTGACGGTCACGCAAACTCAATATTTAGATTAGAGCCCTCTAGTGGATCTATATATGTATTATTAGCGTGACGGTAACGAGTTCAGTGCTTTTTCCCCATAGCAAAAGTGCACAATCGTGCCTAAAGCAGTTTTCACTTAAAAAATTATAAATCACTACATATTAAAAAACAAAGTCCAAAGCATTTTGAGGACCTCGGGCGTATATTTTAGATCAGCTATTTTCTTTTCTAAAAATTAAAAAAAATACAGAATTAAAATCAAACTTAACATAAATATTAAATATATATTTCTAAACCTATGTTATAAATATTAATATTTATCTCGTACCGTCTGTTAAATTCTCAGAAGATGCAGCCATAAATATAGACCAGCCAAGATATAAAAAAATAATGTTGCTGTGTATCTCCTTATTCCTCTCCGTATGCCAGGATAATAAAAAAATAATACCGGAACTAGATATATATGTAATAAACTCGTGTACTCATGTGTGTTGCAAGAGTAAAAAAAAAAAAATTAATGAAATATATTTTTTAAATAAATTCCTAAATAGATTGGAAGTTATTATACAATAACATCGATATTGACACGCATTTTTTACAACTTTATTAATTAAAATTATTTTAATTTATAAAGTTGTACTTCATCAATTCGTGAAGTATGACATAAAGAATATTAGTTTCAGACTCGACTAAAATGTTAAAATTTACTAAAAAAAAATATGTAAATTAATACATATAACTTATATATATAGTGTTCGATCCGGAACAAAGCCAAATAAAAACTTCTGTTTTGGTATTAATTATATTTAACAAAAACTATATAAAATAATCAGAACACTAAAACAAGTAGGTGTCTTCGACAACGTTAAGGCAGTGAGTGTTGTAAGGAAAAATGGAAATTAACGATATAAAAGCTCTTTCATTCGCAGTTTAATTTTCCAAAGAAAGCTCCATACATATTACAAAAGAAGAAATTGCATTGTGTGTTAGGACCGTCGATTTTTACACCTAAAAATTTGTAAAATAAAAGTACAGTACAAGTACCTATAATGTTGGAGAGAAAGTTTCTTCGTATCTATCTATATAAATAAAAATGAATCGCCAAATGTGTTGCTAAGCGCAAAACTTGAGAATGGCTTGAAAATTGGGAGAAAAATAGTAAAAACAACACTTTCATTTTTCTATACAAACCACATACTACATAATAATTAAAACACATGTCTTCAGCAGTCAAACATTTGACGTCAATCGACGACAATCAATAACTTTTAACAGAACGAAGTTTGTCGGGGCAGCTAGTTTTATATACAAATTCAAGACATTTTTTTTTAAGTTTAATTATAATATATATTATATGCCTCATTGCGTGTATCGCCTTATTGCGTGTTAATCCGGGTTTCGCTACAGTCTGTGGAGTTTGACCAAAGGTTAGTCAAGCTCTATAGACTGTATCAAATGGCTTAACAAAATTACTGTTTTATGGTTAATTCTCAGTTCTTCGGTTATGTCTTCATCACTAATATGCCGATCTTGCTCCACTATTTCAAAAATGTCATCGACTTTATCTTTGACGTCAAAATTCCCGGACTGAAAACGCTTGAAACAACCAACTTTGTGCTACTCTTACTGACAATACATTAGGCCCATAAGCGCGTTTCAGTCGCATTTTACCTTTTCTTTTAATAAAATTTCAGAATGTATCGAATTTCTTCGTTAGATGTGATTTGATTATGGCGGACAGAAAAACAATTTGAAAAATGGCGGGAAAGTGTTTTGTACTTTTTATTTTTCTTTTCCTTAATGTCCTATATTTGTTGATATTAAAACCAGCCAGATATAAACAGTGCAACCAAAGAGATTTTTTTTTAATTTTATACATACAAAATACTAAAAGACTTTCCCCGACCTATTATTATTAAAAAAGGGACATTTTACAAATAAAAGGAAATCTATTACATTAATAAACATAATTTAACTAAAATTAGTACAAATCGTAAGCGTATGTCTAGGTAATATAGGTACCGTAATTGAGTCACAATAATCTGCGGTCCTTACTAAACATATTTACATCAAATTTAACCCCAGATAACATTAAAAGACAAAAACATTTCGGGCTGATTTTTCCTTATTGCGTCATACACATGCAATTAGGTTCTCCGTCTTGGATCTGTGAACATAACGACGGCAGTCATAAATTCATCAATATATCTTAAAATATGCTTTATAATTGTATAACTATAAAACCCTATTTGAAAACTACTTATCAATAATTTTACGAATTTAGATCATATGTACTTACCGTTATCATATTAATCTTTATGGAAAATATACTGGCACCTAACGCCCACCGACAAGAGAACTGTGCGACCCTACAGTGTGGAAGCTCAAGACGGCTTTCAGAACTTTAGAATTTTGATACTATTTAAACTAAAGTTGACGAGGAATTGGTTAAAATCATAATTATACATACAGTTTTCTCATTTTACGATAAAAATCAGAGTGTCATGTCATATTACAGTACATTCTACATGTGTATTTTCTCCATCGAGCTACAGTCAATATCTCATCACGGCGAGTCAAAACACTTCATGCGATATGTTACGACGAAGATCAAAGATTGTACCTACTTATTTGATTTTCAGTAAACAGTAATTTACATGTGTGATAAATTGGATTTGGTTATAAGGCAGTGCAGTGATTTTGCTTGCAAATGATACAACGAAATCGATGGCTACATTCCTAAGGGCCAGGTTTTTTAGGAATAAAAAACATACTTATAGACTTTTGGTCTTGCCTATTAATAAATTTAGTAATTATCACAATATCAAATTAAGTCAAGAATCTTGGAATCATTTTCGAAGCTAAACGATGTGTATTCGTATTCATATTGATAATCTAAAAGCTACCGTGAACATTCAAAAACCGTACCCACTATTCATGATAAAGAGCTGATCGCCTCATTTAAGATAATGACTTGAATAATATCGCGGGATATTCTAAGACATATTACACAATGTTATCTGGACCCAAACTAAGCAGGAGCTTGTACTATGGGCTCTAGGACATGGATAAACATGCATAGATTTTTTTTATGTGAGTACATACATATTATACCGTGACCAATGGAAACAGACATATTCATTCATACAAATATTTGTGCGGAGTGGTAATCGAACCCGCGACCCCCCGTGAGGTTAACCGACTTCAAAACAGGAGGACGCTATCTGTTCGTCGAAGTCTTTTAAGTTTTAACACGCTTTTATTAACTTGTAACTAACTAACTATGTAAACAAATGATACCAGTACCTTAATAATGAGATAACTGTGTTATCAACATCCGTTTCCCGGCTAAGATTTTGCCATGGGGATGCAATATCGGAATATGACTGTATACCATGCCAGGAACAACTACAAAATTATAATGGCATGCACCCATAGGCTTTACCTGGACCATTTTTGTACCTATGTCTTGATTTCTGTCTAAAACATTATTTTGTTTCGTACTTTTTAGATTACATTTATTTTTCCGTAGTCGGGTTACAGTTGCTTAAACTTATTTTTGTAAATTATAGGATGAGAATGTTTTATGCCGGGGAATCCAAATTTAAAAGGTCAGAAACACAAATCACGAAATCTATATTTTGTTGCAAATATCTATAAAAAATATCATCAAATATATTAAAACAATCCAATTTCATTATTCAGTGTCATTATGTTAAAAAATAGGTACAATTCATAGGTACATTTCGTACAATTCTTTGACAATGGAATGTATGCAAAATCCCGTGAAACGTGGGTAGATTCAATCGATCTGCCAGAGACCAACGTTCAGACAACAGATAACTCTAAAAGAAACTTTATATGATATATTTTTTTAAATTAAGTTATAAGTTACAAATTAATAAAAGTCAAAGTATAAATAAAGTTAATTTATTTATTGGCAACCCGTCGGGAACTCGCTCTAAACTGGAATTGAACTTACTGATTCCAGCTCCGCCTTTGAACGGCAAACAACGTTTGCCACTCTAATTAAATGTCACTCAGTGAGAGCCTTCAGTGATATTGCTTTTATATTAAATAGTTTTCATGGCATAAAATGAAACGATCATAATCAATTATATCCGTTGATTGGTAAATAAATACCACAATCTTAGGCTCATGATGACGAACGTGATTTGTCGGAGTTCATAAAGGAAGGATTCAGATTAAGGAAATTAGTTAATTAAATAAATATTGACACCTTAATATCATTTTTTTTATTAAGTAAACAAACTGATTAACTAATAAAAATTGTCACTACTCAAGTGAATGTCTAAAAATTGTGTATGTAGAGAGTTTCATAATGCTATTATCATGTGATTTTCCTGACAGCACTTATGGTGAGTGTTGTGATAACTCTGTCGGTAAACTTTGTTTTTGTAAGATGCCCGATTCTTTAAATTTAGTTTGACATTGGAATACATTACAAAGTTTCATATATTCAGACGAATAGACATTTTTTGTGCCTATTCTCAAGAAAGGTATCTGAACTTTCTTTCGCTTTCTTATTAAGTTTTCTGTCTTATATTGGGTCTGCATTGCATTGCATATTTATAGTATATTTAAAAACGTTTGCTATGGTATGGAATACATTTAAATGATGTACAGAGTGATTGATCCACTCCGTAGTGGCCCGATCCGACTTCGACAGGGTTGAAGAATTTATCTATAACATAATTATATTACAATTACATTTTTAAACAAACTTTTTCAATGTTAAAAAAAAAATTAAATGGGTACCAGAGATGGATAATCTCTGGTACCTATTTTAAAGTGTCTTTTTATTTTTTCCGGTTCGGTAAAGGTTCATAAACTCACCGGGACGAACGGTGAAGTGGCACGGTGGAATCAAACCGACTAAAATCACACGGCGTTCTGTTACAAGTGAGTCTATTTTAAGAGACTCTTGTATATCTTAGGAAGAAAGTCCCTGTGAACACCAGCAGACCTTGGCCACTTCTTAAACAGTAGGCAGCCACCAGATTGCTCATGGAGGTCGCTCTCCGGTGCCTGGTGCCTCTTTGTCGGGGCGGGACAGTACTAGTCCTCTCCTGTTTACTTTCAACCTCTAATCTAATATATTAATTATGTAAGTAGTTTGTAATAAACGTATATGTAAATAGGTAAGTATACTACATGACATTACTACTATAAAACTATTTAATATAATATTTGTTAGCCATGCCACACAGTTTCCCCCACGTTTATGACCACTACTATGAGTCGTATCGTAATCTTATATTGCCTATAAACTTACCCAACAATCAGGCTGTCTCACGGCACAGGAATTTAACAAATGCTACATTTAGAACCTAATATTACCGCAATGAAATAAACATTATGAATTGAATAAAAGTTAAAACTATGTATTAATTTTATCCCAATCTCGATTAAAGTGCTGAGTAGGGTTATCGGAGTTACATTGGAGTAGACAGTGGCAAGGCGCGAGTAACAACAGTGCAGTGGGGTGTTGCGAGGGCTTACAAGCATCAATAACACCAGTTCAACATTGAACTTTAATACGTATGTTAGGCTACTCATTTGTAAATAAATATAGTTTAGAAAAACTTCATAAAAAAACACGCTTTATTCGCTGGCTCTATTATCAGACTATCCAAGTTTATGTTGGAATCGTCAAAACGAACGTCTAAATTTGAGGGGTTTACTTGAAGCCACTTCCACTGTCCACTACAGGTCAGCTTCAAGATGCCAAATTATAGTATTGTCATCCGAGCTACATATACATACTTATAAAGTTTCTTTTCGATACGACAATATTAGAAGTCGGTTGAAACTGACAGTGTCGAAATTTGATTAAATAGTTAGTTACAAGTGAAACTAATAAAAGCGTAGGTAATAATAATATAAAAATATAAATAATAAAAGGAAGAAAATATTTTTTTTTTGTATGTGTACATGAATCAGCTACTTTTATGTTAGGGGAAAATCGCTCAGAGTTGACAACATAGGTATCACAAATTGAAACATGAATTCGTGAAGTGTTTGAATCATGTTGCCGATATAGTTTTTAATATTTAGTTTATACAATAAAATGTAGATCGAATTTTTTTGATAATTTATATAGGTATTATAAATTTTGATTTATTTTGTGTTCCATTCAGTGTAAATATCTGTCGATTGAACAGCATTTTGGAAGTGTTTTTGGGTCAATTTCGTTTTAGACTATTGCCGCTATCGAGGTACATCGAGGATTATAATTTTAACTTTTTAGGATCGTTATTGATTCTTTTTAGTAAATTTCACTATTTGAATAAAACATTTAATTAAAAACAGAAAATCAACTGTCAATCAAAATTCCTATAAAAGTGTGTAATAGTGTTTTTACAAAACCATTGGTTACGAGGCTCCGCAGCTCTTTAGGCTTGCTGATAAGCGACCAAACCATAAGAAATCGTTTACGTGAAGTGGCTCTGCGTTCCCGAAGGCCGCTGAGAGTTCCACCTATAGCAACCCCGCAATTATAAGGCCCGTTTACAATGGGCTCGCGTACACAGAAAATTTGAGGAAGAATATTGGCGTTGTGTTTGCTTTTTCGATGAATCTGAAGCTGGATACAAGACTGTATCCAGCCTCATATCGAAACGAGTACGTCTAGTTTGGAGGACCTCTGGACGTCAAGAACGTTTGAAATGTTGTCAGAAAGTTCCTTCATATGGAGGGGGAACAATAATGGTTTGGGCCGGTTTTTGATCGGTGGAAGAACTGATCTCATTTGGATCAGGGGCAACCTCAATGCTCAGATGTATGCGGAGAGGATTGTTTCAGACGTGATCATCCCTTTGCGAAGCCGGTTGGGTGATTCGTTTCGACTAATGCACGACAATGCACGTCCACACACGGCTAGAGTCGTAACACAGACTCTTGCCGATGCTCGCATCAACGTTCTGCAGTGGCCTGCTCAATCGCTAGACCTCAACCCAATTGAGCACGCATGGGATATAGTCCAAAGAAGAGCACTCAATCGATCCGACGGCGATCGACAATCGATGCCGTGCACAACAACTTTTTGACTTGTTAGAAAGTTGTTGTGTAACGGGGGCGGCCATTCCTCAAAGTGATTTTGATGAACTGATTTTAAGCATTCCAAATCGCTGTGATTGTGTGATTGGTGTCAATGGTGGAAACAAAGATTATTCATTTTTTTATCTTTACAATAAAAATTTAAAAAATCCTAATTTTTGCCTAATTTGCCATTTAATTGACGACATTAACTTAGGTTAATTTCCCACAATTTGCAAAAATAGCAATTTGTCTTTAATTTTTAGAAAATTAATAATAGGGATAAGTTGATTAGGAATTAAAATAAGAAGCCAGTCTAGAAGACTAGATTTGGTAAATATTAATTTGATAATATTTTATATACTTAGTTATTAATGGGACGCAACTTGCGTCGACACCCTCGCGCCATCACATCTTCCAAGCACAGCTGATTGTGTTGGCGCTGCTGCGCATACGCAGAGAGCCTCAAACGCTGTAAAAATAATAATTTTATCGGTAATCATGTTTTTAAGAAAATATTCATCGACACTTTTCATGACCAGAGAAGGCGGGCCAGCTTTTTCTTGCATAGAGTATTAGCATTGCTATTCAACGTGGCAATGCTGCCAGCCTTGCCAAGCATCATCGCCAACTGGTAGTGTTCCCAGAAGGAAACACTACCAGTTGGCGATGATGCTTAGAAATTTTATGACACATGCATATAAATACTACGTATTTTATATTAGCAGGTGTATTCAAATTTAAATAAAGAAATAATATTAATTGGTAATTATACTTTTTAATTCATTATGTTGTCTTTTTAAATTCAAATGGTATAGGTAAGCCTTTAACTTATATTAGAGTCCTCAAAGCCTTCGAAAATCAATACTGGCACTTTACTATAGTAAAATAACAAAGTCAAACATTATTTTCTAAAGTAATTTAGTATAAGTAGTAAAAGGCATTGAAATGTGTTTTAAGCAGAGTTTTTTTTTTCATTAAATATCGCTTCATCAGTGAACCATCACAATCAGTATTTTTTCAACGATCCAATGAATCTGACCTCGACTTCATTACCATAAATTTCGAGTTAAATTATGACAAAATCACGATATCAATGAAATCGTCCTCTGAGACGTAAACGAATAACAAGGAAAGATAATAGGTATTTTATTATGTTTATTAAAGTAACTTGAATCTTGATATAAGAAGGCTATGCCTGTTTCCGTGATATAAACATCTCCTTTGCAAAGTTTCATTGTCATTCGTCGCTCCAGCGAACCATGATTGAGTACAAAGTAAATATGCGAACAGATTTTTCATTTGTACCCGAACGTTAAGGACATGGGATACAAATGTGTAGATAATATAATTTCGTAAGATGTTTTTACAGTATTTGGAAACAATGGAACCAGGGAAAACCGAAGTCAATTGAATCGAAAGCTCGAAGGAGGTTTTGCAAAGTTCAACAAGAGACGGCAAGTTCATTAGCGAAATCCCAGGTTTAATTGAAATGTCACGTAAACTGTACCGGACTCAGTTTATATAGGTGCCTCAGTTACCTTGGAAATTTTCAAATCAGTTTTATAACTTCCTTGATTACTTCCTCACTTAAGCTCGTAACGTGCTCTTTGTAATAAAATAAAAATTATGACGGATTTTTATGCTTTCATGTGCGGTACTCCGAAATCCAGCTTGCGAAGCCCAAGCCTCCATAAAATACATAGTGTAAAAAGTTTTATCCAATATTACATTTTTATGCGCGGTCTGGCTTAAGGTTTAGTTAACCTAAAAATATTGTGAGATTAGGTAAGTACCAAACAATACGGGTTTGACACAAGTATACAACATTTTAATTAAAATTTGGGGAATTTTAAAGGGTCGAGTTACATTGTGACTGGTTCACAGGGTGGTCCGATGGAATGGTTGGAGGGGGCTGTAGATGAATTCTTGCTTATCAAATCCCGTCAGGGAACCGCTCGTATTTGTATGCCGTTGCCTTGCGGACACAGAGCACATATTTTTTGACATAGAGTATTGATTCCAGTCAGTTAGTGTATATTTAATTAATGACCATTGCCCTAAATATTGTGTCCGTGATGTGAGGTACTGAGTTAATGAAAATATTCCTAAAGTCACTTTACAAGTGTAAGTAATTTTAAATAACTTGGTACTGCGAGTATACTGAGGTAGTTTAAATGTTTTCCCCGACCACAAAACCGAATATTTTCAAATACTGCTTTCTCAAGAGTATTTGCTTTGTTTGTATTAAAGTTAGTTAATTAAAATGTGTTGTTGTCGCTCTTGTAACAATAAAGCAGACGTATTTAGAGAAAAGCCATATTTTTAAAGAAGAAGTTTATATTTGGAGTGTTGAGTTTCACCATACTGGAATTCGGTGTAGCTTTACGCTCTCTTGGGATTGAATATTAGTATCTAAATCAACGCGATATGGTATTATAACAAAAAGCAGTAACTCTACTAAATTACGTAACTGTAAATTAAACATAGTCCAATGTAATGGTGCTCGGGAAATGAAATAACAAATAAGTGGTCAGGTCGCAGACGGTAAGTCCTATAAGTAGAAGCTACAATCTAACATAATGTCAATATAAATAATTTGTCTAGCAGGCAGTCCAGGTTAAAACATTATATTAAGTAAATCATACAAATATAAAAACAACTGTTATTAACGCTGAATGTACCCTGAAGTTAGATACATTACTGGCAACATTCCAAAAATATCTAGCACAACTCCATAAAATTGGGGCTGCCGAAAATTAGTACTGAGGACTACACATTACACTAGAATTATCCCTTGAGTAATTGAGTGTCCCGAGGCATCTTAAGCTTTCCTTATAAACATGACATGCCCATGTACATATATGCTATAATGACGTCATTGTGGCCAAGAATAGTATTTTTCTAGATACTGTATCTACACGACCACCGAACTGGACCCTAACAAATGCCGCTATAATTCACGAACCGGATGACTGATGCGGTTACCCACACATAAAGTAAATCCTTTCAGTTATCCTTTATGTGTAAGGTAGAGTTATTTTTAAGGCTGTGTATAAATTCCTTACCCTTGCGAAAATAAATATACAATGGATATACGAGCTCCGAAATATTTCTAATGCGTGCGTGCGTACGTGATACAGAAACGCAATAACGGGATTTCGTGGTGAAAAAGAAATAGAATAATTGTTGTAAGTATCATTTTTCTAACCGTTACCTTACTTTAGTATCGAAATTAACATTACCATATATATATATATATATATATAAATCTGTCATACGCAGCAGATTTTTGTACTCTGTGCTTAAATTGAAAATAGCAATATACATTTTAGGCCCTTTCAGTTTTATTTTTTTTCAACTGTTATTACGTTTTCCTTTGACGTTTTTTTCATTTGTAACATGGTTTACGAACGTTATCATATATTTTCAAAATGGATTTATTTTTAAACTTGGTAATGATAACATTGCGGTAAAATTTTATATATTTTTAAATTGCAGGTCTATATCACCCAGCACGAAAACAAAACAATATAATTAAAAAAAAAATCATTAGTAAATTACAGTATGCGATCATGCAAGGAAATCGCGAAAGCAATTGTCAATGTTATACAACACAATACCGTCAAATCACCTATCCAAACCAAAAAAAAAAAAAACTAAACAAACCAAATGAAGACCAAGCGAGGACACTAATTGCTAAACTGAAGTCAAAGATTTTTTTCAATTATATTTTTTATTTTAAAAGAATTTTGAAACACTGATTATTATTTTTCCCACACATTATATTAAGGGCCTATGTTTAACAGTCCTATGGCTGAAATGATGATGATGACGATGATGATAACACTTATATAATTTTAAATAAAAGATTTTAAAAACATATATCTCATTTGCCATATCTATTGTTAAGCATGTTGGGGTTAGCTACCAATCTCACGATGCCGACTGACCTCAGCGACCCGAATGAATTATTATATTTTATGAGTCTACCAGTTGCCGGGATATTTGAGGATATTAGCTCACGTACATCACATGATAAGGGCATACTACTGAACTACAGTGTAGTATTTGTAGAATTTGAAAACAAATATAATTTATTTATTTATGTTTCTTCTATTTAAATTCACAGTAATATTCACGAAATATTTATAATACTCATATCAGTATCATAAAACAATACTATGAGGATTTGTATAATATTTTTTTTAGTAATGTTGAATTGTTGCCGAGAAAGCTCCTCGCGATAGACTCGATGTAGATGAAGCAGTGACACTGCTTACGATTACCTTCTGTTTTTGTATTTATTATAGTTGCTACGAGTTCTGGGGTTCTGAAATCCATGTCTACGGCCGAAACGGCTCGTAAATCTGCAATATTATTGGCGTGCCTTTAAGATGTAAATGTTTTTATGAGATTACACCTAATAATTAGGATTACCATGAGATAGGGCCATGATAAACTACTCTTACCACGTAGCTCTCCTCAATATATCGCAAAAAGTGACCTTATATTCTTCGGACACTTTGTCCGGTTGTTTAGGCACTGTCTGGAGAAACCAATACTTTTAGACCCTATAAAAATTATGAAAAGGAACTAAAAAGTTTTTATTTCCCTTTTTTTTAAATCTCTGTAGGGCCCGATATAAATTTAACAACATCCGTGTTCTGGCTTGTGTAACGATAACTTGCTTTAATTTTTCTAGAAGAAGACGTTTTTTTTTTAACAAAATATGTGTATGAATACTTATACCAAACCATATAAATTATCTGAAAACGAATCCGCAGATAGCGAACCTGCTCGCCCTCACTGAGTAACAACGGTTTTCTTCCTCGCAGCCCCAAAAAGCCTCGCGGCCTTGCCTATTTTTACGGCTTGGGTCGATCGGAAGTCTGTTTTAGACCATTTTTACAGCTCTGCATGTATCCAGGGAATACGAATACATTCATCGTTACTGTTTTGGTTAGCCAGGGTGTTTCGTAAGGAGGTTTTCAAACCAACAGTTTAACTCTCGTTGGTTAAAAAACCTGACGAGGTTCTTGTCTCTGGAACATTATTTTTATTTATTATTATTATTTATTATTTTTCATTATATTTATTTATTGATTATGATTTAGGGGCTCGTGACTAAGTGGTAACCGAGTAGGTTAGCACATTATAAGGTTAAGTAACGCTAGCCAGGTCGGTCTTAGGATGGTTGACCATTCTTAACACATTGAGACCCCTCCGTGCCTCAGAGAGCACGTTAAGTCTTCGGTCGCGATTGCTATAAGAACATCTGTAGCATTCGTGACGGGAAGTTGGAGCCCTAAAAAGTCCGACAACCTGGTCTAACTACAGAACTTCTATATCGCCTAGTACTCGGGTTGTGGAGGTCTGATGGCAGTCGCTTCATGTAAAATATCGATGTTCGGCAGTTTCGTAGTTAGACTGAAAGCCGACCCCAAAACTTAGTTAGGATAAAACGCGGGAGATGATGATATTATAATAGTAATAATAATAATAATAATTCTTTATTGCCACAAAATAGTACACATATCAAAGAAAATCATTCCAAAAAAATAGAAGTTCAGGAGAATTAATTATTTTAATGTTCTGCTGGCACTTAAAATAGGTTTACCTGTGCTATAAGTACCAGCGACCTCTGCAGTGTCATAGATGTTCCGAACTTAACCAGGTGATAATGCAACAAAGATCCACTTAGAGTATATAACATTACAATAACAGCCTGAATACATTAGTAATGACAATATCTGATAAGAAAAACATGCAATTTAAATTTAGAGTAATTAATATTAGTAAACCTTGAATGCGTGTGTGATGTGTTCGTAGCGTGCGTGCGTGCGCGCGCGCTTGTATGTGTGTGTGTGTGTGTGGGCGCGCGTGTGTGTGTTTGTGTGAGTATCTGTTCGTCGATGCAACGTTTGTACTTATAAAGTTGTTATTCGGTAGGACGAAGAAGTTTCTCCGTTTCATCATAGTTAAGTCTTAGAAGCCAGTCTGTTACAATCCTTTTACATTCATATCTATTTCTACAGTAAATTTTTAGAACTTTATTAACCTTCATGTAAATAAATCGTCCGAGAAAGCAAAAAAATCTGTTGCTAAAGGATGTCCTATGCCTGTCACCTAGTGGAAGTTTAAACCTCCGTGATGTTTTTTTCGAAGAAGAAGAAAGATGGTCTGATTTAGAATTTAGCGAATGTTGTTTTAATATAACTTGCAATATGAATAGTTGACGCACTGTTAGAACTTCACAGTACTCATACAGTTCTTTTGTAGAATAGCGGTATGATTTAAAGGTGCACACTTTTAATACGTTACGGCCCTCTGTGCGCGTTCTAATTTAATGAATTTAGTTTTAACAGCACCGCCCCATGTTAAGATACAGTACCCCAACAAGGACTGGCACAAAGCAATGTAAACTGTTTTTAAAAGCAGTGGTGGATATTGATTTACCTATAAAAAAATAATGAATATGGAATACAGAAATTGAGTAAATAATAGTTATAAAGAGTAAGGACAAATAGTTTTCTCTCCTGTTCTCCTCTTCATTGCTAAACGATTGAGTCTAGATGTCTTTTAAAACCATAATTTGGCGGTTAAACATTTCTATTTTCACGTTTAATACGCAATGCTTGTTATGTTTGCTAAACGTATTAATGTTGTTCCTAATACAAATAAAAAACGTCTGTAGCTGTGTGTCTCGAATGTAAGGTTTTGGATTTAAAATACTATTAATATAGGCCGCTAGTGATGGCACAAACGCTGCGGTTAGTAGACCGCCTGGCATAAATGCTATCGGATGTCGTGGACGTGTTATGCTTGCATTTTGGACAATGTTCTACATTAAACTTTAACAGGTCCGTACTCAAAGCTAGCCGACAGCGGTATACGTTTTAAAATATTAATACAAATTTCAAAGGTTACTTGTGGGTAGATATTCGGCAATTTTATTAGGAGTGGAGTAATCATCTATGTATATTCTTCTATAGTTATTTTTTGTAGAATTAAATATTCATTATTATTATGAAATAAAGTCGAAATCAGTCGGTAAATTACGCCGCAACTAACCTCGTCTCTTTGTCTCGTTTGGGAAGACCACTGCCTTGTAAAAAATCGCAGATAACTGAACAATATAAAAGTTCTATAACTTGAGAACCAAGTCTCGTCTGATAGAGAATAACAGATTTCCTTAGCAGCCACCTGATTGGTCCAGTACCTCTATTATAAGGAAGATCGTACTCCAAGTGCAGTACTGTTTGTTTCTGCTTAAGCGTAGGCTCACCAGATCCATGGAAGGGGTGAATAGAGTTGGCAACACACCTTTGGCGATGCGAGTTATAAGCCCTGGTAATTGTTAAACGGAAGGTGGACCGCTTGCTTATTTGCCAACTTAGTCATATAAAAAAGACCTATGTATATTGTGTCTAAAAAATAAGACAAGTGCGAGTCCGACTTGCGCACTGAGGGTTCCGTAAGCAAACAAACTTGTATGCAGACAGTAAGTCCATCTCGGGAATCAATTTTCGAAGATTTTTGCCCGTCTTGTTCGAAAGACATACTTAACTTTGCAGTCCTGAAAATACTCTCCCATACATCGATTTACGACAGTCAACTTTTCAACCGCAAAATACAAGTTTGTAATCACAAAAACTTTTTTTTATGTGACATAAGAACAAATTCACTACTGTCGGATTTTTTCTTTGACTTGTGTTGTTAGACATTGCTATTTACCAAATTTCGTGATTCAAGGCCAATGGAATGTACCTTATAGGGTTTGATTTGCTTTTTTTTTTTTTTTTTTTCGTGTGGAATCCCCCACGGGTCATCACCTCACCATGGCTATCGGTGAAGTGGTATGTCGGAATCGAACCGACCTACAAGTGAGCCTATCGCAAGGGACTCGGGTATACCCTAAGAAGGAAGTCCCCGAGAGGATTTGATTTGCTTGCGAAATGTTAAAATTTGTTAAAAGATAATACTTAATGGCCGTTTCTTTTGCTTGGTTCGTTGATTTAGAAACCTGATTTTTTTTCCAGCTTCAAAGAACCGCTGTCATAAGTATTTGATGTTAATTTCAACTTGATGCCTCCACGGGTTCATGAGAAAAAAGATCTTGACAGACAGATAGACGGACAACAAAGTGATTATATAAATTTCCTTTTAAGGAACGGTACGTTAAAAATATACGCTTTATAAGCAAATTAAAAGTAATACACAAATCCCACCTCCTCGCTCCATCATCAGACAACATCGACTGTTGGACTCGTCACAACGAATCGTATGAGCCGAAACTCGAGGGGTTTACTAGTAGCCACTGAAGAGTTCCACAATCCACCTCCTGATTCTATCATCAGATCAGCTCCAAGATGCCAAATTTGTTGTTTCTTATTATCATCTTAACTATACATACACTAGCAACCCACCCCGGCACGGGTATAAATTATACACCAAAACCTTCCACATGAATCTAATAGACAGAGTTGTCTATTACTGAAAACCGCATGAAGATCCGTTTAGTAGTTTTTCAGTTTATCGCGAACAGACAGACAGACCGACAGACAGACGCGGCCGGGGACTTTGATTTATAATATAAAGTGATATATACAAAGTTTCATTTCGATACGACAATTAGAAGTAGGTTCAAATTGATTTCTATGATTTGTTTTAGTACAAGTAAAGCTAACAAAAGCGTGTTAAAAACAGAAATCATTATAAAAAGATGATAAAACTTAAAGTATTATGCAATTTACCCATAACTACTAATAAAAATAGTTCATAAATGCCAACTTATCTTTACGGTAGCTCATAAACGTACACAACATACGGAACTCATTATAAACTTAATAAGCCCTTACAATTGCTCCTCTGCAAATCCTCAAAGACAGCTAGAACCAACTATTATGTCAAGATATCACCATTATCTCGAAGCTCGGAGTCGGTACATTAGCCGGCAGCCCTTACATCTAACATGAAATCGTAATCACCTTTGTGGCACCTACAGTAGTTTGTGGCAAGCTCTTCTATCTACATCTACATCATATGTAACGTGTTTGAAATATTATGAACTAGCCTTTGTCCGCAGCTTCACTCGCGCTAATGTACATTTTCAAGTATCCCTCGAAAATAGTACTTTTTTTCTGTATAATACGGCCTCTAGGCATACGAAATTTCAAGATTTTGGGCGTTATGGCGTTAAAGCGTAACAAACAAATTATAATATTTGTATAGATTATATTTGAGAAAAAACTTGTGTACCTAATATACGCTTACGCATCTTTAAAACATACTGAATATATAAAAATGGCAGTTATAGAGGTTTTCTACCTAGTAGCCTCGAAGGTATTAGTAAAGTCAAACATTACTAGTTTGGCGATCATATATAGTGGAAATAATATTTTTGACTCCAGGTTTCAGAATGATTTTATTCAGGATTAAAACGTTTTTATGCATTTACGAAATTGTTCTATGAATTGCATTAGCTAATCAGAATATTATACAAAAATATTTACAATTAAATATTTAGCCAATAAGCTAACAAGAACGTCACCAATATAATAACGTTACTAAATAGTTTTTTCCAAAAGAATAACATTCAGGTACACTAAATATGTAATAAGTTTTGTTTGCTGACGCAACTATACGACATGATAAATAGGCAAAGGGTGGATAGCGTGACTAACTTCCACCTATAATAATTTGTTTACTAATTAGTTGTCTTTGTTAACAGTTGTAGGCATCCTTCGTACCCGTTAGCCCTGTTATATTTAATTTGTTTATATTTATAGGCTACACCAAAAAAGGTAGGCTCTATACTTAAGTCAAAGAGGAGCTTATCTCTACGTTGTTCGTCTAGCCTTTCATGTTCTACTTAAATTCTCTTTAATTCTCTACGGTCTTGATACAGCCGCCATTTTTTTTTTTTGGGTAGTGGTGTAAAAATACAAAATGTAACATACCATCCGTTAAGTTCAAATTGATTTCTTCTATTATATTCGATTAAGGGACTAGACCGGACTTAGTAATTAAGCTATTTTAAATATTTATTAACCTTACCTTAATAAAGTTTATCACGAAGTTTTGCACATGTTATGTCACTATTATTCAAAGAAAAGTATTAATGGAACATGATAAAGAAACGCGTGATTCATACGTGGAAAACCCAGAATTCTACCCTAATTTACTAGTTGTTCGGCTCTGACACACTTCGTGACATTCATAGTGTTTGGTAAATCAGAAATATAGAGCCTGAAATATGTAATTTTATCGGCTTAGCTGTGATATTTATGCGGGAGGGGCGAGGGGGGACATGGCTGCCAATATTTCCGTTTTATTTTCCAGCCATACGGGCTTACATCGATTATAATTTATATTAAATTCTAAGGTTACGAGCATCGAGAAATGTGTTTACGAATCCAATTGCAAATGGTGTTTTCTTTAAACTATTGTCTTTTGTCGTGTTCAACGATAATTTTAGCTTTTGTTTACAATATTGTATAATAGTTAATTCCAGTAATAGTAAGATATTTTTCTAGGAAGAAATATTGGCCAGGACCTGTTTTACTACTTAAATCTCGCCACTTTGCCCAATCTTCGGCGGCTGGCAAGCAACAAGATTTCAAATCGTTCAGTACGACGCGCCATCTAGACGCGCCGTTCAGTAAGACCAGCTCTACCTAGTGCATGCTTCTCAGGCCACCACACTATCTATCTATGTGTGTGTCTGTGTGAAGGATTTTTATTTCATTTCTTTGTTTGGAAGTTCATTTGATCGAGAGTATTCTTAGCTGTAATTCAAGAAAATTTCAGCCGTTTGAAGATCATAAGCTTTTTTCTAATCGTTGAAGGGATTTAGTAGTCGGAGGGAGATATTTAAAATATTTCATTTATACTTGTAACACTATACAGGAACAATATATGAAAAGCAACTTTACCGATTGACAAATGAAATACACAATTGTGCGTATTCGATACATCATTCGAACAATGGGTTATGGTAAATGGTGGTCGAATATTGCTTTTTTGAAAAAGTTATTTGAACCCATTTTATTTGAACGCAGCAGGCGAGTGAGTGAATCATGTGAGGACTTGAACCAATAATAATACTACAACCCAATCGTAAATGGTCGCGACAGTTTTCTGCTAATGGAACGTGGTCGGACGTACGCCATAAATGAATAAGATGTCAGTAACTGACATTCTGAATGCCCGTACTGTTAAATTGTAACTGTACTGAAACAATACGTTCTCAAGTAGTTTGCGTAATAGTGTATGTTAATGTGTGTTTTATAATTTATTGATCATTATTTGTTTATACCTATCGTACTTTTTTACAGATCATTTCATTCCGCCTTGAAATTATATACATACTGACTGCATATACCTATATTATTATGGTCAATTACTTTTATTATTTCCTTTTTATTCGTATCAAGTGCTATAAGTAAGTTATAATTCTTTAAAAAAAAAAAAAATTGTTTATAAGTATAAACTACCCATGATTTCATCTATTTATTGTCGATTTGCCAAAGGTTGCCTGGAAGAAATTGTTTTGCTTCCATATTCATCTGAAGTATTCCTTGTAAAAACATTTTTATTGATGTACAATTTAGTTTATATCTATCCTATTCTATTGTACATAAAAATATTACTTATTTTTCTAAAATAGGTTTGAGTGAATACATTTCAATAATTTCATTTCACTTAATTCAACGCCTTAAAGTATAAAAATGTTATGATTTATTGAGGGCTTGTTTCTTATACAAAAAAATAAGTATACCATGGAACCGTAAATTTTATGTCTTCAATTATGCGTACAACCGTAATACGTTTGTGCAATAAATTGTGCATGTATTGTCACAAAACGACTCACAATGTGTAGTTACGTCTTCCTGTTTAACTGGGTAGTACACAAAAAAACACAAATTAGTATTTTAGATCGTAGCTGTTCTATAAAAAAATATTCTAAACTCAATTGTTAACAATATAAGAAGAATTTAAAACTGTAGGCAGTTATAAAACTAAGATTGAACATTAAGCGTCTAGTTTAAGTTTTGAGTGTTATTAAATTTCTGTGACGTAAGAGAGCCTCATATAGGAGAGTGCAACACATTGTAGGATGTTATGATAGCGTTCACCAAATGGAATTTCCTTTATGTCCCTCGAAATGGAACATCGTTAAAACAAAACACTACAATAAATTAAGTTGACCAGATGGGACTAGTTTTTTATATATTGTATGACATGTTATTACGGTCAACTTACACTTTACAGTTATATTTTTAAAAGAAACTTCGTGAATGTTTTTTTTAATAACTACACCAAAAAAATATAATTCCATTCCATTTTAAAACAAAAGCCGTTCGGCGCACTTCAGATTTGCAATTGATACACAACCAAGACGTTATGTGACATGACGTGAGTTTATGGTTGTACAGTAATATCCTCCTTCTGATAGTGAATCAAGAATAAAGAAAGTAAAAGGGAAAAAAAGTAAATTTTCTACGTCTTCTGAATAAAGTGATTACGATTATTTACAGCGCGACCTGAGCCTGCGTTTTTGTAGAGGTGTTTTAAAACGCTTATTTTTTTGGTGTGAGGCCCGTGTCGTTATTTTTCATTCTCTTTCCAGCAATCTTTCTGTTCTCGGGTGTCAATTAGTGTAAAAAATGCTGTGTATTGTGAATTTGAGACTGGTGTTTTGTATTTTTATATATACGTAGTTGTTTAAGTAAACAAAATTTGAAATTAATACTCCATCTAAGTAGGAATGTTGAAAGTGCTCTCACTGTGGATATGCACATACCACCACTACTGTATTAATTAAATAGTAGTCTAAAAACAGGTCATCAACTGTAAATAAATAAACAGTTTATTCAATAGTAAGAATAAAACATAAAACCAAATTCGATATTTTAGAACATATTAAAGTTTAACAATTTATACATATACATATTATCACTACATATTATAAAACAAAGTCCCCCGCCGCGTCTGTCTGTCTGTTCGCGATAAACTGAAAAACTACTGAACGGATTTTCATACGGTTTTCACTAATAGACAGAGTGATTCATGAGAAAGGTTTAGGTGTAGAATTTGCACCCGTGCAAAGCCGGGGCGGGTTCCTTTATATATATAATTTCTTCTTGTATGTGTTTTATGCCAGTACACAAGAAATATATAGTTAATGGATCTGAGTAAATTAGTAAGAGCCAGGTAAACAAACTGTCGAAATATTATTATTGATGCCCATAAGTGCTTTTATAACAATACAAATAAATAACATAACGATGTAACGTAAGTAGTTGTTATTTATTTATTACTAAACTTCAGGTCAGTCGACTAATAAGCCTAAGGTATGAAGAAATCTGAATTTTCTTAAATGAAATTGGAGACCAGAGTTGTGAAAGATTTATAAATTTGGTGCCTCGACTTTCATCAAATCACAAAGAAGCCATCCAAGGCCAACTTCTTACTGTAAAGTAGTATGGACAGTGGTAGTAATATTTTCTATTTCATCCGTTATTCGCAACTCTATTTGCCGCAAAATGTTATTCGAAGAGGATGCAAACAGTTTAACAGAGAACAGGAAATTAACAAATACAAAATATATATCGGCCACTTTACACAGCAGTTCAGAGGCCGGGAATTTCCTAATACAAATGTATATGTATATTGGTATATTTTCGTTTATCACATAATTATTTAGAATCTGTATTTGTTAAGCGATGTGGATAATTCTACTCTTATTCAATGCAGAATACTTTTGAAGAGATCACACAATACATTTCATTAGTTTCGGGTGAGTAAATCCGCATTCATCTTTTAGACCAAAATGTATTTTTAATTACCTAATCGTATGACTTTACTAAAAAATTTAATAAAAAATAAATTCTTATGTGATTTAGTGAAAATAAACCCTTAATAAACAAAAGTTAGGCTGCGGGCAAAAGCCGGTCTACAATAAATGAAAATCTTTCGACTTCCATAATTTACTAGAATTAACGCGATGGCTTGGGTATGTACCTGGCTTTTTGTATAGTTTACACTAACCGTGGTCACATGCTGACTGGCATAACTATGTACCTTCTCCGTCGTTGGTCCGTGAATTGAAAATTTCTTCATTCACCTTCACCTTGATATTATCTCTCATTGCTGTGCTATTCTAGCCTGTGACAGTGTAAACTGGTACAAACATTATTAGAAACTCTTACATCTAAAGATGTCAAACAATTACCAAAAGAAAGCGAACTATTACAGTAATAAATACGAGTTTTGATTGCTATAGTATAAAAACTAAGTCAATAACTGTTCTTGTACGTGTGAGTAGTCACTACGCTTATATAGGAAAACTTGTACAAGCTTACCTTAACGGTATAACTCGTAAATACTGTAACTTCGAAAATAAAAACTTTTCGGCCATATTTTTGGTAACAAAATATGATTATATATTGTAGTGTGCAAAGTTATATCGATTTTTGTCATTTATACTGCTGTGTTTAGATACGTAACGTAATCGTTCCTTTTTTAGCGAACACTGTGTTTCGTGTTTCTGTTATTTTCTGAATAAGTAACGATAGTTGTTTTTCAAAGTATTTGTACATATATTAATAACATCAGTAGCGATATTATTACATTAACTTTATATAAAAGGTATAAAAGCTATTAAAGGTATTTTTATAATTATAAATACAAAATAGGTCTTGATTTAGATCGCCTCAAGAAAAACCGTAAGTTTTTTTTTTGCAACAAGTCTGTTGAAATGTTTAATCAATTTTGAGCGAGTGTTTTCAAAAACATTTTTACGTGGGAGAGCCATGCTTCGGCACGTATGGACCGGCTCGACTCCGCTCGATACCACGGCCTCACAGAAAACTGGCAGTGAAACAATGCTTGCATTGCTTTTCGCCGCGTGAGTGAGGTTACCGGAAGCCCTAACCCTTCCTCCTCCACTATTCCCGTCCTTCCCCTCTCCCCCTCTCTTCCCTTCTAATCCCCTCTCCCGTTTTCCCGCTCTTCCTCCCTCTTACCCTCTTCCCCTATTCCCACCTTAAAGGGCGGCAACGCACTTATGACTCTTGAGTTACAGGTGCCCATGGGCGGCGGTAGTCATTTACCATCAGGTGACCCGTCTGCTCGTTTGCCCCCTCTACCATAAAAAAAAACAAAAATAAACTGACATTTTAATATAAAATTATCACAAAATTACGACTATCTACCTTATATTATTCTAGTTAATATCATTCATTTTGCTATCTAGGGCCAAATAAAACTACTTGCATGATAAAATAACTAAGTTTTTCCCATTGACTTGCCTCTTACTAATCCAACGCAACTTCGGCCATTATCGCCGATCAAGTTAGTTGCTCTAAGTAAAAACATTGCAATCATTTCCATAAGCAGTCAGATACATTTGCATATTCGCTTTTGCCGCTCACATTATAACATACCGTACATTTCTTCCCCTTAATCCGTATTTTTAGTCGAAACAAAGAGTGAAATAAAAAATGTGACAAATTACCTAAAGATGTAAAAGTATTTACAAAGACATTCACAAACTTTTATGCTTTTTTGCATTGTTTACGTTTATGTGACAAAAGAAAAACACATCTATCTATGAAGGTGAGTAGCATGTAGATAAGCTGTGGAACGAGGAAGCACTATTTTCTGTTCAAGTAGAAAAAAGTATATATTTATAGAGAACTGGTAAACGATTGCCAGGTGAGTTGCCAGTTGTGAATTATGGCACTGAAACTTTACCCAAGTTGCTTATGAAGCTTAGAATAGTTCAACGGACTACGGAAAGGTTTATAATCCGAGTTTCCTTTATGGAAACCCGTAGTAGAACTGGAGCCACCGATGTTGTTCGTGTAATTAACAAATTGGATGGATACCAACACACGAATCGTGCATCAGAAGCATGGTTTACTTGACTATTATAATATTTATTTTTTTGTTCCTATGCCTACCAGCTTATACCGTTGCGTCGTGACAAATACGCGCAGCCTGCATTATGGTAATCAATTACCGGTACCTGTAGATACTAACACTAACACAATTCCCCTCCTTTAGAGCTTTAGGAATTCTACTTATTACTACTTATCACTACATAATATAAAACATGGTCCTCTACCGCATCTGTCTGTCAGTCTGTCTGTCTGTTCGCGACAAACTGAAAAACTACTGAACAGATTTTCATGTTGTTTTCACTAATAGACTGAGTGATTTACGAGGAAGGTCTAGGTGTATAATTTGTTAAGATTTTGTGTAAATTGATTGAAATATGTTGATGATTGTTGAAGATGTCTCTGCTACCCGTGCGAAACCAGGGCTAGTTGCCAGTCAGCTATAAAATACTTTTTTTATTATGTAAAACTCTGCTGAAACTTATGTGCGCCATCTTTTCCTTGTGCGATATCTTTAACTTTTTACGCAATCTAATCAAATGTTAATAAATCATTTATTAAGCTGACTTTTGAATCGCTCATGTGCTCAAATTACAAACTTACATTTATATAGATAGTTACGTTTTCAATATTTTCAGTCAGTAGGAAATAACGAAGCATTCGTGTGGTATAGCATTCAAAAACATAATTAAAAATCGCGTGCGTTATAATTATTACAGGGAGTTTCCCGTGTAAATAATAGGTAAAGTATGTTAAAGAAACGCAACACAAACACAGCGGTAGGTATGACAGGACAAAAGCTTAGGGGAGATGGGGAAATGAGTTAACAATCACATTGTCTACCCACTTACCCGCCGTTCCACCAAATGAACGTAAACGCCTAAACGTTCGTGAAATCAACATAAAAGATTTTTACCGAAATCACTAAAAGCTCTCAACCGTTTTAAGAGCCTTATAATATGGCTTTAACTTCTCACTTTAATTATTCCATTACGTATTCAAATTACAAAATGATGTCAAATGTAGACACAAATGACAACTATTATGATTCACGTTGAGAAATCTCTTCTGAGGAATGTTTTCGTTTCCATTCTGATTTATTTATGCGGTAATATTTCACATTTTTTGTTATTCCACGAGAGTCGCTTGTCCCGGGATATAACTTTTATTTGTCTCGTATCTCGTTCTATCACCCGATTATCACGTATGTAAGCATATGTAGGTAACTGCATCTGAAATTAAATTTAATTACACAAAACCTATTCAATTATCTGTTATCTGTATTCTATTTCGAACAAATATTTTGTGAAAATAAATATCATAGAGATATGATCTAATTGATTTAATCCAAACAAGCTAATTGAATTAGTGAGTTGTCATGTGAATGTGTAAATATTAACGCATTGACATTCATATGATTCGTATCTACATTATGTTCACTAAGGGATGATTCTTTAATGAAAAACTATTACTGGAACTCACATTTTGTGAGACACTTGAGACATCATGATGCTTTATATTTGTTGGCGGCTAAGATTTTTCTTCTTGACAAACTAGCAACATTAATCTGCTGGAAAAAGGTAAGTTAATTTTAATTACATATTTTATAGTTACAAATTAATTCATATTATGAAAGTACGTTAAAATTAATTTTGTATTAGTGATTTAGAAGATAGATTTATATAGGTGCACAAATAACCTACGTTGAATTCTTGTTATGTTATGTTGTTTCTTGTTTATTGTTGTTATTTATTTGAGATTGATGAATAAAAACATATAAATAAACGTATTACAGAGTCTAGAATGTAGTACTCAATGATGATTAAGTTTTGATAATTTATGGTTTTAGTTGACTGTTCAAACTAAATTTATGTAAGGAATCAAGGCTGACCTTTACTCACCCAACCTTAAACATAATATTCTCACATAAACTAAAATGTTTCTTTAGGCTGCTTATTCGGCTTCAAAGTTTGGACTAAATTATACCTAACATTATTCTTTGAATTTACGAACTCGGCACCTATTCGGTATAATGTCTAAGTCTAAGTTTAAGTTAAACACAATTTTATTTAAGTATTTAAGACAGAAGATAAAGATTGTAAGAGAGTATTTTTAGAGGCAACCGCTGAACTTTGTACCCCGAGGCGTAGACAAGATAATAACTACTTTGTAACAGATGTATCGCCCATACAAAATCGAAAATACCTACGTTATAATAACCTACGATTTTAATAATAATACCTGGCATTAGCTGCAACCAAAAATATATCCTGTGCTCACCTAAGATATTTTATAGAAATAGTGATGTGTTGTCTGCGTTCTATATTGGCAACATAAAAGTAAGGTAATTGCCAGGTTTTCACGTAGTCACGTTCAAAACAGCATCGCAGCTAAACGTAATTTACACATATGCCCAAAACTTTGAATTTACTGCGGAAAACATGCCTTTACGTGTATACTGAGGATGCACGAATTATACAGCTACTATTAAAACAAAGAATGTTTAATTTCATAAGTAAGTAAATACTTTATTGTATTTACTAAAACATACTAATGTTTTGATTTAATGGCCATATTAGGGGAGGAAGATGGGGTAATAGGCAATCGGAAAAATATTAGTCAATAATTAAATGTGGAACATCGTGCATTTGTAAAAGTTATGAAAAACATATATTTACATAATAAAGCAATTTAAGTGGGCAAAACAATGTTTAAACTCTTGATATTTTAGATTGATTCATTGATTCAAATTATAAAAAGACCTCGTGAGAAGGTACACAGTAGACATACCACAGAGGAATACATAGCTGGATGGCCTTCTCCAACAAAAATGGTAGTCACCAGTGGTACACTGATGGGCTTATAAAAGGCCGCGATTTGGGTTGTGGAATTTAATTTAAATGGATGCGTGGAAATCAATCTCGAAAGAAAAGTAAGACATCCAAGCGGCGCTATTGGCACCATACAATTTTGAGACTAGCTCAAAGCTAATACAAAATTGCATAGAAAACCTAAACACACTGGGGCAATCGAAGAAAATTACATTAAGATGGGGACACTCAGGTATTTTGGCAAGGAAAAACCCGATGGACGCAAATATGGTGTCAATACAATCTTCCACCCAGCTTAGAAACCTACCTACTTTTATTTATTAGTCAATCTATTCCAAAATCTAAATTTTATATAAATGTTTAATGTAATGGTGAAATAATGATATGCCAATGAAAAATATACGAATCAAAGAATATCAAATGCACATTTGGAGACCGGTAATTTTTTGAAGCAAACACTGCTTTAGGCACGTTGGGCACTTTTGGGATGGGGAAAAAGCACTGAACTCGCGTGGCGGTCACGCTCAGGTACTTATATACATTACATATAATTGTAACTTATCGATAATATGTATGTATAGAGAAATATATAAGTATGTTTATCAGCAGTCTGGTTACAGTACAGGCTCTGCCTAGTTTGGGATCAGACGGCCGTGTGTGAGATGTGTGGAGTTATTAATATTATTATATCTGATTCGTTTTCACTTCTGACGTGCAGTCCTAAGATTGACAGTTTTTTTTGTTTACTGTCGGACGTTTAGTGCGTCGTGGGGTTTGCAGTATTGAGATCGCGGATCGTCCCGGATTTCATATTTTACTAAAATAATTTAAGTGTTATGTTGGGACCATAAATGACCCCTATTCTTTTTTGTTTCATTAATCTCACTATCCGTCTAGGTTTGAATAGACTGTCTAATAATATGTATAAGTAAGCATTTTGGAAAGACAAAATGTTAGGGAAATACTAGGTCTCTGAATGAGGTGTAGCTCCTATATAGGATTTTACTGACTAACGTTACGCAGTGGCCAGCTAAAACATAATCTCATGAATTGTAACATTAATTATCATACTTTTTGAACTAAATTTTCAATCACTAAATAAGAATGTTTGAAGCTCATAAGAAAGTTTCATCTTATGGCAAACTTTTACTTTTAGTATAAAAATCGTTACTGTGTGTGAAGTATTGAAGTGCAATATAAAAGTAATGAGATTTTTTTTAAATTACTTACTTACTTATTGAAAATGAAAGAAAAACTGATCTTTACTGTAATTTTTTTTATTTTAGTAACCGTTTAGAAAGCGCACGTCAAAAATGTAATTATATCTTTCGCTGTTTACGATTTGAATTACATTATACCTAAATGTGATTACTTTAAAAAAATCAAATATTATATTATATATAAAATAGAGTAAGGTATTGGTATTAAAGCTTTCCATTAGTGATATTATATTATTTTGAAAAGCAGATTATTAACTCCAGAGAATACCCCATACAATCTTACAAATTTTAAGTTTTTATAATATTAGTATAGATATATATTGAACAACCCATATTATTTTCTTTCAATGTTTTCATAAAGACCAAAGAAACCCACTTTTGTATTAGTAAAGTGGGAATTTCAGTACGATACTACAATATTTTACAACGCGTCCTTGAAATGGTGGGCATACGTGAATAGGCGGCCCGTAGACGGTAGCATTGGACTATACAAAACGAGGTCAAGGCGAATAAAGCATTCGATTAACGTTTCCTTATTCAAACACGATTTCTTTCACAACCCCTTGCTTGTTTTTATTTTTAGTGGCCGTGCGTGACGTCAACCAAGAGCTTGCTCTCATAGGAATTGGACTTACGTGCGTCAGTATGCATCATTATTGAGTTTAAGACCACATTTATTTTTTTAGATGTACATCTACAAGGTATAAGACTTTAGTGTGCTTATCATAGTACATTAAGCACACTTAAACAAGTACGTAATAATTACTCAAGTACGTCATTGTACGTAATTTGATGGTAATTATAGATCGCCTGGTGGTCGAAATTCGACTGTAACTGTTTTGTTTTACATCATTGATCAGTATTACTTGAAGTGTTATTTTAAAGACTTCATACCATGACAGGTCAACATAACTATATAATATATGTACCTACTGGACGCCTGTAGCTTCTTATAGCCAATTTTGCATAATTTTTAAATTTATAACATTTATTGATTACAATTTTTAGCTTTCTGAACTTCTTCTACATACAAACTTTAAGTGTTCCAAATTTTACATTTCGAAATTGACTTAAAAAGGCGTACAAAGAAATCGCTTTACCTCTTAATATAATTATAGATTACACTGTACGTAGCTTGTAACTGTTTTAAATTTGGCATTGCAATTACATTTATTATTCTCGTAACTCACATAACTTTAATGACGTTTGAATAATTAAACCGTTTTTGTCTTTTTTACAGGTAACTTCAAAGGCAATAAAAACTGCGCAAATGGCATCCTTCAAAATTAAACCAGCGTTATTTATGACGGTTGCCTTTGCCTAAGGTGATGGCTATAACACTGGTTTCGTTTCGACGAGATATGGCACCTTTAACATATAAGCAGGTACAATTAAAAAAATACATTAATATAAAGGTAATTAAAAAAATATATATTCAAATTATAGAAATTGTTGTACGGTGATTCTAAAATTGCCATACGGTGATATAAAAAATGTCATATAGCAACATATGGCAATTTTTAACATTTTCCTTAATTTATTGGTCAACATTTTACACAATAAATATAATATGATGTCTGGGAAAATGATGAAAATTAGAATGCCTAAGAATGTAAGACCATGTCAGATAGAGGTTAATAAAAATAACGAATTTATATACAAAATATGAGCACTAATTACAGTCTGTGACTAAATAGGAAATTATTAGGTAATACATGCGGTAGTTACGATACGAACATTTCATCAAGACACGCAATGATTTCAAAATAACTGATGGTGTCAATATAATAATACAACTTCAGCTAGCAACTTGTATGTGATTGTAATAAAATAAAATCAATGAATAACTTTAAAACTTACAGACAAATCTAACAGGCTAACATAAATAAATAGGGAAAGAGCGAAATACGCTTTCTTTACGAAGGTACGAACGTTCTTATTGCGTCTACGCTAAAGTCACGAACGTTACGTCAGTAGAATTATAGACCTGTAACGCCCGTTCTCGCAATGTCACGCCGGACAATAAAGTAGATGGCAAAACTAAATTGAATAAGACTCATCGTAAAAAAGAGTCTTGGCTTGGTTCTTGCCACTTGTCTTTTATTTGGACCATTGTAGCAAGAAACTACGCTTAGTAGTAAATCAATATAAAGAAATGATTATATTTTTGTTCATGACTTCACTCTTCATGTTTGTGTATTGTGTACATGTATCTATACAATGTGTTGCAAAGAGGGTTTTAGTCATATTGTAATGTATGTTAGACTCGAAACTTCCAAAAGGTTATGCGAAAATATTACATCTCTTTCATAAAGCCTTTTCGTAAGCCAGAGCTAAAACCTTGCGCTAATCAAAGCGGTATGACCTAGAGTTGCCAGATCAGTAGCCCTGTCTCTATCTAAAGTAGTTTATATATATATTCAAACTTATTATGCACATATTTCGTTTAGTGGTGAACTTACGGCTAGGGGACTTCTCTACTGCTAAATGTTAAAATAAATAAAGGAGGTGCATAAATATATATTTCTTTAATTTAATTTTTTTTTTATATCAATCACGACAGTGACAGACTTGTGATATGGGTTTACCCATACCTAAATGCAAATTTACTACGAAAAAATGTTAATATGTTATTAGTATATGCTCTGGCATTCTTTGATTATATTTATCTGAACTAGATACCTAACTACATATCTGTGCGTCAGAAATCAGTCTAGTCTTTCCCTCAAGACATGTTCTTTACTTCGTTTTCACTCTCCTTAAATCTCTTTGTTTTGTTTAAAGGTTTATGTCCAATTTCACAAAGGTTAATAATTACTACTAATAGTACACTATGCCATGGAGCACGTTTGGTTGAGCCCGAATCCCGGAAAGGTTGAACTCGGACTGGTTAAAGTGCGATCGAAACGGCCGCGCTACATACGATTTTGCTGATTCTAGACATTATCTAACCGTGTTTAACACGTGTTTAGTTAGACGCTGCCTAACTCGATGCGTGTTGTCTATTGAATATAGTTATTTAATGTAGATTTTTATTAAATTAAAACTTTTTCATAATAAAATGTATTTGTTTCTCAAAATCAGTTCTTCACGTAATGAAACGTTTCCTAGGGTCACGATATTATATAGAACACGCATCGAGTTAGACAGCGTCTAACTAAACATGTGTTAAACATGGTTATGTAGTAAGACAGTATGTATTTTATGTTACGGGTGAACCGTACAGTACTTCAGCTTTTTATTATTAGCTTACTTTTCATCTTTGCAATATTACATACTTCCAACTAATTATTTTGCCAATTGCCCTTTATATTAACACTAGCAGCGCCCCGCGGTTTCACCCGCGAAAGTCCCGATCCCGTGGGAATATCGGGATAAAAATTAGCCTATATGTTAATCCAGGTCTCCAGCTATCTACATACCAAGTTTCATCGCAATCGGTATAGTAGTTTTGGCGTGAAAGAGTAACAAACATCCATACAAACATACATCCATACATCCTCACAAACTTTCACGTTTATAATATTAGTAGGATAAAGCGACTCAGCAAAGATGTTAAGAATATTTTTGTTAACTAAACTCTATTTCGCTTTTTTTTATCTATCTACGCAAAGCGCTGGTGACCTAAGTTAGTCTTTGTATTCTAGAATTTCAAATGCAGAACTATTAAGAACATTATTGACGTAAACATATTACTTAGAGTGAAATAAGTAGGGTTCACCTACTAGTAATTTCCGACCCGAAATACTGCTGCAATTTTTTTTTAGATCTAATGCCTTGGTGTTCTTAAGATACTACAACAAGATAAATGACCTGTAATTTGAAGATTTCTTTATTATGTCTGAATTATATTATAGTATGGGATTATATTATATATACAGGGTATTCCACATTTAGAATTTACGTAAGATTACGTACGTATATATTTTAACATATAAACTTTAGTAGCTGATTACTTTATCATTTAATATTGTACGTCCAAAATGAACAATATAAAGAGGAATGCCCATCGTCTATAGACACTTTGGCGCTGAGTGCACATATATAGAAGCATATGGAAATGATAATATACAAGTTAAGGATTTAAATGGTTAAAAAATTATTTTAAAAAAAGTCCGGATTTTTGAGATAAAATGGTTTTTATTTTTACAAATACAGGTTTTTAACAATCAATTTACTGTAATACATACGTACATTATCAACTTTTGATTAGATCACAGGGTCACGTGTCCTGACGCGAACTACGTTTGCGAAATTTTCTTGAAAAGGGGTACACATAATTCTCGTCACGTATTAATATAATGATATGTGTACAAAAACAGAATAACAAAATAAAAATAGATTTAAAAGTTATAATTTCAACACAAATGTTAACGGAACTTCATATGTACAAACAAAAGAAACCTAAAATTTAAAAAACCAAAAAGAGTTGTTAGTAAACTGAAGTGTTCGATGGTTTGAAACATTTTATTTATTAGGTACCTTATTAATTCATAGATTTCTTGGAGAAGATAATCTCATCAAAAATACCAATTTATGATTTAGTTATGCTACATTTAATTTGTGCGTGTTATATGGTCATTATTGTTCATTATAATATTAACTTTCACAGCATGAAACTGAATGAAAATCGATGGATGTCACCTTGAAATAAAAAAATCGCGCATTTCACATTAGGAGCGCGGTAAATGTAGCTTACATAACGTAACGAGCTTGTTCATAAGCGTGGCCTTAAGAATATTTTTACCACTCATCATAAAGATATATTAAAAAAGAGGCGGTATTTATTTATGTCTAAACTCAAACCTAATTATACCCTATCACTTTCAGCGAACTGCTAACGTTAACGCTCAATTCTGTCTTAAATATTCATCATATTATTACACATACACATTTTACAAGTTATTCAATGTAATGGGAGCTCTTTGCGAAAGTGGCATAAATATTTCTTTACAGATTCAGCAACATCTGGGGTCCACCATGAGGTTGACCTCTTTGGAAAAAAACTTTTTAACAAAAAATTAAACCGAACGAAAGGAGAAATTAACTGAAAAGTGAAAAATAAACTCGTTAGCTAAGATTCCTAACTAAGCTCCTACACTAATGTAAAAATACCTTAATAATTCTGAGTCGGCGCCAAACATACAAACAAGCAAATTAATATTAAGTAAAACGATGGCAGAGCGGTGCGGCGACGCCGCGACGACGATGCGTCTATTTGCCGAAGTGTTTTCGAATTTTATTTTGTGTTTGTAGGTTTGGCTCCGACTCAAAATTATTAAGGTATTTACATTATTGTAGGAGTCAAGTTAGGCTTACAAGTTTATTTTTCACTTTCAGTTCCTTTCTCCTTTCCTCGATTTAATGTTTTGTTAAAAAAAATATTTTTAGTTTTTTGTGGCTAAAATAATCAACTACAAGTCTCCGTCATGTTTTACTATGATTAGAACTACAAATATGTCCTAAATTTCAACAAAATCGGTTAACAGTTCATGGGTCAACTTCCTTCATCCCCTATTTGTCCAACCTTTGGGTTAAAATATATATTTGAAATTTAAATGGGACCAAGTTCGACGTATGCTCTATCCAATAAAAACAATAAAAAGAATAATCGAAACAGACTACCCTGTAAAAAATTATGAATGGTAATACATATATATATATATACATATATATATATATATACGGGTCGACTTGAGAACCTCGTCCGTTTTTTCGTCGATTAAAAAATAAACCCCGTAAATATGGGGTCATAGGATCTAGGCCAACGTCCATCACATGAACTGGCATGTAGTACTTCGCATATTCGGAGAAACACAATATTAATTCATAAATCAATATGCAATACCGGTTGGTTGGCAAAAATCAATATGTGCTTTCGCTTTCCTAGGTGACACTCGAGCATTCATCGATTCTCATTCTGATTGCGAAACTGTAAGAGACATTGTAAACTAATCAGCTCCACATTTGTTTATTCAATGTGTATTTGACTATTATATGTAACTCAGGACATGCAATGTCCACCGAAATACACACAAAATGGCCAATGCCATCAACGAAGCAAAATAGCGAATCATTATAGTATCCCGTTTGGCAATCCGATATAATTATACAATTTATAACATACGGACGTAATTGTATAAATCTTAAAATATTTTACAAAGGCCTTGAAATGAAGAAGTGGAAACATACAATGAGGCTTAATTTTAGGCAAATGCGTAAATTTAAAGCTCATGTTAAAAACGTATAAAACAAAATCAAAACATGCTGTGTTAAAATTATAATGAACAATAATGACCATATAAAACGCACAATTAACCATATCTTAAGTACTAGCTGTTGCCCGCGACTTCGTTCACGTGGAAATTTTGGTAAAGTCTATCGTTCAGCCGTTTTTGCCAGCAAGAGTAACAAACATCCATCCATCCTCACAAACTTTCACCTTTCTAATATTAGTAAGATTTAAGGAGCTCTTGTGTTTTGTAAGTTCCATTATCACTACATATTATAAAACAAAGTCCCCCGCCGAGTCTGTCTGTCTGTTCGCAATAAACTGAAAAACTGATGAACGGATTTTCATGCGGTTTTCACTAAAAGACAGAGTGAATCCTGAGGAAGGTTTAGGTGTATAATTTGTTAAGATTTTGTGTAAATTGATTGAAATATGTTGATGATTGTTGAAGATGTTTCTTGCAACCCACCCGTGCCAAGCATATATAATAAGCATAACATATTTTAACCTTTAAGTATTAACTTCAAGGTTAAAATGTGTTATACGAGCAAATCCACCCCGGTGCCACAATTTAGACGTGTGCATATTAGTGCACACGTCTAAATTGCTTTTATTTACGCTTACATCATCACGATTTCTGTGAGATAGATATCAAAACAGACCAATGGTGAAAGGAGATACCGATCGAGATACGGATGCAGCCACACTAGCCTGTATCTCGATCGGTATCTCCTTCAGAAAATTGGGGAAAGTGATTTCAAATTGGATTCCTAGCAAAATGAAAGCCTTTGATAAGTTTAATGGGTAAAGTAACGGTTTGTTTAGTTAACATTCTAACAATTTGGTGGCCAAGGCTTAGGTTGACAGTAAACTTTTCTCTTTTTAACCACAACGTAAAAAGACGGGTGTTAGAAGTTTGGCGTGTCTGTGTGTCTGTGTATCTGTGTGTCAGTCTGTGGCTTCGTAGCTCCCAAATCAATGGACCGATTTAAGTACGTTTTTTAGTTTGAAAGGTGACTTTCGAGAGTGTTCTTAGATAATAATATAATTCAAGAAAATCTCTTCAGCCGTTCGAAGATCATCAGCTCTTTTCTAATCGTTGAAGGGATTTTCGAGTGTTTTAAATTTATGATCATATAATTTACAAATGTGTGTTTGAATGTTAATAGTGGGCTAGTATCCTTCACCTTAAATATAAGAATGAAAAATAAATTTTATTACTATCTCTAATAAAAAGTAGGCAAGAAAAAACTCTTATAAAAATCTTAAAAAAATACACTTTCAATAATAATAATATATATTTTTTTTTTATAATAAAATTAATCTTTATTTGCTAAAAACATGGTTATAATACAGTGTTGGCAGTGTGTAGAAAATTAAGTACAGCATTTTTCACCGACTACATCGGCTTGCAAATATTCAAAACTTAAACCTATTACATAAAATATTTTGTATTTATTCTAAGTATACAAAAATACAGTCTTATTGGGTACTTATTTATTACTTATATTACTATTTGTACAATACATTAATTTATGATGAATATGTATAAAAAATATTTATTTGTGATATTATTTACAATAATAATAATAATATATTTTTACATAGCATAAATTCGGATTGTATAAAAAACATTTACCTTTAAGCCATTACCTGAGTTCATAAGTAAATCGTGACAGAGGCAATTCCCGAATACCCTTTGGTATTTTATTAAATATTTGTAAGTACATAGAACTGCTATTCTTTTTACATAGCAAGGTTGATGGAATTTGTTTTTAGTAAGGAATAAAAAAATATACTTGAACGTTGAACGCTTGCAGTTTTAAGGACACATGAACAAATTTTGCTGATTTGCCCAGAAAATAACTATAAGGAAAAAAAAATACTGTAATTTAGTAAATTAATTTGAACTACATTAAATTAACTACAACGTATATTTGTCATCAAATCAGCAACGTAGTATAAATGGACCCTTAATATAGAATAACTGTCTAGTCGAATTTGGAATATTCTGTTTTTTTTTTTAATTTAGGATTGTGTGTTGTTGTTGTGACGTTTCGACTTTAGTGACCACATCAAAATTTGCGGCAGACGGTTACTTGTGATGAAAAATGGATCCCACAATTGTTGAACCCAGAAGAACCGGCTAAATCCTGCCCCATGCGAAAGTTGACTCAAAAAAAGGTACTGGTAAGTGTCTGTTAGACCAGTGCTGGTGTTATTCACTACAGCTTTCTAAAATCTGGCCAGAAAATTACTCCATAACTGTATTGTCAACAATTGCAAACAATTATGGAACATCTAGCCGATAAACAACCGAGACTAGTCAATAGCTCTAGCCCATTGCTACTTCAGGATAACGCTAGACCATACACTGGCAGTGTGACACTGCACAACAGACGGTCACAAAATTAGAGGAGCTGCGATTGGAATGTCTTCGACACCTATCATACTCCCCGGCCCTTGCTCCAACAGATTACCATTTTGTTCCGGAATTTGGAAAATTTCTTGCGAGAAAAAATTTAGATGAGGCGGTCCAAACCGCCTTCAAAGATTTTAATAATTCTCGCTCTCACAATTTTTACAGCAAGAGAATTAATGAAATTACCGAAAGGACATAGTCACATAGATAACAATACTTTGATTAATTAAATATATAACTTCATAAAAAAATTCGTTTCCTTTTTTCCATATAAAACGCCAATTTCATATGTAAAGATCTAATATGAAATTATATTATTTATAACATGTTAGGGACTATAAAAATCTTTACACTCTCATAATATTTTTTTTTTGTTTTTTATGGTATAGGGGGCAAACGAACAGACGGGTCACCTGATGGTAAATGACTACCTTCGCTCATGGTCTCCTGCACCTCAAGAGTCACAAGTGCGTTGCCGGCCTTTAAGTTGGGAGTACGGGAAGGGGGGGGGGGGAGTGGGAAGGGTTAGGGCCTCCGGTAAGCTCACTCACGCGGTGAAAAGCAATGAAGCATTGCTTCACTGCCGGTTTTCTGTGAGTCCGTGGTATCACTTCGGTCGAGCCGGCCCATACGTGCTCTCCCACGAACAAAAACAAACGTTTGTACTGCTTTGATAAATACACTACACAAAGTCTCGTAGTGTGGTTACCCAATTGTTCTCCTTATATTTTTTGACGGACTTTTTACTAAGTTAAATAATCGAAACCCACGACGAAAGGTGTCTCTAAACAAAAAATAACATGAAAGGATATTCTTAGATAACGGGGATACATGGTGTCATATATCACTTTGAGCTCGAGTTGTATGCCAATATATAGAGAGCTAAGCTTAACTCACGATGATTGATATGAAGTATTCTTGATCACTTCTGTTGTTTCATATTTGCTGGACAGGATTGGGGTATCGCGAGTGTATATCTTCTGTGCAATTTCCTGCTTTAATATTCGATCTATGGATATTCTTATTTGAGTATAGAAAATCAAGTGTGTTCAATTTCAAGTGTGCATAATTGTATGTATAATTGTAATTGCGGGATAATTGTATGTATTATGCTGATCTCCTTTTTGCTTCGGGACAATATATCATCGGCCTTTTTAACGGAGCCAGCTTTTACGGCACAGCTGACCGAATCTAAAGTTTTGCTCTGATTTTTGATTGCTTATGCAAATTTAAATCTTTGTGTCTAAGTATTTATAGCACTATTTACAAAAAGTGTAAGTTGTAACCCGCATACACTTCGAAACAATTTTCACGTCACTAAAAGATTTTGTATCGATACTATAGTGCACAAGCGAACTTTCAATCGATACTGTTTTGTACAGGCTGAACCTTTTTACCCTCGCCTATAAAAAAAGGTCAAATGTGGTTTTATCATCACGCTTAATCCCGGTTTTGGTCGAGGTTTGCGGCGATGGGATAGCTTATCTCGCCGTCAAATTGCTTAGATTTGTTTACTCCTTCCTGTACGTCAAAGTATATGAGGTTTGTAATTAGACGCATGCCGTAACAAATACCTAAGTTGCAAATAGACAATTGATTTTATCTTAGGAAGTATGTAGTTACTCTGTTATCTTCGTTGTTTCTGCGAATATGGAACGATAGAAAACCAAAGATTTGCAACTTTATTTTATTTTACTCTATTCAACTACAATAGTTGAGAAATTAGTAAACTATTCCAATAAAAAATATTATGACAAAAATATAATTATATTTATTTTCTTATAGGTCGTGACGGTCACATCATCGAGTAAGTAAAATTTATAGAATTTTACTTTTATGTAGGCATTATTATACGTGTTAGCAAAGACCTTACTACTATTGCTATAAGAGTTAACTAAAAAAGAGTATCCGCTTTATTGTTCGTACGTCGATCAGCAGTCAAGTGAACATATCAAACTAATAATGCAACCTATTTATCACCCTACCATTGCCCGCCACGTCATAGGCGGACCCAATGGTGGTCCACATGTGTGGCAATGCGTTTTGACTTTTCGCTCATATCGAATAAAGTAGCATTAACGTACTCAACATTTCCTTTCAAAATGTGGAGGAAATCTAAATAATAATAAATTTTTCACCAATATAGTGTTAGACCGTTCAATCAATGGATAGCTATACCTAATCATAAGTTCCTATTTTCTTTAACATTTATATAGAAAAGAATTTTTGTGTCCTTGGCCGGTAACAAGTTTCGATACATGTTTGCTCTTCTTTACAATAGTATTTTAACATGCTAAGGTAAAAAAAGGATTTTCAATTTCCATCATGTCTGTTATCCATTCATGTGGATGAATGGATCCTTAATCACATAAATTGGGATATATTAAATCCCGTGACAAACAACGTCGAAAATATAACCTACCTTTGGTAAATCTGATCACAAGTTACAAATACATACGATGTTTTTGAAGAAACACAAATGTTAACTACTGTACTAGTAGATGATTAGATATTCGTAAAATGTCCTCGGCAGCGGGTTGTATGTATAATGATTATTCTTATTACGAATTGTATATTGAAAAAACTTAGCATATAATCCTCGTCTCCCGGGGCGGCCTCAACTACAGAGGATGACCCACTATCAGTTTACATGTCTCGACTCTGTAATTTGAATGTACATATATTTTAGGTTCATGTCGTATGTTTGTGGGTTTCAATGTTGAATCTTTATAGACTGCGTGTTGATCACTAATTGAGTGAATATAGCCCTGAATCTACTAAGATGATGACGTAATTGTGTTCTTTTGAATGTTGTATCCATTTCCCGACATAAATGCAACACCAACAAAGCTCATTAGAAAGCCTTTTGCATATGTTATGAAAGACTAATTAAAACGTTGCAGTCACGAAAAGTTGCGTGCTAACGTGTTTTATTTATAGATAGCTAATGTTGGTGACTAATAAGTCTACATGTATACTGTTATGCGTTAGAATTATCTCCATGATATGTCTAGGTACATATATTCAGTGCTGAATTAGGCGTAAAAGAACATTTAGGGTTTCACGTTTTGGAAGACACGTAAATTTATAGGCAGTCATCAGAGGTCTTTTTGTTCACTTGCAACGACTCCTATAGTTTAACGGCTTTCTCCTTTTTTTTTTGTTTCGAAATCAAAATGTTCTGTGGCAACCAGGTGATGTCCAGACACCCCCTTCACGGGAGACTCTGATTCGGGTTAGGAACATAAAACTCGTCTCATATATCGCGAGTGAAACAGTTCCCCCTTAAAGTTTTTTTACCGGATCACCTTCTTGCGCGAGATGTTCTCTTCGCAGAAGATCACGATAAAACAACTATGACGACCTAAAGTCTCGATTCGTCCGACCAATTGGGAGACTCTTGCTGTAGTCAGTCAGTCAGTCAGTGCCGCTTCCTAGGGCCCCTCGGTATAAATACCTACCAAGTGACTCCCAGTCAATACTAAGGTCTATCCCCGCAACAAATAAATGTTTGGTTCTGAGCTTTGTTTAGTCACGGTGTAATCTAAGATTTCACAATAATGTAACCGAACAGAAAATAAATGGTCTAAAAATTTAAAAGAACTTCACCGGTTATCTGTCAATAATTCAGCTTAGATGTAATTTTTTTTTGATAGTGTCTGCGATCTTTTTAATATACCTATCTTGATGGAATTAACGCGATCACATATTTAAAAGGTATTACATACCTTTGCTTTGCCTGACGTTTCCACCAGGTTGTACAGGCCGTGGTCACAGGCCTGTAGGTACTGTAATACTTTTTAATTACCTACGTGATCGCGTTAATTCTGGTAATCGTAAGTCTCGTGACAGTATGTGACGCTCACGGACGGCAGATATCGGCGTTCCCCTGTACTATCGAAGATCTGCCATAACCGAAAGAATTTATTATTTTTAACCGTAGGTATACAAATAATTTTAGGATCTCATAGAGAGTAGAATAGAATCGAATTATCTTTATTGTACACCAGTACACATTGCTTAAGGTTACATTACAATTTTTAAATTGTACAAAGGGCGGCCTTATCGCTAAAAGCAATTTCTTCCAGGCAACCTTGGGATGGAAAAATAATGACCAGTAATAAAATAATTTAATGGATAGTTATGGTGTGGGAATCAAAACGTGTTAGGCTTAAAACTAGTAAATGATAACTATAAACATAAACAATATAATTAGATAGGTAATGCAGGAAAACAAGTGTAATCACTTTGTAACATTTAATATATTCATATACATACATAAACATATATAATAAATAATACATATATATAAGATCCTTCTTAAAGCATAACACAATGTGATTCATCTAAAACAGAGAATCGACAATTAAATGTTCATGCTTTACTATTCTTATTATAAAAACTTGAATAGTCTTTGCACTTTTAAATTAAAGCAAATTCACAAACACGTTTTTTACATTCTCCTCACTGGTGGGTCAAATGTCAATCTCAGTGTCAACGTTAACACAAAGGTTACATCACCCCCCTTCGAAATGCAAATTTTTTCAACTTAAGTTGAGTAAAATTTAGCTGCGAAATCTAAAAATCAACAAGCATAGGAATGAGCTTTGTGACATGATATAGTCCAATAGATCTTGTACCACGACCGGTATTTATTTTAAAAACTGAATCCGATATTTTTTCTTCTATTTCAAAGGGACCAATTCTAATTTCATCCATCTTTTTTTTGTTTAATTTGTTTCCATAGTCAACATATACCTTATCTCCTTTTTTAAATTCATGTTGTAATCTATTCTTGGCAAATAAAGTTTTATTATATTCGTGCGATTTTATTGACCTTTGGAGTGCTATTTTCCTGTCTTCCTCCAAACTTTTTGTTAATAATTGTTTTTCTTTTAATTCATGTGGTAATAAGTCTGTAGACTCACCAGATAGCAAATATTTAGGAGAAAATCCTGTTACAGAATGGTTTGTTTCATTGTATCTATTTCTACATTCTTCTGCTATTTTTGACCAATTTGTTTTTCCTTTTGATTCATTCATTTTGCATCTTATTTTGTTCACAATAGTCTGGTTTAGCCTTTCGTTTAAACCGTTTGAGAACGGTGCGTCTACCGCTGTAAGTATTAATTGAATATTTCGGTTCTTAAGGTAATTTTTGAATTCAATCGAATTAAAAGCTGGATATTGATCAGAGAGTAAGATGTCTATTGTTTCTTCTTCAGGAATTTTTCCTATAAGTTTGATGAAGTCTCGAGCATGTTGATTCCTAGAACATAGGATATATGCGTACCTAGTGAAGTGGTCTACTAGTAGATGTAAATATCTTTTTGTTGATCTTTGACCCCCAAATCCTCCTATTGTGTCCAGTGACATTATTTGAAAGGGTTTATTAGCTGGTCCTAATTGCGACATAAAGCCATATTTTCTATTTAACCTTGTTTTATTTTTTATGCATACCTCGCAGTTTTTGCATATATATTTAATATTTTCTGATAGATTCGGTGCAGTATAAAAGGGTTTTATTTTAGATTCTGTTTGATTTATTCCAGTATGACAATACTTTTCATGGGCCTTTTTTATCATAGTTTTACTGTAATCTTCACTTAGAACAATTTTTTTCCTATTTTTCCCACCTTTTTTATAATAAATTCCATCTTCTAAAATAATGTTCTTTTCAAGTTCATTTATTTGAAAATTTTGTGTTTGATCATATTTTATGTCATGAATATCAATAATATTTACCGTTTTCAAGTTATCTTCATTATTTGCATCAATGTCCAATACTGGGTTTCTGCTGAGACAATCTGCTTCTGTATTATTTTTTCCTGGAAAATATTTTATTTCACAATTATATTGTGACAGATAATGTGACATATAACCTAATTCATCGTCAGGTCTGTTTCTTATATTTAACTTCTCTAGAGGTTTGTGATCTGTATAGACAGTAAAATAGTTTCCAATCAACCAATGTTGCCAAAACTTTATGCTTTCTTTTATGGCTAAACATTCCAAAAATATGGTTTTTTTATTTTTTTGTGATTCACTTATTTTTTTAGAAAAGTATGCTACCGGTTTTTCTTCGCCATTGTGCTGAATTTGTTTCAAAACTGCTCCTATTCCTATGGCACTAGCATCTGTATAAATAAATATTGGTGCTTGTGGATCATAAATGGCTAGTATTGGTTTGGAACATAGATAATCTTTAACTTTCCGGAATGCATCCTCACACTGTTCTGTCCAATTAAATCTCTGATCTTTTCTCAGCAATTTATGTAAAGGATCAAGAACTATTGAGACACTTGGAATGTATTTTCCATAAAAATTTATTTTTCCTAAAAATTGTCATATTTGTCTTCTATTTTGAGGCGCAGGGAAATCTTTTATTGATTTCAAATTGTCTTTTAGAGGTGTGATCGTATTCTTTTGTAATATATGACCTAAATACTTAACAGATTCACATGCAAACTTACATTTTGTTAATTTTAGCCTGAAACCTTCTTCTCGAATAGCCTCCAGCAATTTTTTTAAGTGCGTGATATGTTCATTGAATGTCTTGGAGAAAATCAGTATATCATCGATAAAATTCACTGCAAATCCTGTCAGACCATTTTTCCTTATAATATTTCCCAAAATCCGTTGAAATATGGCTGGTGATGTCTTAAGGCCGAAGGGTAAACAGGTCCATTGGTAATGACCTTCCTGAGTTACAAAACCCGTTTTGTGTCGGTCTGTAATTTTTAAAGGAATGGACCAAAAAGCTGAATTCATATCTAGAGTTGTAAAATAATTACAATTTATTGTTTTTGTTATTAAGTCTTCTATGAGAGGAAATGGTTGTGATTGAGGTATAATTATTTTATTTAAATCTCTGAAGTCTATGCATAATCTACTTTTTTTTTCTTCGTCCCTTTTAAAAACTAAGGTAACAGGTGCCGCAAACGGACTGTAAGATTCCTCGATCAATTCATGTTTTAAAAGTTGTGAGATTTGATTTTCTATTTCTATCTTGTCTTGGACTGAACATCTATATGGTCTTTTATAACAATATTTTTCAACTTGCAAATCTATACAGGCTTCATACTTCTTCACTTTGCCAGTGTCATATTTATTTTTAGCAAAAATTTCCGTGTAACTATCCAATAATATATTTATCTGTTTTCTTTGATCAGTATTTAAGTGTTCTGTATCTATATTAAATTTGTTTGTATCTATACCTTCGTTAAAGTTTACTGGATATTCTTTTTCTTCTATATTTATTTCCATATTTTCAATCTGTTTATCTTCAAACACATTTTTACTACTTATTTTGAAATTGTCTATTTTTTGTATTTGGATATTTAAATTCTCATCATGAGTCAACCCAAATTTATGTATTGAATCTAATCCTAGTATTAGATCATACTCAAAATTTTCATTTTCAAAGATAAAAGCATTTATTTTAATCTTTTTATGCAATAACTCCGCATCCAGTGTAATTAATCCTTTAGTTTTACCCCCTCCAATTATTGTTTTTATTGTGTTATAACAATAATTAGGCTTCGTATTCGTCACCTGAACTAATTTTGAATTTATTAATGTTATTCGTGAACCAGGGTCATACAGCCCCTTGGCTTCTAATGTATTATTTAACATCACCGTAATCTCAATTAGTGGAGGGAATTTTAGTTTTTTGGATCTTCATTACTCAGATCAACTTTTAATATTGAATTGGAATTAAGGTTTTTGTCATTGGTTGTTTTTTTTTCATAGTTATACCAGCAAACATTCTCTGGATGAAATCTATTTAATTTTCCTTTATTCTCACAAATTCTGCACAATTTTTTTCCAGTTTGTTTTATTTCTTGTTTATTGTATTTATTTCCTGTGCTTAAGTTTTTCTTTGTGTCATTTTTCCTTGTTAAACTTTCTAGTCCTCTTATGCAGTTAAATAAGTCATTTACTTCTTTAAGGCTTTCTCTGTCTATTCTATCCATTATGAAGTCTGGTAGACCGGTGGCAATCAAATAAATCAGGGTTTGTGTATCTATTGATTTGTTTATTTCTAGTAACAGTCTCTCTTTTTTAAGAGCATACTCTAACATTGATCCTTGTATATATTTAAAATTCATAGCGTACCTGATTGGTGACCAGCCTTTATCAGCAAATGTTTCACTTAAACTTTTCTTCCATAACGACCAATCTGAATCTATAGTATGTTTGATAATCATTGAGGTGTACCAATCTATACAAGTATCTTCCAATAGTAATCTCAGAATTTCTACTTTTTGTAAATCTGTATCTATTTGTAAACGTGCACATTCACTTTCAAAACTATTTAACCATTGTTTAACATTTGTTGTATTTCTTGAAAACTTCTCTATTGAAAATTCTGCTACTAATCTTGCCTTATTTTCTGTTTTTTTTAATAATGTTGGTTCTGTTGATGATGACTCATGACTTTGTTCTATTTTTTCAAGTAAAAACCCATCAAATTGTAAGTTGTCATCATCTAAATATATTGATTTCATTTCCTTGGTTAATGTTATCCAAACCTGTCTCTTATCATGCCTCTTCTGGAGAGATTTTTTTATTTTATCAAATATTTCATGCTTTAATATTTCTTTGTGTAAATGCACTGATTGATACTCTTTGGGCACAACAAAAGTTTGGTTTTGTGTATCCGTAATGGAGGTTATGGCATAAATATTTGTCTTATTATCGTCCGGTTTGGCTTTTATAATAAATTCAAATCATAATTTCTCCATTGTATGGGTTTACAATTAGTTAATTTTTTTACATGTATATGAGAATTGTCGATTTATAAGATCCTTCTTAAAGCATAACACAATGTGATTCATCTAAAACAGAGAATCGACAATTAAATGTTCATGCTTTACTATTCTTATTATAAAAACTTGAATAGTCTTTTGCACTTTTAAATTAAAGCAAATTCACAAACACGTTTTTTACATTCTCCTCACTGGTGGGTCAAATGTCAATCTCAGTGTCAACGTTAACACAAAGGTTACATATATATTTCTAGATTAATACAAAGAGTACATAGGTACGTAGATAATTTGATGAAATATATGCACAAAGGTATTTGCGGAGAATCTTAACACAGCGCCATCTACTAAGCACAAATATGCACTTTGCACTTTTTAGGTTATGTGCACTTTCAGAGAGTATTTAAATTAAAACTTTATTTTATTTTAATTTTATTTATAACTCCTCATTCAAGTATTCTATGCTAATAATAAATATCTTAAAATACAAGTGTTCACTCATCTCGTGTTGTATTATATATAATGATACATTTTTCTTGAAAATTTTAAAGTATTTTTCATGGATAGAGAGAACCGATTGCGATAAATCAAATACTTAATGTTACACCAAATTATACACAATACTTACCATAAAACGTTTCCACGATTATTTCGCATTTTTACCTGGTGCGATTAAACTCGTCTACAGATTTATTATCCATATAGATACAAAAGAAAGAAGATTACATGAAAACCGTCAAAGCATCTCCTTTCCAACTATGTTCTACCTCGTAGTATGAACTCAAATCATGCCAATGAAACTGGGCCAATTGTATGACCATGAATATTGAGTGATGTCAGGGGGCACGCGTGAAGTGCAGTAATCCTTAGCCCAAGTTTTATCACAGAAACCCAGAGCAATATTCTATTTTTATAATTTTAAGATTCAATTTCAAATCCTACCCAGTTTATCGATGTGAACGGATTTAATAAGAATTGCTGTCAGATTAAGTAGATGACTTTTCGATAGTTCCAGAAAATTTTCTATTTGACATAAAAAAGTTTGACTAAATGTTGTTGAATGAACTATTCTTAATCCTACATATTATATATTTAATAATTTGGGAAAGGCATATTTTGTTTTTTTTCTTAATAACAAAACATAAAACATAGAATAAAATATTCTTTGGCTAATCCCAAAACAAAAAGAAATATGATTCTTATTGTTCCGCGAAACTTATATTCGAAACTAAAGAAAAACATGTGTTTTGGAAAGACGGTTTTTTTTAAGGGTATCGCGTTTATTTTGATAGCCTGGTTAGCTCCAATATTGAATCAAACTAGGAAATGAGAACAACATAATATGTATTATTAATGGTCTTTCAACTCGTAGTTCTCTCGTTTCTTATAAATACTAACATACAGGTATAACAAGATTGATAGAATAATATTGTAGTTGACGTAACCCAATTACAAACACTATAGTAATTTTGCTATAGTGCTTGTTTCCGCTTATTAAATAAGTTTCTTCTTCTTGAGGGAAAACCTTAGGGGCATACTATCCCAACTATTATCTTAGTTGAGCTGCTATATAGTAGACCAGTTTTCACATTGTTAAAATAGAAACAACGTTATTTATTTATTAAATTACACGGAAATCACAAAAACAATATATAGAATGAGTGGCTAAAAACAATTTCTTACAAGCAACCTTTGGATACAAAAAGACAAATAAAAGACAGACAGTAAATAAAAGAAATAATAGGTAGTTTTTGGTGTAAAAGAAGAGAGAAAAGTTGCAGTAGATTTATTGGTTGGTGGTGATTTAGATTTTTTTTACGAAGGAATTATATTGTATAATATATAATAATAATGAGGACAAAGAATATAATTAAGAACGTAAGTAGTGATCTATGACCAATTTTTTAAAAGCTCTGACAGCTTTTGTTTGGGCTTAATAAACAACAACAAGGCATTGCATAATCGGACAGCTTGTACTGTAAAAGATTTATCACAAATCATAAAATTTAGTAATGTGAGTTGCTATTGCTACAAAGATTCCGATGACCTTAAGGATCTTAGATGTGTGTCAATGAGGAACACAAAAAGTTCCTTTAAATAAGCTGGGGTGGAGGGTATGAATAAAGTACTATCTAGTGTGGAAAGAATATAGGTAACCCGTCGAATTTGAATTATTAGGAGCCACTTGAGCAAGTTTAAGTTTAAATTCTGATACATGACCATATTTGCGTAAACCAAATATTAATACCACAATTCCAAGAACTGTTGGGCCTACATAGCTAATCGTCGGGATAGACCTGAGAAACCCTCTTAAACATGATGAATTATACATGAACGCGACTGTGGTCAAACTATGAATGATATTAAACGTACTACTTGTGTACTACCAAGTGGTAGTGGACCGTAATCTCAATAATCGCCTTAAGGAAAGTAAACTCCTAAACTAAAAATACAAACAGTTTGCGGCACAGGTCATGTTGCTTACGCTTTTCAACCCTGTAAAACCATTTTTATGGTTGATGATAATGGCAGAGGCTAGTTTCTCTGTTTTATTGTTGCTTTGTGTTTAGTTAAGGGTCGATGAACGTACGCGTCATAACCTTACTTGGTATCATAGAGTATTGTTATAGAACAAAAATTAGTACAAGAAACTAAGTCCCTCATCTTAAATTACATGATAGTCGGAAACGTCGATGTCAGCAAAACTGAAAAATCTCTTTGTCTCATTCAAGTCATAGAAGAAAATAAATGCACGCAATAACCTCTCTATGGAACTAAACCTTTCAAATAAAAGCAATTTTTTGTCATTTAATTTTGAAAAAGTTTTAAAGTTGTTGTATTTTTGAAAACACTATTAGAATGAGTTTAGTCTTATGAGTTAGTTTGCTTTTCAGCAATTTTATTTTTGTTTGCAAGGCAGTCGTGATCGTGCCAAATCAAACATTCCTGCATTTTATTTAAGGAGGATACGTCACAAAGTTTGCTGAGCTCTTGAGCCTCGCTACGCCCTTGCACAAAATATTGACTTTATCCATAGAGTAGCCACTTGACAGTTTACGAACACTTATAATATTTTAGGGCTTCGGGCTTACCTTATTCTATTGAGGAGGATAGATAATTTTCTCGTGTATAAAAAAGATAATTTTTTAAACAAAGATTTGCTTAAACAACAATAACTCACTGACTAGTGAGTGTCGGATACACTCGCGTGAAATTTGTTTCGCTATCCCTCGGGAACAGTATTTTTCTGGATGAAAAGGGCCCTATATCCTCCTCTGCATCCTTGACATCTGAAAACTGTAAAATTTCATGACAACCGGATGACCGGTACGGCACTGCATAAAATACGAACAAACAAACAATGTGAGGAATGCCTCTTTTTTTCTTTTTTTAATATACGTTTTTTATGCCAGGAGCCCTCGCGGGCGTCCCCAGATCATCCTACTAAAGTTTCATTACAATGTGATTAATGGTGGATTATATGTGATGATATTATGTGAAATAAATTTAAATTAATTAAAAAAAAATAATAAACATGTAGTAAATTTAAACCGGATATTTGCACAATAGCGGTAATAATGTATATATATATATATATATATATATATATATATATATATATATATATATATATATATATATATATATATATATATATATATATATATATATATATATATATATGTATTTTTTTTTTTATATTTTAGCTGCCAAAAAGACTCTGCCCCGCCTGATGGAAAGCACAAGCAGAATCCAAGAGTTATATACAATTTAATATGCATAAATAGTTTGGGAACGTGGTTAGTATTAGCAAGGGATCCCTCATGGGAATACAAGGGATACAGGCAACCTTGATTTTTCAAAAAAAAATTCAAGCCAGAACTGTGACATGTTACTATGTAATACTGTCGGTAACTAGAACTAAACGTTTGTGTTACAGAAGATTCACGTTTATTAGCTATCTTAGTGGTTTACTTATCTACGTCCAGAACTTTTCTAAGAGTAAAGAAAAATAGGTACAGGATAAAAACCTTAATGCATATAATACTTTTTACTCAGTATCCATGGCATAATACGCTCTAGCATTAAACACAATTTGTGAAAATGTTTAACACAAATATACATTTATGTGTACTTAAAACATGTTCGTTAGTTGGCAAATATACGCATATCCGCATATCTCACTGTATGTATTTTCCAATCAAATACGAATAAATAGAGAACCCTCTTTCATAATAAGGAAAACCGCACTGAGTTTATTTATATACATGATAGAGATAGATTATATGTGGATTAATAAACCATTTTATTTGATATTATGAATTCATAGTATTTTATCAGAAATATCTTACAAATATAGCAACATCAGAACTTATTTGGAAATATTGGTTTGGGAAATTTTATTATTGTTGTAGACAGTGGCGTGCTCAGGGTTTCAAAATAGAGCTAGCTCATCAGGTTTATTCGACACGGCGACAGTTTTTTAACAGACGAAAAAAAAGGACGTTCTCAATTCGACCGTATAATATTTTTTTTTTTTTTATGTCTGTTCAGCCCTCACTCCGTTATTTATGAACCGACTTTGATTATTCTTTTTTTGTTAGATAGGGTATACCTCAAGGGTGGTCCCATGTCAAGGATCAGGATTTCAGGATCTGATGATGGGATCCTGAAAAAATTGAGAGAAACCCTCGAAAATTGTAGGAACGAATAGTGTTTCTGTTTACTTTTCATTACTTTATCAGCTATTGCGTTTAGAAATCATCACATCATGTAGCTGAGCTGATGATGAAAAAAACCATAAAATAAAATCTTTTTAACAAAAAAATAAACCGACAAAAAGTACTAAAAAGCAAAAATAAATAAACCTTAAGTCTTAAGTATTGAGCTTATTTACATAAACTATCAAATTTTATATAAACTTATTTTGAGTCGGCGCCAAATAATAAAATGATTAATTACTTACGTAGGTACACATAACATTTTGAGAATTAATCAGTTTGTTGTTTGGCGCCGACTCAAAATAAGTATATTTAAAATTTGATAGTTTATGTAAATAAGCTCAATACTTAAGACTTAAGGTTTATTTATTTTTTGCTTTTTAGTTCTTTTCGTCGATTTAATTTTTTGGTAAAAAGATTTTATCTTCTTTCGGTTTTCCTCATATTCATTGATGATATTCAAGATATTATTTGACAACATGTTAGTTATGGCATACCTTGGTGGCTTTTTAGTTATTTAGTAATAAATAAATAGGCAAGTAAAAATTTATTATCTATATTACAAATCACAACGTCTACGTGAGTAAAATTTCGGTAAACGTATTAATTTCATTAAAACGTATTACTATATTAATAAAAAAGTAAATTTCTCAAATAAGTATGAATAAGCTTTAATGATGTGAAAGAACTACACTGTTACCTGAATACACAACATAAGTAGCACATCAAAGGTATTTTGGAGACTATTTTCATTAATAAAATTTATTGACACGAAAGGAATAGTTATAATAATAATAATAACTCCACACATCTCATACCTCATACACGGCCTTCTGATCCCAAACTAGGCAGAGCCTGTACTATGGTAACCAGACTGCTGATAGACATACTTATATATTTCTAAACACATACATATTATAAATAAATAAACAAATTAATTTTAGAATGTCTGTTAATTGATTTGATTCGTTTAAAATATTTTTTGTTAAAGTTGATTTCAAAAGATAGGTATGTTATCAATTACTTGAACCAAAAAGTCGCCTATATTACGAATATAATGTACCTTATTTTCGCCAATTAATTTCTGTACACACTTTTAATCGTCACAAGGAACAATTTCAGTTAAATTTTACAATCGAGTATATTAAATTTAAGATAATTAATTGGATATTTCTACACGGTTAAAAAAAAACGCAACTGAAATTGAACCGGAAATAAGCACCTAACGTACATATACGAACTTTATCTAAAATCCGGACTTTTTAACCTTAACGAACTGAGGAAGTACCAATTGAAAAACAGACTACATGCTCCGTAGGTGCAAGCAAGAGGTCGTAATACAATCGAAGCTAATTGCAACAATACTGAATTGCACCAGTTCCGTGTTGATCTGGTGATGGCATATTTTATCGTAAAGCTATAGATGTCAAACGTCTAGTTGTTGCTTAATGTGGCGTGGCGAGTACGAGAGGTCCTAATGATCGCCACTATGAGTTCAACTTAATACCGTAGTTACAGATTTACCTCCACATATAGTATTTCACTTCTTTCATAAAGCTTCATTCGTCACATCAAGTTTTATGCTGACGCAGTCAGGTGCATTGTGGCCACATAACGAGACCCTACTAATAGTTATAATTGAGTAGCGTTTGATTATTCAGCCATAAGCCATACAAATCAATCTATTTTAACTGCATTAAAGGTGACTTTTGACAGCGCAATGTACAGTAGTTTTTATTATAGCAAAATACAATTTACTGTAAAATCATCATTATTTCGTAATAAAAACCCTTTCCAAAAATGCGAGTGAAGGTTCAAAGCTTTGTATATATGTACACATAAGTACATATACATATACACAAGCATGTATTGTTATATGTACTTCGTTCGTACAAGGCTGAAATATTTTTACCAGGCCAAGTATTAGCAAAATGAAAATAATATTCAATAGAATATTGTGGGTCAAGTTACCAATAAATATCAAATGGAGCACAAATATATCGTAAAGACTAAGGACACATTTTTTCACGCACTGTTTGCGAGTGTTTCAGCAGCTGTTTCAAACCGGACGCGTAAATACTCTATATAATTATAGTCAAACAGTATCGCTTAACCTCGCCATAGTACTTTTCAAGCTACCGCTTAGTATTACAGAGGAAAAAATATTCAAAGCCTTTTATATTCATTCCAATGGTTTGTAACACTTCAGGGTTTACACTTAAAGAACTAGAAGATTCGTCTTATTTCATTTATCACACACTGACTTTTTTTTTCTTCATCCACATTAATTTAGCACATTGAAAATCAGTCCTGACTAGATACTACCTGACTGATCTTTATTATTTGCCGTCAGAAGGGTTTGTTACGGAAGTCACTAAGCTTGCAAGACTAGTTATTAAGCTTCAAAGCCCTTCTTCCTGCAAAAAACCTGAACAAACATTCTAAACATTGTAAACATTTTACGTGGCCGCCTCGACTCCGCTCGATACCACGGCCTCCAAAAACCGGCAGTGAAACAATGCTTGCAATGCTTTTCGCCGCGTGGGTGAGGTTACCGGAAGCCCTAACCCTTCCCTCTCCCCTATTCCCGTCCTTACCCTCTCTCCCCTCTCCTCCCCTCTAATCCCCCTCTCCCATCTTCCCGCTCTTCCCCTATTCCCACCTTAAAGGGCGGTAACGCACTTGTGACTCTTGAGTTACAGATTCCCATGGGCGGCGGTAGTCAGTTACCATCAGGTGACCCGTCTGCTCGTTTGCCCCCTATACCATAAAAAAAAAGTTAAAATAAAAAAACTTTTGTAATTAGGTGTTTCGAACTGTAAAGATCCGTTTATATAGGTTAAAACAGTAACAAAAACTCTGAATTAATCACACAATACATACACAAACATACATATTTAAATAAGTAAACAAATTACTGAAGCACAATACTTTGAGCGAAAGCCACTGTTGTAACAGCTAATTCCTTAAACCTCACTTATACCGAGTGAAGGAGTTACCTTCAGCCTCAGGAATATACGTAGAAATATGAACTTTTAATTAAAACACATGCCATTTCTGAATATGATATTACGCACCAACTTAAGCTCAACCGAACGAAGAAAATATTGAAGGTTTTCTGCGAAGATCTTTCTCCAGTTTTTTTTTCCTTATATCTAAGTATGTATATTTATTTTAACAAGTAGCGAAATTAGAAACTTTTCTATTAGCAAAGTTAGGGAAAATATAATAATTATAATGTTGAAACTCATTAGAGTATTGAACAAAAAACTCCTGTGAGTTTATACTGGAAAGTTGTAGCGTTAATACCATTCTGCATAAAAAGTTAAGGTACTTCATAACATACTTAACTTAGAATTTAAACTTCAACTTATGTAATGTCTATATGGGCAACTACTATAGCAATATTGCGTTGTTGGTGAGCGTGAATTTAAAAATCTCATTTGAATACTCGGCGAGAAGCTAAGGCGCGATACTGCAGCGCTGCGTCAATCTCGACGAAAATCTATTTTACATGCTATTGCAACTTAATTTGAATACAGTTGAAGCCATTCGTGATTAAGATTTAAAAACGGTTACCGAACGATACCCGAGAGAAGTTAAAAGTTAAACTAGCACCTTTATAAATTACTAGTCGCCTGCAGTTTCACTCGCAGCTTGATGTTACATAGCATATATTGCGCAGAACTCTCATTCTTTTTCCAAAATAAAAGTAGCCCAAGTTACTCCTTATAATACCAGCTATCTGCCAGTGAAAGTCCCGTGGAAATTAGTGTACCTGTTCCGGAGATTAGCCAGAACAAACAGACAGACAGACAGCCAAAAAAATTTAAAACCTGATTTTTAGACTAGAGGTATCGTGCAAATAACTGAATGAGCTTAAAAAGAACTATGATTTTGATATTACAAACAGACACGTCAATTTTATTTATTTGTATTGATATATGTAAGTATTTCTTCAAAAGTGGATTGGACTGTACTTTTAAGAACGGTCGCAGTCAAAGTAATGCTTTGTTAGCAATACTGCATTAAGGAAATGTTACGTGAAAAGCTCGCTTTCTGCAAAGTCTCAAATTAAAAGAAGTCAAAATCTGCAAATAATACTTTTGATATTGTACCTTCCACCACAATTCAAGTCGATATTTTGCCTATGAAATCCTTAAACCATGCTGGGGAAAGCCTTACTAATTTTTGTCATGTACTGGTTTCTTTACATAATTATCTAGATACCGCCTTGTGGACGAGTGCCAACCATTACTTTTTTGGTATATTTAACTGGCCATGGCCGTATAACTTGTACTGTCATAGTTTATAGACTTCTTAGCTTTCTGCACTTCTTTTTAATTCCCGACGCAAAAGAGGGGTGTTATAAGTTTGACGTGTCTGTGTATCTGTGTGTCTGTGTATCTGAGTGTATCGCGGTGGCGGTAAGGTGACAACGCAGTGGCGAAAAGTATACACAGTATATAGGCACGGTGGCGGCGCGGCGGCGGTGTCGTGTACACGAGCGCTTAAGTATTCCAAACTTCATAATCCTCCGTTAGGGAAATTAAAAAAAAAATGCATACAAAGAATACACACTCTTCAGGTATAAATATATAGATGAATATGTTTATTATATTATAATATAGTATGAAACACTAAGTTTAAAAATATACAATAAAGTAAACAAACAAAGTTACGCTCTACCAAATACATCCAAAAAAAGATGTGTTTATACCTACGATATTCCTGTAACGTTCCAATTTGCCGATGCAAAACTGCGGAAATTAAAAAAAAGTTGTCCAAAGTTAATAAAATGCTTCGGGAAATCATACATCATGCAACTTATTTCATTTAGCTCGGACACCACAATACCAGTTAAATTGTTTTTTTTTATGGTATAAGGGACAAACGAGCAGACGGTCACCTGATGGGTCACAAGTGCGTTGCCAGCCTTTAAGGTAGGAAGGAGTAGGGGAAACGTGGAAAAGGGATAGAGGTGGGAGGAGGGGGGGGGGGAAGGGTATCAATGATACACATACGAAGGAGTAGGGTTCGAGTATTTAGTTGTTGGTATTTAGCGGCAGTGAGGACTAAGACAAGGAGATGTTAATATTCTGATCTCGACAGATTTTGGCATTAAAATCAATCGCGAATACATGACGCACCGTCGATTTCCCTACGACATAGTGATCTCAGAATCTCTGAAAGAATTTGAGACAATGCTCAAACACTTTTGTAGTTGCTCCTAAGGACAGGGTTTTAAAATGTCTGTAATAGTATTAATACCTGGGACAAGTTTTTCAACTTGGTGGGTCCGATTTTTAAAATTTAGCCAGCAGATGGATCATACGAGAGCGCTGCCAATCGCACGATCTTTTGATATTATTGTGATTGACACAGATTATTTCAAAAGTAAGATGAAGTAGCAATGTAGAGGTAATATAGTCCGGAGAACCGACAGTAACACAAAAGGATCTTTTCCCCTTGCTTTAAGACCAGTGTCAGAAAGAGAAGCGGGAAGTTGCTCCAGTAGATGGACCCACGATCTGCTCAAAGTAGTAGTACACCTTATATGGTTCAAATGATGACGATATTGCTGTTTTTTATAGGATTAGGATTTTTTCAAAAAGAGTGTCCAATTTAAACATTAAAATTGGGACACTCTTTTTGAAAAAATCCTTTAGTAAGCAACTCTTCTTGTGACCGCCTCACGTCAAGTAACGCATGGGGGACATTGGCCTTACGTAATTAGTGGTAGGACAGGGGCCAGCTCGTAACCCGCAGTGATGTTAGATGAAAATTCTATGAAATCGATCAACGATCGTCTGACAAACGATCGTCTGTCAGACGATCAAAAAACACGTAGATGGTAGAATCTACGTGCTGTCTCTTTTTAAATTGGAACCTTGAAACCTAGAACCCAGACACCTGGAACCAGACAGGGAAGGGTAAGTAAGCTGCTTAGACTGCACCGAGAGCAGATTTAGTTTGGTTAGACGTCAGTGTCCTAAAGAAAAAGTTAGGACAGCATAAATGTTGAAAAAGTGGGTAGAACACATTACAATTGCTTACTGACTGAATAATAGAATAAAAAGAATTTAAGAACTCCCCTAGCGGATTCCAATAGTTATTTAGATTTCGAATTAAACGTAGAACGAATCCCCAGCGTATGACGAACAAACCCGCTCAACTCCACAGATATTTTTTTATCTTTACAGCTCTAAAGAGATTTAATTCTTTTCCATGCTGTTTGGTTTGTATAACCAGGTTGCAGTCTCTGAAACTCAATCTGACATGGACTGCACTTAGCTAAGTCGTAACCCTGAACCGTAATGGACAAGAAGGGTATCTTTTAGCTTCTTGTAATCCTGACCGTAGTCAGGATTATAAGCTAAAGACTGATAGCCAATAAGGATAGCCAATGACAAAAATGAAAATTATTTATAGAAATAACAATATAGGAACCCTCACCACTATTGGTATAACCTATCGAAATCACTAAATAACAGTAACTGCTATGTTGTTCATTTTATTCGCACTCAAGTTAGATTGTTAACACAACTTATAATGCATGTCTAGCCTTTTATAACACCACTATTGTCAACCGACCAATAATGTTGCGTTACTGGTATAACTAGTCATAATAATGTCTATTAACTCAGTTTCTATAAAAAGTGAACTGTTTTATCATCTATTATAGTTTGCCCGGGGGTTTGGGGCGACAACATTATTTATTTACATTTACATTGTACTCCGAAAATAAAGATCAAGATACAATAATTACGCGTATAGTTTTCGTATGTTCACGAAGGTTCTAAATAACACCATTGTTTTCAAGCCGCCTACGGTCCTACGTGCTTTTTTAAAGACAATTGTAGTACATTCCCCAAAAATGTCTTTAAGAGAAACAGGAAAATACCTTCCCTTTGATTATATATAATTATATTTAATTATTTACCTTTACTGTTCATGTCAAGTACAGTACAACGTAATCAAACTCCATATTATCAAAGAGCATATAAAATACACCAATATAATTTCAGGAAGAAAATAATTATGTCACCAAAAAATACCTATCTACCCACGAAATATATGAATTTCTTTTTGCTCAAAGATAAGCAAATAGGGTATCAAACGTGTTGATCTTAATACGAAAGCACGAGCTTGATTAACATGATCAAAGAGTTTACTTGGGAATATACAGGGGAGACAAAAATGTTACATTCTAAATACCGACTTGGTATTTGAAGCTTTGGCTTATGCGGTGAAAGTATGTCACATTTATCAACCATTCTTGTCATAAATTTGAGTCATAAATATAAGCCAATTTCATATCTGTAACGAGGTCAGTATAACTTTCTCTTATATACATTTTCCAACACCACATTAAAAAAAAAACAAATAAAGTCGTAAGAAAAGTCAATTTAATATCATATTAATTTCCAATACACATATTCTTAAATGTCTCGTATTATATTAACAAAATTGTGTGTCTTGTCACCAAAGGCATATCATATCTCGCATTATGCCCGGTTTATCTTATAATCGATGAATCGTGTCAAATCTTAATCAGCTTCTGTAAATGAGTAAGACGTGCGTGTTCTTATAAAATAAGTTGACAAACCATTCTTTCATCTTGTTAATAATTAAAAAATTAGAATAAAGGTTGTATAAACTCACATCACAAACCCAGAATTAAATTGAATACATATGTGGATAAAATTTTTAGAGGCAAAATCATTAAAGTGAATTAGGTACAAAGTGCTAGCAAAAATACACTGATTGTTTTTGTATAAACTGGGTTACAGAATTGGCCGAATTCATTAAACAGAACAACGAATTAAGGACGATGCGGCGATTGTAATTCCATACTGATTCACTTTATATTTTTTTTTACAAGTTTACACTTAACGAGTTGTATTAATACATAACCTGTATTTATTCATGTTATGTTTAATAAATACATAATTCGCAAATATAATAGAAACTTGTATACAACACATAAGAATAAACAAAATATAAATATTGTAATAAAACAATTTTGAATATTTGTGTAATTCAATTTAGATGTGTAAAATATGCCCAATAAAGATCAGTCCAAATAATACTAGTGAGCAGTAATAAATAATATAATGCTTAATATGACACCTAAATTGAAGGCTTTTTTAGTCTTTTCATTGAATACATTTGGTTCAATCTAAAAACATTTAGGCACATTGTAGAACATACAAGCCATCATAAGTGATTAGGTACATGGTGATCATTGGTACGTGTAGTAAATATCAATGATTTAAAGACCTTTCGTAAGAGAGCGAAATGGTCGACATAAAATTAGCCGATTATATTTAACTAGCATTACCAGTAGCGTGTTTCTAAATAGAAAGAAATAATGCCGTTTAAATATTCCAAACCTAAAACACTTTCCTTACTCCACGCTTTCGGAATTGTATTTAATAAGAATTTAATACCTATCCACTAGTACCTGTGTTTTTATTCGTTTTATATTTTAAAATACTCAAGTTGTCAAATAGAGGCCAATAATGTCAAAGTCACTTCTATGACCTATCTACTAAAATCAAAGGAATGGCAAGTGCCGCTCGCTACAGGCCCTTTCTGATACTTTATATGTAATAGGTACCTATTTTTTGCAAAAAAAATATTGATCATAAATAACATTGAAACTTTATTCTTCAAAACATTAGCTTGATCATGCTGCTATCGGGATGATCATGTCATGCAACCTGCAGTCCAATGATAATATAGTCGCAGTTTTTTAAATAACGCGGCTTAAATAAATTCTATATTATTTCGCAGAAACTTGTGTAAAGGGCTTGATCAAGTATTACCCATCATAAAAAGAAATGCCAAGATATAAGAATACCCTAAGCAAGGCTACGTTTTCTGAGATTTCTCAGTCTCAGTCACGCTGGTACAGTTTTATAAGGAACTACGTAATAACAGATTATGGTACTTGGTTTTGCTGTGTGGAATCCTCCACTAGTCCACTACTCCAACCCGTTGTGGACTCGAAATAGTGTTTATGACAGATGTAGATGAACGCCTTAATCACTCGCTATCCCTAAAATTACAAGTGTTGGCAGGAGAACTATCGGCACCTTGTAGCCTCCATTGGTGCTTACTATTCCCACGCCTAAATCTCGTTTCTCATCTGTGGGGTCTACTGCTCAATGGGATATGAAGAGAAACATAGATTGGTCAGAAACGTGAAATAATATGAATGTTGACCGTGAAGAAGCAGACCACAACAGTAAAATTTACATAAGCAAGTTTCCTTTTCAAAAATTTGTACCTATATAGGCTTCGCCAATCTCGTTCGTCATTACTGGTGCAAGAGTTTTAATTTAATGTACATTCTTAAGGTAATAATGAATATTATTTCATACAACTAAAGTATTTTTTCTTAGAACTCGTTGCTTTCCTTAGTCATTTAGCAGAATTCAAATTTAATTAAGGATTCCGGTTTTATAGTTAATTACTGCTGTCTGCACTAGTGGTGCATTGGTTAAAGTGAGTTGATGTCAGGTTGTCTAGATTATACTCCGAGTATTTAACATGTCTAAATTGTAAAGTAGAATTTCATTCTGATACAAAATCTACACTGTAGTAATTTACTGATTACGTACTCCTTGACTAGATGGACAGTGTTTTGTAAAACTACTTACTGTTTTTAACACGTTTTTATTAGCTTCGTTTAAAACTCACTGACCGCCTAACTGACTAACTGACTGACTAACTAACTATGTATATAAATCTTGGAAGTCAATTTTAGCCTACTATTAATTTTCGTATCGAAATGAAACGTTGTATGTATTATGTAGTTTGAATGACAATACTATAATTTGGCATCTTGGAACTGATCTGTTGGTGTAGCCAGGAGATGGATAGTGGAACACTTCAGTGGCTACTAGTAAATCCGTTGGGTTGAGTTCATATGTTTCTTTTTAACGAGTCCAAGAGATTGGGCTTGGCATCACATCATCTGATGATGAAACCGGGAAGTGGACAGTGGAACTCTTTTTTATTTGGTTCACTATTAAAGTGTGTTTTTTAGTTATACTAAACTATAATTATCTCTGATACTTCAGACCTTTAACACAATTTAGTATGCTCCTATTTTACCGAGACAAACATTGTGGTTGATATCGGCATGAAAATTCTTTTTAATACATATAAAACATATAACAAAACTAGTTAATTTACACGTTCTCCTGAAAACCACCGTAATACAGTTTGGAGAAAAAAGCCATATTATGTTTATTTTGTGCTTACAGACGCTACAAAATGATTCATTTGTTACAAGTGTTGCTTCTCATTCGTCTTAACTATTAATATAAAGTTGTAAACTAATAAAAAAAACCTTAAAATGTTTCTTATTTTCAATATTATTACGGTTTTTAGAGGACTTACAATTTGTTTTTAAAAATATTTAGTTTTATTTTTTTTAGATAAACCCAACTGTTTAATTCTTCATTTTGTTACAAACATAAACACGTTGTTATTTTCTTCCTTTCATTTTCCTGTACGGCATTTTATTATTATCAGTAATGTTTATGTTTTATCGAAGCCAAGCTTTCGTAATAGATCCATATGAATGTATTTGTGAAGGGTTTTCGATTCCGCAATCGGTTTCATCGAGCAATGCTTTTGTATTTGAATAATTCAATAGGATAAAATGAAATAATAACAGGATACTATTTTATATCGCTTCTTTTTCAGAACTGTTCAAAACAATTATATTGTACAATTTCATAACGTAATGATACAAACCTATTCATTGATACCGCATTGAATTATTTATTTGCTAGGCAGAAATGCATTGAAAAATAATATTATCTAATAAATAATAAATTTTCATATTCTTTATCAAAATAATTGCAGCTTTTCAATTTGGCTTCGCTCTATGTCGCAACATGTTGAGGGTTATCCGTTGTCGTTGCCTTTCTGGGGGTTAGATGTGTAAATCGGGACTTAATCAGTATAACAATTACCATTACCATTACATTTTGATTACCTGGTTTAACTCCCGATTTACACGTCTAATATGTATAGTCGCGAAACTTTAAAAACAATTCTGGGGGTTATAAGTAGTAGATTTTACTCCTTATTTGTGATATTTTTAAACCTCTATTTCTTAGGCAGATGTATTACCAAATAATGCAATTATTCATTCTCATTCTCTATTGTGACAAAAGAAAAAAATAAGCATCCATGAAAACTGGGCCTGTTTTTGAAATTAGAATATATATTAAGCGAAATTTCACGCTCTTTGGCTACGACCGTGTTTTTGCAAACGTAAGCTTAAAAACTTATTCATACCTCGTATAGGGTCTGAATAATATTTGAACATTTCGAAACGCATCTTTAAATAAAGACTAGCTTATGTAGAAATGTTCATTTGGAACAGTGAGCTTTGAGTCAAGCTACTGTTCGTGAAAGCAAATTAATAATTCAACTGTGTACTCGCTCTGTTCGTCTTCTATGACACTTAACAAGTACCGTATAAGCATCTTTCGCTAGGACTTCAGAACATCTTGAATATATGTATATATTTACTTTCATCTTTAATTTCGATCCTTCACAATTTGCAAGTATGACAATTTCAGCCATATTTTTGTCGTCGATACCAAATCAAATACTTATCAAAAAAATTATTTACAAAACCCGACTTTAGGGGAAAAACTGCGGCCAATTGTGCCAAAACCAAGAGCTTCCTGATAATACCGACGAGCTCAGCCCCCTAAAAGTTAAAGAATCGCAGGAGGCTCTGAATAAATAATGGAGCGGAGCGCTAAAACTTTTACAGATATTGGCTTTGTTTCACAGCGGACAAATATTAACGCGAGCAGCTGCGACACACGTATTTACCGTGGGATAGCCCAACATATCACCGTGCGAGTGGAAATGTACCAATTATGCTGAGACAGAAAATTTCGGTAACATGCGGTAATACTTCGTAACTCCCACATATTATTTCGCTTTCATAAAACAGTCTGTCAACTGTGTTCAAGAAACACATTATCTTGTCAGTGTGCTTTTAACATAATTTATCGTTCAAATAACCCCTAAAATACACAGTCCATTATGCCTTCGTAACTTTCAATAATAATTCACTCGATAAAAACGTAAAGTACGAATTATCAGAAAGGTGAAATCATGGACACTTCAAAAAGTAGATAAATATCTTTGTAAAGCTGTAATGGAAGGCGATTCGAATGAAGTTAAATTATTAATGTACAATAAAGCTTGTCCGTTAGCTTGGTCCCTGTACCCGATACCGGTGGGACACTATTTTTTATATTTTTAAATATATTTGTATTTTTTTTTAAATTGTAAATGTATTTAAAAATGTAATTTATATGTATATTAAATAAATAAAGAGAAAAATAATAATAATGACTTCACACATCTCACACACGGCCGTCTGATCCCAAACTAGGCAGAGCCTGTACTATGGTAACCAGACTGCTGATAAACATACTTAAATATTTCTAAATACATACATATTATAGATAAATTACACCCAGACACAGAACAAATTATCGTGCTCATCACACAACCACTTGTTCTGGGTGCGAATCGGACCCACGACCTCTGGCTTAGCAGTCAGGGTCACTAACCACTAGACCAACAGGCCAGTCTTATAATAATGTAATAACTTGAGACACCTCACACACGGCTGTCTGATCTCAAACTAGGCAGAACCTGTACTATAGTTAGGCCAGACTGCTGATAAACATACTTATATTACTAAATACATACAAATAGATAAACTTCACCCAGACACAGAACAAATGATCTCACTCATCAGTTCATCACACAATTATTTGTCCTTGTTGGGAATAGAACCCACGCCCTCTGGTTCATCAGTTAGGACCACTAACCACTAGAACAACAGGCCCGTACAATGAATTGTTTTTAGGGTTCTGCTCCACAAGAAAAAAAGGAACCCTTATAGGATTACATTGTTGTCCATCTGTCTGTCTGTCGGTCTGTCCATCTGTCAAGCCTTTTTTTTCTCAGGAACGCGTAGAGGCATCAAGTTCAAATTAACATCAAATACTCATGTCTGCGGCCCCTTGAAGCTGCAAAAAATCAAGCTTCTAAAACAACGGAATTAAAAGATACGGCCATTTAAGCCTTTTATTTTAACTAATATTAACACTTAGGTAAATAAAACCCTATAGGGTAATTCTCATTGACCTAGAATAATAAAAATTCGTAAGAGTGAAGGTCACACAGCACAAGTAAAGGAAAAAATCTGATAGTTGTTAATTTTGTTATCACTTTTTTTATTGTTTACAAACTTGTTTTCCGCTTGGAAAATTTACTGTGACGTAGATCGACGTACAGGAGATTGTTTTTAGAACGGCAAAATTGACTTTGTTTTTCGGTCTATTTGTGTATCTATGTCGGAACTAAGCACAAGCATGTACACACAGTTTGGTGTTGTTTTTTTTCATTTATTAGAATAAATTCTGACATAAGAGGATTCGAATAAATCAAATATTGAAATTAAATGAAATACGAGATTATATGAAGGCACAGCAAAATACTTCTTCAGCCATAGATCCTTATTTTATAATAAAAAATATATTTTATCAACTTAGCTATACTTAGCTACTTATATCTTGCCCAAATGTGAATATCTTCGTGACCCGCACGACCGTATTCCACAGTTATCGAATCACCTTATTACACTTTAACGCCCGACTACATCTAATTAGGTTACTCAAAGCTTAATACGTTCCTTAATACCCTATAACACACACAATTGTTACCAACACAATTGTGACTTTAGTAGACACTTAAGTATTATAGTTTACTCGTACATAACTTGCTGTTGACGCTTGAAGCTTATTGTTATGGTTTAAATTAATCTAGAGACAAACACTCTTGTGTGAAAAACAGTAGATGGTAAACAGTTATAACTGTATGAAATGTGCAATTTGTGGTAATTGTGGGCATATAATCCGTATTTTGCTCTCCGCAAGGCAGCGGTATGACCGCAGTAAGCAATCAATTATACTCGAGTATTTATTGAGTGACTGTTAATATTGTCTATTACTTAATTTCATCTCCAGACTAACGTATGTCAATATTTATATAGATAGCCACAGAGTGGAATTTACCTTGAAGATATCCATATACCATATTAGTCAATAGACACGAGATATCTTCTTTAGTAATGCACAATATGAATAGCGATATTCTTGTCGAATGGGATTTTCGTACAATCAATGAACTTTTGTGAGTGAGCTACCGCCGTTTTCTTTTTACATTTTTTTATATTGTTGTTCTTATCAACAGGTGATGCGTAATAATTCAGATATTTAAATCTCAGACAGGGAAAGTATATCATGAAACAGTAATTTTAATGTAATGTTCAGTAGCTGATATTAAATTCTGTGAAACTACTTTCTTTAGAAGATACATTTTTCCCTTTCGCTACTGGTGCACTTCTAATAGTTATAACTTTTGCTAGGTGTTTGTAATGCTGGTTACAGTATTGCAACTATCCATAAGTAGTCATTAGTCTATGATCTATATCAGCAGGACAAGCTTTGTTAGTGCAGTTTACGTCAGTAGTATTATAAAAAAATACATTCCTTACATATATAAACTGACGCCTTTTTCCCTTCGAGATAGGCTGAGACAACAGCCCGAAACTTGCTTTTATTTTTACATACCTTAGATTAGTACAGAAATAAAGAAAACTTTTCAAAATAATCGTAAATTTAAAATACCCTGACTCGAAAATCCTTTCAACGATTAGAAAAGACCTGATAATCTTCGAACGGCTGAACAGATTTTCTTGAATTATGTCTAAGAACATTATTTCAAGTAAAAAGAACCGAACTTAAATCGGTTCATTCCTTTAGGAGCTACGATGCCACAGACATACGCACAGACACGCAGACACAAAGCCAAGTTAAACTCATAACACCCCTCTTTTTCCGTCAGTGGTTAAAAAGAATGAATAACTTTCAGTCAACAAATCAAAATAATACCTCTACGTAGTACGTGCTGTGCAATATTTAGAATAAGTTTATCAAATATTTACATATGCTTCTGTATTAATAAAATTATAAGTGTTATTTTTCAGTTTCCTGTGTATGTTAAAAATTAAAAACAGAGAGAATTTAAAGACCTCATAAAATGTAATCTGTACATCGTTACATCCCTGTTTATTTATTTATCATCTTGTAATTCAGTAGTTGACTGTCGATTTAAAACAGTTACTCTTTATTAAATGTAAAAACCGTACAGTCTTTAATACCAAATTTTTATGAAATAACTATTTTTGACGTCATACTTAACTATTGTCAAAACACTTTCTTTTAATGTTAGGGTTTAGATTCATAAATAATAACAAATGGAAAATAATAAAATAATAAATAAAAAATAAAACGTTCAAATTCTCATTTTAGATTTAATTTCATGAAAATTATGAAATAATTTATCTTAAACTTAGCAACTACCCAATTATAAGCAAATAAATCTTATGTCGAACTACAGCTACTCAACATGATGTCTAAGATTCAAACTTTTTTAGTACCTACCTAACATATTTATATTATTTGTAATCCAGGCTTACATAGTTTACATTAGCTGTAGTTGCACTATGTGTTCAGTCACACGAAATGCTGTTACACATGTCAATTAGAGCTTAACAGTGAGGACCTGTAGCTGGCTGAATGTAGTATAATTTGTGTTCTTAATGAGTTGTAAACATTGTTTGTTCAATGCATTAAAAAGTAAAAAAAAAAATATTCAAGCTGGAATTGGGTCACCTCCAGCATTAAGTGGAAAGTAATGCAAAAACAAATAAAGTCGAAATATGAATCTCCAGCTTTTTTTAGAAAAACTTTTTTAACGACTGAAGTAGGTAAAACGGTTTTACACAACAAGTTTATTAGTTAAATATGATTCAGTGATACGAGTATGTTTTATTTAAAACACTAAAAACTGAAGTATTTAGAAGGATATGCCACGACTGTTCTTCGAAAGGCCAACGTTTATCATGACTCAGTGATTAATGTTGCGGTTTTATAATAGAAAGCTAATGGCTTACAAGCGGTTGCATCGATGATTTACTTCAGTGGCTTGGAATTATTTACATAGCCGGTGTCATTAGCTGTGTTAGAATGATGTCCTCTATGAGTATGTACTGATATCACTGAGAGTACGCTATTTTTATGGGAAAAAATGTTTCTTAGACGGATCTCTGTTATAAACCACACAAAGCCATCTAGACTAGCAACTATTTATGAGTACATATATATATATAATATTATAATAATATGAGTAGCTTTTTATTAACCGAATTCAAGAAAGGAGGAGGTTCTCAACTCGTCGGAATCTTTTTTTTTTTTGTATGTTTACCGATTACTCGAAGACGCCTGAACCAATTTGGAAAATTCTTTATTTGTTTTTAAGGCTTCACAGGTTTAAATTTTATCGAAATCGGTCGAGCAGGTTTTGAAAAATCAACAAATATCTAAAAATTTTATACATCGATGATGTTTTCGTTAGCTCCGAAACATCGCTGTCTCATTGGAGCAGTGCGTATAGTTGTCCTACACATATTATATTTAAACAAAATATATCTACTTTTTACTAAAAAGCACATTAAGTCGTTGATACTTTTTTTAAAGATAATTGTTAGGATAAGTGAACAAACATACTATAGAGTTGTCAATGTCGATAAATAAATAAGTAGATAAATGCTAGAGAGAGGAAAAACGTAAAAATACAGGAACATATTAGTTGTTTGAATTTTACAACAACCGTTTTTATAAAAAAAACTTTGCAAGCACTTTTTTTCTAAAAGGAAATGTATTTATGATGTCGTTTATGCCACTTCACGTACAAAGTTGTACAAAATGTACTGCCTCCTGAGAATATACATATTTATTGCTATTGTAGGAAATTGACCAAATTGCGGAAATATTGGTAATTAGTACGTTTGATGAATATAGAGAAAGGCAGCTGGTTTCTAATTGTCGGTCTATAATAATTTTACGGGAACTTTTTATTACTTTTAAAATGTTTGTCAAAGAGGGGGTAGTGCCTGTGACAGTTTTGTCGTCTTTGTCTTCAGTTTATGTTTATTATAATAAACTAAGTAATATATGAAATAAATCAATAATGAGGGTAAACTAGCATCCAAATTTGTTATATTAGATGTCGTCTATTAATTTTAAATAATGTTTTTTACCTCAATTTCGCCTGGTTTTCCTAGTGACTCTTGATAAATGCAACATTTATGAACTCAAATATCCTACTTTAAAAATGGTTAGAACAAGAATACACGAATCTTAAAGCAACCAGGTTTAATTATAATTCTAAATGATAATTCAAAGTGAATGAAAGTTCAAAGATCAATTTACTAACCCCTATTACTTCAGGATGTACGAGTACTTTAGAGATAATAGTGGTAGAAAGTTTCATTTCAAGCTATTAAAGAGATGATGACAATTATGAACATTCCCGAACGAACAGAATGTATACTTGGTCAGAAATGTAAAACTGTGTATATAAACATACACGGGTAGAAACAATAACTTTGTTCTGCGAATACTAAAGCAAATAGACGTCAGTGACAAGCGAGATTACAGTAGACGTTGAAACATGATGTTCTCTGACAGAGGGAGCTTGGAGTTTCGTTTACCGTAGAACCTCCGTACACTAAGGTATTTCAACTGTCTAAAGGTTTTTGTCAGTCAAAGTAGTGCAAGTCTGTTTATAATTACTTTTAAATATTACTTTGTCGTTTCAACTGACTTGACTTCACTTTGAAGGTTTCTGAATACCTCGTTTAATGTTATCTGATGATTCGCTCGGGTTATATATATTTTGTTGTGATTTATGAATTTTGACTTGAGTAAAAAGCAGATGCTTGAGAAAACGTAGGGCTACGATGTTGCAAGTACTATTTTTGACATATGGATGCTGGCAATTTTGTATTTCCTTTTTTGAAACATTGTTTACGCCATATGGCGCCATCTTAAGTAAAGATGATCTTAAGTAAGAAAAAAGATGGTGTAACACGCTTTTGTTTCAAAACTTGAGACTTGTGGTAAGTAGGGGAAAACCTGTTATATTGTGTTAGACATCGTTGTATCTAAAACAATTAATTGTATTTAAAAAAATCGTGTGCTTCTAAATATTATCTACGGCGGGTTGTTCTTCTAAATGACATAATTATGTATTAACTACTAATAACAGCTTGTTTTTTATTTGAATCCGTTTATTTTTTATAGATCCTTTAATATACTCTACCAATGTACCATAAGAGATATCGATATTTAACCAGAGATTCAGACAATCTTCATTTTCAATCTCGATATAGCAGAAGTTGATGTAGTTATCTTGAGAAATATTGTCAGGGTTCTAACAATAATTAAATAAGTGTCCTTGATACTAAACTGTGTTAAAATAATAGTTATGCTATTATTATACTATGAAATTAATTCAAATTAAGTCAGCAAAGTTCACATAGAAAAGCTTCTGTTAGGCGCCAGTGCGCGATGTAAGTGGCATTTTCTGCTTTTTATTACGTCATTTGCACTTTGGTGCCTTCCTATTTATGACAGATTTATAAGAGCTTTATTCTTTCTAGATAAAAATGATTTTAAAATTTAAATATATTTTTTTGTTTTAGGCACAATTATTGAATAAGTAAAATAGGTCTCTTTGTTCAATGAAACTATTAATTATAAATTAAAGATTTGCGGAGTATTAAAATATATGAATCGTTTGGCAATTTCTCTCAGCAGCTTTAGAATTGAAGTTGAAAATATTTTTATTGCTATTTTTACGGTGAGTCCTTCTCAAACTTTTTTTCTTAAATAAGTTTTATAGTTTACATTAAAATCGTGATTTGTGTTTAGGAATATCAGTTCTGATATCTCGTGGTCGATATACCTACTCAATGTTAATACATTTTCTTGGACAGTAAAGGACCCAGATAATAAACAAACATAATTAGAATGAATACTAAAAAAACACGGATATGACAATAAACACACGATGAAAATAATTGGTTTTACTACAATATTCAAAGTGAAAACTAGTGATTAGTTTCCACTTCGAATATTGTAGAAACAACAAATTTCTCAATAATAATAGAAACAAGCAAAAGTATCAACGTTTACATTCGAAAAGGATAAAAGACAAAACATCGTCATCATAAAATTATGGATTGGTTTTAAGGACGCTCTTACAAAAACCTACTTAAATAATCAAAGTCGACATGCTTTTGTGGCGAAAATAATAGTTTATTTGTTTTACGTAACTTTTCAGTCGGATCTATCTTTAATATTTTCTATTTTGAATTACAAGATCGTAAATATTGATATCGGTAAACAACGTTCAAAATATTCCCATAAATATTTTCACTAGGTACCTACGTAATAAGATTAATAAGTTAAGGCTATAATATCATTTAAACGATTACGTCGCATAAAACACGTGCCAGTGGCATTGTTTTTGAGGCTTTATACCTAATCTATATGACAGATCGGATTAACAAACCCGTGCGGTGTCGAATTTTATAATTATCGTTTTACAGACGTCCGATAGCAGGTAACAACGCTAATTGGGTATCTCCTCGTTAAGGCTATTAGGGCAGTACATCAGGCTACACTGATAAATTGCATTCGTCGTTTCAGCTACATAAAATAAAAGTAAACCGGGAAGAAGAACCTAAGGAGACCGCAAGTCTAATGAATGTACAACGAAAACATCTGAGAGCTTTATCTCTAGTACATCTAGTGCAACACTATTACATTTTATCAAAATATGAATTGTAATCGAATCGAAATCAAATATATACGTCACCGTAATAACAGGTAGTTCAGAGTGGTGGTTCAAATGGAAGATACGACCGTCCATACGATACTTACCATGCAGAAATTTATAATCAAGAAAGCTTTATGTCAAAAAACATATTTTCCTTACAGTTTTCTGAAGTGAACATACCTTTAAAGGTTTTTGAGAATGACTTGTGGCATGAAAGGGAAACGATCTCCCCTTGATGATTCCAGTACAGAAACAATGCTGTGTACCCTTAGCATTTCTGTGGTCTGTTATAGACAGTCTAAAGAAATTCATACTTTTATTTTTTTAATTATCTCTTTATTGTACACCATTTGAGGAAAATGTAATACAGACATATTATGTTATACAGGCAGGACAATTTTATTGGTGTCTTAAATTGTCACTCACGGTAATTTATTCCAGTCAACCTTTTTACGGATACTGATTCTAGTTTTGGTTAGTCTGTGGTGTACTATTATAAGTAGATTATAGGGTTAAGAATATATGTTTTAAACTTAATATTAAATTTACATAATCTATACAACTATTGCACTATACATACTATTTACTTATATAAAATATATATTCACATGATATACGTACATATAAATACACTTAATAATATACATATAGTAAAATAAAAATAAAGTAAATCAGCATTCATAACGACAAGTAATGCTTTGTCTGTCCTTCACTTTGTTTTTGAATATGTGCAAGCTTTTCGCTTGTCCGATTGTCAAAGGATTGCCTTAGTGCGATAAGGCCGCAAGTTCTATAAGGCACTCAATATTTCTGTGCACCTACTCTTTCAAATAATTTTGGTGTACGATAAACTTAGTACTATAGTAACTACTTGCACCGAAAGCACTTATCTGTAAATTATGTACAATGCCTGGGCATTTTAGCTTCAAATTCTCTGATTCTATCTTTAAACACAAAAAGTTCCTTATGCTAAGAGAGGCTATGTGGAAGTAAGAGAGTACCTGCACAAAAGAAAAAACAAAAATATTACGGAGAAGGCGTATAGGTAGCTTGAGCTTAGAACGATACTCTGAGATACGATTATGATCATATTTTCGTCATCCAAATATGAATCTTAAGCAGAGGTTTTGCAGCCGCTCAGGTTTACTCAGTTGGTCTTTGGGGAGATCTAAATTGATATTTCCACTTGCAGTATACCACTCTAGATTGTATTTGGCGATATTAAATGTGTCCTTAGGGACTAATGATCTTTAGTATTTCAATTATAAAATATTTATTGGTATAATTGGGATCTGGACTGTTATGATGTTTACGAAAGCACTATCGAATCTTAATATAAATCTAAGGGCCTACTAGTCTTTTTCATAATGTTGTGAATATGAGAGTCAAGTAATAGTTTCAGAACGAATGTTAAAGTTGTAATTGTAGTTATAGATCTTGGACTACCATTTTTATATATAAAATAGTTTCATTCGTTTTGTAGTCGAATGTAATGGGGTTAGGCTTCGGTGTAAATGAAAGAATGAAGCACTTAGACACAATGAGTGTGTCAGTCTGTTCTGAAATAAATAATTTTAGAGATCAATTAGATGTTCCTGAAGATCAAGACAGTCCGAGACCTTTGAGATTGGGCATAAAACTTTCATGTCATTAGCATACAAAATTATTTTAAAATGGAAGAAGCAAGAGGCAATATCGTTTATAGATTTAATGGACAACATAATAAAAGTCAATCTGGAACGCACTACAAAAATCAAACATTAACTAAAAATACATCAATATCTTGAAATATATCTATACAAAAAGTACGAGCAGAGTTAAATTCGAAACTAGAGGAGACGAAATAAACATAGAACAAGGAGTTAGAAAAGGAGATCCTCTATCCCCGAAGCTGTTTATAGCAGTACTTGAAAATATTTTTCAAAAACTAGACTGGAAAAACAGAGGAGTGTACATGAACGGACACTATTTAAACCATCTGAGGTTCTCTGATGATATTGTTATAATTCCTGAAACTGCCAAAGACCTAGAGGAAATGATGAGATCACTGGACTGCGAAAGCTCCAAAATCGGCCTAGAAATGAGTGTAAATAAAACTAAGATATTTACCAACAATCGCGAACGCCCGATAGTGATAGAAGGTAACAATATAGAATACGTCAGCGAATACATCTACTTGGGGAAGCAAATCTCATTCAAAACGTCAAGTAACGAAGAAGAATTAACAAGAAGAATCAACGCAACTTGGAAGAAATTCTGGGCATTAAAGGAAACCTAAAAGGGAACTACAGCTTACCCTGCTTGTTGTATGGTTGCGAAACTTATATATTTACAAATAAAAAAAAACAAAAAATCAAAACCAGTCAAACAGCAATGGAAAGGAGCATGTTGAAAATTAGAGGAATACACAAAATTAAGAGCGAAAACATTCGTCAAAAAACTAAACTCACCGATGCTCTCAGGCACGCACTCTCACTAAAGTGGAGATGGGCTGGACACATCTCACGATACCCAGACAGAAGATGGACCATTGAAGCCACACGATGGAAAGGACCAATGGGGAAAAGGAATGTTCGTCGACAATTAAGACGGTGGGCTGATGACATAACACACGTCGCAGGAAATGACTGGATAAAGTTAGGCAAGGACAGGCAGTCATGGAAAAGGATAGAGGAGGCCTGTACCCAAACAGGGGTCCAAATCTCATAAATTATACTAACATTAATTATAAGCAACCTTTCTTAAATTTAGCAACAACTTACTAACAAACATTGTAACATATATCGAAAGTGAGATTTGGAATAAATTGCTTTATTATTATTATTCTCTTTATTTACTTAATATACATATAAATTACATTTTTAAATACATTCACTTTAAAAAAATTAAAACAAATATATTTAAAAATATGAAAAATAGTGTCCCACCGGTATCGAGTACAGGGACCAAGCTACCGGTGGTTAGGGTTCCAGAGATAGAAACCTCCTCACTATGCGTGCCGTATCAAGGAGGACTGCCTTCTGCATCAGGCTCTTAATCCAGCTGCCTAACGTGAGCCTCTGAAGGTGTTGGTCGAGGCTCTTAGCAATTAACCCATGGGCCGAAATGACTATCGGCACAATTATTGCTGAATCCCATCCCACATGTCGACAATCTCGTGAGCTAGGTAGAAAATATTTTATTTCTTTATCTTTTTCGGCTTTTAAGATATTGTCGTCATGGGGAATGGTGATGTCAATAATCATTGCTCGGCGCTCTAATCTGTCTATCACCACTAACTATATCAGGCTTATTGGCAACAATAGTCTTGTCAGTGATGATAGATCGATCCCAGTACAATGTTGCATGACCATTTTCGAGAACTGGGTCGGGCACATACCTGTAGTACGGTAACTCGACAGCCACAAGATTATATTTAACAGCAAGTTGCTGATGGACTATCCTGGCCACTTGGTTATGTCTATGCAAGTACTCGCCGTTGGCAAGACGATAACAACCAGAAATTATATGCCTGAGGGTTTCTCCGGGACGATGACACGCCCGACAAATGTCAATTGTGCCATCCTTCAGGATATATCTCCGATAGTTATTCGTCATAACAACTTCATCTGTAATTGCACAGACAAAACCTTCAGTTTCTCCGAAGAGGTCACCGAACCGTAGCCAGGATACTGATGCTAATAAATCTATATCTGGCCCATTTAAGGCCCGATAAAAACGTCCATGCAACGCCTTGCTCTTCCATATCTCCCTGCGGTCTATAATAGTAAGTACTGCTGGTTTGCACCAGTTCTCTTTTCCTAGAGCAAGTGGAGTAAGTCCGTTGTCAACTGCCACCACATCCCGATAACATCCAGGTCAACGGAGAGGAAGTAATCTCTAAGGTTGCATACCTGGCGGTTATGGAGGGTCTTGGCATTTAAAAAACCACGACCCCAACATTTCCGCGGGATATACAATCTCATGACCGATGAACGTGGATGGTGCATTCGGTACGCGGTAAGCAGTGTACGAACTCTTCTATCCAGGGCATCTAGTTCAGTCTGAGTCCATCTAAGTATGCCAAAGGAGTAGGTTAGGACTGGTTTGACTTAATCATTATAGGCCCGCACCTTATTACCACCTGACAAAAGACTTTTCAATACTTTTTTTCAGGCGGCCAAAGAAACGTTCCTGTAACGATTGCTTCATAGTCAATTCATTTACACCTAACACCTGTGTCATACCTAGATACTTGTAAGTGTCGTTGGCGGAAAGACATCTAAGGTGTGTGGAATCTGAGAGTTCCATCCCCTCAGATTCCACAATCCTGCCTCTTTTTACATGCATGACTGCACATTTATCCACACCAAATTCCATCCTGATACATTTACTAAAGGTTTCATTATTATTATTATTCTCTTTATTTACTTAATATACATATAAATTACATTTTTAAATACATTCACTATAAAAAAATAAAAACAAATATATTTAAAAATATAAAAAATAGTGTCCCACCGGTATCGGGTACAGGGACCAAGCTACCGGTGGTTAGGGTTCCAGAGATAGAAACCTCCTCACAATGCGTGCCGTATCAAGGAGGACTGCCTTCTGCATCAGGCTCTTAATCCAGCTGCCTAACGTGAGCCTCTGAAGGTGTTGGTCGAGGCTCTTAGCAATTAACCCATGGGCCGAAATGACTATTATTATTATTATAAAAGTCACCCTTGATGCCTACATTAAGTAACTTAGAATGTAGACCAATGTAGACTACATCTATCTGAGAAAGCTCAGATATTATGCTTGGCCAAATATTCCGCACACACGAGGACGTTTGAAAGTATGAGTCTACATTTCAGAAAGCCGTGTCTGTAGTCATTAATCAGTCAGAATATACCATTATTTTTAGTTCCTTTGCAATTATACAGACACTGTATATATATTATTCTAATTTACGTATAATTTTTTACAAATTATTCTTGTTATTTACTATTGTGTTTTAGTTTTGGTTTATTGATTTTATTAAGACATGCTATTAATTTCTAATATATTATGTATGTAAATGTTCTTAAAATTTCTAGGTAATTAATTTTAAGAACTTATATTGTCATTTATTGTGCATATGGTGTTTAGCCTGTAAGTGATTATTACACTCACACATGCTTAGTTTGTATTATGTTATCTATGGTAATGTTTAGGTAGGGTAATAATTGTTGGCTTACTTAATAAAATAAATAAAAGCTATAGACAAATATAACTATACTAAATATACAACTATCCTATCCTACTAATATTTTAAACGTGAAAGTTTGTGAGGATGTATGGATGTATGGATGTTTGTTACTCTTTAACGCAAAAAGTACTTTATGGATTTTAATGAACCTTTACAATAATATAGCTTATATATCAGAATAACACATAGGCTATAATTTATGAAGATATTGTGTATATTGGCCAATTTATACCGATATATGTATAGTAAGTCGAAAAACAATCTGTCATCTGCGAGTTATTCTGGCGTGCGGTGTGAAAACTGTAAGAGTTACACGAATATAATGTACAGTGGGATTGTTTCTCCTAAATAGTTTTACAAAAAAGTCGGCGACAGTATATATCTATCTTTTATGTGTAAGACATTATTACCAAAATAGTTAACCATAAATACAATAAAATTCGATTTTTTATTTCCATTTCACATTTAGCAGTAACAAATTGATTTTTATCAAAATAAATACTTTTATCGCTTCTGGTATTCAAAGTAGATAAACTTTGCCTTTTAAAATACGTAATTTGGTCAAATATTTTAAAAGTTACGACGATATAAAATTAATATAAAATTGTGCGGTGCGGTGGAGGGGGGGATATCGCTCATCGCTGCGTGACGTGACCCACCCGAGTCCCGAACGCCGGCAGGCAGACGCGTGAGGGCAGACGTTGTTGACGGTTGTGTCCGTAATGGGAATTTTCAAGACACTAGCGATTTGTTAAAAGGCTCTGTATACATACATTTATATAACACTAGCAACCCGCCCCGGCTTCGCACGGGTACAAATTATACACCTAAACTCATGAATCACTGTCTATTAGCGAAAACCGCATGAAATTCCCTTCAGTATTTTTTTAGTTTATCGCAAACAGATAGACAGACAGACAAACGTAGCGGGGGACTTTGTTTTATATTTTATAATATGTAGTGAAGATATCGAATGTGAAAAAAAATTGAAAGTTTGTGAGGAGGCTTGGATGTTTGTTACTCTTTCACGCAAAAACTACTGAACCGATTGCGATGATACTTCGTATGTAGATAGCTGGAGATCTGGATTAACACATAGGCTACTTTTATCCAGATATTTCCATGGCATCTGAGTTACGCGGGTGAAACCGCGGGGCACAGCTAATATTATATAAAAATAACAGTGAAAACTTAACAAACAAATTCATTTTTGCACTTATAATATTAGTTAGGATAGATAGCTGATTTTATAATTTTGATATTAATTCTTCATGTGTCTTCAATAATAGAGCGCATTGCTGACTTTGAAATACTATTATTGCGATAGAAGATATTTCGTACTTATCTTTTTGAATGTTTTGCAGTCAACATAATATAATTTTCATTCGTTCTGAAATGTACGTACCCATTAGTCCGTCGAAATTGCATTGTACGCACCTGGGCTTAATTCAATGAAATAATTATATTTCAGAATTACAGGGAGCCTAGTGAATTAAATATACCAATGATATTGCAGTTATGTTTAATCACAGCATTGCTATGTAAACTAAAGTTTTATGTATAGGCAAAGTAAATGTTGATAAATTTAGTTTTTGCCTGTTGGCCTTCTTGATTTGAAATCTTCTTAAAATTGATGAACATTTTATTACTCCCAGATCAGACAAACAGACTTATTACAGGTTTATTTTCACAAGAGAATCGGCTTTGACCGTTGTTTGTGTAGTGCATTGCGTACAAGTACCCATACTTGCGAACTTATATCATAAATGTTAAGTGGTGTGTTAGCTTTGTCTGTTCGTCTAGTTCTGACACGATGTAAATATGTACAGTGTTTGATTTCTTCGTTTTAAATTGTACATGAGTTTGTAAAAAGGATTTGAATCAAACTTTGGATTGAGATAAGGTTTTGCTTTTTAAATGTATCTATGTATATTAGTGTTTTCTCCAAAGAAACGAGATGTAACCAAAAAAAAAACGCAGCTTGAAGTTCGGTCGTCCAGGTACTATTACTTTATACAAGGATTTTTCTACATCGGACTGTATTTTTACTTGTCTTGTAGAACAAGTTTTGTAAGGAATGAAGATTATTCTGTCATTTGGGTTGGAATGTCTGTTCAATATCATCACAAACGAAGGCCCAAAGCCCCTGTAGTTTATATATTTCGAGTTAAATGGAAGAATGCGATAGCGCTGATAAATTCAAGAAGGGGCACTTAAAACATAAATCCAAATCGACATTCCTTTTCTACAACTCTGATGTTAACTTAAAATTAGTTTCAGTTACCAATTTCCGTCTTAAAAGTCAATTTCAACTAATAATTTGAGTTACAATTTACGAACTTTATACAAAGGGATCGACGCAATATTCGACAAACAGCAAGTTTTCGAGTTCTAAGAAAAGCAATTTAAACTGCAGCTGCTGGGACGAGAGAAGAGGTTTTTCTATGAGATGTATGAGGTGAGGCTACAGACTACTGATGATTCCATGTCTAGAACAAAGTGTCAGAAAAATAGTCGATAAAGCTACTGTAAGAACTATAGAGATATATAGAAGAAGAAATATAGAGTGGAGTGAGATATAGGGACTTGAGTGGCGATCACAGACTGAACGAGCACCGAAAACTTCCACTAGAAGAACCAAGACGTATAGACACCGCTTTTTGTTAAAATATTGTCCGTGGTATTTCATGTCCCATGTATACCATGTCTCGGGATTGGGATGGAGATGATAAAAGTTACTTAATTTTTAAAACCAAATAAAATATTACTTTTACATAATAACTATTTAAAATGTAACTTACAAAAGTATATTACACTATAAGGTTGGCAACCCTACTTACATATCTCAATTTTTCAATAATGAGGGTGAAAGGCGTTTAACAGGGAAATGGACGACGTAGAGTAAGGAAATAAAGTTATTTATCGGGTTCATGTTCGCCCTTTTGTTACTGTTTACCGGTGTTAATTCCAAATTTACGTTCTCATTTCGCTAATTAAACATAATAAGCATACAGAGCTATTGTATCGATATGAAATAAATGAGAGTGTATGTCTGAATTTATCTTGAGGGGAAGATAAAACGATGAAATGAGCTCAAAACATGTTAAAGTTCGTTATATTTTTTATACTTTTAATAAAAAAAAACACAATAGGGTCAGTTGTCACTAAATCAATATTATGTAAGTAAAGCTTTTATTGAGTTTCATAAACAAATATTGTGTTTGTCGGGCTCTGAATATAACAAAGTCATTCTATAGTTAACATTTGGAAACCTGTTGTTTCCTAAAGTAATCTTAAAAATGGTTTAAAGAAAACTAAAACTCTTTTACACATAATTTAAAGGCGGGTGGAAGGCTCTCAAATCGATTAGGCGTATAGGTTCTTTGCTCTGACCTACGCATCGACGTTTTTCTGTGTTCGCCATGTTCATTTGTTGTTGAAATCTACATTTACTTAAAAAAAACTCTTTATGTGTATTTAGTCAAATTATGCAAATTTATCAACGACGTAATAAAGCATTCAAAATTCAATATCATTTGAAACGTGCGTCAACGACGACGTCAGCAAGTTTGATTTGTTCTGCCCAGCATAAAGCCCATTGCAGCCACCTAGATGAACCTATCCTATGTATCACACATCAATTATTTTTCACTTTACAGTGCCCTTTCTCAGTATTTTTTTGGAGTCGGTTTAACTTTCTTAAAGTATTTATTATTTTTCTATTTTTAGTGTAAGTTAAAAAATTACTTATCTACTGTAATGTAAGTTAACGAACTGCAGTACGTTAGATTGTATTAACTTCAGTTTAATAAGCCCATTTCTTATAGTTTATCTAACAACTTGCTGTACTTGCTTTAATAAGTTATAAAAAAAAATACATTTAGCCGAACGTAGAAAATCCCCCATTTTTTAAGTCTGTTAATAACAATAACGTTCATCTCTTTAAACGCCGATGTCGCTTAATTTCAAGAAAAATCAACTAATACAAGGGAGCACACCCTTTCAAACAAAAGATTTTTTTTTAAATCGGTCCATAAATGACGGAAACATAAAAAATACATAAAGCCGAACATATAACCTCCTCCCTTTTGAAAAGTTTTTATATTGTTTTATTCAAATTGTACTTGTCATCCTTTTTAAGTTAGTCAAAAAAGGGCACAACGTTTATATATATTATATAGCAAGGTAAAAAATAAACCTGTCACTTAGCACCTGGAGTGCGGTTGAATATGTCTATAATATATAAGAAAGCACCATACTTACTTTACTAAATAAATTGCTTGTTATTTTGCATATTTGTTAACCTTAGAAATGATGAATGACATGTTATGGCTGAGATCTTTAAAAGAAAACCATTTTTAATGAGATGATAGGATGTGGAACCAAGTGAACCTCCCGAACTGAAAGGCGTTTGGTGTTTTGTAAATATGGGATATTTTCTATAAAATATACGACTTCTTTTAATTAAACGAGAATAAATTCCACCTACATTTTTATCATATATATCTTTTAGATAACGATAGCCTCAGTTGTATGTACTATTTCATACATACTAACTATCATCATCTATACTAGCCAGGTCAGTCGTAGGATGGGATTCTTAACACATTGAGACCCCTCCATGCCTCGGAGAGGACGTTAAGCCGTCGGTCCCAGTTGCCATACTAATATCTGTGGCATTCGTTACCGGTAGTACCTCTTCGATATTGCCTAGTACTTGGGTAGCGACTGCCATCAGACCTCCACAAGGTCTGATGGCAGTCGCTTCACGTAAAATAGTAAAGTTACGATCATACTACATAGTATTTAAATCCATTGTATATATTATATACATTGTATAAAGGAGCTATACTCTTTCCAACATTTTACATCAAAGGGATTTTAATAAATTCTTTATTAAAAATGTTTTCTTATCTTGAACGTTCTTTCGGAGTTTCCACGGTCTTAGTCGTTTTGTTATTTAATAATACAGCTGCCTCAGTGATACTATGGTTAGCGCTAAAGTTTGAGTGCGATCCTAATGATCTGGATTCGATTGATCCTTAGTATTTTTATATTTGAGCTGCCAAAATGACTCTGCCCCGCCTGATGGAAAGCACAAGCAGAATCCAAGAGTGGTGGTCACCATTCTCACTGCGAACAGGGACAGTGCAGCATGGTGACCAGGACTATGGCGGCCTAGTGTGATGCTTTTTCACGCCCCGTGTAAATCAAAGAAGATCCTCCATTTAAGCCGAGGTGATTTAAATAAAAGTTGACAGTTTTTACCACCATCAATTAACCTACAATGCATTACTATAAGTTGCATAAACTTCCTTATTACCTTGACAAAGGACCCCTTAGTCCAGACTCCCTAAACTAAATAAATTACTCGGCATACTAAAAGCTTCAGAGGTCACGTAGTAAGTCCACAGAGACATTTTGTAGCCCTTGCTATGGCCCATAATGTACCTATATTACTCATTTACTACGCTCCCTAAAATGGTGATCACAGTTGCTTCAATAAAGTGCCCATATAAGTTTTGAAATGGCATAAATAAGCCTCCAAAAGTTTCCGGTCGTATGATTTATTAGCATTAAACATGCCTACAGTGAGCAAGGACACAACCTTCGTTACACCGATATTGATTTACGTGATATACATAAATAGGTTTCTAAAGCTCCCTTTCTAGTGTCCGCAAGACCGGAACAATGCGGCAACATAAAGTAACGGCATCGTCACCTTCTCAGGCCTTCGATATCGGTGAAAAGGACCGAATCTTTTTGATAATAAGTCACGAAAGATCGCACTCGATGCGGTTATAAATAAAATAAGATGACTGACCCTCGAAAATCTTAAGCAGATTATGAATAAGCGGCCATCAAAAATTTTGGGGTACATCTATAAATTTGTAATAATCAAATCTGAGATCAACGTCTGAGGCTAATGAAAGAAGGCAGCCATATTAGAAGTATTTCGGGGTATATAATGTTATCTTATACTCCTCTTGTATCCCAAGCCTGGGTCTAAACATGCAACTGAAATACACGATCCCCACTATAGTCCATCTAATCTAAGAAGTACCGTTTGACAGTTCTGACAGATTGATGAATAGGCATGGGGTCAAAGAAAGCGATTACTGCAATATCCGATTCTTAAGAGATATCGATATCATTTCTTTGTATTTACTAATCGATTGCTGTTTTACAGATTTATGTATGTTGCCCGTATAATTTAAAGGCGGGTGGAAGGCTCTCAAATCGGTTAGGCGTATAGGTTCTTTGCTCTGACCTACGCATCGACGTTTTTCTGTGTTCGCCATGTTCATTTGTTGTTGAAATCTACATTTACTTAAAAAAAACTCTTTATGTGTATTTAGTCAAATTATGCAAATTTATCAACGACGTAATAAAGCATTCAAAATTCAATATCATTTGAAACGTGCGTCAATGACGACGTCAGCAAGTTTGATTTGTTCTGCCCAGCATAAAGCCCATTGCAGCCACCTAGATGAACCTATCCTATGTATCACACACCTATTCGACTTAGTACCGACTTCAAATACATCTGTAGGTGGTGCCTTTATAATGTTACCTATTATATTAAAAATGTCATACGTCATATGTTGTAGTATTTTTAATTAAGTTTCTAATCAATTATTTTTCACTTTACAGTGCCCTTTCCCAGTATTTTTTTGGAGTCGGTTTAACTTTCTTAAAGTATTTATTATTTTTTTATTTTTAGTGTAAGTCAAAAAATTTACTTATCTACTGTAATGTAAGTTAACGAACTGCAGTACGTTAGATTGTATTAACTTCAGTTTAATAAGCCCATTTCTTATAGTTTATCTAACAACTTGCTGTACTTGCTTCAATAAGTTATAAAAAAAAATACATTTAGCCGAACGTAGAAAATCCCCCATTTTTTAAGTCGGTTAATAACAATAACGTTCATCTCTTTAAACGCCGATGTCGCTTAATTTCAAGAAAAATCAACTAATACAAGGGAGCACACCCTTTCAAACAAAAGATTTACACATATACATACATATTCAGGTACATCTATAAATTTGTATTAATCAAATCTGAGATCAACGTCTGAGGGTAATGAAAGAAGGCAGCGATATTAGAAGTATTTCGGGGTAAATAATGTTATCTTATACTCCTCTTGTATCCCAAGCCTGGGTCTAAACATGCAACTGAAATACACGATCCCCACTATAGTCCATCTAATCTAAGAAGTACCGTTTGACAGTTCTGACAGATTGATGAATAGGCATGGGGTCAAAGAAAGCGATTACTGCAATATCCGATTCTTAAGAGATATCGATATCATTTCTTTGTATTTACTAATCGATTGCTGTTTTACAGATTTATGTATGTTGCCCGTATATTGGTTTGTCATAGGTTTTACTAGAAAATCTTAGTATATACCAAAGTGTTTAGATAAATGTCAGAATTTTATAAGAGAGATGATTTTTCGGGCTATTTAGTTCCATCCTAACCTAACCGACATTGTACATTATTGATTTTCGTAGAAATGATTAGGTCCTGGTCCGCCGACCGCTGTCATTACTTGTTGTGCACATAAATGAGCAGAGAGCAGTTCGGACTTTGCCATAAACAGTTAGTAAATTTTAGGGTTTACTGAAAAATCTTAGGATTTACTGAAGTTCGGAGATTAACATATACACTTGTGTAGTGTCAGGCGGGTTGGGTCTAAGAAATATATGCTCGAAGTTGACGTAAGTAGATTTAAACAGAGGTGACATATTTTAATTTGACTTAAAATCATTCATTTTCATGAAATATTATGTTGAAAAGTACCAAATTTTTTTATTAATGTTAGTTCCCTTTTTTCCTTAGATTTGGCACTATAAATATTGTAGGTATTTTAATTTATTTATTTATTATAATCGAATAAAGAAGAATCAGGCCAGAAAAGTAATAGCCAAGTCACAAATTATGATAAAATACACAAACGGAAAAAGTACGCACACAGTCACCTTCCAAGATGGTGAGAAACTGCATAGGTCATAAGTTGGCAGTGTTGCCAGATTTAAAAACAAGAGTTTTTTTGTAGAGACTTTGACACGAGCGATTTTGTCTACAAAGATTTATTTAAAATTACATTAACTTACATACTTTTAATTTTAATTATGTGTTATCGTCGACAGTTGGATGTCAGCTGAAATTTGCAATTGAAAGAAGAATTGAAGAATTGTGCATCTTGTGATAAAATGAAAAAGATACATAATTCCATGGTTTTACGGAAAAGGTTATTGAAATTGTGTGAGTTACGCCTATTCAAAGTTGTTTCGGCTTGAAAAGTATGAAACGTCAAACGGTACTTCTTAGATTAGATACACTATAATACTTCCTAGCAAAGGAAATTACATCGAGCTCTTAAACACAACCGCTTTGTTAACTCCGACGTCCCACCAATTTCTTACACTCAGTGCGCATGCAATTTCCTACTTAAACACATGTTTACCTACCATAAAAGAACTGAGAGAAACTAAAGACCTCCGTCAAAATCTCTTTATGTTAATTTGAAATACTTTACACATAATCCTTACAAATTATTTCAATTTAAACCTCAATTCCTACACCTCTTTTAATTTAATGCAAACATAAAAGATACCACAAGAGTCTGAATAACGAGATTCCCGGCATCTTTGTTTTATATTCAAATACAATTTCCTTAATTAGACGCGAAGTATCTCTTGAAAGAATAATGCGAGTTGCCTGAAGCAAGATAAGCTTGGAGCGTAGAGGAGTCGTGCAACAAGGGAAAAGCGAAATTTTAATAAATATCATGTAAGAAACTTGTTTTATGGTAAAGTTGCGACCGAGTTACTTTATACAACGTGAATGTTGTACCTACTGCTAACTGCTACATTTTAGTTAGTTCTTCGGTCTGTTGTGGCAAAACCTAAGCAAGTTAAGAAAAGGCTTGATACACAAAAAAAACTTAAAAAAAATAAATTAAAACAACGAAAAAAGAAGGAACTGAAAAGTGAAAAATAAACTTGTTAGCCAAACTAAACTCTTACACTAATGTGAATACCTAAATAATTGTGAGTCGGAGCTAATTTTGTATTAGTTATTGCAGTCCCAATTTAATGCCAATACCTATAAACTATCCATATAAATAACTGTGTTCAGAGCGAGAGTCCTACTCGCATTTATTTTTTTTTCTATAATTAATCGAAGTACTACTTGCAAAACTGCTCTTCGTGTATTGTTCAGATTGTACTTTAATTGTCGTTAACACCACTTCAATAAAAAAACAATTTTCATTAGAAGGCAATATCACAAGTTTACAAAGCTGTTATAGATTAGTTCATCAAATCACTCATAATCAACTGTGTAAGAGGTTTTATTTTTACCTTTTTAGCAGTACTTGTCCATTAATAATAATATTAATAACTTCACACATCTTACACACGGCCGTCTGATCCCAAACTAGGCAGAGCCTACTGTGATTATACTACTACCAATCAATTGCTCAAGCTTCCGTCCGGTCATGATGTATTTTTTTACTAGGTTATTTGTTTCGATGCAATCTGTATTTTATGTATAAATGTTTCTGCGATCCACAATAATTGGCGATCAAGGGATAAATATTATTAAGGCTGTAATTCAATAAAATGTGAACCAACGAACAAATGGTATTCGCTGGCGTATTAAGACTAATTTGGAAATTTTGCGATTTGCATTCCGGGTGATGAGTAATATGCCACGAGAACGAAATCAAACATCAAACAGTTATTATAGACGTCTATTGATGTAATACGACGATAACTGATGCTGCATTGATTAAGCTATGACAGATGCGATGTTGCCGCGTGTGAAAACCTGCCGCGGCGCATGTCTTGCTATTTTGAACTCCGGTGGAGTTGATGGTCAGTGATAGACCAGCCCAGCAGTCCAAAACTTAGGGTTTTATGGTACACATAATTCCTATGACAATAGGTATACAAGAAAAACTTGGTATAGCTGTGGTTACAAAATTATATTGTTTAAAGCAAATATGTATTTAAGAACTTCGTTCGATCTAGGACAACATTAAAAAAGAAATACAAGTGACTGGATTAACTCCACCGGAAGTTTAACGTGTTTTAATTATAAGTATATTTAAAAGTCAAACTCGAAGTTTAATTATCCCTGTCAGATTACCTATATCAAAATCAACCACTCTCATAATGATCATAGTAAACCCCAATCTGCACTGGAAGTAGAGGTCAACCGTATGATTTGTGGTGTGTGTCTCATTAGCTGATTAACTACTTTTTGTAGTTTTATTCAACAGTTCAGTTATTTAAAGATATCGTTTTCCCTTAAATTTTCTAAGAAGATATGGCTTGCCTATCGGTTTTGTAATCTTTTTTTATAAGCACGCTTTGTGAAAGCATTGTAAAAAAGGAATACAAATAACTGATCTTAAAAAGTAAGTTTAACATATGTTTTAATTAAAAGTATATTTATAAATCGAAATTGATGTTTAATTAATAACCCTTCCAGATAATATCAAAACCAACCACTCTCATAATTGTCAGAGTAAACCCCAATCTGCACTGGGAATAGACCTTTGATTGGGTGGTTAACTGTATAAATAATGGTGTGTGTATTATTAGCTGATTAACTAGCTACTTTATGTAGTTTCTATTAATAGTTCTGTGTATGTATGTATTTAGAAATATATAAGCATGTTTATCAGTAGTCTGGTTACCATAGTACAGGCTGTGCCTAGTTTGGGATCAGACGGCCGTGTGTGAGATGTGTGGAGTTATTATTATTATCTGTTCGTGATAGTCTGTTTTACAACGTTTTTTCATAAGGATGCTTTGAAAAAAGTTGTAGGTGCAACTGCGCTCTGAATCGTTTCATTTATTCATATATATGTTTTCGTGACAGTGGTGTTAAATTTTCGTTTATAAACAAATAATACAATTAACGTGGGAGATTATTTGTCACACTATTCATATGTACAAGAAATGTATAATGAATGCTTAGAGAAGAACGCGGTTAGATAGCACTGTTAGCGAACTGTTTTTTTTGGAGCATGGGTAGCGGCCAAGCTCTAATCGGACTACTGGTGTTGAGAGTGTTTATAGAGATCAAACAACCACTTACCACCAGACGGGTTGTTTACTTATTTTATGATTTAGTTGTATAAAACAATTAAAGTTTAAAATTTTACATATTTTATTTCGAAAAATGTTGTTATCAATATCGGTTCTTTCTTTATGTAAATTATCTTATCTATACTCTCTGTCTCTAGAAATCGAACGCCATTACCCCATAGTTTATTAGGTATGTGAAAAAGACTAGTTGTTATCCCGCATCTGGGTATATGAAATGTAATACCCGTTCATATACGGGACATAATACTTGTCTTTAGTTTGAGTTGTATTATAAATTTATGCATAAGTTCAGGTATATTTCCAACAGATCTTAAATTAAGCATTATTAGACCCCTTCTTATTTTTTAAAAAGGATAAAAGGAGTTGATGGAGATTTATAGACCAATAGCTTTGTTGCCAATATTTTCAAAAGTAATTGAAAAATATTTATATGCTGAAATAAATGCCTATCTCAAGCAAAACAAAATATTATGTAATGAACAAAAGGGTTTTCGTCAGAATAAGACAATAAACATGGCAATTTTAGATTTTTATAAGAATGTTTAAACTTATTTAGATAAAACAATATCAATTTGTGCTATATACTGCGACATGTCAAGTGCATTTGATTATGTGAACCATAGCATTTTAGTAAAAAAAATGGGAAGCTTATGGCATTCGGGGAAATGTCGTAAATTTGATTAAATCCTATCTGGAAAATCGTCAGCAGGTTACTGAGATCACCAGAGTGAATCTCAACACAAAAGTTGAAGAAACGTACACTTCCATGAAACGGTATGTTTCATACGGAGTACCTAGAGGTAGTGTCCTTGGGCCACTTTTGTTTATTATATATGTATATTAACGACTTAGCAAAACCAACTAGCCCTTTCCAAATTACATTATTAGCTGAGATGATGGCTGGTCCATGCGTCATACTCGTGAACGGGTGCTGCTTGGGGCAGGGCTACATCACTCACTCGAGGTCGCGTTTTATATACCTACCAATTTAGCTATCCGTCTACGGTAAAAGTGTCAGTAGGGGCAACAACGCGTAGCTGAGAGCACGCACGCACGTCAGAACGGCATTCTCCGTAATAAAAACAAAATGACAAATCGAACTTATTATGAAGTGGAGATGTTTAGTTATTGCTAAATGTATTTATTATGTTAAATTGCGTTATTGCTAGATGTTAGTGATCTGTAAAATCCTTTAAAAATAAGTTGCAAAAATGATTTTAGCTAAAAAAGTAATTTTTTGACAATATAATACTTTAGGTGTTTATTCTTTACTCGCCATTGCCGCGTGGCTGTACTAATAATAAATAATAGTTATCTTCTCAACAAAAAATAAACGTTACATATATATATATTCTATACAATGTTGCATTAAATCAGGTTTTGAGCCAGAGTGAAGTTGTAATAAATGTAGTCTATTAAACCGTCAATAATAAACACATAATTTCTACGAAAGGTGACGAACTTAGAAGGTGTGGACTGCCAGCGTATTCATTTGTTGTGACTTGTAGGCAAGGCGATCTGACGGCTGCTTCTCTCACACAATATGTAATATAGTTAGATATATAGTGAAAATAATAATGAGAGCTACTGAAATGTAAAACATATTGAGAGCGCCACGGATTGAGGTTTTTATTTGAGTAGGTAGTTATTTGTTATTTAATACTTTTGTGTAATATAATATGTAATACTAAAGTATTTAATTATAAGAGTATCTTTCTCTAGTCTACGCAACAGCCATTACTAGCAACCCGCCCTAGCTTCGCACGGGTAGCAGAGAGATCTTCAACAATCATAATCATATTTCAACCAATTTACACAAAACCTTAACAAATTACATACCTAAACCTTCCTCATAGCTCTATCTATTGATGAAAACCGCATGAAAATCCGTTGAGTAGTTTTTGAGTTTATCGTGAACAGATAGACAGACAAACGCGGCGGTGTAAAATGTAGTGATGTAGTAATAGTGATGTATATGTCTACAGCATCAACATTTTATGTTACTATTGAAGGTTTAAGGATATTTTAATTTCCTATAAAAATTAAAGATATAAATTTCATAGGGGAAATAATTTTATTAATCATTATATAAAACCCAACACCCATAAATTTTATTATCAAGTGTGTGTTTCGATATGCACTGCGAGCACTATAAGAACTGACGTCAATTTAGTATACTGCGAAGCCGTTCCTTTATAATTAGCTTTACTGGTTACTGTTTAATACGGAACACAGTCCAGTATACTGCCATCTATTTTTTTTTGGCGCTGTTTTGACGTGAAAATAACTATCATATAATTATAGGTACAAGTTATCTATCTGTTCAACAAGAAAAAAATTTGTTTGAATGTAGTTATAATTAAAAATTTAATATTCAAGTCAATTGTCAATTGACAATTACTCGCATAATAAAAGTAAGTTTACTTTTTATTAAAAGAAAATATTGTTTTTTAAGTAACCGAATAACTTTATAACCGAATTATTTAAATGGGGCTATGTACTCGTACGGTAAAAGTGATGAACATATTTCGACAAATAATTGTTTATAATCTAACTGGAAAAAAAATTGTAGTTGATCACATGATCAAAGTACCGAGAGCACCTTTCCTCGAAAACGATGGTGCGCACAGTACAAAAATGGCGACGATTTATGACGTCATATACTTCCCTAGGATACTGCGGCAGTATTCTGTCAGTCCATAACGGAACGAAGTTATCTCCAGTAAGAGCACTGAACAGTGCTCGCAGTGTATATCGGGACATACCCCAAATAAATAATTTATTTCATTATTTGTGTACTTTGTACAACCCTAGAGTGTCCGGCTGTTCGGCTACATGCACAGACGAAGGTCGCGCGGTGGGCAAGGCGTTCTCATCTTTCGAAAAGCATAAATAAGATATATTTCTGGTCGCAGCTAACGCCAGGTATTGTTATTTCAATTTTGTAGGCTATTATAACGTAGGTATTTTGAGTTTTGTATGGGAGTGATGTATCTGTTACGAAGTAACTATTATCTTATCTGTGCTTGGGGTGACTGGTCGGCCTAGTCAGCGATGCTTTAGCCTATACCTATTATTTTGGTTCGATCAACTGCAACTCTAGCCTCTTAATCCAGTGACGAATTATTTTTAACAGTAGATTTTGTAACAGAATGAAGGTAGATGTGCACCTTGAATGATTTCTATGTTTGATAGGTTCAAACCTTCAACGGTATCATTGAGTGATTTTTATTTTTTTGTACGTTACCTGTTGGAGCATTTCAATAAAATTAAATTCAGGTGGCATCAGCTTGCATCCTGTTTACCTTTCGTGTAACACTAACACTATTGTACCTAAAGATCTGCCTTTTAAAAAGAGTGGCCATGAGTTTCTTTGCCAGTATTCTTCTCATAAGGCTCTGTTCTCATAACGCATTTTGAAAACTGGAAGTTATAGATCGACATAACAAGATTTTGGTGTTTTCACCTAATTTACCTCGACAGTCCAGTACATGCTGTGGCGTCTGTTTGCGCCGATCTATGATTTTAATTCTAGCTTCAATTTAACGTTCATAAATGTCACTTAGTGTCTTAATTGAATAAATGATTTTGAATTTGAATTTGCTGATAAGAGCACAATGAAGATTCCATGCAATGACATTAATAATTTTAATTTTGATATAAATAGCCCGATGCACTAATATCTGCATATTACCGTCTTGTTGAGTCTATTCTTAGATATGGCATAATCTTTTGGGGCAACACTACTAATAGAGATATGATTTTTAAAATGCGAAAACGCTGTATTCGTGCTATGTTTTGCATCCAGAGCATGGATAGTAAACCATTTTTTATGAAACATAAGATTCTTATATTGCCATTAAATTACATAATAGAAGTAGTCCTATTTGTTAGACAAAACGCACATTTGTTTCCTCGCTTAATGGACAAAGTCAAACAAACTCGTCGTGATAATACTAGGCTATGCCTTCATCTAGCTAAAACTGCGCTCCTGCATAAAAGTGTAATTTGTATGACGCCATTAATTTATAATAAAATTTCAAAGAGCATCAAATACGAAACTACATTTTATGCATTTTTAAATTTTCTCTAATCAGAAAATATTATTTTAACCACACATCCACCGTATGTAAAAGGCATCCAATATTCAGGTTTAACCTAGTAAAATTTTTGCATGGCAAATTATTTAAAAGATACTTAAAATAAAGGCTATGCTCAAAGTAAAAGTAAAATCCGTCTAAATGCCAAGCAATTTTAATAGGTAGCCCAAGAATGATGAGTAGAGTTGATATTAGTAGCGTACCGGATATTATTTTCAATGAATCATTACTGCCCATTAGCCCTTCAGTTAGGGGTCTTGGTTTGTACATCGATAGTACACTAAGTTGGCAAACACAAGTAGCCCAAGTAAGTCAGAAGTTAACTAACACCTTGCGTAGTCTTTATCGTTTAAGAAATTTTCTCCCAGCCAAGACAAAAACGTTGCTTGTACAGACTTTGGTGTTCCCTGTTGTCAACTATGGTGATGTTTGCTATCTCGACTTGAATCCAGATCTACTCGACAAACTAGACCGACTTCTCAACAATTGCATTCGGTTCGTTTTCAACCTGCGAAAGTATGATCATGTATCTACCTATCGCAACCAACTGTCTTGGTTACCCATAAGGCAACGCCACAGTTTGAGAGCCTTGACTACGCTTTACTCTCTTCTCCACTCACCTAATTTACCTTCTTACTTATCGTCTCATTTCCAATACTTGTCCTCTAACCATTCAAAAAATCTTCGCTCATCTAATAATCCTCTCCTTCTTTGTCCCTACCATAATTCCAGCATAGTTCATTCGTCCTTCACTGTCCAAGCTGTAAACCTCTGGAATGCGCTCCCACTAGAAATCAGGATGTCCACTAACCGACAAACGTTTAAGGTCAAAGTACGACAGCTTTATACAGACTTATTGGTAGAATCGTCTGAATAACACTTTGTAAATGTATGTAGATATATGTGTGTATGTATTTATATAGTATAATATAATATTTTATTTAGTTTATATTATGTATTGTATATATGTTTCTAATACTGTTCTTCAGTTTCTGAATTTATATTCGCAATTTTAATTATAATTATACACCTGCCACGCACGTCTCTGTATCACCCAAAGGTTGACTGGTAGAAAATGCCTACGGCATTAAGTCCGCCTCATGCAATTTATCTGCAGGAAGTGTTATAAATAAAAAATAAAAATAAAATAAAAGGTTCAACTAATAAAAAATAATGTCACTACGGACGATGGACGAGATTTAGACGAAGCTGGTATTGCAAAGATTTCCGATTGGCTGATTCCCATTTAGGCAAGGATTTAGGTCATCAAAACACCAATATGTATATTGTATACGACTAAGTACGTTATGAGGTTCAAAGGTTTAAAATATCCTTAAGGTTTACAACTGAAATCAATATTTTGCATCAGGTGCCAGTTTTCTCACGATTGAATTCAAACAAGGACGCCGTTAGGTATTCAAGAAAACTATGAATAATTATTGATTATTGTAAATTAATTTTATTCAATACAATGACTTTTTATTGGATTTACATACTCGTTTTAATGTGTGTACGGATACATAGCGGAGGCACACTTTAACTAAGACGGTGGATTTACCTCCGCTTCGAACCGACTTTAACAACATGTGGTCTGCAACATTGCTAAGAAATAAGCGTCGCGACGACCAAGCAAACAACTCAATCATTTTCGTACTCAATAATTCGTATTTTAAGAGCTATATAAGACGATTAAATTATTTTAAGAACAATGTAGTCTATACTAAGACACATTATAACTAATAGTTTTGTAGCGTGTAACATATAAGCCTTTACCATTTCTTTATCACCAATTGAACGCCTATACTTGAGCGAATCTGCACTTGGTCTCGCGATAGTAGTCTTTGCTACTAACACTGTGAACGGAGATGATTTATGTTTTATTCCGCTCTTCTGTTTTGTAAGGCCTCGAGAGCCTTAAAACGCAAAATGTTCAGTTGTGCTCAAAACACAACTGGCTTAAGATATTTGTTATATTGTCGTTCCTCTAATACGTAGACTGGCAAATATACCTTCTGTTTTGTTTAAATAGGGCAGTATAAGGTTTTCAACAATAGAATAAGTTTTAGAAAGCATAATAATCTACCTTCCCTTTTACTCGTATCTTTCGATCCAGTAAACAATTTTGTAGTAAAAAAATGTCAAAAGTTGTGGAGGCTGCGTGAAGCTGGGTGGCCGACTGGGCAAGCACCTCCACCATACCGTATGTCGTATTTAATCTGCACTACTTTGTAGCATAATGTTTTATTTCTGTTTATGAGTTGTCAAAGCTCCATTGGATAGTACTCCTTTTGATAGTAGAACACGCAAGTAACATCAATGGTACAAACAATGGTTATCCAAATATTTATAATCACTTTTTAGTTTAGTTTTAAAAAATATTTATGCAATCGAAAGAGGCGCAGGGAAAATAGAACTAGAAAAAAAAACCTGGTTTCCTAGTCCCATGCGCTTCCGTCTTTAGTTATACACAGCAATCAAAATAACCATATTATTTTATTCTTTGGTTAAAAATGCATGCTTACCATGTAGATCGTATGTACCTATATCATTTCATTCGAAGCTACTAACTAAAGGTCAGTGACGTAAACAGGTGCTGATACAGTTTCATCACAATCACCATTATCTCATTTAAGGAATATGAGACTATTACAAAGAAAAAAATACATTATTAAACTTCTACACGTGGATCGAAGATAACACATGTACATGACTGAATAATCAAAGTTTCGCGAGTTTTCTTACTACTCAATGGGGACGTCTCAACATTTGTGATAAATGTGAAACGAATAGGCTCTTGACAACTCCTCACTCTATCAAAATATCTCAAGGGAGGCTGTGCAATCGTCGGGAAATATTGCTGAAAAGCTAAGCCATTAAATATTGCGGAGTTTCTTAATTTTTCTTTTTAGCTACGTAAGCTATTTCGTGGCCTATTTTTCCGCTCTTTTGATTATACAAATTATGACAATGATGATATTCAAGTTGTTGTCGCTTATTTTTATTTTTAGTCTTGGAATAGATGCAAATAAATCTATTGGACATCTACTTACAGATTAGTCCAAGATTTCATTTTTATAATTATAAATGTCATTATCTTTCTGCCTATCCAAATAGCATCAACATTGCGACAGAGTTACAAATTAAATGTTTTTCTTTTTTGAATATTTTGAGTAAATGAAACCTTACAATGGTGAAGCGCAAAATTATTTGAGTAACCAAAAATCATTCGAACTAACCACACAAGCAGTATTGGCTTAAAGCTGATTGTTAATACCTTGGTTCCTAGTGAGAACGGTTCCAGAGTGTAGAAACTAAAACCGAGGCTGCCCATTTCAGATGTAATGAATCGATATCTCTTCCTCACTATTAAGTCATGGATTAAGCCAAGGAAGGAACTTTGCATAGAATCGTTAATGGGGTTTACAAGATTAGCCTATACGAGAAAATGGAGATAAAGTTCGTGTGTAAAGTAATGAGAATTGTAAAGTAGCATCCGTAATCACCGATCCGATGACAGCTTCATTTTAATAACAATTTTGTTTATGTTATATTTACCCAAACCCGTTTGAATGTAAAATGTTTTGAACTGGTAAAGCTATTCCAATAGTTATATCAAGTGTCAAAGTCTGGCCACGACAATCAACGCAATTCGACAACTGTTTATCTCTACTTTGGTATCATGCAGACAATTGGCTTCACTGACTACATCGGTAAAACTTGTTTATTATATCAAAACTATAGAGTTTCATTCGATATTAGCTTCTGCCCGTGACTTCGCTAACGTAAATGTTGATTTTGTCAATCAGTTCAGGGATTGGGATTTCTCGGGAACAGTATTTTTTTCTGGGATGAAAGGTATGTTCTTTTTTGTAACGATAAAAATGGTATGCAAAACTGCATGATCAACGGTTAAGTAGTTAAGGTGTGAAAGCGTAACAAAAAACAAACATACTCACTTTGGCGTTTATTATTTAGGACATAAATTAGTGTCGGGTGATGTAGATATATTTTCACTTTGGTTACAATTCACAAGGTTGAGGATTGAGTCTGGAATGATGAAAATACCAACATCATTCCAGTCGTACGTTACTCTGCAGGTGGTAATGCAATCAACGCGAGCAACGCCTCACGGTGTTAGACCCTGCCATGCATACTGATACGTTTTATGTGCATACTGAATAGTCGCCAGCTAATTTAACTCTACAATTTCCCTAATGAAATCGCTAAATTCCGACTATACATTGTTGGCTGGCAACCTGCCGCTGCAAAGTGCAAATTTGCGAACTGTCAATAAAATTTAATTCAATATTATGAGGAACTTTGACACATGGTGTTCGAAACTAATTAATGTCATGGCATTTCAATGGCATATTGTGGTGAAACTGCATTATTGAAAATGAAGAATTTAAGTTTAATATCCTTTATATTACTTATAATGTACTTTATTGCACGTTATGTTAAATTGTATTTTTCCTTTTACAAAGGCAACAATGCCTTAATTATAACCAACATTGCACAGTATAACAGACAGGCATAAATTCAAAAGAAACACAAAAAGTATTTGTTTCGTTACACACAGTGGGATAATATTAAAATGTCGACAGTGATTATAATAAAGAATAAATAGGTCCTTTGCAAATAATGTAATAAAAGAAAGGGTTCGTCCAAAACCATAGAACCTACCAAGTGGGTAAATTGTTTACCGGAAAAATAATCTCGTTTTTTGTGTTGATTGTAAGCTCAAAATATAAATACCCATGTACTCGCATGTCATGACAAAAAATAAAAAAAAAAAACAAGCTGAACATCAATGTAAAGTCACTTTTAATGAAATAAATTGACTGTATTATGTAATTGTAGCCAGATTAGTTCAATAATAAATGAACTGACTTCGATAACATTAAATCCTTACTGGCATCCAAAAGATTTTACTGTCTGCATTCGGAGAACACATATAACTTTTACAAATTCCCACACCGCATAGTACATAGAAAAGCTAAGAAATATTTGAAAAAGGGAACAGCTTAACGCGTTAATATTTTATTTGTAGACTCTTGAACGCAATAAAAGTAAATTGACAGCCGACCTACAGTTAGTCACGATAGATATATCGCTTCAGTAGCGTATTTATATCACTTTCTTTACGATCATTATTTACTTTGGCAAAAGAATCATATCGCTGTACGTAAAGAGACACACCACCAGCCATTGATGATAATACTAATATGTAATAAAATATTGATGTGGCAATTTGACAATGGTTGAAACTATGGTTCTTTCTATATATTCTGTATAAATAGTAACAGATAAAATAAGGAGCACCAAATTAAACAGTAAATTTTGGCACTGAGATGAAAAGATAATGTCATGGGTTGACAATTATTATAATTTTATTTCAGCACATTTATGCTTTTATAATTTGTAGTTGTAAATTAAAAATATTGAAGAAAGAACACTTACCTATAAAGGTCATTAGATATCCCTCCTTGGGATTAGATATCCCCCAACAGGAAGGTCCTTATCAATGTCTCTCCATCTGTGTCTGTCCTTGGCATCGTGAAGTGCATCGTGCAGTTTGGAGTTCAGAGTTGTGCGTTGGTGGACCACCTAATTAGGCTACGACCTCTCGACCTTTTTCCAACACTGGGGAGATCACCAGTTTCATCTTGATCTGCCGGGATATATGTGTACCGGTCTCTCCATATTCTCTACAGCTGGGATATTGAATCGGAATATGGAATCAGAAGGCTTTTGGCCATTCCAAAACGCCTTCTGATTTCTTTCTCGCAGAGCCTGTGTTGCTAATGGTAGCCCCTAAGTAAATGAAGTTATCTAGCCTCTCGAGGGTTATGTCACCTATCAAGTGGAAGAAGTTGGAGCGATCAACCACCATGAGTTTAGTTTTCGAATGCTTATTTTGAGACCGAGTTCCAAACTAAACCTTTACATTTTTTCTTTCTGAGTGGCAAAGATTTGTGATTCTGGTGCCACCAATGGCGACACCACCTTCCCAACTTTTAAAAGTACACTTGATAGTATAGTCTCCGTAGATGTTGAAAAGATGATGTGTAACAGTACTTTACTGGCTTGCGATATGAGGGCGTTTATTGAGTGTAGCAACTACTACTGGGACTACAGATAGCAATATAGGAGGTTCCAGTGCTATGTTGTTCCAAGCCGTTGACATTTGTGGTTATGTATAGGCGTGGGGATCTTTGTATAGATCTTCGCAGTATTAAATTTGCCCCACCATTCTGTAATTGATGCTAAGTCTTGAAGATATTAGATATATTATACATTATTATTACATGTTCTTTTTATCAAAGCAATAGAAAGTCTTTTATTTACCATTTTCGATCCATGTGAAAAGGTGATTCATTTAATTAATTCATGTATTGTATGTTAATAAAGCATTTGTATTGTACCTTACTCATAAACCTTATTTTTCTTTTCGGGTATATAAATATATTGCGTGAAATTGCAAAATATTTACACTTACGAGTAAGTACGTGAAACAAAATTGATCGTTCCACTCAGGCAATATATAATGTTATTCAAAGTGACGTAAGTAAATTGGAATCTGGAATCTCGCCGTTTTATTATTATATCTACCTACTTAAATATAAGTCTTATTAACAATGCTATATCAAATTTGACAGTTGAATGCGAAATTTTGCGGTAAGACAAATGGACGGAGCGCCAGAGGTTGATGCCACGGTAATGTTTTCTATAGAGTATTGTGAGTCAGCCCTGTCCTTGAAATAATTACCTATAGCCGGGCGGTACGTAAACAAGCGATAGGGCTGCCCATAATATCATCTACCTACTTGATCTTTTTAGTTTTGTGGTTGTAAATATTATAATTTGTTTTTTATTTAAAAAAAAAAATCTTTGTGAATGAAATGAGAAGTGTTCAAGAAAAATACATGTCCTGTTTTTTATTAGTAGATTTTAGAAAACACTCTAAATCTTACTAGGTACCTACCATTTTTTACTCTCATAATCATTTCTTAATGATATTTCACCTAATTCAATAATATTTGTAAGTAGCTAAATACATAAATACATAGATAGCTTAGCCTAGGAAACTACTACCTACATGGGCTGCACTAAAAGTATCGGGAATGGAACATTTCCACTGTTTCTGTCATATTAAAATCTTTTTAATTGAAAACTCCTTGGTTTTAAAAATCGAATACCATTTATTTATTTAAAAAAAGATTCTCGGTCTTATCACAAGGTTTTGTCAAACTTGTTTAGTCGTTGAGAAATTGGAATTGACTTGAGAAAATTCAAGAGCGATGATTTATTATGACTTTCGAAGTGGTTTAACGCAAAAACAGTGTGTTGACCGGATGATTTCTGCATTTGGTGATGAAGCCCCATCCAAAGCCACAATTTATCGCTGGTTTACTGAATTTCAACGTGGACGTGTCAAGCTCAGTGATGATCCCCGTCAAGGTCGTCCAAAAACTGCAGTCACCCAAGAAAACGTTGATGCTGTGCGTAAGCTGATTGAGGAAGATCGACATGTGACATACCACGAAATTCAGGCAACTTTAGACATTGGCATGAGTCAAATACAAATAATCTTGCATGAACAATTAGGTGTAAAAAAGTTGTTTTCCCGATGGATACCGCATTCGCTCTGTGAACTTGGTGCGTCAGAACTCGAAAGATTCCACGTAGGATCCTCAAACGCTGTATACAACATCGTATCAGGTGACGAATCCTCGATATACGCGTACGAACCCGAAACAAAAAACCAGTCACGAGTTTGGGTGTTCGAAAATGAGTTAAAGCCAACAAAAATTGTTCGTTCACGGAGTGTTGCAAAAAAAATGGTGGCCACGTTTGTCTCCAAAACCGGCCATGTTGCGACTATTTCTCTTGAGGGACAAAGAACGGTTAATGCAGAATGGTATGCTAGCATTTGTTTGCCACAGGTCGTTTCTGAACTCCGTAAAGAGAACTGCAACCGCCGCATCATCCTCCATCACGACAATGCGAGTTCTCACACCGCGCACAGAACAAAAGAGTTTTTAAAGCAAGAAAACATAGAATTATTAGACCATCCGCCGTACAGCCCCGACCTACGCCCTAATGATTTCTATACTTTCCCTAAAATAAAGAATAAATTGCGTGGTCAGAGATTTTCATCACCTGAAGAAGCTGTGGACGCCTACAAAACGGCCATTTTGGAGACCCCAACTTCCGAATGGAATGGTTGCTTCAATGATTGGTTCCATCGTATCCAAAAATGTGTCAAATTTTGCGGAGAATACTTCGAAAAGTAATAAATACATTTTTAAATAGTTAATGGTAATGTTGTGACACTTCCTTGATTCCCGAAATTTTCAGTGCCGCCCTCGTACTAGTTTTTTTTTTAACGCGAGCGTGGGTAGGTCACTCGTGTCATCGTGTGTCACTTTTGTCACCCTATCTACTTATTTATTTATTAATCCAGGTATTTTACTCAGTGGAAAAAGCGAAATGCCTACCTATTAAAAAAAGAAACAAATTACGTACTAGTAGGTATATAAAAACTTTTTTATAGTCTTACCTTTCATAGTTTCCAAGTAATTTAAATTTTTTTATCTCTGGGTGCGTTTTTGACGAATTTAAGCAACCAAAAACAGCAAAATATAGTGTATAATTGCTCTTTGCCGAATTAAATAAGTGTTAGTAATTTTATTTCGATGAAATACACAAATCGTACGCTTACTGCTTAAAAAACCAAAACTCGAGGTATGTTTCGCGATCCAACCGTTTGTATGACGATAGTTTGTACAGTACTGTATAGATAGTATTACCGTCTCGATGCTTACAGATGTGATGTGGTTAGAGTACAATAAACGCAAGGTGTGTAACTTTGTTATTATCTATCTTAGTAGTTGTATGAAGTTGAGTAAATATAATTATGTATGAGCACTAGGTTACTGGGTGACAATGCAATAATTTTACTTACTCTTCATACATATAATTGTTCTTCATACTCGGTAGTGGTGGACCATAAGACACCACTGCCACAGGACAGTTATAATTTGTATTCGAATGAATATTACAGTAAAGACGTTGGTTATTTCGTCCGGATTTGCACTATCAAGTATTTTATTTGCAACTGTAACATTGTTTTTAGTAGATGCTTACATAGTGGCAATACTTAACAAATACGTGTACTCTTTATACGTGTTTCCATAATACTATATACAGTATAACTCTTATCCGACAAATATAAATAGCCCCTTAATGATATTTCAAAACTCATTATAATAAATTACGTTACTTGAGACATCTTTCCCGCAATATATTTTCACAGTAGGTATATGTACGCTTTGCATTACGTAATGATGCCGGGTGAACTTACTTAATAAAGTACTTGGAAAAGTTATCCTTTCTGAACATACATTTTTAACTTAGTGCCGCTTGTTAGCAGTCCCAAGGCGACATTGTACGTATAGCAAAGCGGCGCACATAAGTAGATAAAACTAACTACATACAGGTGTGAGCTCGAGATGTTTTCCGCACTCCCACATGTATAGGTGAAGGAGGTTTCCCTACTCTAATGTAAAGTACACAGACTAGAGTAGTTTATACAAATATGAGATACAAAAATGTGGATAAAATTTTGTAGGTTGTTCTAAATCGTGTATTTACCCCTGTTACATATTTTTCTGGAAACTCAGCTTTTTCTGAAAAATTATTCGATCCGAAAAATAAATATTGACAGTTCCTAATTGATAAGCTATAATGATTCACTTGAATTTGGGCCTATAAAGCCTATTAACTTTTATATAATCGTGAAATTGAATGAAGCAGCTGAAAGCCTTATCGATAATGATTTGGAGTGGCGCATTAACGCAGATTGTTGTTGCTGTGGCATTTATTAACGAAGTTTAGAAAGTAATTCAACACGGTTTATAGTTAACACGTGTTGGTAAGTGGTTCGTAAGCAGATAACACACAGTCCAGCGTTACGTTATTCAAACAAATTTAAACATGTTGTACGCGTCCACTCTAAAGGTACAAGCAAGTTAAATGGTGTTGGATTTTTACTGTGTAAACTGTCTCAGCACGTACCGAAGGTTAGCTTCCGGTTTCAAAGAGATTTATTTTAACGTACGCATTCATAAAAATATGAAAGCTGCCAGTTTGTTCAGAAAGAGTAAATATTTTTTTAAATATTTAATTGCTTAAAATACTGCAATACTGGCATATTTTATGGCGATGTTTTGATATCGGTATTATATCTTCAACAATGTTATGTTTCCTGGTTGTCTGTGTAATCGGAAGAGAATCGCTTAGTCGCCGTTTTTCGTAACTTTGTCAAAATTGTTACAAGTGTTTGCTTCCGGCGCTATAATCAACCTGGGTTGTTACATGTTGTTTTAGGACGTAGTATATTATTTAAGAAATGTATTACGGACATAGTCACCATTTTTAACAGTCGAAGGTTTAGTATTATTTCGAATTCTTGTGATTAGAAGTTTGTTTTTGAAGTGAAAACCTCTTTAGGCACGTTTGTGTACTTTTGCTACGGGGAAAAAGCACTGAACTCGTGATCGTCACGCTAATAATACATATAGAGATCCATCAGAGGGCGCTAATCTAAACATTGAGTTCTGTCAGCTCCTTATTAATTATTGTCACCAACCTGCTAATGTGACGTTTTAAGTTCGTGGTTTCGTTTAAATTTTCACTTTTGTCGGCAGTCCCATGACCGCCTATTTTATGGGAAAGGAGGCAAACGAGCAGACGGGTCACCCGATGGTAAGTAACTACCGCTGCCCATGGGCACCTGCAAGAGGGAAGGGTTAGGGCCTCCGGTAACCTTACTCACTCTTCGAAATACAATGCGAACATTGCTTCACTGCCGGTTTTTTGTGAGGCCGTGGTATTACTCGAGACGAATCCACTACGTACCTAGTTAGTAGTAATTTTTGTTCTGTACTAGCTTTTTACGGGAACAGTATTTCTTTTTACAGGTAAAGGTACCTGAAGTCTTTATCTGTACCTGGCAACGTGTTTGCAATATTTCATGATATTCGGTTAAGTAGTTAAGGTGTTAAGCGTAACAAACAAACAAATTCACCCTTTCGCATTTCTAATATTACTTAGCATTTATTAATTGCTTGAGTTGTCTGTCCCTTTGCTGTTAAAAGTAAAGAAACGAAATAAAATAAAAGTAAGAAGAATAAGAAATAATCTAAGTACCTATTTATTAGGTAGCTATTAAACTTTTTTTTCTTATTTATTATCCCTCTCGGGACGAAGGATTATCTCCTTCCAAGAGGTAACAAAAACAATATGCGGAATATTTAAGTTTTTAACCGACGAGTATTTGTCTCGTTGTTTTTGATCAAGTCACACATTGAACGGATAAATAGGAATAACTTGTGCATCTAAATTGACTACCAAAACTAAATAACAGAATGTTCTAAAACAACATTTCAGTAACGGTAACAGTATTAATGAATTCGAGAAGGATCTAACACGGATAGAGATCAGGGAGCTACGCATAATTCTCTCATTCTATTGTTCCCCTTATAACCAATTTGTAGCACTTAAATATAGTCTTTAGGTATACTATATATTTATATACTATATTTATATTATTATTTTTACATTTTACATATTTTTTTACATATATCTGTGATAGGGGTATCCTTTTAAGCAAGAGATGATTGCATTAGAAGACCCCGCTCTTCTGCAATATGTTAGGAACAACAATAATAATATATAAATTTAATTATTACCATTAAAAAGGATAAAAATAACAACAAAAAAAAAAAAATACTAATAAAAATTAAAATTGGAAGGCTAACGGAAACTTACAGTTATAATTTACATGCTTTTGTGTGTGTGTGTGTGTTTAAGTGTGTACGTTTGTGTATGTGTGTGTGAGAATGTTATGATGAATGAAAATGTTATATTATTTGGTGCAGCAGTACCTCTGTGTCCTCATGTGTAAAAGGTTTTATCCATTTTATTAACATTTCCTTTGAATCATTAATGTGCTTAGGATAGATATAAAGCTCCCTATTTATTTTATTATATAACTGAACAGATCGCTTGCCATACTGAATACTAGCAAATTTAGTTTTTGTATTAGGGATCGGGGCTATCAAATCTTTATGCCTCTTAGTCAGAATATTCGCATTATATGGAATTTCAAGAGCAGGTATTATGGTTCAAAGTCTTACAAAAACTTAAATATAAGTTTGTCTACTTGAATAAAAGCTTATTTGTATGTATAACTTTTGAGTTAGATGTTAGCTATATTACAGGAGCCAGTCCCTTCTTCCAACATTTGATACAAGTATGTATAGCATAGGTACGCTAGCGGTACATGTTTTAGGTAAGAAGTACTTCCTCAGTCGGACATAACAGCAGACTCCTTTAATTCGAGCAGTAATCGCATAATAAAAAACAAGATGAAAATAAATAAATAAATGTCCATCTATCCATAATTTTTTTTTCTGAACATAAGGCTCGAGTACCACGAAGCCCGGTACCTCCAGGGAAAAACGGAGTCATCTACCTGATATATATCGATCAAAACAACACTGTTACTAACCTAAAAATCTTCAGTAGATCCTGGCGATTATTGCTCCACGACGCCTCACGCGCTACCAGGACATCTAAGTGATTATTTACAGAGGTTTTCTTTCTCGCAGTCCTGAAAAGCCACCATATTCCTGTTCATTGCCAGTCAGAGCTACGCCTCGGCCGCTCTGCGGTCTATACCAGACCGCATTCACTACCTCCGAAAGAATGAATGAATATTTATTTACATAAAATAGAGTACATGGAGGTGTTATACAGATGCTTACCGTCAATCTCTTTAGCCTCTGAAAGGCATGTGCAATAATTATAATGCTTAACTTAAAATAATAACATAATATTAAATCTATGGTCTAATAATTAATAGGTATTTATCTGTAAATAACTAAGTTAATATTATATATTATTGGATCGAATTATCTCTTTGATTATATTACATTTCTTTTATATCATAAAAGGTATTTTCTAGTAGCCAATTTCTAATTTTTTTCTTAGATGTAGTCATATCAAGATTTTTATACATTCTGGTAATTTATTAAAGACTTGTATGCACATACAGTAGCAATTTTTGTAGAACATTGTAGTTCTTGACGTAAACTCAAGTACACAAGCCTATCAGGGTTTCTCTTATTTCGAGAATACTTGCCCTTTGCTTTTGCTGGATTTTTTTTTGACAAATACACCTATTTTAAAGATATACATAGAGGTTAAAATAAGTACGCATACGTAATTGTTTTGAAATAAGGTTGACATGACTCATCAGGAAGAATTCCAGCTATGGCTCTGGTACACCGTTTTTGTGAGAGAAAGGCTCTATTAATATGTATGGAATTACCCCATAATAACAAACCACGTCTCAAAACAGAGCTGACGTAAACGTGGTAGGCCAACATGGTCGTTTCGAATGACGAAGTTCGTCTTAATCTACTTAGGACATATACAAAATTATTAATCTTATATATAAACCAAAGACTGACTGGTAATTTATTCGAAGGATTTTTCCACGAAGTCCCAAAAACCTTTTCCCGTATATTACCAGTCATGTTTACAGTTTAAGCCGAATGGAGGTCTGTGTCAGACTACGTCAAGCCCCTAAGAGACGACGAACTCGTTTCTTCCTGTACAAAACGTGGGCAACTGAAAAAAATATAAAAGGCGTTGCCTTGGGCACCGTGGGTCGGTTTCCTGGCTAAGCACTCCGTAATATATGTATCCTCAATGGTCGATCCCGTTATTACCCGTAAGGAACTTAAGAAAATGTACTAGGAAAGAGATCCAAATAATAATAATAATTGAAAAAACAGTTCTCAAGCGGTATCTCGACATCAATAAAACTCAAAAACTACTGAATGGAACTATAATTCGGTTCATCGGAAATCATGCGGTTTTCACCAATAGATAGAGCGATTCATAAGGAAGGGATAGGTATATAATTTGTTAAGGTTTTGTGTAAATTAGTGGTAATGTCATGATGATTGTAGAAGACGTCTCTGCTACCCGTGTGATGCCGGGGCGGGTTGCTAGTTTACTATATTTTGATATAATTTATTCAATCCCGCGACTCCCGCTCAGGGTCGTTCCTGGTGCAGAGGCTGGCCATAGCCATTCAGCGTGGGAACGCAGCAAGCGTTGTGGGCCCCTTTGCGCCGGGAGCGACCAGGGGCGGGTTATTTGTTTATGACACCGAATGACAGACACTGTGATGGACATAATGTAATTAATTTTAAATTGTATTCTCTGTATAAGTATAATTAGTATACGTCGATTGTATTATTTTCGATTAAATTATGATGAGATCCATTAAATATATTTATATTTAGAGAAGGAACTTTGTTCAAAACGTGTTCCGAAGACACTTCATGCGTTTTAATACATTTTGTAATTTGTGCCTCCTGTGTGGCAGCCCGTGGCATTTCGCCTGCTCGGAAACTCTATTGTTACGCCACTGATACTAGGGTGGGAAACTCTTAATATATCGATCTAGCCATTACCTAGCGCTGTCTATCAAGTGCAGGGTTAATCACTTTATTTTTCTTGCTACAGTGTTTTGTAATCACAAGCGCATTACTGAAACAATGTATATATTCTCCATTCCATGCGTTATAAGCCTTGAATAACATCAAGGTACGTTGAACTTATTTAATAGGTGAATATTTTACAAAAAAATGAAAATCTGATCAGACGCAATATAAGCTTAACCTATCGAACTGTAACATAACATATGTTATCACTAAATGTGCGAAGACTATGTACCATAAATAAATTGTCATTGTTGTTGTGTTCTGACAGTGTAAGAAGGGCTCGCTTCGGCATCCCTTTGAAAGACGATCTTTGTATCAAAGTTTGCCAAGTGATATGATATGTGTTTATCTCGCCTAACACCCTTTGTCTACTTAAATGTTATAGAGTACTTACCTTTGCCCGCGGCAAGGTGGAGTATATATGTTCCACTGTATATTTTTTTTTATGTATGTTCACCGATTACTCAAAGACGCCTTAACCATTTTGGGAAATTCTTCTTTTGTTTGAAAGGGTATATTTCCCAGGTGGTCCCATGATCATAAGGTCAAGATCTGATGATGAAAACCCGGATATCTAAACATATAAAACATTTTGTACTTTAAAATAATTATCGTATTAGGTCAACAAATAAATATTTACATAGATACATATATGAATTTATAAATATAGTTATATAAATATTAGATACATAAACATATTTGGTCTGTGTTTTATCGTCTTTATTTACAAATATACCTACCTAAGCACCAAAAAAAAAAGATTCGATGCCTAGCACCACAATCAGGTTTCTAGCCAATTATCCTATGATCGTTATTCTATAAAATATATGTATAAAAAAAATCTTTAAGATTCTTACAAAAGACACGCTTAAATTGCGAGAAACGTTCCTATGTCTATAATGTTCTAAATTGAAGCTAATCACTCGGAAGAAGACCCAGTTTTTATAATTATAGAACCTTAACTTTTATTTTATGTGTATACGTATATATGTAACTTGTCATTTAGAATATCACATGTCCGGCCACCACAAAAAAAACAAATTACTTACTATACGTTTAAGTATTACCCTACATTTGACTGGAGTTTCACTGGCACCCAAACACCCAGCCACTTAAGACCTATCTTTATCTCATTATTAATAAAGTACTGGTTCGCTTACCGCCTACAAAGGGGCGTTAAATAATACATTTAGTAGTCCTTCTAGCAATTCCAGGGATCGTCTAAGGATTATACAAAATTCTTGTAATTTAGCTTAGAGGGATTAAAAATCACAAACAATAATATTGATTATAACTATTTATCATTGAATGAGATTGTACATAGCTCTAAAATTTAAAACTTACTTTATTAAAAGTATATAAACTTTGACAAGAAGCTTCTACTAGAACTTATGAACTTAAAACTCGAAACATCATTATTGTCAATGGTCAAGACTGAGTTGCTGATACTATCGCCCTTTCTTGTGCTCTGGTGATCCTATTCACTGTAAAAATATAAAATAGCAGTAGTATTCCTAAAATTACATGATGGTGCTCTGAAGATGGTGATACTTGTCGATAGCGAAAATAAATAGAAGTTATACCTAATTCAAGTTGGAATACAAGTTTTGTTTTTGTGTAAATACTTTAATTTTAATCACTTGACGCATGCCTCTTTAGTGTTATCTCATCTTAGTTCAAACTCAATTAATATTGCTCAGGTATAATGTTTAATTTTACTTGCTTGAAGTCACCCATATATTAAGCTTTAACAAGGTGTATTACTTAATACACCTTGTTGTTATTTTCTTACGAAATACTGACGCGGAAAGAAAATAACATTGGTTTGAAAGCGTGTTACCTAAATATGTAGTTTTGATGACCTTTGCTAAACGTTAAAACAAAATATTATTCATCGATTTTCAAGTCTGTCGTATTTTGCGGTGCGGTTTTGTGGTTCGAGCAGGCTGTGGCTAACGACTTACAACTGCAGGTGTTACACGAAATATCTAAATGGCTAGCAACTTAAAGAAGTAAATAATGAAATTATTTTGTGACTGGTAAATATTATCAAAATAAGTAACATGAGACACGGCCCATTGTTATTTGTTTTACACTTTAGTCACTACACTGAAGTCAGTCAAACATTTATATTTCATTTGCTGAAAAACTAGCCTACCTGTTGAAAGTGTTACCTCCACAACCTTAAAACCGATGTCATATGTTAGTGCAACATCGGTTGGGTAACCGATGGTGCACTAACATTGGATCAGTGGATCTAAATCGGGATTTATCAATCCCTTATCCTGCCTACGGAACTATAGCAATTTTACTCTTCAGTAGAACTACTTACACTACGCCAGTAGCAACTTGTGTTTGAAAGCTTACGTGATTAAGGTGAAAACTTTGAAGTGAAAAAGCGATAACATAAAAAAATATGATTTTGGTTTTCTTATTTATTTTGGCTTAAGCCTTATCCACATACTATAGGAACACAAGATAGGATAATTTTGGTTGCGATCCAATGTAGCGCTACAGGGAGTGAAGTTACTTGCCAAGACAGTTCGAACCAAAAATAAACAACACTTTACAGATAACAGGTATGGATTTCTTGATACACGTCGATTTACTCACATAAAATTACACTTATACAAAAGTTCGTGAAAGGTTCTATTGAATGGTTTTCAAAATAGACACAAACTACTAATTCATTAAGATAAATGCTCGGGACAGATCCTACGCAAAAACTTTACCGCTATATCTCACATATGAAGATAAATCTATGCTTGAAGAAGTTGCAAGAGAAAACATTTCTAATCTTTCAGAGAGCCTTGACATTGTTTTAAAAATAGACCAGAAGAGCTCACAAACTGAAAGGCATGATTTCGGCCTGCTAAGAACCGCAACTCGTTAAGTAACTCGAAGACTACATATATTTCATCTATACTTTTGCCCTAGTATGGTGTATGTACCAGCCCCGGTCGTACTATATTATTTACCAGTGATAAAAGTTTTCTAAAAAGGGTTCGCTTAAAACAATCAGCAGCATCGCAATCCTAGGATCAAAAACGGTTGAACACTTTTGCTTTTAGGAGAAAGAGGTACAACCTTCATCGGAATCTGTATAATAATATATGGCCAACCTTTTATAATGGATATTTAGTTACTAGGGAATTATTTTCTAATCGTAGAACAAATTAACTTGACGTATATTAGGTTGTTAAGACAGATTTCTACCCATGGAAATATTTGGCGTGGTTTCTCCACTGGACAACAAATTGGTTTATTCATACAAGGCTTTTGTAGGTCGGTTATGCACGTGAAATGCCTAATCTGATATATAACTCAAAGACGACTTATTTAGTCTCATATTATGTAAATAATTTATCTGACGTCTAACGATTTCGGGCTTTGAAATGCATTTGTTCTGGCGTTTGTCAATTATTTCAATATCGAAAATAATACAAATATAAAATGACATCCATTTATCATCTATTACCCCTATAAAATTGATGATTTTTAATACAGGCTAATGTTAAGATCAACATCTGTCATTCTACTTACTTTCAAAAACAAATTGATTTTATAACCTTTTCTTCCAACAGTTGTTACTTAGTTTCTTCTACCTTTTGATATTTCAAAAGGTAGAAGATATCGCTGTTTTTGTGTACTTTTGAATCGTTTCTACACAAGTTATTATTTATTTATATTTTAGCAAGTTAAGGAGTAAGTTTAACATGGCAAAGATTTTTTAAGGACTTAGCGGGAGATTCTCAATTCATTTGTATTTTTGTACGTATTTTAGATGACACTTTATAATATAATAAATAATCTTTATTTGCCAAGAACATATTAATTATTAGATGCTACAAATTTGGGCAGTCAGTTCTGCCTAAAATTGGGTATGCAATTATGTTTATTACATAACATCAATATTAAATTATTATAAACTAAATGTCTATATCTAGTGCAATTTATTATACATCCTTAAGTAGTCTATTACGGAATAAAAGCTCTCAATCAGTCACTCTCTCAGCTTTTTAACTAACTATTTTCACTAATTTGTAAATAGATTCTAATGTTGCTTTCTTAAATTTATCTCCAAAATGGGTCCATAAATTTAAAAGGGAAAACCAAACACAGGCAAAATATAGAATAAATTTATAAGATTTAAAAAAAATATAATATATTTACTTTTAAAATAAAATGTTTGCCAGACCGATACACATACGAAACACCTACTTTAATGTACTGTATATAATGCACAGGCACAAGTCAACTCAGCTGTAAGTAACCCTTTATCGTTTACTCTTCTTTATTTGTCACAGTGTGTTTGTTGTTTCATAAAGAAAACTAAAGAAAACAATAGCAAGTCGAAGGAAACAAAAGATACAATCATGTCGGGATAAAACGTGCGTCATCATGCTGTAAAAATAAATGACAAGAAAAGTTCCATTACATTGTAAAACAGCTGCTGCAAATCAAATTATATGAATTAAATTTCATTTCAAAAATATACATTAAGAGGCTTTTTTAATTCTATTTTATATTATTTCATCGGAAGTTCGGGAGAGGTGAAGGAAAATAAATGATATCTATTAAGGTAATGAGAGATAGTCACGTAATCGTGCTCTTGACAAAAGCACAAATATTAATTTACACAGCGTAATTTGTTTGCAACACAATGTTGTATTAGTTTGAAAACCTGGGATTGTTCAAAGCTCTACAGCACCTGATGAGTCTTCTGCGGAACGGGAGAGAACTAGCCTTGTCCCGTTCCCTTTTCACCACCTCTATGCATAGATCACCTCCTTACATAATTAGGTTCACGATTTATTACATATAATTAATCACGTAAACACTAGTACGTACAGTTATTGACCCACTACGCTTAGGCTTCTAAAACTAAAATAATAAAACTTACAGCTTAAAACTTTTAGAGTTCGTTATCCAAATATGTCCTTGTTTCTTAAAAGGACAATTTTGATGTGATCTTAAATAACAGACCTAATGTTTTATTAAATTATCATACAAATAACATGACACCACTGTATTATGAGAGCGTATGACAGCACGTCTATGAGAACCAATATTTCGCAAACAATAACACAGAATACGGATTAACCGGTCCTACTTCAAAGCTTTCGGAGGAATTAGGAAACCGGATCACGTATTATTAAAACAACCGAGAGGAAAACTTCAAGGCAAAGGTATAGTACTTGTTATGGTTGGAGCGAGAGGGTGATCTTCGATTCGGCAGCCATGTTGTTATTGTGGGAAAATATGATCAGTACTAAAACGTTGGGTGTAATATGTTGTTAAGACTGCGGTGACCGTGGCCCCTTGTTTACTTCACTTGACCCTTATATCTTTGAGGTGACAAGTCTCTCTAATATATTCAATGTTTTCCTTTCATTAAAATAAAATAGCAAACCTTACAAATACGTTTAAAATACGAGTAACAGTTGACTTTTGATCTTTAACAATTGATTATACTGACTTCTGTCGCAGTACCAAGTGATTTAATGCCTATGTGAGACAATTTGATGGATACATTTTTTTCTAGTTCTGCAATACAATAGTTCAAAGTCTGGAAATGAAGTTAGTTGATTTTTTTAACGATAATAGTTACAAGTGGGTAGGTACGCTTTAAAAATATACAAGTTTTCTTGAAATATTTCAAAAACGGAGGTGGTACTCCGTCGCGTATATTTTATTTAAATGTATGTTCACTGAAGTCTCGTGTTTACATGTTTGGCGCCGACTCAACATTATCTAGGTATTTACATTAGTGTTAGACTTTGGTTAGGCTAACAAGTTAATTTTTTTATTATTTTTCGCTTCTCAGTGCCTTTCTTCTTTCATCGGTTTTTTTCTTATAAGTTTTTATGTTTAAGTTAATTCCTTAAGTGGTTCGACATATTTTTCTATGACATAGTAAATATCGTGTCCCAGATGTTCAGGATAAGTTATATTTTATTTCCCGTTTACTTCAAAAAGTTTTTGCAATAAATCATATTTTCTTTTTTTCATCTTTTTTTCAAAAAATTATAAAGATTATAAATCTTTTTTAATAACAACTCGCGTTGTGCTAGACCTTAGTATTATGCCAGTAATAGCTACTATATTATATAAGTACCTACTCGTTAAGTATATACATTTTAAACATTGCAGTGTCTTAAGATTTCTTATAAGTGGGTATTGTATATCTTTCTGAAAATAAATTATTATTACTAGAGATCGCCTGGCGATCGAATTTCGACCGTATTAACCAGTATAACTTGAACTGTAATTGTATAGACTTTTGTACCATGACAGATCAAAATATATACTGGACTCCTTTAGCTTTATGTTACATAATTTTTGGCACATATTGTTTAAAATTTTTAGCTTTTGTGCACTTCTTTTTTCAGTATTTATTTATTAGCAAGAAATATGGTGTAAAAGATGGGTACAATATAAGTTGTTCAAGAACAAAGCGCGAATGCATTTTTTCTGCACTATAAAAACTCTCGAGAGTTGAGACGAGTTCCCCCAGATAACTATACCGAAGCGTATAATAGAACAGATGTATGAATGATAGACCATTAGGGCGGTTTGTCTACTTGTCACGTCTTTTACTTTTCGGAGGGCAAAAATAAATATATTCAGTTTCATACATATATTGCCAATATGTTCCTTCCACGTAAAATGTGCGTCTAATGTTAATCCTAAAAATGTTGCACTCATTACTTGCTGGACTAATGTATTTTTATAGGTGATATTCAAGTTTATACATTTACTCTTATAGGTTTTAAATTGTATGAGTTTCGTTTTCTCTAGATTTATCCTTAGCTTACAGAGGTCCTAAAATGCTTCCCTGGGGGACGCCAAGATAATTAATTCTAGGCTCCGAGTCGAAGTTATCAATCATTTAATCTTTAAGTATTTTAAATTTCACATTCCTGTTTGCTTAAAAAATGCGTACAAATCATTTTTGACACGTATTAATATAAAGATTATTTATTTATTTACTTAATCAATTCATCTGAAGTCAATTGAATGACTCAGCTAGACAGTCAGTCTGTGACCACTGCCAGTGCAACCTGGTCGAAATTTTAGGCAATTCATATTTATGTAATACCTATTTCGTGATCGCGTTAATTCCCGTATTTATACATAATTATATCATGGAACGCGAAAGTTTAAAAGTTAGCATCACTATACATACCTTCTAACATATATTATGATAACATGTATTTACGGTCAGTTCAGGAATGTAACTACACAATTCAAGTTCAGTAAGTCTTTTCTTCTCTTAAACTGTCCAATTATATTTTATTTTACAATGCCTTTAAATGTCATAGACTACTGTCTATTATTCCTCTGCAAATATTGAGGGCCAGAAAAGGAGGTGATGTATAATATTTTGCATTTGATTAACTCGATGTTGTTTTGCGTCAATACTATTAGCTCAAAAAGTGTACCCGGCCGTCTTTAAATTCTGTTCAAGTTGGGATGTTTATTTTTTAAAAGAGCATTTTATTTTCAAAGCCAAGAAGAACACTATCCAATTAATGGCAAGCGGTTACCGAGATCTACGAACTAACTGACTGTATTCACTCCCCAAAGAGCTCTGCGCTGCAGATTAGGTAGGAATACAACACAAAGCAAGAAGTTTTGCTTCGCTGCAGTATTCTTTAGAGCAGATACATTTAAAGCCGAGCGCTTCTAAGTTTAAAATGGAAATCCCCTTATACCTCTAACGCAGATACTTGATAAGGCGTTTTGTGCAAATATTTGTCTTAATTGGTAGAAGCAAAATGGACCTAAGTGTTTAAAGAACAAAGCTGTTAAGTTTGTTAATATATCGCAGATGTTTATACGAAAACGCCATGTGGAATGCGCAAAAAGAAAATCGTGTTTAATTACATAAATTCGATTGTACGGTATGGTGCTATTACAATTATCCTTACGCAAGACGTACAAAAGCTCATTCTCCCTTATTACAAAACGTTAGCTAACGAAAACATAACGTTTAAAACTATCCTAAAATAAATAGATGACTTAAATCTATTCATTTTGTAATAAGACATAGTCTATTTTTGTCTGTGTAGTTCTTTGGGAAATATAAATGCTTAGTACCTGTGATAGTGAACCATGTGTAGACTGTGATAGCTGAGTTTTTTTTTAACTTTGTCTTCTTTTATGACTCTACATAAAAAACCGGGCCCGCAGCATGCCCGCAGAGGTAGATTTCGTGCTTTTTTAATTATTATCTCCAAAAATATAAGTCGCATTAAAAACTTCAAATGTCTTCATTGTAGAGTAAAATAATAAAAAAAAAGCGGGCCCTGCCAGTAAAATTAAGGTATATATATATATATATATGTATGTATATATATATATATATAGTCGAGTCTTCCAAAAATTTCTTCACAGGAGGTCTAGTTATGATCCCTAGACCCCAAAACAACCACCAGTTAAAAAGTATATATATATATATATTTACAATATAATTGTACACACCTGTATCTGTTACGGAACAGTTCATATTTTATTATTATGACAATTATGTCAATATTCATTTATTTTGATTGATCAATCAGCTATCAAAAGTGACTCATAGCAATTAGGGTTCGCGTCGCAAAAGTGATTTAAGTAAAAGTTGTCGCTGGCAAACTTGGAAATGTCATTCAACAAACGATTAATCATAAAGCTTTGTTCTGAAGATGCAAACGGCTCATAAATAGTTCGTTAAGGGAATGGTGCCCGAGAAAATTTGATTAGAGGGAACAGCGTTGAGATTTAAGGTAAAATATTAAATTACTTTACCTAAGGGTTATTAAAGACTATTGTAGTGAAAGGATGATGAAAGATGAATAACCAATTAAATTATTAGTCTAAATTGAAGTACATAGATATATAATGCTATACATACAAAGCCTTGACCTAAAAATAGGGAGATCTAAAAATATGTAGGATTTTGCCATTTTTTTTTAATCAGGTTGACATTAAAAACTGTATTACATAGAACATTCGCACATTCTATTTTTGCTTAAATTGGTATGTTCACGTTTGACCAACCTTTGCGTTGTTGTTGCAACGTTGTTTGCAACTTTGCTTGCACGCACCTGTTAATTTGGAATAATTTCTAAAATCACGCGACAGATGTGGACGAAGTTATTTTCTCTCCAAACCGACCCAAAATGTTTCAATACTTGTACATGTTGAAATTAAAAAAATAAATACAACCGCAAAATAATTTTAATAACAAGTAAGTTCAAACATCAAAACTCACGCTCTAAAAAGTATGGAACAAGAAAATATTCTCATCTCAAATTGTTATGTGCAATATTTATCGTATATTAAATAAATAACTTACACGTAATTTATTTTAATGTACCTATTTATTACAATGACATATTCATAATGACGTTCAGAGGATAGCTGTAGTCGTATGCCACCCACCCTATTATAAGCTTTAGGGAAAAGTGGCATATGACCACGCCTTCTGTTCTATGTTCTGCCGTAATATACGGAATGTATAAGCACCGATATAGGATGTATTATAATCTAGACACTACGTAGAGCCTGTACTATGGTAACCAAACTGCTGATAAACATACTTATATAGGTATTTCTAAATACATACATATTATTGATAAATGACACCCAGACAGAACAAATGCTCATGCTCTGGCTCAGCAGTCAGGGTCACTAACCACTATACTAACAGGCAAGTATTGTTCTTTTGTCATCGCCATCATGAGGATAGTAACTCATTTTAAATTTAAAATATTGCAATTTCGTGAGAAAATTAAAAACATAAAACTGAAATGCATTTATCAATTGAAATGCCACTTATCAATTGAAAAAGAAATAGTTAATTTTCTGGTTCACCTTAAGGTTAAATAAAAAAGGGAATGCGTTTTAATAAGAAAAAATATATAATTGAAACTTTTATCATAAACAAACACATACACTTACATACATACATACACGTATATAGATAGCACACATACTCGTATAAGTACAGAAATAATAGGTACACGAACAAATTGCACGATATCAAGAGCCTCATCATTCAGCAACTCAAGTAATGCTCCTTTAGTAAATTTTGTGTTATAGTCTCCGTGGTTATAGTGTTTGTATTCGTCTGACGGACAGTGACAATGCATTCCACTACCATATGGCCTTTAATGTAAATGACTTGGCATAAAGTTCGTGGAATGCTTGGAAGTTTCCAAAATAAAATTCTCCGATGATCTGAGGAACCTTGAATGTATGTCATGTAAAAAAATGGATTGAAAAGTATACGGTAAGTAATTTTTAAAGCATTAGATTCACATTTCCATATAAACTTGAATATGAATGAAATATAAAGCTAAAACCAGCCAACACTAGTAGCTCCTTCCCTCCAAATGTAGGTTACACCATTACATCAATACACTTAAGTAGATTAAACCTAATAGCATACTGATAAACTCATAAGGCAAGTTTAAAAAAATGCACTATTCCAATGAGAGTCCAATGGGCCTTTGAAATTATTCAGGGGGTGAGTTGAATGATTAGACGAGGGGCAAGATTTAAGGGTCCAGGGAGTGCGAAATTAAACAATCCTCCAAAATTTATATAATCACATAAAATAAATAAAGAGCTTGTTTGACACTAAATCTATGACACGACTAGACCATCAATCCACTATGTGCAAATACATTACATGAAATAACACAAATAGCTTAAAATAATTTTAAGTCAGTTTTCATAATATGTATCCGGTTCAGATCAACATTTCGACTACACAAAGTGTTGCTTCGCTCATATATAGACACTATCCTCATCTATCTTCAAGACTGTCCGCTTAAGAATGGACAGAACAAAGAACCGCCCATTACCACGCGCCTTGAAATTGCAACATGCTCGACAAAGGACTTTGCTGTGTCATGTCTATTCAATTACTGTAAAGGTCAACACTATCTGTGTCCTGGCTCTATAAGATGTTCTAGCTGTCATTGATGTTCTAAAGAAACTTTAAAATCTAGTTTTAATGAAATTGATAATGAAATTCGAAACCTCGTAATTCTGAAGTGTACCATGCATTGTCTACGAAACGGCTATTGAGGCTGACCTCCGAATTGTTGTTGAAACCTGAACTAAGTTTTCGCAGACCAAAGAGCACGTTACATTACACGATATGTACTATTTTCGGAAATATTTCTGAGTAAACGTATAAAATTCATCAGTTGTTCGGTAGAAAAGGCATTCAATGTGAGCCGATGAAATCTTTGAAAGCAATTGGAAGCCAAACGTTTCAAAAACCTTTTTTTACCGTCGGACCGTAACTTTCGGTCCGCGCTCACGGATGCGATTGATTCAGTAGCGAATGGTTCAATAATTTAGCAGGATGAGCGGTACTATACATAACTGTCACGAGTATTACACTGGTACTAACCACAAAACTGAGAGCACGATTTGGTAAAAAATAACAGACAAATAATTTACGGAAATGTCAACTCTTGCAATATTTTATTTTAATCAGGTTTGCGGGTATAAATGAGGAACGAATACATGTTCAGAACAATTTTTCAGATAATTTCGTATAGTTTCCTTCTCTTCGCCTCCTTATTGAGTCGAGTTAAACGTTACATGCGTGTTTAGTTATTATTAGATAATTAAAATAAACGTTTAAGAAGCTGCTTAGAAGCAATAAATGAAAATTCCACCTCACAAGGTTCAGTGAATAGAACCATCATTCTAATTATAAAACCTAAATTAACATAGGACCTTTAGACATCACACTAGCAAATCGTTATTTTCTTTCTTTTTCCTTTTTTATGTCATAGTGTTTTCCAGTAATAGATTGATTGGTTTTGATAACTCGATTTTCGATTCTTTTGACTTAGAAGAACTATAAAATTACCTACTTTTAACTCAGATAAAAACATGGAATCAGATATGATTCTATTCTTTTTTGTAATAAGCATTTTACATCATAGATGAATATAAATATTTTAAATAAGGTTTAATTAAGGTTAATAATAAGCTTCGGTAAGTATTATTTTTGAAGTTCAGTTCACGTCGGGTATTCGCGTACTTGACATCAGTTGCGGTTAGTCCATGAGCTCCTCTTAAATTGTGCTTTAAGATCATCATTCGTCACTCTTATTGGTTTCGTAGAAAATAGTGCTTGGATGCTTATCGCCGTGGATATAAAATAGGTAGTGACATATAGATACGTAGAATATGATGGGACCTGGAAGATCTATTATATCAATGATGAAGAGGTATCTACCATCTGGTAGAGCGGGATCTCAGATCCATGTCCCAGAAATAGTCCCAGTTTTGAAAAAGCGTGTAAAGTATTGTGGTGTAAAGGCCACTAATGCCAGGGTAACTTGTCGTTCTAGTAACAGAACGCCGGAGAAGCATGGGCGTCTTATTCAACGAACGCCTGTCTAAATTTGAGGTATTGAAACTGCCTTAATTCCTCCTCCAGGACGCCTGTTAATCAAGTTGTATTTGTCTCTTTCACCTAGATCTTTGAACTTTTGTCTACATAATGAAGTTTAACGCAAAAATACTACACATTTTTAAATGTTTATTGTCTTTACTTAGAATTTTATAATGTCAATGATTATGAAATGGCAATATTCGATTAATCGATTAAATATATGACTGGAATCTTAGAATCGTATCGATGAATACTCATTTGCCTTAAACTCCAAACTTCTTGTAAATACATTTTCGGTCAAGGTACCATTAGGACGCAATCTTGTACGATCACTTCCACTTACATTCATTCGATGTACCTAATAGTGCACATAATAGAAATGTTTAACATAGCCTTTTACATTCATTTGACTGCTTCTATAATTTTACCGACGAAGGGTCGGGTGGTTGTCGCACAAAAGAGAAAAGATAGCGACTGCTATAAGTTGATTGATTGATCGGTTAATATTTTTTTATCAATATTATTATATATATATATATGTAGATGCTTCACGCTACCGTATTGAATCATGACCCAGTAGTTAAGTTAGATGACATCGGTAAAGCGCAGTTGTGCGGTTTTGTACTGATCAGTCTTAAAATATTGAAATGAACGAAAATTTTAAATTGTTCCTTTGTTTTCAAAACTCTATATTTTAATGGTAGGTATATACGAATAACAAAAGAAAGGCGATTATTTAAGGGTTAAAATGTGTTAAGCGCAATTAACGCATAAAGCGGGTGCGTTATGCGTTAATTGCGCAATTGGTTCGTTCATGGGTCGGGACGGGAGTGCGGCGGGTCTAATTCCTTGTATTTATAAGGAAGATATCACACATAAAGCGTGCGCGAGTCGGGCGGGGGCAGGATCGTGAGCGGGAGCAGCACCAGCACCAGCACTACAAACAGCGCACGGGTGAACGGGTCGGGAGCGGGCATAACGTCGTTCTATTATTCTTAATACACGTATTCCCCAATAGGCATTCACATTAACGCGTGCGCTGCGCGTGTCGTATGTTTGTTTTGTAAATATTTACAAAAAAAATTGCGAATATTTACAAAAACATGTTGTTTGTACGAGCTAAGTAAAAGAAAAACAAAAACGCTGTTTTGAAAGTTAGGCTATGGCAGCAGATTGCAGAACAATTAAATGAAAGAAGTAAATATTTTATTTTTATTATTTATTAATTCCTATTAAAATTGCTGACTAATTCATGTTAAAAATTTTGAATAAAAGCTTACTTACTTTAAACAAACTCAAAGAAGGTGAGACAGCTCTTTGTTCTCAGTACCATCCTCCGTAAGCATCCGACAGTACCGCATGACTCTAATTATGTCAACAAACGGAGATACTTTCCGGTATGTCCTGTGCAACAAAAATGCAGAACGAATCTTGCACAGCATAATTATACTTACTTTTCAAATTATCTGAACAACAAAATTAATAAAGTCTGTGCCATTGCGCCCATGTGTGGTAATAATTTTAAAGCCACTGTGTCCAAGTGGTTGTTGACATTGGATTATAGAGAGACAGAGGATTTAACACGATGTGGATCCTAAAACTTATAAACTAATTTATAACACACGCACACACACACACACACACACACACACACACAGACACACACACACACGCACACGCACACGTACACGCACGCGCATGCGCACACACACACACACACACACACACACATACACTCACACACACACACACATTTAAATCACAAGTTAAATCTTATTCTGGGTGCCAGAGTTCATCGTAAATACTATATGTCGTGTAAGTAAAAAAAATAAAAAATTTACTGCGAGTTATTCTCGTAGAGATACAGCTTGTTTTCAGTTTATCATGTAACTCTTTAAAACTTGCCTTTGACTTGCTTTTGAGAAAATGGAATTGACTCGAGAAAATTCAATAGCGATGATTTATCATGACTTTCGAAGTGGTTTAACGCAAAAACAGTGTGTTGATAGGATGATTTCTGCATTTGGTGATGAAGCCCCATCCAAAACCACAATTTATCGCTGGTTTGCTGAATTTCAACGTGGACGTGTCAAGCTCAGTGATGATCCCCGTCAAGGTCGTCCAAAAACTGCAGTCACCCAAGAAAACGTTGATGCTGTGCGTAAGCTGATTGAGGAAGATCGACATGTGACATACCGCGAAATTCAGGCAACTTTAGACATTGGCATGAGTCAAATACAAATAATCTTGCATGAACAATTAGGTGTAAAAAAGTTGTTTTCCCGATGGATACCGCATTCGCTCTGTGAAGAGCAAAAAGCGGCTCGCGTTTCTTGGTGCGTCAGAACTCTCGAAAGATTCCACGCAGGATCCTCAAACGCTGTATACAACATCGTATCAGGTGACGAATCCTGGATATACGCGTACGAACCCGAAACAAAAAACCAGTCACGAGTTTGGGTGTTTGAAAATGAGTTAAAGCCAACAAAAATTGTTCGTTCACGGAGTGTTGCAAAAAAAATGGTGACCACGTTTGTCTCCAAAACCGGCCATGTTGCGACTATTTCTCTTGCGGGACAAAGAACGGTTAATGCAGAATGGTATGCTAGCATTTGTTTGCCACAGGTCGTTTCTGAACTCCGTAAAGAGAACTGCAACCGCCGCATCATCCTCCATCACAACAATGCGAGTTCTCACACTGCGCACAGTACAAAAGAGTTTTTAAAGCAAGAAAACAGAGAATTATTAGACCATCCACCGTACAGCCCCGACCTAAGCCCTAATGATTTCTATACTTTCCCTAAAATAAAGAATAAATTGCGTGGTCAGAGATTTTCATCACCTGAAGAAACTGTGGACGCCTACAAAACGGCCATTTTGGAGACCCCAACTTCTGAATGGAATGGTTGCTTCAATGATTGGTTCCATCGTATGGAAAAATATGTCAAATTTCGCGGAGAATACTTCGAAAAGCAATAAATACATTTTTAAATAGTAATGTTGTGTCACTTCCTTGATTCCCGAAATTTTCAGTGCCGCCCTCGTATTCTCCATACTGTAGTATTTTTTAATTAATTTCATGAATCCAGATTCTTTTTCGTTTCCGTGAACTTCTTTTCAAAATAAGTAGAAATAATAATTCTTCGTGCATGTTCGAATTCTCCGACATTTTCAAAACGTACTGCATGTGTCGCCATCCGCTGTAGCACTGCATGTGCATACCCTCGGCCGACCCGCCAAAGGCCCGCTTTGTGTGTGAAGACAACAAACAGCGCGTCTCACGCGAGGAACACGACTCGCGTCCGCACCCGCTATATGTGCGAATTGCGCTTTTACCTCTGTTAACTAATCTATGATAATTTATTATAATACAAATATTTTGATTTTTTAGAAGTATAACCATATCCATTTTTTTAATTAATTAAGTTTTTTCTGTTTTGTCATCTAAAAACCTAGTCTACGTTTGTTAGCTCTGCTCTCGTTTCAAATTCCCTATAACATTAACACGTTTTTGGAATAGCAATATCACATTAGAGATGTAATTATGAGGGCGGCAACCATGTCACTAAGCACGTCCACTACCAAGATATTATCTATCATTTATTTTTAAATGTCACTGAATTTTTATCTACGATGACTCTTAGTTATTTTTACGCTTGAAATTTGGATATGCACGTACTCCATTATGGATTTTGAATGCTCGTAATTTTTTATCGTTATGACAAGAAGCAGCACAAGGCCATATCTTTACTTAGTATAACGCACTACGCAATATTGCAGTCATCGTATTGAGAGGCGGTATTGTCATAAATCTGTATTATTATATCTAATATCTAATTATATTATTTAAGACTGCCTCATTAACCCGTAGGGTTTGCGTGTGAGCGTGAATTCCTGTTATTGTAATTCATATAGTCCTGAGTCCTGAGAGTATAATAGCTTAGCCTACGCCATAATTAGGTAAAGAAAGATATAAAAGTATTTTTTTAAACACTTTATGGAACAATCACCCAAAATTTAAATATATGTAATGATGTTATTGGATTATTTTAATTAGGTATAATTAAAATAATCCAATAAGTTTCAATACACGAAAACACCATATACAGAAGAGAAACATGACATGACGTCACGACGCGGTGGCGGTAGGAAATGGCAACTGATAATATTTAACTTTACAACGACTCACACACAATACGTAACGTTTTGGACGAGACGTTAAGACTCTAGTTGGTAAAAACACTGGTTTGCCAGAGCTTCATTGGTAGGATATGGTTGGTAATTCACGATTGAAGTCAGTAACCGCACACATTCAGAAGTGTGACCTACTTGTTTGTCCATTTATTTGATTAAAAATAAATCTTAATTACATCGTGTTTTAATTCTTAAAACACAACTCTTAACTTTTAGAGCTCTAACTTTACAAAATAAAACACAATAGTTGTTTTGTTATATTTTATACATTATTCTAGACAATAATACACACGATATCGTTAAAATTGGAATAAGCCCAAGATTATTTAGCCATTGCTGTAGAAGATAGATCCTCTTAGGTGATAAAAGAGTGCTTCACTTGTATTGTGTTTTATTTGGCAGTGACTTCTTTGTGATTATCTTTGTATTTGTTTTTTTAATTTTTATAAATAATACTACTACTAACGTGGGTCACACATTACTATTTGCCTATAATATGCCTTTAATATGCCTCTGGGTACTCCTTGTAGTATTTTGTCCCGACATATTGTCAATTATAATTCTCACGGAAAGGCCTACATACTGCCGTCAATCGGGCACATTGGGAATTAAAGATGGGAAAACTAAGAGAATATTGAAAGCGGAAGGTCGAAAGAAGGGAAGGTAAGGTATAATTACTTATACGGATGGATTGGGGAGGGTCAGTAAAAGTTCGGTCAAGGTCAAGGTCGCATACCTGTTACTCGAACTAGCTGCTGCTGGGAAGACCGACACATGAACTGAATTACTTACTTACTTGAATTTAAATGTGCCGTTACCTTTTCAAATCAAAGAACATAGCGTTAAATGTTTAATTTATCATCGGGTGGTGTACGAGTCATCCGGGAATGGTTCTGCTGAAGCCTTTCAATATTATAAATGCAAATGTGAGTTCGTTTGTTTATTTGTTTGTTTGTTGCGCTTTCACGCCTTAACTACTACTACCGATTATATATTTTGCAAACAAGTTCTCAGGGGTACGACCATAGGGTATCTTTCCTTTTTGTTTTGTTTTGTTCCCGGGGGATACAAAAATAACTTTAAAGCTGCATGCGAAAGTTAGTAGCTCCATTATAAGCGAAGTCTGAAATCTAGATGAAAACTAACCTTACCATGTTTAAACGTAAAGATCTATTAACTGAATAATCAGGATTGTCATACAACTATCCTAAGTAAATAATACTAAATATTATGTTTTACGTACCTATCTATATATATCTATATGTATAGCTAAATTAATATTTTACCATGCTCAGCACTAAGAGTATCTTTGTTATCTATAATTAGCTGTTACTTGTAATATTTCATTGGTGATATACATACAATGGCTATACTTAATGGCTAAAAAATTAAATAATCTAATCGGTTTATAAAACCACACGTTTAGTTTTGGTTATCTTACTTTGATTGTTAGACAGTGCCTTTGTACTCAATCTATGTTCAATATGCGTAAAAGTTTAATAAGTAAATAAATAACAATACGTTATTTATCAATGCAAAAAAAATTAGTTTTGGTCTTAAATATCTTTTTGAAATGAACGTTAAGTACATGCTTATACCATGTACTTAACGAATAATAAGCAGCAATCTAAGTATAAGCGAAGTATTACAACGTTGAAGAACCTAAACCTACGAGCTGAAGATGTCTTTAACCTGTATCTATAATATAAGATTTCGGTGCGGGTTTTTCATTCGAGCCTTTTTTTATATTTGATTTTAGTTATCGCATAATATATTGTAGAACACTAGAGTATTCGTTTTTTTTATTAAGGAGTAATAAGTGCTTACGCAACATGCCACCAAAATACAGGAAAATAGTAATTACAAGTACTTTATTAATAAACATCAATACTATTGAAATAAATTACTTCAACGAAAAACGAAAAATAAACATTAATTAAGTTAAGTTTAAAAATTCAAATACTTTTTTAAACATTCTGCATAACGTAAGTAGATTAATAAGAATTGCTTAGATGTGCTACTAAATATTGACAAAATTAAATAATACATATATGGAACGACATGTGAACTAAAACATTGTAAAAAATAAAATTTAAATCTTCCAATAATATTTTCTATGCCATAATATTTCCCTGCTACGCTCCGATTGCAAAATTCCGTAGCTGGTCGTGGCTTATCATTAAATTTATTATACTTTACCTCTATAAAAACATACTAAAATGAAATTTGTTTCAATGCTACATATTCTCAAATGCTTGAACATTAATGGACATGTTGAGCAAGCTTTTGCTTTTAAATTTAATATTATCTCCCCTGGTGTTATCGCGAAGGAGACATCATAAGGACTCAGAACAACATGAAGAATTAGGTGGAGAATTTATAACTTCTTTAAGAAATGACGCAAATTTAGATCTTTCAATGGACGAAGAGTATGAAGATTTGCGGGCAGAACTACTTGCATATCATACAGCTTTATCATCAATAACCGGGTCAAGGGCTGATGGTGGATCCCTACCACCCGAAGTAGCTGAAGCCGTTGCTGCAGAACCTGGCAATAACGTTGGACCTGAGACTCGTAGTAAGTACATTATTTACTCACGACAGTTTTCATATCAACATCGCTGTACATCAGCGGTATGTTTTTAAATTTTCTATTGTATTAAGGGATAAAGCACGAAGTCCTCGTTTTAGACGGAAAAGAATAAATAAAAAAAATCTTGTCTAGTAAGACAAGATTGTTTAGAAGTATGCGAGGAGAAGAAAATATCAATCTAGGGAAGATCATAGATCATTGACCTTTAAGATAAAACTCGCAAATCGGTGTTCTGCAAAGTCTAAAGGCATTGTCTACCATGTCTCGCCGGTAATGTCTAAAAAGGGGTCTTTTACCATCTATTAAGTATTATACCTATAAAGTACGTATCTGCCAAATAGCAGTGTTTTGTTTTAAAAAAATCAAAAGAATAACGAAAGAAATAAATATCTTTTGACCACCTTGAGGTATCTATTGGTATAGGGCTCTGTTTCCGCATTTAGACTCATAGACTGTCCATTATGCGTTCAGATAAGGCTGATTAGTTGAGCCAGCCTAGCTCCTTTCAGAAGCACAGAAGCTTCCTATGGCGTTCACAGGCTTTAAAGTGCGACTTTGCACCCGCCAGGGTAATTGCCTCTTTCTGTGGCCACTTTCTCGCACTGCAGGATAACGTAGGTGGCCATTTCTTCCGCGTTGTGACTTCTTCTTGACCACCTCAGGCAGGTCTGTAAAGGTAAAAATCTTGTTACCATATTTATTTATTTTACATTGATAAAGTATATCTCAACTCTTAGCGGTGTCTACCTATAAACTACCTCCTCCAAACCAATAACTTTCATGTAAACTTTCGAAAGCTCTTAGACTTCTTAATCCGGCCTTGTCGTAATATCCCATTTAAACTCTCCGTGAGTCCTACTTGTAACTACCCCCCTGCCAAATTTCAAACATTCGTCTGTAAGTCCATATTTCAAATGGGTGCGAACGAACGTATAGAAGATACGTTTCCTGAGGTCTTCTAGGATAGTCCACGCCTCGCATCTGTATAAAAGTATAGGCATGATGTAACAAAGTGGCAAACAGGCAGGTAGAGTTATTTTCAGCCTCCAACTAGTAAGAACCTTTTTTATGATAGAAAATGCACTTGTGGCAACTTATATATATATATATATTTATTTTCTTTTTTTTTTTCAGTCTTATTGACTCTTACTAATCTTTACCCAGAAACTTTAGTCTTAGAGACTATCATTACCTTGCTTTTAGGTACATTCATCCTCAGACCAGTCCTCTGACTACACTCGTTTACTCTGTTGACTATCAACTGTACTTCAAATTCTGAAGCTGCTATTAGGACTGTATCGTCAACATAACGAAGGTTATTATTGGTACGTCTATTAGTTCGGATGCCGCTCTCTAAGCTTTCTAATGCCTAGGTCATTATTGCTACAAATACATATTGAATAGTATTAGTGATAAAATAGAACCATGTCCTTTCCTGATTTTTACCTCTTCGGATTCTGTTCCTTGTACTCTGATTGTGGCTATTTGATTCCAATTCAGGATTGGTGATTTTTTTTTGTTCTTTCTTTCTTTCTTTATGTTCTTATCGTCCAGAACAATGTTCTTCAGTATAAAAATAAGACGGTCGAACGCTTATTCGTAGTCGATAAAGTACACGTCTTCTTGCATGTTTTTGCATTTTTGTACAAGAACTTGCAGTACAAAGAGAGCCTCTCTAGTGCCATTCCAGAAGGTAACCCATATTGGCCGTCAGTTAGTTGAACGGCGCACTTCTTCCAGATTCGTTCATGAATTATGATATGAAATAGTTTTAACACGTGGCTCATAAGACTTATTGTTCGTAAACCTTCGCATTTCAGACCGTTCTTTTTCTCGGTAAGAGTGACAACAAGTTTATGAATCAGATCAAGGCATCAAGATGTTCTATTTGAATAAGTTCACTATGTAAACATTATCACATCCAACAGCTTTGCCAGACTTAGCTTTCTTCGGTGCTATTCGGATTTCATTTTTGTTGGCACTATAAAACTCCGTAAGTCATCTGCGAACATAGATGCTATATATCGTTCCCAAAAATGTGCATTCACGACCGCGTCAGGAATGGTTATATTATTATTATTTTCATCTACTAGATGATTTTGTCGGTTAGTTTTGTGATTACACATACTCTTTATTTCTCTATGCAGGTGGAATGCATCATGTTTATCGTGGAGCTGTTCTACATATTCACATTTGCTGGTATAAGTACGGACATATCTAAGTTCTCTCCGAATCGTCTTATCTACTTCTGTATATTTAATGGAGTCAAGATTCTTATAAGGTCTTCTTTCTTCTATAAGGTCATGGATGGTTTTAGTCATCTAAATTTGTTTAGGTGCCCATGTGTCGGGTCTTAGGTGGTCGCTTTTGAGAAGATGTATATATATTTCTAATCGCAGCCAACATTCGTCAACAGAGCCTGAAAGTCTCTCTTTTTGTATTACTGCCCATTCGTTGATGTTGTTATGTATCTTTGGTCGGAGATTCGGACAGTTTAATTTTTGTATATCAACACGCTTAGTGGATTTTTGTAGTAGTAGTTTTTGTTTGTTTGTTTCATCGCGTTCATCTCTGGAACTCAGATTTGAATAATTAGTCTTTTTTTTGTATTGGAGAGAGTTATTTTTAAGGACGATTTTAGAGTATGTAAATCTACGCAATAACCCTTAGATAACCCTTAGAAGAAGTAACCGGAGGTAAAGCTGTGGGGGACGGCTAGTATTATGTATAGATTACGCGAACATGTGTAAACACAAATTAATGAGTATATGTAGTCAAAAGAGCGATAAAAATACATCTACATACAGTTACGCCAGCCATCTTAGGTTTATAAAACTATACACACTATTAACGTGAATATATTATCACGCACAGGATTGGGCATAATGTGAGCACGAAGTGGGTACGGGCGATGAGAAAACTCCCTTTTGATATTTAATCACTGATGCATTGTAAACACGCAAAGAAACACTGTACAGTTCCTGGGCTAGTTTTCACTCGGCGGTGACCAACCGTAAAGTGAACTCATCCTTCCGCACGCCAACACCCTCCGCCTAGACTCTACGTAACGCCGATAGATAGAGCTTGTGTTCCTTTCTGATGAATTTGTTATAGTGGGCGCTCTAAGCATCCATTCTAATGACCGAAGATGCGACATATACTTTTTATAAGTTACAGTAAAGTTTACCATCTGAAGGGTTGTAAGCCGGTTTACTATCTTAGCGGTTTACAATATATGTTATTTTAAACCGCTGAGATAGTAAACCGGAAAAGTAAAACTTATTAAATATCTTAGATGTTTTAAACCTTTTTTAATCCCAGACCCAAGAGACCTGTGGAGGAACGGGCACCATGTTCCTCCAACACAAAGGGAGGATCCTCCAACCAGGCGAGGTAATCAAGCCTGGCGGGCCGCGGCCCAGCGGTTGATGTTGGGAAGTTGTATATATACTAATCGGCGCGAGAACTCTCATAGCGCGATGCAGGATTAGTAGGTTGCAGATGTTTCTTGTTGCTGTATGTGGAAGTCGCCACAGACCCAAGAAGGGAAGCCTCCAATCCAACAAAAAAGGAGTGTTATAAGTTTGACGTGTCTGTGTATCTGTATGTCTGTCTATCTGTCTGTAGTGGCATTGTAGCTCTCAAACGAATGGACCTATTTAAGTGCGTTTTTTGTTTGAAAGGTGACTTGATCGAGAGTGTTTTTAGATTAATTTAATTTAAGAAAATTGGTTCAGCCGTTCGAAGATTATCAGCGTTTTTCAAATCGTTAAAGGGAATCTCGAGTAGGCGGAGTTTTTAATTTATGATTATTATTTAAATAAGTTGGTAGACAAACCTGATACCATTTGGCAATACGTAAAAGTACTCATAAATTTAGGTATCTGACTTAGTCAGTCATCTTACACACACCAGCATCTACAACGCCGTACTGGTCTAAATCACCTAACAACCTATGTAATATCTCACACATATATTGTTATTTTTCATATCAGTACCAATAATACTTACCCGTGAGTAATATAGTTCGTTCTTAGTTATATTGTTATTAAATAGGCACCAGTACCATCCGGTCTAAAGTAAAACGCTTTAATAACCACTAGCAGCGCCCCGCGGTTTCACGCGCGTACGTCCCGATCCCGTAAGAATAACGGGATAAAAAGTCCTTTCACATTTATAATATTATATTAGTATTAGTGGGATTATAAATGTGAAAGTTTGGATGGATGGATGGATGTTTCTTACTCTTTCGCGCCAAAACTACTGAACCGATTGCGATGAAACTTGGTATGTAGATAGCTGGAGACCTGAATTAACGCTACTTTTCATCCCGATATTCCCACGGGATCGGGACTTACGCGGGTAAAACCGCGAGGCGCTGCTAGTATTATTATAAGTGGGATGTTCTTAAAAACATCGTCTTATGATTGCTTTGGTGCTTCGAAAGCAATAACGATATTTATTGATTTCAAGAGGGAACGGCAATGTGAAATCTATGTTTATTTGTGAAAAATTCTTTGATACTAACAAAATTTCGAACTTGGTCGTAAATGCGTTATATCGAGACATTACCTAATGAACGTATTTTCCAGGATCGATGAAAACGACTCCGTGCTGGCAACTCGGTGGCATTTGCATTAACCACAAAATGTGTGAGGGGCATCGGTTCCTTACTGAAGTACACGGGTGCAGAAATAAATTGGAGGTGTGCTGTTTCACGTGGAATAAGTACGAGATGAGGGACTTAACGGACAAAGGTGTCAGTAATATGGCTTTACCGTGGTCAGCCGGTCGCGTATTTGGTGGAAAAGGACCAATCAGGTCTGATGATATGAAATCACCAGAAAAAATAAGCAAAGATCAGGGTACAAAACATGAAAGCTCCGATATATTAGCCTATGACCTTTCTAGTATTGAAACACAAAAGAAAAAAAATAAGAAGGTGCCAAAATTACGAAATAATGAGAAAAAAAAGAAAAATCCCAAAAAGCAAAAACAGGCTCTTATTGTGGTTTTGAAACCAGATAAAAAGTAATGCCTTATAAGCGAAAGACGATAGTAAAGTATTTTAATTTATTTGATTTCCTGTGTTAATCTATATTGTAGTAAAACAGTTTAATCAAAACGTTACGTAAGCAAGCTTATCGTACGCAGTTTCTTGCCAATTAAAAAGTCAATCGCATGTATTTTTATTTTAATCAATCTTACCATGTAATTATGTAAACCATTGGAATCATGTCTCTATTATTTGGAGTTGCGATGGTTATATTGATTTCAAATGCAGTGCTCGCAACATTCAAGAGTGAAGGAATAGGAACGTTAAAAAGGTTACCTGACACATACAAGGACGTGTTTCTTCCAGGAGCGGGAGGAAGACCAGCGCTCGGTTAGTTAAGTAAAGGTGCCTTGTTCGCTAAGGAAATGCCTTTAATAGCACACCTTACAGTTTTAACTTTGCTTTTATCTTACCTCTATTTCCAACGATATGTTTTGGAATCTTTTCTCTGATTATTCTCTCTTATTACAAAACATTGCAAAACTTTGCGCTGAAATAAGAAAAAAGGTTAAGGTTAGCTATTTATACTAGCCATAAATAAATATTAACTTTCGTAAAATTTTATATTAAGATATCTGCCGTGTCTTTCATGTAATAGGAGACCTATTACATGACATGGCATGACTTGTAAATAGTACCTTATAGTTAACATCTTTAAAAAAACCAGGACAAGTGCCAGTCTGACTTGCTCGCCGATGGTTCCGTGAGTAAAAAAAGTGGTATTTAGATAGTACGTCTATCTCGCGAATTAATTCTCGAAGATTTTTGCTTGTTTTTTTTCGAAAGACAAACTTAACTTAGTAGTTCTAAAAATACTCTTCATTACATCGATATATGACAAAGACAAAAAAAAATAATTAAAGTGATATACGTAACAATATATCAATGACTTTCAGGTTTTTGCTTTTACTTGTGCTGTTCCTACCAAAATTCATGATTCTAGGTCAATGGAAAGTACTCTATAGGTCTTGATTTACCTGCGAAACGTTCAAATTTTATTAAATCTAAGGTTTAAATGGCCGTATCTTTTGAGTGCGTAGACATAGAAGCTTGACTTTTTTACAGCTTCAAGGGATCTCAGGCACAGGTATTTGATGTTAATTTGAACTTGATGTCTTTACGGGCTCCTGAAAAAGAGTCTTGACAGACACACAGACCGACAGACGGACAAAAAAGTGATCCTATTAGGGTTCCTTTTTCCCTTTTGAGGAATCTGACATTATTTAAACACAGTAGGTATAAAATGATAACGCTTTTCTTAGGTTAAACCGTGTGGGTACGTTATGATTAAACGAACATGATGACTGTGATGAAGTACAAATATCACTCAATTCATCACAAAGAAAATATTAGGGGCATGGGCAGTATTTCAAGGCATCCACTTCATAATAACATAGTTAATTAAACATTACATAAAATATCAATTAACAAACATTAAGTATCAATTTGCTTTTAAAGGGGTGCTTATGCTGATTGGTCTTAGAGAGTAAGAAATAAACCACTGACTTCACACAGCAGACTTGACACAGCATTGACTTCGAAATTGTGTGATATCTTTCATACCGAGCAATAATATAATAAAAGAGAAATGTATACCTCATATAATTATGTATTCACACGGGAATTAACGCGATCACGAAAAGGTATTACATACCTCTGAATTGCCTGACGTTTTGAACAGGTTGCACTGGCTGTGGTCACAGGCTGACGTGAAAGTTTAAACGCTAGTATGTATACCTCATAACTCATAACCTCATACTTCAAATCAAAATGTTTGTCAGTGTCTATATATTTTCATATATTTACGAACGTGGACGCGAATGTGTATCTAACGGGAAATGACGTTTTCGAACGGTAATGAGGCCCGGAAATTTCAGTTTTTTCAAATGTGATTTTCGTCTACTTGTTAGTGTTTTGTGAATATATTTGTGTTAAATTCCCATACTCCTGTAAACTATTTCTGATCTTTATAATTACATTTTGTTTCTTCCTATTGTATATAGTACCTATATGTAGATTTAAGATATTTCAATACAAAAACTAGAGAATTAGGATGCCAAAACTAAGTTTCCTGAACAAAGTTATATAAACTACCACTCACTCAAGCAACATTTTCAGTATCCAACACATAGGTGGTAGTAAACGTTTGTGTTCATTCCTGCACGTACATTTCTTGCAAGCCGATGATACAAATGACTTATTTTTGTCCTTGGCGTACTTATAGACTACTATACTGAAATGTTAAAACACAAATTTACATAGCTAATATGCCTTTGTTTTTCTAACGTTCGAACATAAATGTAAATTGTGGTCGCTACAAAGTTGCATTCTTTATATTCTGTTGGATATTACAAATGTTCCAGTGTATAAATGTTGTTCATTCACAATGTAAATTAATGTTTCATTTTCTCAGAATACGAACCTCTATTCTTAGACACTCTCCATTTAATATAATGGTTAATTACGCAACGTTTCACGCCTAATAAAATGAGAATTGTTAGATGGGATGTGTGCTTATGCAATTTAACACCCATTGCCTTCCATCTATATTTATTCCTGAATATTTTAAGCTTTTAATAAACGTTGTCATGTTAACGAGTTGTGATGCTGCGTTTTGGTATTCTAAAACAAATAAACAAGCATTTATGAACTTAAATGTGGTATAGGTTAAGGTGCTTTTTAATATCTTTTTTGAAGTGAAAACTTCTTTAGGCATTTTGGGCACTTTTGGTATGGTGAAAAAGATGAACTCGCGTGACTGTCAAGTTCAGATACATATATACAGATGTGTGTGTTTTCACTCCTGATGTGCAGTCCTACGACTGACAGTTTTTGGTATTTGATGTTACTGCTAAAAACCTGACAATTCCATATTATGCTCTAAACAGCAACACATGCTGCCCATCTGGGTTTATACTACAATGTGAAAAAATGTAGAAATATCTTTATTCACTTTCTACCTATTCTCACTCCTAAATGTATGATAGTAAACCCCTCGTGCGGTCACCCCACCGGGGTTTTCAGTGGGACGGTGTGTCGGAATCGAACCGACTAAAACCAAACGGTGTGCCGTACTGCGCCTTAAGTAGGAGGGATCCGGGAACAGCTTTTATCAACCATTTTTTTTTTGTGCGTGTGGAAACCCCTCGGGCCGTCACCCCACCGGGGTTTGCGGTGGGGCGGTGTGTCGGAATCGAACCGACTAAAACCACACGGTGTGCCGTACTGCGCCTTAAATAGGAGGGATCCGGGGACAGCTTTTATTAAGACATCCCCCCCTAGCGCCTGCCCGCAAAAGCTTTTATCAACCATGCATTAACCTTTAACTTTTACGCTAACATGCTTGAAAATGTGGCTGCTGCAATGAACTAACAACAAACCAGTTAGTGCTTGCTTTTGAATGCAGTTTTCCGTTTAACACATCATTCGTGCACTTACGTGACTAAAGTGGTTTATTACCTACTCTTATTTGCCTGAGTATTTTCATTCGATATTTCCTTGTGTTAAATTATAAACTTTTGTTTCATGTACCTGGCCATGATGGTTTTATGTTTGGGAGCTATCGTATTATCTCATCATGACCACTATACGCTTTTCTAATACACTAGAAACTCAACACGAAACGGTGTTTACCCCCTTGGTTGAATTTACTTTAGAAAAACAAAACTATTAAAATAAGAACACAAAAATGGTTTACACAGGTACGTCCTCGTCAACTTGTTGGGCGCGCGGTGGCATTTGTGTCCACATCAGGAGATGTCCAAGCCTCAGAATGGATGTCGGGGTACCGGGCTGCACTAGGGGCTACAGAGTCTGCTGCAATGTTCACTCAATGTTGTCACCAACTGTTGGTGCCATTAGGCGAGCGCATTTACCCATCATACGTATACCTGAAGATTTAGGATCTAAATTAATAACCATTGCGGAAAGAAATTCCTTGGCCGTTTCTAATAATGAAAATGTGGATCAAGACGAAACCGAAGATGAAGTCGATCAGGAAGATGTAGAGTCACGAATAATATTTAGAATTTAATCAAAGGTCAAACAAAATCCAATTCAATCATTGAAAAATAAAATTTTACTATTATATTATAGATTACAATAACCGTGCCATTTAAAATGCAGGAAGTCTTAAATAAAATTAAACAGTCAAATGTATCGCAATGTTCGTGATTTTCACCATTAAAGAACACGATTAGATATTTTAAAAGCGTAGTTAGTTTATTTATTTGTTATTCACTTGTATGTTACACTAAATACATCCTGGATGATCCCAACGAGTAAGAACCAAGTAATTTTTATCATCAGCTTCTAATAAGTTTGTAACCCTTTCGACTAAATGCTTGGTTATTTTAACACGAAATTAAACGTAAAAGATCGTGTTAAGACACTGCTAGCATAGTCTTGTCTTTTTTGGCGAGTTGTGTAGCTAGATTAGGTATACTAGAACTTGCAACTTGCAAGTTCTAGATCTGAATGGGGATAATAATAACAGTTAATGTTGAGTTTTCCTTTAAGACACATGTTGGTGCTTTTGTCAAAAAAGCCTTGAAATCACTTGGATTTATAATGAGACTATCCAATAATTTTATTGAAACTAAAACACTGAAAATATTATACTTTCTTTTTGTATGGAATATGCATGTCAGATATGGAACCACTGCTATTACAAATATATCGACGTATTGAAAATGTTCAAAAGCGTTTCATAAAATACTTCTACTTCCACCAACATATTCCATATCAGTCTAGCAATTATTATCAACTTTGTCGTAAATTTCGTCTATTACCTCTTGATAATCGTCATGCGATAGCTGATTTTATATTATTACCCCTGATTGTCATAATAATATTAATAGCCCTGAGCTCCGTCAATCCATTTTAACCTACCGTTGCAAATACCAAGTGCTTCTACAAAATATAGGCAAAATAGCTATTTTCTGAAAGCAAGTAGAAACATTAACAGGTTATGTAGACAGTGCGGTATTGACTCTTTTTAAACCAGTGTGCTTGCGGTATGAAAGTGTTTGAGTTTAACATTTTTCAAACCTGCAAATTGATGTTATGTTATGTTATGTTTTATTATATATATTAATTAATTATATATTTTAGTTCCTGTTGAGATTCTCTCAGTTTGTTTACATATTCCTTGTTACTCAAATACTATAAGTGAGTAATCGTTATCTGTTCTGAAAACTAAATTCTCCATTTTTATTTTGTTTTTAGATAGTATATTAGGTGTTCCATGCATTCAATAAATATATTTATATGGTATGTTGCAAATGCGTACATTTGTATTAAATTAAACTGGCCACCAGATTTGACATAGTATTTTAGTAGTAGTATTCTATATACATTTCGTAACTTGGAGTATCTAAGGGTCCTAATACAACACTACATACTCGTAAAACGCCAGATAAAGATTGTGGGGGAAAGAAAAACTCTTTCGAAAAGGGATGTCTTTGCCTATGAGCACAGTTGATTTAAGTATTGAAAAGGACAAAAGTAACTAAGCAATAAATAAATACTTCTAGAAATTAATTATTATTATGTCGTACTGTCGTACAAAATAACAATAGTTAACCTGATATGAAAATCTTAGCAGTTTAAATGCCAAATTAATTTTATGAATAATTTAAGGAGAATCAGATTTCTGAATTTCTATATTTGTATGTCAAACAAACCCTCAATGAAATATTAAAAGACGCCATCGTTTCGAAGACCGAATGTGGTAAGTAGTGACCAAGCCGTTACTTACTAACCCACTAATATTATAAATGTGAAAGTTTGGATGGATGGGTGGATGGATGGATGTTTGTTACTCTCTTGCTACTCAAAAACCACTGAACGAAGTTTATAATATATTAGCAGCGCCTCACGGTTTCACTCGCGTAAGTCCCGATCCCGTCTCCAGCTTTCTACATACCAAGTTTCATCGCAATCGGTTCAGTGCTTTTTGCATGAAAAAGTAACAAACCATCCATCCAAACTTTCACATTTATAATATTAGTGAGATTATTGGAATCTGGGTGCACGCACGGTCATAGAATCTTTTTAAACTAGGTGTGTGTTTTTTAATTTTAAGACGTCTCCCGCATTAGGAATATTCCCGTGTTGCTGTGGCTTCACAAACATTCAAACAACAGACACAAAGAACAACCAGACTCGGGACAAATGCTTGTGGATCACACAAATTTATGTCCCGTGTCGGATTTGAACCCACAACATTCGGTGCGGCGTAGTGGCAAAGTGACCACTTTAACCGTTGCGCAATCCGTGCAGTCAAATGACGTGAAACCGGCTACAATAAACTACATGCGTCATTTTATATGTTGACCATGTCATGGTACAAAAAGTCTATACAATTACAGTTCAAGTAATACTGGATTTGAGTAATAAAATAAAACAAAAAACTTAAAACATAGGTAATGAATTATGGTCAAAATTCGACCACAAAAAAACGCATTAAACAACTTTTGGAAGTTTGTTGCTCTAATGTGGCAAGCATCTATAGACTTCAGTGGTTGCTTATGCCGAGTGATCTCATTGCCGCAAATATTTGTATTAAAGCTATAATAAAGACTTAAAAATCTACGATTCACAAGGATCATCTGCAACTTGTGGAAGGAGTTCAGGACAGCAGTGGTTTGTGGAGACGCTCGAACTTGCACCGTCTATATTTTGAGCCTTAAGTATGTTATATCAGATACAGTAATTAGTACCCATAGTCACGTTTGCAGAAAATATATCGTTCACTATCACAAGAAACAAAGCCTTCAGTAACGAAGCGGGCGTATTGCACGTAATTAAACAAAACTGACAATCTCAGCTCTTACAAAACGTACTAAAGTTGCAAAAATCCATAATTGTACCAATATATTACGGTATAAAGGTATAAAGGTAAAAAGGTATGGTATAAAGGTAAAAGTAAGCAAAGCCGCAGGCTCTTGGGTTAATAAGGATTCTTGATTTAAAGATGGGTCGTTAGTTTAATGCGTGCCAAATTAGTTTACCTCGGCTGTTTGGCTGCTTTCAACATTCACAACAAATACAACTAAGTGTATGTATTCGTACATAAAGCCGACCACAAACTACGCTTTGACGTGGAGTTGTACATGTGAAGAGTAACATGTAGGCTAGAATCATAACGGTTAAGTGAACACCAGTTATGCGTAAATCATTTGGATGTTCTCAACTTAAGCATTACATGGTTATCTAGTAAATAACTTTAGTTGGATATAGCCTATAAGACCAATGTTACATTTTATAGCAATTTTTCATACTTTTTGGAGTATTTAATAATTTTGGACAAATCCAAACTTTACAGTTACAAACATTTAAGAAGGTACAAAAGCAATTATTATAAGCCTTAGACAAAATTTCATAACTTATTATAATATAATATTGCTCTGGTTTCCTCAGCTCCAGCGACTAAATTACTTTAGGCTGACTAAATTATTGCAATGATATTCTAAAAAAAACAAACTGCTCATAGAATTTTGTCCATCACTTTTTTAAAAATCATAGCAAAATAGTTGTATTTTTAAGCTAGTTTTTTTTATATCGGCATAACAACTTCAAATTTAAAAAAACTGCAAATTTTGATCACCTCTCCGTTTTAGTGTGTGTGTAAGCACAGTGGATAAAGTATGATAAAAGAAGAGGTGTTCTTCGTCGTCTGTAGATTTTTTCGTAATACTGGACATGACTTGCTCATTGAGTAAAGTACTCGTGTGAAAACGTCTATTTGATCGAACATGTAGTAATCCTGTGGTTTACCCGGGCGCTTTGGAGTTGTTAGGGACCAAACTTCGTTCAGATTTACCCAATCATAGAGGCGGTAGGCTTTAGGACAGTCGTTGCTAGATTAATGGGCCGGAGGAAGTGATTTGCTCGTTTTGGGAGCAGGAAATGTCTTCCACCAAACCGGCTCAAAAAGTCGATAGGGGTGCGCCAGTCATAACAAATATAAATTACATTCATACACTCTCGCTTGTATATAGGCAGAGGCGTATTAAATTTGCCATCTAAAATTTGGTCCCAGTCACGTAATGAGGGGCAAGCCGCCTATTGCCGTCACCTGGGCACTGTACGTTGGAGATGGGAAAATTTGAAGTATATTGAACGAGACAGGTAATTTACACTTCCTTGAAGCAAATACATTGAATAAGGCGGACTTAATACCCTAGGCATTTTCTTTCAGTCATTCTTTAGGTGATGCAGAGACGTGCATGGCAGGTGTATAATTAATATCTTAGATTAACCTAGTTGCATAGTAAAAAATATATTACGTAAATAATCCTACATATACATACATACAATATAATAGAATAAAATTTATTGTACACAAAAATATGTTTTTACATGGAACAGGTACATCTAGTGAATATATACAAAGGGTGGCCTTATCGTTTAGAGCAATCTGTTACAGGCAACCTTTAGATGGACGATACTACAAAAAATAGATGAAAGCATGGGTAGTTTGGGTGTAAAAAAAAAGAAGTGTGAGAAGTGTGCTGATTTAGGAGATATTTCGATTAGTTCAAATAATCATAACATACTTCTAAAGCATACATACACAGGTTTAATGAAAGTGCTAATCGAAAGTATACTTATAATATCAGTCATTCCATGCAATACCCACTATATTATTGTACACATACATACATACATATAACATATAATTATATTATATACATATATATAAATAAGGAAGACATTTGTGGAGTATTTATTATTCAGGTGATTCTGCCAATAATTTGCTATACAACTGACGTACTTTAACTTTGAAAGTATACTGTTTAGTGGACATCCTGAATTCTTGTGGGAGCGCTCGCACCTACGGTAGACTTTTAATGTGTCTGACAAGAAGTAAGAACCATCGAAACTGGCTGATTACCAAGAAAACATCTTTTGATAGTTCCTCAAGTTATATATATAAAATTCAGCTTCAATACTATAATATAAGTATACTTATTATTCATTATAACTTAAGGGTGTCTGACAGGGGATTTGCAACTGTACTAGGTGTCTGACAATGGACGACGTGGTTTCTAATGTTATTCCAAATGAAATATATAATTACTAAGCTTTATACTTTAACGAATTTGAGGTGCAGTTTTATACACCTTTGCTACCTGTTACCTTTTAAAGCAACCGTGATCCAAACTTCATAGTCGGGGATCGTTTATTAGGGACATACACAAAGAAACATTCAGGTTTTATAAAATAGCGAAGGTCTGATCGTTGCGGGCTCTTGGACTATTATGACTATTATGGTTGACTGGATGCGGAAGGTGGAGGACCAGGTGATGTGGCGCGTATTGGGAGAGGCCTATGACTGTTTTTACTTATTACGAGATTTCTTAAAAATTCCAACGGGCTCATAAATCTAAATGGTTTTTTGAATTTTCTAAGCTGGTCCAACGTTTAGTAGTCTAGAAAAAAAATGGCGCATTTTGCAATTACGGCAAAAAAAATTAAATGATTGTTAATAAAATAAAAAGTTTAAAACCAAACTCGCTAAAATTTATAGCACATTTTAATATTATAACAATCTATAATTTCAAAAAGTCTCAGACATCTACATACGTTCCTTTCAAAGTTATTAAACGTTGAAAAAAACACTCTTTGTTAACTTTGTCCTTTATTTGCTGTTAAATAAAAGCACTTAGCGACGTTGAACCGATCTCATTTTGTAGGTAATTTAATGGAGAAAAAAAAAGCTTTAAGCACATATGACGAAAAACGTACTGGAAACGAGATATCACACGAAATGTAAAAAAATACTTTTTTTTCGTTAAATTGTAAATAAAGTAACGCCCCACTTGTCCAGACTGCGAAATTCGTAATCAGCGCATTTTTTTACAATCCATCCAAAAATAAAATTGCGTGGTAATCGAAAATTTAGGTATTTTAGTTCCTTGACTGGGCTATCACTGTTGACAACATTTTGCCTGTACTTGATGTACCAAAACCTTACAGTTATGCTATTTGACCTTCATTAAAATGAAACAAAAAATACAGTTAAATTATTTGGGCTAGAATGAACTTAGTAGTGGTTTCCATTTATGAGTCTTCCTGTTTGTGAAATTATGATCCTTTTATGGTTAAGCGACACTAAATAGAGTTGGTAGTGTTTTGTTCTAAATACATAATCTGACAGAGAAATAATTAAAAGGTATATGGTCAAAATTTCAGAGTTTTGGTAGCTTAAATAAAATATTTATGATTTTTTAAATATTTTTTTAGTTCCTATTCGATGCTATATTGTCTACAGTCTGTTCAGCCAAAAAGACGAGACGATATTTTATAAGCAACAGTTTAATCACTCAAGAATTTTAATTATACTGACGTTGTATTCCTTAATATTAAAGTTTGTGAAATTTATGAAATTCCTCGCAGAGTTGTTGTTCGATGGTGAATGAAAGAACCTCAGAAATTTTCCAAATAATTTGTAGGCTGGGATGTTAATTAGCAAAGCATTTAGCAGAATTGCTGTAGCAGAGACGAGCTTGGGCGATGGAGGGTGGCGCGTGATCCGACCATCATGATGCGGCACTCTAGCCTCGGGCACGTGCACAATTTATAGCTGTGAAAATCCGGACCATTGTGAATTCTTTCACAGAAAACTGCCACTGTGATGCCATTTAATGACTGCTTACGCTGCTTCAACATTTAATAGTTCTAAGCAATAAAAACTGAAAACGCTAACAACACGGAAACGATAATTAGATTTTTTAAATCAGTGACTCTATTTGAAATTAACATCGTAACTTATGTTTTGTAACCGGATGCGATTATGGAGTTTTTATTCGATTTCTTCCTTAATTTTAGTAAAAATATATTTTTTTTTTATTCATAGCATGTTCTATCTTTGCACTTTAAAGTCTCATGTGCAGTTGTTCGCATAAAACAGAAAAGCAAATTGGCAGTGAAAAATTTTACACCTCAGAGAAAGTGATGTCGATTTTTTCTCGTTGACTTCAAAAATAGTAAAAAATATAACGCAGCTATGTTACATATAAAATGAAAACGATAAGCAATTTTAAAGTGAATTATTTTAGAAAGTGTTATGATTCTGTTAACTGAAATAACGTAAATATTTTGTGGCTATTGCCACATGATAGCGAGTGCCTAATGCGGGTCGCGTGCTCGCTAAAGTAATTGAAATATGCCGCTACTTATATACCTACTTCCCTGAATATGTCAAGGGCGTATTTCTTTCAACTATTATCGCACTATATATATCACTATTATAGCTTTTGCTATATTTAAAACAAATGACCACTGATTCTATACGACCTTAACGATTTCAGAAAAAAACAAATTTACTGTATAATTTCAAACAATTCTTATTGGTTGAAGTTATAAAAGGTAATCCCCTTTTTCTGTAGCACTTATCATTGCTAAACTGAAATGTGTAGGACTTCGAGTAACGTCAAGTACGTTTGTAGCATTGACATAGCACAATAGAAGGACGTAGCGTGTACACCAGTCCCATTACGATCACGATACACTATAATCAATAAACTTTTATACAATGTATCTATTAGCAACCTGCGCCCACTTTGCATGGATGAAAAAATTACTTGTATTCATAATAATATATAGCCATATTAGATATCAAATGATGAAACACTTTTTCAAATTGATGCAGGAATGCCAGAGATTACTTTTTACATACAAAAACTCATAAAGTTTGCACTAGACCTTTATGATGTTAGTATGGATAAGATGTAGAATTATTTGGGTTGGGTAGTATGATTGCTGTTGAGATTATCTGCAATATTCGAGGCTTAAGAACACTTACTTGACTTGGCAAAGTACATAGATAATAAAAGAACGTCTATTTCCTAATAGTTATATTTAACTTTTTAGTTTAGTAGGAACATAACAGGAACAAAAAAATAAAAACCTTTCAAAACAATCATAGAATTTCATCAAGCGGGTCTTATATATTTTTAAGTACATACTAAAAACATTTAAAGATGAAAATTATTCGTACTTAAAATAACTGAGCTATTTCACAAAAGCTTTTAAATTCAAATTTTAATAGGGCTGCAACAGGTGTAACCTATCGAATACAAATTAGTGTAAAAGCTATTATGAGCATAATGAATATCAGATCCCTACAATAGGTATACCTTCGAACGAAATTATAGCGTCGGTGATTTATTCCTAATACCACAGTCAATAACATTGAGGCAAAATTACACTGGGTTTCGTAATAGATTGTTCAATAGGCAGGTTAATTAGACAATTTCTCCAAATGGCATCGCGTAAATCGGAATACCCAACGTAAATGGTTCGCAGAAAACACTTCTCTGGAAAACAAATGAATTCTTAACAGGCTTGAAGAAATAGTGATCGTAAAGAAAGTAATGCGGTGAATAGCAATTAAAAATGTAACTATGTCGACAATAACGTGTATTTTTTAGACTTCGGTTGTTTCGTATTTTACTTTATAATTCCTTATTTATATTACACGTAAAGCAAACTTGGACCACTGTTTTACTCTAACTGATTTATATTAAACTGAAAGGAACATTTGTTTTTTTAACTTTTACGATGGAAGTTTTTAAACGGACGCTTATACAGGGTATGAGTTCACCAGGCCCTCGGAATTCTGTCCGCTAGTCGCTTTGTATGCTAATGTGTTCAACACTACAATACATTTTGCTATTTGCATTCTGGCTAATTGCTTTTCCTTTCGACGCCGCCCCAACAAACGACCGTTTATTTCTTTGTGCTCTTGACACCTTATCGACATTGTTAACTAGCTACAATGAACTATTCACAATGATTTACTTAAACTTAAACATTTATCGTCGCTTCATCGGGTTGTGTGTCAATTAGTTTGAATAATAGAAAAATGAATACCTATATTTGATTGAATTAAAAACAAACAACCTTGATTTTATTCAATATTTTAATATTATGTCAGACCTTTTCAAACTGGTTACTTCAATGCTTGTAGTGCATGACGTAGGTCGTGACGTAGGCTGTGACGTATAATGTTATGAATCGGAAGTTTATACATTCCTAGCATTCCTATAAGTGAATAATACTGTGATGTCATAGATACGTAACAGACTACGTATGATAACCTAGATTAATTCCTATATAAGCTCATGTATTCAATCAGAAAATATAGTTATTCTACAGATCTAACAAGAAGTGGTTTCATTCTAATCGGAGATAATCTCCACGTACTTCATGGCGAACATGCCAGGGGTCGCCACTACTTCATGGCGACCCTGAGCCAGCCCTGGAAAGTGATTTAAAAATTTATAAAAACATATAAAAAGTGAAAAAAGTAAAAAGAAAAAAAATATTATAAATATACTTATATTAAAAAGTGGAAAAAACAATCGAAAAGTATAAAAGTGCTAAATACATCGAATATAATTATGAAAATAGTGACATGAAAACACCAAATTAAAACCAATAAATAATAGAAAAGTTCTAGAAAAGAAATAATAACCCAAATAGGAAAATTAAATACTTTAAAACAACATAACCATTCAGTACAGGGTGTTATGGATATATCCATCCGTCTAAGTGTTAGTAAAAAGCTATTGTTATGATAACCCGGTATTTCATAAAGAGTGCTAACAAAAATATAGACAGGAGAACCCGTGGTCAAATGTTGGAGTTGCAGCGAGTCAGTGTTTAATAGTAACAACGCCAGTGAGTGTTAAGTGTCCGTGAAAATAAATAAATCTAAAAGTGAATAAAAATAAACCGCACAGGACCAACAGATAGACTGTAAATTATTTTATATTAAAAGTATAAGTATTGATTTATATTGATATGGCAAATGAATTTCAGGTATTTTATGACGAGCTAAAAGATATTTAGTTAGGTATTACTATTAGGTAATTAGATAAAATATTATTTCTAATGATGACTCTTTCGACATCACTTACTTATACTCTCTGTTCTATGGATTTAAAATCTGAAAGTAAACGTTTTATTATTATTATTATCAGGACATATTAAAATAGGACCAAGTAGGAGAAAATGTGAAATTATTGTTTAAAATTCGAGAAAGCCAAAACAGTGTACAACAAGGGATATTCGAAAGAAAAAAAAGTAATACAAAAAATTTATGAAATTAGCGGGAAAGTTATTGAATTATATAAAGAGATAATTGGATTGTGTTAAGAACCCATAAAAATGGTGGTATTCGAATTAAGAGCCGCATTGGGCTTATTGCCACAAATGACGGATGAGAAGACAAGTATTAAACAATTAATAGATAATATCGAATATTATGCGTACACTAAACAAAAAAAAAAAAATTATAATAATTTTGTTCTTAAAAGTAAGTTGTCGCAGAGTGCAAAATTGAAATTAAATGAAGCTTATACAAGCGTAAAAGATTTGATACGGGACATAAAAAGGAGGTAACTTGTTAGCGAAAAAAACCGGCTTTAATCTCCACCTTCGAGAGAGTCCCAAATATGATATGTTCTTAATTATGAGAAGGGTCTGTTAACTCCTAAAAGATGCGACGGCGTAAAAAACCGGACAAATGCGAGCCTGACTCGCGCACCGAGGGTTCCGTAAGCAAACAAACTTGTATAGGTCCATCTCAGGAATCAATTCTCAAAGACTTTTGCCCGTCTTTTTCGAAAGACAAACTTAACTTTGCGGTTGCGATGTATGACAAAGTTCAGAATCCAACCGCGAAATATAAGTTTGTTATCACAAAAACTTTTTTTATGTGATATAACCAGAAATTAACGACTTTCGGATTTTTTGCTTCACTTGTGCTGTCAGTCCTTGCTTCTTACTAAATTTCACGATTCTAGGTAAATGAGAAGTACCCTATAGGTTTTCGACCTAAAATCTATAGCTACTACTATATACTTCCGGTTGACCTAGACACCACAAGTAAAGGGAAAATTACGAAAAATAGAAAACAAGTTGAAAATTAATGTTTGGTACTTACAAGTTTTCGCGAAAATCTAAATTTGCCCATATCTTTTTATCGTGTTGTCTCAGGACCTTGATCTTTATACACCTAAGAGGGACTATAGACCTTTAGTATCTGGTATAAATTTCAACTTGGTAGGTCCAGCCGTTCCTGAGAAAATCAGTGGTGACACACGGACAGACAGACGTACAGACGGACAAGAGAGTGATCTTATAAGGGTTCCTTTTTTACCTTTTGAGTTAGGGAACCCTAAAAACGATATATTTTTATCCTTTCTACACCAGCAGAGGACGGAATGCTTCTTTGTTTGTTTGTTAATTAATTCAAGAACAATTAACATTATATTTGAATTTCACAGACAGCAGAAATAAAATAATAGAAAAAAAACAGACTATATATATGAGAAAAAATTAATCCAATATCACCAATATTAAATAAAAACTTAAATAGTGTTTTTTCTAATGATTTATGCAATGTCAGGAATAAAAATGTAAAAAGTCACTAATTTCAGTATTAAAAATATCATAAAGTAAAAAAAAAGGAACTAAAAAGTCACTAGGTAATTCCGGTAATCAAAATCATTAAGAAAAATGTTGATTTGGCAATTTGGAATATACTTTTGTGTGGCTATTTAACTATTTCTTCAGAAGCTAGTGAGTAATATTACTAATATTATCGACTATTGTATGCGAATTGGGAGCCACACAAATATGAAACTTATACAAAATTTTAAAGGCGCTCAAGTTTATCAAGCTGTTCCTCAGTGACATCGAGGTAGCTGACATCAGCCTAGTCGACTACAGGTAGAAGAAGGGATTGTGCAAGCGCAACTTTCATGACCGTCGGCAGGAAATTACGAAATCTACACAAAGACCCCGCTGATGCAAAACAATTTGCGACTGACTTCGCGCATTTGTGGACCCCAGGATAAGGTAGTATCTATTAGAATGCCTAGATTTTTAACACTAGAACTTATTGGCAACACAGTGCCATTAAATACAATGTCTGGTAATACTGACCTGTCAACCTGTGCCTTAGAGGGATTCACTTCTAATCCATATTGCCAACCCAAACTGCACACTCGCGCCAAATCCAAGTTCATTATAGTGAAAGCTTCTGTCAAATTGTTTAATGGAGCTTATGTGTAGATTTGTAGATCATCTGCATAAAATAACGGTGAGATGAAAGTAATGATTTAGAAACGGAATCTACAAAAAATCAGTTTGTTTAAATAATATAGTTCAAGTATAAGACGTTGTTAACTTTAATGTGTTAGGGTCACATTAAGGTTGTATAAAAAGCCATTCCGCCGATTCTCCTCTGAAAATCCGTTCAGTAGTAGTAGCGGCGGGGGACTTCGTAGTGATGATATGTAGGATATATTATGTCAGTTATAACTTATAACACCATTAACGTTTTATTTATTAAACACGTATATCATTCTAAATGGTTACATTTAGAACGTTTATAATGTGCTCCATTTCAAATGGGGTAAAAAAAAAAAAATTAAATTATCAGATTACATTCGCTATCAATGGGTTCGATTTTCACGCAGAACAAATAATTGTGTGATGAGCATGATTATTTGTTCTGTCTGGGTGTAATTTATCTATAATATGTATGTATTTAGAAATAGATAAGTATGTTTATCAGCAGTCTGGTTACCATAGTACAGGCTCTACCTAGTTTGGGATCTAGCCGAAGTTATTATTAATATTAATAGTGGGTATAGATTTGAATTTACAATTTTCAAGTACCTTTAGTGAGGAGACTAAACGAGTTAATACCCTAATGTCCTCATAATTCTTGTGTCCTCGCATGATGAATTGCTACATACATGCGATGGCGAGCAATCGATGTATGTAGAATCGATTTCGGTTGGTATAAATCAATCTAAATCGCTTTCTGGGTCGTTTTTATAAATTTATGGTTGACCGAGCAGTTGAGACGCATGGGTCATACATTTACATTTTAAATCTGTATCTTTGTCTGTACAAACTCTAAAATGTAACATTTCACTACATATTATAAAACTAAGTCTCCTGCCACGTCTGTCTATCAGTCTGTTCGCTCGCGATAAACTGAAAAACTACTGATCTGATTTTCATGCGGTTTTCACTAATAGACAGAGTGATTCATGAGGAAGGTTTATGTGTATAATTTGTTAAGATCTTTAAGGTTTTGTGTAAATTGGTTAAATTTGATGATGATTGTTGACGATGTTTCTGGTACCCGTGCGAAGCCGGGGCGGGTTGCTAGTTTAAATATAAATTTTGTCGATGTAACCACTCACACATGTCTTTTATGGATCTGCTAAACCGTATGCACTGCGCCGATAGAAATCGTTGTCATTCCAACAATAAATATGCTTATTTGACCTTTTAACAAACTCTCATAGAGTTAGTCTGAAAAATAATATTTAAAAGAGATTTAATGTTCACAGTTCAATTCCTTAAGGTGTAAATAATCCTACATAATTATTATGTCTATTGAGAAGAACGTGTCAAGCTGGTAACACTACATCTTAATAAACCACATGTAGCATTTTCCGACTAATGAAGACGCCAAGTAACGTAGTGAGACCCGTACATCGAAGCGCATTACATTGAAACTAGATTAAAGAAGCGCATTCCTCTAACTCACTTAACGATTTTTTTCTTACATTGACGATACAGTTTCTGAGTAGAGAATAATTATGTTACTTCGTTAGATTTTATAAAGGCATAATGGTTTAAAAGCGAGAATATCAGTATGCATTAGTATAGAGCTATAAATTGTTGAGTTATTTAAATTGGTTGACGAATTTGGCAGAAGGTCTCATGCTTCATATCTATGCACACGTCACTGCTCGCGTTTTTTTGCCTTTATATTGTATTATGACGCCGCATATTATACTTACTCGGAACTATCAACTATACACTTGATATCTTCAGATGACGGGTGAACATTACATCTATGATATGGCTTACGTTATGCTTGTGGTGATAAATGCCACAAAAAAAACCGTCAAGATAAATTAAAAACATATTTTTTTTACTCACTGAATACTGTCTTTCTGTTAAGTCTTAGGTAAAACAAACACTGGTGTGATTCTTACCTAGTATATAAATGGAACCTGTAAGGAGAACAACTATAACATAACAAACTTCTACAGAATATTGGTTCGCAAATTGTCTCTAATTACATTCTGAAGCGAAAACACACCTCTCTGAGAAGTGCTTGTCTCAATATTTAATGGCACAAGTTCTCTGAACTTAATAGATTCAATCAAAGTTGTGACACAGCCGGAGGCATACTGTGATGGGTCTTTTGAAACACTATTTGTTATTTATACTCTGTGGTAGTCTAACGGTAAGCACTGGTATAAAAAAACTGTAAATCTTATTTTATCAACATTATTTTATAGACACATAACATGTTATAAAAATGTTAATTTAAATCTAAATTATAATGTGTAAGGAAAGATATGAAGGAATAAAAAGCATCATCTGTTAACTAGACATTCTGAATTTCTAAATAAATAATAATATTTTGACACATGTCACAGACCGTCTGATCCCAAATTAGGCAGTAACTGTATTATGGTAACTAGACTGCTAATAAACATCCTTATATCTGTCTAAATACATACAAATTTAAAAAATATCACCCAGACATAGAACAAAATAATGATCGGGCTCATCACACAATTATTTGTCCTGGGTGGGAATCGAACCCACGACCTTAGCTCAGCAGTCAGGATCACTAACCTCTAAAAAGGACAGTCAGTCCTGTTGTCCTAATTTTTAAATGTATTGCTTGTGTTTGTCAAATATACATAATAATGGGGTTCGGAATACAGTTTTGATGACATCTAACTTAATATCTTGAATAAAAGATTTTGGGATTGAAATATTATTAATATCGACCTATTGCCAGGCTATGCCAATTTGGCACCGGTCAAGGCAGTAAATAACAAAGTCAAGCTTTGGCGTTTGTAAGTACTGCTAGATACTGGAGCCCTTTGTCTGGTCTTAAGTTTTCCCTTTTACTAATGTCCACCCATTTCCGGATCAGGTTTCCAGTTTTTAACCTGGCTCTCTACTTTATTCTGCCATTGATGCCTTTTGGTCTACCCAGCCGTTAGATCTAATTATATATTAGTACAGTAATCTGTGATCAAAATTTTATCAAAACTTCGATTTTCAGTGATTTGTACCTGCTATATATTTGTGAATAAACATAAATAAACCATTTCTTAGTTTGAAATATTATTGGTCCCAATTATAGTCAAGTCATCTCAAGAGAATTGAAGACTAAACAAGGATCACGAGCAGTAAAAACCAAAATTTGAGCTCAAAGTGTCATAGAGTTAAACGTTATAGCTGCAGCAATCTGCTCGTTGGCCTCATTACATCCGCCCGTTCAATGCTTATTTCCATTTACCATATAAAATAAGAAATTCGTAAAATTGTATTATATTTGCGCCACTTCAACTCTCTTTGTGGTCCAAAGAAGGTGGAGGAAAATAACGATGGAATATACACCGAAACGGCAATCAGAATTTTTTAATTATGAAAAGTGTAACAATAAATGTGTCGGGTTCAAACAAATAAGGCGTGATTCTTATACGTTCACGTAATAGACCAGGGTCGATAATTTTTGAAACAAAAAAAATAATAGTAGGATGAAACCCATTGGAAAAGGAGGAGAATATTATAAAAATAAAAGGAAAAATAATTTACGGGCGATCTGAGGCCGGGAAGGGGAAGGGGGTGAGTTTTAAGGGTAAAAAACGGTTTATCTCGATTTCCGGCAAAACTACAAGTCCTATAAAAAAAAGTCAAATGGTAAAGTTATAGGTAATAAAAAGATCTACTCATCATCAACTTTGTAGTTACACTTTTTTCACATAACCTCAAAATTTATGTAAAAAATTAAAGAAACAAGTTTTTGGTTTTTATCTTTTACAAAACATTTTTTTTTTACACGAAATTTTATGAAAACTTACCTTTTTATATCCCAAATATACTGTAATTTATTTGATTTGAAATATTTATTTTTTCACCTTATTTTGAGTTAGTATCGAAAAAGCACCACAATTTTCAATCGAAAATTCACCCGTCAAAACATCAGCTTTTTTCAAAAAGTTGGTGTGCTTTCTATTCGTTGAAATCTCTGCTTTCCGATGGTGTAAAAAAAATATATATTACCATAAATCACCATCTTCTCAGAAAACGCAAAAAATCGAAAAACAATTGAATTCGAATTAAAATTAAATTTTTAATTATTATGTACAGTTTTGAGCTATTTATTAAAATTTACACTTTAATTACTCAAAAAACGTAAGATTATATGTTACATTGATAAACAAAAATATTGCAAACCGAAATATACTAGTGTAATTAACAATCAAATAAGTTAATAAAGTTAATATTTAAGAAGACTACTACAATATTTTGAGAAAGTTGTAGAATCTTCTTTAAGTTATATGCGTAGATGCCTATTTATTACTATTGTTAAAGTTGATGTTTTGACGGGTGACTTTTCGATTAAAAATTAGGGTGCTTTTTTGATATTAAGTCAAAATAAGGTAAATATATAAATATTTCAAATCAAATAATTACAGTGTATTTGGGACATAAAAAGGTAAGTTTTCAGAAAATTTCGTGGGAAAAAAAAATGTTTTGTAAAAGATAAAAATAAAAACTTGAAACTTGGTTTTTTGAATTTTTTACATAAATTTTGAGGTTATGTGAAAAAACTGTAAATATAAAAGTTGTAGATCTTTTTATCACCTACAACTTTGCCATTTGCCTTTTTTCCATAAGACTTGGTAGTTTTGCCGGAAATCGAGATAAACCGTTTTTTACCCTTAAAACTCACCCTATTCCCCTTCCCGCCCGTAAATTATTTTTCCTTTCATTTTAATAATATTTTCCTCATTTTCCAATGGGTTTCATCCTAGTATTATTTTTTTTCACTTTTTATTGTTTTTGAAGGCTTCTGGTCTATAAGGAGAAAATGACTTTTAATTAATACTAGAGATCGCCTCGTGGTCTAATTTTTAAAATCTAATTGTTTTGTTTTACACTATTGCCCATCTGTAAAACTTGAACTGTCATTGTCTAGATTTTACGTACCATGTCAGTTCAATATAATTATATGCTGGATGCCTGTAGCCGTTATCGCATAATTTTTAAACTAAAAACATATATTAATTTAAATGTTTAACTATCAGCACTCCTTGTACATACAATCTTTAAATATGCCAAATTTCACATTTCTAAGGGCGCGAAACTGCGTACAAAGAAATCTCTGCACGTATTAATATATAGATTCACACAGTGATAAAGCAACACCACAAGTGTTGGTACGTTGAAGAAAGTAAGTTTGTGTTCGCCCGAACCGTCATATGACAAATTTAATTATCCCGCTCTTGTTCGGTATGGTTGTTTTGACCCCAAGAACAACCGCAATTTTGCGGCGTGCGCTTCACGCAGCTAAAGAACTCTTAAAACATCGGTTAATGTTCCAAAGCTTGATTGGACATAATCGGAACGTAAATTAAACGTATTTCTGATGCCATCGTGCATAAACATTCTAGTACAACCTACGTGAAAATAAGGCGGTTTAAACGACGAACTATAGACTTATTTTGTTATAAAAATATATAACATCTTAATCTCGTTTGATGGAGTAACAAACAAATCTGGTTTATTAACGGCTATGATATTGGTAATATTGAGTTCCTTTTATTGTCCCATAAAGCGTCAATTTAGGTGACGCCGTACTAGATAGATTTATTTTGATATTCGATATAGATTTATTATTATATTAGATTTTAACGTCGCGATACCGCAACATGCACCCCTGAACAAAATAAAATCTGTTGAAATTAATTCCAAAAATGTTACCTTCATGAAAGACATTTATCAATATAAACTTCTTAGGGTCTTGTTCTAAGGCTTAGTGTTTCCGTATGACTTCTTGCGGAAAACGATTTTCGGTACCTTCCTATGTAGTCTAGTAAAGCTGTTTACGAATGTCTAAAGTACCACTCTGCATTGCAATGTCATCTGGTGGTGTTATTTGTGAGAAAACTGCCGTATTCCAGGATAAACTTAAGATATGAATTTCCTTTCTACCGAAAAATTTTCGTCAACCGTACCGGATAAGATGTACGTATAAGCTGAAAGATTGTAAGAATTTATTTTATCTATATCTATATATTGACAGTTCGCGGCTGACGTCTGACGTCACTAAAGTTATTGGGGAGGTCGTATGTGGGAATTGAACTGACTAAAACCACATGGTGTGCGTTACTACGCCTAATGAGTGGATACATGGTGCTGCGACGATATGTCCATCCAGCGCTAGCAAGTGAAGAGGCAAAGTCTAGTTAGGTGAATATCACGATAGATTCGCGATAGATTCTACTAGATGGACGATATAAAACCCGTGCACCACGTGCCACATGTTCACGTGCAGCTTCGGGTCGACGGCCAGACGCAGAACATCGCAATTGTGGTAAAACAACGTTCTCCGGCGATGGCGACTGCCTGGCCCTCGACTTCCAACCATATCGTACACCCTGAAGAATATCACATTTGCCATAAATAGATAATAGTTCCAGACGATCTAAGCTAATAAGATTCATACAATACGATAGATACTACATGTTGTGTTTCTTCCCCTGATCACTTAAGCAAGTATTCATGAGACAATATTTAATTTTGAAGGGCGTTTTATAGAACTTCTACAATGTTGATGCTGAATAATTTTGGTTAACAATTACTAGACATACCAACGTGCTATTTATTAAAGGGATGAACTATAATGTGTTCTAAGATCCCTCTTACGAAGGAAGGGTCGCATTATTTCGTCTATATGGACTCCTGTATGAACATTGGGCGTACGTAGATATGTGTATTATGTAAACTATTTGATACTTGAATCATTTAGTTGTTGAATTACTTATTACTGCATTATATTTGGATGCTGATAAGCAATACAGTGTCAAGCCACACATACATTATTTAGAGAAAATGGCGTTTTAAGATGTCATACCAATTCCTAATCAATTTGTTTGAAAAATATCTAAAAATCTACCTAAGAGGTGTATAGATATTTTCTCTAAATAATGTATGTGTGGCTTAAAGCTGTATTGCTTATCAGCGTCCATTTATTCATCCACCATACTGCTACGCTCATGAAATAAATTGCATATTAAGGTACCTATTTGAAAATATTATAAATAGGTACTGTGTGTAATAGGAATTAATAATCACTTGCACACTTTAATCTGAGAGTTTGCTATAATGTTCTCGAAAATTAATAAAGCCAAACTAATCTTATACTCAGACGAGGCAAATGACCTCTGTAGGACTATAATGAAAATCATTGCACCCCTGCAGGTTCACAGACAGTCCATGCACTAAAGCAAATTAATAATCACCTAAGAATTAAATTAATTAAATCTTTTGTTTAGTAAATATAATAATTTAAAGTACCTATCCTCCTCCTTTCATGTTTAATTGTGATGATTAAGTATGTTGTTTATTGCTGCACGTATGTACCTAGGCTTTAAAGTGGATGAGGAAGTAACGTTCAGTATTGTTGTGTAGTTTTTATATTGTACCTAGACTGTAGCAATAACAACAAAAGATGAACATCAAAATCATTTATTTCGATAGAACCCATTATAGGTATTTTCGAATTGTCAGGAGTAATAGTCAGTCGGACTAAGTCAATCGTAAAGCTCGTTGCCTGTTTCAATACGTGGATCCTGTAGAGAAGAACAAGCAAAAAACTCCAAGGACACTCTTTTTCAACATGTTTTATACAAGTCTCTGGTTACATTGCTTATATGAGCAAATTAAATGTGAGGATAATGTTACGTATTGTTCTAAACTATAAACAGTCTCGCCAACTACTACTATATGTAAGTAATAGCAGTTCGAAATTGACCAGCCCCGACCAACGGTACTCGTTTGTCACATACGCCACTACGCCACCATCAACAGGACGTCTAGGCGAGCATGACATACTCAGAAACTGCCAGGCAACATAGCAAATTAAATAGTGAATATTCATATGCATATTTTTTAAGACCACCACTCATTTACAGTGTGGCTGTGGAGCAGGACCAGCAATTTGCCAAGCATTTTTATCAGCTTAATATCGTCTAGTTTATAATATGTTCGTTTAAATAGTGTACGTTTAATGCAAGTTTTCAATTTCTTCTCTTTTAGTTGAATAATATTAGGAGGTATTTTATCATAGAATCTAATAAAGTACCCCATGAAGGATATTTGCACGTTTATAAGTCTGAATTTTGGTTGTATTCATTTATATTGTTCTCTAGTAATGTAATTGTGTATTTCACATCGTTGAGTAAATAGATGCAATTTTTTCTGACATAAATAATGTTTTCATAAATATACTGACAAGGCACTGTCAGGATGTTCATTTCCTTAAATAGATCCCTAAGGGATTTGCAACTACGTAGAGTGGCTTTGATACCTCTTTTCTGCAGAATAAATATAGATTCTATACCTACAGCACACCCCCACAATAAAATACTTTAGGACATGACACTATGGACTTTTTTTTACTATAGTGCACACATATATATATATAAATATATATGTGCACTATAGTAAACTAGTCTTGCAGTATCTATGTCTGTTAATTGGCGGACTTTATTTACAGCATATGCTGCAGAACTTAGCCACTTTGAAAGCGACGATAAGTGAGCACCCCATTGTAATGTAGAATCAGGTGTTATCTCTAGGAAAACAGTTTCATTGACAAAATCTAGCTTTTCCTTATTTAATAAAATTTAACATTTAGTTTGTTGGCAGTAAATCAACCATGTACTAGATGAATAATGTTATTAACACCGTCAAAGCTACTGGCTTACGCAGTCAAATGCGTTTTAGAGGTAACAAAAGATACCGAAAGCATCCTTAGCTTCCTCCCATGCACTGTAAATATGCTTTAACACCAGCGTCAGTTGTACACCGCCTTTTAGTGAAACCGTATTGCTAATCGTGAAGGATGTTGTTTGCAAAATTAAGTAGCATTTGATTAAGCATGAACTTTTTGAAAACCTTACTCAATACCGGCAGGGCTGAAAAAGGCCTATGATTATTTAAATCTTTACTGTTTCCGGATTTAAAAACCGGTATGACTCTACTATTTTTCATTTTTCATGAGATCAGGAAAAACCCATTGACCTACACTGAAATTAAATGTTAGCGCTAAGTAAGGAGCGAAAGTTTCAATAATGAATTGGCAAGTTTTGATCGACATTCCCCACAGATCTTTAGTAAATTTTATCTTAAAATCCTTAAAAAGCTTTTAATACTACTGCAGGGTTCACGTGCTTGAAACTGAAATCTACGGGACAGATAAGAACATTTTTCTAAGAATAGTGATAGAGTACTTGGAGTTTAGTTCGTAGAAAGTTTATTCGATTTCGCGAGAAATAATTACCTCAGCCGGATTTACCTACTTTTTATCAATGTTTTTACCTTTTTAGTTTTACTGGTTCAAAGAAATGACCCCACAGAACTGAGATTCATGAAAATAGTTTCAATATTGTTTTATGCAAGACTTGTATTTTTCCGAGACAAACTTAATCTGTTTCGTGTATCTCTTTAAAAAACAAACATATCTTACCTCATAGGCCATCTCTTATATTAAATACAAAAAAGAGGACGTGAAATCACAATGACAAGGTTTTATAATAATGAAATTCAACCAATTTGGGAACAAAGATGTTTATTTCTGAAATACACCCATACAGATACAGATAAACGGTTTTGGATTAAAAACTGACTATATCCTGATCACATAGGTTGACGGCAACGAGATCAAAGGGGATGGTTATTAGAAATTTTATAAAATAGTTAGTGGAAAAGTAAAACATTTTAATTTGACTCATAATAAACGTTAGGTTTGACAAGATTCTATTTGATTGATTTTGCCTTTCCACACACGAGGGCAGAAATCTAGGCTCTTCGTTATTTCATATAGAGAGGAACTGAGACGTTCACGGATTTTGCAGGAGTTGTTAAATGGGTTATTAAAAAAGAAAAAAATCGCGGAGAGCTATTAAATTAGAGGATGGAAATTAAAGATAGGGATGGAAAAGCACCCCTTTTGGTTTTTTAAATATTTCTGGTAAACAAAGCAAAACTTCGGTATATTTTAAGTACAACTTTTTGTAAAGAACCAAATTTTCCATTGTATTAGAATTTTTCAAAAATTTTAATAAAAAGTTCAGTTGTAACAAACAGGAAAAAAGAGCCAACATTTTTATTTATTTTTGGTTTTTTGCTTTTTCGCCTGTATTTTTTTTTCAACATAGATAGGTGTAGTCATTGCTATAAACAAAAGAAAGTATATTGAATTTCCTTTAAAATGCTGGGTTGAAACATTTTCCTAGCCTGGCCATATTTCGGTCAATTTTAAACCAAATTAAAATTGACCGAAATATGGTCATTTCAACCTGGCTTTTTTTTCGCATTCCATCCCTCTTGTACAAATGTTGTTTTCGTTCGCATTTTATTAAAAAAATATGGTTTTACTCAATGAAAACGAAATTTAATAACACTCCACGGTTTTTTCTTCTTTAATAACCCATTGAATGATTCCTGCAATAAAAACCCGTGAACGTCTTAGTTCCTTATTGCCTTATTATTCAAGACATAATCAATAGCCTTTTATCCTACTTCATCAATTCCTAAATATAAGTTTTGCTCAAATCAGGTTCTAAACAGAAAAGCTTGAAGGTTCCGACTTAGCTAAACCTTTCTGTGAAATAAATTCTTTCAAATTGGAAAATATAAAAAACAGCGAGAGAGAAGCACTTCAATGGCAATTCCAGGCCAGCCATGCTTTACAAGAAAAAGTTTGTTCTCCTCAACTCGGACAAAAGAATTTCACTTTTTAATTTAAAAAGTTTAGATAAGTACAGCATTTGTCGAGTTTATAACTTCAGTTTATTTGCAAATACCTTTATAAAAAAACAAAGGATGTTTAGTTAAATGCGTTGTCGTATATTTTTGCAGTAAATAGATACAATTAATCTCAGTCGAGATAGTATACCTTAGGCGCGACGGTAGCCAACATTACCAGCCATCGTACGTTTCACAAAAGAGAAAAACTCACAAATCACTAAAGTTCTTTTGTTTTGCGTTTGAGCATAGCACGGCAGAGTAACGTACACATTGAATGAGGCGACATATTTATTATGAAAGGAGAGTCAAATGAGGCGTTACAAGGTAACACAATGGGACACTGATTATTTTTATTTACACGTTTATTAACGAATTTGAAGGCTGGTCAGGTGATCCATAAATATTTATTTAATCAAAACCACCTTTGTAGATGAGTATATGCGAACTGTTATGCGCGATCTACCACAGAACACCGTTCACCCGAAACCGTTACTCACACCTGTAATGAACGGCAATGCTGGCTCTTTGGGAACACGATAATAATAGGTAGTAGAGCCACGCTGATTCCAGCATAAACGGGCCGGCTCGACCGGGGCGGTACTACCCTCGCACAGAAGACCAACCTAAAATAACAATGATGCAGGGGTGACAGTTATCGTGGTAAGTGTGTGAGCAGTGGAATGCTTGTAGAGTCATGTTGAGGGTGACGTGGATCGAACTGACTGGCCGCTGGCCGCCCGCGGCATATAGAGGAGCCGAACCGCGGCTAACCACCCTGGGAGGCTGCCCCGTCAGGTCGCGCATAATCCACGGAGTGGCTCATCGTGCCGGTTGGTGACCGGACGGTGGGACCAGACGACCACTTCCGGGAGGGTACGGGGGCCCTTCCGTCCGACGGCTCGGTCACCGTCATACCTCACTATTGTATAGCGACACAGCATTCCGAGCCTCAGTATTACACTGCAACGCTGAATGTCATGCTTTTTACGCTCCCACTTCCCTCTCTCTCTTTTTTTATCATGGCAGCAAAAAGGAAAAGACATAAACGTTCAACAGCGGCACCCCATGCTCCCACCGACCCGCTTTTTGAGGTGGAGTTCACTAGCATCCGTGGACTCCATGCAAACCTCAACGCCGTCCACCAGCATCTTGAGACGGCTCGGCCGGCCATGCTTTTCCTAACGGAGACACAAATACGCCGCCCTGCAGACACGACATATCTTCACTACCCCGGCTACGTGCTTGAGGAGTGCTTCCTCGCGAAGGCTGGAGTGTGTCTTTTCGTCAGGGCGGATGCGATTACGCTGCCTTGAGGACCCATCCTTCTCCACTATTTGGCTACACGTGGATATTGGCTCTATGAGCCGAATCTACGTATACCTATACCGATCCCATTCTGGAGACTCCGAGACAACTCGACTTTTTCGCGCAGGAACAGTTTCCGACCGCCAAACTGGTGTTTCTGGGAGACTTTAATGGCCACCATGAGTCCTGGCTGGGATCTTCCAGAACTGACCACGCGGGTCGGACTGTCCACGCATTCGCTCGCTCTCTCAGCCCACAAGGATACCAGACATACTGAGCCAAGCGCCTTCCTTGCTGGACCTTCTGCTGACGAGTCACCCAGAGCAGTACAGTGTATCGGTACTCACCCATCTGGGATCCTCCGATCACTGCCTGGTGTCCACCTCGGTGCCTCTTGTTGCCCCCCCACGACCAGTGGCAGCAAAAAGACGGTTATGGCACTACTCGTCAGCAGACTGGGATGGAATGCGGGACTATTTCGCATACATCCCGTGGGCCCAACGCTGCATCAAATACAAAGATCTGTCGCACAGTGGCCTACCGTGCATGGACCAGGGCCCGCGCCCACAGCCATCCCGACGTGGATCGACTAAAAGCAGCGTTTAACAAAGCCACTAGGAAATGCAAGAAGGTTTACGTCACAGCGGATGCCCAGCGCATCGCGAATTGGCTTGGCCAAGAACTCGTCGCATACCCTACGGGTAGCCGAAAGTTCTGGCGATTGGCTAAAGCCGTGCAGTCCAACTTCTGCCAACCCTCGCTACCACCGCTGAAATATCCCGACGGATCACTTGCCCATCAGCCGCAGGAGAAAGCAAAACTGCTTGTTGATCTCTTTGCGGCTAACTCCCGAATCGATGACCGCGGCATGCACCTGCCTACCATTCCGGCATGCAATGCCACAATGCGGGATATTCGCATCCGGCAAAGTGATGTCCGGGCGGAGCTTCGGTCACTCGACGTCCGGAAAGCCAGTGGACCTGACGGTATCCCAGCGGTGGTTCTTAAGAACTGTGCACCAGAGTTGTCTCCGGTATTGACGCGCCTGTATCGATTGTCATACTCCTCGGGAACTGTTCCGGAGGTCTGGAGAGTCCCGAATGTTCAGCCTATCCCCAAAAAAGGCGACCGCTCCAACCCGGCCAATTACCGGCCGATAACGGTCACCTCCATTATCTGCAAAGTGTTTGAACGGATCATTAACAAACAATTGGTCCACTACCTAGAGGATCACTCCTTACTTAATGATCGGCAGTATGGTTTTAGACCGAACCAATCCACCGGTGATCTTCTAGCGTACGTCACACACCTTTGGGGTGAGGCCATTGACAGGCACGGGGAATCTTTGGCCATCAGCCTAGACATGGCCAAGGCCTTTGATAGGGTTTGGCACCGTTTGCTTCTCTCCAAACTACCGGCATTCGGCTTACCCCCCAAACTTTGCAACTGGGTTGCCGCATTCCTGCACCAGCGCCGCATCAGAGTCCTTTGTGACGGTGCAGCCTCCGACTTTTAGTCGATTAACGCAGGTGTACCGCAGGGTTCCGTCCTGTCGCCCACGCTGTTTCTTCTGCACATCAATGACATGTTAGCCCTTGGCAACATTCATTGCTATGCAGACGATAGCACAGTTCATGGGCGATATTTTGGACACCCTGCTGCAAAGGCAGCAGTTGTTGAAGAAAAACTACAGGAGCTTGTCGCTCAACTCGACCATGTTCTGGGCCGCATTTCTCAATGGGGCTGCGAGAATTTGGTCGAGTTTACCGCCAAAAAAAAAAAAGGTGTGTGCGTTCTCTGTCAAAAAGTCTCCATTCCTTCCCCTTCCGACTTTTCAGAGCACTCAACTGCCACTACAAGGCAGGCTCGATATCCTGGGCATGGATATCTGCCGCGACCTCAACCCGCGTGAGTACATTGAGAGCGTCACTAAGGCGGCCTCGCGGAAGTTAGGTATACTAAACAAGGTGAGACGGTTCTTCTCGCCTGGGCATCTATGTCTTCTTTATAAGACCCAGGTTCGCTCGTGCGTGGAGTACTGTTCTCACTTTTGCGATGGAGCCGCGCAGTATCTGGCAGACAACACATGCTGGGCTCGGAAGTCACCCCTTCAGAGTGGTAGACATACGGTCTTGCACTCATCGATTCGGGTCTTCCTTCCTGTGCCGAGCAGTTAAAACCTGGAACTCACTACCAGCGCACGTGTTTCCATCCCACTATGATCCCGGGTCCTTTAAGCGAGGCGTGAAAAAGCATCTCACTAGGCCGCCATAGTGCTGGTCACCATGCTGCACTGTCCTTGTTCGCAGTGAGGATGGTGACCACCACTCTTGGATTCTGCTTGTGCTTTCCATCAGGCGGGGCAGAGTCATAAAAAAAAAAAAAAGGATGATTTCTGAAAAAAAATCCCCTTATGTGGTCTTATGTGGTCACATAACACGTCACGCTCTGTAAACGCGGACACTAAAAATCGTGGTTGAAAACGGCTAGGGTCAGTGTCTTAATGGTCATGATGAATGTACCTATATGGCACTTAATCGTCATGGTATATATTGCCAACAATTGGTTTAATGTTCATTTGTCTCCGACATCGCTATCGCATAGAGTCACTTCATAATGTCTTCTTCTATACATATATATAATTATTATTATTTTTACTTTGCAGCAGTTAAATACTGCTGCAAAGTAAAATAGTATTCACTTTGTTCCTTTTAATAGTTTTGGTTTAAGCAAGTGTACAACTTTAAACTATATAGGACAATGACTTTCAATAAAAAACTTTATTACGCGTTCATAGATTATGATGGGATTCCGGAAAGTGTACTTTCATAATGCAGAGTGTATAACCCTCTGCATTATTAAAGTTCGTTATAATTATCTTTAAAAAAAAAGATCACAGACTTCAATGTGCTTTTTAGCGGCAAGTAGATGTATTTTGTTTGAGTATAATATGGGTAGGCCAACTAATCGCACTGCTCCAATGAGACAACGATGTTTCGGAGCAAAAGACAACATCATCGATGTATAGGTAATTTTTTTAGATATTTGTTGATTTTTGAAAAACCGCTCGACTGATTTCGATAAAATTTAAATGGGACCTGAGTAGAATACCCTTTGAAACCAAAAAAGTAATTTTCCAAATTGGTTCAGGCGTCTTCGAGTAATCGGTGAACATACATACAAAAAACAAGATTCCGATGAATTGAGAACTTCCTCCATTTTTGAAGTCGGTTAAAAATAGCATAATTTTTTAAAACAGCACATTTTAGTTTTTTTTTTTTTTTTAAAGACTCCCGCATTAGGAATTACTCCTGTGTCGCGGGGGACTTTACAAACATACAAAGAACGGACACAAAGAACACCCAGACTCGGGTGGGAATCGAACCCAAGACCTATGGCATAGCAGTCAGGGTCACTAACCACTAGGCCAACAGGCCAGTCAAATTAATTTCTTAGTATATACTTACCAATTAGATATTTAAAAACCTTAAAAAACACGCTATTCCTTCTGATGTCTGCTATATTACCTAGTACTTGAGTATTCAAAACCTATAAAACCACCGTCACAAAATGGTCATCACTACAGTAAATAAGCTCGTTCATGATAAAACCTGCAAATATGTAGGACGAGACCTCGTCAAAATTTTACATCCCCAATTTCAGTATCGTGGAAAACTCAACGATTTGCATAGTTTATGTAAAAGTATATGTGCACGTGGCTTTATCACGTAACCAAGCCTAGGCACAAAGTCAGCTCGGTAACGGAACGAGCCCGAAATGTAAATGAACCGAGACGAATGCTGTAGTCCATAAAAGTAAATTGTTGATTTCGAGGTTCACTCTGCCCCTGGACATTTTTTTCTTTACATTTCCAACATTTTATTACATTCATGGGCGCGTGTAAGCGAGATTTCAATACGAGCACAAAATATTCGGGTTTGTAAAGAGTTTATTTTTGGAGGCAAATATCTTGTTACACGAACGTTAAACCGAGCCTCATTTTGAAAGTGTCTACGTAATCATTATCGTTAACAAAAACAGTTTGGTAACGATAAGCGACCAATGGATTTACCGTTTCGTATGAAAATTAATGTGACGAGTAACTGTTGACGTTATAAACGATAATAATTGTTTGAACGTGTATTATAAAGGTAAAATAATAAAAATAAGTAGACAATTATTACAAGCGAGGAAAGGAGGCTCGAATGGTTCCTTTATGTGATTTCCTTGAACATTGTCGCAATAGCAGGGCCTGATTGGGTTAGCCTCTTGGACTCGTCCACTAGGAGCGAGGTCTTTAAGTCGAAATGTGATTGCTTACTGCCCTTTATTACATACTTATGATTTTATTCTATTAGGAAGATCTACTAAGGAGTATTATAATGGAATACGGTGTAGCCCATGTAATGTACGTTTTAATGCAGTCAAGTGGTGCTGTGTTCAAGATGTTAGAAGTTTTTTAGAATGTTAATTGCAATACAATCAAATGTAAATACTTTCTTATCAGGAATTGTTAATAACGATAAAAATCTATTTCGACACAAACTTTGTTATTACGTCGCGTGAGTCCAATTTGCATTGAGAAGTGGCAGCTTCTGACGTAACCTTAAGAGCCCTTTCAACAGCTTGAGTATAGCCAGAAAGTCTTAAAACGACAGTTCATCCTCACCACCTTACTGGAAGATGAGCTGAATGTATGGGTTAGACAAAGTTAAAGTTCTGTTGATCTGTACTTAAAACTTGGGTTATTTCTTTAAGCAATTCTTCCTCAGTTCGCTGAATCTTTTGATTTCAATTGGCAATTGTATACAGCTCTCGAGTACTTTCCCCGATGGACCAGTTTCAGACTTAAGCCCCGAAGTATATCGGTCAAGATGAAGAAACTAGTCTCAAAGGAAGTTTGTTCATGTGTAGTAAACAAACTATAAACTGCAGTGGTTTTGCAGCTTTGTGTCTTGATGTCTAATGATGAAGTCGTACTTGCCAGTTTTCACATTAGTACCGTCACAACCCGTGCCACAAGATGGTGTTGGGGAATACCTCTATACGATATAAAGTATCATCGCGGATTCTATTCCCTTCGCTGAACCAACGTTAAGTGCAACGTACCCCATTTTAATAGACTCGACAGGCGGTGTTAACCTTTAATTATTTGTTACACTTATGTAAGTAATTAGTTTGTAAATAATTGTAAGGTGCAGTGTAAACAATTGTTGGTTAACCATAAATAAATAAATTTCAAACGTAGTGATTAAGTAGAACCTTTTTTAATAATCTTCAACGTTTTATCTTTCCTCCCATCAAAGATTAAAGCGAGCGAGCAAAAAACACTAGCGCCCTGACTACTGAACAAATGTTGCTAACTGTCTCTTCTTGCGCTCCCTCAGTCCTCTTGTTTAAAGTCATAAATATCATCAGCATCCATTCATTTGTTTTGTGTCGAAAATAAAGTACTACTAGAAATACCTTTTCTTTTAATTAATATCGTTGCGGAGGCTATTTCTATTAACTGAATCAATTATATTTTGTATATTAATGTGACTTAATAAGACAGAATATTTTCAAAATTAAGTTAAATAAACTGAAGAAAATTCGCTCCACCCTACTACTAATCAATTTGCTCATTAATGAAGGATGATCGATCGAAGACCATTCCTTAGAAGCAATTGTACAAAAAGATTAAAATAAATAAAAGTGCATTGCTTTTTATGTTATTGAAATTTTACATCTGCAACAAAAAATAAGATACGTTACATCGAGAGCAACTGAATTATTTTTTAAATGTCCAACTAACAAATTTACTTTTAAACTTCTTTTTTAATAACTTGTAATCAAAAATAAAGAGGTAGTTGAAACTATTTCCCACAAAAATTTACTGGTTTCAAGTGAATCAAAAAGTAAGTTTCTCGGTGAGAACTATTTATCACTATTAAATGGTCCCCTTTCTTCTCCATCATAGTAAATTGAATCCTTTTGACCTGACTTGAAATATTGGTTATGAAAGAAATAAAATTCCAAAGCATGATATGAAAAATGATTGCAAGGGCGAACAGTTCACCTTGTTTGTGAAATATCGAATTTAGCGTCGCTGTTGTAAAGTTTCGTTTACTCGCTAAGTGTCGTATCTCTCCAGTAAAATGCACCGAAAATGCTGTTTGTGAGATGGGCAAAGTTTGTAATAGGGTATTGTTTCATTCGGCTTACATCCGCGATGTGTTGCAAGTTTCGTGTAGAGGAAGTAATATATCATTTAGCGAGGCGTTGTGAGTATAAGATGAGGTGTGTGGGTAAATATCTAAATTGCAAACTCGACATATCGGTGCGGCACACTCGATACGGCGCTGATCGATCACCTCGTGTAACTAGAGCTACTGCAACACGGTAATGCGATAATACTAACTATAACCCAAAGAGCTGGTACCGGGTAAAATGACAATAATTTTCTACTAAGTTCAATGACATTTCACTAGAATAGTCTAATTAGACGTATGAATAAGTAATAAAGAATTATGTAAATACAAAGAATAAGATGTGATGATTTTTTTAACAAGTTCTTTTATCTAGTAGCTTATATTTAACTTACTTCTATTACATTTGCTTCGTAGTTCAGATTGATTGATGTCAAGAGACTAATAATAGAGATGGAAGCTTGTTTTTCAATAAATACTTACTTCTTTTTTGATTAAGACGTTATTGCTTCCTCTCAATTCTTTACCAAGGTGTCCCACCTTGCTCCCCTGTTCGGTCCATCCCGTAACCATAATGGACCATGTACGAGAATGGGGATCAGGTGAGGCTACAAATAAGAAAACCTCCCTTCTTTACCAGGGGTTGGTGGATTCGTTCAGAGATAGTGAGCTCGGTCTTGTACAAATCTCTGTCTGTCCAACCCTTTACCCTTATACCCAACGGACAAGGACGCTGCTTTATGGGACTGCTAAGAAGAAAAGCTCTCTAAAAAAATTACCGTATGCTTAATTGCGCTTCACGAGAGAGAGGGAGGGAGAGTTTGCTTTTAAGTAAAGTAGGCTTGGTGATCAGAAATATTGAAAAAACCTTCTGAAAATTAGTGGCTTAGTATCCGCTTTGCGTCTACACTGCCATTTCCAACAAAACTCGTCATACTCGATGGTCGTACTAGAGTAGTTAAATATATTTAATACCAGCTGCGCCCCGCGGTTTCAGCCGCATTAGTCCCGATGCCATGTGAATATCCGGATAAAAGTAGACAATGTCTTAATCCAGGTGTCCACCTATCTACATACCAAGTTTCATCGCAATCGGTTCAGTAGTTTTTGTGTGCAAGAGCAACAAACAATCCATATATATAAACATCCTCAGAAGCTTTCACGTTTATAATATTAGTAGGATATCAAATCATTGAATTTGCTGTGCACTCGATTTAATTATCAACCACACCCTACTACGACTTTTGACAAACAACGACCGAAAATCGACTTTTTAATTGAACACCATTTCCTTTCTCTGATTACCAACGGTATTACAAAGGAATAAGCTACGAATCATTAACTTCTCATTTCATTGCGGTAGGGCGATTACAGAGGGACGAATAAAATCGGGTTTTTTGTATTAGCTACCAGAAATTGTTATTGACTAAGTCATTCTCAACGCCAATATTACGAAAGAATGCAATTTTAAAAATGTGACAGTCCCCAAGTATTCTGCTATTGTGATCTAAGGAGATATATCCTACAAAATTGGTTTGAAGCCTTCACAAACATCAATTCAATATTAACTCACATTATTGGCACAGACTGATATCGATGATTTCTGAGGTGGTTGGTTTCTAAAAAATATTAAAATTAATATGTTCGAAGTTAAGCCTAACATCTTGTTATTATCTATATTATTAAAATTTTAGGGTTATCTTCAATGGTTATTCAAATCAACCAAATATCAAAATAGCATAAAGTAATTTTTCTATTTGAAGAGGTTCAAGTCGTGTCTCTTTTTTCAGTTCAGAGACAAAATCCTTCCTCCAGACTTTCTCAAAAATATTTATAATGTAATATGTAGCTTTGTGTATTTATTTGCTAACTATGCTTGCAACTTTGAATGCGTAAACCACCGAACTAAATTGCATTTGACATGTAGATAGATAAGAAAATCTTTGATTAACAATCAAAGATCAGTACCAAACTTACACTAATTGTAGACAAGTTTGCAAAATTAGTTTGTCATTCAAGTTGTGGCTTATCTGTCTTTATTATCTACATGTAGTGCACGCCTCTTTGTTCGTAGACTTGTTTTCCTCTTTCCCAGATTTAACCAACCTAAAAAAAAAAAAAAATTTATCAAGTGTACTTAGATTATATAAAAGTGATTTGGATGCAGTGTAAACTCTCCCAATCACGTGTTCTTTGAAAATACTCGATTAACAATGCATAGTCATTCCGCATCTTCTGCAATTAAAAATACCTTATAGTTCATTAGGTACAAATGATATGACGAAACCTTGTTCTATACTCGTAACAGCGTTTAAGCAAATTCATCTGTTTCACAAAGTTGAAAGAATGCGTTCAGTGTGTTTGTCTTGGGTTTTCTAAACGTACCTTCATATTATCAACCCATACCCTTTAGTACACTCTTTGCCCACCTTCCAGATATACGGATTACGGATGTCTTTCATAAATTGGACATCTTAGAATACCAAAAATTGCATAAGATCTAATATAGCGGCCAGACTGAAACCTCGTAACTTCATTGGTATTATTTGTAAACTCCGCGTGGCTTAATCACTGCAACAAGTTGAACATCACTACATATTATAAAACAAAGTCCCCCGCCACGTCTGTCTATTTGTCTGTCCGTCTGTTCACGATAAACTGAAAAACTACTGAACGGATTTTCATGTGGTTTTTACTAATGGACAGAGTGATTCATGAGGAAAATTTAGGTGTATAATTAGTACCCGTGCGAAGCCGGGGCGGGTTGCTAGTTATATCATATTTAATTAATGTCGTTCTCCTTTTCTTTTTCTCCTTCATCTGTTCTCATGATGATGGAGAAATTTAAATACATTTAGTAACAATTTTATGGAGAAGAACACTGGCCGGGATGGTCGTAATTCTCATTTGAGTTAAAACGTTCTATTTCGTTTGTTACAGAAAAGAGCATGGAAAATGTACGGAGAGGTGAACAATGACAGCATGTCCCCGCCGCGAGCGATGACCCTGCAGGGCGGCGAGGGTCACGCGGCGGCTGCGACGGCGGGGCGCGCCGTTCGCTGCGCGGGCTCTCGACCACGCTCGATGCCACATTTTATAGAAAATTTCACGCTTATTAGGCTATGTCTACAATATCTACAGGTGATATCATACTGGTATTTATGTCAAATCACCGACGCCTCCATGCCGCGTGTGCGCGTAAACTTTAATTTTTCAAAGCGTCCGCTAGTTAAATTAAAAACTGTTGTTGATAATATGTTTAGTTTTCGAACTAGAACAGTGTATTGTGATATTAAAGCGTTGTTAGTGAAGACGTTAGTGCAATTATTCGTTGTTGCCAAGTGTGTTGTGAGTGCGGCGCGGTCGCGGTGGCGCTGGCGGCGCAGTAGTGGTGCGCGGCAAGCGCACACGTTGTTGCTGCTGTGGTTGAGCAGCTGCGGCGGGTACAGCGAGGGGCGGCGGGACGGTGACCTACACATTGGTGGCATCTTTCCCATGGAAGGCGAGGGCGGGTGGCAGGGCGGCCAAGCTTGCAAGCCCGCCGCCGAGCTCGCTCTCGCCGATGTCAACGCGCGATCTGATTTATTGTCCGGTTTCAAATTATACATACACAGCAATGATAGCAAGGTATTGTTAGTTCATTAATCAATCGTTAATAAGTCTATGATATACTTTCACGATATAGCTGTCAGTGGAATAGGTTACGTACACGCGCGCTCGAGTGACACGATTCTAATATTCATATTTAATTAATGTTGTAATTCGGTATTCAAAGATTCGTCGTCTTTGTAATTAATTAGTCATTCGTTAATTGGATAGTATAAATAATACGTACGTATTGTCTACGATATACTTTCACGATATAGCTTTCAGTGAAGTAGGTTACTTACACGTGCGCTCGAGTGTCGCGGTTCTAATATTCATATTTAATTAATGTCGTAATTAGGCATTCAAAGAGAATTCCCATTATATTAACTTGATTTGATGTAATCTAACTTCGTCGTTGATAAAGTTACTAAATAAGCTATTTGAATACTCGTCAAGTTAACAAGCATATGGTGTCTTTGCGTTTCAGTGTTTATATAACAAGACAAGGATTATAAATCTTTATTTACCTCCAGACGGATAACTAAGTCTAATAAAGTTTTATTTATAACTATTTTTGATATAAACCTAATGCATGTACTTGTACACATACTATTTACGGATAGGCACTTTATAGCTCCCGAAGTTTAGATTAAATTACACAGATCGAAACTCTATCAATACTAATTTAATAATAATTCTATTAATATAATAAAATTGGTAGCAAACAAGTTTATATTTAATATACAATGACAAGTATCGATCTAATCCATTAAGTTGGAACCAGCCGTCCGTCCTTGTAATTAACAAAAAGGGTTTCATATTTCTATTCAACAGAAGTGTGCCCATAAATCCAAATAAACTAAAATCATAGGCTTATGATATTGCAGCCGAGAGGACTGACATTCAATTCAATTATTGAGAATTTATGAATGGTTCAGGAAGAACATTTTATTGAACAGACTTTCCGCAGCGGTTAAAGGTAATTTCCGTATTATAAATTTATACCTATTCAGAAACAAATTGATGATTTCGATCAGTTCTTTATTGATAACGATGTGATTATTCTCAAATTCGAGAATAAAAGGTACTGTAATAATAGGGAAGAATAATTTGGGGCAACCGCTTAGAGGGTGATTACGAAGACAAGTATGTAGCTTGCCCACATTTATAGTATTGGATGTATTTGTGTTTTGTGATAAAAAAAAAATTGTATCCGGTCTCTGGACTCAAATTCAGCCTTACGGTTGTTAAACATCACATTCATGTCACCATTTGTTTTCATAATGGACTCCATATTGCAGTAGCTTGTGGTAGTGTTAATTGAGGATGTTTCAAAGAAATAACACTTACACCGGCAGAGGGCAATGTCAATTTATGATATAAGTCATTAAAGGTCCAAAATTAAATTTATTTATAATTTTAAACTAGACCAAACAATGTTGATGTTTACTGTAGAACTACCTACACGTTTACCTCCGAGGCCTAATAGATGCAGATCTTTCGATTCTATACATATTATTTTTATAACGCGTACGTGAATCGTCATTCGCCATAGAAGAATGTTATAAGATTGAGATCTATCATGTATTGTGTTACGAAAAACATACATTATAAACACTTTAAAAAAAAAAGTTACCGACTTCAGAAAGCACTATTTAGAACATTAATTTTAACTTTCTGTAAGTTACTGAACTGCCGGTTCGTTAGATTACTTTAGTTTAATAAGCCAGAGACTTTATTTAGATAAGATTTTTAATTTGTCTAGCAACTTCCTGCACTTGATTTTTTTTTGTTACGAAACGAAACAAACAGCCGTACGTTAAACCTCCTCCTTTTTTTAAGTTTTTTTTTACAATCTTAAAATTTATTTATTTTCTAAAATAAAAGACAACAGGTTTACAATTTTGAAGAAAATACTTAAAATTAAAAAAAGGCCACCCCGATCCCTACCCGACGCAAAGCTGCCCATTACACAGGCCGCGTTTCCCCGCTGTACGGCAATGGACAACCTTTGCGCCAAGTAAGACCCGGAGCGACTGTCAAATCCCCGCTCTCTAAGGCGACGGCCGATCTCTCTGATAAACGTAAGGGCATCAGACCCCCAACATCCAGATGTCTCGAACGCTAGTGGTACAAACAAGTAACTTTTACCCAGGGGGGGGATATTTCTCCCGCTTTCTCGCAGCCGCACTCTCAGCGGCAGCCCCAGCCGTCCGTGTTGAGTGTTGTGTGAGTCAGATAAGAGACCGCGAAAGTATTGACACACGTAGCATCCCACACCAAACTCCTCCCTCTTTGCCATGGGACCAGCGTCAAACCGTCGGGTTTTTTGCCATCGGAGCGACTGAGACCTGGTGGCTCCAAGACGCATGGGACATTTGCCGAAACCAAGGCCCTCCTGACAATGTCGTTTAGGGTGTGGTGGCGAGGAAATCTCCCCGAGCATCGATCGCAACTCAGCGCATGATGACCGTAGGCCTCCACGATGGACCCGCAGATGCAAAGGTGTGGTTGACAAACATCGCAGCCCAGGCGGAGAGCCACCGCCACACGCTAAGAGTCACTGTCGAGGAGCGTTCCAAAGTAAGGGAAAGGCAAAACCTGCAACCACGCTCCAGACTCCGCCCTCGACACCGCTCTGAGTCTGGCCAGATCCGCTCCCCCAGCAGCACTGACAAGTTGGTCGAGCTCAGACTTGTACCCCACTTCGTCCCAAGCACGCTGCTTTTCCGGAAAACCAGGAAGGGGTGCATTCGGGAAGAGCGTCCTCCACTCCGCTACTCCATCATCAGCAAAAGGTATGATAGCCCTGTCTCCATCAGGCGATAAAATTTTAGAGACCAGACCAACAACCCCATGCGCCGATGCGAGAAAGGCAGGCAGACACACATCCCTCACTCGTCGCACACCCAGACCACCAGACCGTACAGGCAAAGAGGCTTGGCTCCACTGTGTATCATTCAACGACACATTCAAAGTGCTTTCCACCGTACACTTTAAGGAGCTATCAAAGCAAGATACATCTTGAGGGAACAACCAGACAGGAGCCGTCCTTAGAAGATAGGTAATCTTCGGAACCGCAAAACACAGTCTCAACAGAACCAGGGCTACGTGCGCAGAGATGTTAGTGAGACGGTTCTGAGCAAGTAAAAGGAGACGTCTCCCGACTTCAATAGCCTCAGGAACTGCCTCAGGAAAAATAGGTGAACCCAAAAGATTAAAAGTTTCACGGGACAGCTCCTTGAGGCCAGGTAGGATGGAAGAGAAAGGAGAGAAATTATTAGAGGGGCCGGCTCCAAATTGAAAAAACTCGCACTTATCTGTGTTAATCTCCAAACCTAGGTCTTTAAAGAGGGGAAGCAAAGTAAGGATATCTTCCCTCACATCTTCTGGGTTTCTGCCGATAATACCATCATCCAAGTACCATATATTAAGAGGAGATTTTAGAGACAAGATTGCCTTGTGGATCGCAAGGCTGAAAGTAAGCGGTCCAAGTGGATCCCCCTGCTGTGCACCAACCTGGGAAAGTATTAAAGAATTCGCGAAGAAGAGGTTAGGAGGGGACTTTTTAAGTCGGTTAATAACAATAACATTCATCACTTTAAAGGTCAAGGTTGCTTAATTTTAAGAAAAATCAACTAACACACTACACATCTGTCCTTAATTTCTGAGGGTTTCTCCCGTTTTCCCTCAGATACCATCATCAGATCCGGACCTCGTGACAATGGGACCATTTGGGGAACATATTCTTCCAAACAAAAAGAGAGTTTTTGAAATCGGTCCATTGATGATGGAACACAGGTCACAGTGACCTTTTAGATCACAGTGACCTTTTAGAAGCATTTAGTGACTCCAACGTTCACGCTATCCTAGTCTCAGAGAGCTGGCTCAAACCTCAACTCTTATCCACTGCCTACTCTCTTCCAGGCTTTATCCTCATCCGAAACGATCGGATTGGTCGAAGAGGCGGCGGAGTTGCTATTTACATACGTAGCGACTTTAGTTACAAAGTCGTCACTACCTCTCCCTCTAGCTCTAATGCCTCTGCTGAATATCTGTTTCTTGAGGTTTGCCTTGGAGGAGCGAAAACTATTATAGGTGTGGTTTACTGCCCCCCTGCTGTCGATTACTTCACTGATTTGGAATTGGTTTTAGAATCTTTAGGGTCTGAGTATGCACATCACATAATCATGGGGGATTTCAACACTGATCTCCTTGATCCCAATAGCCCTCGAACCCGTAAACTCCTTAACATAATTAAGTCTACCAATTTTCATGTTTCACCTCTCCAACCTACGCATCACAACAATACTGGACATGATACTTGGTTAGACTTAATCATTACCTCTTGTCCTTTCCTTGTTTCCTTTCACGGCCAACATCCTGCACCGGGTCTCTCTCATCACGACCTTATCTTCCTGTCCTATATCCTGAAAACTCCGAGACCCAAGGCGAAAGTGCTGCTTAGGCGTTGTTTCGCTCGCATGGATGTATCAGAATTGCGAATCGACGCTTCTGAAATTGATTGGGAGCCCGTAACGCTGGCAGGTACAGTTGATGGCAAGGTTCAGTTATTTAACGAAATTGTTCGCAACTTATATGATAAACATGCACCCATCAAGAAAGTCAAAATAAAACACCCGCCGGCGCCTTGGCTTACAACAGAAATTCGAATGGCGATGCGCCGTAGGGACCGAACTTTCCGTAAATTTAAAAGGGATCGTTGTGAGGGCAATTGGACAATCTACAAAGCAGCAAGAAATCGATGCAATCAAATGATACGCAATGCTAAACGCCACCACATTCACATGAATATTTCTAATTCCTCACCCGCCGATATTTGGAAATTCCTAAGGACTCTGGGTATTGGTAAGGTTCAACCTGCCAGTACATCTATGACTATTGGATTGGACGACATGAACCGACATTTCAGTGTTGCCCCGTTAGTGCCGTCACAAACTAAGAGTCAAACAATGTGTTACGTAACCAGCCTACCTCGGCGTAACATTGAAGCTTTTTTCTTTTCTCCAGTCGCCTCGGACGAAATCAAAAAGACCATATTATCCATAAAATCAAAGGCTGTGGGCTGTGACGATATAAATCGGTTCATGATAGTCACCATTTTAGACCAGCTTCTGCCCGCAATTACCCACATCGTAAATTTCTCCCTTGACTCCGGACTCTTCCCATCCGTATGGCGCAAGGCTTACGTTCGCCCTCTTCCGAAGATACCTAATCCTTCCCTTCCTAATCATTTCCGACCCATATCAATCCTCCCTTTCCTATCTAAAGTACTTGAGGCCTGTGCTCAGAAACAGCTCTCCAAGTTTATCCTGCATAATAATATCCTCAGTCCATATCAATCGGGATTCAGACCTGGGCATAGCACGGTTACTGCTATGCTTAAAATGACTAGTGATGTTAGGAATGGCGTGGAGGATGCAAAACTAACCGTTTTAGTCCTAATCGACTTCTCTAATGCATTCAACACCGTAAACCACGACATTCTAGTATCCATCCTTACTCATTATATGGTCTCCTCCGACGCGCTGGAATGGTTTTCATCTTATCTTCGTGGACGCCAACAGTCAGTCCGCATCGATGAATCATCATCAAGTTGGTGTGATCTTGACACTGGTGTTCCACAAGGTGGCATTCTGTCTCCATTATTATTTTCGATGTTCATCAATTTCATTACTCTCGAACTTCAGTGTGCGTATCATTTGTATGCGGACGACCTTCAAATATATTCTCAGGCCAGGCTGGATAATTTGCCAGAAGCAATCCACAATGTGAACCGTGATTTGGAGGCCATCAAAAACTGGTCTGAGCGTTTTGGCGTATGTGTTAATCCGTCCAAATGCCAGGCAATTATAATGGGCAGTCCACGAATGGTTAGCAGAATGGACACTTCAATACTGCCGGCCGTGGTTTACAATGGATCTATTTTATCAATCAACTCATCTGTCAAAGACCTCGGCTTATGGGTTGACTCTACTCTGACCTGGCAACCTCAGATTGCGAACGTCAGTCAGAAAGTCACCGGGACCTTGCGATCAATCTATCGACTCAAAAACCTTCTCCCGACCAGCACTAAGTTAAAACTTGTACAGTCCTTGATCTTCCCTATCCTCGATTACGGTGATGTATGCTATCTCGACTTGAATGCAGATCTACTCAATAAACTTGACCGACTTCTCAATAATTGCATTCGGTTCATTTTCAATCTTCGTAAGTACGACCATGTGTCTACTTATCGTTCCCAACTGTCATGGTTACCTATACGTCAGCGTCGTAGCCTACGTGCTTTGACTACTCTTTATTCTTTACTTAATAACCCTACAGCTCCCACTTATCTCACCTCACAGATACAACTTCTATGTTCCAACCATGACAGAGATCTTCGCTCCACAAATAATCTTCTACTCCTATGCCCTACACACACTTCTTCTCTTGTTCACTCTTCATTTGCTATCTATTCTATTTTACTATGGAATGCGCTCCCTCAGGAGATTAGGATGTCCACCAGCAGAGATACGTTTAAAGCTAAGGTCCGTGAATTTTACAGGAAGCAGTTGGCAGAAATATCCTCATAACCTCACAACCATAGGTATATTTTGTATCTATATATAGTATTTATTTGAATATATATTTATCTGTAAGTATTTATATATGTATGTATTATGTATAATCAATTGTATTTCTATGTAAATTATAACTTTCTTCATGAAATTTCATTCTTATTTACCTGCCATGTCCCTCACTGAACCACCCAAAGGTTGACTGGTAGATAATGCCATGTGGCATTAAGTCCGCCTCGTGCAATGTAAACTGCAGGAAGTTTTAAATAAATAAAAAAATAAATAAATATCAGTGAACATACATAAAAACTATAAAAATAGAACCACCTCCTATTTTTTTATCCGTTTAAAAGACACTTTTCGTAAGACAATACATCATGAGTTTGTTCGTGGGAGAGCCATGCTATGGGCAGGCTCGACCGGAGTGATACTACGGCCTCACAGAAAACCGGCAGTGAAGCAATACTTGCATTGCATTTCGCCGAGTGAGAGTGAGTGAGGTTTCTGAAGGCCTAACCTAACCCTACCCTCTCCCCCCTCTCCCCTATTTCCGCCCTTCCTCTCTCTCCCCCGTCTCCTCCCATCTCCCCTCTTCCCATTCTTCCCCCCTTCTGACCCCCTCTTCCCCTACTCCCACTTTAAAGGGCAGGAACGCACTTGTGATTCTTCAGTTGCTCATGGGCGGCTGTAGTCATTTACCATCAGGTGACCCGTCTGCTCGCTTGCCCCCTATACCATAAAAAAAAAGACAAAATACTCAATGCATATGTACGCGGGTTACGTACCAAGTGCTGAACATTACACAATAGCATATTATTACAAGAGTATGACATTATACTTTTAACCGAAACTTGGTTACAAAATGATATCCTCGACTCGGAATTATGCGATGGTAGGTACGACATATTTCGATGCGATCGCGATATTAGCCCCACAGGTAAACAGTCCGGTGGCGGAGTAATGGTATGTATCCCTCATGAACTTAGTGTGGAAATTAATTATAATTGGTCTTGTAATATTATTGAATCGCTCTGTATCTTTATTTCTTCCCGTAAATTACAATCAGCTGCTAATCTGCATATTGTATTAGTTTACGTACCACTGGATAGCGTCTCAGTTTCTCGAAATGTTCTTAATGTACTCACAGCTTTTAATCGTTTACTTAATCAGAACAGTAATGATTACTTCTTGTTAGTAGGTGATTTTAATTTGCCATGCCTAGAATGGACAACTAACGGATTTACACTAAAGCATATTGGCACAACAGAATTACAAGATAGTGCACACACACTACTTAATGATCTGCAGTTCTTAGGTCTTAGTCAATTTAGCTATATCACTTATTGCAGTGGTAATGTTTTAGACCTTTGTTTTTGTAGTCTTCCAGTATCAGCTACTCAAACTTAACCCCTAACTAAAGTTGATCCTTTTCATCCACCATTAAAACTGGATATAACTGATCTCCAAATGAAAAATTTTAAAGAAAATATTGTGCCACGTTATAATTTTCACAAATGTGACTAATTATCTTAAGGAAGTCAACTGGATAGATATCTTAAATACTGAAACTGTCGATGATGCTGTTGAATGTTTTTATAACGAACTAAATTAGTGTTTTGTTTCATATATTCCATTATATATTAAAATACATTCTTATCCTATTGGTATTCAAATGCTTTGATCAATATTATAAAAGAAAAGTCTAAGGTACATAAAAGGTGGAAGAAGTTTCATAATCCCAGGGATTATGATGAGTTTGCTCTACTGAGGGACCGTCAACATAAAACACAAAGCCTATGTTTCAAGCGTTTTACACAAAATGCTGAATGTCACATTAGACACACGCCAAAATACTTTTGGACATATGTTAAATCAAAAAGGGGCGGTTCAAGTTACCCTCAGCAGTTCACATTTAATGAACAGTCATTTAATGATGCCAATTCTATATGTTGTGCATTCAACGACTTTTTTAAGAGTGTTTTTGCAAACTGCACATCACCACAGAATCTTGATAGTACTTCTGAAAATACTAATATACACGCTGAAGTTCTATCACATATATGCATTACTGAAGATCACGTTCTTTGGATATTTCGAAGGGATCGGGCTGCGATGGTGTCCCTCCGATATTTCTAAAATCTTGTGCTAGCAGTCTAGCTCTTCCGATTACTCTACTTTTTAAACGCTCTCTGGAGTTTTCTATATTTCCAACACCATGGAAAAGAGCCCTCATTGTACCCATCCACAAAAAAGGCTCAAAATCAAGGATTGAAAATTATCGGCCAATTTCTATTTTAAACGTACTTGCTAAAATTTTGAGAAGCTGGTTTGTGAAAACTTGTACCACGTTATATCGAAGGGTATTCCCCAATCGCAGCACGGATTTCTTAGAGGGCGTTCTACCTTGACTAATTTGGCGGTATTTACGGATTTTGTTTTAGAGCACATAGAAGGGGGAGGGCAGATTGACGTGATTTACACTGATTTCGAAAAAGCTTTCGATTGTGTGGATCACGTCATTCTGTTACAAAAATTGCAATCGTTGGGTATCCATGGTGATCTATTGAGATGGATAAAATCCTATCTCTCTAACCGTTCACAGGCAGTTGTACTGGGAGGTTTTATATCAAATTACATTCAGATTCCTTCAGGCGTCCCACAGGGCTCGCAATCTTGGTCCGCTTTTCTATAACGCATACATACACGACATCTACCGATGTATCGACAAGGCTTCTCACCTGTTATATGCTGACGACAAAAAAATATTTATGAAAATTTATGATAATGCTGACTGTGTATATTTACAAACGGATCTTAATAATCTTTATAATTACTATACAATAAATAAAATAACTGTCGATATACATAAAAATCAATGTATAAGCTTTAGTCGAAAAATAAATATTATAAATTATAACTATATTTTTAATGGTGTGTCAATAGAGAGGGTTGATTCGGTGCGGGACCTAGGGATAACGCTTGACTGAAAGATGAGAATGACCGCTCATTTTGATAACGAACGAAGACCAACTGAACAAACTTGAGCGGCTCCAAAACGTCTGCATTCGATTCATATTTGGATTACGCAAATATGATCACGTCTCAGAGTACCGTTCTAAGCTCAAGTGGCTACCTATACGCTTTCGCCGGTATGTTCATATTCTTGTATAGTACTCTCCTCTATCCACACACGCCCTCTTATCTCAAAGAACGATTTAAGTTCTTACATCACACACATTGTCGGGACCTGAGATCATCAGAGAATTTGAAATTAGAAATGCCTAGACATACCACACAATTTACAGATAAATCCTTTTCGGTGCAAGCGGTGAGGCTATGGAATAACTTACTTGTGTCAATTCGACAAGCCAAAACCTTGCAGACATTTAAAAACTGGTCAAGGACTATTACTTGTCATTATTAGCGGTTATCTCATTTTAATCTGCTATATATATATCTTATATATGTATATATATAGGTACATATTTATATATTTATGAATGTATGTAGTATGTTTATGGTAATATAAGTATAGTATACTAAGTATATATTAAAATATATATTAACCTATCTCAGTACACAACAGACTACCCTGAAATATATTTGTTAATATCCGTACAAAGGTTGTCTGGGAGAGATCGCCGTGAACGATAAGACCGCCAATTGATATGCCTGAATGTTTGTATTGTTTTTTTTATTGTATCTTACATTAAAGGAGTACAATAAAGAGATAAATAAATATAATTAACAAGTCGTACAAATCCAAGATGATTTGCAATGCGTGCCTGTCAGCCATTCAAAAGTTTATTATGCTTACGTCAGGAGCATTCTAGAATATGGTTGTCAAACTTGGTCACCACATCATGCAATACATACTAATAAAATAGAACAAATTCAATAGTAATTTATAAACCACTTGAACTACAAATTTAATAAAAGACAGACGATCTGTGATGGATATGGGGCTATTTTTTGACATAATACGTGGTCGACTGCCCTGCACTACTTAGTAGAATAAAATTTAAAACTCCTGCTTATCGTACACGGCATACACAGTTACTAGACGTACCACCGCATTCTACATCATACGGGCAAAATGCTGTGATGTCCAGAATCGCGCGCTCATATAACGCCACATTTAATTCTGTAGACCCTTTCCTAACATCTAAAAAAACATTTATGTCTAAAATTACAAAAGTTATAACCAACAATGAATGAACAAATAGTTATGTGAGTTATGTCAAATTTGAATCTGTTACACTTTTATTATATTTCATAAGTTTAATACGATTCATAATCACACAAGATGGCTTAACATTAAAATAATATGTACGTACAAACACAATAATTTGACTCAGTGTACTGCGAAGCAATGCATTCTTCTGGTTATTACTAGCAGTATGCATTGTTTTGAAGTGCACCATAATAATAATATACGAGTAAGTATACCATAGGATTATTATATTCTATATCTTAATATTGCATTGGAGAGTAAAAATAAAAAAATAAATATTTTTTCTTTTTTTCTCGATGTCTTTACCTAACAGTTACTTACCAATATGCAACCTACAAACCGGTTCCGAATGACCGAGCGCTCAATGCACGCCCATAATGATAGATAAACACATGTAGTTTACGCGCTAGTTCTAAATTGTTGTTGTATTATTTTTATAAGTTCAGGAAACAATTTAAGTAGTAATGAAATACTTTAAAATTTGTAATAATTATTAACGGAAGTATGTTCTTTGTACTATTTATAAGTTTGTGTTAGTGGATAACTATAATTGGTCATAATCTGGTAACTATATGTGTAAATGAGTTTGTAATTGACTGTTGTTATCCTTAATAAAATAAATATAGAAATAAATCCTTTTAATTCATAAAGGCTATTAAAAGGTTTATAGCCGTTGTGAATTATAAGGAGACAGTTTCATGTGAAACGGCAGAACTAAGTTATACATAGGGCACATTGAAAGTTCTGCGCTCCTGGCCCCTCATAAATGTTTGAATTTCGAATGTTATATATTTTTTTGAACATAAGGAACTCATATTAGATGTATTGTGTAATTCGGGACTTAATCGCGATAATATTTAAAAGGTACAATACCTCTTGGTACCGCTTATCAATATCTTGGAATCCCATCATCAGCAAATGCTATCGTCAGCGAGTACATCCTCGACATCATTCAGGGGACGTCGTAAGTGTAGTGTGTCACAGTACGAATAGAAATAAAAATAGTCAAGATCAAGTACGGGTAGTTGCCGAAAGTTTAAAAACAATTATAAGAAAGTCAATAATTGATTAAAAAAATTGGCGGGAAATCGAGTGTCAATTGTTTTTATCACAAGTTGAAGTTGGTCGTCCGTAGCAAAAATGGAATTAACGCGAAAAGATTTTAGGGCCATGATTTTTTATGATTTTAAAAGTTCACTGTCTCCACAAGACTGCACTGCTCGTCTTTAAAATGCTTCTGGGAGGGAAGCACCTTATTTGAGCACCGTAAGGTGTTTCTCTTCATGATGAAATTCGTGAAAGTCGGCCCTAAACTGCGGTCACTGAGTAAAATGTGGCTACCGTCAGGCAACTAATTGAAGAAAACCGGAGTATCACCTATGAGGAGATTCGAGGACATTAGGGGATTAGTATGAGCCAAATTCAAAAATTTTTACATCAACATTTAAAAGTTAGAAAACTTTGTTGCCACTGGATTCCTCATGAACAAAAACGGACTCGTGTGGTTTGGTGTAAAAAAATGTTGTTAAAGTACGACCACGAACGTTCAAATGCTGTTTATAACATTGTGATAGGAGATAAAACATGGATATATTGTTACATGCCGGAAAGAAATCAACAGTCTTCTTTATGGGTGTTCGAAGGTGACAGTAAACCAACAAAATAGCCCAAGCTAATACACGGCGCTGTCTGTGGCCGTTGGGTTTTAGCTCTTGAGTTAATTGAACTTTGTGTAGATGAAAACCCAAGTCTTTTCGTAAAATCCGCAAGACCCAGCAAAAGTATAAAAGTTTTAGGAGTAACATCAGTATTGTAAAACTTTTTGAAATATGTGTGTAATGTGCGTCATTATCAAATGTTTTTTGCGAGTTTTACAATTTTATGTTTCACTATTTTATGTAATTACAAAAATGTATTTTTTTGCAATTAATTGCGTAAAATTTAGTAACCCAACTCTTTTATTCCGGGAAAACTATACTCTACAATTCATACATACAGAGTTATACAGGAAAATAAGAAGAAAAAGTCAGTATTTATAATGGCTAATACAGTACGAATTTGCTGACAAAAAAAAATTGACAGTTTTAATCAGTAGTCGTACGGTATCAATATTGGATTCTGTACGGTAACAATACCGCAGTCACCCGTGGTCTAAATTCTCTGAACCACGAATAGATAGAGTTGTGATATGGGGCTTCATCACCAAATACTAATAGAAGTCTCTGGCAACTCCCTTATTTACTTAAGCCACAGTAAAAATATAAAAAATCATTGAGCGAAAATGTTAATTCATTGTAATAGTGACACAATTTTCTAAAAGACGCTATAATGAAAAGACAAATGGTAGTTCTCCCAAATTAAGAAGCAACATGTTCGCAGAGAGTTCCATTTTCGAACTCCGTAATTGCTTTTTAATTTTTTTATTGTAAGTGAATAGTTCCAGAATCTTTTAGTATACCCCACGTAATAAATCACGAACAAAAGCGCATGTATTGTCAAGTAGGACGTACTATGGGGAATGGAATTAGAATAAATGGGCTGGAGTAATTATGTAGGCGGCCTTTTCCTTATCTGATAAATGTGGTCAAGTTCCTAATTAATTTAAAAAGTCTTTGGATTGCTTCAGGCGTATGTGCTCCCTAGATTACAATCAATCGGGGACCTGTTTGAGAATTTAATTAAGTAATCGTAACACGTTAAACAATTTTGTCATTCATGAATATGAATTTCCTGGTGAAACGTAATGGAAAGGTCTATTTATTTTATGCTTCGTAAACTTGAAAGGCGGTTCAAACGGTCTCGTTATAAATCTGCATTCTTATTAATCTCTGACGGCACCAGCGAATACTTATGGTTACAGATATGGTTGTAAACATGCGTGCATGGATAACAGATAGATCTCTATTACATGAAAATACTTACACTGTAATACGAGGTTAAAAGATGCATAATCTAGGTATCTACGGTAACTTCTGCGGTTGTTATCATTTGCGATGTATGTTTTTTGTTTTTTAAATTAGCGCCTTTTTATTGAACCCTTAAATTGGAACTGTATTGTTTTAGGCAAAATAATAACCTAATCGCCACCAATATCAAACTTAATTTTATAAATAACGATGTAAATTCCAGTTTCAATATTCAATTTACCGGACTCATAATGGAGGTTGTTCATTACTTAAGTTAACTAACAAATAATTTAGATTTAGCACACCCATTAAAGTGTCCAATTAAACTCATATGTCAAATATGATCGTCAGTGCGAGCCGGGACTTGGCGCCAGCGTTATGTACAACCTTCTGTACAACCCTCCGCAAAAGTTGCTGCTACTTGCCGGATGTTCTACAGTTTGCACCACAGTTGCTGAAGCTGCTAAAATGTGGAACCTTATGGTCGTAAGTATTTATGTTGCACCATCATACTTTAAGGACATCTTTAGAATATCTCACAATATCTCCATTTAAGGAACATAACTTCATAAAACTTATAAATTACGTTCCCTCTTTAAAAAGTAACATTATTTCTTATTATTCAACAACTTTAGTATAACCGTGACCCTAACTTTTGGGCTTAAGCTTTGGAAAATACTTTTTGATACATGCCCACATAGCTGGGATTTTATCAACTTCGGTCAAGATTCTTTTGTATGTATCTCCGAATATAAATACCTATTTACAAAAGTTTTTCTTATGACATGTGAAAGTGTTTTCTAAAAACATTTAATGAAAGTACATAAATGTACTTTATTATGGTAAAATCAACATTAATAAATTCTTAAAAAAACAGACAGAAATAGTTTTGTCTACTGAAAATAAACATAAATTTTTCACAACTTGATAAAAAGTTATGTTCTCATTAGATTATTATAGATTTTATAAGTTCTTGTTAAACAACCGCTTCACAGGTTTTTACAGCTGATTGTAAGTTTAGTTTTAAATCCAAACCATTTAAAGTATAATACTAAAACACACACAACAAAATGCTAAAATACGTGCAATAAGTTAATAAATGAGAGATGTCAAAATCATCACACACAAAGACCGTGAACCTTGTGAACATCACATAAACTTGTTTTGCTATGTTATTGGTATTCTGGTATATCTGGAAAGCCTTATAAATATTGAGGACAACATTATAAATATTAAGGTTGTTGAATAAAACACCGTTTTTAGGTAATAAGTTAATTCAGTTAAATGTTTTCGTGAAGTATTCATTAATTAAACTGTTAAACGTTTTAAGAGTAACTAATCCAATTTATAATGTTACTGAGACTGTTGGCCTTTGTTAAATGAGATTTTCCGCCTTAATTAACTATTTTACTTTTTACTTATAATAAAAATGTTTTGCGCGATAATGCCTTAGGCGAAAATCAGCCGTCTAACAATAAACAGTTAATTTAGAGGATCATGAGAAAATTATATTCTTATTTCATTTTCATCCAAAAAAAGGGTTTTTTTTTGTTATATTGTAGGGGGCAAACGAGCAGACGGGTCACCTGATAGTAAGTGACTACCGTCGCCCATGGACACCTGCAACTCAAGAGTCACAAGTGCGTTGCTGAACGTGCGTTTGAGATAGGAGTACGCTCTTTTCTTGAAGGTCGTATCGTAAGGGATACAATTTTGATGTTTTTCAAGCATAGAAGAAAAATAACTTTCTTAAAGCTAATGTAAATTTTCTTGTTCTAGCTGTGCTATGGTGCATCATCGCCGGCTTTGTCAGACCGCGCCCGCTTTCCGACATTATTCCGCACTCATCCCTCGGCTACTGTACACAACCCGACGAGAATTAAACTCATGCAGAAGTTTGGCTGGTCCAGAATAGCTATCTTACAACAGGCTGAAGAAGTTTTCATATCGGTAAGTGAACACTTGACATATTAATACAGAGATTTTTATACCTAACCTAGCCTTTAAGCTTAGCTAGCTTTAAGCTATGGGCTGTAAAGCAGCTGGTGGAAGTGGTTACTGGCCCATGGATGCTTGAACCTCTAACGATCACAAATGACGTAGGCGTCATTTCATCATTTGCATGTTGCTGACCCTGTTAGAGTTATTGAATTTTTTTTTTGTATCATAATCGATTGGGGAAATCATTGCATCATCGTCGTTGATAATCTATAAAGTGTTCATTCACTTCAGAAAATTCCTTTTGCACCGCGTTAGTGCGTTGCAATCATCCCGTTTATGTCTAAGCCTTTTTTCTTTATTTTTTTGTGCGTGTGAAAACCCCCTCGGGCCGTCACCCCACCGGGGTTTTCGGTGGGGCGGTATGTCGGAATCGAACCGACTAAAACCACACGGTGTGCCGTACTGCGCTTTAAATAGGAACAGCTTTTTTCCTTTTTCCGGGTAAAGAACCTCTTAAAAAACGTACCTCATTTCCTATAGAAGTAATACGACGGTAGCGTAATGGCTAAGGCGTCGGACTTGCGATCAAGTGGTTGCGGGTTCGAACCCCACCCAGTGCACTACCGGCGTGAACCCACTCCTAACACAAGCATTTACCTTAGCTGGAGGGCTTAACAAGAATACTAGTTATGTGTGACCCACGTTACTAGTATTCTTTAATAATAAAAAAATATATATATATGGTTACCTGTCTATATATCGAAATTTAGCGAAAATAAAGTACTAATGATACCAATAACTTCACTCCCATTCAAGTAATGCTTTCAAGAGAGAGTGGTACTGGACAATCCTCGATAATTCGGAGGCAAGGCCACTTCACCAGTCGAGTCCTAGCGAAGTGCCTTAAGGTACAAAAGGTCTGAGCCAAAATAAATTTGCGATATACTTCAGCAGTAAATAAAACATGTTGGAGAAGTATTATTAGGTAATCATTAAGTATTTATAACTACACTCGTACAAATTTATCTTTGCCACCTTGTAGTGCAAGACAAAGCTTAACTTAACTGAGTTCTCTATATCGCATATCAGGGTACGAATTTTGTATGCAACTAAATTAAGAAATATATACAATAAGACATCATTAGTCCGTTACCGTTGCGAATACACGCTACACCGGCGCGGCGATTTCACTTGCGTATAGCCAATCCTATCTCACTTCGTAGGTATATAGCTCAGGCGAACTTACTTACCGACAGGAATGTATAATGTGGCGAATGTTTCTAAAGTTTTCTGCGGAACAACTCGCTAGGTTTTGTTTAAATTAAACTCAATGTACAACTATGTAGATCTAGTGGTACTTTTATATATTATTATTTATATGTATGTATGTTTTACTATCGGAGAATGCTTGGTGGGAACTAAAAATATCCTGAGACGTGTAACCCACACGAAGAAGTTTGAGCGCTTTTAAGATTGTTAGGTAAACATTATTTAAGTTTTGCAGAAAATCATTTACCATTTTATTCAACTATTAACAGTCATAACTAACTCATAATTTGTTATTAAATAATTTCAAACTCTGTTCTTCCCATCCAGTTCCACAAACGTAAAAAGGTTTAACAAAGTTTATTTAAGAAATAGAAGAGTAATTGTGGCTGCCGGGAGCCGGTCCGGTTCCTTTCGCCATGTCTCTCCTGATAAAACGTTTCAATTTTATTGGCAAACTTAAATTCATTCTCCCGTCTTGAACCATTGCCACTGCCATAATAGATTTCAATGGATTGGATATTGTCAAACATCTTATCTAGATAGCCTAAAGGTAAATGTCCCATCTTCAATTTGTTACTGTTGTTGTACAAATGAAGAGTGCTTGGTCTGTAACATATTGTGTTATCTTTACATTACATTAGATTGCGATAATTCAACCTGTGGAGTATTACACAGTGATAATACAGAATGATATCGGGTGAAATGATTACGTGAAGTTACCATATCGTGTCGGAGGTCACTTGCGTGACTGAAATTGTTCGATCAGCAGTTGTTCGTATCGGCATCGAGTGGAGTATGACACGCTAACCGCTTTGTCTGTCGATTGACAAACGATCTTCGTGATTGGCCTTCAACCGATAAACGATTTCGACTCAATTGGGGACTGCTGAGGCGAATTATCGGTTCTTTACAAGTGTCTGCATTTTTACAAATGTTAAGAAATAGCCCGCGGTTAAGAGTCTACGAATGAAATAGGAGAGCTCGTATGGGCCAACTATCGATATCTCAGTAAATGGAACAGTACTTATGTCAAAAGGAAAAGCAATATTCGATGTACCAAAGTACGGATGACAGCAAAACGTAAAAGTACTTTAGATATTATAACTGTAACTTTTTATTAGAGACTTTCACGTACAACAAATAAATCAGATTTTAAAAGATTAATGTTTTTTTTTTACATATATTACTACTGCTATTGATTATAGACGAAGAGGCCTATTAAGTTTTCGAGCTATGTTCATCGCATTATTGATACCTGTACATTTTAGTATTGTACAAATAAATAAAAGGATATAATGTTATGCTAAAATACAACAGTAACACGAGAAAACAGGAAAATTCCACAGAGACATCGAGAATCTGAATATAACGTACTAACTTAATAGAAATATTGTAAAGGCAAATAAAATGTATATTATCCCTGAAGAGAAAAGCGATTCTGTTTGTTAGGGGTTCACAAAACGGATTATGCCATTGATGTGAAATCTTCATACTCGTAGAAGGCTGCCTTTCAATGTATTGATAAAGGTGGATATTAGTATCATTTATGTGAACAAATAAGCATCATTAGTACATAGTAACATTAAAGGTGGGTATATTGTTCAAAAACACACTTAAAACGTACCAACACGGTTATACAATATACATAAGAACCATAACTCAATAGTTATGTGCTAAGCATGCAGGCCTTTTAAACTCAGTGTATGCATGATCAATGTGTTCCTAAATATGAGTTAAGTCCGACTTGGTAGTTCTCATATACCTTCCTAAATTTATTTTATGGGATTATAAGAAATAGAATGCACTTTACTTTTAGTGAACCACGCAATGTTGTATATTTTTTTTTAATTCAAAATGAAAAATGAGGGTGATTAACCAAACCTAACTTTTATTGCCATCACAAAAAGATTAACACGATACACTTGATGTACGATGTGATATCTACAGATTATTACAGTCATTTTTAAATTGGAAAGTTTTAACAGGTAAGTTTCGTTTTTTCATAAAAGTAGGTGGAATGTGTAAAGTTAAAGATTTTAAATCGTACATTTTTTTTTCTTTCCGTTACTAAAAAAACCCACAAACACTAACTTCGATTTGTTTTCAAGTTAGTTTGATGGATTTTCTCAATAACAGAGTGAATATTTAACATCCTTATTTCAGTTTTTATGCTCCAATCACAACAGAACTCTCCGTTCTACAAACAATCTTCTTCTGTTATGCCCCAATTATGCACAAAGAGTGAACACACGCGGATGTATGAGACATCCGCGTGTGTTCACTCTTTCTTTCTTATTCAATCTGTCCTCCTCTGGAAATCTATATATATTTGTTCTGCTGTCATCTTTCCTAGTTTCTTTTTTCTTTTCTACTTAAACCTAGTGCACCTATTCACTCATTTCTGCACCACCCTAAGGTAGACTGGTAGAAAATGCCTACGGTATTAAGTCCGCCATTGTACATTTTTCTTTGTGCATAAAGTGTAAATAAAATAAAAATAAAAAAAATATTTCCAAAATAAAAAATATGTACCTACTATTTAAAATCTTTAGCTTTACACATTCCACCTGATTTTATGAGACAATTCATAACTTGAAAACGGATGGTTTTTTTTATAATTTTTTTTATTGTAACTGCATGCTAGAGTCATGTAATTTCAGTGATTTAAGTAAGTGCTCTTTTTTCAAATACATCCTGTATATATATATATAGTAATAAGAATTAAGATTGAAATGACTAAGAATTACAAAATAACTTTTAGAATGTACTGATTCCTACAATCATATTTTATACATTGTGATGAGTCACATTTCACATTCAATTGTACTGTTAAGCAGAGGACTAGATTCGCTCATGTGACTGTATAAAATGTGGAATTTATAAGGCAATAATTTGGGTCTTAATCTAATAAAATCGTATCTAGTAAACTCTATCTATATGACGTATAAAAATGTCGTGTCACGCTGCTTGTTTCGCGATGACCTCATAAAGACCTGGATATTCCCACGGGATCGGGACTTATTGCACGCATTGCTTACTGAATTCTACTGCGTGTGTGTATTGTCTTGAACATTTTAGAGTTCAAACGTTATTTAATTAGGTTTGCTCCTATTGGTAACAATGTCATATCAATCAGTACAGAAGGTAGATTTTTTATTTATTTACGTTATTTTTAAAGACAACTCCCGCATTAGGAATATTCCTGTGTCACGGGGAGTTTCACAAACATTAAAAAACCGGACACAAAGAACACCTCTGGGTGTCGGGATAACTATTTGTGAATCAAACAAATGTTGGTCCCGTGTGGGATTTGAACCCACAGCACTCGGCGCGGCGTACCTATATATTTATTATATTTTCTTGAGGGAGACCGTATCGTATTTATTTAGGAATAACTTTTTATTTTTTTAATCATTCTGTTTTATCAGAATGATTGTCTGTTCTGCCAATTGTAGTGGTAAGTGGTTATGTCCGGTTGACGGCAATGGACTGGCCCCTATTGCGTGAGTGAGACCAAGACAAAATGAGGGTGTGTAATAGCCTACCCCTTTGGGGATACAGTATAATATGAAAAATCTCAGTATCTAGATACATGAGAATGTTACAGACAAAATAACTATATACCTATATCAAGAAATATTTTTGTGATTATTTATTTTAGGCAGTAGGACTGGTATAAGCCGACACGATTTTCATACAGTAAGAGATTTTATTTATTCATGCTCCTATATTCAGGTAAGTATTTTGACGGTGTGGTGTTTTATTTAGTAAAAGAAACCAATGCTGAGAGCTATAGACCTCCCGCTGAGGTTTATCATATCGACTTTTATTTTCTGTAAATTGAAAAGAAAATAGTAAGTCATTAGCATAGACCTCACAGAAAGTTGCAGTTAAACAGCACTATTGGCGTAATATTGTATTTTTGATGATGATGAGTCGTTAGAGCTACGCAGGGATTCAGCTTAGCAACGCATGAGTGACACTACTGGTATTCATACTCTTAATTCGTAAATACAATTAAAAACGCCCTGTCCTGATTCGTCAACTTGCTTTTGAATAGCTTACGTTGTGTATATGTTGACCTATCGTGGTACGGAAAGATTAAACAATGGCAGTTTAGCTTATGCTGGAAAATAAAAACTAGATTTATGTTACAAATAAGCCAATTAAATAACAAAACATACGAATTTTAAAGAAATATGTTCGAATTTCGACCATTAGGCGACATCTCTAGGAATGTTGTAATATGTAATCCCATTCTTAAAACGATGTAAAACTGTTAAAAATCACTTATCACCTAAAACAATGTCATTAGATTAATTCTTAAAAGTTGAGACAAAATATAAAGATATTAAGGGCATGATTAATACGCACGTAATATAGTAGGAAAGAGCATCATCTGAATAAAATTCACAAAATGTTCACCTTTTTACTCTTATTTAAATGGTACTTCACGTTAATACCTCTTAAGAGAAAGAGATGGACAGTTAATAAAATACACGAATTTCTTCCTGAAATGAACCTTTTAAGTTAATTCATTTTACATAAAACTAAAAAAATTAAAGATTGCTTTATGGATATTATGGTGGAACGGTATTTATATGTAACTTGGTAGTTAATTAAACTATGTAATGGGAAAATGTGTAGTGCTCATCAGACGAAACTAGTATTTATATTGTGCTCGTCAGCAAGGGCGAATGGAGGGCGTGTGTAGAGTATAGTTGGACGCAATGAATGCCCCAGGCTTTTCACGCTTGTTTCAATGTAATTAGAGCGGCCCCGGTTTTTTCTGCAAAAGTGGGTCTGAAGCGTTCTTGCGCTTCTGTTTGGCTTTCAGCGTAGAGAAGAAATATTTTTGCAAAAATTCACGTACATAAAAACCTTGACGCCCGAAATACTTACCATAATAAGAATTTTTCATTTACCTTTTGTATACACGGGCTTCCGAATAGAGACCTGAAACGTTTCAATTTACATACAAACACTTATTTCTCCGTCACTTTAGTACTCAGGATTCGAGGAGTTCAGAAAATTTCGTTCAAGTTGAATTTCCTTTTAAATGAGGCTATCGAGTCAGTCCCTAGTTCATGTGCGGTACATCTTACTTTGAATGTAATGTAATTTGATTACGAGTAACGATGTAGGACAATTTGTACAAGCTGGACATATTCATCAAGAATTTTGAGTGTAGTTGTGCCTACAGCAACCGGTATTGGAACATTAAAGTCATAAGACATATTCTGCGTCTTGTCTGTGTCTATTACAGTTGTCTTTGAGCATTTTACTAGATCCTCCAGAGATTCTGCTATTACAACTTTATCATCGCCAAATCGAAGGTGAGGCAAAATAGATCACATAGTTATTTATTTATTTATTAATTTGTAAATACGGGTTTAAATTTGCAGATCTATTTCAGAACACTGTATTACTTATGCTAATACAATGTTTTGTTCTTTTACCATATTCCATCATTAGTCATTCAAAGAGAGATCAAAATATTGAATTGAAACAAATTTTGATTTTGTATTTCTGTAATTTTGAATTTGCCATTGATATTAGTGTCGGAACCTTTGACGTTTACAACTTTAACTCATCGTCTATTAAATATTTCTAGTAAACTATTTGCCTCTGTTGTATACATCGCTATAGCTTTGGTTTCGTTGCCTGGTCCTGTACTTCAGTACATCGATGTTTAGATTAGAATATGCTTTATTGTACACCTAAAACATAGAACTACAAATGATCTTAATACTAATGTTAGTTTTAGGTACAATGGGTGGTCTTATCGCTAAGAGCGATCGCTCCCAGAAAACCTTAGGATGGATTTAGTAACTGGAGTAAGTGGTACCTGTCGCTGTACTACATATAAATATACACATAACTAAATATATAAATACATACAGAACAAACATATACCCCGCTTTATACAAATAAATTTTCAATATATCAATTTGTTTAATATAATATATCAATAATCGAATAGGCACCGGTAAAGGCACTACAGCACTGACCAAGTTTCGATGGAATTAGACAATCTCCGGTATTCAACAAATGTAAGACACAGTAGCCTATTAAACTTCTCCATCTTCTGGATAGGCTGGCGAAGGGTGAGAAGATATATTTGGGAGGTTCGAAGTCATCATACCTGGTCATTAAAACAACTTGCAATCGTAGCTTAGAAGTAAGATTACTTGGTGATACTTCAAACTGGTATCTCTCTCTCTAAAGAAATGAAAGTAATAAATCTGTTCAACGTCTCTAGCATTGTGCCCTCAACTATTTATCTGTTTTTCTATTTAATCAAAAATCTTAATTACATTTTTAATATGTAATCTATTAACAAATATGTATATTTAAAAATACCAAAAATAGTATCCCATCGGTATCGGGTACCGGAACCGAAAAGGACTGCAGCAGGGTCTAACGCGAGCCGACGCCAGCCACCTAACTTGGTCGAGGCTCTTAGCAATTATGCCATAGGCTGAAATAACTATCAAACAGCACGATAATTGCGGAATTCACATCTCACAAGTCGACAAGCTCGTTGGCTAAGTCCAAATTTTTATTGCTTTTTCGTCGTTCGATTCGTCGTCGAGTCGTCATGGGGTGGTCAATGATGATGTCAACAATCATTGCTTGGCGCTCTAATCGGTCTATTACCACTGTATCAGGCTTATTGGCAACAATAAACCTGTCAGTGATGATAGATCGAGCCTAGTACAATGTGGACCCGCCTTTTACAAGAACTGGATTGGGCACATATGAGTAGTATGGTAACTCCACAGCCACAAGGTTATATTTAACGACAAGTTGATGTAGTATTCTGGTCACTTGGTTATGTCTGTGCAAGTGCTAGCCATTAACAAGAAGAGAACAACTAAAACAGTTATACGCCTGAAAGTTTCTCCGGGACGTTGGCAAGACACAGATGATAATAAATTTACTTCGGGCTGATTTAAGGCCAGATAAAAACGTCCGTGAAGCTCTTTGCTATCTCCTTACGATCTGACACATTTACTTAAGTTTTCAGTAACCTCTAGTAGTCTTATCAGTTGGAAATGGCTGCATGCAAAACAATTCAATTCATCCCTGAAAAGAAGGTGGGATGTAACCTGACCTCCTCTTTGGAAACGATTTCTTAGTTCTCAACCCTCCAACGTAATTCTGAGAGAATTTAAAGCTGAGCAGAACCATAAGGAATACTCTCGCCTTCACCCTGAGATCATCGACGTACTGGATAACAAAGAACCGTTCTCCATTGCTGCATACATCAAGATAGTGCTAGATTGATACAACTCTATAACTATAACTACATCGTTCGCTGGAGCCCCGTATGCGGCACAGAGTAATAGGCTTTTTATAATATATTGACCATGCAAACTAGTTGGTTAATAGGCGTGTCTAGAATATGGAGCTATTTAGTGCCACGGGCCTCACTTTAACATGCAAAAGTTTCCGAAAACAACTGATTCACAAAAGGCGTTACTCTCTACTTTCAAAAAGCACCTTTCAAAGTATTCTTTATTTTATCGTTATACTGAATACTTACAGCTAAAACCCTATTATCCTCCCCTGCATCAGCAGGATTAGATTATATCTACATGTATTACTATTTATAAAGGAGGAGTAAAACAAGATTATTCTGTAAGTTAGAGCGTAGCTTCTCAAGTACGGAGTTATCCAATGCATTATATCGCTGGATAGCCCGTAACTGGTCTGACAGACTAAGCACCAAAACGTTTACAACTGCTTCAAGTTCCTGAAACAGAGGCAACATACGATCACGCTCGTATGACAATCTCATTCATTGAGTTTGTCCATTTCATACGACGCACGTTACCATCGGTAGTGGGGGCCCTATTCGGAGCTGGTGGGCCTCGGGATCCTAAGCCATTCGGTGGCTGGCCTCTGCTCTGTTGACATACAGGCTACGTACGTTATTAATACTCATTATAGTACAACACCATTAGTACTCATAGCATTGTTGGTCCCCAGCTTTATAAACTGACTTTTTTTATATCAACAGCATTTATGATTTGGAAACTTTATTCCTCTCGATTGCCTTTGAAGTTTTTTGAGAGCTGTGTTAAAACATTACCTTGACAACAGCATAACCTACAAATTAGGTAAGTCTTTCAGCCGTTCTCGAAATCGAGAGCATAGATTCTTTAATACAGACACCTCCAGGTTTTTGTCAGTCACAAGTGCTTTAAAATTTTAGGTGGTCATTGCCAGTTTTCATCGTGGTGATCACTGAGACATAATGTAGGCGTATATTGCCTTTCGTTCAACACGATGAAAGCAATTAGATTTTTTGTGTGTGTATTGAGACTTGTCTACGTTGAGGAAGAAGTTAATTGTAAATAGTCCCTTATTATCCATGTAAAATCAGACGCTATTGTCAGTATTTTTTTTCTAATTGTAATATCATTAGTCATTATGGAATCGCTACATTTGCCCAGCTACTTTTTACTTTGACACATAATCAAACGGCAGATTATTATGTGCTTGACGTTGCGAAGAATGAAAATTATAATATTATTATATTATTAAAACATTATATCTCAAATCTCTCCCTGCTCCATTAGAGAAAAAGGTTTTCTCACAACGTAGATAAGGATGTATAAGATGTAAAACACCACGTAATATTTCGTAGCAAGTATATTAGTTTAAGTAATACATACTTAACATTCATTTATTTTCCAGACGGTGGAAGATTTAGAGGCGCATTGCAAGAAGTCTGGTATTGAAATTGTGACCCGGCAGTCGTTTTTATCGGATCCGGCGGATGCAGTAAGGAACTTGAGGAGACAAGATGCGCGTGTAATTGTCGGGTTATTCTACGTGGTCGCGGCTCGGCGTGTGCTCTGTGAAGTTTATAAGCATCGCTTATACGGCAAATCTTACGTATGGTTTTTCATAGGTAAGTAGCTTTGTCTAAAATATTATAATTTAAGATTTTAAGTTAAACGGTCACACATAATATGGTTACAGGTAACAAAATTGTTACATGTACTAATAAAAAACGTGTTATTTAATATTGCGGACATTGTCTATCGAGGATTTATATACAAAATTAGAATTGCAAGATTTTTTTTTCTTGAAAGTAATCACTTGAACTATTTACAGTAAATCAGGGTTTCTTTACGGAGGTAACTGTCCATGAAGTATGGCAGAAGTCCGAATATTTTCTTTAGTAAAACATAGTGTGATTCAATAAGAAAATTTGTACTGTAAAGTAGAAACGGTTAAAAAAAATTATGAATTATAAAATTATATGCCGGCGAAACCCTTAGGAAGCTTTAGTTATTTGAAGGTAAAATATAACATACAACAAATACATTATCCGAAAGCTCCGGTCTCCGTTCACTGACACATGAACGGTAGATCATCCTTTTTCATGTGACCACCTACGCATAGCTTGACACTAATAAAATTTCATGAAATATCTACGCAAATACTTAGTTGTGATACGCGCGACACCGATATGCGTAAGACCCGTCCACACCGTTGAACCGCATTAGGCCCGGCATGAAACGGTCAAACATTCAGTAGTTCGGCTCTGCGGCAAGCGTTAATAAAGTAGTCAAAAAGACTGACCTGACCTTGCAGTGCAGCAACGCTTAGTGCAGTAGCGAAGTCAATAAACAATAAAATAAGAAAAAACAGGGTAGTATTTTCAAAATATTTACGTTTTGTTAAATATAAAAATAAGCCTGTGATTTCAAGCGAGCGCATTGTGAAATTATCGTCTTTGATGGCTTTTTGGAGCGATTTCAACAAAAAATTATTATAGATACCTTCCAACTTACCCAAAACAAAGATTTTAGTTTGCAGATCCCGCCTGGCCTATCATCAAAAGTTTCAGTTTGTTTAATGTTATGTATGAACATATTGTTTATTACGGTAGACGAACACAGCCCACGTCATATTATAACATCCGAAGCAACATATCATTAAAATGAACGATAAATTGAACGCGCATAAGTAATAACCATTATAAATTGCAAGGAATAATACGAAGGGATATGAGGTAGGCACAACACACTGTCGCAACTCAACGATCCTCGCACAATCCATTTAGATATTGTTTATGATGAGGGTGGAAAGAAATAAGACAATTTCCCAAACGTAATAAAGAAAATGGACTGTCTTTCTCTGAACAACATTCAAAAATGTAATATTGTTATTTATATGTAATGTCTGTTTTATATGTAAGTATATGTATACTGTATAAATACGTTTAGTATAATGAATAAAACAATTCTTTCATTTTGGTATAGATGTCTACTATCTGCAGCATCGGCTTTTCACTTTGCGATATAGTTATTTTTATCTAACAAATATGACTTCTTGTGTCTGGCTAAGATATTTATTAATGAATTGCCCGGGTAAACCTCAAGGGATAAACCACAGCGCACGACAGTAATGGAAGTGGGAAAGAATCTGAGATAAAGTGAAGTAAAGAGAAGGACCACGTCGTTAACGACTCTCTGGGGTCTAATAAAACAAGAAGGTTGATATTTTTTAAAGAATTTACTTTCTACACTTTGGATGTTTTTAAATTATTATTATTATTAATTACTGTAAATATGATAGTTGTTATTATGTCATGTACACATATATCAGTCAAAGTCCTAAATTTACGCAAACTATTGATGTACGAAATATATACTATGAACAGGATTAATGAAATAGTGTAGTCATTCCAAATGTTAATGCTTAAAAACTGAAATACCTCCTATTTCAGTTTGCAGTAATAAAACAGAGAAGTAACATTTTCGAGTATAATATAAAAGGTGACGTTCGTGCATAAAATCATGTTAACGAGTGTTAAAAGTTTATATAACAGCTATTTAGTAAAATAATCTAAAGTATACCTGTGGCCGAAAATTGGGGTAACGTAATGAATCTGTGAATATGTCAACTAGATTTAAAAGTTTGTTTAACACCTTTTCAAGTTCGTTCCCGTGTAAAGCACTTTTAGTTAATTTATGTGTTTCATTTTAAATTATTTACACGGAAGACAGTTTAGTCTGGGCTAATGTAAATATGTTTTGTTTAAACTTGAATTGAGCATTGACTTGACAATGATAATAATGAAAGCAGAACAGCAATAAGCGCCAATTTGTGTATTCATGAATCTGAGTTGGCTACTAGACCGGCGTCGGCTTCGTGACGGTTGTTTCGAATGGTGATTGTCTTTTGAATCAATTGTCATTAATGTTTCCAATTTAGACACATTTACATTCCTCTCCTGCGCCCGCATTGATTCAGCATAATTAGGTATATTCACGCCTACGCAATAGCCTTGTACTAAAAATAATTTACCTACTAAGGCATTTGTGTGTGATAAGATGGTTTCATTTCAGCTCAAGGCATTTATGTATCTGCGATGTGAATAGTAGTCCATATTAGCAGAAATTGGAGCTCTTGAGTCTGGGTTCATAAGTTTGTGCATGCAATGTTTGTACGTCGGGTTATTGGCGTCCTGCCAAAAGCATGTCAACCCGAGTTCGGCAGGTTATCAATGTCCGATTGGTCTTAATATAGGCTCCAGGAATCTTTTCTGTTCTGTAATAAAAGTTTATTGCCCATAAAATAGCCCACTAAGAGATCACTTCATATAAAAATAATCGACACGTTTCAAATATTTAAGGAACGCGAGCTTCTTTATACTTGCTAGTTTTTTTACGACAAAGATATTTACCACAATACATTGTTTTCATTCATTGGTTTATTAGATTCTGCAAAAAATGCCATGAAAAGGTTTTTACAAAATCGGTAAAGCGCGAGATAGAGAGAGAAGTGGAGAACCCCAGGTGCTACAAACGTATGGTAACTGCTTGCTATCACGCAACCGGAAAGTGCAGAGTAGGACGTCCACCAAGTTCGACATTTGACCTTATAAAAATTGCAGGTCTACGGATTATGCAGCCGCTTCCAACTGGTCTTCTTGGAAGTCATTGAGGGAGGCCTAGTCCAATGGACATTCTACGACTAAAATGCTGATGATTACGTAGGCCACATGTTTGTTTGCCACTTTAGTATGTTTTTAAATCTAGCTACTTACAATATTGTATATTAACACACTGTTTTGCGTTCTCTCTAAACAGCGAATTGTATCTTAACGACCCTGTGTTGTGTGTGTGACCCGACGTTTTGTTGAAAACGTTTGACGAGGGACTTAATAACACCATGTCGTCGATATAATTTATGCTATTGACTATTTCACCATCAGTAGAACCGACAGTTCTGGCCTCACAACTTTACTGATCAGTAAAAGATGACAGTCCATATTGCCCTACGTTACATTTTATCCTGTGCATATCAAATAACGAGCCGAAGTTAGTTTGATTGACATACCAATATGAAAAGCGTCTACTAGTTCCGGAGCTGAGCTTGAATTGCATGCCAATTATTTCTGAAATATTCATACAAATATAAACCACTACAAAATGTAAATCATAATCTCTTTCTACAAAGTATTAGTTTATAAGTAAGGTGTTGTTATTGTAATATTTTGGAAGCATTTTACACCTATAGCGAAAAAGTAGTTGATGTAGTCTCGAAAAAATTAATGAAATGAAGGAAAAAAATATGTTTGTCATGAAATGCTTTTTCTTGTGTAAGTGAACATTGGTTAGTAACATATTATTATTAATTCTCATGAAAATTTCAGTGTATTTTGATTTTATCTTGTTTTAATCGGACATTTTCGAAGAAATCTAAATCCCCGGGTGGATTTCCTTGGGGGATTAGAGTGGAATAGACCTATATATTTAATCAACTTCCTTTGTATTAGATATTTACAGATTTATCAGTCAATTTTCAACTTTAATTTGTCAGTTTCAAAATAAGATTGTTGCATGAAAAATCACGAGTTTTCCTTAACATATAGAATAGAAGTATCTAGTAGAGTACTAGATACTTCTTTTCAAGTAACATCAATCCCTTGAAATTATAAATTAGCATCCCAAATAAATTGTTTATATTTTGGTATCGTATTACTGAAAAATCGAATTCTAATAAAAAAGCGTATCAATTTTAGTAACTGTACTGTGTAATTACTTTTTTTATGATTTTCTTGCATTTCTCGACAAATCCTCACATAAAAAAATTATGTTTTTTTTTACAGTTTAAAAATCTGTTGTTGCATTCATTCAAGTTAGTCCTTTCTCTTATTCTCAGAAAGTTGAGGGTATATTGAGAAACAAGCAATGCAGCTCAGCACTTTGCAATATTGACAGACAAATCCAACATTAGTCGACAGCTTTTGATGCGACGCTGCTAGCTACCGAACCATGAAAATCATGAAAACGACCAATTATATTCTTTATTTTTCATGAAAATGCTGCGAACGTAATATTCAGCTACATAGTACTAATAATAACAAAGTAAATTAAGCTAACATTATTACTATGAAACCTACTTCAAAACGTTTTATACAATTTTTTTTTTATTTATCATAACACTTTCAAAATATAAATTGTCGTACACCTTGTAGTACAACATTCAATTAATCACAAGCAAATAATACGATGTAAGAGAAAAAAAATTGAGCAAGTAATAAGATTTGAACTGACAAAACTCTTTTGTAACCTAAATTCGACTTAAAAAGTATGAAAAAAGTTATATTGCCACTCAAAAAACATTTCCACTTCAACTTTCATGAAAATACAGAGCCTAAAGCAAAGCGGAGACGACATAGCAAACACACATTTGTCCGCATCAGGTTCTACTAACAAACAGGACAAAGGAAATGGATGGAGAAAGGGGATTAATAATGGTCGAGGGTGAGACTCGGCGTAAACGCAAAATAAAAGGATATAATTTAGCATTTATTCTTTGAATAAATAATTGGGATTATGGTGATTTGGTCATTCATATTTTCCGATTGTTGTCGAGATAAAAAATGTGGCAATATACGCTAGCTCGTCGCTCGCTTTGGTCGTTAGAAATGTTTTTAATTTATTTTGGGGTAGTATCATTATTACAATTATTTGCTTTGTTATTAAGGTGTATCAACATATTATAAAACAAAGTCTGTCTGTCCGTTCGCGATAAACTCAAAAAACTACTGAACAGATTTGCATGCGGTTTTCACAAATAGATAGAGCGATTTATGAGGAAGGTTTAGGTATATAATTTGTTAAGGTTTTGTGTAAATTGATATATACATATAAATAGATATATAATAAATAGATATATATATATATATATATATATTCTAATTTATAAAATAACAGATTCCATAAATGTCACAGTTAAATTAAGCTGCAATGCTAACCATCTTAAAATTAGTATTACTGAAGATAGACGTCTGAAGTTTTTCTGTACTATTCGTCAAAAAAGGAAGAATATGATACATTTTATAAAAGAAGTAAATCAAATTATAATACCAAATGTGTAAACAAGATTGTACAATCAGATTGAATTGACATATGAATGACATATGGGATAATATCATATCGACTAAGCGGCATGGGAACACCCTATACTATTAAAGCCATCTATGGGCCTGTGGCTGACCGGGCAGCTTGTCGCCCGAAGTTGCATACTTTCAGATAACTGCGCGACGTGCTCACCATCCGCCTCTCTAACTAGATGCGAGCTCGGCACCGACACTGGAGGCCGCCTGCTGTTCGACAGTAGACCCCCATGACGAAACACCGCGTGATTTAAAGGGTTCGATTTCTTTTGGTAGCCGTCGGAGTTTTCACACGACAAAAAAAGTTGTGGCTACTTTCTTGCTTTTACGTTCCTAAATATCTATGACTAATAGTTTATGTTGTGCAAAACAAACGATTAACATGTATAATTTACTTGTACAACCTACACACCCTTATCAAAAAGAGTATAAAATCGATAGATTACAATTACCAGGTGGCTATCACCGTAAACTACTTGTGACATTACTACATTATATGTATTTCTGGTATATAAATTCCTAACGGCATTCAACATTTATTTTTAATAATTTAAATCCAAAATAACTTTACACCCTAATACATTTTATGTGAACCTCATGGACACTGTTTTTAACCAACCAATTTTATCGTGGTAGAGCCATGCTTCGGCACGTATGGGCAGGCTTGACCGGACTGATACCACGGCCTCACAGAAAACCGGCAGTGAAGCAATTTTGCATTGCTTTTTGCCGAGTGAGTGAGGTTACCGGAGGTCTTAACCCTTTCCTCGCCCTCTCTTCCCCTCTCCTCTACTCTCCCCCTCTTCCCCTACTCCTACCTTAAAGGCCGGCAACGCACTTGTGACTCTTGACTTGCAGGTTGTCAAACTTGTATAGGTCCATCTCAGGAATTCAAAGACTTTTGCCCGTCTTTTTCGAAAGACAAACTTAACTTTGCGGTTGCGATTTACGACAAAGTAAACAATCCAACCGCAAAATATAAGTTTGTAATCACAAAAACTTTTTTTTTACGTGATATAACTAAAAATTAACGACTTTTGGTTTTTTTTCTTCACTTGTGCTGTCGGACCTTCCTTCTTACCAAATGATTCATGATTCATGATTCATTTCATGATTCTAGGTAAATGGACAGTACCCTATAGGTATATTTACTTTGATAGCCAAAGCATTTTATTTGCGACCCAAAACCTATAGGGTACTTCCGGTTGACCTAGAATTGTCCATTTTGGTTAAAAGTAAGGTCTTACAGCACAACGGAAAACTCCGAAAAATAAAAAAGTTGAAAATTAAGGTAAATTGTAGTACTTACAAGTTTTCGCGAAAATCTAAATTTGCCCATATCTTTTTATGAAGTTGACTCAGGACATTAATTTTTATACACTTAATAGGGACTATAGACCTCCGTATTTGGTATAAATTTCAGCGTGTTAGATCTACCCGTTCCTGAGAAAATCAGTGGTGACACACGGACAAACAGATGGACAAGAGAGTGAACTTATAAGGGTTTTTTTTTTAGCTTTTGAGGTACGGAACTCTAAAAAAAACAACTTCTAAAAAGAAAGATTCTCAATTCGTTTTTAGCGTATGTTACGCGATATCTTCATCTATTGTAAAAACATTTTATTGATTACTTCCTCAGGGATCCTGTAACTGTTTCCCCTAGTTTCCCCTATTTTGCCAACCTTGTAGTTGGATTTTTTTCCAATCTGTTATAGAATCCCTGTATAATGTATAATTATGTTAACTTTTAAACTTTCGCGTTCCATGATATAATTATGTATTTACACGGGAATTAACGCGATCACAAAAAGGTCTATTTTGTTGTCTAAATAAATTATATTTTCGAGAAATACAATCTTTTAAGTTATCACTTGTGTACTTTGCTTTCATTAAATATAAATAGTAAATTCAGTACGTATATACTTAAAAGATAGTAAGGCCTGTTTCTTATCTAATAAGAGTTTGTTATCTCTCAGGTTGGTACGAAGACAATTGGTTCGAAACAAACTTAGAAAAGGAAGGTATTGACTGCACCCCGGAACAGATGCGAGAGGCGGCCGAGGGTCACTTAACAACGGAGGCTCTCATGTGGAATCAAAACTCAAACCAAACAACTATATCCGGAATGACTTCTGAAGATTTTCGGTTAGTATATTTTAATAAGAAATTCTTTAGTGATGGATTTGTTCTTTGTATTACATTTGCATGCATTTATCTAGAATCAACGTACGATAAACCGATCTAGGTCACGAATAAAGATTAGCACAGTTTTTTTTTTTAAGGTTCTCATTAGGAAGGAATCGGTTTATGTATGTAACTGTCTAAGGCACTAACGAAGAATACATAGCTTCACACGATATAAATACAAACCTTAGAAATGTTCCGTAACAATATGTTAATGGGTATGTAAATAATTATTATAAATAGCCATTCTTAAAGAAAAACAGTCCATTTTCACGCACATAAATACACCAGGTACTTTGAGGTTTCTGTGAACGTCTGAAATAAACGAGACGATCCCTTCCTTTGTAAATCGTCAAAATATATTCCGAGAGGCGTTTATGCGATGCAATCCTGAACAAACCTGTTTTACGCGATAGATAATAATATTTTATTCTTTTGACGTGCAGTGTGACACTTGAATTTGGTACAGATATGAAGTATCGCTATCCGTGACGGGACTGTATTGTTATATCCCGTTAACATCACTGGCGTATTTGGAAAATCCTTTGTACTCAAAGATAATAAAATATGCTTCGGTGAACATTAGCTTAGGAATTGCGCGAAACACTGAATGAGTAAAGTAACGTGGAAGCATAAAATACGTTTTTCCCGTACATAATGACGAGCACTTCTGTGATGAAATAGAGTTTGCTAATACTAGCTATAGCATGAAAGGCACCCTTCGAGGTAATGAGTTACCCAGTGTTCATAGTCGGATACTTTCCCAGGAAATGTAGCAGTTTTATCCGTCCCTTACTACCGTCCAAGTTAAATTTATACAAAATAAAACTTACATTTTATTAGATCTACGTATTGTTACATCCATATTTGTAATAACATGTGATCTGGGTTCACAAGTACTTTCTTATGCAAAAAAGTGGCTTAACGTTTAAACTTATATTTAGACGGCACCTGAAATAAGTTTAGGTTATTTTATTGTTTTTACTAACACTTATATATTATATATACTTTCAGTATAACTAAAACTCATGTAAATTAAAATTATAGCAGTAAATTTGTATAAAATATTATGAAATGACCGTGACGTACATTTACTGAACTTGAAATCACAGTCCTTTTAATCTTCCCGCTCTCGATGCTTTTGCAACAACATACATTTTCCAAATTAATTTTAAACTACATGACAACGCCCTTTCGGAGGGTTTCGCAGCAACACCCTTTTCATCAGCGTGGCTAAGTGAAAAAATAAACAAAACTTATGATCTGATAATTATCCTTTTCTTTTGGTAATTTAGTATTATGAAATGTACAATCCTCGCCTTATTACGTGAAAAACGCCAGGTATCTTATAGAATTAAGGGTGTCCGATTAAAGATGCCACCAAAGGTCAAATAATTTTCGTCTACTTGGAAAAAATGTCCTCTCTCTGCTCTCTCTCTCTGATTTAAACGTGCTATTTAAACCCAGACTGGACACAACTATTTGGGAATCACAAACATTTTTGTCCCGTGTAGGATTTGAACTTACAACACTCAGCGTGGTGTAGTGGCGAGGCGACCACGTAAAGCATTGCGCCATCCGTGCTGTCAAAATATAGATTATTATAATTAAAAAAAAAACATCTTTACTTTATATTCCTTTAGTAGCAGACCTTGTGATTTGGTATAAGAAAAACAATGTTTTATCTAAACAGATCAAGACTGAACGAAGCTTTACGTGAAGCCGGGTACGACATCGACGGCGAGAGATATCCGGAGGGATATCAAGAGGCACCTCTGGCCTACGACGCTGTTTGGGCCGTTGCTTTAGGTACGTGCCTACTTGTTTATATATAAGTTATGAGATAACATTTTTGGGTATTCTTCGTAGTCGTTAATATTATGGAGGACCATTTTTTACCATCAATGTAATAGATAACATGAACCCGTGTTATTATTATATTGGTCTTGAACATTTTCCCCTTCATTTGGAATGTAACATGAGCTTTCCGTAAGTTTCGTGGGAGAACTATGCTTCAGCACGTATGGGCCGGCTCGACCGGAGTGATACCACGGCCTCACAGAAAACCGGCAGTGAAGCAATGTATGCATTGCTTTTCGCCGAGTGAGTGAGGTTACCGGAGGCCCTAACCCTTCCCTCTCCACTTCTCAACTTCTCTACCTCTCTTTCCCCCCTTCCCCTACTCCCACCTTACAGGCTAGCAACGTGCTTGTGATTTTTGAGTTGCAGGTGCCCATGGGCGGCGGTAGTCATTCTCTATCAGGTGACCCGTCTGCTCGTTTGCCCCCTAAAGCATAAAAAAAACTTATCAATCATTTTTATGTGCGTCCATAGATTGTTTTAACTATTACTATAACTATAGTAATAGTCAAAAAATCTATTCACTACAATTTTTTAAGAAAATGTCTGATCTCTACCGTAAATAAAACTACTAGTTAGTATTTGATCAGTCTGTAAATCCAGCGCTGTTAGAGTCTGTGCAGAAAGAGAACCGTCGTAGGATTTAAGGTCGCAGCAGTGCTAAATTACCTTTTTGTTATGTTGACAAAACTGTGACGTCTCGTATAGTTCGGCAGTAAATAATAATGACGTAACAGTGTAAAAAGGTAATTTAGCATGGCATGCAAGGCATGCTGCGACCTCAAATCCTACGACGGTTCCCTTTCCACACAGACTCTACCTGGCTATTTCAGTTAACATAACTTGGACGATCTTGGACACGTTTTAGGTTATCATATATTCTGCTATTAAAGGAAATGAAAAAAAAAAACCCCTACGAATCGTGACCCCACCGCCGGGGCTAAGCGGTAGGGTCGTCTGTCGGACACGAACCAACTAAAACCACACGGTGTTCCGTCACAGTCCTTATTGCCAGAGCCTCTGGTGTACGTACCCTTGAAAGGACATCCCTGAGAACCCCCGCTATGTTGTGGGGGGTCTTACCCCCTGTCAGTGAAAGATTCACACGCGGAACACGGTGCCGCCGTCTCGGGCCTGCTTCTGATAGGGCGCCGGATAACCCTGTCCACAACGGACAGGGTCCGTTGTATATCCACTTAGATTTGACCTGAATATTTTGCAGGTAAATAAAAACCTATAGGGTACTTCCCATTACTATCAGGGTACAAACTATCGGGTACTATTTACATACAAGTTTGTTTGCTTAGGTCAGACTCGCACTTGTCCGTTTTTTTATAAATCAGGAACGAAAAATATTTGATATTCGTTCCCTTTTGTGGTCACATCAGCCTTTTCGGTGGTAACAAAAAATATATTTTTGTAATAATTTCTTAACTAATCACGATTTGTAGTTGATTTAACAATATTGTTGAATTTTGATTAGATAAATTAAAAAAAAACAGTATCGATACTAAAAGTAGTAGTAGTGGACATGACACATCGTCATCATCTAAAACACATCGTGATGACGATAATGATTGTATTAGTTACGAGTGTTCAGCACACCCGTGACAATTATATCTTTTTTATTTGGTTCTTAGTCAATATCACGTATTATTAATTATTAAGCTATTTAAATAATATTATAAATGTTATAAGAGTTAAAATAAACTCAACGACTAGTCGTTCACACGAAACTTATATTGATAACTATCATGCAAAAGAACTATAAAAGTTGTCTATATAGCTTAATTTCTTCGATAATAAGGTTGTAGGGACAAGAATTATCTAATAACCTCGCAAAGAAGCCATGAATATAATATATACTGACATAATACTGACGTTTATTTCTCTTAGCTACGTATACAATTTTACCTGTAATATTATTCAAAGATATAATGGAATAGACAAAATATGTTTTTACGGCATATCTAATGAATTTTCAATTAAAATGTTGAGCAAAGCTTTCGCTGTTCTTATATTTACTGTCTCTTTTATAAGTACGGGATTATTTATGAGTGCCTGGAGCGGTTAATTATTATTTGTTTCTTTTTGAAATATTGTATCTCTTATTTTATTCATTGTACGCGCTTTGTGAAGTTATGAGCAATTTCTTTCCTATTGGTAGCAATTTTTTGGAAAATTTTATTAGGCATTTCATTGACCAATAATACTAATAACTTAAAACATCTCATACATGGCCGTCTGATCCCAAACTAGGCAGAGCCTGTACTATGGTAACCAGACTGCTGATAAACATACTTATATATTACTAAATACATACATATTATATAAATTACACCCAGGCACAGAACAAATAATTGTGCTCATCACACAGTTACTTGTCCTGGGTGGGAATCAAACCTACGGCCTCTGGTTCATCAGTTAGGAACACTAACCACTACACGAACAGGATGAATTTCTACTAATTAATATATCCTAAGTTTTTTTACTAAATGCGGATTACTATAGATTATATATAACATAACGGTACGATCCATAGAACCGGGGCAATAATCGTAAATGTCAACCGATCTGGTAAACAGTTGGCAAGTTCGTAAAGCGACAGTTACGGGATCTATAACCCAGATTTGTCTGGGGTAGGACCGCAGAAAACAGCTGGCGTATTATAATACCGTAAAATCCTTATTCGAATAGTGAAGTACCTACATAATATGCTGAAACAAATTTGTTACATCTATCCTGTATTCCTCCGTTGATTAAGATTTTGTACTATCAACGAGGCAACTTCATTTTTGTTTTTAATATTATACATTGCGGCATATCTATCTTAGTTTTATAGGATTTTTGCACAGTTGGCGTAGATAGCGTTGCGTAGACGAGACATATTTCAGACCATAATATACTTCCACGTAGCTATTTCCCAGTAATCATTGAAAGTACAGAGCATTACTCTTGTTTTAACAATTCGTAGTAATCACAGTAAATCTTTATTTTAAGTATTCATTCCTTAGGAATAATAAAATTCACTTATCTTCAAAACTAATTTTTAAACATTGAGGAAATTAGAGTAGGAAATATTGAAAAATTGTATTGTAGGAAAATAAAATTTTTATTTAAAATTAAATTTGTTTAAAATTACCTACAAATAATGTACCAACATAATAAATAATGTATTACTTATTATGTTGGTACATTATTTTACGGCTTCAAGGTCGTAGTAGGTATTGTATGTTACGTAAAAGAAAGATATAAAGATATTCTCTAATAGTAGATAATATAATATATATAAACTAGAAATCATTTAGCTAGTTGCAAACATCTTGTGCACTAACGATTGTCGAGATATCTGTTTGGAGTTTGGTTATTACTGTAATTTTTTTTAAGTTATTATAACGAAACTTATTTTCTAGAGTCAAGAGTTTAGCAGAGTAAAAAAATATTCCTGTGGCGCTCAAGTTGTCATGTTACGTCATACTAATAGGCCTGTTCCTGTTTCCTAAATTTAACTTGACTTTGCCAATTTTATTTATATTTTGCGTGCAAGTTGGTTTGATATCTATTCCAATCACAGTATCTCTGTCTAGAAGGACAGAAGTCTCTGCAGACTGATATTTACAGGTCTCATGTAGATTCCTCGCTGTACAGAGGTTACGTACTCCCGTAAAGTATAACATGTGTAGCGTTGTTCTCTTTTTCTAAGCAATTCTAATTCTTAGCTTCCAATGTCCTGCAAATTTACCTACTATAATCCTTAGATTCCTGCTATTCACAGAAATTTCTGGATGAAGCGTTGTACGGTTCAAGTTCTATAGATCTACCATAGAAGGCCTACAACCAGTTGTATTCGTTTACCGTTTGCCGTGTATTTCTTTACGCATTGACGATCGGATTAGACTGAAGGGCAAGTGCGGTATTGCCATTAGGCCACTAAGTATTGAGCCACTCCATACTAATTTTTTTGGCATAATCATTGAGTGAGGCGATGCTGTTTCCCTTAATCCATTAAGGTGTCTGGTATTAGTCTGGAGCATTTTAACTCTTTTTTTTTCTTCTTGTTTGCTACCTGTATTAAAACATAGTATTCAATTTGAAAAGTAGAGTGTGTAAAAAACAGTTTTACACACTTTATCTGGTTATTCAAAACATATTTTTGTTAAACAGTGAATAATTGAGAAATCCAAATATATTATTATTATGGACTTGTGTTTGACCCTCGTCTATTCTCGATTGATCTTTCTCTGTTGAACAGTTATATGCAAAGGCGTACGTGGTTCGAATTTTATAGGACGTCCTTCGATAAGTCGTTGATTTTCCGTCTTCGAAAACCACATTTAAATAATATATTTTGCGTCTAATGATTAAGTATCCTTCTACCATATTAAATTATATTACAAAATTTGAAAAGGTTATTATTTCAAAAAGACTAATGTCTGACACATATAAAGTGATTAGTTATCAAAACGAAAAAACTAAGAAGATCTGTGTCAAACTTAGGAGTTATTAATGGGCAACAGACCTTTTTTTTCTGTTTTTGCTTTCCTACAACAAAATAGATAAAAATGTTGTTTTTCTCTTGTTTCTAAACAATGTAGTGAGAAAATAATAGCGTTTGTGCTTTCTATTTTGCAGAGTATATTTATTTACCTATACCTATGAGGCATCCTTTGCTTGATCAGTTTTGTTTTTATTCATTCTCAGTTCTGCGTATTGGAATCACGAGCGTGAACAAAGGGGCTTTTGTAAAGTTTCATCGAAATCATACAGACCACTCTGTCTGTACTAAAACTTCATATGTACGTTTTTTAACTATGAGCACTCGTTAAGCAATGTGTAAACCATTTATGTAGGTACAGATATTCTACTGAGCCAGAGGCTGTGGGTTCAATTCCCACCCAGGAAAAATAATTGTTTGATGAGCATTATTTGGTCTGTGTCTGGGTGTAATTCAGCTATAATATGCATGTATTTAGAAATAAATAGGTATGTTTATCAACAGTCTGGTTACCATAGTACAGGCTCTGCCTAGTTTGGGATTAGACGGTGGTGTGTGAGATGTGTGCAGTTATTATTATTACATATAAAGAACTAGCAAAAACAAAACAAAAATTTACTTTCATCAAAAAAATTGCCAGCAATGCTGGCAATTTTACTTTAACACAGAATACATAATAGGAACTTTAGTTAAGTATCATGTTGAAACTTTAAAAAAAAATCAAGCTTCTAAGTTAACGCAATGAAAAGATACGGTCATTAATAAAGCCTTATATTTTAATATTTTGCGCAGGTAAATCAAAACCTATAGGGTACTTCTCACAGCACAAGTAAAGGAATCAATCTGACATTCGGATTCATTCAGCGCTTATAAATTTATAAATTGCTGTACGGGAGAATATTTTTAGAACGGAACATTGAAGTTTATCAATCAGAAAAAACATCTTCGAGAATCGATTCCCGAGATGGACGAACAGATAGTTCGTCCATCTCGGGAATCGATTCACAGACAAGTTTGTATTTAACCCTCGGTGCGCGGGTTTTTTTTTCTCTTTATAACATGACTAATAATTATTTTTTTTATTTTTAATCCTGATTCAATTTATTATCTAATTTCCAATGTTGTTTTTATTTAATTAATTGTTGTTTTATTATTGTTGTATATTCACACACAATGTAAAAATTGTTCTTGAATAAATGAAATGAAATGAGTCAGGCTCGCACTTGTCCGGTTCTTATTTATCTAAAATGGAGAATTATTGGAAACAGTAAAGGGTTTGAAAGACATTTAAGCAAAGCTTTTTGATGTAACCTTTATAATTTGTTTCTAGCTTTCAACAAAACGATGGAAAAGCTGGAGAAAAGTGGCCTAAGTCTGAAGAATTTTACATACACGAACAAGAAGATTGCCGACGACATTTACGAGGCGATAAACTCGACTTCATTTCTCGGTGTATCAGTAAGTACCGCGTTATCAGTGCAATACATTATCATACATACCTGTTTATTTGCAAGACGTAAATAAATACAATGATTATTCTTCCTCGGTCTTGTATTGTATTGATAAACTTCACCTTGTATTTATATCTCTTGATCTAAAATTTTAAAACCTTCAGATTCCTGAAGATTTAGTTGTCTAAAAATATTTCAAATAAATTCATATTTGAACGAAATTATTATTTTTACTTTTGATGTTTTCATAACAACGCCCGGGAGGTAAAATATACTTTGTAGTAGACTACAAAGTTAGAATATTTTTCAGACTCACCGCATTACATATCTAATTAAGTACACAATTCACTAATATTCTAGTCGTTCCCAACAGATCCAAATGCGTTTATGATCACTGCGCAACTCCTAAGGGCCGTAGCGCAATGTTAAATGCCCTATAACCTTAATCAATTTATACTGTATCTTATACAATAACTAGCCACCCGCTCCGGCTTCGTACGGGTAGCAGAGACATCTTCAACAATCATCAATATATTTCAATCAATTTACACAAAATCTTAACAAATTATATACCTAAACGATATGATGATATAAATAGATAGCACTCTATCTATTTATATCATCACTATTCATACGGAAATATGAATCATTATTCATAAGGAAATATGAATCATTCTGTCTATTAGTGAAAACCGCATGAAAATCCGTTCAGTAGTTTTTCAGTTTACAGACAGACACACAGACTTTGTTTTATAATATGTAGTGACTTTGTTTTTTTTTTAATAAAAAATACTAGGAAATAATTCAAATCTGACTAATAGTTCCAGAGATTAGTGCATTTAAACAAACAAACAATCAAACGTCAAAAAATATCAGTTTTGATTATAATAGTATAGATTATACAATATTTTTTATTGCAAATTACTTAGCCACAGCAACGCATGGCCGGGTAGCTAGTAAATAAATAAATAAGAATATTGTATATTAAGTATCCTAACCTAAGTTTTTCTTCTGTTATTATTATTCTTGCGTTTATAATAATTAAGGTATCAATACGTTTTATGGCTTAACGCATCGTTTATTCTCGTTAAACCCTAAATTCAAAAACTTAAGTATCGTGGCAGTTGTGGTGACATAAAACGATTTGTAATTAAAGCTATAAAATACATTTACGACTAGTTCTTGCCCTCGAGTTGAGTGCTTTCCCGCGCTATCATGTGTTATATACATTTGTTTATTACTGCAATTTGAATTGCAAATACGATTTGTTTAAACGTTAAAATGATGTAGAGTGTTGTATGGGAAACTCGTTTTAGGCATCATTTTATATTTTTAGTGGGTAATTTGGATTGGTTTTAATCAATACAATTTTTTGGTTTCAACTTACAATCTATAAACTCTAAGTAGAATTGTACACATTTCTTTTCTGGCAGTGTTGGCTTTAAGAATAATTTGGGTTTGTTTCGAAATTGATAAATTTCGACCAATTTTATTCGCCATTTTTGCCCAAAACCAACACTCTAAATATGCCGCAGCCTCCGTATTCACCGGATTTGTCATGGTGTGACTTTTTATATTCTTAAAACTGAAAGGCCCATAAAAGAATAGAGATTTATCACAGTTGAAGAAATAAAAACCGCATCGCTTGACGAGCCCAAGGCCATATCGAATAGCGAATATCAGAAGTGCTTCGAGGATTAAAAAAAGCCAGGGCTTTTTTGTATTTTAAGTGAGAGGGATTACTTTAAAGAGCACCAAATATTTTTATAAATAAAAAGTCATCTTTCTTTTGGAACAATAGTTTGATACATTAAAATGTATAAATTACCCTTTGCATATTAAAATATTCTACATTATATCGTATAACAATAATACTATTAATGTGTTACTCAAACTTTAATATTTTTTTTAAATAATATATTATTAACAAACAACAACCATACACCAAAGAGCCCTATTATATTTAAAAAATAAATAACGTCACAGATGGGACTAACTTTGTCCCGGGCGGCAGGGCTATACAAGACAAATTTAATTTATTACTTTCCTCAATATCCAAACTTAATTACGATCTCCAGCCCGTCAAGGGGACATGAAAACAGGAGAAATTTATAACAATTGCGCTTTTCATTAATAATACTTTTTTAAAGCGTCTTCTCAATATTTAAATTAAACACTGTTCTATTTAAATAGCTATATAATATCTGCTTGAACTTTGTTACCTGAATTCTGAATTAGCATTTATTATTATTTCTGATAGCCTATCGGAAGGTATTAATTTTACGATTGAGAGAACCCCAATTGCGTTACGCTCTACTACTTAAATAAAAAGAGCAACAGTGTTTTTGACCTCAATTCGATCTATTATATTGAAGTCGATACTTCTGTCAGTATTGTCGTACCCACGTTAATTCTTTTATTAACACTCTCTGTGTACATAAGACCAAATATATATTTTATTTCATTACGCACAGGGTCTGGTAGCATTTTCATCACAAGGCGACCGCATAGCGTTGACACAGATCGAGCAGCTAACTGAAAATCACTACGTGAAATTGGGATATTACGACACGCAGGCCGATAACTTGACTTGGTTAGAGAGAGAGCGGTGGGTTGGTACGTATGGAATATTAATATTAACTTTTTATTTGCAAATGAAGATCAATTATATAGGCGCAAATGTATCTTTTGAATCAGCAGCTAGAGAGACATCGCAAACATGCAGTCAAACATTAAACTTACAGAGATGCCTACTAAGATTTAATTTGTAAAAGCGATTCGCTTTCTGTCCCGACAAAACGCTGTTAAAGTGTTAATGATTAGAAATGGGTAATTACCCGGGTTTTTACCCAGTCGTTGGTTTTAACCCGGACTTTGTATTTTTGTATTGGAATGTAACTTTTAATTTATCCCATCCGAATCAGCGTAACCGGAGTTATTGACCCTTTTTCCGATCACCGACACTTAGTAAACTGTAAATGAAATAACTTTGTAGGAAGGCTACTAACCATTACTTTCTTGAGTAATGGCGTAATTTAAAGTACAGATTTAATATTATAATATCATAATAATAACCTGAGAATTTTCGCCATTTGAGTAAAATATACATTTTATTTCTTTCCTCAATTGAAACTTATCCATAAAATCTGGCAAAGTATCAAACAGTAAAATCGTCGTTCATTGACCCTTAAAAATATGTTTAATTATGTATAAAGTGATAGATGTATAGGTATTTGCAATTTCCCCTTTTTATGAGTGTTCATGATAAGCAAATATTTTATAAAAGAGTAGTTCTTTTATGAAATCTTTTATTGATAAATTAAATATTTAATTTAGCCATTCTGCTTGCAATTCGATTACAGAAAAAAATGGAGATTATTGAAATTCAGCCTAAATAAAATACTTAGCTTTATTTTTATTTTATTATCATCATAAGATATGGAAGGATTGTGGAGCAAATCCTAGCTCATTTAAACCCGCCGCATACTGAGATAGTACTCCACCTCCATGTAAGAGGCGTAACCAAATAAATTTCATAAAAGTAATGTAGAGTATTTCCAAATTTAGTAGATATATAAACTTCATAAGAAATTAGACTTTTTTCGAATGAATGTATCTAAAGTTCACTGAACGTTACAAATACTTTCATTTCCGTTTTCAAAATAAATATTTATTTTATTATTGTCATAAAATTAATAATAATTGTAAGTAATTAAAAATTAAAAATATATATAAGTATCGAAAGATTTACACCTTGTTTGCCATATTTGAAATAACGTATAAAAATATATTACCTACATTAAAGTATCTACTATAAGAAAAGGATTTAGTGTAACGAACAATGAATAATAACTGATTTTCTGATTAAGTTTATTAAATAAACATTGATTCAAATTTTCAAATTAGCGCAACAGGCTTTTAAATTGTTATCGTTCAGCAATCTGAACCTTCTACATTTAAAATGTTTCTGAACTAGTAAGTGAAAGCCTGTTGCGCCAAACCCCGTTTTTGGCTGTGGTTCGCAACTGTACATCTATTGAGATTCAACATTATTTCAAATTTTTAAATCTTAAATATAGTGTTTAAAATCCATTTGACCGAAACATTGAACTTTAGTTTCATGTTATGGTAAAGAAGTCAATAGAAATAGTCAAGTGGCAGCCAAGGGGCAGCAGAGTTCGTCGTTCTATGGGTAATAGTCCCTGAAGACTAAATTATAAAAAAATTTCTTTTTAACAAAAAATTAAACCGACGAAAAGAACTAAAAAGCAAAAAATAAATAAACTTTAAGTCTTAAGTATTGACCTTATTTACTCATAATTAACTAATCATTTTATTATTTTGCGCCGACTCAAAATAAGTTTATATAAATTTGATAGTTTATGTAAATAAGGTCAAACTTAAGACTTAAAGTTTATTTATTTTTTGCTTTTTAGTTCTTTTCGTCGGTTTAATTTTATGTTAAAAAGATTTTTATTTCATGATTTTTTTCATCATCAGCTCAGCTAGATGAAGTGATGATTTAAAGCAAATACCTGAAAGTAATGAAAAGTAAACAAAAACACTATTCGTTCCTACAATTGTCGAGGGATCCTGACTTCCTTGATATGGGACCACCCTTGAGGTATACCTTACCCAACAAAAAAGAATAATCAAAATCGGTTCATAAATAACGGAGTGAGGGCTGAACATACATAAAAAAAAAGAAAAAAAATATATATATATATACGGTCGAATTGAGAACCTCCTTTTTTTTCGTCGGTTAAAAAACTACACACTATAAAGTTCTCACATCGAAAATCAACTCTTAAAGAGTACTGCTATTTTCCTTTTAATGCAATCCGAAGGGCATGAAGACTCCATATCCTTAATTTCACTACATTCACTTCATATTTTCACTACATTTATTAAATATCAGTGTTCGTTTACCACCTTTGTTGCATGTATAATAAAGAGAAAGGAGAATGGGCAATTCGGTCTACCTACTCAACACCGACAAGCGATGTGTAAATGAAAAGGACATTTCTTGTGCTTATTTTTTTTGTATGACAGCTAATGTGTAGCTCATGGGCTTTCTCGTATAACTGGACCAGACTTTATTTTAATTGGAACAGAATTAACATCTAATGTTCTATAGTTCGTCGGGTTTTGCGTAGGAGAGGATAAGGAGTGGGGTTGTTTTGAATTACCGACGCAAGCGCAGGCACAAAACCTGTTTGCGGCCCCTACCTTCGCAACCCGCACGCCCCGCCCCGCCCCGCCTGCCCTGTGCTTTAGCATAGCACCTTGCAGTTGATCTCCGGTTGTCTTTGTGTACTGTGCGTTTTTCTTTGACCTTTGCTTGCTTATCGGACTGTTGAATATTGCCATTGTTTTGACCTGTGCTTGTTAATTGGACTCCGATCATCTTTTTATAATGGAAGGAAATAATCATGAATGTGTAGTTGGTTTTATTCAGCGAATGACGTGTTTATTTTGGATCGCGGCTTCAGAGACGCTTTACCTGATTTTGAAGCATGCGGTTACAAAGCACACATGCCACCCAGCAAGGATAGAAGCAGTACGCAGCTATCCACAGACCAAGCAAATAAGTCTCGTTTGGTTACAATTATAAGATGGGTAGTGGAAGTAGTAAACGGAAGGTTCAAACGTGACTTCAAGTTTTTACATTGATTGACAACTTAAATAGGTCTGTTCCGCATATGTTCGAACATTTTCGGATTGCTGCAGCACTGATTAATGCTTTTCACCTGCCTATTCGTGACAATGCGTGTACCGACGCGATAATGACAATTATTAATGAAAGAGTTCATTTTGAAAACCATCTGGCAGAATATATCATACAAAAAAACTTAAATAGCCAACGCGTTGTATTTACCAGTATGGTAGCAAATTTTCCTTATTTTGAAGACGTTCCTCGATTAGAAGAAGAACACGTAATTCTAACCGCCCTAGGAACATATCAAATCAAGATAGCCAGTTGTTACTGTGCCGAACATTTCCATGATATATGATATATGTATATGATAGATACAGAGACAATGAACTCGATGATATCAATGGGTATAACATCCAAGTGGGAGAAAGAAGTTTTTTACTGCGAGGACGAATACAGTCACGTCATTCAAGAGCCAAGCAACACTACACATACGTGCTAGTAAACACAGAGATTGAAGGAAGAGACGCTTTTAAGTACTATTATAGTACGTGTTTGACTGGACGTCGAACAATTGGGACATGTGCACATGTCATATCAATCCTGTGGTATTTATGCTGGGCACGCCATCAGGAAGCTGTCGTAGTATCATGTAATACTACAAATATAACATTATTAATTTAGTCACCGGTGTTTTATTTTTACCTATGGTTTCCTTTTTTTCAAAATATTGCCAGCCCCTAGCACTTTTAGACTATTGTCATTATTGATTCGCTAAAATATTCTCTATTTTTTGGCATAGATGGCGTTGGTGTTGAGTAGGTAGACCAAAGCTCATACATTTTGCCCATTCTCCTTTTCAACGTTCTAAAAATTATACTAGTATATGAGTGCTCAATAATTTAGTCTTCATCTATAAATTAAAATAACGTTACCATGTTACCAGTATCAGACGAACTCTTTGTTATTTTTAAATTAAATCCATAAAAAAATGTGTCACAGACTAATAACTATAAACTTTAATGCATCTATAAATAGACCAGTGCAAATAATGTTCGGTAAAAAAAAAATAAACGCATAAAAAAATTTGAAAAGAGAATCCAACACGAAAATATGTAGATTAAAATCGATTTTTGTGATGTGTCCTGCGTTCGGTCGGGTAGGGTAACGCTATTTTTTTAATTGGGCAGTTAAGAACTTTACGAACGATGACGATTCATCAAGTTCAATACATTTAATTTATTACATATTTTTACACATAGAGGTACATTTATTTACACATTACATACATTTTTACCTAAAAATATGAATTGAGGTCGTTTGAAGATCTCCAGTTGTTAGGGAAAGACGGCACAGCAGATTTCTGTTGGAAATGGCAGTGATGATGATAGATGATTAGTTAAATAATAAAACTAACCCTTCAGTAATCTGGCTTGGAAACTTTGTTATTACCATTATTTCATAGCTAATGTACTTCTAACCGTACCTACGTATGGTGAAGTATTGAATGTGCTCCTAATTCGTAAAATGCACTCTGTTAATTAGTATATATATTATGTTCAAAGGAACTTCAGAAACATGAGATGGCAATACGTTATCGCATTCTACTTAGTTGTTTTACTTGTGCTCACTAACAAGAAACGGTAGGAGTGAAATATTTTTGCATCTCGACTCTCGACGCCTTTCTGCAAGAGCTTCAGGAATGTGAGGTGGCCTCGTACATACATACATTGAATCTTAAAAAGAACACACAAATACCAAAAAATACAAAATAAGAAAATATAAAAAAAAACGTAGTAATATTTTTTTTTACTAAAATGGATCTTTAGACTGACAGAGAAATTAAAGTCATTAAATTGTAAATGGTAGCAAATTACACTAATGATTTACAAACGAAATAAACACACACATAATTAAAAAAAGACACCTAATTAAAAATGTCAATTCTCAGGGTAGGACTCTAAATCATGACTATAATTTACTATTACTACTACTACTACTACTATTACTGTATTAAAACTCTTATATTGATGTTCTTTTTACATCTAAGAAATCCGTTAGATGAATTCATACATATTAGATGATTAATTATGTATTTTTAGAATTTTAATTTAAGGTTCTTACGTTAGCTAGTCAAAGTCAAACTTTATTATCTACAAATCAACCCTTAAATAATTAAATTCATAGTACAAGCATGTATAAACAGAATCCTGAAAACGTAATAAGCCAGCCACAAGAACATGTTATTAAATCCCCATCTCGAATATTACTGGAATATAAAGGGCTAGAGATGTTAACATAAAAGATAAAATCGAAGAAGCAATATATCGTTATGGTAACAGGAAAAGAAAATGAAAATTAATATTGTTATGATTGTATTTTTCCTTGCCAATATTCCTTACGATGCAATAGTTTTATTGGTGTTTTACGAGCGACACACATATTACGCAAAGGCATGAAATGTGTTGGGTTCGAGCAGGTGGGAAGGTGCCTCCGGACCGGACGGTGATAGTAACAGAATTACGGACCGTCTCGCTGCCTCTTTTTGCCTGCATGACTGCTCTCTGCATTGCTGGGATTCTCGCTGCCATTGCACTAATTATCTTCAACATCCTGCACAGACACAGGAGGTAAGAAACCTTATATATTTCAATTTAAGAGCCTTTGTCATAGTCAGTCTCCAGAATAAGCTGCTGGAATAGGGTAGTGAATGATATTGACAAGGGTCCCAAGGTAATTTGATTAATTCACTTAAAGCTGAGCCTGAATTAAACAAAAAAAGAACAAATTAATCCAATTATCTATTAACTTGAAGGTATTTAAAGTACCTACCATGCTTTTTAAGTAATAAATAGGAAAACGAATTTTATTTGCTTACAAAAAATATTCAATTCGACTTATAAGCCCGACCTAGCCACTTTAACTTATTTTTATTGATGTTATACGTTCAGCAGACATATTGTTTAGTATGGTATAATGAAAATCTAAGTCTGTACTTATCGAAAAAACATAGCTGAAAGAAAATAAAATGGCGTTCGTTCGTACTATAAACATTCGCCGACCGTTGTTTCACCCTGGCGGGAATTCTATATCTGGAACGAGCAATTTGTGAGATGAATGTAAATGATTTGAAACAGTGAACAGTCAAAGGGAAATTCTCGGTAGTGTTAAGCATCGCCAATATTTATATTATTTTTGTTTCGAATAAAAATTATTCCCATTCCGAAATTATTATCTTCGTTACATAGAGCGGAGGAGTAAGTAGAACGACAGTATAAAATAACACAAAGAAAGAGAACAAACAGTATCATGTTGTTTTAAAGATAGCAGTTAAGTCGATATTCGGAATCTGCCGGCGGCGTTGCTTTAGTTTTTAGTGCTTGAAATCGATACGTGCAGTCGTTAAAGTTTTTACATTCAATCGGATTTTTTTATCATTGAGGTACTTTCGCAGTAAAATAACGTAAAACATTCTCTGCAGGGTTATTCAGTGGTCACATCCAGCTTGTAACACTGTGATGTTGTGTGGATGTTGCGTCTGTCTGAGTGCAGCAATCGCTCTGGGATTGGACGGACGATGGGTATTAGAACAACATTTCTCGGGGCTGTGTGCAGCTCGCGCATGGTTGTTGGCTATCGGATTTTCTATGGCTTATGGTGCATTATTTACAAAAGTATGGCGCGTACATCGACACACTACTCAACCAAAAGCGGAAACAAAGGTACGTAAAAGTATTTCATTAGAATCATGTTTGTAGTAACTATATTAAAGTCGTAAGATGTCATAAGCCGACGGATCCGGACCGAAAATATATATTATTAAATTTTTCGGTGTTTTTAATTCTGTAATATTTATGTCACCTGTCAAGTTATTATACAGGTATATAACATTTCACTCCAGACTACCCGAATACGTAAACCTCAAAATATTATTACGTTAGAGTGAGTTTACAACAGACACACGTGACATACTTTGCTGATATTAAGACTTACATAAATTACATGTAATGTGACGTAATCGTTACCAGAACGTCACGTTAAAGTATTTCGCATTTTTCATCCCGTAGAGTGAGTCTTTTTCAGTTTCGATACAACACTATGTAAATTAGATCGTTTTGTGTCAATTTACATATTGAATGTTTGCGTTTTTTGTTCCTTTTGTTCATTGCAACCTCTGAAGTTTTCCTATAAGACTTATTGAGATCACATGAACGAAGCTCTTGTTAGGAAATAGGAAACGAAATCTTTTTGAGATTTTTATTTCCTGAACCTGTACTTTCGAGCGCCTTTACGCGACATCATTTAAATATATTGTTGACTTCTGATTTAAGTTTGTATTTGGATAAGGGGTGAACTTTACGAGTTTGAATGAATGGAAAGCCCGAGATTCACAAATGATTTAAAAAGACGAGATAAACACTGAGATTTTAAACAATATATTGTGTTATATAATTAACAAATCCGAAATTATTTATGATCCTGACACTTAGTTTCTCTAGTTTTCCACCCATTCGAAATTCACATATTTTAATGTTATTTTAGAAAAAACGTATCCATGGCTGGAAGTTATACACGATGGTTGGAGGCCTATTGGTAGTTGACGTAGCACTTCTGACTGCTTGGCAATTAAGAGACCCTCTTAAAAGAAGTGTAGAAACATTCCCTTTGGAGGCTCCCAGACATCACGACGATGACGTGCATATAAGGCCGCAGTTGGAACATTGCGCGAGTAACCATAATACTGTGTGGCTGGGTAAGTAAAATAACATATTTAATAAATATTGAAATATAAAACCAGAAAGTTTTTGAAGGTAGAAAGGCAATATTCTTGTAACGTACAATGCACTTTTCAATTCTAACACTCCTTATCTTAATGAACGATTTGAATTCTTCCACAATACACATTCAAGGGACCTTAGGTCTTCAGAGAACTTGACATTGAAAATGCCAACGCTTCAGTTCAGGCCATCCGTCTGTGGAACGCATTACCACTTCCCATCAGGCTTGCAAAAACACTACCCAATTTAAAAAAAGAAAATCAGAGCATTGCCTGAGTTGTTGAGTTGTTAGGCTCACGATGCCTGTACATTTATATGCGTGTGTGCACCTATATTTATTAAATTTGTGTATGTGTATACATATGTACCTTTATTGTTATCTATATATATGTGTATATATTATGACTTAGATAATATTTTCAATCAATTATAAACTGCAACTCCTCTTGCCATACATAAACTCTCGTTCCATCCAATGGTTGCCTTAAAGAGATCGGAGAGCGCGATAAGGTCGCTAATTGTACAAGGTCTCTACTTTTAGTTTGAAAGATATCTATATTATATAGTTTTGTATCATTTTGTATGTTTTGTACAATAAATAGTTTATCTATCTAAAAAACCAAATGGGGTTGTTGTCATGTCAATCCCGTGGGACCGTGGGCATTTTCCTTTCTAGTGTAGAAAATTGTTAATGGTGACACAGCTATTACAAGTCTTGAAGGCTTAAGAGTATCGTAATGTTTACACGCGTTGAAGCCTTATCACAACAACCCATTTGAAACAATATTTTAATTTTTTGCCTGTTTATTGACAAAAGCAAAAAGGAATGTTCCAATACACAGAAGCGAAGTAAAAGAAAATCCAAGTAATTGTATAATAGTTGCTTGAACTTGGTATACAATGAAATACCCCATGCGAAGGTCTTAGAAACTACTAATTTTGATTTACCTATTTGCCATGAGATTCTGGTAGACCTATAGTAACACTGAATACCACGTCCTAGGACATAAGTGCTATCACATAGACATATCACAAATAGCAATTTGTCCAACTTCACAATAAAGTGCAATCTAGCTCATTAATAATGAAATTTACTATGTTTAAAATCTAAAGCCTAATAAAAGCTCACATAAGTTTTTTTTTGTTCTGATCGCAACTTGTACTGAGACGAATGTCACTTGATCATTGCTTGTGCGTGTGATTGCCGTACTATATGGAAATGCAAAACCGCTAGGCTGAGATGGGAAACGTGAGCTATGACGATGGAGACATAACTGTTAGAGTCTAAATCAACTGGGTCATAATTGTTAATATTTAGACTTATTCAAATCTCTTATTGTAATGTTTAGCTACGTTCAGATATAAGTCACACGTTAAATCACTCCAGTGATAAGTGAAAACCAGTGCGCGATATTGCCCAGAGTAGCTCATCGTAGGCTCAGGTCTGTTTGGTTGAAAATAGAAAATTGCTCGATTAACTACACATCACTACACGCGTTAAAGCGAGTACGATTTGAACGTTTGTGTGAAACGAGTGTATGAATGTTTGGACAAGGTCAAGGATCAAGTCCATAGCATTTCTTATTTTATTGCTAAACAAGTGAAATTACTGAAAACATTTAACCATGTAAAATAAAAAATGCTTTAGGTTATAGTCCAACAAAAAACTTGCAGTTTTACGAATTCATATTGTACGAGTATTACAGCTAAATTTAAAACGCACAGAGCTAAGAAAACATATCCGTAGAGTTGGAGAACGCATCTCTTTGTATGCACTTTCAATAATGAATATGTGATGCCTTTCATACGCATCACTAACGCCGGAACATTTTAACGTACCAACTTGCTAGAGAGAGAGAGCAACAATATTTACTGAGTAAATTGTGTTCTAACCACTAAGTACAAACATTTCATTTGATACCGGCTTTTAATTACAAAATAAAATTACTAAAATTTCCGCCTACTCTTACACAAATATAAACAGCAAGAATTATAAAAAAGTGCTCTAATATAAAGAGATTTAAAGTACCGTAAACAGTAAATTACATTATATAAATCTCCTTCCAAGTCCAGTGCGACTCATTTGCGACGGTAACTTGGAGAATTTTCAAAGTTTTTCTTAAGTCATTAATAACAGCTGTTTTCTTTGTTATGTCGTTTAAAGTTGAATTTTCTTTGGCTAATAGGCCATGAACTAAGAATATAACACTATCAAACAAGGTAGCTATTGTTTGCCTTAGGACAAGTAATCACCATGAATCTAGGGTTTTATGTTCTATGTTATATATTATACATTACAAGCATGTTGTTTATATTTGGTGCAATAACTAATAGTTTTTACTGTTTATGTCATATATTGACTTTAGGTTGTTGCTCTTTTTATTTATATAAAACTCACTGGTTTATACGTGTGAGCCCATTTTCTTGCGTATGGGAGTATTCCCATACGCAAAAAAATATACATATGTAATATAAGTACATAGTTAACACATATGTCGGCACGGACGATCAATCTTATTTCTAGTCCATTTCGTTCTAAAATAATTTTAATTGTTCTAGGTGTGATGTATGGATACAAAGGCTTGGTTCTTGTATTCGGTTTGTTCCTGGCCTACGAGACAAGATCCGTGAAGGTGCGACAGATTAATGACTCAAGATACGTTGGCATGAGTATTTATAATGTGGTCGTACTGTGTCTGATCACTGCGCCGATCACACTCGTGATCATGAGCCAGCAGGATGCATCCTTCGCCTTCGTCTCTTTAGCTATCGTCTTCTGCTGTTTCCTCAGCATGGCACTGATTTTTATTCCTAAGGTAAGTTGCATTAGACTAACGGTTTGCTTATATTTACCACTATAAATTAACAATAAACAGTATTATAAAGTTCTGGTCAAGTGGTTAAACTAGTTACAATTTTGTTTTAAAAAATATTTTTTAGCATCTAAAATTTTGCAATTTAAATGACAGATCCATACAGTTTCTATTGTAGCTGCAAAATATCTAGTGACATGTCGGGTTTTATTTCCTTGTCAATTTTGTTCCACAACTCTTTAACTTTCTCTTCTCCATATTACTGTTCTAAAATAATATGTCCTTTTTCTAAGACAGAGTTAAAAAAAGAACTTTATCGCGCTTATCACTCTCTCGCGTTAAATATTAAACTTATCACATTCTGAATCTCAACATACATATGAATTCGACGTCACGACTTATTTTGGAAACTACTTGACTTTGGCCTATTTTCTCTATTTGTATTATAACACATTAGCTACCCGGACTGGAGTAATTATTTTTTCCCAAAATTTTATTACGGCAATTTTTAAATGCCAACAAACACAAGGCAAGAAACTCCAAGAACACTCTTTTCAACATGTTTTTTTACAATTTTCTTTAGTGACATTGCGACAGTGAGGACAATGTATCGTATTGTTCTAAACTATAAACAGTCGGGCAAACTACTACTATAATGTAAGTAATAGCAGTTCGGAGATGACCAGCCCCAACCAACGTAACACATACACGTATTGTTCTAAACCTAGGCAAATGATACAATTAATGAGTTTAATAAAGTAAACATTTTTGGTTATTGAAGAAAATTAGAACATATTTGACTGGCCTGTTGGTCTAGTGGTTAGTGACGCTCATATATATCATATTTATTTATTTATACGTGTCTATATACAGAGACCTATGTTTACGCATGTGACGTCCCTTAGCTGAGACGATGACAATTTTGATGATTATAATAACCCAAGAATGATTTTTTTTTGCTCCTGAACCATATCTGGACATTGTTCCAATTTTCCTGTGTTCCTTTATATGTTAAGTATCCAGTTTAGTGAAAAAATCTTAAAATGTAGCTTAGAAAACGCTAACCATCACTACGATTACTATACGAATTTATGCAATGGTTTGGGTAGGTAAGATACCTTTGAACTGCTTGACATTTCGACCAGGTTAGACTGGCCGTGGTCAAACGTGGGCCGTTTATAAGGTCGATTTAAGGCGGGGAACTGATAAATTTTTGATTTATAATCACTATTTATCGATTGTGTATGGCAGAGGATCCGAGTAGGTACTTACGGACTGTACGCCTCTGATTACGGCCATATTTATACAGCACATGCGAGTATATGTTCCGTCATTGTAACCTTTTCAGTTTAATGTAGGTGGTGAGATATCGGGCTTTTTGGTCTAGTGGTTAGTGATCCTGACTGAGCCAGAGGTCTTGGGTTCGATTCCTAAATCTCTGGCTCAACAGTCTGGGTGGGCCCAGGACAAATAATTGTGTGATGAACACGAGGATTTGTTGTGATCGGGGTGTAATTTATCTATAATGACTACCTATTATAAAACAAAGCCCCCCGCCGCGTCTGTCTATCTATAACCTGAAAAACTACTGAACGGATTTTCATGCGGTTTTCACTAATAGTGAGAGTGATTCATGAGGAAGATTTAGGTGTATAATTTGTACCCGTGCGAAGCCGGGGCGAGTTGCTAGTTTGTATATATTTACTAATGTATAAGTGTTTTTTTGACTTTTAAAAAGAGTGGCCATGAGTTTCTTTGCCAGTATTCTTCTCATAAGGCCCTACGCATTTTGGAAACTGGAAGTTATAGATCGACACAAACGGGCAGTAGATTTTGGTGTTTTTCACCTAATTTACCTTGACAATCCAGTATATGCTGTGGCGTCTGTTTGTGCCGATCTATGATTTTAACTCTAGCTTCAATTTAACGTTCATAAATGTCACTTAGTGTCTTAATTGAATAAATGATTTTGAATTTGAATTTGAATTTTTAAGACTAAGTATGTTTATCAGCAGTATTGTTAGCATAGTAAAAGCTCTGCCTATTTTGGAAGACAGACGGCCGTAACTGAGGTGTCTCAAGTTATTATTATTATATCAGATAATGTTAGAATAAAGACAACTTTGTTTTAATTCATTATTCGGAGGGATAGTAAAAATATAAGTAATCTATAATTTACGTTATTGTATTAATAAGTGATATTTTGAAAAAGAATAGAAGAATTGTTAATAAATCTATAGTATTAAAAGTAATAAGTATCTCCAAAAAACCCTGCTAATAGAAACGGCGGTAGCTTAATGGGTAAGGCGTGGAATTTGTGATTAAGTGGTTGCGGGTTCGAACCCCACGCAATACAACAACAACGTGAGCCCACTTATACGTGTTAACAAGAATAGTAGTAAGGTATGAGACACGTTACTGGTATTCCTATTTAATAAAAAGAAAACCATACATTCCAATGCAATCACAAATTTTTATGGCCATAAATAATATCACATTCATTTGGAGGAATAAGGTGTCTCTTAATAGATAACCCATAGGCAACGTGAAGTACCCAGGTTAAGCACGGGTCCGGCTTCTAAAATATTGGGAAAAATAATTACTCCAGTCCTGGTAGCTAATGTGTTATATTACAAATAGAGAAAATAGATCAAAGTCAACTAGTTTCCAAAATAAGTGAACAGAGCGACGTAGGAATGACGTCGTATTCATATGTATGTTGAGGTACAGAATTTCATATTTAACGCGAGAGATTGATAAGCGCGATGAAGTTCATTTTTGAACTCTGTTCTAAAAAAAAGACATATTATTAAGTTAGAGTAATATGAAGAAGAGAAAGTTAAAGAGTTATTTTTAGAACAAAATTTACACGGAAACAAAAAAAATTTTGCAGCTGCAACAGAAACCATGAATGAATCTCTCATTTAAATTGCAAAATTTGAAAAAAAATATGTTTAAGTTACATTACAAACAGTTACAATATAATATACTGTAGTATACACAATATTATTGTGTATACTACAATGCACACCAAAAAAAAATGGCTGAATTAAGGAGGTCGTTTTTCTCCCGTGTTTTGAAGAAGTTTAATATATTGTACAGTCAATTCCCTACAGTGGACCTTTACCGCTATCTATTTAGAAAGCCGTAAACATACATACTACTAACACCAAACAAAACTTTGATCTCGCTCGGTTAAATTCGGGTTCAGATTCTACGTAACATTCTCCCAGCGCTATCTATATTCTAGACAAAGGGACTATTGTTTATCTACTGAGCTCGTAACCCATATCTATGGTATAAACGAGAGCCAACAGAAACTGTATGTAGGTATGCTGACGGCCCTGATGTAGGTACATACCTACTCGTACAAATAGATCACTCATCTTTATCAGTAAAAGTATACACATATATATATATATTTCTTCATGTACATACGTATGTGAGTTTCTTTATTCAACCATAACTTGTAAATCCCTGAACGGATTTGGATTCTAAGAATTCTTACATCAGCCCAAGTGACACTGGCTATAAATGTTTTGAAAAAAATATGGCTGTATGGTGCCATTTTCAAATGTAAACAAAAATTGGCAAGCCATCGGGTTTTTAATATTTTAAAATTAGTGACTTGTTGAAGTGAAAACTTCTTTAAGCACGTTGGGCACTTTTCATATGGGGAAAAGCACTGAACTTGCGTGACGGTCACGCTCAGTTGACGTATATTGTCATGATGACATATGTTTTCATAATGACATATAGGGTATGTTCCAATCCTATAATATAATTCGTTCCGATATAGACTAACAATATACTGCAGTATCGTAGGGAATTATGACGTTGATGTCTTAATATCACCTATATTTATTTATTGAATCCCGATTTTATGCATTTTGTCAGACACATACAGTTGCAAAACCTCTTTCTATACATCTGTAAAACGTATTATGTACCTACCTACTTCAATTAACAAATAATTACAGTGTTTAGAGATAGGGGGGTTATGAAGGTTAATTAATAGATAATAGTGGATATGGAATTCACCAACATAATTAATAAGTAGTAAAAATGTAATGTATGGTTTCTATTCCAATGGGATAACCCATCAAGTAAATTAAGTTCGCTTCGCGCGCGTTTGTTCGTAATCAATACAAATAAATAAAATTGAAGTGTCTGTTTGTAATGTCAAAATAATAGTTTTTTTAAGTTCATACAGTTATTTGCACGATACACGATACCTATGGCTTAAAATCAGTTTTAAATTTTTTGTCTGTCTGTCTGTTTGTTCCGGCTAATCTCCGGAACGGGTGGACAGATTTCCACGGGATTATCACTTTCAGATAGCTTGTGTTATAAGGAGTAACTTAGGCTACTTTTATTTTATAAATATCAACAATCTTACATAAACCAATTAACCATGGTTTATTTCTGACTGAATCAAGCCAATTCAGCTTCTCTCATCAGGAATACAGAATTACAGTACCGTGCAAACAATCATATGCACTTTGCTGCACTTTAAAGCTGTTATTTTGACATTAGAAACAGAAACTTCAATTTTACTTGTATAAGTCTACTTTATTAGTTATTTAAGGAACATCTAAGTACTGGGAAGGAATGATCTACTTTCATCCGTGGGATTCGCACAGCATCTAAATCTAACCCGACCTTTCCGAAGGTGATAGCAATGAAAAACAACCCAATTGCCTTTCCCCCTATAAAATATGTTATGAGGTACCAGAAAAGATGAGGCTATTTGCCCTAATCCAAAATTACTTGGTTGGTATAAGAGAGAGGCTTTAAAGTAAAATAATATCAAAAGTCATCTCATTATTTTAAGTTTAGTTCATCCCTGTAAAACTGGGGCAGACTGATATTATTAGTATAAAGGGCGAATTGATTCAGTCGTTAAAATATAAACTAAAATGTGATTTACGAGAGAAGTTGGCCTCCCTTCTGAAATTAATGCGCGGAGGCCTAGCTACGAGATACTTACACACGATTTAACATCATAATCGGTATTATGAAGCGGCAGTTTAAATAAAAAAATGTCTTTGTGTGACATTAATGTTATATACCACGCACCATATTCCTTTTCTAAGGAAGCAAGTTCAGAATTGTTTTAATTTCATATTTCGTTGTGTGTTTTGAAGTGTGTCACGGGAAAAAAATATACAATGTAATATTCTGGGCTTTAATTTTAGCTTGAAAATAAAGTTTTCTAAGTTATATTAAGCTGATAGTTCAGTTTATCTATAATATATCTACTTTAGTTTACTTGTACTTTGTATTTTTTTTTCAAAATATGTGGAATTAAGATAAAATGCTACTATAAAGTGATTGTACTTTAAAAACCTTCTACTTCTTTTCTGTTCTTTGATTATGAATAAGATACTACAAAAATGGCTAACTTTGGACAATTAGTACATAATTATATTTAGTTGTATATGAGAGTGTCTTTAAAAAACATAGCGACGTCCTACTTTGTCTATACCTCCTGCCTACAGAAAACCAAAGCTTGATAGTTTTTTATTGCTATATTTTTAAGTATTTGTAAGCATCAGTAAGTGCTTACCACTAGTAGGGCGTTTCTTCCCAAACTTAATAGTAAACCTGGCGGTGTAAGTAAAGTGTACACACACTTATAAGGATAATATATCCAATATGTCTAAGGAGGTTTTATGGTTTGGAAAAGAAGAGGAAAACAATGAGAAAACAATGTTTCTGTAAACTTTTCGTATTAAATTTATATATTTATATATTGCTAAGCAGAATTTGAGAATGTGATCAAATTAACTTATTAACGTAGTATTTATATCTACGCGTACCTACTCTATTATTAAATTACGGTCAGATCAATAACAATCAGTGATATTGAAAGTGAATTATCTTATTCTTTTTACTTTATCTAAAGTTAAAGGTCATATTCGTTGATATTCTTGTTTTTGGGACCGACATTTATTTAGAACTATTTACTACTGATACGGATATAACTTCAACTTGCCTGAAATACATACATAAGCACAACCGCATATCTTAAGTAATTTAATCACCTAGGAACTATTCAATTTCGAAGCGGTGCCGCTGCATAATAAACCATTGCTGAGCGTTTGTGTGCGTTATACTCGAGTTTATTGGACGTTTTATTGTGCTCATAAAGACTAACAGTAAAAGTAAATAGAAAATCTAATAAAAATCTACAGATATATATGGAAATATCACAATTTGTTTTTTGTATCCAAATACATTAAATAATTTGATAAATAATTGAATGAACTCTTCAGCGGTAGTAAAAGATAATGTACAGTTTATAGTGCATTATGTATGATTGAAGTTGATTTTTCCTTTTTAAAATATTTTTTGTTTTTATTTTGAAAAAAGGAAAAAATATATTATTTAGAATTATATCGATTATTACCGATGTTTTATTTCGAAATTAGTAGTAACTCTTGAAATAGACAATACAATAAAAAATTATAATATATATATTCTTTTTAAATAGCAATTTTTCGCTTTCTTTTCGCCATCTTGTCACTTCCGACAGAAAAACTATTATACTAAACTAATATGTAGTCTTTTGTTTTTTAGTTATGCATTTAGTAATCTACGACTAATCTCTAAAAACTATCAATCATTAATGCCATCAACTTGTAAACAAAACCGTTATAATAATATGCGCATTAGAAACCAACACGTACATTATTTTGTACCTGTAGGTATTATAAACAATTACATGCGGATTGCATGCAAATGTTAAACACTGGGTTATTTATCTTATGCAAACTAGAAACAAGATTAGATATGGACATTACTGCACAGAAAAATCAATGGTGCTTTCAGAAATCTACTTATATTATAGATACTATTGGAGAATCAACGATGCAACAATATCTACGGAATGTATTTTTAAACGTGAAAGATACTTTTTAATTGCCAACTATTTGTCCGAAATTTGAACGTCTGGACTTTAGATAAGTTTGTCTTCGTAACAACTATGCGTAACATAAGATTAGTGTACTATTGCATTTGAGAGTAGGTATATAATTTATGAGGCTGCCTTGTCAGGTAATCGAGGTGATTCGTCACCCGACGGAACGCGCGGAGAGCGGTCGTGGTTCTGGCTCAGGCTCCGCCCCCGCTGATGAGGAGCGCTACCGTGAACTGGTCAAAGAAAATGAAGAACTGCAGAAACTTATCGCACAGGTAACTTCTACATTACTGTTATATGTGAATTATACATATATACTATACTTTACTATACATAGACTTTCTCCTTGTAGTTTAATATGTAATTCAAGCGACAGTTTGGATAGATTTAGTTATCGAAAAGTCTAATTAGGTATATTTATTTTTTACTGCATACTGTACTTTGGGTTTTAAAATACCTATGTAACTATACCAATGACAATAAATACATTCATATAAATAAATTTGTGCTGAGCTGCAATCGAACCAGCGAAATCTGACGTTACAATCGAATGGTCTACTACATTATTTTGGCCTTTCAGGACATTTCGAGAATAGAACATTATGCGCTTAGACGTTTAAAAGTGATAACCCTTGAAACTAACATCAAATTTAATTTATCTGTATTAAAATAAAAAATATGTATACATTCATTATTATTAAAATACATACGATTATGTTTATCAAATGACTGTAATTTATAGTGATTTTTCATTTTTGTCTACGATACCCAACTTTAAATGTAATAATCTGCGTTTAACGATAGCGACTTGAGCACGCCGAAACATTGCCATTACACTTTGCTATCACTCAATTACCATTTTTCCCCACAGACGTCGCATAATATACCTGAACCTTTAAACCATTTTTACCACAAATTTTGCATCTTACGTCTTAGTCACATTGGCAGACTACACAAAATTATGTAATGAGGGTTTCTTTATGTTATGTTACTTTAACATTAAACTGAGGATAATTGAGTACAATGATTTTACGTAACTTTAACAACTGGTATCTAAAAATTACATACCTTCAGATTCTCTACTAATACAAACACATTTTGTTAGTCAGAACATAAGTTCTATATTCTATTACTGTTTCATCTATCTTATATTTTGTTGCCCGGGATGTCAAATAACATCAGTGAGTACCTGCTTGAAGGAAATACTGTCGACTTTGTATATTATTATCTATTTACAGAAATAAGTTAGTGGGTAGTATTTTAGTTTGTAGTTTGTATTCTCCCTACAAATTTTGTACTACTTTACAATAAACCAAAGATATCGGCAAACGTTCTATCAGCCGCTAAGCTTGCAACTTTATAGATACATATCTATTAAAGCCTTATGGTCCTCCATTTGTCATCAAGTAAATCCGACAATAAGCTGGTTTCCAAATGTATTAAGAGTGGTTAATTCCACATAGTTAACATGTGAGAGAGGGAGAGAGTGAGAAAGACTATCGGTCTCTCTTAAGGATTAAGTAGCCAATGTGTGTAGCTGGTATACCTAAATCAAGATCTAGGTATATCGTATAACTCACAGAAATGATTATGTACCCTGTAACTGTGCTAACATTATAAAGGGAGTGTTTATTCGTTTGAACATTATAGTATCAAAATTTCTCAAGAGATAATGAGAAACTAAATAAATGAAATTATTTGAGACAGTCACATCTCTGAAATTCTCGCCTTACATGTGATGAAATGTAAACGGCGAGCATTTGGGTGCTTTATGGAACAGGCAGTGCACCAACTTTTTTTATGAATTATGTACTACTATTATATTATTCGACATTACGGATACAGAAAAAGCACACAACCCACCAACCACACCACACTAAATAATAACAATAAGTAAGTATTTCATCACACTAGGAATTTCATCGAGATCTTCCGATTTTAGCCATATGACTACGAATACGACTTTTGACTGTTTCATCTTTCGTGGGAGATGTTTCAGATTTTATGTTTAATTCATTGTTTCTGTAGGCGTTCAAAGTGTCGTTTTCTTCATAAAGTACCTTTTCTTGGATCGTCGTAGGTGTGTTGTGTTATCTTCGCATATAGTTTAGATATGTGCGAGTTAAAAAGGGCCTTTCTTTGATGTGTGTAAACTAAAATTCTAGTACCTGTCATCGTTAACAATGGTTGCAAGAAGCTATTTTGTCGGTGTCGGATTGACTAAAAATAAACATTATTTCGTCTTCTACCATCTATTAGTTGGATAAGGGGCTGCCCTTGTCACTAGGAGATTTTATTTGTTGTGTTTTTCTGAAAGTTGTCTTTGCCAATCAAAATTGATGGCTTAGCCGGGCGCTTATCTGTGTTAGGCCATGTTCGCTGCCTCGAAATGAAGTACTAGTTCAAAGAGCTAATGATGTTAGTTGAGTTCGTTGACGGTCAAGCCGAAGTCGTATGTTTGAGCCAAACGAAAGTCTATGTCAGACAACCTCCATTGGTCTGTAAGAGTCAAGAGCAGGTGAACTCATCCGCCTAATCGCCGTTTCTGTATTTTACGCCAATAAAATTATGTGTACGATTTAAAAATTAATCGTCTTAATTCTAGATGTACTTTCTGTAAGTATGTTTATATATTTGCAAACTTCCCTCAACATGGATGTATACCTACCACTGTAGTTGCTTATGTAATTCTTAACAATTAGGTTTTTTAGTCCCCTGGATTAAAAACATGTCATATTTTTTATTGTGATGTGTTGTTAATTGTAATACGAGATTCACAAACTTCTATAGAGTTACACTTATTTTTCGACGTTTTACAACTCACATATGAAGTTTGTACCTTGTGTTAGGAAGGTGTTAGTCAACTCGGTTCTCGTACCGGTTCGGGCCCACATAAGGTATCTGGGCCTGATCCTCGACGGTAGGTGGCTCTTCGACGAGCACTTCCGACAGCTTGCTCCGAAGCTGGTCGGCGCTGCGTCCGCCCTTGGGCGCCTCTTGCCCAATTTGGGCGGACCCAGCGTCGCTACAAGACGGTTGTACACGGGGGTTGTCCGGTCAATGGCACTGTACGGTGCACCGGTGTAGGCGGGAGCTCTGACCGCCCAGAATAGGGCGCGTCTCTGGCGCCCTCAGAGGGTTATGGCGGTTAGAGCCATACGCGGATACCGCACCGTGTCGACGGAGGCGGCGTGCGCGTTGGCCGGGACTCCCCCGTGGGATTTGGAGGTGGAAGTGCTCGCGGAAGTATATCGGCGAACGGCTGAGTTCCGGGCGGGAAGCGGCAGTCGGCCCCCGCCCGAAGAGGTACGCGAATGGCGTGAGGCCGCTCGCCGAACCACCATGGCTCGTTGGTCGTCCTGGCTGGAGGCTCCACGTGCTGGCTTTGCCGCCGTGGAGGCGCTCCAGCCGGTCATCGTCGAGTGGGCAGGGCGGCAGCACGGGACCCTTTCCTTCCGACTGACGCAGGTTCTTTCCGGGCACGGCTGCTTCGGGAAGTACCTGCACTCGGTCGCTAGGAGGGAACTGAGTCCCGCATGTCACCACTGCGACTGTAGTGAGGACTCGGCTCAGCACACGCTGGCGGTTTGCTCCGCCTGGGCGACGCGAGGGGATCTCTCGCTACCGGCCGTCATACGCTCCATGGCCGATAGCGACAGGAATTTTACCGCGGTCGCGACCTTCTGTGAGGACGTCATCTCGCAGAAGGAGGCGGCGGAAAGGGTCCGGGAGGACGATCTCCACTCGGACCTAATTCGCCGCCGGCGAACCGGGCGGCGGAGGCGCGCTTACCAGCGCGGGTGGACGGGACGGGTTTTTCCCCTCCACCCGCTATAGTGGCCCCCCGCGAGGAGGCGGCGTCCGCGTGTGCCTGGACGTCGCCTAATTGAGAGGTTTTTACCCGAAGGTGGTGCCCGCGCTTTTGCGGGCAGGCGCTAGGGGGGGTCCGGATGTCTTAATAAAAGCTGTTCCCGGATCCCTCCTACTTAAGGCGCAGTACGGCACACCGTGTGGTTTTAGTCGGTTCGATTCCGATACACCGCCCCACCGAAAACCCCGGTGGGGTGACGGCCCGAGGGGGTTTCCACACGCACAAAAAAAAATAAAAAAAGGAAGCTTGTATATAAGGGTCGACTCGTTGACTGCGTGATGACATACATATAGACTAACAATAACTAAATTAAAATATAACCGAATATTTACATGCAACGCTATAACTCCTTCACATCATCGCCGACTGGTTCCCAGAAGACTGGCAGTATTGCCACGTTGAATGGTAATGCTAATTGTCTGTGCAAGAAAAAGACCAATCGCTTGGCTAGTTCCTTGTAAACAGAACGAGCACGCGGACCCCATGACCCTAAGAATCCGACTCCAAATAGCTCTTAAACATAACCACCGACTAGATTATTGTATTGTAAACTCTAAATAATAATCATTTAATGATGTATTAGTTTTGGTTATTATATTTGTAAAAAAAAAATATTAATTATTATCCCTGATCATGTGCTGTTTGTAAATACGAGCGAAATGAATGACTATAGCTTTAATTTCTGTAATCGGTACTGTTATTTTTAAATCTATCTATATTTGTAAATCATGGAGTCTTGTTTCCCTTTTACACGAAACCGAAAGGCAATTTATTACGTACAGTTACATAAGTGAACGGTGCGGTGCTTTTAGAAAGTTCAAAACTTACGGAGAGGTCTACCCTTCACATGATAGAAACCGTTCCTGGTAAATACCAATGGGGTTCCTCCTGTTATATTGCCACTTGGGAATACTTACAAAATTCAATACTCTACTATTCGGTGAACTTGTGCTAACTAATTGCCTCTTCAACTATTAAGTTGTTACAGAATAAATGTGTGTATAAAAAGAAGGGGAAATGAAAATAGCCGTACTTTTTCATGCCTATTCAGAAAACTTGCTAGTCTAATAATATTATACTATAGATCGCCTGCTGATCGAACTTCGAAAATAATTCATTAAGTTTTGAATGTTTTCTATTATATCAACAACCAGTCTGTCATTGAATAGACATTCCTTACAGGTCATCTTTTATACTGGGCCCCTGTAGATGTTTGTAGAGCTGTTTTTACATAAATGTATAATGTTTAACACATCAATCAATCATAGTCCACTGCAGGACATAGGCTTCTCCCAATACGTGCCACAGCACCCGGTACACCGCCTTCCGCATCCAGTCCATTCCTGCTACCTCCTCATCGGTCATCCCCGGTCATCAGTCCAACTGGCTGGGGGATGACTCTAGGATCCGTCTGCTCCCACGCCATCAGTCCTTCAGCATACTTATCCTGCGAGCTATGTAAACAATTTGGTTCTTTGTCGGAACATCTCATTGCGAATTTTATCCTTCAGATAATCCAAGCATAGCTCGCTCCAATAACACATATTAATAAAAAAAAATAGCTTTCTGCACTTCTTCTACTTATAAACCGTAAGTAGTCCTAATATGACATTAAAAATAAATAATAGTAAAAAAAAACTAAAAAAGACACGCTTTTATAGAAAATCCAACTAAAAAATAGAAAATAAATTTTAATAAATTTGGATTAAGAATAGTGTAAATAAGAAATAAATGTATATTATTGAAAAAAAGCGTGGGATGCATATAGTGTAAATAAAATTTCTATGACTATTGACACTATGCATACACCCCACGCTCTTTTCGGAATCGAACCCGCGACCTCTGTCAGTCGAATGCACCACCGCTGCGCCCCAGAGGTCGTCAAAGCTGGATATCAAACACTCGTACTCACTTCACACACAAATATAGCTATAATAGCGCGGCTTTGCTCGTTATAAGGAAAACGGTTTAGTTCGTCAATGTAGCAGCAGTTCTTTTTTTTTTTAAAGATATACTTCTTTTGGCGCGTTAGGGAAAAATGATGAGAGTAAATTTTTACGATGCGTGCGCACACTGTCACGAATAACCGACACCCTGAAGTTAGCTAGTCAACATTTTAGTTTTCAAAAACAGTTACCAACTACTACGTGACTAACAGTCACGGTATTTATTGTGTTTCTGAACGTACAACACGTGTTTTGTATCAGTCCGAATAAAATATATATAAATATACATATTTTTTCAAATAATACATCGTGGTGACTGATATTTATTAACAATGTATTGATTTAAAGATAATTTACTGTGATTATAAGTCATAAAAATGGTTTTTACTTTGAGTACCTATGTAGAATTTGAGGTTACTTGACGGTATTGTTTATTTATTAGGATATTTAAATAAACTTTATTTAACTAGCGACAAAGAAGTATAACTTCTTACGTACGTACATAAGTACACACACACTTTTTTTTTGTTTTTATGGGATAGGCGGCAAAAACGAAAAGACGAGCCACCACCATAACCTCACTCACTCGGCACAACACAACCATTGCTTCCCTGTGAGGCCGTGGTACCACTCCGGTCGAGCCGGCCCACATGTGCTGAAGCATGACTCTCCCACTATTTTTCTTTATTATTCTTTTGCCAAAATGTTTTTAAATTTAATTTTTTTGTATGTTTGGAACAGACTCAACATTATTTATAGGTAGTTACATCGGTGGAGTTTAGTTGAGCAAACGAGTTTTTTTTTTATTATTTTTCGCTTTTCAGTTCCTTGTTTGGTCGGTTTAATTTTCGTAAAAAAGTTTTTTTATTTAAATCCTTACTTATTTAACTTAATTAATATAATCAACTTTTACAATATACCTAATTTAACTATTCATTATTATTTGTTATAAATATTCAAACAACAATATTTTATTGGTGTAAAGCTCTCATTAAGATGAATGAATAAGCCCAAACACGTGGTAACTGATGTAAACCATTGAGGAGTTCCCTCGACTGGCCTCCGACTCCATCATCAGATCAACTACAAGTCTCCGTCATGTTGTAGTGTCATTAGAACTACATTTATACCTGCCAAGTTTTAACAGACTGGGTTCACAGATTGAAAATTTAGTGGGGGAACAATCATTAATCCCCCCCTTTTTACTGTTTGGGTTTTTTTTTTTCAAATTGAAATGGGACCAACTTCAAGGTATACTCTATCCAATGAAAAAAGAATGATAAAAATCAGAATTTCCTGTACAAAAAATATCCGAGGTCATACATAAAAAAAAGAGTTGATTTGAGGACCCCCTCTGTTTTTCAATAGTTAAAAAATTTATTGTATTTTTTTAAAAAAAGTAAGTTTTATTTCAGTGTAGATTAGATAACAGTGTAGATTAGATAGAAACGAGCCCAAACTCGATTGTTTTATGTTGTTTAGTTCAAAAGTTCCTATGGCCGTCTTCCGCCTCCATCATCAGAACATCTGCACGGTACCATATTATTGTATTGTCATCGAAGATACATATGTACACAAAAGTTGAGCCCAATCGAACCCACATACATACATACAAACATTGTAAGTAATAAAAGCTTGTAAGAACATAAGAACTCACTTTGTGCAAAATATCATGGTGTGCCAAAAAGAATGGTTATTCGAGGTGCACTGCTACTCATAATATCCTTCTTGTTAATGGTTTTTAGAACTTAGTGATGAAACTGCAGCCTTGTCAGATTATTTTTATCTTAGTTTTTCCTAGTCTTCTTAAAATAATTTCATTGGATATTTCTTGTTCATCTTGAGTTATTCGAAGCTTTATCCCGCTACATAATTGTGATTTATATCAATTTTACATACCTAAGTATTACCTATGATCTGATGAAATAATCCTTAAAACTTTGTTCTTTGTTTATTACCGAATGGACAAAAAATCATTTTGTCCTGCTCGCTATAACCACCTTATGTTCTTTTTGCGATATTTGTTAACTATTGCTTTATGCTCTACCATTATATAATGATGATAAATTCAATTACAGTCTTCATAATTGTAGATATCACACCCAAATACATCATTTGATTAATTAGTTAAGGCGTTACCAATCCCAGGTAACTCTGGATCCCATTAAAACTAAACGTACATTTTTAATGGATATTGAGTAGGAGGAGAAGTATATATTATTCAATATTCCACGTAGCAAAATTAATTCAGATCGCCTTACCAATTACAAGGTTGGTTATAATTAATATCAAAATAAAACTGGACATTATTGGGAATTAAAATATATAAGATATGTACCTCTTCAAACCAATTTGGTTTAGGCAACATGACTCTTACAATTAATGACATAGTTTATATTAGCTGTTTAGCTTTTAAATATATATTAATCAACACTAAATAGGCGTAAACCTCACGTTAAGAAAGGGGTCGGTTCCTATTTCAAATTTTACAATTTTTTCCATAACCTTTATACAACGAGGAAACGTATTAACACCAGCAAGGTATGATATCAGGTCTTGTCACAACATTGATTTTAGATCTATTTAAAAAATGTACGACCTGTACGACCCATGTTTACTTGTGCCTTTTTTCAGTAAAAGAGACTGGCTAGGTCATGGTCCACTACGCTGGCTCCGGCCTAATGCAGATACACAAACCTTCGAAAACTCTTTAGCTGTGCAGGTTTCCCAATAATGTTTTCCTTCGCTGTTAAACTAAGTGATAATATCACTTTGTAAGTTTTGAAAATTAATTATAATTTTAACAACTTATTAATCGTAGTATTCATCTACATTCCTACCATCTCGAAAAATAATTAATGCCTTTGCGATAGAACTCTGCGGATCTTAACCTTACAAAGTTTATGAAGGTATTTTGTTCTTCCTTCTAATATATATATGTATTAAAACGGGAAACGAATTCATTCATTCATTCATAGAATAAGTAGGTTTATGTATTTTTAAACAATAATTGTTACAAATTTAAAAACTACGTGAAAACCGTTACATCAAGCTACACGCGTCCGGTATATATATAGAACTGTCATCCACAATTTTGCAAACTGGACACAGAGGGATATCTCGACCTTTCGCATAAAAAATGCGAAATTTCTACATGGATGTTGCCCGGAACGTAGCCTGAAAGCGATAATCATAATAAACCCAGCTCACAATTATCTATCCAAGGTTTCTTTAATGGATGCGTAACAATAGTTTTATACCAAGTTCCTTTCCCTTTAAAACGTTGATCAAAATATTCACTCCACTATGTGTAACATTTCTAACTAAATAAATACAGTCAGTAGGTACATATAGTATGGTAGTATCCTTTCCAGTAGTAGTAAGGTTTTTAAACATTGAATATGATATGTTATCATGACAAGGTGACGTCTCTTTTGTTTTAATACATTTCTCTAGTTCAGATAGAGTTATTTTTCACCCTAAATGACCATTATATGAATAAAAGATCGGTGATTTCGAGGTAACATAGTCAGTTGTTAAATTCTACGATGCAGACTTGGAGATCTATAACCTTTAAGCCACTTAATTTTTCGCCACTTGTCATTCAATGTTAACGATTCATTGATGGCTTTACTCGTATCGTGTCATTGAATAGTGTAGTCGTTGACTTTTACTTCATTCTCGACTATCTGCATATTGTACGACTATATAATTATAGCATATGCAAAAACCAATGTCATATATTTAGGTACATAACGTAAATATTCCAAGAATCTGCTTATGGATATTCGACAACAGATGGTAAAGATCTGCCAAATCTTTGCAGTGTTGATAGTTAAGTCTGAAATTGTATGTTTTGGACGTTATCACGACACAGGCAAAATTGTATTATAATAAAATTCAAACATCTCTTTTTTGTTTCTTTATTTTGCGAAGCCAACTATTATTGCTAGTAATTTAGAGGAATTCGTTTTACATTACTTTTAAGACAGCTTCATAAACATCGAAGCGACAATGTTTTATGCAACTCATTGCAAACTCTCATATAGATTAAACTTTAAAGCTTCTGTTATAGCTTATCTCTCTGCAAAATATCCAAAGTTGTGCTTATTCCGAATTTAATTTCTATGCTTTTTGATATTCAACAGGAAACGCAAACAGACACATTTTGCCTGTGTAATAGTTTAAGAGTTAATTAGTCTTTCACTGTAATATTGATATATCTATACTAGTATATAAAGCTGAACTACTGGTCCGATTCGAAAAATTCTTTTAGTGTTAAATAGCCAATTTATCGTGGAAGGCTATGGGCTATATAATATCACGCTACGTCCAATAGGGGCGGAGCAGTGACCATAAATGCAGGTGAAACTGCGGGGACGGCTAGTCTTTTATATTACTTGTTTTGCTAAGGACTGATTGTCATGTTATTCGATGGGGAAAATATCGTAATAGGTATTTAAGGGACTCTACGTTTGAAGTATTAACGTAGACTTTCAATACCTTATTAAATAATAGTAGTTGTCATATATACAAATAGCACAATTATATTACCGAGGTTTAACTAATAAATTACTGTTCAGATACTCAGTGTACTCAATCAAATTTTCACTATTATAGAACAGATTACATTATATAGAATAAAATAATTGTTTAAAGAACCTGTAAGTAGGACGGTAACATTGTAATCATAAGTAGGCAACCTAGGGAGGTAGGTGTTTAATATACCTAGAACTAAATGTTTATGAACAACTCCAACATCAAAATGAGACAATATAATGAACAAATTAAATTAGTTTATACAAATAAATCACGTGGAGTTTGAATTTAAAGCTAATATGTTTCGTTACAATTACAACCAACTATTCTTACAGAAGGAGGAACGGATCCGAGTGCTGAAACAAAAGTTAGCGGAGCGGGAATCAGCGGCAGCGGGCGTGATGCAAGGTACGGGCGGAGTCGACCGGGTGCTGGCCGACCTCGCCACGGCCACCTCCGACTATGGCACATCCACCAATTACACGCGCTCTTCCCGCGCCTCTGTTTCTGACCTTGAGTTCTCCGAGAGTTACCTCTAATACCCTTAACTTTTTAGGGTTGAGTTCCATCTAGCGTGACAGTTGTATCACTTTTAAATTAAAAAGTAGCAGTAACATTGTGTTTGTAATAGTATCAAACATTAAATCAAAATTTAATAGTCGTTTAGTTTTAAAGGACTTAACATTGCGTTAGATGTGAACTTGTCCTTGCTATCATTTTAACCGTGGACTGACAAAAGTCTCTTAAAACTGACATTCAAATTCTGTTCAGCTTGAGTTGTCCTTCAAGTGCGAGTAATATATATATATGACATAATATATATTATATAGATTAAAAAAAACTGCAGATTCTTTTAAATTAAATATAAATCAAAATGATTGTATATTGACCTGCCATCTGCCTGATATGTATATATATATGCAAGGTCAGGTTAATTGAGGTTAACCTACAAGAAGAGGTTTTTTAAATGGCCTTTGAAACCCAGGCCTATTAAGCTACACATCTAAAGCTATTGTCTTATATTGAAACGATCATTCAATTGGACTCGGGTATTGCGTTCATCGGAGGGGAATTGTGTACAATCAAATAGCGGTGAGATTAGTCCATCACCGGTGATATCACACGGAATCCTCATTACTCTGGGCTGGTCATTAGCGTGGCCGATGCCTCCTCTCTGTCTTGTTTAATGTTAATACGCTACCCTACAGGAAGGGCCTATACTTGTCGGCCTAGAATCCCACTTGCACCACCTAATAACACTCACTGCTGAATTGTCGTTCTGTGAATCTACATTTATCTACTCTCGTTTATCGTGCTACCACGTTTGTCTAGAATACAATGAACTCTGTTTGAGTAAATCCAGTCTGAAATTTCATACTTCTTTACGTCATGTCGAATCCAAATAATTTCTAGTTTTTATAAAATTGTATACTTAGACTGGATGAACTCAACTTACTGTGTATTTCTACCTGAGTGGCTTGTCGTGTGACCCCACTTTTGTCGAATTTCAAATAATATTTATATCTTTCTATTCTTCTACAATGTTTTCCACAGCCATGCGTACCTAATAAACTTACCTTAGACATTATTTTTGCTTGTAACATATGTGTATTGACTTCATCAACGCATTTGCCAACATTATTAATGAACTTGGTATAAACTGCGTCAGTGGTTGAGCATTATATCGATATGCGCAAGTGGATGCATCGTTATTACTTTACACAATTAAACTAATTCTTACCTAGTTCGAATGTATTTGCATAAGATACCGGCGATTTGGTCACAATCAATTTCTTTGTGACATCGAGGATCTTCTGCGAAAATATTTGAAACTCTATTATTATTGTCCCTATATTAGGCCGCGGTCTGTTTGAGAAAAAAAAATATAGAAAAGGAAACCCATATCTTTTAAACTATTCAAATTTAAATACGATGGAAAGCAAGGACCTTTAAGCAGATACTTTGGCTATTTTATATAAAAAAATAAAATAGCTCTGTAGGAAAACTCACAATCATTCATACCGCGGCTTAATAAAAAACTACCTCACACGTACTGTAAAGATTGCACGTGTTTTAACGTCTAAACAACCTACCTACTATTCCTACTAGACTGATTTAGTGGTACTCTTAGCGATATGAGACATACTCATAAATTGTTTCTACATATTCAATTGTGAACTACGATTTGTAGATGTTACTCTCTACATCCATTAGGCTATTAGTTACTAGTGTTGTGTCTATTCAGACGAGAATCCCCTAGCATTAAGTGTCGCTACAACGATTGTTCTTTATGCATTTTAAAAATATATGAAAAATCATGATTATTAACACGAGTTTCTTCAAATTTACACGTTTCTATTTTATTGGCACGAATATTTAGATAGCTTTAGCCTCATATTAAAGTTGGAAGATATTTCTTCATATTAAATACATGTGGTTGATTTTATAGATAATAAGTATGATAATAGTAATTTTCTGTTATGTCATGTTAAATTTTATTGCATAATTTAATCGCGTAGCTTTTCGGATTCATGCAGTCAAATCTCGTTATGATGCACACTATTAAATTGTATAATCTGTATTGAAGTTACGATGGATTTGTAAAAAGAGCGATTTAACACATATGAATATAATGGGGAGAAAAAGACCATTTATTGAAGACTAACAGAGCAGAGCTCGATGTACGTCATAGGTATGTGCGAGCTTCGTGTACCCCAGCTCCTAGTAGTGTTACGTAAGTAGTTTGAAGATGTTGTCCGGCCCCGTAGTTCCCCATGTTGTGTCACCCTCAGAGATGCATGTCACCCTCACTCACACTGCACCCCGGTCCTTCGACCCCTTTGGTGCTTGTTAATGCTTTGTAAACGTTCACTACCTCAATCCACCGTAATCCACAGTTTCACGAACTGTATTCGAATTTTTATGAATAATATATATAAGTAATAGTTTCTACACAAGCAATTTATATTTCAAGCACTTCACTAACTTACGTTACTGTCTCAATTTTAATCAGTAAATTCCGTATTAAATATGTATATTATAGGAGGTAAGCGGTGTTAGGCGTTCAAGGCTGACTAACGAGATTTCCTTGCATGAATGTTTGATATGATTGTTTTACTTAATGTAGGAAACGCCTATAACTTATCAAACGATATATTTATTTAAAAAAAAAGTAGAGTTCTCTTTTTTCTGTCACTTAAATGACACAATATCATAAGTACACCTTTTTATTATTATATTGAGTTAGGATTTCACCGTTATAAATACTTTCCATAGACTGCTGCTATGAAAATTAAAATCTGCCTCGATGTTTCTTTCTGTTGTGCTTATTATATTTCCCTAAAGAGCTTATATATCCGGTAGGTAGATGTAGAAGTGTTAGAATGTTTTATTAAATGTAATTATTTTATTTTGTATATCAACTGTCTATATGTGCCATCTCGTAATTGCAAAATTCATAAGATGTCAATCTACTTATGTAATTTAATGAATAAATGATCATAATATTAAAAAAATAATATCAGCCGGCTTAAACTGTATAAAATGTAGAGTAACGTGATGGCTTAAGTTTCATTAATAAATTGTTAATATAAACATCATAGACGTAACTGATATACTGCTACTTACTCGTATTAGGCTTTCGCTACCTAATAATATCAAGTCGTAATTCTGGATATCTAATACTAGCCGTTCGCTGTAGTTTCACGTGCGTTTATGGTCACTGCTCCGCCCCTAAAGGTTGTAAAGTGCTCTTACATAGCCTACAACCTTCTTTGATAAATACTCTATCCAACACAAAGGAAAGGTTATTAAGAATTATTCAAATCAGTCTGGGTATGTCCAGAGATTGGCACGTTTGAACAAACAAACAAAAAAACTCTTCAGCTTCATTATATTAGTACAAATACGTACGACTTTTCGAGTTTAGTATTGTATTATTATCAATTAATTAAATTGTTGTTTTTTTTTGATGATTAAGTACATACCAAAAAATTGTATTTAACAATAACTTGCGATCCTTCTATGTACCTATGAACGTAGCAATTATCAGAACAGATCATACTCTTACCGTTTTTTTATTCGTATACTATAATAACTATATTCGTGACAGATTTGTATCATTCAAAGAATCTTTAATTCACTTTTACTTCAGGTTTATCTAAGCGAATGTACAACAATAATATAACAAAATATTAATATCCATAGTATGATGAACGCATAGGTATAAAAGAGAAGATAATAGTTATACCCATCATGTAATGATATTATACTTAATAACTTTAACGAAGTTTTTGTGTATTTTAGAAACCGGTTTATCGATTTTTATCAAATTTTGTATTTAGATAAAGTTTTGCTTTTTAAGTATGTTTATGCTTTTATATTAGGTGTTTCCTAAAAAAACAAGATTTTACTAAATATTTCTACTAGTAATGTTACAAAAAATACTTTTTATAATAATTTATTTTTTAAAAGAATTAAATTAAATTAAAAGAATTTTCGATATAGTACATATAGACAGCAGATACCTAAGTGTGTAACTAAATGATCTTTTTCTCTCTCGACAGATGTACAGGATGAACACATCTGATCGCCCGCAAGGCAATCTTCGATAGAAATAATAGATTAATAGCTAAATTAATGTTTAATAGAACTGTCATGGCGGCGTAGAAAAAAAATTCTTTTATATTGATAAGAAATAAAAGTGTTCTTATATTGTTAGTTAACCTGACTAAGTACCTGTCATATATTTGCGTTGAAGAAATGTTCGAAGCGCTGAACTAACGTAGCCAATCAATTACTAAACATATTCTAGTACTTAACTGTACCCATTGTTGATTTCAGTTAGGTTAGGAAATCCTATATAGAATGCACGAAGTACGGAGATACAGACAAACATAGATGTGAATAAACTTGTTATATAGTTGATTGTAATTGGTCGTTGCTCAGTGTATAATAAAATGAATGTAATGTTAGAAAATAAAACGACATGAAATAAAAAGATCAAAGATGATCCTTGAAATGGAAGACTTCGATGTACCGTCTGTCTATTACTCGATATAGAATTACTAATATATAAACAGAGCAAAATGTACAATTTAACTTTCCTGTTCCCCTTTAAAGTATTAAATACCTACTCATTATACAGTTGGATCTAATTCCTCTAAAGTATACCTACCTACATAAAATGTAAAATTTCTAATATCGTATTTCAGTCTACAAATACAAATAAAATGTAGAATTATGTTTTACATATCACAGTTATAATGTACCTTACGACAAGATCAGAATATAAAACATTTATGGAATTTACAAATAAGATATTTGATCTACTTACATACTTCTTAACGAGAGGCTCAATTCCAGTGATAGTGAATGCCAAAGTCATATTAGTAACGATACACAGACATATTTACAGACACATAAATTATTAGCAGTTACTTTAACACTCACCAAAGGAAATCTCTTATCACCTGAAGTGTTTGTTTAAGCAGAAAGGCCATTGAACAAAGTAGCTGTAAGTGATTTTTCAATTACATAATTTACTAGTCATTCGTTAATTAGTTACATACAAATCCATCATGTTGCATAGTATTGCATACAGATTATTTAGATTTATATAATACAGTTGTTACAGCACTGCCAAATCATTTGTAATATGTAGATTAAATGAAAACAAACCTAGTTACTAGATGTTATGTAGTTCATTAATTACATTTTAGATTACTTTCATTTGATAATCTATCCCGGTAAAATTACGTACTCATTGAGCATTTTTAAATAAGTCTCGTTATTCAAAGTCGGCTCTCGGATCCTTGAAGTCTGGCGAAGTCGTGGAAGAATAACGAGAAAAACCACAAGATAGATGAAGAAATTAAAAGTTCATCAAAATCCATAATAGGGATGTTGACAAATTGCCGGAACGGTTTTTTTATAGCTAGGCCCCCCTTATTCGACGCAATCAATAATATGTTCTTGGAAAAAAACTTGAAAAAATGGAAAATATAAAGTTTCTTTAAAATTTTCCCGCTAAAACATTCGCATCAGATTTGGTTACGTCACTAACCGATTAACTTGCACTACTCCTTCGTACACTTCTACTTCGTAGTATAAGTAACAATGTAGTTAAAAGTATAATAATAACTGATAGCTATCAACTTGTTCATCGGTTAATGACGAATTGGAAATGGTTGGCATTTGCGGTCACGTGATAATAGTTACTATTTTAGCCCTTTTCAAGCAATTTTAATACAATTATTATAAATTTTTAAATAAAAAAATGTGGTGTAAGATTTTAAAACATCACCATTAATCATTTAGTTACAACGTAACATAAATTTGTGATTAGTGTCTACATCCCCATTGGTCATCAGCGGGAAACGTAATTCACTTGGTAATCATATTCTATTTAACGTGACTGACCTACAAGTCGCCATTATGAGGTACGATAACAGACGCGACGAACAGTCGGACACAATATGCGAAGTTTTTTAGCTTTGGAAGTGAAATCAAATTTCTTATTAATAAGTTATCTAGTTACCACTCATTACACAGTAGGACCTAATTACCTCTAAATTGTATTTTGTAACCCGCGTCCTTTCATTTGTTATCTTCGAGTTAAAGATAGAATAATATTTTAAGGCATATAAACGTATTTCATTTCAGTTTCGGCCGTAGGTATCAGTATATCTACTATGAAAACTGTGCCCATGTAGAATGCCTGTCCGGCCGCATATCTTTTGGCGTATGTTCAAAAACCAGTCCAATTTTATTTCAGCAACTTTAAAAGACAGATCCATCCAAATAGCATTGCTGTGTTTAAAGTCTGGAATAACTGCGGAAAGATGTTACATAAAATTGATGATATTTTATTTTTAGTATGATGTTTTGTTTTGTCTTAAACAAAGTTGCCCTCTATACGAGTTACATTGTTTTATGGCTAAATGTATTTTAAACATGTTATGAATGAATGGTATTAGTTTAATTATACTGTATTATACTTAAATAAATGATTTTATATATATTTCTTTGTGTAAATTTATAACTATTTATTTACATCACACATTAGGCCTTAGAAAGATTTGACTGCATAGAATTACATGATTTTGTTACGGATGTCACCAAAGTGTTGTCTAACGTTGTACATATTGTTTCTTAAAATTGAAATACATTTAGGAAGTCGTTGATATTCTAAATTTTATTAAATTTTGAAATGGTTACGGTACAATTGTAACCCCGTCAGTGACCGCTTGTGCGTCGAAATAAGAAATACAAGTGATTGACGGAGTGAATTGTACGAGTTTATCTAGAATGTTAGTTATAACATCAAGTTTATTATAAGCTTCGTAATAATTAGTGAATTACTTTCCTGTGATCTGTACGTTTGGTTGTATTATTAAATAAAAGTTTCACCCAAATCATCACTGTGTAAATAAAGAGTCATCGAATAATCTGAATGTAAATATCATCTTTTATTTTCACCTCTGCCTTAGACTGTAAGAAACAAACTTATGCGTTTAGTAACACGAGTTTTAACTTGATTAGTAGTAATTTTTTTATGTCCGTGAACTTCTGCTATTGCAATGGAAGTTCATTTACGCCTCTACAATAGAAATGCCAAGGCATGCAAGAATGGGCGAAGTCTTAAAAGGCGTTTTTTGAAACATGGATTTTAGATTAGTTGGAACTTAAAAGGAGGCCTCAGCAATTTTGATAAATGTGTAAATAACATTTACTGAAATAAACATATTTAATTTTCAATTTTTTAAACATGTGGTGAGTATGGTGGTAGTTTTAGGACGGTCCGTTCTGCTGTATGTGGACGAACTTTTTCTTGAAAAAAAATCTACAGCGTTTTACAAGTCTCGGTTGTTTGACAGGGCGCTGGTCCATCGTCATTTCGAATTGTTCACGTCCTCCCTCGCCTCCCGCGTTGTCATTGAAATTGCGTATTGTCTGTGCGACGTTGGTTTAAAAAAGGAAACTCGTATTCGAAAATTAAATAATATTGAACTGCGTAAAACAATATTTATTTGTTTTCAGGCTGTTCGATGATCACAATCATCAAGGAAAAAGTGTTGCATTTTTATGGTGATTTCAGGTCGCTTAATTTTAATTTTGTAAATAATAAAAACAATCGTCAGCTATTCATTCAATTGAGGTTAGACCCTCAGCTGAGGGTTTACTCGCAAGCAACGCAACCCGATGTATGATATAATTGACTATCTGTCCCTCTTTTTGCACATAGCTGACATACATTTTTACTTAATATAGTGTTTATATAATGTACTTTCATTTCTAGAGACCTGAAATAAATCTAAACTAAAATTCACGAGTTTAAACAAATTTTCTGATCACACAATCTTTCTCGTTTTATGCAAATAGCTGACGTACATATTTACTTATATATCCGAGTACTGTTATCTGAGGGGTTAATTTGTATACGAACACTTGCAATAAAGCACGGATTTAATTTTATATAGTTGCTGTATTTATTTTATAATATGGTGTACTCCTGGACTATATTTATAGTTACATAAATAATAAATTTAAAAGATATTCATACTCGGTAGTATTAAAATCGGCAATATAAACCGTAAGATGGTATGCATTTACTAAAATAACACCCAACAAAATTAAGCGACCTGTAATCACCATTAAAAACGCAACGCTGCCTCCCGAACTAATATATAAGTGCTGTAGACTCCATGTACGCCTCGCCTTTGGTGTAACTGACATACGTTGATTATTGGCTCTTCCTATGCAGCTCCTTTTCATACCAAGTGCATTAATTTGCCTCAATAACGTCTTCATCCAATACGTTGTCGTATTACCGTTAGTTATAACCAAACTATCTCACCTAGCCTACGGCTGCACTTAGTTAATATTTTAGATGCTTAAGAAAGTAAATCCACTAATTTAGAATCCAATTGCTGTTTACGCTTGTTTTGCTGTAACCTATTACAACTTTTTCCAATCTAACAAGAAACTGTCTTATTTAGTTTGGTGAACTTTTTAAAAACACTTTAACCGTAAGTCACTATATGTGCACGAGTCAGTTAGTCCTTGACACCTACATAGGTCATTCCTTTCGTCATTGCTACAGGTGTGAACTCAGATCTTGGGGTTGAGTGCGCGCCGATTATGCATATGCTTGGAAATAATACCTTTTGAGTTCCTTTTGAACATTTACTACTATTATTCGTTAACCCTTCCAAATAATTCAGGTGTGTAACGTTTGAAATAATCACAAAAGAACTCATGATCATATGACCAATTTCATTTAATATACTATTCTTTAATATAACGATCAAATGCCATGATATAATGATTTTGTTATAATTTCATTTTACCTAATTTTATATGGTTTAATGAACATTTTCTATAATGCACATTTGAACTAATATTCAGTTACTTAAATATTCAAAATCTATAAGTAACATTTAATATAATTTTCAAGCGTCAGATACCATTTACTGTTATCGAATCGTTTGGGTTAGGTTAGGTTACGTTCGGTGCGTTCCGGATGTCTTAATAAAAGCTGTTCCCGGATCCCTCCTACTTAAGGCGCAGTACGGCACACCGTGTGGTTTTAGTCGGTTCGATTCCGACACACCGCCCCACCGAAAACCCCGGTGAGGTGACGGCCCGAGGGGGTTTCCACAGCACAAAAAAAAAAAAAAAAAAAGGTTACGTTCGGTGCAATGTCATTTTGTGTCAAATTGTATGACAATTTGCTGTCTACTATTAAACATTTACTAGACTCATGAAAGAGTTGCAAAATTTAAATCACTTAACAAATTTAATATAATTATATTTTCCTTCACTAATCTATCAAATTAAGCTAAAATTGCGGCCACCCATTTTACTATTATATCGTTATTATCTCATTATCGTCATTGCCGCAGGTACTTATATACGTACGAGTATATATGTATATTATATTCGAGCGTCTCTTCATGTTTTGCAAATCCATTTTCGTTTCATTCGCCTAATGGACATGACTCAGATAATAATCCAATTATGATGTTCATAAAATGGAATAGATTTTTGTATAATGCTTCATTTCTCATAGAATCACTTTGAAAATAAAAAAATATGTTTGTAACGTATCGTAATCACGTCTCTTCCTTTTATTCGATTCAAGTTATTTAAGATTACTTTACGGAGATAGCGAGAAGAGTGCACAGGAAATAACAGAGTAAATTTGCATAAAAATAATGTGTGAGAAATTATGTGCAGAAATTAGGAGCACTTTCTTTTTAAAATTACACACATGCTTAAAATATTTAGGTATCATTCATATCATTATAATCTGGCAATCGACAGTATAGGCATAAAGCATTTGACGCCTAGAAATATCTATATCTGAAAGTGTTATGTAATGAACTATTTACGTAATAGTTCTAACTAATTTACTGTTATTATATTGCCTCCTTTAGATTCGTGCGACAGAGTATAATATACAAAGGATGAAGTTGATTGTAACGACTATAAAGAAGTGCATCAAATGACGAAGCAGATAAGCCTGTTCGTATAAAAGTTGGCAAAAGCGATACGATAGGCAGCGTTGAAAACTGTCACATTTGAATATCAAATAAGGTCACTCGAATCTGCCTTAACACCCAGCATTTAAAGGAAGGCAAGCTTTTTTTATTTTTTTTCGTAGCTAAATGCTAAGTTTAAAAGTCATTTTAAAATTGAATAACCCGCTGGAGAGAGTGAAAATATGTCTATGCAACCTTTGTCGAAAAACGAGCACCTTTATTGTAATGAAACACGCTGAAAATATTATATTATCTTCCCGGGAGTATTTACGTGACTTTTAAAAGAATATGAAGCAAATTAAGTCGTTTCTTTCCTGGATCTTATCTATTTTGTCGTTTTATTTTATCGTTTTATATAGAAAATTCATACTTTTTTTAAGCATTCTTTAATATTAAAAAAAAAACGTGTGCGTATCGGGACGCCCGACAGAAGTGATAACTTAAACGCCAGTCAGACTGGCGCCGCAACGCGTTACGTAACGAATATAATATAATATTATAATAATATATAATATATATAATAGAAGCGGTTTACTCTCCCATAAGAATCACTTCAAAAAACATGTGGTTAATTAAAATTTTTATTAAATCTTCAGAAAGGGCAATGTTCAGCTGCCATACATTTTTGGGCTAAGAACCAGCAGACATAAGAAAATGCTTACCGTGTGGTTAATTAACACTACATTTGATTTCAATTAAATGAAAGTCACTTACACTTTCAATAATTTCATAATTATTGAAAATACTTCCAGATATTGAGGTTATAATAATGTCACAATGTTAGTATAATAATGTCAGTTATTTTAAAGAAATGTATATACAAAAGTAATATCCCTGTATTTTAGCTTAAAAACAACTGCAAATTCAATTTCGTAGAATGCTACGAAATTGATAACGAATTCAATAAATGGTTAGAGTTGACTACTTATCAGCCATTTTGCTATGTAGAAGATTTCAATATCATGTTAAATTCTTCCCTTCTCAGGTGGGCATTTAGTGTTTAGGTTGGAATAGGTAAAACCTAAACCCCATCGTTCGGCCGCCACTCGCGGGTGATAAGCCCAAGGCCGCATCGGGTCCAACACCACTTCCCGTCTCAGGTGGCCGCGTCACGGTGTCGTATGCGGCGGTGACATCAGCGCCAGTCCCTGCAGCTGTGCCGAAGGCCGGGCGACCGGTTAAGGCCGCAGCAAAAGCGGTAGCATCGAAAGCCGGGCAAGCCGCTAAGGCCTCGGCTGCAGCAACGGCGGAGTTTCCTCCGCTTTCCACTCCGGCACCTAAAGGAACGACAGTTCCTTCTGGTGCCAAAATTGTGTCTGGCCCCTCCGCGTCTGGCCCCTCGACGTCTGCCCCCTCTAGCGACGGGTGGCAGAAAGTCGAGGGAGGCAAAAGGTCCCGAAAGCGGAACAAGAAGGCTGCCAAGAAAGCAGCCTCTGCACCGCAGTCGCCATCGGTGGCAGTGGCCACCACCAAAAAGCCGCGAAAACTGCAGCCGCCTAAGACAGCGGCTGTGGTAATCACAGTGTCACCGGAGGCGGCAGATGGCGGGCTATCCTACGCGGCAGTATTTAAGAAAGCCCGGGATAGCCTCGCCAGTGAATTCGGGGCTTCAGGCGTCAGGATGCGCCTCGCCCAGACGGGAGCTCGGGTCCTAGAGTTCCCCGGGGCTGAAGGTGCGAGGACGGCCGACACTTTCGCCGAGAAGCTGCGGGGTATCTTCGCAGCGACGGATGGTGTCAAGATCGCCAGGCCCACCAAATGCGCGGAGTTGCGTATTTCAGGCCTGGACGACTCCGTGACGACTGAGGATGTCCGGGTTGTGGTTTTGGAGAAACCGGGATGCACCCCGGACAGCATCAGGGTTGGCACCATCCGCCCCGGTCCAGGAGGCCTTGGCGCGATGTGGGTGAGGTGTCCTGTAGCGTCGGCCAAAATCTTGGGTGACGCTGGCAAGGTCCTCATCGGTTTCGTCAACGCCAGAGTCACAATTCTGGAGGCGAGACCGATGAGGTGTTTTAGGTGCCTGTCCACGGGACACACCCGCGTCAAATGCGCAATCTGCTTTGACTGCAGCGGACTTTGTTTCCGCTGCGGTCGACCGGGGCACAAGGCAGCGGAATGTTCCGCCGCCCCTCACTGCCCTGCGTGTGCGGCGGGCAATCTGCCCGCCAACCATCAGATGGGGCAGGGTGGCTGCAAGCCGCCCCGCACTTCTCGTCAAACTTTGGGGGCTAGCCAATCGACCCAGGCTGCCACCGTTGTCATTCCAGCGTCGTCGTCGTCGCCCATGAAGGAGGTTGTAGAGATGGTCCAATAAATGGACCAAGTCTCTAGCCTCCTTGTCCAGACGAACCTTAACCACTCTGCCGGTGCGCAGGATCTTTTCCTGCAAACCATGGCGGAGTGGTCGATCGGTGTAGCCGTAGCCTCGGAGCCCTACTACGTTCCTCCCCGTCCAAACTGGATGGGTGACCGGGACGGCTCCCTTGTCGCTAAGAGACAAGGGTACCGGATATGTTGCTGCCGAGTGGGGGGGTATCACCATATATGGTGTCTACTTCTCCCCCAACCGGAGTCTGAGCGACTTCGAGGTTTTCCTCAACAACTTGGAGACCTCGATGCGGCGACTAGCGTCTGGGTCCTAGTGCTGGGGGACTTCAACGCAAAGTCCGTTGCGTGAGCTTCCCCCAGGACGGACGCACGGGGCGATGCCGTGGAGGAGTGGGCGGCATCGGTGGGCCTCTGTCTCCTAAACAGAGGCTCCACCAACACGTGCGTGCGACAGCAGGGGGGGTCGATAGTGGACCTTTCGTTCGCTACCCCTGCTTTCGCCGCACGAGTAAGGAACTGGCGTGTCCTGGAAGAGGTTGAGACGCTCTCGGATCACCTCTATATCCGATTCGAGCTCTCCCGGATCCAGGACCCCAGAAGGGGTCACACGGCGCGGCGTTCTTCCCGCTTCCCGCGGTGGGCTGTTACAAAAGTGGACAGGGACCTACTGGAGGAGGCAGCCATTATTTACGCTGGCTGTCTCCGCGGCCTCAGACTGAGGAGGCAGACATGGGGGCGGGCCGCTTTCGCGATGCGACTACGCAGATTTGCGATGCGGCCATGCCCCGCATCCGAGGTCGTCGGCCTCCAAGGAAGGAGGTCTACTGGTGGTCCCAGGAGTTGGCGGACCTCCGTGCGGCCTGTACTCGTGCCCGGAGGTCCTACACTTGCAGCCGGCGGCGTCACCGCGAAGAGGGGGAGGAGGACCAGCTTCATGAGGAGTACCGAGAGGCGCGGAAAACTCTGAAGCTGGCCATTAGCCGCGCCAAAGAGGACAAAAGAAAGGAGATGCTGGAGGGTCTCAATGGTGACCCCTGGGGACGCCCATATCGCGCGGCGCAACAAAAGCTCCGCGCGTCGGGCCCCCCCCTTATGGAGACTCTACAGCCCAGCTTCCTGCAGGAAGTGGTTGAGGGCCTTTTCCCGCAACGGGTGGAGCACGTACCCCCGTCGATGGCCCCCTTGGCCGGAGACGACGGGGAGAACGAGGAGGATGGTGTTCCGCCCGTCACGGAGGCGGAGGTAGGGGCGGTTGTTCTACGGATCCGTTCCAAGAACACCGCCTCCGGGCCAGACGGGATCCCTGCCCGAGTGTTGGCCCTCGCCCTCGACCACATGTCTGACCACCTCAGGGAAGTGTTCGACGCTTGCTTGGCGTCCGGGCGCTTCCCTGACTGCTGGAAGAGCGGGAAGCTGGTCCTTTTAAGGAAGCCGGGACGGCCTACCGACTCGGTTGCGGCCTACAGGCCCATCGTGTTGCTGGACGAGGCGGGTAAATTGTTTGAGAGGGTTCTCTCTGCCCGCATCGTCCGGCACCTGTGCGAGGTCGGCCCCGATTTGTCGGACGCCCAATTCGGTTTTAGAGCGGGGCGTTCGACGGTCGGTGCTATGTTGCGCCTGAGGGCCGTGACCGAAGAGGTAGTGAGCTGTGGCGGCGTGCTGTTGGCGGTGTCGCTGGACATCGCCAACGCGTTCAATAGTCTGCCATTTAGCTGCATCAGGGAAGCACTCCACTATCACGGAGTGCCAGGGTACCTGAGGCGGCTAGTGGCAGACTATTTAGAGGAGCGTACCGTCATGTACGAGGACCGAGATGGAGTTTTGAGTTGTCGGCCCATGTCGTGCGGTGTTCCGCAGGGGTCTGTCCTTGGACCACTCCTGTGGAACATGGGGTACGACTGGGTCCTTCGAGGCGACTTCCCCCCCGGGCTGGGCGTAATCTGTTACGCCGACGACACACTGGTGGTGTCTCTCTGGTGGTCGGTCGCATCGAGGCGCTGGGTGCCCTTGATAAGACGGAGGCCCTTTTATTTCATGGGCCTCGTCGTGGTCCACCCCCTGGCGCCTCCATCGTAGTCAACTCGGTTCTCGTACCGGCTCGGGCCCACATAAGGTATCTGGGCCTGATTCTCGACGGTAGGTGGCTCTTCGACGAGCACTTCCGACAGCTTGCTCCGAAGCTGGTCGGCGCTGCGTCCGCCCTTGGGCGCCTCTTGCCCAATTTGGGCGGACCCAGCGTCGCTACAAGACGGTTGTACACGGGGGTTGTCCGGTCAATGGCACTGTACGGTGCACCGGTGTGGGTGGGAGCTCTGACCGCCCAGAATAGGGCGCGCCTCTAGCGCCCTCAGAGGGTTATGGCGGTTAGAGCCATACGCGGATACCGCACCGTGTCGACGGAGGCGGCGTGCGCGTTGGCCGGAAGTCCACCGTGGGATTTGGAGGCGGAAGTGCTCGCCGAAGTATATCGGCGAACGGCTGAGTTCGGGCGGGAAGCGGCAGTCGGCCCCCGCCCGAAGAGGTACGCGAATGGCGTGATGCCGCTCGCCGAGCCACCATGGCTCGTTGGTCGTCCCGGCTGGAGGCTCCACGTGCTGGCTTTGCCGCCGTGGAGGCGCTCCAGCCGGTCATCGTCGAGTGAGCAGGGCGGCAGCACGGGACCCTTTCCTTCCGACTGACGCAGGTTCTTTCCGGGCACGGCTGCTTCGGGAAGTACCTGCACTCGGTCGCTAGGAGGGAATTGAGTCCCACCTGTCACCACTGCGACTGTAGTGAGGACTCGGCTCAGCACACGCTGGCGGTTTGCTCCGCCTGGGCGACGCAGCGTCGGGCCCTCACTGCAGTCATCGGAGGGGATCTCTCGCTACCGGCCGTCATACGCTCCATGGCCGGTAGCGACAGGAATTTTACCGCGGTCGCGACCTTCTGTGAGGACGTCATCTCGCAGAAGGAGGCGGCGGAAAGGGTCCGGGAGGACGATCTCCACTCGGACCTAATTCGCCGCCGGCGAACCGGGCGGCGGAGGCGCGCTTACCAGCGCCTCATGCCGCCCTGAGTGTGGCCGCGGGTGGACGGGAGGGGTTTTTCCCCTTCACCCGCTATAGTGGCCCCCCGCGAGGAGGCGGCGTCCGCGTGTGCCTGGACGTCGCCTAATTGAGAGGTTTTACCCGAAGGTGGTGCCCGCGCTTTTGCGGGCAGGCGCCAGGGGGGGTCCGGATGTCTTAATAAAAGCTGTTCCCGGATCCCTCCTACTTAAGGCGCAGTACGGCACACCGTGTGGTTTTAGTCGGTTCGATTCCGACACACCGCCCCACCGAAAACCCCGGTGGGGTGACGGCCCGAGGGGGTTTCCACACGCACAAAAAAAAATAAAAAAAAAAAAGGTAAAACCTAAACACCTTTTTTATAATATAGGTGTTTTATTACTATCAATAGTAAGAGAGAGTGCAAGTTGGGTGCGAGGGGCCACAAAGACTTTCAGGCCCAAGCCATCTGCACCTGCTACCTGGTTTGCCTCCCGACCGACGGATTAGGTTCTGGTGCAGGCCTCACAACAGCAAAGGAGAAAAAAAAAACAATACAGAAGTTAAGAAAATAGTATTTTGTTTAGAGCAAGCACATTTATTATTTATTTTACAGAAACACTTATCAGCAGCAGTTGTCCACTCAAGATCAATTAATTAATGGCAGCCATCACATTTGCAGTCAGTTGCAGTCCCTGAAATATAATGATTTTTATTATTTTATTGAAGTAACAAGAGTGTAAATCTTCTACTTTATTTTACCACAGTCAGGCAAGGCTGTTGCTGTACTTTTTGTAGAATTATGTCAAGTGCAATGTGGTGTCTCATATCGTAATCATGTTAATATTATAGTTAGGTAAACCACAACTCATTTAGGAGGTGGTACTTGCAGAAGCCATTGAAGTAGATGCAGTTGAATAGTATTTGCAGCACTATCAGCTCTTTGCTAACAAGAATGGTAAATGAAATGTGATGCTAGGACCTAAAAGTAAAAGCTATTATCATATCATAATTATAAAAAGTTTGCAATGCTAATTTAACCATAAACAAAATATTCAACACCATATTCATACATAATATATTTTTATACACACAATTATTATTGCACCCGGTGGGTCCTACTTTTTGTATATTTGTATTGATTAACACTTATGCGTAGAAGACGCCGCGGGCACAGTTAGTATGATAATATTAATAGTATTATGTTAAAGAGTATCCTCTATATTTTATTTCATTTAAAAGTAAATTGCTATGCCTGCCAATACATATAGACATTTTCTTAATTAGTTATAATTTTCTTAATACATTAACTAAGACAACATCAATTAGGCGTAGGTATTCAGCCTTGTTTTGGGACTTATGGGTGTAGTGGACAGGTGAAACTAAATTTTCAAGATTAGGTACAGATCAATCCGACCCATGTCCACACACGCCACCACATGATGTTTAGGTTACTCTGACTACTTTATTACTGTAAGTACTGTAATATGATATTTACTATGATATTATGTAACTTTCATATTTATACGAATATACAATACCTACAAATTGTGTAATGCCGTACATCGCAACTCTTAACACACTGCGCCTTACTTGAGAGTACAGGAATAAAACCTGCTAGAAGTTCTTATTCAATGTGTGTGGTAATGAATTCCAACCGATTTTGTTCAAATATGTATAAGTTTGGATTAGGAAAACACTTGCACGTGACATTCAATAAGGTTCGTTGTTTGTCATTTCCCTTCGGAATGTCAATGTCTTTAACTTCAAACGCTAGATAAGGGATACGTTTGCTTAAAGTTTCAATCAACGGTTGGAATAGTTTACATAAGAAGCATCTCTGTATGTGTAATAAATTTGGAGTATTGACTTCTTGAGACAGATATTTGTCCTATTTCGCTGGAGACTTTCGTAACAGGCTTCTTATTATATAACATGCTCTAATCTTAAGTATTGAAATGAATGTACTTTATTTAAATTTTATATCAATTTCATTCATGCGATTATTAACTGTCGGAGTCTTTACAATAAAATAAGAAAGCGTAACATGACCATGAACCAGCTTACTGAGTATAAATTGTCATTAAGAACAGTATGGCTGTTGAGCAAAGTGAAAGAAAATTAGGGCTATTGTGATCTCACTATTATAACAAAAATCCATCAAGCAAAGTAATGTTAATTTTGAATATAAAAGACTATAAAACATTCTGAACTTGAACTATATTCAAGATTAATACTACACTATTAGAGTCACAAGTTCGTTTAATTTATTAAAATCGATAGTCTTCTAAATTACTTCTAACAGCTAAAAATAGCATTAAAGTAACGCAAATATGTAGTCACTGCCTTAGTTAAGGTAACACATTAAAGTTACCTAAATTACATAGTATATAATTAAAGGTATATTTAGCCACATGACCGCTTGCTATTAGTATCATCCGATAAATAGACACTGAACACAGAATTCAATTTCAAAAGTAGGAAGCCCCCCACTAAACAGATTTTTCGGATGTGTTTATTTGGGTCAAGACAAACAACGACGCATGAAAAGTTTTTGTCGTCAATATCGTAGCTCCACTATCAAGCAAATATTGAGGGAGGTGTTTATACCAGAAACTTTGTCGTTTTTATGGTACACACTGAATATTTATTTTATTAAGCTCCAAAGCATGACGTAGCATGGATTGAATATACGTGATAGAGTTTATAATATGAATAACATGAATGCAGTACTTATACTTGTTAATTGTATTGTAATTTACAAGCCGGTTACTTTGAAAAAACTCTGTTCATATAATGCATGCAGTTCAACGAGTAATTCGGTATGTTTCCATCACTCAGAGTTATTAATGTACAAGCATTAGGGTTCGGCTTTATTATACTTACGGAACAGCAAACAAAATTTTATCTAGTATAACGTTAACGTTTAAAGGTGTAAAATATTTGAGTCTGTACTGACGGAACAAATTTTAAAGTTATTGATCGAATAATAATAATAACTTGACACATTTCACACACGGCCGTCTGATCCCAAACTAGGCAGAGCCTGTACTATGGTAACCAGACTGCTGATAAACATACTTATATTATTTCTAAATATATACATATTATAGATAAATTATACCCAGACACAGAACAAATTATCGTGCTCATCACACAATTATTTGTCCTGGGTGGGAATCGAACCCACGACCTCTGGCTTAGCAGTCAGGGTCACTAACCACTAGACCAACAGGCCAGTCATATATTATGTTTATCTTGTTTAGATACAGTTTACCTTAGAAATAAGAAATGATTAGTGTTGTGTACATACACTCACGTTTGTATCCAAGAAATGGTAAGTAAAAGTATATTTAAAACCTTCATTTTGCGAACTAAAATTTGGTCCCACTCACGTAAAAGGTAAGTATATTGCTGTCAGCCCACAACTATGGCAATTAGAGATGCAAAAATTGAGAGTAGGTATATTGAAAGAGGAGATAGGTAAGAAGGATGGGGATATTGCTTATACAGACCCGGTCATTGTAGCATATCTGTATCTGGAACTGGCTGTGAGAAAAGCGTGTGTTTATGTAACCTTGTATGTATCTGTTCTGTGTAAGTCTTAGTTCACTTTTACCTTTTAGACTTTTTCTTGATCTCATTAATCGTAGTTGACAGTGAATTAGATCGGCCCACTGTCAAAGACCGGCTTACTCTACAGCAACGGACTCCCCCATCCTTGTATGTATGTTCACTATGTTCAGTTTCATTTATGATCATAAATTGTAGAGCCTTAGTTTAAATCTAGACATAAAAGGCACGAATAAGTAAAATAGATTAATTTAGGTCTATTCGATCTCATTAATAGGACAGATGAGAAACGTTATTTTTTTTAATGACTGAATAGCAAATTCGATAAAATGTTAAACATTAACAGATTTTGATGATCAACCGGTCTATTTCTAGGCAGTGGAAACGTTATCAAGGTTCTTCTTCTTATTTTTTTAGAAAATGTTAAAACATATATTATGCTTATATATAGTATGGACTGAAAATTCTAAAAAGGCACAAAGGCAAAAGTAACATCTATACGACAAACAACGGATTAATTACTAAACTTTCTTGCGACCCCAAATAACGTGCATACATACGTAGGTACATAAGAATATTCATCATTTATTTACTTCATACTCCTTTAAATGTTAAGTGGATTTATGAAGTACGAGTTAATTTTAATGATGTTGATTATTAGTTAAAAGAATATTTCAGAAATCATTAAGTAACATTTTAATTGACATTTACAGCAGCAGTTTCATACAGTAAAATACATAATAATATAAATATGTCCAAGTATATGTGGACTGGGAATTTTTATGACTAATTAAATGATTCAACATAGGTTAAGAATAGGTAAATGTGCTTTTAGGAAAAGTGTAGAAGATCAGTTTCGTCTTATTAATTAGTTTTAAGAAAAACCGGGTCAACCGTTCAATGTTCAAAACGTGTATTTTCAGAGCCCACTAAATAAACCTTTGAATGGCTAAACGAGTGCGAATAACGTTACTTATTCCTTTATCAGCTGCGCCCACCCGCCCTAAACAAATTTGTGCACAATCGGAAAATTTACTTTACAAAATTAAAATTGTGAATAACAATTTGCTGTGTGTACGTTGATATTCCTTATTCAACTTAGATGAATAATAATTGATGGTGGGTATTTTTCTGTATGCAGTTCATTCCAATCTTAATACGCAGACGCACATACGCATATGCTATGTAGAATATTTACTTAATCTATATATATTATGTATGATGTAGGATTAAAAAACCAAAATGGTGAAGAGAGAGAAGAAAGACCAAATATGACACATTCAGAGCATAACAATAACAGTGATAATAAAAGACTTGGAGCCACAGGCGGGCCAGCACCGCCGGGGACGTGGACGAATTTGATTCCCGTATCCCCGGCAGAAGATGTAAGATGGAACACACTGGTGGTTTTAGCCGGTAAGAGTCCGGCACACCCCTCTGCCGCACCCCAGGTGGAGGATAGTCCATGATGGATTTCCCCAGTATAAAAAAAAAAAAAAAAAAAAGGCACAGAGTGTCTATATTTGACTTCAACCCTATCTACCTACATAGTTTTATACGAACCGAGGACTTGCTCAAAAGGAAAATTAATAATTGAAAGTGTACGGCACTTTGCCCAGATGTTCAGTAGTGAACATCCAAACACCGTCCCTGGAAAATTTTATTACCGCTTACTGCCACAAAAAAAAACATATCTTTTTATATATATTTCTTCTGTGCGTGTGTAAGTTCCTGAACTCCTCCTAAACGGCTGGACCGAATTTTAATGAAATTTTTGTATGTCTTCAGGTGGATTTGAGAATGGTTTAAATTTACAATTGGACCCGGTAGATGGCGCTGCGATTGGGTTACAGGAATAACATTTTTTACGTTCCGGCAGGACAACGTCTGTCGGGTCCGCTATCTTTATACACATATTTCTTCTGTGCGTGTGTATAACTGAACTCCTCCTAAACGGCTGGACCTATTTTAATGAAAATTTTTGTGTGTCTTCAGGTGAATTCGAGAATGGTTTAGATTTACAATTGGACCCGGTAGATGGCGCTACGACAGGGTTCCATAAACAATACCTACATAATTTCAAGTGTACAATTTATGTTTATCTTTGTTGATAAACATTACATGGTGATAAACACAAATACTTGTACCTATGGCCGTTGTAGCACGAGGCCAGTCTGAACCAGTTATTTAGTATCTCTGTCCAGTCAAAACATTTCAAATATTCAAAGTAAAAGCTCGCTGAAAGCAAGTGCGGTACTCAAATGCCACGACCAGCGTTTTTAATAGAATATCATTCCATAATAAAAGTAACGTTGAATATCAAGGTGAGGCAAATTTCTGCCAAAATAACATCAAATCCTTTTTCTTTTGGATATATTATTTAAACTTTATGTAACTGGCAATTAACTTGGATATAAATGTTCACAAACCAATTGCAACAAACGCTGTCTCGGTGCTAGAAAGCAAATTAAACATCTTCATTATTAAACGTTTTTTTATTATAGAATATATTTCTTAATAGTAAATATTATTAAGCTAAGTTTTGAGGTAACACACACTATAACTAAGGTAATATTATTGTAAAATTAACGACTATTCGAGGAGAAGAAAATATTTGTTAGAGGAAAAGAGAGATATTAAATTTGTTGCAATTAAATGAAAAGTCCTCATACTTTAAAAACGTAATAAAATACTACAAGGCTGCTCTTTATTTCTGCAAAAAAAGTTTCTTCTGGTAGTGTGGTTATATTTTAGGAGTTTACGGTGTTTGTCTAGAGCTGAGGCTCAAGCCGTAAGTCATTTTGACTCACGAGCAGAAAAAACACTATATAGCGTCTAGTAGTTCTGTAAATGACTGTTTTGTACGGGATAGAGATACCTTGTCAGACGGCTCCATTCAAACTCATAGTTATACAGCGTGTAAGTTTGAGCTACGCGAAAAACCTACAAAAACCTCTTTCTGTTCATACTTATACAAAACAAAAGTCAGTTCATCATAAAAATGCGAGATTAAGGATTTATAGTCATTAGTTTCATTTGGCGCTACGCAATGTACGCGGTATTCTTTATGTGCGGTACGGTGAATCTACAAGCGGGAAGAAAGCAGTCCAAGGTATCTCGGCATTTTGGTGTCAATAGGAGCATGATTTGTCGTCTTCGGCAGCATTATGTTAATACAGGGGAACCTGTTGAGCAGCACCCAGAACGTGGAAGGAGTACAACTGCTCGACCGGACCGATATATACAACTGACTGCAAGACGTCAGCCGATGTTAACCGCCCGGGAGATAGGTTTAGAGCTACAATGTTGTTAAAATTCCATTGGGAGCGATTGCCGCAGGATCAGATAAACGTAAATTTAATGAAAAATCGTTGCCGACTAGTTTTAAACAACGGAGGCGGTCACAGTTTGTATTGAATTACTAAATAATTAAAAGAAATGTCGTTATTTCATTTTGTAAAACATGAAAAGTTTAATTTCGTTTTAACTTTATTTTATACTACGTATGTTACGGTACACATTGTTAATTATTTTGATTAAATAAAAAATTCAATGAAGGATTTTGTTGCTTTTATCACTAATGCATCAAAGAATGCTTAGTTATTATTTATAAAAGAAATTTAAATATATTACAATAGTAAAAATCGTTCAAAAGTTCAAAACCGTGCATGTTGCTTAGACTTTTTTTATGTGTGTACAATGAGTGAACATAATGATGACTTGGAGTATCATTTTGCTATTATATCATATCACCAGAACCCAGTGCTGTCACTGACGAAGAAGAGGGTTTTGACGACAATATGATTCCATCAGACTTGTCTAAAGACGTTCCTGGAAATATAGATATTGCTAAGCTTTCGGATTCGGAAGACAGCGATGACTACAAGCCGTTGACTGTCGTAAGGCCACAAGTTCAAACCGAAAGTTCGTCACGAAATGAAGAGGTTATTGTAGCAGCGACAGCGATCAACCCTACCCCAATTTGGCGAAAGTGTACTCCAAATTATTCAAAAGCTTACGATAAAACTGAAGGGTGATCACAGAACGCGAATCGTGTGATAGAAGATTTGAAAGGATTGACACCAGTTCAATATTCGAAAAGCTTTTTGATCACGAAATCTATGAAATTATTATGGCCTTCTCCAATTAGTATGCAAGTTCAAATAATATCCTTTTTTGGGATATTGATACTCACGGTCTTCATCAAACTGCCAAGAGAAACCATGTTCTGGCCGTTAGATGAGAATATCGGGGTTGACATCATTGCAAAGGAACAAGTTTGGTTTGGTTGCGGATTTTATTCACATACGAGTGACGTGGCCATATGCAATGCCTGGCGATCGCATTTACCTGCTACAGATAAACCCATGGATCAATTATTATTTCGAAGCAGTATAGAAAGATTTTATCTCAAGTCAACTCAAAGGCAAATTGCTCGTTTTCTTTTAACATAGGTTGCAATTAAATGGTGCTGATCGTTCGCTAGGTGTCCACTTTAATGTTTCTTCTTAAATAAATATAATTAACGCAATAGCTTCATTAGAGATCGCATCCGAGATGTATTCATTCTCCAGCTTCAAGGGAATATGATCCTAGGGACTTTTTAATAAACGGAAAATTATTTATACTATAAATCCTTCCAGTTAGGTTTTGTTTTAATAAAATAATGCTATTCCTAATCATCTCATTTCTTTGTTTCAAAGAGCCCGTGTCTCCATATTATATTCACCGTATGTCATAATTCCTATTATATAAGTTATAAATATCTTTATAAAATATAACGTATAATGTACTAATAATCTAAATCAAATCTAGTAATTTAAAAATGGACAGGACATAGTACGATTACTTAAAGGACTACTTTTTTGGTGGTAGAGCCATGCTTCGGCACGTTTGGGGCGGCTCGACCGGAGTGATAGCACGGCCTCACAGAAAACCGGCAGTGAAGCAATGTTTCATTGCTTTCGCAAAGGGTATCAAAAATAATATCTTCTCCCTTTTTAAGTCGGTAATAATACATAGATAAATTGGATAACAGATAAAGTTTCGAGCCAAGCCATGGAGGGAGTCACTCAGCTGGACATATGTGACTTTGCCATATATTGTTATAAGTAAAAACACACTCTACAGCTTCCTTTACTGAGAAGATGTGATCCTAACAATAGCTAACCAGCGAATCAGCAAGACAGCGGTAAGCCTTCATTTTGAAGTGTGTATACTCTACAAGTGTACTGCATATATGTATGGTCCCTAAGAATATAACTTTTGCTGATGTTTCATTTTGAAGTGTGTATACTCTACAAGTGTACTGCATATATGTATGGTCCCTAAGAATATAACTTTTGCTGATGTTTCATTTTGAAGTGTGTATACTCTACAAGTGTACTGCATATATGTATGGTCCCTAAGAATATAACTTTTGCTGATGTTTCATTTTGAAGTGTGTATACTCTACAAGTGTACTGCATATATGTATGGTCCCTAAGAATATAACTTTTGCTGATGTTTCATTTTGAAGTGTGTATACTCTACAAGTGTACTGCATATATGTATGGTCCCTAAGAATATAACTTTTGCTGATGTTTCATTTTGAAGTGTGTATACTCTACAAGTGTACTGCATATATGTATGGTCCCTAAGAATATAACTTTTGCTGATGTTTCATTTTGAAGTGTGTATACTCTACAAGTGTACTGCATATATGTATGGTCCCTAAGAATATAACTTTTGCTGATGTTTCATTTTGAAGTGTGTATACTCTACAAGTGTACTGCATATATGTATGGTCCCTAAGAATATAACTTTTGCTGATGTTTCAATTTACTTTATAATGTGCATTATAATTGTAATTACATAATAAACTCATTTCATATGGAATGGTCGTACTCTTTAGTACGACCCCCAACATTTCATGGCGACCCTGTCAAAAAGGTCTGCCTAGGGGCTCTTTTAAAGTATTTTTATATATTTTACTATTCTCTTTACTGTCAAAAGAAGATGTGTCACTAAACGGTGGAAAAAGAAGACGTGACCGTAAACCAAAATGCAGCCGGGGGGGCAATAACGACGCCACGCTCAAAGATATAGGTGGCCACGTGGAGCGAATGAGCATAGTTACCATAATTATACTGGCCGTGGTAGTTCTTGCCATATACTTTATTATCAGATTTTATCGGAACTGCCATCGCCAATGGATTCAAGAGGAAATTGGCCTCAATACTTTCCAGCATATACGAGCTTCATTGAGAGGACGAGTAGAAAACAGGTCCAGCAGCGACAATCGTGAGTTATAACATTTCAGCACCTACATAATCTCACCAGCAGTGACTTTATTTTTTACTGTACAAAATTGTGATTTTAAAAGTTTATTACGCTAATAACATAACTTGTCAGGAATCGTGCGCAAGTACTCAGTGAATATAACACCGCTCGCGTAAAAGTGCAACGTATGAAGAATGCATTGCCTTATTTCGTAATAGTTGTATTTGATAGCATTGTTTTGCATAGAATTGTAAGTTGGTAATTTGCAGATTTTATATAATGTTATTCTTAGAATATAATAAATAGTTTAATAGAGGGTTTAAATAAGTTGATGGATATACGTAGATATTTAGTAAAAAAGGGACAATCTAGGTACAAAGGTAAATGCGCTGAGACTAAATTAACCGAATCAAAAAATATTTTTGATGATTGTTGTCGAATATTTTTATTATTAGAAAAAAGTGAAGACGCTACTTTAGCTTCAGCGATAGATATATACGAAAACATAAAAAAGGTATACCAAGATAGAAATAATTTATGTTATTTTCCTGAGAAAGGTTGTAACACGATGGAGTTTGACCTTAGGGTTGACCAAACTACAGGCCACCTTAAGGTGGCCTGTAGTTTGATTCCAGTTATGGACAATAGCCAAGAGACGACTAAACGGTTGATAGATTCTACCGAGATGTATGCAAATATGTTGGACGACAAAGGTAATGCCCTATTAATTACATTTATTTTAAAAAATCTACTATCTGAAAGTGCCAAATTGCGTTTGTCACGCTCTTATAAAACTATCGAAGATTTAATTTACAACTTAAGATAATATCTTTTACCAAAAAAGTCCTTTATGGCTATACAGACACAGTTACAAAACATTCAACAAAGTTCAAAGTCTATTGACAGTTTCGGTACCGAACTAGAAAAATTGTTCACCGAATTAACCATTACCCAAGCAGGTGAAGATCCAAATATGTTCGAAGAGTTGAAACTTTTAAATGAAAAATATGCAATAAATCGGTTTTCAGATGGTCTACGCAATTCCAGGTTAGGCACGATTATATCAGCCCGAAATTATAGCAACTTGACAGATGCCATCCAAGCAGCCAAGGACAGGAGACAGCATCGAACCCACCACCATCAGGTAACATCTTACATTTAGCTAAAAATGGACGTGGTTCTGCTTTTGCGAGACAACCCCAAAGTAATTTTTACCATAGACGAAATAATTATCGTGGTCTATATAATAACAATTACAATCGCAATCAACAGTTAGGCCCTAGAGTTAATCGGAAACAGATGTGGCATAATAACGATATGTAGGTATAGGGAACGAAACTACGTAACACCAAAGTATAGAGGTAGTAAACAAGGGTATAGGAATATGAGATATTTTATGAACCGTGGCAGAGGAATTTTCTCAGCGAAACAAGCACATGACACGGAGCATGCCACTACTGAATTAGCAAGAATCAAGAGCAACAAGCTAATCAGTTTTTTTGTTCTTAAAAAATGTATTTTATCATTTCACGATGGCGCGAAGTACGTTATTTTCACTATTAATAATATTAAATATTATTAGCTTGTTGATACAGGTGCAACACTATCAGTCATTAAAAAGGAAGCGTTGCCTTTGAGCGTTAATATACGTAATGATGATACTTTAATAAATGGAATAGGTGGTCAACGTCGTTCCCAAGGAACTGTAAATCCAACTTTAAGACATAACATAGAAACTTTTACGCATAACTTTATTGTTTTTGACTCCTTACTATTGAAGGCTGACGGAATTTTAGGATTAGATTTTTTAAATACATTTCACGCTAATATGGATTTATATACAAATATTTTAACACTAAATATTAATGGGGGAACAATATTCTTTAAATTTTGTTGATGAGTGCGATAGGTTAAAAAATGTACTCACTGTCCCACTGTTTTATAAATGAAACTATCAATTCTGACGTCATTATTTGCGGCAAACAGTAAGCAAATTATGTATTTTTAGCAAATACGATAGCAACAGTTCGTAATAACAGAATACCTGTGAAGTTACTAAATTTCAGTGAGGAGGAGGTAATTTTACCTTCATTTACAGCTGATTTGCTACCTTTAAGTGATTACAATATTTGTCAATTTAACAATTCTAACCTTAATGTCGAGAGAGTGCAAAAATTATTAAATGCTTTACACTTAGATTATTTAAACACCGAAGAGAAACAGTCGATAGAAGAAATTTGTGCCAAGTACTCTGACGTTTTTTACATGGAGGGAGAAAAATTAACTACAACGAATATTTACGAACAGTCCATAACGTTAAGACCAAATATTAGTGCTAGTTATGTTAAACCATATCGACTACCGCAAGCATTAAGACCAGAAATAGTTAAACAGGTTAATAAGATGTTAGAAAATGATATCATAGAGGAGTGTAATAGTGAATGGTCAAGTCCTATTTTATTAGTCCCAAAGAAAAGTAACAATGAGGAGAGGAAATGGCGACTAGTTATAGATTATAGGAAATTAAATGAAGCTATTTGTGATGACAAGTTTCCTTTACCGAATATCAATGAAATTTTAGACTCTCTATCTGGCGCTGTTTACTTCACCCATCTTGACCTCCACCAGGGCTATTATCAAGTGGCTTTAGAGCCCAACTGTCGCAAATTAACAGCTTTTACAACGAATTCAGGTCAGTTTCAAATGAAACGGTTACCAATGGGACTTAAGATAAGTCCAAGTGCCTCTAGCCGTATGATGTCTGTAGCAATGTCTGGGTTGACATACGACAAGTGTCTGGTATACCAAGATGACCTCATAGTGATAGGCCGTAGCCTGATTTCTCATAATCATAATTTAATTTCTGTTATGGAGAGGTTAAGGAAAGTCAACTTAAAATTAAATCCCCAAAAGTGTGAGTTCTTGAAGAAAGAATTATTTATTTAGGCCATGTAGTTTCAGAAAAGGGCGTAGAGCCTGATCCAGAAAAAACTACAATTATAAAGAATTACCCCGTACCCAAAAACTCTGACGAAGTTAAACGCTTTGTAGCTTTCTGTAACTATTGTAGGAAATTTATTCAATCGTTTTCGGATATTGCTATGCCATTAAACAAATTATGTAGGAAAAACGAACCGTTTATTTGGACAAAAAAATGTGAAAATGCATCCGAATACTTAAAAAATGCTTTAATTTCTTCACCTGTTCTACAATATCCAGATTTTTCTAATAATAACGAATTTGTAGTTCAAACCGATGCTTCAGGTACTGCTATAGGTGCAGTATTATGCAACCATGATTTAAGACCAGTAGCGTACGCAAGTAGACCTTTGAATAAAGCGGAAAAGAACTACCCAACGATCCAAAATGAACTTTTAGCAATAGTCTGGGCAGTCAAATATTTTAGACCTTATTTGTATGGCACAAAATTCACTATAATGACAGATCATAAACCTCTAATATACTTATTCAGTATGAGAGACCCTTTAAGTAGGTTACTTAAATTTCGATTAGTTTTAGAAGAATATAATTTTACAATAAATTATGTCAAAGGTAAAGAGAACGTTGTTGCAGATGCTCTCTCCAGAGTATATATTACATCTGATGACCTTAAAAATATGCATAACCAGTGTATGTTTGTAATGACTAGAGCTCAAAACCAAAGGCAGATGAAGGAATTGTGAGAAAGAAGGATGATGAAAAAACGGATCTTAGTAAACCCATTGACAAGTGGCCTGATCAACCACGTGTAGTGGATATATTAAGAAAACCGTGTGCCACAGTGGATAATAATTTCATTAATAGTAATGAATTACAAACCTTACGAAGAAAAAGTATGGTTGATGAGGAATTTGAATGTTTTCCTTTTATATCGAGTAGATTGATGTTATATATTAATCTCGATTTTAAGGCACATTTCTCGCCAGCAGAATTTGTGCAAAAATTGAGTTATTTCTGTGGAATAGTACGTATTGATGAAGTTTGTATAATTAAAAATAAAGATAATTGTAAATAATGATAATTTTATTGAATCTATTTGTAAAGAGATAACGTCACTAAAACAATGGTCCGGACCGCGAGTATGTATTTTAAAAGGAGTTAAAAGAATTACGAATAATGACGAAAAGACTTATTATGAATGACTTCCACTTACTACCATCTAGTGGACATGCAGGAGTGCGGAGAATGATTAATACTATCAAAAAAAAGGTACTATTGGCCAAGTATCGAGAAAGACGTTCAACAGTTTGTGAAGAGATGTGTAAAATGTCAAAAGTCGAAATATTTTCGTTATATTAAAGAGCCAATGGAAATTACCACAACGGCTTCTTCGGCATTTGACAAAATTTATTTAGATGTAGTGGGTCCTTTAGACAGAGATGTCGATGGTAATTGTTATATATTGACCATACAGTGTGAACTGACTAAGTTTGTTCAGGCTATTCCACTCAAAAATAAATGAAACCGTGTCTATTGCAGATGCATTTGTAAGAGAGTTTATTTTAAGATTTGGCATTCAAGCAATCATAGCTACAGATCGAGGAACAGAATTTATATCTGCTACTATGGAAAAGGTTTGTAAAATTCTTAATATTGAAAAGCTATCTTCAACAGCATACCATCACCAGTCCATTGGGGCTCTTGAAAATGCGCATAAGACGTTAGGTGCGTTTTTAAGAACTCTGTGTGACAATTACGCATATACATGGAGCTATTGGTTACCCTTTTGGTCTTTTAGTTTTAATAACACAGTCCATACTGAAACAAATTACACGCCATATGAATTGGTTTTTGGTAAACTCTGTCAATATACCCAGTAATATTACGGATAGCATAGAACCTTTGTATAATATTGATAATTATCCCTTATTAATCGATTACAGGTAGCTCATGATGATGCAAAGAAAAATTTGTTATTAAGTAAGCAAAAGAGAAAAGAAATGTATGACAAATCAGTGAATTCAGTAACATTTCAGAAAGATGATTTAGTGCTGTTAAAAAACGAAACCGGTCGAAAACTAGATGTTCTATTTGATCTATTTGTCCCTATAAAGTACTAGAAGATTTAGGATATAACGTAAAGATAAGTAAAAATAATAAAATAGAAATAGTACAAAAAAATAGAAGTAGACCTTACTATCACTAGGATAATATTTTGTTAAATTGTTAGTTTTTAAATTCTAAGATAATTAATATTTAGATGTTATAATTGATTAGTTATTATACCTAGTTTAGTTTGTAAGAAAAGAAAACAACATTTGAATTGTTTTTTTATGTTTTCGCGGGGAAGGTGAAGTGTCTACAAGTGTACTGCATACATGTATGGAGGGCGTTTCAAAAAAAAAAAATTTTTTTCTCGGAACCAGGCTCAAAAGTTTCGTTTATATGCCAAAATAGGCCTCTGAAAATATGAGCCCTTAATATTAATATTTAGGTAGTCCGCATCGCACTTTTCGATTTCCCATAAGAATAACACAGGGAAAAAAAAAATTCTTTTGATTTTTATAACTAACGAACGAAAAAATGGCATTGCAATACCTCTTATGTATTTTGTAGAAAATTGAACGTTCTACAAAAAAGGTCTGATGTCACTTTTTGATAAATCAACTCAGTCGAAAGTTATTTAAGATCAAAGTTTAATTTACCCTTAATTAAGGCGTTTTCTTTACAATACTCTTAAATTTATAAGATTACTAGTTTCAAAACAAACTGAAAGTTTATTTCTAAGCTCTCAGAGTTAAAAAAAAAACAAAACTCTTATATTTTGCCCTCAAAGATTGCTGAAATTTTATTAATCAAACAGTTTTAAATAAATTGCGCTCGAAAACAGCTGAAATTTTTCACATGGCCAGAAAAGTTATCAGAGTTATTAAGTTTTCATTACTTATAACTAATTAAAAATATTTTATTTCAAATAAATTCGAAATTTTTCCATTTAAATATAGTTTTTACGCATTTACATTAAATTGATCTTGCTGAAGAGTTGTCTTATTGTAGTAAGGATATCTCAGACGATGTTCGCGAACTACTTGCAATAAGTATTGCAGTTGTTCTTCATCTCTCGTAAGGCAGTTGTTGTATTCCTCAATCAGAGCAACCCCTCGTTCAGCTACATCATTTGTCACTTTCAATGTGTTGAAATATTCTAAACATTCCTTATATGAATCATTACTGCACCATGTTGAAACATTATACTCCAAAAAATCGCTTGGTAAATTGAATTTTTTGAACAGCTCTACGGAATTTTCGGAGACGAAGTCACTTAAATCTTTTTGTAAGAAAGATTCTAAATTTTGTTCAGTAATTTGATATCGTTGACGCATTGGTGAAGAACTTCCTCGATTTTTAATTGCCGCAACAATTTTTTTCTTCACATCAACCTATACGTTACTGTCAAATAATGAAAGAGTGACCAATTCTTCATTTAAGTACCACAAGTGCTCAATCATTTTCTTGCAAGCTCTTTGTAATACCGGTGGATCTGTGTTTTCTGATTGAATCAAATTCTTCATGAATTGTAAGTCATTGTTTGGCGCTTGGATAGCAGAAGTTGAATTGTACCATACTTTAATATAAAATAAAATGACAAAAATACAAATGCGGCGTAAATTTTTCTCCTCTTGAGCAGTAAGATTAAACTGATTACGAAATAAAAATATTTTCAGGCTGTAGATGGCCTTTGACATCCATCGCGCATGGTGCATGGCACCAGGTCGTTTAAAAGAAAATGTTTCTTCAGAAGAACTATCGAGGAATACTAAAGATAAGAGTAAAAGCTCTCGATAATCATCTCGAGGCTGTGACATCTGAAAAAAAAAGCAATTAATTGAAAGTTAGGAATTAAAAAATCTACAATAAGAGCAATGATCAAATTTCAAAATATTTAGAAAAAGCATATATAGGATCTCAGACTGAGAATTAAGCTAATGCAAAAAGCTAAAAGTACCTAACATACACACATAGAAATAAAAAAAAGAAATGCTCTATTTGTAAGATTGTCTTATATCATTTTACTTCTAAAATTCACTACAAAAAATTAAAAGCCAATTAAAAGTTGTAGCTATTCTTAACGATATCACAAAAAAAAACTGAAAATATATAAAACTTACTCTAGGCATTATTAAATTACGTAAGTTGTTTTGAGATACTTTTACAAATTATCCAAAAAGAATGAACGACAACGAGTAATTACTTTAAATACTTCTCTTTTTCTAAAAAACTCTATGAGTTTATTTTTAACTATTTATCTATTATGTATTGTCTATACCCACATATTATTGTTATAACATTATTGAATTAAGTCTTTATCCGGCTTCAGGAATACAATCGAAGAGAAAAAACTGCCATACATGTATTTTACATCATGAGTAGGTAATACTTCAATACATTAAACAAATGCATTATCCACATGTCAATTATTTATATTAAATATGTTCCTATATTTAGAGGATAGAGTATATTATATTTTCATTATAATTTTACTATATTCCCAGAACTGCAATTTTCGTATTCTTTGAGATAGACCAGCAGGCGCACTATGATAATCGGCTACCCTCTGACATCGTTTTATTTATCTTTAATTCTGGACTTTTCCCCGTGACAGCACTAAAGATAAAAGAACGTGAATCCTCTTTGTTCTAATAAAAGGGTTTAATCATCGGAGTTGAAGCAGTAAAATGGGACACGGCATTTAATAATGTAGGCTATGTCATGTCATCTGACAAAATAATCTCTTATCAACGGTAATTGTATTTTCCTACCTTAATGTCTATTCAGACCCAAGAATACTGAAGTTTATCTTAACTGCAATTTAAAAACATTATTTAAAAAAATACAACCAAACTAAACCATGTATTCATTTATTTTGTTTCATTGTCTTTGTACATCTACTGTTGTTAGGCCTGACCTAATTATCATCAAAATTAATACGTACGGATATTACAGTACGTTGGTAGATATTGATCCAACTGCGCGCATACACCTTGTCGCTCGTTAAACTAGATAGCGTTTCTCAAACTTTCAGCCAATATGTTCGTGTGCAAACGTTGTGAAGTAGACGCTAGGGGGGCGCGGCGCTGCATGCTCATTGTACGCAGGTCAGTTTGACTTCCCTTGCGCGAGAATACGAAAGGCAGCTGGATGCTACGAGACAAATTGGAAATGTACTAGCTACAAATCCTAAGCTGTAGCTCGGCCGGAAACTATGTAAACTGAATAGACATAAAATATTTTACATGCATGCATTACATTTTAAATCACATTGGTAAAAAGTGTTTTTTTTTACACAATACGTTCTCATATACAAACAGTAATATTCTTAATTAGCAGTGAGAAATAATTGCAACATTGTAATAAAACAAAGTCAACAACTATTCTTACACCAAGGGGAATAGCCACAGAGGCGGAGAAAATTGAATTTAGACCAGAATGTTTGCTTCAGCTATTCTGTGTAATTGAAAAAAAAAAGCAAATAAAGGGTATATTACTTTCCAATAATGTGTTAAGAGCAATAAAATAGCTTTAAGAAATAATTTATGTGCTGACAAATAAAACAGTTTAGGAGGTTGCGTATTTAGGGTAAAGGCACCCAATTCCGAGGGGACCTAAACTTGCCGTCTTATTCTGAGGTATTGAAAAAGCCAGCGTTTTCAAGCAAACTACAAGCTCTTTTACCTGCAAGGTACCTTATTATAGTATTAATTAGTTGTGTGTATGTTGTGTTAGTATGCAAAGGATTGCTTATTTGTGTATTTTTTTAAATATTCAATTAGTTTCGCTCTAGCAGTTAACTCAAACGTTAACCTGATACAATTTGTGCACGTAAAAACTACGATTTATTAAATAGTTGTTGTACTGTTTAAATTTTTTGTTTAGGTTGAAATATTGAAAAAATTATATATTAAATAAAAAACGCTAAACTTTTGTGTAAAAATACGTTTTTAAAATACCACGGCCTAAAGTGCCGAGTATTTTAATTGTTTTCTAATTGTCACGGACTTACAAACTTATATACCTTTTATTTGTTTTTTTTTTAATTTTAAAGGTGGTTTTAGGATTATGAACTTCTTGTTTTGGATTTGCCTACTTAAAGAGTCAATTAATATTAAAATCTATTTCCGAGGTACTTTGGCGTCGCATTTACTAATTCTAGCAGATCAAAGATTATCTATTTAACTACTTTATTAATTCGTTGTATGGGGAAGCTAAGTACAGAAAAATAAGTTATTAACATATTTTTTACAATTTTGAGTAAATATTATACATGAGTATAAAATTGCAATAAGGCCTTAATTTGTTTATATAATACAAAAAATAATTTTCGTTTTAATACTCGGAATTAGGAAACATGATTTAGTGTTATTATAAACCGCTGTCCCGGTGTATAAAAGTCGAAATAAGGTTCTATGAGCACCAAATTGAGTGGTATTGACACAAGTAGAGTACAGTGTTCATTATTTTACGGAGCTTGTTACGCACTTATATATGGCGTTAGTAACACAAAGTATCCAATTTGCCCTTTAACAAAATTTCATAATCCAATATTCTTGGGAATTTAGTCATAACTTTAAACAAAAACTTTCAGATTACAAAAATAACCCTTCTTGTTTCTCTGATAGTCAGAGAAACAAGAAGATCTTGAACTTTGAACTTCTCTTTTTTAAAACCTTTATGCAGATGATCTTCATAAATACTTAAAAGCACCAGTGGACAACATCGCTAATGCTATTGATATCGCCAATAGAGATCTGGCCAAGATAAGTGCTTCGAGTCAATTTCACGGACTCAAAGTTAACCTTTCAAAGACTCAGGTCATCATCGTTGGGAGCACTAAGGGAGTTTCAAAGATTCAGGTCAGATATTCCGCCGATTAATTTCAAACCCTATTATTTCCCTTTAGTAATAAAGTAAAGAATTTAGGATTACTTATTGACTCAGAGCTATCCTGGGCTCCTAAAATGCAGGAAATAAGTCGTAAGTTACCTATTTGCTTCTGCAGATTCCTTAAAACAATTGACCCTTGCAAAATCATTTCTTCTTCCAACTTTCGACAATGCGAATGCCAGCTATCCAGATCTCAACGAAAACCAATTAGATTAATTACAGCAACTTCAAAACTTGAATTAGATTCATGTTTCTGTAGGTCTAGCGGTTAGTGATCCTGACTACTGAACCAGAGGTCGTAGGTTCGATTCCCACACAGGACAAATATTGTGTGATAAGTATGGTCATTTGTTCTGTGTCTGGGTGTAATTTATCTATAATATGTATGACCGGGTGCTATGGCGCACGTTGAGAGAGGCCTATGTCCAGCAGTGGTAAACATACGATATAAATGGCACCGATAACCGCAGCTAATTAATAATTTAAACATATTATTTTTCTTAAAATAGAAATATTTACAGAATCAACTTCCACGGAACAATATGAAGATTACAATTAATTTGACATTTCGAAATGTTATTTTGCTTTTAGACCACAGGGAAGGAACATCCGTCCTAATTCCAACTTCAAAGTGTTTACTAAAGTTGTTGAATCATTTAAATAAACATTTTCCCATCTCTGTCTATTTAGATCTGTTTTATATTTGTACTCATTTTTTTTTTACTTCAGTGTATAATTTTAAGTTATATCCTTTGCGCCACCTTGTATAATATATATATTTTAATTTTTACTAAACTATATAGTATGTGTATATAAAGGGTGATTTTTTAGCTATTTTCTTTTTGGCAACGCTGATTTTCACAGCTCACGCACGTTTCGCGTTTTGTGTTACTGTCCAACATCTTCAGTTTGGTATATAATTTAACCATGAAACTTCATCATGAAACTGAAAATTCTTACAAACGAACAACGCTTGCAAATCTTTGAATTTTATTACCAAATGCGTGACATGTTAAGAAAGTTCATCGCGCGCTTCTTCCATTTTATGGTCAGTTTAATCGACGCACTGAAGCGGCTATTCGGGCTATTGTGCTAGCCCGCTTCGATTGACGCATTGGAAGACAACATTGAAGCATTTATTCGTTAGATACCGGCCAAAATGTTGAAAAGAGTATGCCAAAATTGGACTAAGCGGATGGACCATTTTAGGCGCAGTCGCAGTCAACATTTGCATGAACTAATCTTAAAACATTAAATTATATGGACCGTATTATCGATTCAAATAAAGATTTCAAGGATTTTTTTGAATTTTATGTGTTTATTTTTTAAATCATTTCCTATAGCTATTAAAAAATCACCCGATATATGTGTATGTGTGTGTGTGTGTATGTATGTATGTATATGTGTATATCTCGAATAGTCCGCCATCAACTACCATATTTTTTATTAAATAATTTTGTTATTATGCCCATCCTAAGGTAGTCGTGTGGAGATCGTTTTAGCGATTAGTCCGCTCATTATACTCTGATTTGTAAGATAATTATTTTTCAACTATATTTTTTTAAGGTGTACAATAAATATTATGCTATTTATCTATCCATCTTAACATTCTTGACATCCAAATATTTCAACTGGGAATATATTAGCAGATATGGTGTAGTCGTTGCTTCTCCTTTTACTTCTGCAAATGTAAAAGTGTCAGACTCACGAGAATTTATCCGCGCTACCATTTAACATAAAATTATGTGCTAAAAATATATTTCTCCGAAAGAGTTTACGTACCTACTTTTAAAGCTAACTAGCAAAGAAAAGGGTATGAACTGCGGGATTTTTTTTCTTACCAGTTAGGATCAATACATCAATTGTTATATTCTTACCTATTACTATTCTAAGGAAAAACAACTACTATTTTTTATATATATAGCACATAATTAAGGGTGGATAAAGAAGTCTTTAAAGCTAAAAAATATTATAATTTTATGATGGCCTATGGGTGTCATAGGCCTTACATATATATTTTTGTGTAGGTATAAAATAATATTCAATGTATTTGTTATTTTAGATTTATTTCAGAAATTAGACGCTAAAAGCTTGCACATATTTAGAAAGAAAGTGAAAGGTTATTGACTACTTGTCATTATGAATGCTGATTTACTTTTTTTTTATTTTATTATATATTATAAATTGTATGTATGTGTATCATGTGAATAAATATTTTGTATATGTATTTTGTAAATAGTACGTATAATTCAATAATTGCTTAGTTTATATAAACACAGTATTTTGTTTAAAATATCTACTTTTAATCCAGTCTGGAATCTGGAATCACACAATCTGGAAGAAATCACCGTGAGTGATGAGACCGCCAATTGTCATACCTATAAACATAACATGTCTTTATTACATTTTCGTCAAATGGTGTACAGTAAAAATACATTAATAAATAAAATGATCAATTTTCTAAACTCCCGGAAAACGTTCCACGTAGATAAAGCTCCTCAACTGCATTACATTGTTTGGTTTTGTAACTAAAACTTCAATTATTTTTTAATGCCCCGACTAAATTCTGGGTTTGTGATGCAAAAGCTTATCATGTCCGCTGCGGCTGGACAATGCCAAAATGCTTAATTTTTTTTATTGGTTATGGCTTATGTGGCGACTTCGTCATACAGCAAAACCATACTACAACATCATCTAGCGAAGGCGAGCTGAGCTACGGAGTAACTACTAATCCTGCATCGCGCTATGAGTGTTCTCGCGCCGATTAGTAAATATACAACTTCCCAACATCAACCGTTGGGCCGCGGCCCGCCAGGCATGATCACCTGGCCTGGTCGGAGGATCCTCCCTTTGTGTTGGAGGGATATAACAATCGTTCCTTCACACTTATTTTTTTTTTGTCAACAGGGCCTCCCTTCAGGAATGGACATGGGCCTCTCTCTTCTCCTGCACCATCAATTGCATGTTTCCTTGCAAACCCAATCAATAGTAGCACTAAGAATGTTTATGTTGTACCAGATTCTATCGCGCACGAAATTGAGAAGTTTAATCACGAAAAACAAGGTCCAGATAACAACCTCAGGCAAAAAGTCCAACTAACTGGCAAGTCAATTCAGTTGTCAGATGATTTTATTTATACTATTTTATTATATTTTATTTACATTTATTAAAATTTATTTATTTATAAAAAAAAAATTAAGATTTTTTTTTGGCTATTCTCATAATTATGGGTATTGTTGTAATGCCTTTATACCCCGATTATTGGTCAATTAATCGCATTTTTTTTGCCATAAATTGGCAATGTCCGCTACAACGGACATGAAAATCTACCTCTCCGTTGTTAAGTTATTGGTAATGTCCGCTGTGAAGGACATGACTTTTCCCAATAGTGATTATCTCAGCATTTTCTTTTATTTTATTTTTTTACTTTATGCACATTTGGTACATTGTCTAAGGCATTCTCTACGAGTCAACCATTTACATAATAATATAAATACTTTTCACATGTTTTCGGGTCTCTTTAGTACACCCTTAGGTACTAAAATAATTAAATGTATGTATCTCTTGTTGTTGTAACTTTTTTTCGTTGCCAAATTAAGGGATACTGAGACAACAAAAGAGGCTAAATGATTATTATTATTCATATTCTATATTAATTGGATCGCTGCTGTATAAATACATAAAAGTGGTATGACTTATAGAACAGTATGTAAGTAAAACAGAATGTAATCAATGTATTCATCACTATTTTTGGCTTAAAGTCCAAGGTTATATAAAGTACCTTTACTACACTTTACCTTTATTTCCTTAGTTCTAATAGTGAAAAAGATTTGTACATGCTTTAATTTGCCATAGTGTATGTGTATCAGTAATAAGGATATACTCTTCCTCTACCGTCGAATAGAGGACTGTAACTTTCATACGCTACCTATAGAGACGTTCCGGATGCAGACAGATGAGTATGGGGTCTTTAGTGCTAGTTTCCGACAACTTTCAACATATAAAAGCGTAATAGTTAAAGGATTCATTCCTATAGTTATCTTACTGTTTACAAATCATATCTGCGTATAAAATAATATATCACAAAATTTGTTGTTGTCATCTTTTTTGGGTTCCGTTACTCAAAAGGGAAAAAGGGAAACCTCAAAGGATCACTTTGTTGTCAGTCTGTCTGTCCTTTATCTCAGGAACCCGTAGAGGCATGAAGTTGAGATTAATCCCAAATACTTATGGCTATGGTCCCGTAGAGCTGTAAAAATATGCTAAAAAAGCTTCTCAGTCAAGCTAATCAAAAGATACGGCCATTTCAGCCTTAGATTTGACCAAATTTGAACATTTTGCAGGTAAATCAAAACCTATAAGGTACTTCTCATTAACCTAGAATCATGAAGTTTGGTTAGAAGCAAGGTCTCACGGCACAAGTAAAGAAAAATTCAAAAGTCTTTAATTTGTTGTTATATGTTGCGGTTGGAAAGTTGACTATATCGTAAATCGATGTATAGGAGAGTATTTTTAGAACTGCAAAGCTAAGTTTGTTTTTCGGAAAAACCTAAGAAAAATCTTCGAGAATTGATTCCCGAGATGGACGTACTATCTACATACATGTTTGTTTGCTAACGGAACCCTTGGTGCGCGAGTTAGACTCACAATTCTGCGGTTTTTAATAACAAATAAACGGTAAGTATTCGGGTTGGTCTTTAAACGTTTGTTAAAATATAGAAAAGTTCAAATTATCTTTAATTCAGGTAACATAAGACTTCTGCTTTAACTGTAATTTTGTAAAGTGCTTACAATTATAGTTTCAAATTCAATTTCCATACGCCAACGAAATAACCATTCGATCTTTTGATAAACCCTCCAAGTTGGAATCATAAAATCTATACTAATATTATAAAGCTGAAGTGTCTGTTTATTTGTTTGGTTGAACGTGCTAATCTCAGGAACTACTAGTTAGAATTGAAAAAACATTTTTGTGTTGGATAGTCCATTTATCAAGGAAGGCTATAAGCTATAGGTATAACACTACACTACGACAAACAAGAGCGGATCATCAATGAAAAAAGTTCCAAAAACGGGAAAAATAATTCATTTTGAGAGCTTCCGTTGCGTGCGCTGCGTAAACGGTTAAAGTTACGCAAAAGTTTAATATGACTGAATTGTTCCCCTTTAATAAATCTTAAAAAAAAATCTCTTTTTTAAGGTTGACTCACTATAACCTTTTTGATGGTAATCAAATTTGTTCTAAAATAATGAATTATTTGCGAAAAAGTTTTTATAAACATGATTGTTAAGACCTCTCAACACCTAAGCGGCGGCGACGGCCAGAGCAAGACGAAGACATCGGACAACGCGCGCCGCCCGCGCCGCCTGCCAGCGCGTCTCGCTAAGCGGTCAGCTGTTACGAGCCTCAACGCACACACGCCACGCGTCTCCCAGTTACATATTTATATTTTAAACGTACCGCAAAACGCGATTGTTAAATCTTTATATATCATTTAACTATTTTATTATACAGTCCACTACTTGCTTATTAAGCTACCGCACTTACATTGTGGTCCTTTGAGTCGGCTCCGGCTCGAAGGACCACCGCAACAAAATAATGATCAAGTACCACGTGAGCATTTATGATGTGCAAGGCGGGTGGTGTGCATGAGAGGGGAGGGCGCTGGCCAACTGCTTTTTTTAATAAGTTTTTGTGATATCTCAACGTATAATAATACTTTTTAAATAAATAAGTTATAATTATAAGTTTTGTTATTGTTAATTTCTATTTTTTTTTTTCAATTATTTCCTCACTAAGTAAATAGGTACTTACCGTTCAACGTATGTACTTATCTAAGAACATAATTTGATTTTGTAGTAATTTTCTATTGGGTATTATTTCGGTAATTCTTTTAAGGTTTTTTATTATTCAAGTAAGTATTTAAGCAAGAAAAAAAAAAATACGTTGTAAGCAGTACTTTAAATACCTACAACAAAAATACTACTAATTAAACTACTACCGCCGCCCATGGGCACCTGTAACTCAAGAGTCACAAGTGCGTTGCCGCCCATTAAGGTGGGAGTAGGGGAAGAGCGGGAAGACGGGAGAAAGGGATTAGAGGGGACGAGGGGGAGAGGGGAAGGACGGGAATAGGGGAGGGGGGAAGGACGGGTAGGGGAGAGGGAAGGATTAGGGCCACCGGGAAACTCACTCACGCGGCGAAAAGCAATACAATATATAAATTATAAAACAAAAATCACACATGATACCTTCATGTGCACATCGCTGACTGACACTTAGTTGTAGTCATAATATAGACAAAGTCTTATATAGTATAAGTGTAATTCTGCACTTCAGTTATTAGGTGTATAATAATTGCATCCTAGGTGCGTAATATGTGTATTATGTATTTTATCTGTATTTCCGAATAAATACTTAACTTGTATTTTAATACAATAATATATTAGTTTAAATGCATCTAAAATGTTTTTCCATCATCCAAAGAACCACTGATAGAAAATATTTTAGACAATTGATCAATTGATTGATTTTTCTGGATATTGACATAAAACATTGACTAAAATATATTATGACACTTAGTAAATTTTGTGAAAACCTGAAAAGAGTTGTATAGACCTAATTTTACTAATAAATGTTTTCAAATAACTCTCCATCATTATTTATGCAAAGTTTCATGAATAAAAACCAATTGCCAATATACCTCCTCCACAGCCTGCTCGAACGCAGCTAGCATTCTGGCGATGAAAAAATAAGTCAAACACTTCCAAATCAGGGCAATAAGAAGGATAATAGAAGTTTGAAGTTCGACTGGTGTGCTGTCAATGAAGTCAAAAAAGTCTTTCAATTAAAGCGCGGTCGTGGTGAAGCTCCAGCTCGCGGAGTGTTGAATCGGTCGCTTGCTACTGACAGCAGTAAACACTTTTGGCAAGCATTTGGTAGTATACTCATCGGCATTAATGCTACTTTGATACCGCAAAGGTTGTGAAAGTACTTTTGTAAAATCTTATGAACGTTTCTTGAACCAATCTTCAATATGTACTGAATCCCTTTAAACGTGATTCGCATATACTCTTCGATGAATTTTTAAATTTCTGACACGTTTTCTTCCCTAACAGCCGTCAAAAGTCACTAAATCTTTCTTCATCTGAAAAATCGGTACACAGTTACCATAGAAGGGCCGATTCTTCTGGTTTTAGGCCACATTTGAAATCTTAAAATATCGTCGCGCAAATGTTCTTGAAATAGAGTAAGATATGATAATTGCCTACATTTAGTTCGGTTAGAAAATTTGGAGAGAAATTTAAGGTTTTTTATCGTAAATGATCCTATTTTTAAAATAAATTATAATCTGCCAGTGTCAAAAATAGCTTTTTCTCAAAACTTACTGAGTGGCCTGATACATTAAAATAGGAATTTGTACTAATCGCTTGTACATGTTTATGGGTACAATAGTGTAGCTATTTTTTTTATTGCTAATTTAATTTGAACTATATATTTAATCAGTAACAATAGGCAAATATCACGTAATGAGACAACCAGAAAAAATGCGTAAATATGGTAAGAGCATTGAGGTGTGGCGTTTTATACAAAGACTGTGGCAAATATTTACAAATTCTTTTCTCGTTCAAAAGAGAAGATTAGAGAATTGATGATGTATGCTGGTGAGGTTTTACCGTAGCATAGTACCAGCTCTTTTTAAAAGAAAGTGGCCCAGACATTTTCTGAGTATGATATTACAACTAAACACAACATCGAGGAATATTTGACCTACATTATATTAGCTAGAGCAATTTTTTTGTTTTATTAGAACTTTTTTAATATTGTCTAAATAATATTAGAGACTCTGGTGTCAGCATCTGTATCGTATCGGAGCATATCGTATATAGGATGATGAATCATTGGATTGAGAAAAAGTATCCTTTTCCATAACTAAATGATCAAAATGTTGACAGATTTTAATCAGAATTTCAGCTAGGAAGGAGCTAGAAAGTCAATATTGACCTCTGAGACACACATTGGTGCCGATTCTATTGTACACTCGAAAACCTGAATAATTTCTTCATATGAAATCAACCTAGTGTTCTTCGTAATAAGGCCTATTTGTTACTAGCATCTATTTCTCAGCGCTGCTAAATTTCACTAAAACCTGTCAACGTATACTCAACTTTATTTCCACGCAGCAAGAGTCTTCATTTATTCAAACGCTGTATAATTGCCATATAAAAACTTGTTCAAAACGAACAAGAATGACGTGTTTTTAATCTACACCTACGAAGACGCTTACTAAAAACACACAGCAAAAGAGATGACATTCAACGGATAGCGGCTCTCGCTACGTGGTATTAAAGTTTATTTAAGCGTATCAGACTTTAGTCGACAAATAAATTGCTTATTTCTATAGCGACATATGTTACCTACTTGTTTCAATTTGAAATAAAACCTTGTTTTGAAGTGTACAAGGTTTACATCTTATATGAAGAAAATTTCGTGAATTTTAATTTAGCGAGTGAAGTAACAGAATTGGGACCATTGTCCGTCTAAAAGTTAAAACGATAATTAATCTGAATAATCAATAATCTTATTGAATTATAATATTGCGTTATATTTAAACTGGATGGCTTTTGGTATTTCAGTACCTGGGGTGATACCTAATCTTTTTAAACTTACAAATTAGCTGGAGCCGAGATATGGAAACCCTTCCATATCTCGGCAAAATATATATATTTTTGCTCAAAATCTGCCAACCCGTTTTGGCTGCCAAAACATTTGCCATATTAATCGTATATAAACGTTAATTAAACCACTGTTTAGCTCGGTGTCATTTTTTCTTTTTACAGGTACAGGAATTTACAGCGACTCAAATACCAAGAGCCATCCTGTTTACAGAGCGATGCTACCTTTACGCACCATTGCTCTGAATATTACATCAGACAGAACTATTTAAACGATAAAGAAATAAGACAAACAAAAACAGGCAGCGTCAAAAGAACTCATGGAATCCCTGAATAACGTTGCGTAAAGAGCCGCATAATACATACAGCGTCACGACGTCAAATCGTTTACACAAATTGAATTATGAAGGATACGAGCGACTGCCTTTATTTTCTCTTCATACACATTATAAACAGGCACCGAAAATTGATTCTGTTCAGAACAGTCGTGAATCATGCGTATCGTCATATTTTATTGCTTCGGATATTTGTCACACACAATCATATAATAAGAAAATATAAAAGATAGTGGCAATTTATACCGAATACTGCTTATAAGGTCTATTTATTAAGAGTTATGTTGTCTGGCAAAACTTATTAGTAGAAGTACCATAGTAGTTTTTCACGAAAGAAGTGCGGTTTAAGCTCAAATAGTTTTTTTTTAAATAATGAGCGTAATAAATAATATTTATAACTACTTAAAGACCTTTAATGTGTGTATAATCTTCTTATTTAAAATAACTCCCAAGTTTCGTAATCAATTTAAACAGTTGTCAGTAATTGGAGTCAAGTGGTTATGAGTATATACATCATGTTCCTAATACAATAATTACACAACCTGGAGGTAGTTTGTTCAGAAAAACTTCCTGAATATTTCGATGCGTTTTAATATTAAAATACTTTAAAATAAAATTCTCATTTAAGGAACGTACATAAATTATGCTACTACAAATTAAAAGTGATATAATAATAATTAATGCTTAATCACTTTATATAAAAACATGCGAAGCCAAGTACAATATACTTACTTTTAAACTTTCGCGTTACATGATAATTATAATTATGTTCAGGGAATTTAACGCGATCACGTATTTAAAAGGTATTGCATATCTTAGATTTGCCTGACGTTTCTATGAGGTTGCACTAATGTGACTGTGACCACGACCGGACGGTAAAAGAAGTAAAGATAGATGTACATTATTTATTCAAGCTATAATAATGGATATATATACCACACAATTTTCTGGAGAAGCTTTTTGTCGACAGGATTGATCACGGCTATTATTGGTATAATAGCCGTGATCAATCCTGTCGACAATAAGCCTATGAGTCTCCCCCATAAATATAAGCAACACGATTGTTGTCAGTGGTACGATGCAAATCAAATTCGACCCTCCATGGAGCTCTGTTTACTTAAAAAATAGCATAACACTGAATAATCCTTGTAAGGCTGAATATACTGGATCAGTCCGGCACTTTAAAAGAAATCCTTAATGTTTTTAAGATTTAACTTTTTACTTTTACCTCCGTAAATTTTAACAACTAAAAGCCTTCCATAACGTGCTGGAAATTGTGACTTTGTCATTTATAGACGTAATTGTTTATAGTAGATATGTATAAAGATCATCAGGAGAAAATAGTTTACTTATATTTATTGTTCGTGGAACATTTATGCTATTAAAACTTATGTGATGAAATTTCGGAAAGCAGGTTCTCTTGACGTAGATTTCTAATATTTTTATTGAATTCAAAAGTTGTTAAAAGTTCTAAACTAGTTTGCATACAATAGTAGGATTTGTATTTTAATGTTCCAATAATAAAATATTCCATACTATTATTATCTATTTTGTGATTGTACGGAGATAACACAAACAAGGATACTCTGAGCGCCATCTTACGAAGACAATGTGAACTATAGGAGTGTTTTGATAAGGCTCTAAACTACTTATTTATTTCACCACTCGTCATGATTGTTATCTAAGGCAGGAACATAAAACTAAACTTTAGGTTACATGTAATGAGCCGAGGATATTTGATCATTTGTGTTGTGTTGAGGAAATGGAACTTCCTGTTCTTCTCAGTTCTTTAAGTAATATGACTAAAGTATTTTGAAATAGTATGTTAAATAGGAATAAAATATTATCTGTATACTAAGACGTGACGAGATTTTTTTTTGTATGGATTTTAAAAACAATTTCGGGAATGGAGATCGACAGGCTATCTCTGGTATAAATCATTATGGAAAATGTAACTCTAAAATAATATAACAAAAATAAAAAGAAATCCTTAATTGCATATATGGAAATGTGCCGATGAGTCATTATAAATTCTAAAAGGGAATAAAAGTACGGCAAACTCACCAAATACAGTTTTTTTTTTTTTTTTTCAGTTATATCAAGTCCCAATGTTCAAAGTTACATGGTCAACCATGAGACTCCCTAAACAATATCCAATTGTTTTCATTAATAACTAAATAAATAGATAACTTAAAACAACAAAGCCTATGCCTTGGTAAGCTACCTATATCTTACAACAAAAATATCATTTTTTTTTGTACTCAAATAAACAACTTTTTTGAGCTCCCCTCAACTCATGCATGTAGAGTAAATGCGTGACAGTGTATGTTTGAATTTATGATAACTTGTTTTAATTCACTGCCGGTTTTTATGTGAGGGCCGTGGTATCACTCCGGTCGATCCGGCCCATACGTGCCAAAGCATGGCTCTTCCACTATAAAAGCATTATTACCAGTTAAGAGACTGGATTCTTAGTACCTATATATCTCAGGTATCAATATATAAGCTACACCAGCTACTGGCAGGTTAAATTTATTTTGAAAATAAGATGATTTAGGAGAAAAAATACAAAAGTACCAAATTCAAATTTTATTTATTATATTAATTATCTTGTCTTACTGAAAAATGTATCTTAGGAACGTTTATGCGCCATGATATTTTACGATTTCACATGTGGCTTAAAATCGGAACCTAATTCTGTAATGTTGTATAGACTGGTACAGTTTGATTTAAATACACTATAAGTAAACTTACGTTATTTTGACAAACTTTAATAAGCGTCAGGCGTAAGTAACCGCCCACACTATCTGGAAATATTTATAATAACTTTTTAATGATATTCTGTACTGTATATAAAAATCAGCACTCAGAATTAAAGATGTAGTGACCAATGATTTACTCTAACTTTAGCACCTGGTACCTGAACAGGAGCTAGCGGGTATGCATTACTTTAAAGTCTCCACTAATGCTACCCTATGCGACACATATTGTTCGTCTGAAAATAAGTACCTAAAGTCTAGCGGCCCCGGGATCATGGTCTATAAGGTATTAAAAAAATGTGTGGTATAGACAACATTGTGCATACATTCTGATATTAAGAGTTTGAATCTGAATTTTTAAAGGCTTTTATAAAACTGGATTTTTTCTTAAAATATTAAGAAGCTAACACCTCGTGCTAACACCCGTAACAATCACTATGATGTTACAGATCAAATGAAATGATGATTGTATTTATAGGTACCAGTTTCGATTTAAATAATATTTGAGTGTTTAATGTACATTTTTCAGTACAGGCACGGACTCGCTTTAAACCTTTTAGATGTACATAATCATAATAATATCTACCTATACAGCGCTGGATATATTATTATAAAAATGATTTTAAAAGAAATTAATACTGCTATGCAAAGTGGTCCCAAGGGTAGCGTGAGGGTACCTACGTGAGGGTTTTTTACTGTCTCAATCTAATTAAAACTCTAGAATGAAAAATGCATGTGACGTGAACTGATTACTAAATTAAAATTTTAAGATAATTCCGCTTACTTTTACCTAACACAAGATTAGTTATAGCTGCATTAGGTTAACATCCTCTTCCTTCCATATCTTTTAGTTCCACCTGTATAATAGATATGCTTTCAAGGGGTTCGTGCTAGAAAATGGGTGTTTATTTATATTATTACACTTCAGTAACAGATCATTTGGACGGTACCTTGTTGATATTACACTATTACACAGGCTGGATGTTATTTACTGTTAATAAAATGTTTTTAACAAAAAATTAAACCGACGAAAAGAACTAAAAAGCAAAAACTAAATAAACCTTAAGTCTTAAGTATTGAGCTTATTTACATAAACTATCAAATTTTATATAAACTTATTTTGAGTCGGCGCCAAATAATAAAATGATTAATTACTTACGTAGGTACATATAAAATTTTGATAATTAATCAGTTTGTTGTTTGGCGCCGACTCAAAATAAGTATATATAAAATTTGATAGTTTATGTAAATAAGCTCAATACTTAAGACTTAAGGTTTACTTATTTTTTGTTTTTTAGTTCTTTTCGTTGGTTTAATTTTTTGTTAAAAAGATTTTATTTTATGGTTTTTTTCATCATCATGATGATGATGATGAAAAAAGATGATGATTTCTAAACGCAATACCTGATAAAGTAATGAAAAGTAATAGAAACACTATTCGTTCCTACAATTTTCGAGGGTTTCTCTCAATTTTTTCAGGATCCCATCATCAGATCCTGACTTCCTTGACATGGGACCACCCTTGAGGTATACCCTCTCTAACAAAAAAGAATAATCAAAATCGGTTCATAAATAACGGAGTGAGGGCTGAACAGACATAAAAAAAATAAAAAAAATAAAAAAATATATTATACGGTCGAATTGAGAACCTCCTTTTTTTTCGTCGGTTAAAAAAGAATATTTTAGCGGAGGAATCACTTCTGGAATACTTTAAAAGGCTTTTTTTGTATTTTATGTATTGTTGAAATTTTATTTTTACTATAATATACACTACAATATAACATGTATTAATTAATTTAGTACAATATGTACTAAATGAATTAAAGTTACTACTGGTAATTCTGAAGTATTGTTAGGTTTAAAACGACACAATGATGTATAACAACATGCATACATTTTTTATAGAGAAGTGTGAAGTGAAACACTGACTAATATACTCGTACATAACGATCGGGCTAATAACATAAAGGGAATATTTGCAAAAGTTTTTGAGAAAGTTCTGTACCTACAATAAAAACATATCATTTATAGCATCGTGTCACCAGAATCGAATAGAATGGCCTTAAGAGTCAGAAACGGGTTTAAAAAGAGAAGAAAGAAAGAAAACAAAATTTCACTTTCTCTGCCATATTTTTTTTATTTATAAAACAAATAACGCAAAACCTGTATGGTAACTCGATGTGATAGTCTTTCTATTTTTTTATAATATATGGCAAAGGACTTCAATTTTGTTTGTCACGAAACCTTGTCATCAAAACATCGGTACACTTAAAAGACAAATTGCAATGTGCTGAAATAGTTAATCTTAAACAGTATAAACTAACACAACAAAGATTTTTACACAAAAATAGGAGAGGCATTCAATGTATAAGTTTTGGTGAAATTGCTAGTTTACATAACAGGCAACTTTAATAACTCCTCTCCCTGAAAGTGCACTTCTCTGAAATCCGAGGAATGCACTCAAATCTCGACTATGTCCACATCCATCTCGAGACTGAAAGACCGCACTTACGGAGACGCAGATTTGTAATCCGTCTGACCTGATCTACCTCCATTACCCAGGATATTTTGGAGACCCAATTTGACTCTCATGAGGAAGGGTGCGTTTATATCAGTCTGTCATTACTGTGAGTTTTCTACTGTGTGAGCGTTTTCTTTTGTATGTTTTCTACTGTGGTAATTCCTTTCTGGTGCGTCCTAGTCGTGGGGTGGGCATCCCTCGTTTCAGTAAGCCAGGGCGAGGGGGTACAACGTATCAGTCGCAATTACTATAATGAATATAACGTTAAACTGTGCCAGTATATACAACACTACAGGGAGTTAGGTAACTTCAGGGTAAATGGAATTGAATCGAAAGAATAAAGTTCACAATCAATCAATCAATCAATCAGCCTATCATAGTCTGCTGCAGAATATAGGCTTCTCCCAATGCCACAGTACCCAATCCTCCGTCTTCCACATCATGTTCATCCCTGTTACCTTCTTCAGGTCGTCGGTCCATGTGGCTGCGGGCGTTTTACCTTACGTTTACCTTACTTTAGGACCCGTCCGCTCCAACGGCAATCGGTCCTTCGGCATACGTGGCCAGTCGCAATAGATCCAATCAAAATAAAACATGAGCAACATAGTCATAATTGTGGCTGAACTCCGTAAATAAAGATAAAAAAAAGAAAACGTGCCGCAATCAAAGCTCTAGATGGTAATTTGATTACTGACAAATTCAAAGAACTCGAAAGATGAGCACAACACTACTCAATACTGAATTCCCAAGAAGTTTCTATTTGTCCCGATGCCCTGGCCAATCTTACTCTCAAATCCGTGAGGACTGAATTTGACGATCCCCCTACAGCTTATGTATTTCTTGACTTCCGAAACTGGGTAACGTACAGGTCTTGGTAACTTACCTGTTGAATTAGGCAATCTTGACTGTGTCTTTTCTCCCCTGTAAACTTTCTTGCTATGTTGTTGGGATGAATGGACATTTGCTCAAGACATGAGAGACGCCGACAGAATCCCTCTGTATAAAAGGAAAGGAGATAGATGTAACTGTAATAACTAGAGGGTATATCATAATTGAGTATTGCGGGCAAGACATTTGCAAAAGTGGTTTTACAAAGATTAGAGAATTTTGCCTCCCAGATTTATACTAAATCCCAATGTGGGTATAAAGCTAGATGTTTAACCACCGACATAATATTTACAACTTAAAGAAAAATTACGCAAACACCGTATACTATTATACAAGGCCTCTGTCAATTTTATTGAGGCTTTTGATACTGTGAGTAGGCTGTACGAGGTGTTGCGCAAAATCGGAAGCCCTCAGAAACTCTTATTACTGATTGGGATTTGAAAGTGTCAAGTCAACATCTTTTGGCGTTAACCGCGAAGTCAGACAAGATTCAGTATTGGCACCTAACTCTGTGAGATATTTTTCTCAGCACTGCTTCTTACTGCAACGTCAGAATACATCTGCATTCAAGGAAAGACTCTTTGAGACCTCCTTTATGCAGATGATGCTGCAACAGTTGCAAACTGCGCTTGTCGTAAATAATAGTGATATTACATACAATGATACAAAATAATATTCATAAGATTGAAATTTTAATGTTAAAATTTGGTCCGTGAAGCTCTGATGACTCACTTTTTGGTTTGCTGCAACACATTATAAAGCTTTAGTGAAGAACGTATAAAAATGCCTGAAGCCGAGCATGACTGTGTAAACTGATGACTTGTTAAAGAGTTGGTAAAAGCATATTGTGTATCAAAGTTTAGATTTGACAAATTACGTTAACTAAATGGCGAACCACTCTATACTAATAACTCTATAGGTACTATCCAACGATTTGAAATACAAAAATACATACAAAACATTTTAATCTACCTTTATGGTAGACCATAAAAAACTTTTGGATGTACTTACCATCCCTGTCCTTCATTATTCAAACATATAATGTGCTTGAATAATGAATCTCTTTTTAGAAAAGTACAAAACAGTTACTTACTGATCCGGATTAAGTCACCCATTTTTCAATATATTTATTTATTCATCGAACTACCTACCGAAAAAGTAAGTAGAGTATATACGATTAGTAGTACGATTGTTAAGTAAGCCCTTAGCCACAGGGAATAGGCGAAGGAAAAGGCCACGACATGAATATACGTATTTTTGTAAATTAGTGACCCACATTAATATTTACAATCTGACTAGCGGTTATCCGTAAAAAACGCTCGGTAACAAATGAGGGAAAGTTTCAATCCGTTACGATAAAACTAACTGTAACTTGTTTGCGGCTTGACTCATCGTTCTGATTTGTCAGACAAAACAGTACTTCTTGTATTCAGGGCAATTTTTAACCGACTTCAAAAAAGGAGGTTCTATGTTCGGCTGTTTTCGGCTATTTTTTTGTTTAAACAGGTATGCTCCCTGGGTAGTGCCATTGTCACCAAGTCCGGATCTGATGATGGTATCTGAGGGAAAATGAGTAAAACCCTCAGAACTTAATTTTCCATAACAACATGACAGATATACTTGGTAACACTTTGTTTACTTTGAGGTTTTAACTTCAAACGTATTAAAGCTCTTTAGACTAGGGATCTAATAGGGGTCGGAACCTAGCAGCACTTGAGGCTTGACTAAATGAAAAAGAGATTTTTGGCCATCCGTGGGTAATTAAATAGTATCCTCCTCCGTTTACGCCATATGCAGTTATTACTAAACTACTATATATCATGGTGGACCAGTTATATAACCTACTGCTTTCATCGTAAATGAAAAATATGGGCAGAACATTAACTGAAAGCACCAATGTTTATCTTACACTAAAAGACCGCCGCCGCTTTCGGTGCCATAGGTGCGTAGTGATGATCAATTGGATAAGGGCTCGTGAGTTCCAGAGTTCCCTGAGGCAGAGGGCGCAAGAAAGGCGGAGAACTTCGCAACGAGGCTGTAAGATATCTTTATGGCGGAGTACGGTGTAAAGATCTCCAGGCTCACCGGCATCTTATTTTGTCAAAGACAGGATGTAACAGACTGGAGTTTTAGACAAGCGTTTTAGTGGAAGTTTTGCGACACTGTATTGGCCTTAACGCCATCAAGTTTTTAGTTCAGGAAGTAAAACCTACGAGATGTCTTCAGTACTCAGGTTAGTACATGAGAAATCTCGGAATGGACAAATATTTATCCAAAGTAATGACCTTAAATAAAAAAAAACTTTGCCGGTACTATTTATTTTAGTTAAATAAAGGAAAAACCCCAAGAAAACAACATTGCTCGACGATGCGAACAGGCAGATGCAAAATAATGGTAATTGGCTTGGCTCCCACGTTTAATGCTGTTAGATCGTAAACAATTGCGAGGTAGATCTGTTGAGTTAACTCACTATAAATGTAAATACAGAAAAAAAAAAGTCAAAATACCTGTTTATTTAATAATACCACAGAATACATAATAGTATAATACTTGTTGTCTTTTTAATGAGAAGGTACATCTAATGATTTTGTAAAAACAACATTTAAATGTGTTTAAACTGTTTAAGTATTACATTCACTTCCAAATATTTAAGGTTATGATTGATCTAATGTCAATCAATCAACGGAAATGCTCTAGACAAGTGAAGACAGGAAAAAACAATGAGCGTGTAGAACAATTAATTCTAGTTAGTTAGTTATATATTATACGTGTAATTCGGGACTTAATCGCCATAATATTTAAAAGGTACAATACCTCTTGGTTACCCGACGTTTCGATCGAAATGCACCGATCGTGGTCACGAGTGGACTAATGACAGCTCAGCGACGCCTCCGTGAAGTGCCAGTTTCGGCAACTACCCGCACTTGGTCTTCACTATTTTTATTTTTATTCGTACTTTCGGTACTTCGACACAATACACTAACGACGTCCCCCAAATGATGTCGAGGGCACTGTCGCTGACGATACGGATAACTTTATCAGTCACAACACTAATAGCGTTGCATCGGACTTATCGTCCATATATTCCTATATACCAGAGGTATATAGAGCCCTAAATATCCTTTATTAGGGCTCTATATCCATTTGCTTATCACGGGATTCCAAGATGTTGATAAGCGGTACCCATCTTCTCGGTTGAAATTCTTTTGCTTTTTTTATTTCAACTGCTTCACGTACTATTCTGGAAAAATAGTGACGGTCGGTTGACAGTACCCGTGGTTGGTGAATTCAATCCAGTGGTTTGGACCTGACTCCAGCAAATGCGCCGCGATCGCTGACTTATTAATTTTGTGTAAAGATTCTATGTCCGAAAGATAGATTAATTGACTCCTATAAAACAATAAGACCTTAATACTACATTTTTCATTCCAATCTTCTTAATTTAATTTAAACTTAATCTGGAAAATAACATATTGTTACGAATATCACGCCATCTATTGGTGACTGTGGGAAGTCCTATAGAGCTACAAAATAAAGATACACGGAACTAAGTAGTTAGTAACCCGTTAATGGAATATTCTACGATGTATTAGCGGATTCTATTGTTGTGTAGAATTTGTGAATAGATGATGCCGGTTTTACCGAAGGAAGACACGGAAGGGGTTCGTACTAGGGGACAGTCAACAACCAGCGGACGGTTGGCAGCCGACGGCCGAACCTGTTAACGGTTCATTCGCGGCTCCCTCGACCTCGGTGGCTCCGGACCTCGCCGCATTAATGATGATGCTACAGGAGCACAGCCGTGGCCAGGAGGAGCAGGTTCGTCAGCTGCAGGACCAGTTGCGGCGGGACAAGGAAGAGCAGAGCCGTCGCCAGGAAGAGCAGACCCGTCGCCAGGAGGAGCAGGCTCGTCAGCTGCAGGACCAGTTGCGGCGAGACAAGGAGGAGCAGATGTTCCTTATGAAGGATCTGCAGGTTGCGTTAGGTAAGTACCTCAAGGTGATGAAGGAGAGGGTCCACCAGCACTACGCCCGCGTCACGGATACTGAGCACAAGATTGTGGATATGCAGAAGGCCCTAGGAGACCTGAAGCTTGGAACTGCTCCTGTGGGTAGTGCTCCTGCGGCGCGCGGGTTTAAGGTGCCTCAATTCGATGGAACGTCCTCATGGTATGCTTATAAGATCCAGTTCGAGGGCGTTATGAAGGCGAACGGGTGGACTGAGGCGCAGGCCATGTCAGCGCTCATCCTGGGTCTCCGCGACCAGGCATTGACTGTGCTAGAGGCTCTCGGCAAGAACCTCACCTACGACCAGCTCTTTGAGGCGTTGGAGTCGAGGTACGGTGACGCCCACCTAGAGCACGTATTCCGTGCCCAGTCAAAGGAGCGCGTGCAGCGTGGAGGTGAGAATACACAGCAGTGGGCCTTGGAAATTGAGAAGCTCGTCCAGAAGGCATATCAGTCAACGCTTACACTGATCGAGGGCAATCTGGTACACGCCTTCGTTGACGGCATCCGTGACCTGGAGGTCAGGGCTGCTGTTAGGCTGATGCTACACCTGTGGAGAGAGGGGCCACCTTCGGGCGAATTGCCCAAGGCAGAGCGATGCCACCCAACAGCAGGAGTACGAGTTCGAGGTTCAGCATCGTAGCGGCAAATCCCATGGCAACGCTGACGCACTGTCAAGGAGGCCTTGCACAGAGGACTGTAAACACTGCGTTAAGCAAGAGACCAGGGAAGCTGTGCCCGTCCGCATATTAAGAACAGACCTGAGTGACGAGTGGAAGGAAACCTTACGGAAGGCTCAAGAAGAGGACAGGTCAGCGCCTACATTGATCGAGGGCAATCTGGTGCAAGCCTTCGTCGACGGCATCCGTGACCTGGAGGTCAGGGCTGCTGTTAGGCTGGGGCATCACGACACGCTTAAGGCTGCCCTTGCCCACACATTGAAGGTGGAAGCGGTGAGGCAAGACCACCGAGCCCACCGCGTTAGGGAAGTAACTACACCCACCACCCGTGACCGTCTCCAATACAGCCCCCGATGCTACACCTGTGGAAAGAAGGGCCACCTTCGGGCGAATTGCCCAAGGCAAAGCGATGGACGACCACTTGCACAGAGGACTGTAAACACTGCGTCAGGCAAGAGACCAGGGAAGCTGTGCCCGTCCGCATGTTAAAAACGGACCTGAGTGACGAGTGGAAGGAAACCTTACGGAAGGCTCAAGAAGAGGACACAGATGTCAAGTTAACCCTCGAGTGGGTCAAAGCCAATGCTCCGAGGCCAAAGTGGAGCGACGTTGCAGCTATGAGCACAATGACAAAGGGGTATTGGGCGCAGTGGAATAGCTTGGTCGTCCTGGACGGAGTATTGTGCCGTAAATGGGAGAATGCTCGAGGGGACACCTGTCACCTCCACATGGTTGTTCCGAAGGCCAAGGTACCGGAGATTTTACAGCTTTACCACGATGGATGTTCAGGGGGCCATTTGGGTGTGAAAAGGACTTTATTGAAGATTCGAGAGCGGTTTTACTGGATCCACTGCCGCGACGATGTGGAAGACTGGTGTCGAAAATGCATCAGTTGTACAGCAGTGAAGGGACCTCACACACGCAGCAGGGGTGCATTGCAGCTGTATAATGTGGGAGCTCCGTGGGAACGTATTGCCGTGGATGTCGCAGGTCCATTTCCGGAGAGTGAAGATGGCAACAAGTATTTCATGGTTGTCATGGATTATTTTACGAAGTGGCCGGAAGTATTTGCGATACCGAACCACGAGGCGACCACGGTAGCTGATAAGCTGGTCAATGAAGTCTTCTGTCGATTTGGGGCACCTTTGGAGATTTACAGTGATCAGGGGAGGAATTTCGAGTCCCAGTTGTTCCAGGAAACGTGCCGCGTAATGGGTGCTTTTAAAACCAGAACCACCTCTTACCACCCTCAGTCTGATGGAATGGTGGAACGGTTTAATCATTCATTAGAGAGGTACTTGGCAAAAGTTGTGGTAGGCAGACAAAGAGACTGGGATAAACACACCCAGCCGTTCCTCCTCTCGTACCGAAGTGCGGTCCACGAGAGCACGTCAGTAACACCAGCCTTTGCAAACTTCGGTCGAGAACTGCGGTTGCCTGCGGATTCAATTACGGGCACTCCCCCTGACACTCCGCGCAGTATCATGGATTACGCCAACGATTTACGCAGCAAGATGAATGACGTTTACGAGCACGTCAGACAATCAGGACAGCAGACGTCGGAGAGAATGAAAAACCCGGTACGAGCGAAAGATAAATGACAGAAGCTTTGAGGAAGGATCACTGGTCTGGCTGCATAACCCGGTTCGCAGAAAAGGGAAATCTCCGAAGCTGCAAGTGAAATGGGACGGACCGTACAAAGTAGTGAGGAGACTCAATGACGTAACGTACCGCATTCAGAAAGGACCCTCCCAAGATCGTTCATGTGGATCGGTTGGCGCGTTATCATGGGGATAATCATGCTCGGGACGAGCATGTCTAAGGAGGGGGCAGTGTTACGAATATCCCGCCATCTATTGGCGACTATGGGAAGTCGTATAGAGCTACAAAATAAAGATACACGCCATCTGTTGAGACAACATGGAACTAAGTAGTTAGTAACCCGTTAATGGAATATTCTATTTCTTTTAGCGGATTCTATTGTTGAGTAGAATTTACCAGAGTTGTCGCGATTTTTCTGGAAGTACCGTTTCGCTATACAAAGCGTGGCATTGCGAAGTAATGAGTTAGTTTTCAAGTGAGTTTAGTTTCAAGTGAGTGTCAAGTAAATTAACAGCGAGTAAAGTGTAAAGTGAATTAAGAAGTGATAATAAATTATTGTAATTGTGTTGTTGCTAGTTTCCCTGTGTATTTTGTGATCTATTAAAATAAATTGTGTCTATTTCGGTAACAATCTGGTATAATTCTCTAATCCCGAACCTTAGCTCGTAACAATATGTACATACATGCACTAACGCTTGTATCCCCGAAGGCGCAGAGGCGTATGAAACTCTCACGTCCTGCCAATTAAATTGGTACCACTCGCATAAAGGGGACGAGCCTATTGCTGTCAATCGGACACTTTGGGAATTAGAGATGGGAAAATTAGGAGTATATTGAAAGGGAAAGATAGGCATGCAGGGTAAACAATGGAAGGACCGGGATATTACTTATTGCATGGATTGGGGATTGTTAGCAACAGCAAGTTAAGGTCGCATACACTCATCACAATACAATACAAAGCAAATTGGCTGTGGCTGGGAAGTCCGAGCTCTCTAATAAAAGAAAATAAACCCTACTGTATGTAACTTATAGAAATAACTTCCGAAGGCAAATTTATTAAATACACATTGTCTGATAATGATTAAAAAGTACATAATACTGCTCAGTATTTACATTTTACATTTTTTTAAGCCTACATAAAACATGCAAGTTAATTTTTTTTAAGTTTTGAAGAGTAAGGTGATAAGTTGTAAAACCAACATCTTATTACTATTTGGACTATTCCATTAAAGTTTGTCTGTAAGAGATCGCGGACTGCGATAAGACCGGCTATTGTACTGCTATATAACATAATATTTTTCGTATATATCCTATTTTTTGGTGTGCAATAAAGTATACTCTATCTCTATCTTTTTTTTTATTATTTATGCTTTGTGCTCAAATAAAACAAAATGCAGATAGTTACTGTGTATAGTCGGAACCGATTCTTTCAATGGGGCACACGATGTATATATTCATTTTAGTGTGTGTTTTAACTTACGTTCTTAAACAATTACTGGACATTCGTTACAGTAAAGTACAATATTATTTAAGTCTCTTTAAATTTTACTTTAGCTTAATAGTCCTTGCAACAATTACATTGCCTTACACTTTACTCAAACCTACAGACCTTAAAAATTTTAAGTAAGTAAATACAATATTATTCTACTTTGTTCATAATATATTTCTAACTCGTTATCTGTTTATGATAAAAAATTTAAATTTAGCTATATTGTATAGAATGTTGTATTTATCCTTGTTAGGGGCTATTGTAAGAAAGTAAGAGAACAAGTTTAAATTGTATGTAACGGTAATAATATTGTGAGTCATTATTCAGCGCTATCTGGGATAAAAGTAAACAACGCTGTGCAAGCTTAAGATTTTAAGATAAACATACTTTTTATGGTCGCTAATACATATGAATGCATAGAAAAAAATTATACTGATCGAAAATCGAAACTGCGACATACGAGGCATGAATATCTACATTTTGATGTGTGCTGATGCAGTTGTATTCTCTACACATTCTAGTCAGAGGGGCGTTGAGACCTAAGTTGGTTTTACGTAAGGGAATGTTGAATTTTCTATTATTGGAATGTCTCGAAGGTTTTAATGAAACGGAATAGAGAATGCGCTTCGTTAGGTCACTACATTTTATTGAACCATTCGCTATTTTGTGAAGAAATACGAGATCATTAGTGCGGCGACGGTTACGAAGAATATTCATTTTGAAATGTTTTAAACGGTGCTCATAAGGGCAGCGATGGGTGCTGTCTTGTGAAATGTAAGCAAGATGTTTAGTAAAAGCTCTTTATATACTCTCCAGTCTTTGCAAATGGACTGCATAAAATGGGTTCCAGGCAACACTGCCATATTCGACTTTACTACGAGCCAGGGCGGTATATGAAATTATTCTTGTTTTTGGACACCTGAAACCCCGAGTGTTACGTTTAATGAAACCACACATGTGAGCTGACTTTTTAGCTATATCATTAAAATGTGCCTTAAAGCTAAGGACACTATCAACTATAATGCCACGATCTCGCATTTCATTCACTTTTGATAACGTCTTATCACACAGCTTCTAAGTAGCGGGAAGAAATATTTTCTTTTTCGAAAATTTTATATGGTGGCGTTTCTGGACGGTTAGAGTCATACTATTAGATTTGTACCAGGTTTCAATATTTTCTAAATCGCTCTGGATGAGATGACTATTTTCTGCGCAAGGAATTTTCCTATATACTTTTAAATCGTGATCGTGATGTCGTTAACAAATATTAAAAATAGATTGGGGCCCAGGTGGGAGCCCTGTGGTACACCTGAGCTCGCGTAATAGTTCTGTGATACATAGCCACTAAGAGCAACAAATTGAGTACGATTTTAGAGGTAAGACGCAAACCACCTTAACGTTACACCTTATCCACCATGAGTGGATGGCTCACTTTGTTAAACGCGTTACTAAAATCGGTGTATATTGCGTCAACCTCATATCCATCATCAAGCGCTTCAGATATATCGTTTTACGTATTTGACTAGATTGGTTTGTGTTGATCTGCCCATTCTAAAGCCATGTTGGCTATCAGAAAGTTTGGTTTCTATGTAATTCGTAAGTATCGGACATATGAGACGTTCAAATAATTTTGAGAAACAGGATAAAATGGAAATTGGTCTATGGTTTTTTATGTCTCTGGGATCACCTTTTTTAAATATAGGTACTATACGGGCCTCTTTCCATTCATCTGGGAAGACTCCCAACTCAAGAGACCGGTTTAGCAGAATGCTCAATGGACACGCGAGAGTTTTGCCGCAAGTTTTAATGAACATGGGGGGGATAGAATCGGGGCCAGCACCTTTTGATATGTCCAGACTATTTATTTTGTCTAAAACATCTCTGTCGGTGATTTTAAATTTGCATAGAATATCAGATGAATCGAGAATATCTGAATTTAAATTGGTTGAACCAGTATAAATAGAAGAGAAATGGCTTGCGAATAGATTTACTATATCAGATCCACTATCGGCTATTTTATTACTTAAGTGCATCTGTGCTGGAATATTTGATGTACTGCTTCTTTTATTTTTATGTAGTGCCAAAATGACTGATGAAGATCTGAGCAAATCGTAACTTAATTTATCTCTCGGATTTTTGTACTTTCGGAATCTTCTTCGATATTTTTCTTTTTCATTAAGTAACTTTATTAGTGCACTAGTGAACCAGGAGGGATATTTAGATTTTTTTGGTTTGTGCTGGGGAACATATATAAGTATAAGACCGTTTAGTATTTTATAGAATTCAGAAACGAAGTCAAATTTTGGAAATACGTTGGCCCAATCAATAGCCAACAAGTTAGATGTAATTTGCTCGTAATCACATTTATAGAAATTAGGGCGAGTCTCGAGACAATGAAATTAATAGAGGTGTGTGCTTTACATCAATAATAATTAGTTCGTCACTATTATTGTTAGTAGTCTAATTCTGAATATTACTTATAACTAAATCTAGTATCCGGTTATCACTGTTACAAACATCATTGAATTGAAACAAATTGTTTATATCTAAGAAATCTATTAATATATGGCCCATAGAACAATCGTAGTTGGTAGGAACCGTATAGGTTGGACCGTGGACAGCAGACCATTTTATAAAGCTGATATTAAAATCACCAAGGACGAGGATATCGCCAGTACTCTTCACAACGTCGCCAGCATTACCTAAAAAGTTGGTATGAGCCTCCAATTTTACTGGAGGAGGTAAATATGTAACACATATAGCTACATTATTTACAGCGCTGTCGACACTCAACCCAACAGTTTATAGACTCTGGTTGAATATATTTCCCCCCATACAGCTAACAATACACCCCCACCATATTTTTTACAGCTATTGGAACTTGTTCTGTCACGATGGTAGACTATGTATCTCGAGTCAAATAATTCGTTTGTATGAATATTTGCATTCAACCATGTTTCCGTAAGAGCCACAATTTTATAATTATTCAATAATGTATTACTATAACATTCATTCGTTTTAGTTCTCAAACCCCTGACGTTTTGATAGTAAATATCAAGCATTTTGAAGTTTTTTAGTCACCAAAACATTTACTACATAACTGAAGAAAATTATACAAATTGTTTATAGTTACTGAAAGAGAGAGAGACTATCTAAATTACGAATTAAAATGGGAGGGTGAGGTACGTCTTTCCGGACAAAAATACGTCCATTACGGAACAACACAAGTTTATAGTCCAGTTCACTAGCTACCTTCCTAGTAGCTACATGTAGCTGTTTGCTAGACGATACCCAGGTGATGTGAGCTCAACTTGTCTTTACGTTGTTGTTTATTAAATTTGGTAACTACTGCGAGCAAGTTATTTCGTAGACGTGGTGTCCGTAACTTGACGACCATGGCTCGTGGTTTTTTACTTTCGGGGTTCAGTTTGGCCACTCTCGTTGCATGTAGGATGTCGTCGTCTGCTAGTGGTTCTCCCACTGCCTTTGCCAGTTGTAATGCTGTGATAATTACATATTCTGCCTTATGCTCTGGTACTCCATTTGATTTCCACATTGTTTTCACGTAGATCTTGCTCAATAGCAGAAAGGCGAATCCCGCGGTCTGTTACAGATGACGAAAGAACCTTCTACTCAGCTTGAAGTGTTTTTATTATTTCAAGTTTCAAATTGTGCATTATAAAAGTATACGGCGGCTTTAAAATCTAAAATTTGCTCATTTATATACTCTTGTTTCATAATTTCTCTTAATTTTTCTTCTGATACAAAGCTATTACTCGGGTAATCATGTGATGTAGTGCAGCTATTAGACTTTTTTCCTAGTGTAATATTATCATCATCTACCGTTTCTAACATAATTTGTTCTGCAGACATAAAATCTCTGGCAGTAGCGTTCGCATTGGCTTTGGATGAAATATTGTAACGTTCAAGACGCTTCCAGGAACATTTTTTTTCATTTAATTAAAAAAAAAATTTTTAAAAAATCTTTATTCGGTATCGCCTTTTTACAAGCATGGCAATTATTTTTATAATTTGGTGCCATTTTATTCACACGGCCAAAGTAGCGTAGCCGCAGACTAGATGGAGTTGGGGAATGATGTAAGCACTATCTGAACGAGGTTTTCACCAGCTTCACAACGGTATAACTCACAGATGTAAATGATGACTTTAATCAATTTTTATGAGCAAGTTATTGCAGTGCAGACTTTACCTAAGGTATTGTTACAATGATTGTTTATTCTTGTGACGTGGTGTATCGTTTTCAAAACCCATTTTTCAATTGTGATATTATCCTGAAAAATAATGTAAAAAAAATCTTCTTGTTAAATAATTTTCTTCTAAATGTAATTATTTTTTTACTTATGGTATCATTAATTTAGTTTTTTTTTCTACTATTCCCTGCTGGATGGCGCGAGTAATAAGCTAAAGTTACCCTACTGTTAACGGCAACTATCTAAGATTATTGATATTTCTATTTCTTGTTGCGGTATCACTGTAAGATTTTAGTTTGGTTATATGCCACTTTGTGACTCTGATAGTCGGCAATTTCAAAATATATTTTTCGAAGAAATGTCTACCTATTGGTTTTGAACCAGTTGTCGAGTTTTCCAAAAATTTCTTCATAGGAGGTCTAGTTATTATCCCAAAACTCCAAAACAACCGCGGTTGTTTTGGAGTATATATATATATATATATATATATGTACCTCAATTTTACCGGCACGATAGAGGTCGCAATTATGCACCGATTGCTTTCAAACTTGGACGACAAATCAACAGGGCAAAAATGAAGGTAAGTTCGTGAATGGGGAATGAGGGCAGATTTTAAAAAATCAGTTTTTTCAGCATTATTTTTTTCCTATGGAAATTTTTTGGGCCGTTTAACATTAATAGCATGCCAATAGTAAATACGAACATTTTTTAATATGAACCCTAAATGATTCCATCCTTAACTTGTGGGAACCAAAATTGGTTGGAAAAAAATTCGTAGCTCCGAAACTGTAAACTGAAAGCAATTTTTTTTTTATTTTACTCTACGATGTAGACTAAAAAAGTTTTTAATGCGACTTATATTTTTGGAGATAATAATAAAAAAACACGAAATCTACCTCTGCGGGCCTGCTGCGGGACCGGATTTTTATTTTAATAGTAAAATGTTTGTCACTTTTTTAACAGTGGTTTAAAGTTGTTGAACAATAGCACTTAGTCAAAACAATGCTCGCACTTGATTTCACCACTTTTTTCACAGAAATTCAAACATATATGAGCGGAAAACTTTCAGTGTGCCCTACGTACATATAAGTTGTACATATAATTATATACGTGATAATTGGTATATATGTAATATGATTTCAGAGAACTCTCGCCATTAACGAAATATGTCATTAAGTGGCTTAATTTGAAATTTACAATGCGAGATAAACATTTATTGTCTATGAATAAAGGAGCCGTTATCATTGCAAATCACCAGAGCTACCTTGACTGCCTAGGTAATTAAATATGATGACGAAACCAATAGGTAGACTTTTCTTCGAAATCTACCTAAAAGCACACAGCCGAAAATGTCCTTTTCAAACACAATAAAACAAAAAGTTCAAGCCGTAAGTTTCTTACGAATAGAGACACCAATATTTAACAAATATTTTTATTAAAATGACAATTTCAAATGATGTCTTGAATATTTATTGATCAAGTCAAGGGATAATTTTCAGCTTCAAGCGACCCCTTGATCTGGTTTTGGTAATTGAATTTATGATTATGATACCGCTATGGTTATTTTTTATCCAAATACAAGGTAAATGTGAATTTCAATTGTGTTCATATTTTCAGTTATGTGCCGAATAATAGACGAGGTAGACGACGAGTTGACTCCAATAGTAAAGAAGGAGTTATTTTACCTATGGCCATTCGGTCTTTCTGCCTACCTATGTGGAGTTGTATTTCTTGATAGAAAAAACACTAAAAGTGCATACAGACAACTACAAAGCGCCATAGATCTCATTTTGAAACGGAAGGTTAGTCTAACTTATTCATGTTATTTCGAGTTTTCAAAACACTAATACATTTATCAACATGTATAGTTTTAAGTGAGTTAAAGTTGATGAAAACATTTAAAGTTTGGTTCTCATTTAATCATATGGATAATTTCTAATAATTCAGTTGCAACAATTGTTTCTAACAGTAAAAGTTTAGTTTAACTGCTTCCGTGCGTAATGTAAATTGAGTTTTCAGACAAGAAACACCCTTAATATCATTAACATTATCATACAATTCTGTTTAAACGCTAATCTCGTGTTGTACTAGTCTGATTTGAATAACAAAATATCGATATAGGCTAAATAAGGACGTTCTTCGACTTATTAGAGCGGTATTGGTAGACAATTTATGTTCCTATGTAATAGACCTAATAAATTCAGAAAATCTAGGTGGACCTATCTATATATCAATCTTTGTCTCTTTATGTTTCTTCTGTATAGTAAATATAGCTTTAAAAAATATACTTAATATTGTTTTAACAGCTGATGTACCTAATACAGCGTTGCATAATTACATTTATAGCAGACATTATACCTAAGCATGTATTACATTAGAAAGAGGTTACAAATGACATAATAGGTAAGAATTTAATACCTTTATACTCTCGTACATCTCGATATCCTATCCACCAAAATTTTTAAAAAGTACTTTTACAATAATTTTTTTCTTCATTACTATAACGAGAAATATGCCTTCCTTATGTACTTTTTCCTTTTTATATTCATTTAAGCTTCGTTAATTTTAAACAAAGAATATAATCAAAATTAAAAAATACTCAACATTTACCAATTTTACACTGCTGCAGTTAATAGACGTGCTGAAATGCGATGAGAGGGTAAATAAATGATTTATACAGTTAAGTCTCAACAAGACCATTACAAATAACGGAATTGTAAAATCTTTCTTAAGGGCGCAAATAGAAAAAAGAAACACGAGACTCTTTAATCAACATTTATTTATGTAACAAAAAATATACTTTTTACAGGCTAAGATATTTTTCTTCCCCGAAGGCACGAGAAATAAAGATTATACAAAAGTCTTACCATTTAAAAAGGGCGCGTTCTACACTGCGGTGCAAGCTCAAGTACCGATTATACCGGTTGTGTTGTCGCCCTATTATTTTATAAATGACGCAAAATGCGTTTTTAACAAAGGTAAGTAACCATGTCATCAATAAAACTGTAATAAAAAAAATATTTTGTACGTAAAATAATTATGTTGTAGTTAGTGTTCCTTGAAAATGTAGTCAAAACATATTTTTAACACAGTTACATTAAATACAAATATATCTAAATACCTATTATAGCTACATATTTAAAAATCAATCGCCACATGTATCACAGAGCATAAGTCAAAGAGGGCTCAACCGATTTGACTGTTTTTTTTAGTTGCGTTCGTAATAGCCATCGAAATAGTATGGAAGATTTTCGAAAAATGACGGAAATTGTCATGGTATTTTTATAAGATTTTTTATGTAAAATTTTGACTTTTCAAATTGAATTTCATTAGGTGAAATGCGGCACAGCTGGAGAGCAGAACTGTTCCATATCCATATTGCAACCACAAACTAAGTATGCTAGCATAATACGTGGGGTACACTGATAGTTTTGCGAAACTCATTAATAAAACAATTTACATGTAAAGTAGTATTCTCCATTACAATATAAACACTTTTTCATTCCTTCAAACGCTTTTTTAAGACATGAAGACCATTGGTCTAAGGGCATGATGAGAGGTATGATATTTACGGGGCCGGAAGTGGCCGTGATAGCTTTTAACCAGTAAAAGCTCGTAAATGTCATACCTCTCTTCAAACCTTAATTTTTGGGAAAATAAAGAAATCGCATGTTGCCAGGTCTGGACTATGTGCGGGATGGATCACTAGCTCTAAAAAAATGGTAGTGTACCACTTAGTATTAACTATTTTTCGTTCTTCAAGTGGGATCGTGCAGACAGGACCCGTCCGGGAGAAAAAACGCAATCAATGTTTAGCCTACGTTTCTCGCCTGCCTCAATTTTGTTGGTTTGCTGTCACCTTCGAATTCCCATAATTCCCACAAGACTGTTGCTTTATTTCGTGCATGTAACAATATATCCATGTTTCATCTCCTGTCACAATGTCATACACAGCATTTGAACGTCCGTGATTGTACTTTAACAACATTTTTTTTACACCAATCAACATGAGTCCGTTTTTATTCTAGGGTTAGTTCATGAGGAATCCAGCGGCAACAAAGTTTTCTACCTTTTAAATGTTGATTTAAGATTTTTTGAATTTGGCTCATACTAATCCCCAAATGTCCTCGAACCTCCTTATAGGTGATTTTCTCGGTTTTCTTCAATAAGTTGCCTGACAGTAGCCACATTTTCCTCAGTGATCGCAGTTGAGGGCCGACCTTCACGAATTTAATTATGGAGAGAAACACGGCTACGATCAAATTCTGCGTACCAACGCCTTATGGTGCTCAAATGAGGTGCTTCCCTCCCAAAAGCATTTTGAAGACGAGTAGTAATGCAGTCTTGCGGAGTCAGTTTCACGTTAATTGCGTTTTTGCTACGGACGATGAACTTCAAGTGATAAAATGTGATAATAGAAGGGGAGCCCACGATGCTAAATGTGTATTTACTCCAGCGTCGTTGGGACCTATTGGATTTTGAAGATTAGATGGTAGAAAGAAAAAGAGTTCAGGCGATGTATCCGTTTCATTGGTGGGGGGAGCTTCTACAGGCTTTCAAAGATGTAAAAAAAAATAGTAAAACTTACTCTAGCGTGTCAGATATTAATAGTGTAGATGTCTCTGATAATGGGGGTAGGTTAATCTGCCCATTTGCATGGGGGGGGTGGCCGTGTGGAAGGGTAGAAAATGGGAAAAAAAAATTTATTCGAGCGCGTCAGATATTAAGAGGGGATGTTAAGTACACCCGAAAGAAACCCCCATTCAATAATCTGATGATTCGGAAGTGACGCAAGCGCGCAGCGGCTTCTTGAAAATGCAAAAAAAAATCGCCGTTTTGACCAAGTTGAGAGCGTCAGATTTTCATACAGATGGTTCAGCTTAATGTCCTAGACAAGCTGACCAATAATCTGACGATTATTTGGAGGGATTTGAAAAAAAATACATGTATTTTTATCATTAAATGTGTCAAATGTGCACGGAAAATAGCATGCAAATACAAATAGACTTAACTATTTATATACATATATATGAAAAGATACTCACTCACTCATCTCATACTGACTAATCACGAAATCTGGAAAACTACTTGACCTATGAAAATGAAACTTGGCAGGGAGGTAGTTTATGAGTAAGAGAAGTCAGCTAAGGAATGATTCTAACCTAAAACCAATTTTGTTAATTAAGAATAAATACCATTTAAATTCCAAATTTCTTGAAAAACATATTCCAAAGTGAATTGTTTAGATAAATCAATATATTAAACGTAAAATATCGCGGGCAAAAAAAAATAATAGTCGTATAATAGCAGGTACAAGTTGTTTTTATTACGTGTGTGAAAGAATGTATACCGCTTTTTTTACAGAACTGATCTGTATTTTTATGAAGGTAAAGTAGGTTTTCATAAATAAGCCACAGTCAGGATGTTTATTTCTTTATATTTCTGCCCTAGTGAATCACAACTACCTGAGTTATATAAATATATAAATTGCTCAGATAGTCTTCTTCTGCAGCATGAATATAGTTTTATGCGACATTATACTATGAAAATAACTAAAATAGACTAATCTGACTGTTTCAATATCAGTCAGCTCATGAATTTTTTTAACTGCGTATGCTGCTGAGCTGAGTCTATTCGATAATATTTATTTATTTTAATTAATAAGAATTTCGTGGTATCAACCAGTTTCAATTCGTCTTATTTAACCATTGTAGTGTTTTCCACCTGTTTAACGTTTGGAGTAGTGAATTGGATACATTTATTCTTTTCTCAATTAGAAAGTTGTTAACGTTAAACCAACGAACCACTATTGAAATAGCATCATTTAAAAGTTTGTACTCATACGTTTTAGTCTAAATAAGAGTAAATTATGATGAAGATGAGGTAATTAAATAATCGAGATCGGTTTGCACGCAAGCTCTCCAGCAACTTTCAAAAAGAACATAAACAAATTGACAGAGTATAGTGTGGGGATGGTATGAGAGAGTGAGAGATAGAGAGAATGTAAAAGGAAAAGAGAGGCGTGGAGTGGGAAACACATGCTTTACTGCAGCTGTATGTACTAAACTTTCTTTACGATTTTTGTAACTTCGGCTTGTGGAAATGGGCAAATTATATGTTTTCTGTTATCCTTGAATTATTTCCTTAAAAAAAAAAATCGACGATTTTTTTTTTGCAAGTTTGTAACCTTCCCACTGTCTTGCGTCACGCTCAAATCGTCAGATTATCAAAATGTACACTTGTCAGCATGTAATTAACCCCCCTTATAATAATCTGCCGCGCAGGAGTAAATCCAAAAAATCCCTTAATGGCCTCCCCTACTATAAATACAATTGACACGCGATTTCCCGCTAATTTTTTTAAATCAATGATATATCATTGTAAAAAATATATCATTCGAAATTCAAACATTTATGAGCGACCAGCCATACCAGACCATAAGGATCGCAGAACTTTCAGTGTGCCCTATGTACTAAGTTTATGATTCAATCGAGCCGACATCATTATTATGAATAACTAGCAGCGCCCCGCGGTTTCACCCGCGTAAGTCCCGATCCCGTGGGAATATCGGGATAAAAAGTAGCCTATATATTAATCCAGGTCTCTAGCTATCTACATAATTTTCATCGCAATCGGTTCAGTAGTTTTTACGTGAAAGAGTAGCAAACATCCATCCATACTTACAAACTTTCGCGTTTATAACATTAAGTAGGATAAAATTTTGTTAAATAATATTAAAGAGCAAACAAACACTTTTTACATGTAACTTGTTATCTATGGACATCTCAATCAGACAAAAAAAAACTAATTTGCTAAACGATTTTAATGACTTTTTTGATGATTTTTTTTTGTCATGCAGAAGCATTGTTGCCACAAGTGAATGATGAACATAAATGTCTTCATGTTTCGTTTTTTGAAAATTCAGATGATGAAATCAATTAGCATTCTGCTCTGTATTGACATTATTCTTCTGTACGTGTAGTTGTGACTGAACTCCTATTATCAACATTTTTGTGTGTGTGATTGAGTGGACCCCTGGATGGTTTAGATTAAAATCGGGTCCGATGTTAATCTAAACCATCCAGGAGCCCACTACTTCACACACACAAAAATGTTGATGATAGGAGTTCAGTCAAAAGGGTTCTAAAAGTTAAAATAAATAAATATTTTTGGGACCAGTGTTCCGACAGTGTTACTGTTATTTTTTTAGGATTTTTTGGGTTGCTTTCAGTTTATTTGTTTTACTGACGAAATTAGGATACCAAAAAGCAAATCCTACATTCAGGTAGGACATTATCTGTCGGGTCCGCTAGTACCTACATTATAAATACACATAATATGCATCCGCTAAATAAGTGCATCGGTATTTTTACAGGTTCTATAGTAGCCCAGTGCCTCGAGCCCGTTCTGACAACAGGGCTGACCATGGACGACGTACCGGATCTTATTAAACAGTGTCACGACAAAATAACAGAGGCATGTCAGAGATTTTCCCAGGAAGTAAACGGTGGTTTAGAGCAAGATAATCCCCTCTTCCCATCCGTAGAATAGAAACTATATATATTTATAAAAGAATTAATAGATACTAATTACTACACCTATTTAAAAGAAAGCTAAAAAATGTGCTTGTCGAGAAATGCTATTACAGTGTAACTGTGTGTAACTTGACTGATAAATTTTGAAACTAAACATGTGAGAGGTATTATAATGTGTTATGTAAATGAGCTGTAATTTAATGGAATTCTATATTATTCTGTATTAAATTATTTATATATAATTACTGACATTTGAATATCTATTTAATTTTGTTGACATTTTATATAACATTTAATTTTTAGAATAAATTTTAATTTATTGACGTTTTTTGATTTTATGGTATTGAATTGTGGTTAATCATTTGCTTTTTTTTTATGGTATAGGGGGCAAACGAGCAGACGGTTTACCTGATGTTAAATGACTACCGCCGCCCATGGGCATCTACAACTCAAGAGTCACAAGTGCGTTGCCGGCCTTTAAAATGGGAGTAGGGGAAGAGGGGGAGAGGGAAGGGTTAGGACCTCAGGTAACCTAACTCACTCGGCGAAATACAACGAGAGCATTGTTTCACTGCCAGTTGAGCTGGCCCAAACGTTCCGAAGCATGGCTCTCCCACTTAATTATACATAATTATATATATATAATAATGAATATTATATTTCAAATCATTCAAATTTTTGGAGCAACGTTTTCTAATGCTAAATGCTTGCCTAATAACGTACCTGATTTGCATGCTTAAGAGCGAATTATGGTGATACCCTTTCTTGTCAATCAATCAATGTAACATTATGTACTTACCCATATTTATACAGTTAAATGACTTATGACCAAAGATTATACACTAATAACTATAGATAGATACGCCACTCTGAATCAGTTTTGAAAAACTATGTACGACATTAATCATTAAATTAATTAAATAAGCATTAAGTTTGTTTATATGATCAGTACATGACAGGAAAGAAAAATTGCGAAATATGTTTACTTTTTCAATTAGTTTGTGTGTAATTCCTCTTGCACTTTCATTATCCAAATTCACACGTAAACAAAGTCCAGTAAAGAATAGCAGAGTCGATCATATATGACGGATAGCTCGAGTCAAAGGGATAAGCAGGGTTAAACGTTTTAAAAAAAAATCACAGAAACAAGCACAGTTCAGAATTTCGTCGTAAAAATGCCAAAACACAAGGTTTGTAAAAAGGGTAACCGAATCAACGTCAATCAGTCTTCTGTCAAAAATACCAACAGACTATTTACATTCTCTTCAAATTTAATTTCAAGTTTTTTTTTTATTTTCAGGGTTTTCTTCCGATAATTTATAATAAACAGTAAAGTGCCATCTATAAACTTAAACTGAAAACTAAGCTTTAGTTTTAGGTACAGTAATCTATAGGTGACAGCACTTTCTATGCATATTTTTGTAGAACCCGATTGTGTGGTAGTTGCATACCCCCTGATCATGAACTCTGTCCATTCTTTTATTTTCGTTTTGTCAGTTAAAGTAGTCAATTAGTGTTGTTTTAAAGACCGAACAAGTCGCTAATTCAATTATAAATAATAATAGATTTTATTTTAAAGAAAGACTTAATCAATTTAAAAAAATAAAAAGTTATTTTTTGTTAAATACTCATTTAGGAAATTAAATTACCTACGCTTAATATATAATGCATAAGAATTGATTGTGAAAGACGATAAAATAGATACTAACTTAATAACTCAAAAAGAACTAGATGATTCAAACATAGGAAATGTGGTTATCTGTGACATTATAGATCTTCAAAATCAAGTGTTTGTGCATGGAAGTGGCTTTTCGGTAATATCACAAAACATAAGAAGTATTTATGAACGGATCGCTCAAATAATATCCTTAAATTAACATAAAAAAGATATCGCAACTTTTGTAATAACCTAATCATAAAACTAAAGAGACAATATGAAAGGGAATTACTTGCTAGTCTAACGACAAACACAAAGGCACTATGGAAAAATACAAAAGTAATAACAAACACAAATAGTCATAAATGCACTAATACAAACTTATTACATATAATGCCATCTCCGATTGATTCAGTCAAATATTTTGCTGAAGTTGGTAAAAATCTTGCAGAACAAAGTAATGAAATTACAACGCACCACCATCCGATAACACAAACTCTGACTTTGCCGGCTCAATTAACTTCATTTGTACTCCTATGAGTACTCTTATGAATTTAAGTCGGGTAGTTCTGCGGGCCTTGACAATATATCAACTGAATTCCTAAAAATTGCTAAACATTTATTGGTTCCAATAATTTGCCATCTCACCAACCTTTGTTTTAAATTAGGGACTTTTCTAAATAGACTTAAACAATCTATTATAACACCTGCCTTCATGAACGGGGATAGAGACGACCTCAGTAATAATATACATGGTGGCTCAATGATACTCATTAATAAGTAACTTACATTTAAGGAGCGCCATGACATTGTCAGTTTATCGGTTCAACGAACTGCAGAAATAGCCTCTATAGAACTTGAGCGTTTTATTGTAATTAGTATATACAGACCTCCTTCAGTTTTGTATGATTGGTTTGAGTGTGTTATGGATTCGGTATTATATAAAGTAACAAAATCTAAAAAAAAAGTAATTGTTTGTCTTGATTTTAATATTAACTTATACTATATTAACAATTCTGGTTTAGCAACTAAGTTCAGGACACTATTCCAGTCATATAATCTGAAAAATTAGTTTTTGGAGCCTACACGAATCACAGCCACTACAGCCACATGTATAGACAATATATTTACAGAAATTGTAATTAAAGATAAGAAAATAAGTTACATTCTGATCACTGCGGTCAACAAATTTCTTCCTACAATAGGAACGAAAAAGTGGCAAAGAGAACTATTGTAGCGATAAGTAAAACTACCTACCAAACCTTTTGAAAATTTTATAAATGAACTAGAGGTTGCTTACAACATACCATTTTTAGATTCCCACCCTAATAATTCGTTTAATATTTTTTTTATACCTTTTGTTCAGAATTTAATTCAGTTTTTACACACAAAACGAGTGTGGTTAAAGGTAATGCCACATTTAGTGATTGGGCTACTATAGGCTTACACAAGAGCAGAAAGAGACTTTATGAGTTATAAATTACAATAATAGTGAACAATTTTACATACATGTCAAAGCATACTCTAAATTGTTTAGCAAGCTTTGTAAATAAATAAATAAAACGTATATTTGGAACTAAAACAATACAATACTAAAACAAAATGGAATCGATGAAAGCCGCAAAAGTATAAAACTGTGGCACAGCTGCAGGTTGTTCGAGCAGCATATTAAATGCAGAATAATTATCCCAAGTATCTTCAATGATCTCATCACATAACTACGTTTTGTTAGCAGGTAACTCAATAAGAATGAAATGAACAAACAAATTACAAACAATGAAAAAATATTATTATATTAGTAACTAAAATCTCATTTTACAAGTGCTGAAAGTTTTATAGTATACACGATTTACTTACTATACTGCAACGAGTAAAAAACAAAAATACGTAGAAGAACACAGCCAAATTTTATTGTATAATAATATCCCAATATCATTTTTAAACGACTTCAAAAAAGGAGGAGGTTCTCAATTCGTTGGAGTCCTATTTAAACTTTATCGAAATCAGTAGAGCCGTTTTTGAAAAATCAACAAATATCTAAAAATTGTTTACATCGGTGAAATTTTCGTTTACTCCGAAACCTCGCTGTCTCATTGGAGCAGTGCGTTTAGTTAGCCTACCCATTATATTCAAACAAAATACGTCTACTTTCCACTAAAAGGCACATTGAAGTCAGTCCTGCTTTTTTTAAAAGATAATTATTATATGTTTTATACCTATTCTTTGCTGGTAAGTATATATAATACAACCAGAGCAGCATATGATCGTGGCACTTAAGGAATTATATTTTGTCAGTCATATTCCATCGAGCTCACTTCATTCACAGGTCCCAACTGATTTTGACTTGATGCTCATCTTAAAAGTGGCAACGACAAGACATTGTGTTGTATTGACAACTTTGTATGTGATAGTTATATGATTAGATTGTGTCCGTATTATAGTTAAATGCCTAGTAAGATGTGAGTAATATTGATATGAGAATATTCTCAGGAATATAATCATATTACGTTATAATATCTTACTACAACATACTAACTACCTGTCAAAAGACTCATAATATTCAAGATTTACTTGATAGAAAAATTCATGAGAAACAAACCAATTACAGGTGCATTGTTTTATTTTTTGCCATAATTACGATAAAAATAACGATATAAAATAAATACGAATTCATCATACGGACGGGTTGTAAGTTTTCTTGAAATCGGTCGTTCGAAATGTTGTACATAACTTTTTTGTTCACTATCGTATGTATTTTTGTTTATTTACTAAAACAATTACTTATGAAGGGCCCAGATAAAGTAAAATTTTATTTAAAACATTTCATATTTTTTTTCGGCGTATCACTCATAGCAGCTGTGCTTTTTCCATACAACATGTTGAAACCAAAAAATGCCCTAAATATCAAGTAAGTACAACCATTATTATATCGTTTGTTAATGTTAAGATCTTCTTATACATAAATAAAAAATACTTTGGCTCCCGTCATTGAAAGGTTACATTAAGGTTAGTTAGCTACTTAGGCTAAATTTTAGTAAACTACTTCGTAAAAAAATTGAGCATTGTCATTGAGTTTTGTACCTGTGATCAGCAGACCGGACTCCCAAGGAAGTTTCGTATGCATATTACGAGGACCGCATTCTGACTTCTGATATACATTGTAGTGATTCTGAGCGTCACCGCATCGTTAAGACTGATGTTGTCATACACACACTCACGCATGTAACGCCCTTAGGGGCATTCTGAGGCGAATTAAAGGCTAGTATTTTGGCAATTATAAGTTGGTCCCACTTACGTAATATTGGGCAAGCCTATTCCGATAGATTATACACTAATAACTAGAGATTGAACTGAGCGCCGGTAGATGGCTCTTTACAGTATTTCAAAATTATTTATATGTTTATTTTCAAATGAGCTAAGTTTTGCAATGCGATTAACCACACAAACTAACTAAACGAGAACGAAACGAGAGTTAACTAAACGAGAAAAAAAAAATTAAAATATTGCAAAACTTAAAATGAAATAAAGCTCGAAAACGCTGAATGTAATTTTATGTAATCTTTTTTCTTTTATGATCGTGGGTCTTAAAATATTTTATGGCTTGCATTTTTGTTGGATCATTTGAGTAATCACAGCTTAATTTGCCCTTAAGTAGTTCGTTAACGTTAGTGCACCAACTATGAATCACGACATTAATTATTAAATTTGTTAGATAAGCATAAAGTTTGTTTTTATGATCAGTACATTACAGGAAAGAAAAATTGCAAAATATGTTTACTTTTTCAATTTGTTTGTATGTGGTTCCTCTTGCACTTTCAATATCCAAATTCACACGTAAACAAAGTCCAGTAAAGAATAGCGGAATCGATCGTATATGACGGATAGCACGAGTACAAGGGATAAGCAGGGTTAAACGTTTTAAGAAGATATCACAGAAACAAGCACAGTCTAAAATTTCATCGTAAAAATACCAAAACACAATAGGCAGTGAACTATGGCAAAATATTGTCTCATTATTTAAAAATGCACATAAATATTACTTATACCAAAGTAATTTATTGTTTATTTAGAGATTTTACAAATATCTAAATGTTCCGATAAAAGGCGGCGTTAAATCTAGTTTTTAAAAGATTATCAACGATCTAATAGTCGTGAGCCAGCCACAGGCAGGTGTTGACAGGCATGAACGCCTTGGCGCGTTCTTGGATGAAGTGCGAACGTGAGCTTTATCTGAGTGTCGTAAAGCTGATTTTCGCACTTCATCAAAAAGTGTCACGTATTTTTTTTCTCTAGTTCGAAATCAAACCGTGCTATCTACCCTGCACTTTGACAGATCACAGAATACACGCGCTTTTTTGTCGATTGATTCAAATTCAAATTCAAAATCATTTATTCAATTAAGACACTAAGTCACATTTATGAACGTTAAATTGAAGCTAGAGTTAAAATCATAGATCGGCACAAACAGACGCCACAGCATGTACTGGATTGTCAAGGTAAATTAGGTGAAAAACACCAAAATCTACTGCCTGTTTGTGTCGATCTATAACTTCCAGTTTCCAAAATGCGTAGGGCCTTATGAGAAGAATACTGGCAAAGAAACTCATGGCCACTCTTTTTAAAAGTCAGATCTTCAGGTACAATAGTGTTAGTGTTACACGAAAGGTAAACAGGATGCAAGCTGATGCCACCTGAATTTCATTTTATTGAAATGCTCCAAAAGCTAACGTACTAAAAAATAAAAATCACTCAGTGATACCGTTAAAGGTTTGAACCTATTAAACATAGAAATCATTTAAGGTGCACATCTACCTTCATTCAGTTACAAAATCTACTGTTAAAAATAATTCGTGACTGGATTAAGAGGCTAGAGTTGCAGTTGATCGAACCAAAATAATAATATAGGCTAAAGCATCGCTGACTAGGCCGACCAGTCACCCCAAGCAGCACCCGTTCACGAGTATGACGCATGGACCAGCCATTATCTCCTTCGCCATATCAGAGGGAAAGAAATGACCCGCCCCATGACGACGCTGCAAGCAATGACATTTTAGTGAGCATGACGAACCATAGTCGAGATACTGATAAAAATCACTAATTGTGTTGTTTTGTGTGCTTTTTCTGTTTTTTTTTCAATTATTCTTACTCTGGACTGTTATAAGGACTCCGATTTATTCCTCGTGTGACAATTTGTGACAATTGCAATTGCAAAGGACTCTGATATTGCTTTTACGTGACCTTGTGCTATTCCCTACTGGACTGTTTGTTGTGTGAATTGGATTTGTTGTTTTTCGACAATGGGAGATCGTGGAAGGCAATCGAGGCCTACGCGCATTTTATGTGTCAACTGTAATAATATACGCGTGAACACATTGCGCCGATATCAAGTCCTAACACTGAATCCGAGAGCTGCGGGCGTATTCTGCAGCTGGGTGTACCCACAAATTGTAAGTACCCTGAATACTTTAATTTTATTATAAATTAAGTACATAGTATTTATATGTACTGTGTATAATGAGATGGTTCATATGAAATATTTTGTCAGGTTTCAGAGGAAGACTATGCTTGTGAAGCATTCAGAGATCTTGCAATGGCTGCGGTCAATGATAACCTTCAACAAGTGTCTGACAACTCTCAACCTGGATCTAGTCAGCAAGGCCATACAAGCGTGTGTCTAATGTGTGGATGTTCTACATTAAGAAGGAGTGATAGAATATTAAGAGACGACACCTCTGAACTGCTTCAATCAATGATTGCTATCATAGAAAGCAGAGTACCAGGACAGGTAGGATTTATTTATCATTACTTATATAACATTTTATGGGGTTTATGGGGCCCACCAAAATTTTCGGGCCCAGCCAGCCTCATCTGCGAGTCGGGACACCTACCGATTCACGTACGAGGCTCTGACGCATGCTTTCCTCTCGAGGTTGGGGGTCAGACGGCAGTCGCTCCCGTAAAAGCCAAGATAAGCCAAATCAGGAAGAGAAAGTGAAAGAAAGCGTACCCCGGGCCCGGGTTCCAAAGTACAAGCTTTGGCTGCAACCCGGATTAGCTGGGATAAGAGAGACTTATATAACATAATATGGTTATATAATATCAATTAAGGGTATTAATGTGAGCATAGCCTAGGATGCAACCAGGATAAACGCTAGGACCATTATGATGATAGACCAAAGGGGCATTATATAACTAATATGTAGTTATATAATGCCCCTTTGGTCTAGTGGTTTAACCAGACCATTATCTTGGGTTCGATTCCCAGCTCAAGTCTAAAATATTTCAGATTTTTAACAAGGCTCGGGTTTGTGATCACAAATCTGTACTTAAGAAGTGTAGTGATTAATGACTTGGTTTGAGTGGAATAAGAGAGTATTATTAAAATGTTGAGATAAAAAAATGCAACTAAGGAGTAGTTACTTACTTCACATAGTTCATTAATCCTAAACTATCAATAAGGGAGCTTGCACACATACTCCTTCTTGTAGCTCCAACTGACAGTGATTTTGTATAGGGAGCAAAGTGATTCTTTGTAATATTTAATATAATTTCGTCAATTATGTCTTTTTAGGTAACCGAAACTGATCGTCTATGCCATACTTGTTGGACCCGGGTGCAAAGAGAGGCTCGTCGCAGGAGAACTGTAGATGATGCCAGGAACCAGCTAAATATATCACAGACACCACAAGACGAGCCTCAAGCATCTCAATCATCGCACGAGGAGGCTCAAGTATCTCCGCCAGCACCACAAGAGGAGCCAGTAACTTTAAATGATTCCATAACATTACCTGATTACAGAAGATCAGCAAATACAAATCATCACTGTGTCTTTCCTAATTGTGGAAGCACGTCTTTACACAGCATAAGCCATAGACTGAGAGCTATAGTATTAAGCAATCATAAATATTATATTGCAAAAGAAGCTCGTGTTTGCCAAGATCATTTAATGGATAATATGTTGGAAACATTATTTGACTCCCAAAACAGCTACTCCTCATTTACAGCTCAGCAAGTACAACATATTTTTTCTTTTGTTAATGTTAACCAATCATTAGATTTTGAAAATGTTGAAGATATCAATGAAAAAGTCTTTGAATATTGGATAGGTCGTACAAAAGAAAGTATTAATATGTTGTTGGAGGAAGTACCATGAATAAGGGATATTGGGAGAGGTACATTGGGGCTCCTTGCATTTTTATTAAAACTAAGGACAGGCGATTCTGATGAAAGAATAGCTTCATTAGTAAATGTGCCCAGACGAACATTAGAAGTCCTCATGGATAAAGTTAGAGAGGTTCTTTTACAGGATTTTGTTCCGGCACACCTTGGGATTAGCCATATTTTAAGGGAACAGTTGATCAATCATAATTTGTTAATACCTAGTGGACTACATGGTAGTGGGAATAATTCTATAGTCATCTGTGATGGCACATACATATATATTGGCGGAAACGCCCAGGCGCGCTTTTTGACGTTTCTATATAAATGTTCTAACGAGATATTTTATTAACATATGTGCTGACCAAAATAATCTTCCTTGTTTTCCTACATTGGAATACAGTGATTTAATTCTATTCGCCTTGGGGACGTACCAATTAAGGCAAGCTCGGTCCTACTACGGGGAGCATGTGCATACAGGTGAACCTATCAATGAAAATGAGTTTAACCTTAGAGGAGGTAGCGGACCAAAAACATTAATACGAGGAAAAATTAAATCCCGTCGCGTATCGCGGAAACAATACTTTGTGTATATTATAATTGAAAATAATATACCCGGCCGATCTGGTATTCTTGAATACTGCTGTAATTGCCTAGTAGGTCGTTGTACTGTAGGTTGTTGCACTCACGTTATGACCCTTGTTTGGTATTTGGGATGGGCTAGACATCAAGAAAATATTACAGCACCAGCAGGGTACCTTGATGAAATTCTTGTAAGAGACGAAGAAGAATAAATAATAAATAAATATTCTGGGACAAACTACACAGTGCTATCTAGACCTAAACTAAGAGTAGTTTGTAATATAGGTTCTAGAATGCGGATAAACATAATTAGAAACTTTATTGTTTTTTTTTTTAATAAAAGAAATATCTAAAAAATGATTTTACTGTTCCCTCACGATCATACTGACAACAAATCAATGCCCTACTTTTATATTATGTAGGTATCTACTAAAAAATCTGCTTTTAAGAACAGTAAACCTATAGTAGGGTACTAGATTTTTCTATTTCATTTTGTCAAAACTTGTGTAAGTACATACAATAAAATAACAATAGGTTAATACTGTAGCTGTTTGCCACCGTATGGGTTAACCTCTTGAATGGCGGAAACGCCCAGGCGCGCTTTTTGACGTTTCCATATAAATGTTCTAACGAGGCGCAAACACGCCGGGGCGCGTCGGCGAGTCACTGCATTTTAGACTGTGACTTCCGAGAAACAGGGTCTATTCGAGTATGAGCAAGTTGTTTTCATAGAGAACTATATAAGTTTTTACATCTGTTGTACGTTCTGTTGTAATAGACATAAAAATAATATTGGTGCCTCTTTTCACTTCACAAATCGAAGAGCACCACTGTCGCTGAAGTGCAACAGGTGAGCTCTTACCTGAGTGTCATAGGGGTGAAGTGCAACATTATAGTGGGATTAATTACGACAACATAACCTACAATATCAAAACTCAAAACACAATATCTTTATTTTCCGGCTTTGACGACGGATAATGACTTCACTTATGGAGTCTATAAGTGATGCTGAATCGTTCGACATATTTTTCGTTTATGTACGCTCATCTTTTATGTCAGACAATTGTTAGTATGGACAGTTGGTAAAGAGAGTAACCGAATCAACATCAATCAGTCTTCTGCCAAAAATACCCACAGACTAATTTCATATTATTTCATTATAAATTACATGGAATGTTATGTATATATTATATTGTGTTTTTATATTCTCTTCAAATTTAATTTCAAGAATTCTTTTAATTTTACACAAACAGACACGACAGACACGCTTACTTCGTATGGCGAACTGTTTTTCTATCTATTCTATATCTATTTGCGTTTCTGTTTCTATCTGCGTTATGACAATGCTGAAAAACTTTTAGCTTTTATAAACGCTCACGGTCTCTTACTCTATTACATATGATACGTGTCAAGAGGTCTCTCTTAACTATTAAACAACATTCGTGCGGTAATTGGGATATTTTTATAATTTCAGACTATTCACTCGCGCTATGGATTACGTGACTAAATGTCTTGATGTGGAGTGTCAAATACGAGATAAAAAATTCCTGGATGAAGATGGAGGAGCTATCATAATTGGCAATCATCAGAATATAATGGACACCTTAGGTGGTTAAAACTAACCAATTTGGAATGTATTGTCAATTGAGCTTCTTGAGAGCTTTAACAAATTGATAAGATTTTAATTAGCGCCACATTATATTTCTACTCGAATTAAAATATGACGAGGCTTCACTCTCTACAAAAAGCCAAGCGCCAATGGAAAGCACTCCTATACTCTCTCCATTCGTCTATTTTCTTTTCACACTTGCTTCAGAACGAAACTGTGCCAGAGTTTGTAAAATTGAACTTTAAAATGCACAGTTAGAAAAATATATTAATTATCTATCGTTAATTATATTCGTTTTTGTTTCACGAAAAAAAAGAGTTACCTACGTTCTATTGTACGTAGCGGTGAGAAAACATGTTTTTACTGTATATTTATAAATCGATATTAACAATTTCGAAATCAGTACAAATAGCATTTCATTTATAGTTATAAATAGTTGTGTTTTAATGTATTTGCTATAAATAAGTATAAATGTAATTTGTGAAGATTCAAGTTTAAGCTTAGAGTACATTACTCTAAGCTTAAACTTTAAGATGGTACACACTAGATTCGTTACTTGAGTCCTGACTTCCTGATTTCCCATTAAAATAATGTTTGCAGGGGGGGTCCAAAGCTTTCTATCATATCTTACTTAGGCTTAAGATATAAAAACTCTATTAAAATATTTCCTCTTATCTTATGCCTCATGGATTTCTCGCTGACTTATCCTTCAGGGAAGCACAGGCGTGACGTTATATTGAAGTTGATGAATGGCAAATTAAGCCTGGGTCCGTTAATGTGCCCTTTAGAGCAAAGTATAATTGCGTTTTCAGATAGGAAAAGCTTATTTCTAGGCCAAAAGCCTCGTTTCTTTATGTATCAATGCATGAATAGCAATGGAATTAGGTTGGGTCATTACTTTGTTAGCCTTACCTGACTTTAGGATAACCATATTACGGGATAAAGACAATATTATAGGGTGTAAGTAATGTTACTTGAAAACTAAATGTTCTACACCTACGTTCATTATTAGATTTTTTTTGAATGGAAAAAATAATGTTATATATTAAGTGGATTAGAAAGTTAGTCTAGTCCTCTTTCGAGTGATTAGGTTTTAAAATATATTAAGAATCATAGGTTACATAATATTATTCAGCCCTTGCAAACACCTCCAATTAGTTAAATATGTACATTCTTTATTATGCATTCAAAAATGTTTACAAATGTGTCGAAAACATAAAAACAGAATAGTCTCCATTTTAATGTACCATATGACGAAAAGATTTTTGGTCACGCCCTGCCGCTGCCACTATGACAACGAATGAACGTCAGTGCGTTGCTAACGAGCAGTGATTTCACTTCTTCTTATTCAACATTGTCGAAGAGTACCTACAAAAAATAATTGGAAATGGCCAGCTCAGTATTAAGCTTTTTTTCTGCATTTGATCACAATGTACAATCTTGGGGGATACTACAAGTGCTGCCGCTAACGACAGGAGTGATAGGAACAAATCGAGCACAATCAGCAATCTTGCTGAGCGCTTTCGCAGATGCCACATAAATTGGTGGTATTTCGTGATCGCATTAACCCTGTATGTATGTCGCAGCCAACTAGCTTAATTAGCCGTTCAATTAACAGCCTAGCCTTTTTACTATACGGCTTCATTCAACTAGCGGCTTGAATATCATATTCATCCCTTTAATGAAATCCAGGTTGCCATACGAACATCTGTAGCATTCCGTCAAAAAAAGTCCTACAACGTTTAACTACTTGCCTAGCCTATTCATACCAAGTACTTCGTTTGTCATAGAATTCGGTTCTGGTCGTAATGGTCACAGTTCTAACCTAACCTAAACCTTGCCATTTCTGTTCAATTGATCTACCCTACTAATGTTAAATCGTCTCAAACTTAATATTCTATTAGACGAATAAACAATATGCCTTATAACTTTATTTTCTAATGTCAGATATTTCATCTTTTTTTCGTTTTTGTCACATGGTCACCCTATTGTATGAATGGCCTAAGCATCAGCCAGCCAGTTCATTAAATAGTGTAATAGTTGCTACGGCTGCATATCGTTCAGGCCGCTAGTTGAACGGCGCCGTATAGTAAAGAGGCTAGGCTGTTAATTGAACGGCTAATTAAGCTAGTTGGCTGCGACATATACACGTATTGATATCATGGAAAGCGAAAGTTTAAAAGTTAGAATATTCTTAATGTCTTCTATATAATAATTCATTGTCACAAAATTAGAAGTTTAGTTTGAATTGAATTGCAATAATTTTGCATTTTATTTTTAGTGAAACACGACGGTTATCTATTACATACTTCTAATAAAATATATTATCTTCCAGCGATGTGTCATATATGGAACGCGGTGAAATATGCGATTACTGTAATAGTGAAAAAGGAATTATTTTATGCTTTGCCATTTGGCCCCTCTGCTTACCTAGCTGGGGTCATTTTTATAAACAGAAATAACTCAAAAAGTGCGTACAAAGAACTCCAACAAACCATAGACCTCATCGTAAACAAAAAAGTACGTATACCTGATAAAAAGTATTTCAATTTATATCTATAAATTAATGAACTTTCTTATTTTCGGAATTTTCAGGAGCTTAAGTAATATTAGCCAGGTCGGTCTTAGGATGGGTGACCAGTCTTAGCACATTGAGACCCCTCTGTGCCTCGGAGAGCACGTTAAACCGTCGGTCCAGGTTGCCGTACGAACATCTGTAGCATTCCGTCAAAAAAAGTCTGACAACCTGGTCTAACTACAGAACTTTGATATCGCCTAGTACTTGGGTCGGTAGCTAGACTGAAAGCCGACCCCAACTTAGTTGGGAAAATGCTCGGAGGATGATGATTTTTGATATTTTGAGTCTCGATATGAATACATAGATTTAGCAGATTACTAATTCACACGTGTTAAAGTTTGTATAAATATTAACCAAGGTGGTTTTTATATTCAAATTCGGAAATCATAACATTGTTAATTACGCTATCTACATTGTAATCAGTTGATAGACCACACGAGATAAAGTATAATGTATGTTTTTAGACCTTGCTGTTAAGTAAAAAAAAAGAATAATCAGTTTAAAACATTTACTATCTAGTGTAGTGATATATATAATCTTCATATTGTGCTAGCCTGCCGAGAAAACTGTAAAGTATAAAGGTTTTTAAAACCATTGAAAGATTTTTCTCTAGCTGAAAAGAGATAAACTTTTTTTACATCTTTAGATCATCAGGAACTTAAAAATCAACTGAATGGAAGAATTACATAAATATGTACACCTTTGCAGATTAAGGTTTGGTTTTTTCCTGAAGGCACGAGAAATAAAGAATACACAAAATTATTACCATTTAAAAAGGGCGCGTTTAACATTGCAGTTGAAGCGCAAGTACCAATCATACCGGTTGTCTTATCGCCCTACTATTTTCTAAACAACGAGAAATATATTTTCAACAAAGGTAAGCTCCTTGACATTTTATATAACAACTTTCAGCCGTATGAAAACGCCCCGTCATTACGATTATAGGTTAGACAACGTGTTAATGAAAAGAACAGAAACAGTGCGTGACTTGGGAGTTAATACTGAGCTGCCATTTCGTGATCATATCGTTGATGTTTCTAAAAAGGCATACAGAACTTTAAGGTTTATACTCAGGAGATCAGAAAGTTTTACAGCATTGTACAGTGACCTAATCGCTATAATGTTTATAGCGATTAGGTCACTGTACAATGCTCTGGTTAGAATTGTGTAATGCCATTATTTGGACTCAAAATGAAACCAAACATGGTCTCATGCTAGAGTTCCTGTATCTTAGACTGTATGGTGTATATCCACTTTTTTCCATTGATCTATCCGACCTTGTTTGTGATAGATATGGTTGGATACAATAAACTGGAAACTGGAAGGGAAATGGCGCTTGCTACGTATATTTTTAATTCATTGTGTGGCAAGGCTTCAAATCTAGGTGTTTTAAAAGAGGTAAACATATATGTTCCCGACAATTATGTGTTGCGGAGACGGCAGCCGAATCTACTGGTACCGCATCAGTAGACGCAGTATATACTGTTTGAGCTCCCCTAACGAGAACCCTAGTTACTCTAAATAAAGTGATAGAAAATGTTGACATTTTAATTTGTTCTCTGAACGAGTTCACAAAAGTAACCATGTTTGTAATATGTTATAGTAATTAAGGACCACACTGTCACATTAGGGTAAGCCTGTAACGATAGTGATGTTGAGAATAAATAAATAAAATATTTACACCCTTTATATTTGCTTTACACATTATCTTACAATAATGTAAGCTAATGTGTATTCTATTAAGTATGTGAAATAGCCTGCAAATCTAAAAATAATTTAGTCCCAAGCGTTTTTACCCTCCACATAATCCACAACTGAGTAATAGCCCTTCGGGCGTAGTTATCGTTTTACTATGGATTTAAATTTGTTAAAAGTTTGTATATTATTTGTGATTTAATTGTAAAATCGCACACATTGACCCCATTACGACTTGTTAACTTTTAGGAGTCTAGAGGCAGGTACAACGAGTTAGTGTTTGAGACGTGTGTTAAACAATGTATATGACTTTATTTTTTAAACTGGTCGTTGTTTTTATGAACATAAATCAAGTTTCCGTAGATGTATTGACATGCCACCGTCACAATAAATATATTTTATTTCATTTCTGCCTCAATGAATCATGATTGCCTAAGTTATAAAAATTGAATAGCCCTCATCTGCAGCACAAAGACAGATTGAATATTGGCTGTAATCCCCCACAGTAAAATGCCATACGACATTACACTTTGAAAATAACTAAAAAAGACTAATTTGACTGTTTCAATTCCAGTCAGTTCAAACATTTCGCAATACCATTTCTTGTAACACAATACCGTTTCTTGTAATACTATTGTAATATTTTACAGGTCATGTTGTGGTCCAGTGCCTCGAGCCCGTTGCCACAGCGGGGCTTACCAGAGACGATGTGCCAGATCTTATTAAAATATGTTACGACAAAATGACAGCAGCCTGTAAAAAATTGTCTCAGGAGTTTTCCGGCGCAGCTCTATAAATGTACATCACCAGTTTTAACATTTTAAGAGTGCTTTGTATTAGTATTAAAATAAATATTTGTGTAGTAAGTACCATGCAATACTGAGGCACTAATGGGTTAGTCTATCTACGAGGATTCCATTTCAAAAAACTTGATATCATTTTCTCTTTCAATAATTTAGATATCATCATCTATCCGAATCAGAGCCTATTAGAAAAATGCCTCCATCCTACAAAACGGCGGATTCTAAACATTAGATGCCACTATTTTATCTCTGCTGAACTACTACTAGGTTTGGTCTCTGTCGGTGTAAGAAAATTCACCTGAACACTGCTGGGTGTCATTCGCGTATCTACAACCGTATCTCCCATAAGGTTTTGAAGAGATATACGACGGCTCAGAGCCACCGTTAATTTCTTAAACGAACCTCTCATTCTGCTTGTTTGCTAGCTACACTAGTATAATAGTAGTAGTAGTAGTAGTAGAATAAAAGTTATGCAAAATTTGCAACATATAAAATAACAATTATAACACAAATATGTGTCACAACAATTTTCACCCAGATATTAAAATATTTTTGGCTTTTGGCTTTTTGCTTATATCGATCACCTACATTTTTTCAATTTAGTTGTAAAATGAGTCTGAATATATTTAAGATCCGAATATAATGCACTCGACGAAATGTATTTATACAATGAAATGGTCATTTTATAAAAAAAAAAGCTATCAAAATTTTAAAATAAGTAACGTGGTCTTTTCGAGATGTTTCTTAAAACTCCTATGTTACCCTAGTTAGGCAATTCCTGTACTATTTATTTTTATTATAATATGCATAATCTCAACTTAATTAATAACAAAGACTACATTACTAATTATTAACGAACACTACGTTAAATTAATAGCGTCTACGTAAGCATGCGGCACTGGATCTATTAGTTAAAATTTAAAAGACGAAAAAGAATAGTGAGACTCCTTACAGCGGATAGAACTTTACCCTACAAAAGCTTACAATTAACTAGCTCTAAAGGTGTTGGTTCCCTAGTGGTAATAGGTTGTCAAAGTTGTACCACTAATGTTGAAAGTATCTGGCCAACGTGAAACAGTAGACTACCCCCCCCTTTAACAGCCCAATGAAAAGAAACTTCATTAAATGGTTCCCAGAAAACCCCAGACAGTCCATTCCGCCTCGTGCATAAGGGCTAACTCTTTTTGCGACATCAACTTGGCGGATTTTGCGTCGAGACTTGGGTTTTCATCCGTAAAAAGTTCAATTAACTAAAGAGCTAAAACCCCACGACCACAAAGAGTGCCGTGTATACACTAATTGGGCTTTAGAGCATTTGGCAGCTGACCCTGCTTTCGGAAAAAAATCATCTTCAGTGGGCCTGTTTCTGGTTGAATAATAAAACCAATCACTTGAGACACCTCACACACGACCGTCTGATCCCAAACTAGGTAGAGCCTGTACTATGGTAACCAGACTGCTGATAAACATACTTATATATTACTAAATACATGCATATTATAGATAAATTGCACCCAGACAACAAACCCAGAAAACAAATGATAGTGCTTATCACACAATTATTTGTCCTGGGTGGGAATCAAACCCGCGACCTCTGGCTTAGCAGTCAGGGTCACTAACTATTAGCCAACCAACAGGACATGAATGGCTTTGTTAACAAACAAAATTGCCGGATTTGGAGCGACGAAAATCCACGGAAGATTCATCAGGTGCCTCTACACTATAAAAAAGTAACTTTCATCCGGCGGTATCGTTGGCCACGGAGCCACGATCACTGTCACAATTTTTCTGTGGCCTAGGATAGATGGTAGGATATCATAAAACATGGTCTCAACACGACGGCGCCACTTGCTTGAATTTATTGGATGATAAGTTCAAGAGCGGCATCTCGCGTGGTGGCGCCATCAACTGGCCACCGACATTGTGCGACTTAATACCGCTCGACTACTTTCTGTAGGGCAATGTGAAATTGAGCCCCATTTATGGGAACATGTTGTCCAAAATTGTTCCACCCGGATACGCCACCTTCAGCGGAGTTGCGTCGGCTATTTGGATAAGAACATATTCCATACATAATGTCATCGAATGTCCTTTAAAATAATATAAAAATTGTGACAATATCACTGACACAAGTTGTTTTATTGAATTTCAAAGTTCGAGCGTTTTTAATAAAAACCTTGTATTTATATTTGATGAAATAAATTCTATTATAATATTTTGTAGTTGCCAAAAGTTTTATTTATAGCGGAATATTTAAACGGTACATAATATACTCGTTAATTAAATCGCGTTTGAGTAATTAAACGTTAGGTATTTTATTTCTTGTAAAAGTAAACATTGTTTAGGAACTTGTACAAACTAATGACCTATGTGACATTTTAGTGACATGACTACAATGTTACTGTTACTTTATTTTTGTATGGGTTGGTAATGAAATGTAAATGGATAACCTCGCATGGTTAGAAAGTACATTTTATTTAAATTAGAAGTAACTTATGTTCAAGACCCACACTACGAAGTATGTACAAATTAATATATTTCTATCATGCATTCATTTTGGGCAGGTCTCTAATGACTCCCTTATAAATCAACAATCTACATTGAACTGTCTACAGGGGAAGGGTTCGGAAAGACGGACGGACAGAAGGAAGTAAAATCGTGTGCTTTTCTAATTTATGTGGCACACTTTTGAAAATGTGGATCAAGGGGCTCGTGGCTAAGTGTAGTAAGTAATAACCACGATGAGTTCGTGGCCGCATTGCAGCGCCACGATGTAGACATCATGGCAATAAATGAAACGTGGTTGAGAGCGGGCGAGGAGGGTCGCGCGCTCGCCGTACCCGGCTATCGACATCGGCATGTACCGCGGTCGATGCGCGTATGAGGCGGTCGCGGTGGCGGCGTTGGTTTTTACCACAGAATAGAAAGGTATATTCTGTGGTTTTTACATAAAGCGAGGCACTAAAGTACGTTTGCATAGACATCCAGTTGAGCCGTCTCATACTATAATAAAGCAAATGTGGCTTATTTTAAACGTCAACGAGATTCAATTGGCGGTTGGTACAGCCTACAGACCTCCCTGGCAGGGTATTGAAATTTTTTTCGACGCTTTAACTTGCGCAATAAACTCATTACATTTCTGTAGATACACGATACTTTTGGGTGACTTTAATGTGAATTTTTTTATTCAGTCAGACTCCATAACAAATAAGCTTATTACCTTTTTGAGATGTCTTAATTTAAAACAATATGTAACAACAGCAACTTATTTCACAGATAATAGTCAACAAACAGTAGTTTAGGAACATCAAACATATTCCATTAGAACAATTAAACACTGCTCTCGATAACGTGAACTGGAAACTAGTTCTACCTTCGCTAAACGTAAACGAATTAGTGTTCTATCTGAACATCAATTTGATCGCTATATTTGATAAATTTGCACCCCTCAAAACTCTCATTTTCAAGGAAAGGTCATACCCATTGATAACCCCAAATATAAAATTGATGATGTCACTACGGAACCAAGCTCGAAGAGATTACTTAAGTACTAGATCAGAGGTGAAAAAAATACTAACTAAAAAGACTACTATAAGGAACTGAAACAACTAGTTAATAAGTCTATGTTTCACGAAAAAGCTGCGTATATTAAACAAAACATAAATTGTAAAATAAAAGCACCCAAGTCTCTCTGGAAATCTCTTAAGTACACTTTGCTTCCACCTAAAAATGACAACGGAATACCAACGCATTTAAATGACCCAACAAAATAAACTCTCATTTTCTTAATGTACCCACCACTACAGTGCTTGTATCTGACTTAACATATTATGAGTTTCACAGATTTCATGATGATACATTCTCTCTGACGGTAGTGGATCAATGTACCGTAGCTAGGATCCTAACATCCCTCAAATATAACGCGGAAGGTTATGACCACATCACTATGGACATGTTCCTTTAAAGCATGCCACAAACCTTAGAATCCCTTACAAACATCGTAAACACATCCATCGTAACATCTACCTTTCCTGATTCTTGGAAAATGGCTATCGGTCGACCTCTACCCAAAAATAACAATCCAACGGAATTAAAAGATCTCAGACCAATCAGTATATTACCGTTTTTATCAAAAGTTCTGGAAAGGGTCGTGAATACGCAGCTAACAAAATATTTAGAGCGCAGTAATATTCTCCCACAAGTCCAATCCGAGTTTAGGAAGGGACGCAGTACTAGTACTGCGTTATTAGATGTCACCGATAATATTCTTGCTGCTCAGGATGAGGGGATGTGTACTTTATTAGTACTATTGGATTTCTCTAGAGCTTTCGACTCCATAAATTTAACCCTTCTTCTTTCCAAAATGGCGTATTATGGCTTTGATAGAAACGCAATCAATTGGTTCAATAGTTATTTCAATTTGTGGAAGTACGCGATCTTAATGGCTCGAGCCTTTTCTCCAACATAACACCTGTAGAGAAAGGCGTACCGCAGGGCTCATTTCTCGGTCCTACCCTATTTAACTTCTACAGCGCCGACATAGTCAAAGTTATAAAAAACTGTAGATACCATATCTATGCTGACGACCTACAAATATACATATCTTTCAAGCCCTCGGACTATCTGTCGTCTCTTCGCGCTATAAATGAAGATCTAACTAGGGTAGACGACTGGTCGAAACGAAACTCGCTTATTCTTAACCCAGTTAAGACTAAATATATGATTTTTGGGACTAAAAACCAAACTCTCAAGTTGCGACGGTTCATTGGTTGGGATAAACGTCATGGGAGAACGAAATCGAGTGTGTGAGCGAAGCGCGAAACCTAGGTCTTCTAATGGACCAAGATCTTAGGTTCGAAACTCATATTTCAAACTGCGTACAAAACTGTTTCTATCGACTCAAGGTATTAACAAGATACGCCCTTTTCTCAGCGACGAACTGCGTATTCTTTTAGTCGAGTCGATAGTTCTGTCCAAAATAAACTGCGCAGACACAGTTTACGGTCCCAGGCTCCTGGCACGTACCGAAAAATTACTACAGCGAGTTCAAAATGCCTGTGCTAGGTTCTGTTTTTACATACCACCCAGGACTCATTTTACACCTTTCCTAAATAAACATTTTATGCTAAAAATGAAGCTGCGTCGTAAACTGCACCTGGCATGCCTCCTCTTCCACGTTTTGGTACATAAATATCCATCGTACTTGCACTCCAAGTTGAAACCAGTCAGTACGCACCGCCAGAGTGCAAACAGACGCTGCGCTCTGCAGTTGTCCGTACCACAGCATAGGTCCTAACTTTTACACTATATAGATGTAGTCTCTGTATTGATGTCGCGTATTGTTGATTCGGTTCTTTCTCTTTAGTGCACACAACTTGAATGAAATTCACGTGATCGGTCACTGGCTTATTTCAATACCTGTACCTCACTTCGTAACTCCTAAATAAAGTACCTATATAAGTACCCAGTTAGGCCGTTATTGCTAAACGCCAAAATATCTTACTACCTTAAACGAGCAATTCATTTATGTATGTATTTATTTATTATGTATGTATTAATATTTTGGGTATCTCGGAAATTACTCTAAAGATTTTGATAAAATTTTGTACAAGTACAGATACAGTTTAGCATTTAAAGTTCAACTGCATAGTTGTATCATTAAACTCTCAGTTTACTGATATTTACATACTTTAAAGTTACCGTTCCTACCGTTAGTCACGTCGGCGGGTTGCCAACTGAAAATCAGCCGTGGACGGTTTACCGTCTAGCAAATGCTGAGGTGGTGACCCTTTTCGGCAGGTTATGCTGGGCATGCATACTTGCATATTGCGTAATGTATTGCAGTGTATAGTTGTCATATCAAGTGTATGTATGTGTATGTCTTAGCATGTCGCTGAAATAAACACATTTCTATTCTATTCTATTCTAATACTAGCCAGGTCAGTCTAGGATGGGTGACCATTCTTAACACATTGAAACCCCTCCGTGCCTCGGAGAGCACGTTAAACCGTCGGTCCCGGATGCCATACAAACATCTGTGGCATTCGTTACGGGTAGTTGAACCCCTAAAAAGTCCCTTCGATATCGCCTAGTACTTGGGTTGTGGGGGTCTGATGGCAGTCGCTTCACGTAAAATATCAAAATTCGGCCGTATGGTAGTTAGATTGAAAGCCGACCCCAACTTCGTTGGGAAAAGGCGCGGAGGATGACTTTTGAAAATGTGGATCCTCTGTTATAAGTTAACAAAAGCACATTATGCGTTAGAGTTTTAATAAAAACGTTTTAATTTCTCTTGAAACAGCAATTTAAAAAAAGGCAGCAGTTTTGTATAACATTTTTACGAGTTCGAGTTTTCTTGTTGCGATTTTCATACCGATAGGTATATTGAGACATAACTATATAAGAAAACGGTGTGTCATATTGTAAATTAGGTATGTGGGCCACAAATATTAATCAAGTAAGAGTTCTAAACTTACGGGTCAACTTATTTCATAAAAAATAACTGAAATTAGTTTACTAACGACGACGATATCGAAAAATAGACACAAATAAAAACTATTTCCATTGAGAACCTCTTTCCCAAGCAGCCAAATAGATTTTATTTAATTCAAATATGTCTAAAACTATATTATCTTTGTCTTGGCTAAAATAGGATTGGCTAAAGTGGATATTTTTAAATTTAAGTCGGCCTAGAAATGAAAATAGTTTTTTTAATACGTTCTTCAGGGCTTCCTACTAAGTAGGTATGTTATCAACAGTCTCACCACTACTGCTATAAACTGTCAAAATCACAAAAAGAAGTAACTGCCATGTTGTTCGTACCTCAATCAGCACTGTTATCAACTTATATTACATTCCTACCCTTTTATGACCCGACCAATAGCATTGCTTTACCGGTTATAACTAGTCATGATAATGTCTATATTAACTCATTTTTATTAAATAGTGAACTGTTTTATCATCTATTATAGTTAACGCATATTTTTAATAAAATAAATAAGAGTTTTTGATGTGGTAACAACACGTCCGTCCGTATCCGTCCCCGGATAGCGTCATGGTCTGGTATAGTTGCTGAGCAACTCTTGCAAGTGTGCAGTACTCCAAAGCTTGTTTTGATCCTACGATATTATTGGACAATGGTATCGCGGAACTAAGCAACATATACCTACTCTGGCTGGCACAATATATTTACCGATGGGTCTAAAGATATAATTTAGGATCGACATTTTATGTAATTTTTTTTCAAAATAAAGCAGGTTTTAAAATTAGTTGTTATGTGTCCATAATATGTCTTTGGAACTCATTGCAATATATGAAGTCTTATACGGCATTAATCTTAACGTGAATAAAATAGTTATTTATAGAGATAGTCCGAGTGCCCTAGAACATGTGGCTCGATGCGCCTCTGGTCGCAGAGGTGCCTTCTGCCGTGTGTGAATCATTTTCAGAAAATTCTGGATATTCCATCAACATACCTATAGTTTCATTCATGCCAGTCCTCTCTCTTATGAAACAAAACCAATTGTTAACAATGTTTTGTTAACAATTTGTTTTGTTAACCGACGAAAGAAAAATGGAACCGAAAAGTGAAAAATGAAATTATTAGTTTTTGTTAAAAAGTTTTTAAATTATAATTTTTTGTGCCTACAATAAAATTATGTTTAACAGTTCTTTATTTATAATTTTTATTTACCTAACGTACTTAATTAACTCATGTATAATAAGTATAATTACGAACTTTAATTATTCATTGTTATTTGCTATTAATATTTAACCGTTGAGAAGTTCTCTCGACGGGCTTCCGCATTCATCATCAAATCAACAGGTCTCTGTCGTGTGTAATGTCATTTGAACTACATATGTGTGCTAAGGTTCTCAAAATCGGTTCACAGGTGAATAGTCAATAGGTAAACAATCATTGGTCCCCTCTTTTTCTACCCTTAGGGTTGACATTTTCATTTGAATATCCAATAAAACAGAATGATTAAAATTGGACTTCCCCGAAAAAAGTTATACTTGATCATCTACATCTACACTAACATTATAAAGATTTGTATTTTTGTATGTAACGAAGAAACGTAAAAACTAATAAACCGATTTCAAAAATTACATTATCACTGAGTAACATATGCTATATTTATTACTAGAAAAAATAGATGGATCAAAAAAATTATACAATAATATAGAACATATTAATATCTACAAAAAACTTTGCGAGACCATAATTATGTCCAACTATTGTAGCTATAACTACTTTTTAAAATTTTAAAAATTGAAAGAAATGCCTAACAAAATCAGACCATGTTATTCATACCTTTGTATTAATTCTTATCCAAATAAATTATTTTGAATTCAAGACTGTTTCAATACCTGTTGATTACTTTTTGAATGATTGAAATCGGACATCGGAATCCATTCAAAAGATATTACGAAATTAAAAATAGGTAATAACCACGTTGGCAATTTCTCACAAATAATACTTACATTAGGAGACGGAAAATTACCCACTCCAATTGCAAACAACTCCGAAGTATTGTTGGATAATGAATTGGCTCAAACTGTTCACAGTCTAGAAATTCTTATAGACACAATCTATCCCGACATCGAACATTTTACAGAAAGAAATTTCCATTGGCTCTGTTCGAGGGCGATATTGTCACCAAGAAACAACTCAGTAAATGAGATAAACAATATGATTATGAAAAAAGTACCCGGTGATTTTAAATGTTACAAATCTGTTGACACGCAACATCGAAGATACAATGCACTACCCACAAGAATTTTTCAATTGCCTCAATGATACTATAATGGAAGATGTAATGATGAAAGTCTCTACTAATAATAAATCAGAGATCATTTGTGGTGATTTTAACATAAATATTTTAGAAGAGAACTCAAGTTTTAATCAATTTATAAGCCTTTTTAAATCTTTTAATCTGACTAATATTTTTTTAGAACCTACTCGTGTAACTGACATCTGCCACTTGTATAGATAATGTTTTCTGTAATTGTGAATATTTATATTATCTGCCTTCAGATCATAGTGGACTGAGTGTCACCTATAGTATAATTTTATTTGCACCTTCTGCAAGGGTGTGTTAGATACACACCCTTGCAGAAGGTGTAAATAAAATTTAGACAAATAACATCTGGAAAACTAATGAAATTTGATTCTGGTATAAATAACAAGTTGGCTTTACTTGATAGTAACGTAAATAACGTAAAGGAATTCTACACAGATTTCTTTTCGGTAGTGCATAATGAATTCGATAATATCTTTTAAAAGAAAACTAAGGATGTGTACCCCCAATTTGTTCTTAGTGAATGGGCAACCACAGGCATTAGGAAAAGTAGAGATAGGTTGTACGAACTTTATGGCCTAAGGCCTCACGTAAAGAGCGAGTCTTACAAACGGTTCGTCGCTAATTATTCGAAAACTTTTAGAAAATTATGTAAGGTAGCTAAATCTAATTTTATTAGTAACTAGCTGTGCCCCCCGGCTTCGCCCGCGTAGAAATCAGTTTGTGACTATAACTTTGATTGCGGGAAAAGGCTGCCTATGAGGCGGTAAACGCGGCGGTTAAGCGGCGGTAGCGTAATGGCTAAGGCGTCGGACTTGCGATGAAGTGGTTGCGGGTTCGAACCCCACCCAGTACTCTACCGTCGTGAACCCACTCCTAACACAAGCTTTTCGCTTAGCTGGAGGGGTTAACAAGAATACTAGTAATGTGTGACCCACGTTGCTAGTATTCTTCCTAAAAGAAAAAACCTGCCCTTCCAACCTTAAAAGTGATCATGTTGTGAAGTTTCCTTCCTTAATTTCATAACCTATTTTATTCCCAAACGAAGGCATATGAAAGAGACTATTGCACCTTTTCAAAAAATGTGCGGACAATGGACGAATGTCCGTCAATAGATTTTATTTCGGTTGTGGTACTTCCTATATATTGGGAAGAATCATGTGGCCCGGATGCACAGCACACACTTCTCGCTTCATCTATCTATTTTTTGTATATCACTTAGCGCAAATCTTACATATTCCTCCAAATTTACAGTAGTTTGGATCGTAACTGAAAGAAAAAAACACTGAAAAACTTCAATCGAATGTTCAATTTTTCTTACGAAAAATCACTATTTTGCACTGGTGCGTTGAGTAAGGAGCAGACCAGAGCAGAAACTGCAAATGCATATTCTAAAGTTTTAATCTAGGGTTACACATCATGCAACCGCAGGAAAAACAAACAATCACTGCTGAAAGGATCTGGAGGTTTCTCAAAACCATAAGTCTGAGCAGTGTAAAGCAAAAAGTGCGCTACAAAAGACCAGAAATGGTCGAGGTGGCAGACCGCGCGAGTGAGCCGCTCGACTACCTTATACACATCGTCAGACGTCAACTCCCCATCCGTATCGAAACGCAGAACGCGCGAATCTTTTTAGGCACCTTGTGCACTTTTGGGTTGGGGAAAAAGCACTGAACTCGCGTGATCGTCACATACATTGTATATGCTCAGATACATGTTTACAAATATGTGTATATAACACATCGTTGTGCAATTGTGAAATGGAGAAAAAGTATCGGACTGGCGTGACCGTCACGCTCTGAAGCACATATACTGGTGTGTGTTTATAACACACGTCTCACTCGCTCGTGTTCTCGTGTTCAGTGTAATAATAATGCACTTTTCTTTTAATACAAAAGGTGCTATAATTTTCGAATATTATTTATTTTAAAAACTATACCTAATTTGGTTAGCTATATAGTTATCGTGTAATAAAGTCAATTTGATAATGTGGAAAATGTTATAAATTATATAAGTACTGTTTTTCTCAGAAAAAAATATATTTCAATTGTTGGATAAATTCTTGCATATAGTATTGAACTCTGCCTGTCTAATCATAAAGAGCATGATCGCAATTTTTAAATAAAAGACATTGATACGACAGAATTTAGTAATAAGACTTCAAATATTAAAATTGAGTTCAGTTGAAGCATATATGTATATTTTATTTTAATATAGTAGATATAAAAAGTTATTTTGTTTGTCTATTAAATGAAAACTCTTCTGTTGGCAACTCACTCACCCAATTTTTAAGGGGTAGTATTTAATCGTATAACTATAAATATTATTTTTTCTAACCAAATATTCGAAAGTAGCACCAAAAATAATGAATTGCATACTAAATATGCACACAAATTAAATAAAATTCAGTAAACTGTTTAATAGATGAAGCAAAACTGATTTACTTCGTGAACTGATTTACCATCTGTTATATAAAAGTAAATCTAATAAGGTCATTCTTATTAGATTCTTCGAGTCACAATAAAATATTATAACTATTTAATGGAAACTTATTATCTAATACATCTAGTGTTCAAATTATGGAATGTTTGTTACAAAAATTTTAGATTTTACAATAGAATTGTAAAGCAAGTTAGAAATCAATTTTAGAAATTAATGGAATTTCTAAAATTGATTTCTAACTTGATAACTTATTGTGCAAGTCAGTATTATTGTTATACCATAAATATTTTTGTTGTAAAATAGTATGTCTGTTGGGTCAGCTAGATGTTAGATGTTAATTAGATAAAAACGGTAATCTTATTTTAAATATTTTTATGGGAGAGTCATGCTTCGGCATGTATGGGCCGGCTCGACGCTGGTTCTTTCCGGGCCGGGTGCTTCTGGAAGTACCTGCACTCGTTCGCTAGCAGGGAATTAAGTCCCGCCGGTCCCCACTGCTACAGTGAGGACTTGGCTCAGCACACGCTGGCGGTCTGCTCCGCCTAGGCGACGAAGCGTCGGGCCTTCACTGCAGTCATCGGAGGGGATCTTTCGCTACCGGTCGTCATACGCTCAACGGGTCCGGGAGGATGATTTCCACTTGGACCTAATTCGCCGCCGACGAACCGGGCGAACCTGAGTGTGGCCGCGGGTGGGCGGGGCGGGTTTTTCCTTCACCCGCTGTAGAAGAACCCCGCGAGGAGGTGGCGTCCGCGTGTGCCTGAACGTCGCCTAATTGAAAGGTTTCAAGGTTTTTACCCGGAGGTGGTGCCCGCACTTTTGCGGGCAGGCGCTAGGGGGGTCCGGATGTCTTAATAAAAGCTGTTCGAGGATTCTCCTACATAAGGCGCAGTACGGCACACCATGTGGTTTTAGTCGATTCGATTCCGACACACCGCCTCACCGAAAACACCGGTGAGGTGATGGCCCGAGGGGGTTTCCACACGTACAAAAAAAAAGCCCTAACCTTTCCCTCTACCTCCTATTCTCCCACTCCCATGTTCCCACCTTAAAGGCCGCCAACGCACTTGTGACTCTCGAGTTGCAGGTGCTCATGGGCGGCGGCAGTCACTTATCATCAGGTGACCCGTCTGCTCGTTTGCCCCATAACCCATAAAAAAAAAATTGGTTGAATCTATTTAGATACGATACGATAAGATTATTTGCTGAATAGCCATTTTCTTTTCATTTCTGGTATACAGTAAGTTATTAGTGGAGACACTTCGTTAGCCTAAATTGAAAACAGAAGCGCTGTTATAAATTTCCCATTTTTAAGTACTTACTCATTTACATAAATTTTTATAAAGTTGATGTGTATTTATGTGGAAAATATAGCCTGTGTTACTTGCTGATAATGTAGCATTCTATAGGTGGCTTTCTAAATAAATAGAAAACTCTTCTCTTTATAATATTAGTATAAATATTGCACTACAATAACACTATTTACTTAAAGGTAAGGTAAGGCAAAGGTAAACTGATGTTTATATTATACACAGATGGCGCAATAGCTTAAGTGGTCGCCTCGCCACTACATATCATCATCAAAATATCTTCAATGTTCTGTACATTGCACTTATAACAGTTTTATAGCATAGCTGCGTGTGTCATATGCTAATTATCAATATCAAAAAAAAAATGACCATTTATTTTAATGTTATAAGTGTTGTACAGTTAGTATTGCTTGGGACAAACAACTTTTTATGGATAAAGCTAACCAATTGTGATCAATCAAATACTAAATGTTACACCGAATGACACACAATACTTCTGCATAATAAGTTTCCAGGATTATTTTGGACTTTTTACGTGAACAAACCAAACACAAACTCCACGTCTATAGATTTATTATACATATAGATATAGAAGAAAAAAGATTACGTGACAATCTACAACTACTTTCCAACAAAAAAAGAATAATTGCAATCGGACTACTCATCAATGAATTACAACGAAGAACACATTTTGACTTTCATCCCCCCTCTCAAGGAAACCGTCTTCCATTTCGGGATGAAAAGTATCCTATGTCCTACCTCGGAGTATGAACTCAAATCATGCCAAGTTTCATTTGAATCCGTTCAGTAAATTCAGCGTGATGCTCAGCCATGATACAGACAGACAAAAATGAAAAAAAATAGTTTTGGCTTCAGTATCGATCATAGAATTCTTTTTGGGTGGCACCACCCAAAAAAAATTTTCAAAATATCTTCAATGTACAGAATTGGACCTGTTACATTTTTATTATAAGTATAGAAATAGATAAAATAAAAATTTCTGAAGTTAAGATAAAAACTACCTAAAAAATAATTAATGATGAAACTGGTAGGAATAAAGTATCGAATAACATGTATTAGAAATACGGCGTGGTACTTTAAGCTCTGACAAGGACATAGCTCAGGAATTTGTTGATTTTTTTACTGACATTCCAATAAAAACTACTGAAACTCTGGAATCCTCTCCTACTCACTCTATCAGTATTCTTAGGAAAAATGTTCGTAGCTGTCCCGTAGTTTCAAGCACGTAAATCCTGCAGTAGTAATAAAAGCTTTTAAGGATATTAAGGTAAAATTTACTGAAGATCTGTGGGGAATGTCGATCAAAACTTGCCAATCGATTTGAAAACTTCAGCTCCTTACTTAGCTCTAATATTTAATTTGATTGTAGATCAAGGAGTTTTCCTGATCTCTCGAAAAATAGTAAAGTAATACCGCTTTTTAAATCCGGAGATAGTAAAGATGCAAATAATTATAGGCCTGTTTTAGTCCTGCCGGTATTTAGTAAGGCTTTCGAAAAGATTATGCTTAATCAAATGCTACTTCATTTTAATGCGAACAACATCCTTCACGATCAACAATACGGTTTCACTAAAGGGCGTTGTACAACTGACGCCGGTGTTACTTTGTTACAGCATATTTACACCGTAAGGGAGAAAGCAAAGGATGCTCTCGGTATCTTTTGCGACCTCTCAAAAGCACTTGACTGCGTAAGCCGTAAAACGCTGCTACTGAAACTTGACCATTACAGACTTTATAAACGGGACATATATAATAGAATAATAGAGTATAGATAATAATAGAATAATAGTCAATAAGTAGAATCTATATTCATTCTGCAGAAAAGAGCTATCAGAGCCATTTATACTCTACGTAGTCGCGAATCCCTTAGGGAACTATTTAAGGAAATTAACATCCTGACGGTGCCTTGTCAGTATATTTATGAAAACATTATGTACCTATGTCAGAAAAATGTTGCACCTATTTACTCAACGATGTGAAAAACATAATTACGTTACTAGAGAACGAAATAAATTAGTACAACCAAAATTTTGACTAACAAAAGTGCAAACATCTTTCATGGGGTACTGTATTAAATTCTATAATAAAATACCTCCTCATATTCTTCAACTAAATGAGAAGAAATTTAAAACTTGCATTAAACGCACACTATGTAAACAGGCATATTATAAACTAGAGGAATATTTAGCTAATCAAAATGCTTGGCTAAATGCTGGCCTTGCTCCAAAGCCACACTGTAAATGAGTGGTGGTCTTAAGAAATATGAATATTCACTTGTATTCTAGTTTTTATCTGACATGTTATTTATTAATATTTTAATCATTATTATTGACATTGTTAACTTAGCAAAACATTGACATTATCTTGCATTTTAATATCATATTGAACATTTTGAATTGTACATGTGAGAACTATGTAGTCACTGTGTAACATTTGCTATGTTGCCTGGCAGTTCTGAGTCTGTCGTGCTCGCTTAAACGTCCTGCCGTTGGTGGCGTACGTGTCGGGTCGTTCGGCTCCCTTTGATATGGTTGAAGTGGACGATCGCTGGCGCGTGCGTCATGCTGGTGAACGAGTGCCGTTGGTTGGGGCTGGTCATTTCCGAACTGCCTTTACTTACATATAGTAGTATTTTGCGAGACTGTTTATAGTTTAGAACAATACATTATATTGTCCTCACATTTAACTTGCGCATATAAGCAATGCAACCAGAGATTTGTAAAAACCATGTTGAAAAAGAGTGTCCTTGGAGTTTCTTGCCTATTCTTCTCCACTGGATCTACAAATTGGAACAGGCAACTAGCTTCACAACTGACTAAGTCTGACTGACTACTACTCCTGACAATTCAAAAATACCTATAATGGTTTAATTGAAATAAATGATTTTGATTTGATTTGATTAAATCATGCCATCTTGCATCCCCACGAACTTAAATCAAAAGTAGGTACTCCCATTATACTATTGAAAAATTTAGGCCCTGCCAGTATATGTAATGGTACAAGAATTTTGATAAAGGAATTAAAGGACAATGTGATTGTAGCAACTATCATCACGGGCACCGCGGCCGGTCAGCTCGCTTACATTCCGTGGATCCCGATGGTACCGACGGATTTGTCTATGTCTTTTAAAAGGTTACAGTTTCCTGTAAAGATATCATTTGCCCTTACAATAAATAAATCCCAAGGACAAACTTTTTCGATGGTTGGCATCGACCTAACGAAAGAGTGCTTTTCTCATGGGTAATTGTATGTTGCTCTTTCTCGAACAAGATCACATGAAAATCAATATGTTTTGTTGCCACCTAGAAATATCACTGCCAACATAGTGTACAGTGATGCTTTAAAGTAAAAATATTACAAAATAAAAATGTTAAAACTTAATATTAAATAAAACCTTAAAATATAAATATAAAACACTTAGTAAAATTTTTATATTTTTAGTTGATGATGACAAATTAAACCATGTGTTGCTCTGTAAATCAAAGAATTATTTTATTTTAACCTTCACACTAATTACATACCTAATCTACTAACACTATCGTAATGTTATAAACATTACCTGTAAATCAAAGAAACGACATTTAAAGTTTATTTATGTAAATAGCTTATATATATAGAAATAGATAAAATTAATGTATAAATAGTTGTCGATCTGTTTCTAATAACAAACTAAAATATTTTTCTAACATTTCAATCATTCAAAATGACAGCTACATAGAGTAAAAACAATAACCAAAAAGTCAAGTAAAAGACATTCTTCAGTAGCTGGCCATCTATCAAGTCAACTGAGACAATACATCTTAAAGAAATCCTAGATACATCTAGGTATTCCTTTACATAAATAAAGAAATTAAAAATTACACGAGTAATAAAATTACACCGCCTCAAAATAAAATACATAAAATAAAAAAAGAGGTAGATTTCGTGTTGTTTTAATTTTTATCTCCAAAAATATAAGTCGCATTAAAAACTTTTTAGTCTACATTGTAGAGAACAAAAAAAAATTTGATTTCATTTTACAGTTTCGGAGCTGCGAATTTTTTTATTATTCCTCTGAGTTTTTTTCAATCAATTTTGGTTTCATAGGTTCACCATTATCTGAACGAATATCACAGTTACCACCGTCATCGCTCTCACCCACAGCTCTCGATTGTACACAATTTACTTAATTGCTCAAGCTACGCGTAGATGCCCCGTAGCATTTCATTTCCTACTAGATTTAGTAAACCGACATTTGGATGTCTCGTGGTTAAGATAGCTGCATACTAGACACTACACTTTATCTACCGAACTAGATACACGTCATCCACGCCGTTGTCCGTTTGATCTGAAACAGTTGCACAACAGCGCCCGCAGCTGCCAGTGCACTCCGTGCGTTCTCCGCGAACGTCAACACTTTAATTAAGGTCCTTGCCACGAGATCTTTGGCGAAGAACTTGTCTCTGTTGGGTCTAGGCAATATGCCTATGACAAATCTGTCTCGAAGGGCTCCTCCACGTGAGAAAAATCGCAGTGCACCGTCAACCCATGCAACCTCGCGGCCCATTGTGCATACGTCTCCCTTTCCTGTTGCGCAGCCGCGAATAATTTGTACCGTTAGCCCAATTCACATCGTTTCGGAGTGAAATGATCGTCCAAAAATTTTAGTGCATCATCGTTCAGTATGTCGTATACGAGTACCTACCTGCTTTGACAACACGAGATCCGCCACCAATTTATGTGGCATCTGCGAAAGCGCTCAGCAAGATTGCTCGTCGATTTGTTCCCGTAGAATCACTCCTGTCGTTAGCGCCAGCACTTGTAGTATGCCCCAAGATTGTACATTGTGATCAAATGCAGAAAAAAAGCTTAATACTGAGCTGGCCATTTCCAATTACTTTTTGTAGATACTCTTCGACAATGGTAAATAAGAGGAAGTGAAATCACTGCTCGTTAGCAACGCACTGACGTTTATTCGTTGTCATAGTGGCAGCGGCAGGGCGTGACCAAAAATCTTCTCGTCATATGGTACATTAAAATGGAGACTATTCTGTTTTTATGTTTTCGACACATTTGTAAACATTTTTGAATGTATAATAAAGAATGTACATATTTAACTAATTGGAGGTGTTTGCAAGGGCTGAATAATATTATGTAACCTATGATTCTTATTATATTTTAAAACCTAATCACTCCTTTAAGTTCGATATATGGTGTAAAACACGCGCTAACATTTCTATTTATCGAAAGAGGACTAGACTAACTTTCTAATCCACTTAATATATAACATTATTTTTTTCCATTCAAAAAAAGTCTAATAATGAACGTAGGTGTAGAAAATTTAGTTTTCAAGTAACATTACTTACACCCTTACGATGATAACCATATGATATAATGATACGATGATATCCATATTACGGGATATTGTCTTTATCCCGTAATATGGTTATCCTAAAGTCAGGTAAGGCTAACAAAGTAATGACCCAACCTAATTTCATTGCTATTCATGCATTGATACAAAAAGAAAGGAGGCTTTTGGCCTAGAAATAAGCTTTTCCTATCTGAAACGCAATTATACTTTGCTCTAAAGGGCACATTAACGGACCCAGGCTTAATTTGCCATTCATCAACTTCAATATAACGTCACGCCTGTGCTTCCCTGAAGGATAAGTCAGCGAGAAATCCATGAGGCATAAGATAAGAGGAAATATTTTAATAGAGTTTTTATATCTTAAGCCTAAGTAAGATATGATGGAAAGCTCTGGACCCCCACTGCAAACATTATTTTAATGGGAAATTAACATAATAAGATGTTCCTAGTCCCTAGTGCGAGTTTGACTGGGTAACGAGCTGATCGAGTCTTATAGCTCTCAATACATGACTAGGAGGGAACATGCAATATGAAAGTTAAACTTTTATTCTATCACCCCAAACTTATTTTAGTTACCATAAAATGTTAATTACATTTATAAACTGTGAGACTCGAGGCGAAGATGAAGTTATTGATAGAATAATTGAAGTTGACAACGATTCAATGATTTAAATGAATATTGCTCTTAGTTTTTAATATGCGTCTATCATCTAAATTATTGTATTAAATATGAATTCCGTACTCTAATACGCAAATTAAAATAAATTTTATAACTGAATATTTTGTCTACTATTGATTTCCCATTATGATTCCCATTTTCCAATAATTAAGTTAAGATTAAAAACGCAATTTTAATACCCTTAATCGAATAATTTTCCAACAATTTTTAGTTAAATGCCAACAAACCGAAAAAAGTTTCACTCTTGCATCGTGGTTTCATAAAACCACAAAATATTTTTTTTTATTTTGCTTAATTGTAAATATAATTAATTAAAATAAATAAAAATATTTTTTGGCAAAAAAAACTGTTAAACTAACAGCGATATCCCTGAAACAAAAAACAGCACCATTGCTACCTTTGCAGACGACACGGCTATCATGGCTACAGGCGTCGCTCACAAAGAAGCAGTGGAGAAGGTACAAACTGCCGTCAATGCCATCACCGATTGGACAAACAAATGGCGAATCAAATTAAATGAGTCAAAATCAACTCATATAGATTTAACAAACCAACGATCTAATCATATACCGGTTTACATTAACAGTCGTGTAATACCATATGAAAATACGGCCAAATACTTGGGTATGACGCTAGACGCCAAACTTCGCTGGAAGGCTCATGTCAAAAAGAAACACCAAGCCTTAGACCTACGCTACAAAAATATGTACTGGGTACTTGGTAGACATTCTACTTTGTCAGTGTATAACAAAGTACTTTTGTGTAAGCAAGTACTCATGCCTGTATGGACATATGGCATTCAACTTTGGGGCTGCACAAAACGAACTGACGTTGAAATCATTCAAAGATTCCAAAATAAGGTACTTCGGAGTATAGTAAATGCTCCCTGGTACGTTAGAAATGATGACATCCACCTAGACCTAGGAGTAGATCTTGTTAGTGAAGTAATAAAACAATACGCCGAAGCACATGAACAAAGGCTTCTTCAACATGTGAACGTTGAAGATATCCAGCTCCTTGACGCCACGGACATAGTTAGAAGAATAAAAAGAAAGTGTTAAGTAGTGCAGTGAGTTACTCTTAAAGAACACAAGAACAAAGTGTCTTTCCATGATAATAGAGACCATAAGAAAAGTGCCAATGAACACATTCTTAACTTTGTAAGTTTTTAGTAAATTAATTTAAATTTATATTACTTATTAGCCTCAAGGTCTAGATTGTAATTGTTATGAGTAACCGTTTAATTACGAGTACCTACATCATAATGAAAAAATAAAAAAAACTGACGGTTTAAACCCATTTGGTTCCGATGACGTCAATCGTTTTTTTCCAATTTTCACACGCCAATTGTTTGTTGTTTCGGTTGTTTTCATAGATTTACATAGTTAGTTCCAACTTTCGAGATATATATTTTTTTATAAGTATCTACATAAGACACTGTGACTATTTAAAGTGGACCATCCTCGTCAAGTTTTTTAATAGTATAGGGGGTAAACGACCTGATGGTAAGTGACTACCACCGCCCATGAGCATGGTCAACTCAAGAGTCACTAGTGCGTTGCTGGCCTTTAAGGTGGGAGTAGGGAAAGGGGAGCAGGAGGAGCCTCCGGTAACCTCACTCACGTGCAAAAGCATGGCTCTCCCGCTCTAAAATCATATATCAACATCAGGTAATCATAACAATGCCACAAATAATGTTCTGGGAATAAACCGTGTTGATTCATGTTTTGCGCCAATCTGTCCATCTGCTTTGACAAGCAAAAAATTCCATACCTACAAAACGATTCTTTTTTACACATAATCAATCAAGTCAATCAAGTCTATGCTATAATATAGCTACTACATATCACTACATATTATAAAAGAAAGTCCCCCGCCGCGTCTGTTTGACTGTTCGCGATAAACTGCTGAACGGATTTTCATGCGGTTTTCACTAATAGACAGACTGATTCATGATTTAGATTTAGAGGTTTAAGGTTTAAGTGTATAATTTGTAAAGATTTTTTGTAAATTGATTGAAATATGACGATGATTATTGAAGATGTATTTGCCACCTGTGCGAAGCCGGAGCGTGTTGCTAGTACACAATAGAGGCCCTAGCTACATTTTTAGGTGGTGCAAGACCCCAAACTGGCGCCCCTAAAAAATTCAAAACCTCAATTTTTCTATGTTGTTCGCCGTAAAAAGAATTTGATGACCTTTTTTAGGGTCCCGTACCTCGAAAAGAAAAAACGGAACCCTTATAGGATCACTTTGTTGTCCATCCGTCCGTCTGTCTGTCAAGACCCTTTTTCTAAAGAACGCGTGAAGATATCAAGCTGAAATTTATATTAAATACTCAAATCTAGTGTCCCTTCGAGCTGTGAAAATATCAAACTTCTGCTGTATCAAAAGATACAGCCATTTATGCCGCAAATTTTCGACACTTGCAAGGGAATCAAAACCTACAGGGTACTTCTCGTGAACTCAGAATCTTAAAATTTGGAACAAAGCAACGTCTTATAGCACAGATAAAGGAAAAATTGCGAAAACCGTAATTTTTTAGTTACTTCATATAATAAAAATATTTTACGGAACCCTCGGTGACATTCCATACTTGAGGCCTGTTGCGGATAAAAATGTGAATCAAACTGTTGTTCACCGTAAGAATTGGATGACCTTTTTTTTTTTAAATTGTTATTTTGTTGCGCCCCCGATCTATTCATTTGCTCGCACCGCCCTAGGGCCGCCCCTGCTAGTCCACATATATGTCAAACCAGAGAGTGAGTTTGTTTTGCCCCCTTATTTTGATTTTCTTATGATATTTTGCCAAAAGTATATGAAAATAAGCTAGAGCCTTATTGGTTACCTTATCTCAAACCCGATGGTGAATAACTTTAATGTTTGGTGGTCAAAAAATCATGTTAATATTACCAATAGTTGAGATCCAATAAAAAAAATAGGAAATGGACAGGAAGATGATGATGAATAGAAAATCCAATCCTATCAAGCTTGAGCGCAGTTTATGAGCCGGTACCAACTTACTCACAGTTTGTTGATCTTATTGAAAGTAGCGAACAATACTCTGCTATCTAGAAGATGCTGAATGAAGTACAGACTTTAAACTGTGATTTATGAATATCGTAGTAGTTCAGTCCCTTTCATTTGCATAGAAAAAACACTCTGCACTTACGACAAAAAGTCACAACAATGTTAACACTAACTTTTGTCAGATTCCTTTAGGTTGCTTTGATGAACCCAAGAAAATGCTATTAATATTCAAAACATAATAATGTGTAGTTTCACAGCGTCAACTGCAAATAAGTAGACTTAACATGAATGACGTCAATAGACGTTGATTTGTGTATTAAAATACATTTCATCTCACGATGTTTTAATTTGTAGTTTTTGTAAAAATACAATATTAACTTAAATTGCAACGTTATTATATAAATTAAGTAATAGTATATGTTAATGACATAATTCTTATAAACATTATATTTGCATCTTCTACTTCTAAGTCGATACACAGATGACTGCGGTATCGACTTCAAAGTATATATCATTATGGTATGATAGTTAATGATGGTTATGTTAAAGTTATAGTTATAATAAGCTATAGGTATTAGGTGTAGTTATAAATAAGTTATTTGTTTATAGTTAAGTCTAGTTTACGTCAATATTGCAAAACCTCACAAACGCTTATCAGCAAATTGCACTATCAATACATAATTATTATAAAATACCGTCTCCCACTGCGTATGTCTGTCTTTTTGTATGTCTGTCTGTCTGTAGATCTGTCTGTCTATCTAAATGCGTGAAACTCTAAAAATATAATACAATGAAGGTCTACATTCGTGCAATAGTATTTTGAGCCCAATGAAGTACACGCATATATCGCGGCATATATATAGTATACTAGCTGTGCCCCGCGGTTTCACCCGCGTAACTCAGATGCCAAGGGAATATCGGGATAAAAAGTAGCCTGTGTTAATCCAGGTCTCCAGCTATCTACGTACGAAGTATCATCGCAATCGATTCAGGAGTTTTTGCGCGAAAGAGTAACAAACATCGATACATCCTCACAAACTTTAAAATTTTTTACATTCAATATCTTCACTACATATTATACAAAACAAAGTCCCCCGCCGCGTCTGTTCTCGATAAACTGAAAAACTACAGAACGGATTTTCATGCGGTTTTCACTAATATATAGAGTGATTCATGATTAAGGTTTAGGTGTATAATTTGTACCCGTGCGAAGCATGGGCGGGTTGCTAGTATATAATAGAAATGAATGTATACAGAGCCTTTTGGCAAATCGCTAGTGTCTTGAAAATTCCCATTACGGACACAACCGTCAACAACGTCTGCCCTAACGCGTCTGCCCGCCGCCGGCCCGCGTCGGCGGTAAGCGATATTCCCCCCGCCCCCTCGCCCGCAGTTTTATATTATGATCGTAACTTTTAAAATATTTGACCAAATTACGTACTTCAAAAGACAAAGTTTATCTACTTTGAATATCAGAAGCGATAAAAGATATTTATTTTGATAAAAATCAATTTGTCACTGTTAAATGTAAATTGGAAATAAAAAATCTAATTTTATTGTATTTATGGTTCTCTTGTTTTGGTAATAATGGCTTACACATAAAAGATAGATATATACTGTCGCGGACTTTTTTGTAGAACTATTTAGGAGAAACAATCCCACCGTACATTATATTCGTGTAACTCTTACAGTTTTCCCACCGCACGCCAGAATAGCTCGCAGATGACAGATTTTTTTCCGACTTACAAGTCATAAATTATAGCCTATGTGTTATTCTGATATATAAGCTTTATTATTGTAAAGTTTTATTACAATCCATTTAGTAGTTTTTGCGTGAAAGAGTAACAAACATCCATACATTCATACATCCATACATCCTCACAAACTTTCACGTTTATAATATTAGTAGGATTAAGGTTAGGAGGCAGATCATTATGTTCGTTTTGCATACTACATTATGTGTTTTCGGGCCATCCGAAATGTTGCATGGAAGGTTTAATTGATGAATAAATAAAACAAAACATAATTTTAATAATACATATTTAATTATGAATTTGTTTACATCATCATCATGAATTACTAATAATTATAACCTGTACTTTCACGATATAGACATGTTTGCAATATCTCTTGGAAAAAAAAAGCTTGTGGCACGAAGTTTGAATCATTTGAACGTTTAGATCTTTAAGTTAGTAAGTTCGTTTGGGTTTGTTTAAATTCGTCTGGGTAAGAACAACGCATGATAGTTTAGAAAAATGTGTTGAAATATTATGTGGAAAATGTTGTTGGTCTCACAAAAGGTATTACTTTATTTTAATGTTTTATTTGTAATTATCTGTTTGACTGTTTATTTTCCCAAATAAATAATTAAATAATCATACAATATCAGTATGCTATCCAACACCTGTGCCATGTGCATAGGGTGTCCCGAATTTTTTTTTCTGATTGCGCTACACAAGACCCCTCAAAAGTTGCGTTATAACTTGTAGATTATCGTAAAAATAATAAAAAAAAAATTATAAAAATATCTTGAGGGCTCTACCGGCAGTTTTATTTTTCGAAAAATCGCTCAAGTAACACTTCAGTACTTACAATTTTTTTTTTCTTTATACATTACTCTCATTTTATTTTCTAATCACAATGATAGTGGAATAATAAATTATGATTTCCAAGTAACGACAGATTGTTTCCAGTTAAGAATAGGTTTCGCTCGAACTCGCGAAATTCATGTTTTGACTTGCTTTACTCAAATTCTCTACTTCAATTGTGAGGCAGTTCGTCTCATTTCTAGTTCTGAAACAGTGGCGCTCCGTACTTTCTTGTGATAAGTTAGTAGATAATAATGGGTTCAACACGAAGTGAGACTACTTGAGCTATATATATATTGGGACCATATAAAGAACTTGAAGATCGCCAGTTACCGTCGTACCAGATAAGCGACGTTATAAAATTTATTTTGTTCACAAAAAAACGAACTAAAACTACAAAAGAATGGGAAAGATCCCTCCAACACTGAAGTCTTTTCAATCGTTTCTGAGAAACTTAATGTAATTTGGGCTAAAGCCTCGATTCCCATCGTTTCCAAAGAACGTGTTACTCAATTGCTGAAATCATATTTTGATAAATACCTGTCAATAATAAGAAATCCCAAAAATGAAAAACAACATAGCTACGAAAACAAACTAAAGTGCTTTTTAGAATTGTCGAACAAGCTCTTCGACATTGGTGCTTGTAAATGCACTTCGTTTCATGTTTGTTCCTGCATAAAACCTAAGAAAGTATAAGTATAAGTAAAGTATAAATGAAAGAGACTTTTTACTGGACCAAAGAAGTGATAGAAAAATGGCCATAAGCGGTATAGATACAAAAGAAACGGCAAGACTTAAAGAAACATCAAAGACAAGAAAATTTTGAGCTGATGGATGCATGTTTACCAAGTACATCACAAGAAACCAATCCTGCTCCGTTGCGCGAGTTGCTGCCTCGACCACGGCGATCACAGTCTCCTGCAACAGAGCTTCCTCAAAATACTGATGTGCTTGTAAATGAGACTTCGTTTAGTTCATTGGCTCGGAATACTCTGGTGCTGCCAACGGTAGCTAAGGTATGTGATCGGTATGGACTATCAACGCGATTTGCGGCTGCGGTCCCTTCGGCGGTCTTAGTTGACGTAGGATTGGTATCTTCCGAAGATCAAAGTCTTGTTATTGATAAGAATAAAATTCATAGAACTGTTTCAAAAGCACGAGCCAAGGCCATCCAAGACATTGATGCTATTGTAGTTAAAAGTATTTACTTTGATGGACGAAAGGATAAAACACTCGTAAATGAGAAAATAGGTAATAGGTACCACCGTAGAGAAGTCTTGGAAGAGCATATTTCAGTTCTCACAGAACCGGGATCGATTTATTTGGGACACACGACGCCAAGTCGTGGGACTGCCAAAGCGATCGTCACTTCTGTCATATCTCTATTAGAAAATCAAGGGTTTAACTTGGAAGAGGTGATCTGTGTGGGGTGCGATGGTACTGCTACGAATACAGGTTGGAAAGGAGGTGTCATTCAATACCTAGAAAACTACTTTTTCACCGTCAAATAATTTGGAACTGCTTGTGAACTACGTGGTCAAAGTTTACGCTCCCGTTTGGTTTCTCATTAAGCAAAACCTATCATTTAAATATGGAGCCAAGCATATTTTTAAAATGACTATGTACTCCCGATTTTTACCTGATAGACAAAGATGTATTATTGATTCAGTGATCGAAAGAAATGCTTTTTTCGCGCATCCAGAAAACTTGCTTATTGCCATGTTATTCGACGATAGGGACCATATTCGAGAGCTTGCATCTCGCAGGATTTTATAAGCTAGAGAAGAGAAAAAAGCTTTTCGTCTTTAAGTCACCGAAAATCAATTTCATAGCACAAGATTACATAGATATGCTATTTTGGCAAGGCTGAAATATCAGCTCCACCGGTCCTGCGACACGTCTCCGACGATGAACTAATTAAGGCTAAAGAGCAAAGCCTCTTTATTGAAGACTTCCCTTGTCACACACAGGCAGTGGAAAGATGTGTAAAATTGGTAACAGAGGCTTCTCAAAGCGCAACAGATACCACAGGTCGGGATGGATTTAGTAGGAATAAACTGAAGTCTCGCGCCGAAATGCCTTACTTGGGCCACAAAAACCAGTTTCGTTTTTAAAGTATAAAATGACCTATTCATTTTTCTCTCTCACCACGCTCATTGTTGTTCTCTTTGATTTAATAAAAACAATTTTAACGTTAGTTTTGTATGATTTATAGTTTATGTTAGGTACCCCTGAAAATGAGGAATTTTTATAACTTCAAGGACCGGTAGAGGCCTCAAGATGATTGATATCTAATTAAATTTTATGATAATCGTAATGTGTGTGTCAAACCGCAACTTTTGACACCTCTTGCATAACCGTAGCTCAAAAAAAAAATCCCATACATCGACGGGACACCCTAATGTGCATTTCTTGCCTATCCAAGATACTATACAGAATAAGGAACGCTTACCTGAATCACTGAAAGGGTCATGAGTACTCATGAGTCATGACTCTAGCATGCAATTACAATAAGAATGTAAAAAAAAACTATCCGTTTACAAGTTATGACAGACTTTAAATCGTACATTTTTTTTTTTTTTTGAACTTTTCACTCAGTTTTTGAGAAAATCCAGGTAATCAAAATTTCGTAATCAAAAGATTCAGTGATTAAGCCTTAGATTTAAAAAAATGGTTACTCCCATTGACCCAGAATCATGAAATTTGGTAAGCTATGTCGGATAGCACAAGTAAAGGAAAATAACCATTCCGGTCGAGCCGGCCCATACGTGCTGAAGCTTGACTCTCCCACTTATGTGTCCAATATAATTATAGCGTAGAACAAAGTTTACAGTCACCAATGTTAATTTTAATCATAATTCTCCTGCCCTTTTCCTGATCTTACGTGGCAGAGCCATGCTTCGGCACGTATGGGCCGGCTCGACTCCGCTCGATACCACGGCCTTACAGAAAACCGGTACTGAAGCATGCATTTCGCCGCGTGAGTGAGGATGCCGGAGGCCCTAACCCTTCCCTCTCCCCTATTCCCGTCCTTCCCTTCTCCCCTCTTCCCCCTCCCCCTCTTCTCCTACTCCCACCTTAAAGGGCGGCAACGCACTTGTGACTCTTTGAGTTACAGGTGCACATGGGCGGCGGTAGTCATTTACCATCAGGTGACCCGTCTGCTCGTTTGCCCCCTATAACATAAAAAAAAAAAGTCTTATATGGGGTTGGCCAATGTATTATTCGACAGTATCGGCAGTTATTATTTTGAAGTGAAACTTCTTTAGCATCGTTGTGATTTGAAATTCGATGAAGCGAAAAACTCATCTAAACTAATATTATAAAGAGAAAACATTTGTGTGTGTTTGTAATGTTTTCACACAAAAACTACTTAACCGATTGCGATGAAACTTGGAATGTAGATAGCTGGAGACCTGGATTAACGCATAGGCTTTTTATCCCGACATTCCCACGGGATCGGGACTTACGCAAGTGAAACCGCGATACGCTGCTAGTACTAAATAAAAAGAGACTTTGTCTTTGCGCCTGCGTACTACGAAGCCTTAAGTCACACTAAAAAGAGACAAACACAATACAAAAGGATTTAGCCTGCGAGAGAATGAGATAGAATACAAGTATACAGTGTTTCCTATAAACTTCGTATGCTAGCACGTGTCTTTGCGCCTGCGCACCACGAAGCTTTCTTGTATCATTCACGTTTATCATTTTTGTGCATTTGCGTATTAAAATTCTTTGGTTTATTAATTTAGCAGTTTCACTTCTGCCGTGTGTGAATTGCACATACATACTTTTTTTTAGTAATTTTTGTTTTTTTTTCAGCATTACAAAGGGTTTTGGCATGTTTCTTGTATGGCCGGCACCTGCCTGACGCCAACCCTCCTTGGGAATGTATTCGCTTTTAGACGGAACAAAGGTAAATTTTTGGGGTAAAGGAAAAGGGGAAAAGGATAGGGCCAAGAAGCTAGGGTATACCGCCAGTCTCGGTTGGATAAATGGGACGGAGACGGCATTAGCTTGAAGAAGCCGGGGTTGCGTACCTGTATGTCCGTCCTGTGGTTGGAGAGGCCGCTATGATAGGAACATAAACTGGCCAATGTTATTTTAATATATAATGGATATTGTAGATCTTTAAGAATTCTTCAAAAAGTACAATATTTTGGTAACTTATAAAAAGATACCAATTTACAATTTACACTAAAATCATCGTAAAATACAATGGAGTAATAAACGGATAGAACAATGACAAACAGAATCCTTGAGTTAATTACTTACAGTGAAAAAACTATTGTTTTTAGTTTTCTTATTTAAACTTTGCACTTAACTATTTAATTAACAATTTTTAATGCGAAAAATAAATGTATAATGTAATAAATTAACTTTGTTGGTATGTTGCAGTCAACTTGTGAAACTTTTGGGACGTAAGAGATCGCAAATTCATATTTACAAGTTAGGCTTTGATTTGTTATATGCAGGCTTCGAAAATGAAGAAATTGAAGTTTTGTCGAAGCATGGGGAACTCTTAGATGCTGAAAAATGATAAACTGTGTATTAATGACAAAGAATTACCTATCTATCTACAATGAAACTTACAACTATCATTATTATAAATTATTATAACCATTATTATAATTCCAAGTGAGTTTGCTTGTTACGCATTCACGCCTTAACTACTTAACCGAACATCATGTAATTTTTTTTGTATACACATTTTTACAGTGACCATCACAAAAAAAAAACATATGGTACCTTTCATCTAGAAAAATAAATAATAGTTATAACATATATTACTAAAAAGTAGAAAAATTTTTTCTGTAAGTTAAAAAAAATTGTGATTAAGAAAAAAATATTTTTAAATAAAATGATTTTTTTCTTAATCACTTTTTTTAACTAATAGTACATTATTTTCTATTTTTTAGTTCAGCTAGTTACAAAAGCCTGTTTTTTTAGTTTTTTAAATTTTATTTATTTTTGCTTTCTTAGTCTTTAATATTGTATTGTCACCGGTTCTTAATAAGTATGCAAAGTTTCAATTCAATTCGACGTTTTAAGGTGTGTGAAAATCACGTTCAAGGATTCCGTTACATACATACATACATAATCAAGCTAAAAAAAGAGTGTTAAAAAGTACTATCCCGAGGGGTAGTTAATTGATAGACAAAATGTACATTCACACGAGCAAAGCCGAGGACAAAAGCTTGTAAACATCATCATCAGTGCACGATAAGTATTTTTAAGTAGGTATGAATATTACACACTAACTAATTAAATTATTTTTGTAGAAAATTATTTAGATTCATTTCAGTACTCTCGTATCTAACGTATCTGATTAGGGGCCATCCACAAATTACGTCACGCGTTAAAATCTAAAGTATTAAACACAAAACATTACTTGTAAACGAAAAACTGCATATGCTACTACACTTTTACTAAAAAAAAATATTTTAGAACAGCTCTTTTCAATTCTGGGTGTAAAATTGCAAAATATGTGACGTCACACCAGGGGGGAGGTTCACAAATGTGAACACCCGTGACAAGGACGGGAAGGGGTCCAAAAATCATGAAATTCATGTCACGTAATTTATGGATGGCTCCTTATTGAAGAAGCGCATAACAGGACTATGCGCTTCTTCAATAATCACACACGGAACAGGTAATTTATTTATTTATTGGATTCCTGGTTATATACAATGATAATTACATTTGTTACAATTAGTGGTTTTAGGCTAATTGCATAACTAAATAATTATAGGTGAATATGGCATGCATTATATATTTCAAATAATTGAAATGTGAATTACATATACTTGTACTTTTAAAAATTATAAGCATAAGCAATAATGTGGTGGTATTCAGTAAATTACAAAGAATTAACAATTAAGTTATTTACTCATAAATATAACATAAAAATGTACGGAAAACAGCAATATGTCGCTAATATATGGCGATGCACCTCTTCCTAAAAGGGGAGAATCCTCCAGGCTGGATTTTTATACTGCGTTGGCGGTGAAAAAATCTGGAGCGTATATAGAAAATTGTTTTAGAAACCACACGGTTTGTCTTACAGCGCCTGAAATGAGTGGACTGTCGGTAGATACTGCGACGTTCTGCCTGCAATGGTACCTATGGACCAGCGCCGCAGTTCGCGGATGACTAGCGGGCTCCGTCTACTAACTGGGCTATGTCCAGACACACCCTTCACGGGAGACTCTACTGCGGTTGAAGAACATACAAACCGCCTCACCCACCCGTAGCTATTCTTAGGGTCCGCACGTGAGCGCGAGTGCAACGGTTCCGCCTGGAAGTTCTTCTACCGGATCCACTCCGGAACCTCCTTGCGCGAGGTGTTCTCATCGTAGAATAACTGTGACAACCTGACGCCTCGATTCGTCCTACCAATGTGTAGTCTCTCACTGCCTCTTGACAGCCTTTCACCGACTATCTGTCAATATTTCAGCATAGATGTAATTTTGTTGGAGATAGTGTGTGGGATCTTCTCGTTCTATAACCGTATTTATAAATGTAGGCATGTATATTGTATATTCTTTACAACATGTGGAAACATATTTGAGAATTTATTGCTGGCACTTGGTGGCTGCAAAAGGGCAAAATAGCTCTTTGGCACAGTTACTTACTACCAATTACACTGGCATCGTCAAACAACGAAAAAAAAAATCTTGCTGTTTCCACAATCAACACAGAAGCCCCCGCGCTCTGTGTTCTCCTATGCTATCCTTCCATCGAAAATCTGCCATAACGGAACCACAGATAATATAATACTATACTAGTACAGATACCTCATCCCATACAACAAAACGCGACCTTCCTAACTCGGGCGTTTCTGCGGGCACCGCGCCATTTAAGGCGCTAGATGCCGCTAGCAGCGAGTAAGCTATGGATAGCTAGAGCCACCTAGCGATGAAATGGATTTATTTACCTACTAATAAACGCGCAACCAATAGATGGCGATAATTATACTTTATCAAATTTAGAATGATAATTTTGACAGCTCACGGTAGGGATGCGGTAGTGTATAATTGTTATTAAACCTATTCGATTATCGATTGTTATTATCATATATCTTGGAATCGATAGTTGCATGGTTATGCTGTATGGTCGATTTTACATTTATAATACAAAATGAAGTCTTTCCTATTCCATTTAATATAAAATAATAATATTACTATAAATGATCACAGAAATAAAATGAAACGAGAAATAAGAAGTTTCTCCAGTCATCCGCAGTAACGTTTCCACAGGCATTTTGCAAAATAAAGTCAGTACTTTCTTACTCGTAAATAGTGGAGATATGTTAAGTTTGGCTGCATGGCCTAAAAAATAATAATAAAACTTAAGAACCTATTTAATAAACTTAGGTACTTAGTGTAATTACAAAAAAGAGCACAAATTCCATTGATGGCTTTGTACATTGACCTACGTATGTTGTACTTATATTGTTTTACGAAATTGAATACTTACTAAAAATACTATGATTTTCGATTATTCGGTTGTTCGTTAGGCGTGGCACTTCACTAAGTGGGCGGTACCCATCAATGAAGTATGACATTTACTGTTGTAAATTTTACCAAAAATTATTATGAAACCTTAGAATAATAATGCATTATTATTCTAAGTAAGAAACTTCATAGGCTGAGCTTGCCTGGGGGCGACGAACAGGGTTATCCGGCGCCCTAGCAGAAGTAGGCCCGAGACGGTGGCGCCGTGTTCCGCGCGTGCCTCTCTTACCGACAGGGGATAAAATCCCCTACAACACAGTGGGGTCGCCTGTTGTTTAACAGGCGGCCAAGTCTGCCAGGGTTCACAGGGATTTCCTTGTAAGGGTACACCTGAGGCATTGGTAATATGGACTGTGAGACGGAACATCGTGTGCCTTTAGGCGGTTCGAGTCCGACATACCACCCCACCGCTTAGCCCACGTGGGATGACGACCCGTGGGGGTTTCCACACGTTATCATCCTACTAATATTATATAACATCCTACTAATATTAGAAACGTGAAAGTTTGTATGGATGTACGGATGTGTGGATGTATGGCTGTTTGTTACTCTTTCACGCAAAAACTACTGAACCTATTGCAATGAAACTTGGTATGTAGATAGCTGGAGACCTGGATTAACCACGGCATCAGGACTTACGCGAGTGAAATCTCAGGGCACAACCTGCTAGTCCTAAATATTAAACAAAGTATGGTAATATAGTATGTAATCAGCAGTTAGAAGTGTTCGTTATATTAGATAACCGATAAAATAACTTATTACTTATAAATAATCAAACGGCCTATTATTTATTACAGCCGGTAAGCATTATTTATACTAAGCGAATATATTTATTATTATTACATACGACCAGAACTACGTAGGTACGTGCAACATCTCGCGGACCGGCCATTCAAGGTCAATTTCACTTCGATCATTGTTGTGTAAAATTTGTATTGTATCCCGTGCCAAATTATGCTCTAGTACAACCTCATAACAACTATATTCCCTTCAACGTACAAAAATATTAGTAAAAATAATAGTCAAACCACAGATAAGTTAATAGTTTGGTCAAACCAATATATTTGTTCGTCTTAAACCAAAGAATTATTTTTTTTGCCATAACAATTTCTGAAAAAGAATGGTCCTGCTGACTTTAGACTTAAGCCAGCGTAGCCAACCGTATATCTCCGGACCTCTTACACTTATCAAAACAGGCTTTGTGGCATATTTTTTTGCTAATTATTTGCTATTGTTTGTCAAAGAATTACTTTTTATACGCACGCACGCTTGTTTGAGGGAAAAGTAGGTATAGCTGTTATCACTGGGTGCGTTTTTGAAGAATTCACGCAACCAACAACAGCACATTATAGTCTATAATTGCTCATTGCCATATTAAGTAAATATTAGTATTTATTTCAATGAAATACACAAATCGCACGCTAACTGCTTAAAAAACCATCCCACCGTTCGTTCGTCACCGCGGCGCATTCACGACTGTTTGTGTACCGAGTGTATACCGAACTCGAGGCGTGTAGGTATGTCTCACAATCCGACCGTTTGTATGAAGATACAATACTGTATAGATAACTGTACCATGCTGCGAAGCGAAGATCACGATCGAGCAGGGCTGCCAGTATTAGCTTATTTTATACCGCCGAGTCTCAAAAGTTATGCAAAATCAGTGTTGTACAATGTAAGACGGTACGTCACTCACTCACGTCACGTGCTCGGTATGTCACTCTTGGCAGGCTAGGCTCACTCCAGTCAGTAGGTATGAAGCTGCAGGTACCTAGCAGCGGCGACGAGTCGGGCGAAATTCAGTGCAAATAAAGTACTCTGTGGTCGCTTCGTCCGTTCGTCGCTTACGAATTACGTTTCCCGTATTTACGTACCTAGTAGATTATATTATTAATTATAATCAGTATAGTTAGATATTTACAAGGTCAAGTTTAGCTATGATAAGTATATTTATTTATTAGGACCACAACAACTGATACACATCTTCTATCTATACACCTATACTCTATAGAAATAAATAAAATTGCAGTGTCTGTTTGTAATATTAAAATAACCGCTTTTTACTAAGTGCATTTGGATGTATAAACGGTACATATACCAAAACAACATGTTTTACAATTTTTGTCTATCTGTCTGTCTGTTTGTTTCGGCTAATCCCCGGAAAAGGTAGTTCGATTTCCACGGGACTTTCACTGGCAGATGGCTGATGTTAAAAGGAGTAATTTATGCTACTTTGATTTTGGAAAAAGAATGAGTGTTCCACGCAAAATATATAAATATGTACACGCGAGCGAAGCCGCTCGGGAACTGCTAGTAAATAAATAAATTTGAAGTGTCCGTTTGTAATGTCATAAGGACAGTTTTTTACTAAATGCATCTGAATGTTTACACGGTACTTATACTAAAAAAATATTTTTCACGTATTGTCTGTCTGTCTGTTTGTTCCGGCTAATCAACGGAACGGGTGGACCGATTTCCACGGGATTTTCATTGACAGATAGCTGGTGTTATAAGGAGTAACTTAGTCACGTTTAGCTTTGATAAGTTTAGGACTACAACAATTTTGTCTGTCTGTCTGTTTGTTCGGCTAATCTCTACAACGGGTGGACTGATTTCCATGGGACTTTCACTAGCTGGTGTTATAAGGAGTAGGGTTCCGCGATTTAATTTGCATATACCTACCTAGCTAAACACCTAAAGGAGATAGTTTCATTCCAAAGTACACACAAACGCAATGGCATGGCAAATGCCTATCTTCTTCGAGATTAAAGTATCTATGCAGAGGTTGTGAAATAAAATAGTTTTCTTTAATATAAGTTACATTTACGTAGGTACTACTAAGTAAATACCTAGCCTAGGTTTATTTAACCCATTAAAATAGTACACAAATTTAAGTCACGATAAAAGTTACTTAATGAGTATTTTTACTCTGTCAACAACTGCAATCGGTCAACAAAGATATAAAATTATATGAGGGTAATCAGCGATTTCGTGTCAGTAATTGTTTCGTATCTCCCGGTGAGTACTTATTTATTTTTTATACAAGTATTAAGTTACACAAAATGTAAAAAAATCTGTAACATCATATTCTAATATAAAATACATAAAAAAGTTAATTTCATAGAAAGTTTTTCATGCTATAGTACCCAAAGTGCTGCTGTACTATTTTTAGTTCAATGGACGCTTGACATGTGTAATGTTAAATGTAAGACAATACAGTGAAGACATTTTTATTAGAATGCTAAGATATTTGTTCATAGTTTTTACACGTAAAATTGGTTTTCTTTTTTCAATAATATGACCCTTTATTTATGGGTATTCAGGCGACAAGTGGAAACCACTATAAAATTATAAAATGGCTAACAGACGACGAATAAGAAAAAAACTATTTTGGTTAACAAGGTTATTCGCCATACACGACATTATTAGCCAGGATAGTGACAATGATGCTACTTACGACGTGATTATGCTGCCACCTAATCTAGACGTTGTCACCGATGAAGAGGACGGTGGCGAGGATAACTTATATCAAAATGAATTATCTCAGGATTTTCCTGGTAATGTAGAAGTACTCGCACGGTCGTTGAAAATGAATGAAGCAGCGAAAACAATGAACCCCTCACTACATTTGCGTGGTTATCTTCTTCTCAAAATGTGCCAAATAGAAGAAGAAGTGATGAATTTCCAACTTGGAGGAAGTGTTTGCCTATATACTCCGTTTCTCGGTTTACTACAGAACAAGTATATTGATTCATTTGATCTATATTGTGAAAAATCTTCCGAAGCTACCACCGCCCCTTTTGTCTCTCGCATTATGAAGACTTTACCGAACAAAGCGCCAACAAAACCTCAAGAACACGTAGTTTACTTTGATATCGTTTTTTACCAATTACGATCTGCTTGTCAACCTAAAAAGGCTTGGTTACAGAGCTACTGGAACCTTACGTGAAAACAGAACCAAACTGTGTCCTTTGATTACATCTAAGGATATGCTCAAAAAGCCTAGAACTGAACATGACCACAGATTCGATGTGACAAAAGAAATTTTATTGGTAAGATGGTAAGACAATTTGTGTATGATTAACCCAATTTTGATACTTTAGAACCATTGGGAAAAGTCAAAAGATGGTGTTCCACACGAAAACAAAAGACGAAACGAGTAGACGTGGACATACAGCTAGTGTTCTAAAGTTATAATAAGGGGATTGGCGGTATAGATTAGATGGATCAGTCCTATAGACTGATCTGATCTGATTTGTTTACCGAATTGGGGTGAAAGGGAAAAAGTGGTAGTGGGTCTTGTTCACTTGTATGGTGGACATGACTATTTCAAATGCATTGACAGATTGCACTGCATAGCAAACCCAGATGGTCGCATGGATCAGCTAATATTCCGCAGACATATAGCACGCACGTATTTGAGCCATAAAAATATCTATAAAAGTAGGCAGTCTTCTTCTAGAATTGATGGAGAAGAAAGAAGAAATAATGGTCATAATCCGGAAAAACTACCAAACCAGCTTAGATGTACTGTGTGATCCAATAGAGTTAAAAACAGCTTGTCGCAAGTGCCTGAAAACGCTGTGCCTGGATAGAAGATGATTTGCTCAAAATCACTCCTAAGCGCCCATTGTACTAAACTAAGTACACCCCTAAAAACCTAACTCCTGATTTTTTTTTGGTTTTCTTTCTTTTTAGTGTTATTATGGAAGTATTTTTATAACGAAAATAAACATTGGTTATGTGAAATTTACTGTGATTTTCATTTGGGCGTTAATGGGTTAAAACTTCATTTGTTTACAGAAATATTTAGATTAATTTTTCTTACAGAAGACAACCTTAACGGCATCAGAACAGATAAGAGTTATGCGATAGAAAGAGAGGCAAGTTTTAGGTTAATATAGCCCATTTGGAATTACCGGTGTGCGACCTGAATTGCACCTTATTGTGTCGGAGCAAGAGTCGCTATTTATTTAACTGGTATTGCGAAGAGGTCCTTCTGTACTAGTACTATTATGTATTCTGTGCTCTTGGGGGATTTCAATAAAAAGCGTTTTAACTTTAAGAGGCCTATTACATTTCATCCTGATTTTTTCATTAAAGGGTCTCAACTTTGACGTTCTTATTCTGAGCAACTAAAAAACTTCAAACACTTAAACTTATTGAAAAATTAAGAACAGTTATTAGCATAGATCATAGCGGCCTTACTTTTCTTAATTTTGCCTTATGAGCTATATCACATAATTAGGTATTTACGCACGGCCACGACTCGTTTGGACTCGCGAGTGCCCGACACTGTGTTACCGCAGTGATTAAGCAATCATGATCCTTTTTCTACTATTAAATTATTTGTTTTACTTCCTTTCATAAAATATTGTTAATAATGCGTAATGTTCTTGCCACTGCTATACGCCTGCGGATTTGCTGGTGTAAATTATGATAGTATGTAGTTGCTATAAAACTTAATGTTTTTTTTAAAACATTAAGTAGGTAGGTATTTTAAATAAAAAAATTCGATAATAAAAATTTGATTTAAATTAATAAAAGCTATATAAATATTTCAAATTATCCAATTATTATATTTTTGAATTGTCATGATTATAAGTCAGTCGGAATATGCCAGTCGTGAAGCTAGTTGCATGTATGGAACAGGCAGTAGATCCTACGGAAAAGAACAGGAAAGAAACTCCAAAGACACTCTCTTTCAACATGCTTTTTTTCAATTTTCTGGTTCATCATCGTCAATCTTTTCGCCAATCCTCACTGTGCGAATGTTGTGTGTTACCAGGGCCAGTTCTCGTCGAAGGGGTTGTTATCCGGACGTTAACCGGGGATTCTTAGCACCCCTAGCCATCAGATACAGTGATCGCTACCGTAGCCAAGAATAGCAGGGCTGCCTGAGACTCGGGGTATGGTCATTCTGTTTGCTTTCATTGGGGGCAAAGTCGCAGGCACATAGCTAGTGGCAGGAACATTACGCATAATTAACAATATTTCAAGAAAGGAAGTAAAATAAATAACTTAATAGTGGAAAAAGGATCATGATTGCTTAGTCACTACGGTAACACGTCACGGCAATACTATCTATACAGTATTGTATCTTCATACAAACGGTCGGATCGCGAGACATACCTACACGCCTCGAATTCGGTATACACTCGGTACACAAACAGTCGCGAATGCACCGCAGTGACGAACAAACGGTGGCGGTGTGATGGTTTTTTAAGCAGTAAGCGTGCTATTTGTGTATGTCATTGAAACTCCGAAAGTATAAGTAAAGTATAAAATAATTTTTATATACCTACTAGAACGTAATTTGTTACTACTAGAATTAATTTTTAATAAATAAATAAGTCGATAGGGTGACAAAAGTGACACACGAGTGACCAACCAACGTTCGCGTTAAAAAAAACTAGTAGGTAATTTCCTAGGCTATTTATTTACTTATGTATTTAGCTATTTACAAATATTATTGAATTAGACGAAATATCATTATGAAATAATTTTGACACACAAAACTAGAAAGAAACTCAAGTAGGCAGATGAAATTATGGGCAGCCGTATCGCGTGTTTACATACCGTCCGGCTGTAGGTATTTATTTCAAGGTCAGGGCCGAGTCACAATTATATTACTATAATTACTTAACAGTTTACCACAGACATGATATGTTTTAAGTACCTCTATGTGTATGTTCGTACTTATTACACTATAACATCAGTAATGACATTGTATCCGATTATACAATGCATCTACTATACAAACAGGATACCTACTTATGATTACCGAATTAAACGAATTTTGTATCCAATAATACAATCTGGCAGCCCTGCGATCGAGTGAGGTCCGAGGTAAAAGATTCCTATTAGCAATGTGTATGTGTAAATAGATAGTGCGTGTAAGTACTTAGTAGGTAGGTTAGTAGGTATCTATTTGATAAATCAAAAATGTCTGTTACCGAAATACCTAACCTGCCTACACAACAAAGTTGACACATACCATGCGTTTCGTTGTTCACTATTAATTATTGTGTCCTGACAATATGAAAAAAATATGTAAAACACAATGAGAAAAATTAATTCTTAATATTTTTATAGTATCTTTGAAATTCGAATAAAAATTAGTGTATTAATAATTTACCTACAATAACGCAACAAAACAGTTTCAATAACATTTGGCCAACTGTCAATAGTCAGTACCTACGAACTACAAACAGTTATAATAAAGTACTCTGTGCAACAAACTAGCTACAAACTCAATAACAAAACCGTATCAACCTCAACGTAGTACGAGTAATTGCCGCCAGAGGAACGACGACAATTTATTGAATTTTGTCAAAATAAGAAAACTGGCTTTCAGAATCTTTTATTTAATTTTCCCGTGTTTAGGGTATTTTATGAAATTAGAAAATACTTTTATCAGGACTTAATATTGATTTTCCATACATTTCAATAACAAATCTATATCCGTAACGCCATCTATTGATATTTGTTTGAACCATTTTTGCTTTCTTTGAGATGGGACCCCATGACGGAACGTATTTATTATTTTGTAAAAGAGATAGTTATTATTATTATTAGTCTGGCATGACGATCGCTCAACTCGATGACTGAGAGGTCTCCGTACGTGTTTAAACGTGCAGGCCCTTTCGAAACTTCGAGCAGACTACAAGTGCTCAGAACTGTTCCACGTTGACTGGCCTGTTGGTCTAGTGGTTGGTGATCCTAACTGCTAAGCCAGAGGTCGTGGGTTCGATTCCCACCCAGGACAAATGATTGTGTGATGAGCACGATAATTTGTTCTGTGTCTGGGTGCAATTTATCTATAATATGTATGTATTTAGAAATATATAAGTATGTTTATCAGCAGTCTGGTTACCATAGTACAGGCTCTGCTTAGTTTTGGATCAGACGGCCGTGTGTGAGATGTGTGGAGTTATTATTTTGTTAAGTATACCTACCTACTAATTGAGGTTTGTCTTGGAATCGAATTCGGGGCCGATCGAGTTTTTCTTTTAACTCCGGTGTCCGGTGCTGAGTGCTCGCTCGTCAAAGATTAATTTTAGTAGTAAGCGATTTAACAATGTAGTGTCAGTGATTGGTATTAGTCAAACTCGAGTAGTCAGCACTCAACAAGTATCATGATGTGTAATGATTAACGATCATTCTCTTGCATTCGATTCGTGACAATGATAAACCACAACCATCATCGTGAAAGAACTGACCTTTTAACATTTTAAAATCGACTTTATGATTTTTTTTAGCCAGTATGTCTACCATACGAGTAAACACGAGTGAACTGAAGTGAACAATTAGGTTAATTGATCCTAATCGCACCGAGTAAAGGCGACCGTATAGGATGTCTAGTGAGACTAGTGAGAAACGTAGCACAGTGCGTGATGGGGTTTAGATATTATTGGTCGCAAAGCTCATACGACCTAGCCCTACTCCATTTGCGAGCCCTGCTCTCTTGGAAAAGAAAGAAGATGGTTCTGACCGTGTTGTGTCTGTTCTGATAGATTACTGTGAGCTCAGCAATAACACTGCACATGACCGCTATCCGCTCTCTTTGTTACCGAATGCGATTGCTGTTCGGCGGGAGAGCTGTGGCGTGGAGTGTTTTACTCGGGAGTTTTGATGGTGTCGACTTTGGTACCTGGCTGTGTCTTTTGTATTGTGGTTGTGCATGAATGACGATTGTGTTTTCGATTATTGTTCGGTTGAGTTAGAGTAAAGTTTGATGAAAATCAGTGCATAATGTAGAGCATAAAAGTTTGTTTTCTTTTCCCTTTTGCTTACAGTCGTTGTGTGTCGATTAATTTACAAATTGACATAACAAACACAAAAAAAATAGTGAAAAAATCAGAACTTAACTAACGAAATTAAAGTAAAGTACTAGTAGTTGCTATAATGAGTAGAATATTCTAGTTTGCATGATGGCCGTACTTGGGATTTAGTGGAAGCCACAGAGTCCAGGATGTAGAGCTTAAGTGTTTTAATTTGTATTTTTACAAGATAACAAGATAATTATGAAGTTCGTTAAAGAATGACTTTCAAAACGATTGATTTAGATAACTTAGTTTATACTAGTATAGTTGTTAACGCTGATCTTAAGTGCCGTTCCCAGGGGTATGCTTGTTCGCAGCCTTAGTTGTATAAAAAAAAAGGAAAAAACGACAATAAATCGACTAGCAATGTTATACTGTAACACTAAATTTATATACCATGTAACTGTATCTATTTAATTTTTTGATCAATTATTATTATTAATATTATTATTGCTACTATGTATTGCTGCATATTGAAAAAGAGTGTAAACATAATATGTAATAATTAATTTAATTTCTATTATATGCTTAATATGCTTAATATCTGTTCTGTGTAAGTCTTAGTTCACACTAATATGACTTTATATATTATGTTACTCCTAAAGGCATTAAACAATTGTTTTATGCCTTTAAAATGTAAAAAGACCAATAAATTTGTTGTACACTTAATAGGGGAGCCCACGATGCTAAATGTGTATTTACTCCAGCGTCGATGGGACCTATTGGATTTTATTTTTATTTATTTATTTATAACACTTCCTGCAGATAAATTGCATGAGGCGGACTTAATGCCGTAGGCATTTTCTACCAGTCAACCTTTGGGTGATACAGAGACGTGCGTGGCAGGTGTATAATTATAATTAAAATTGCGAATATAAATTCAGAAAATGAAGAACAGTATTAGAAACATATATATTACATATATAAAACTGCTTAAAATACAATACATAATATAAACTAAATAAAATATTATATTATACTATATAAATACATACACACATACATCTACATACATTTACAAAGTGTTATTCAGACGATTCTACCAATAAGTCTGTGTAAAGCTGTCGTACTTTGACCTTAAACGTTTGTCGGTTAGTGGACATCCTGATTTCTAGTGGGAGCGCATTCCAGAGGTTTACAGCTTGGACAGTGAAGGACGAATGAACTATGCTGGAATTATGGGAGGGACAAAGAAGGAGAGGATTATTAGATGAGCGGAGATTTTTTGAATGGTTAGAGGACAAGTATTGGAAATAAGACGTTAGGTAAGAAGGTGAATTAGGTGAGTGGAGAAGAGAGTAAAGCGTAGTCAATGCTCATAAACTGCGGCGTTGCCTTATGGGTAACCAAGGCAGTTGGTTGCGATAGGTAGATACATGATCATACTTTCGCAGGTTGAATACGAACCGAATGCAACTGTTGAGAAGTCGGTCTAGTTTGTTGAGTAGATCTGCATTCAAGTCGAGATAGCAAACATCACCATAGTCGACAACAGGGAACACCAAAGTCTGTACAAGCAACGTTTTTGTCTTGGCTGGGAGAAAATTTCTTAAACGATAAAGACTACGCAAGCTTACGCTTCTGACTTACTTGGGCTACTTGTGTTTGCCAACTTAGTGTACTGTCGATGTACAAACCAAGATCCCTAACTAAAGGGCTAATGGGCAGTAATGATTCATTGAAAATAATATCCGGTACGCTACTAATATCAACTCTACTCATCATTCTTGGGCTACCTTTTAAAATTGCTTGGCATTTAGACGGATTGATTTTGAAGATTAGATGGTAGAAAGAAAAAGAGTTCAGGCGATGTATCCGTTTCATTGGTGGGGGGAGCTTCTACAGGCTTTCAAAGATGTAAAAAAAATAGTAAAATGGACTTACTCTAGCGTATTAGATATTAATAGTGTAGATACCCCACATGTCTCTGATAATGGGGGTAGGTTAATCTGCCCATTTGCATGGTGGGGGTGGCCGTATGGAAGGGCAGAAAATGGGAAAAAAAAATTATTCGAGCGCGTCAGATATTAAGAGGGGATGTTAAGTACACCCGAAAGAAACCCCCATTCAATAATCTGACGATTCGGAAGTAACGCAAGCTCGCAGCGGCTTTTTGGAAATGCTGACAAGCGGAACAATAATCTGACGAATATTTGGAGGGATTCTCTTAATCCGACGATTTGAAAAAAAAAAATACATGTATTTTTATCATTAAATGTGTCAAATGTGCACGGAAAATAGCTACTAGATACTCACTCACTCACTCACTCATCTACTGACTAATCACGAAATCTGGAAAACTACTTGACCTATGAAAATGAAACTTGGCAGGGAGGTAGTTTATGAGTAAGAGAAGTCAGCTAAGGAATGATTCTAAGCTAAACCCAATTTTGTTAATTAAGAATACTATTTAAATTCCAAATTTCTTGAAAAACATTTTCCAATGTTAATTGTTTAGATAAATCAATATATTAAGCGTATAAAATCTCGGTCAAAAAAAAAATAGTCGGATAGTAGCAGGTACAAGTTGTTTTTATTACGTGTGTGAAAGAATGTATACCGCTTTTTTTACAGAACTGATCTGTGTTTTTATGAAGGTAAAGTAGGTTTTCATAAATAAGCCACAGTCAGGATGTTTATTTCTTTATATTTCTGCCCTAGTTAATCACAACTACTTGAGTTATATAAATATATAAATTGCTCAGATAGTCTTCTTCTGCAGCACGAATATAGTTTTATACCACATTATACTATAAAAATAACTAAAATAGACTAAGCGGACTGTTTCAATATCAGTCAGTTCACGAATTTTTCTAACTGCGTATGCTGCTGAGCTGAGTCTATTCGATAATATTTATTTATTGTAATTAATAAGAACTAGTTTCAATTCGTCTTATTTAACCATTATAGTGTTTTCCACCTGTTTAACGTTTGGAGTAGTGAATTGGATACATTTATTCTTTTCTCCATTAGAAAGTTGTTAACGTTTTACCAACGAACCACTATCGAAATAGCATCATTTAAAAGTTTGTACTCATACGTTTTAGTCTAAATAAGAGTAAATTATGATGAAGATGAAGTAATGAAATAATCGAGATTGGTTTACACGCAAGCTATCCAGCAACTTTCAAAAAGAACATAAACAAATATAGAGTATATTGTGGGGATGGTATGAGAGAGTGAGAGATAGAGAGAATAGAAAAGGGAAAAAGAGGCGTGGAGTGGGCAATACATGCTTCACTGCAGCTGTATGTACTAAACTTTCTTTACGATTTTTGTAACTTCGGCTTGTGGAAATGGGCAAATTATATGTTTTCTGTTATCCTTGAATTATTGCCTTCAAAATAAAAAAATCGACGAATTTTTTTTTGCAAGTTTGTAACCTTCCCACTGCCTTACGTCACGCTCAAATCGTCAGATTATCAAAATGTACACTTGTCAGCAACTAAATTACCCACCGTGTCTTAATTCGACGCGCTCGACAATGTCAAATGATCGCATTTTCTTTGCAAGTTTTGTTACCTTCCCACTGCCGTGCGTTACGCTCAAATCGTCAGATTATCAAAATGTACACTTGTCAGCATGTAATTAACCCACCGTATCTTAATCTGACGCGCTCGACAATGTCAAATGATCGCATTTTCTTTGCAAGTTTTGTTACCTTCCCACTGCCGTGCGTTACGCTCAAATCGTCAGATTATCAAAATGTACACTTGTCAGCATGTAATTAACCCACCGTATCTTAATCTGACGCGCTCGACAATGTCAAATGATCGATTTTTTTTTGCAAGTTTGTAACCTTCCCACTTCCGTGCGTCACGCTCAAATCGTCAGATTATCAAAATGTATACTTGTCAGCATGTAATTAACCCACCGAATCTCAATCTGACGCGCTCGACAATGTCAAATGATCGGTTTTTTTTTACAAGTTTGTAACCTTCCCACTGCCTTGCGTCACGCTCAAATCGTCAGATTATCAAAATGTACACTTGTCAGCATGTAATTAACCCCCCTTATAATAATCTGCCGCGCAGGAGTAAATCCAAAAAATCCCTTAATGGCCACCCCTACTATAAAGAAAAACAAAATGCAGATTGTGAGTGTGTTCAGTCAATGTCGATTGTTACAACGTGGCACACGATGTATACATTTATTATATTGTGTATTTTAACTTACGTTCTCGAACAGTTACTCACCATTCGTCCCAGTAAAGTAAAATATTATTTAAATTACTTTATACTTTACTTCGGCTTCACATTCATATCAACAATTATTTTGCCTTTCACTTTACTGAAACCTAAAGATCTGACAAATTTAAAGTAAGTATAAAACATATAAATATTTTTTTTTATCGTACTATATATCTGTTTATGATAACATGCTAGGATGTGTTATAAATGTTTTTACGCGTTTGAAAATGGTTTCAGAGTGTACTCGCAGTTAACGAAATATATGATTAAGTGTCTCAATTTGAAGTTTGAAATACGAAATAAAAAAATCTTGTCCATGGATAAAGGAGCTGTTATCATTACAAATCATCAGAGCATCCTTGATAGCTTGGGTAATTAATTAAATTTATTGAAATTGATCAACCCTTTAAGGACTTGGCTAGTTGTTTTGTGACTGTTTGTTGAAAAAATAATTTTAGTTCACAAAAACTAATAGCATTTTTAAACAACCGACATTTTGAAAATTGAATCATCATCATTCATTGTTTCAAACATGATATTTCATTGTCATTCTTTATAAAGGTTCTTTATTAAATATGTATTGATTGACTTAATTAATGATGATAAAAAATAATGAAATGATGTAGCTAGTTCCTTTCATCGTTTTATCGATATGGTTATTTATTATTTATGATTCGTGTTATGGAATATACAAGATGTTTTAATAATTTCATTTCAGTACTCACTCGTATAATAGACGAGGTAGACGCAGAGATTACTATAACAGCTAAAAAGGAATTATTTTACTTATGGCCATTCGGTCTTTGCATCTACTTATGTGGGATCATTTTTATTGACCGAAAAAGTTCTGCAAAAGCGTACCAACAACTACAAATCTGCAAAAACCTCATTTTAAAAAGGAAGGTTTGTATTTTTTTTAATTTCTTTCTGGTTTTACAAAACATTATTTGTCCTCCTCCTGAAGTTAAGGCCTTCTATAACCTATAACAAAATGGGACTGACAGAAGCCAACATTATCCCCGCTAACTAAACAAAAATCTCTTCAGCATTATGTATAAATAAATATTAGTCTCCGTAGGCTAAACAGAAAAGAGGATTATTTCTCTATTTTATACTATGTTCTTGTATTAGAATATATTTTAATTTATCAATAGAATATAATAATCGTTATTGCTTATATTGTGTACATAAGATATGATACTATTTGTATGAGTTTCAACAATTTATCCAAGTTGGATGTGCAATATTCTTGTAATTTATAAATTTTATATGCATGGTAGGTACAAATAAAAGTTGCCCGTGGTAACATTACCCATTCGTTTTTCGTCTGGAAGCCCACCTCACTGGGCTATTGGTGAGGCCGTATATTAGGCGTAAACCGACTAACACTACACGTGTGCCTCACAGCGCCGGTTATGAGTTGACCGTCGGTACGGCGACGTTTTGCCTCCAATGATCCACCCAGCGCTGGCTCGGGTGTTCGGCTGGTTCACGGGACACTCTGCTTCGGGTGAAGAACATAAAACTCGTCTCATGAGAGCGCGAGTGAAAAGGTTCCGCCAGGAAGTTTTTCTACCGAATCCACACCGTCACCTTCTCCTTGCGCAAGATGTTTTCCTCGCAGAAAATCGCCATAAAACAACTGTGACGACCTAACGTCTCAATTCGTCCGACCAATTGGGAGATTCTTGCTGTATTCAGTCAGTCAGTGCCCCTTCCTAGAAACTATGGGCCCCTCTGTATACCTAACAGATTACTCCCAGTCAATACTAACCACCCCCGCAACAAATAAATGTTTGCTTCTGAGCTTTGTTTAGTCACGGTGTAACATAAGATTTCACACTATTATAATCGAGCCGAAAATAAATGGTCTAAAAATGTAAAAAAAACTTCACCCGTTACCTGTCAATATTTCAGCTTAGATGTAACTTTTTTGGCGATGGTGTCTACCATGCATTTAATATAGTAAAATACTGTAATACTAACAACTGAGTCATAGATGCTTCAAATAAATATTCAATTCTATTCTAATATAATTATGTTGACGGGAATTAACGCGATTACGTATTTAAAAGGTATTACTACCTTTGCTTTGCCTAACGTTTCCACCAGGTTACACTGGCCGTGGTCACAGGCCTGTAGGTACTGTACTTTTTACAGGTAAAAATCGATACTTTGAACTAATATTTATTATTATAATACGTAAATATTTAATATTATAAATACGTATAAATAAAATAAATACGTGATTAAATTGAGTGGTTTTATAAAAACGATACCTAATTTAAAAAAGTGTTAAAAAAAAGTATTAAAGCAAATATCAAAAAAAAAGTGCATTAGAAAAAAAGAGTGTCAAACAGGGATTCAATCCGGCATGCAGCCGAGTAAAGAGCGTATACTATACCAAATAAGCCAAACGTAGTTCGAAATCAGCATTTACGTTCTACTTACGTACAAATGTTATTACAGCTTTCATTGATTTTCGTGTGGGAACCAAAATTTAACCCAGGATAAAAAGTACTCTATAACCTGCGCAGGTACTTAAACTATTATCATACTAAGTTTCAAGCATATCATATCCTTCAGTAACTTTTGAGTTAATCGTGAACGTACAAACAGACAGACAGACAAAAATTTTTTGAATCGCATATTTGGCATCAGTATCGATATCTTAATGCCATGCAGTCGTTTTTTTTTAATGTACAGAATTCAACCCGTTACAGCTTTATTATAAGTATAGAATATAAATTGTGGCGTGTACTTTAACATTGCAATTTTATTTTTATACTATAAACAAAAAATATTCAAATTACAATTATTATTATTGAAATTGTTGTCATTTACATTCAAAATTCCTTTTTAATATAAAATACATTTTGAATCAGCCATTTTTCAAGCATTGCTTTAAGGCCGTTCAATTTAATTTTTTGATGTCTTATGGTAGATGATTGTTAACGCGGATTGCAGTTTCATAGTATATTGTTAATACGAGGAAGAAATAGATCATATTATTTTGTATTTTCTACGAATATTGGCTTTTGATTCACATTTTAATTCAAAATATTTTAATTATCTTTTACAAACAAACCTTACAAAAAATCCTGTAATGGTAAGAAAACCTATATCTCTAAAAATAGTTCCCAAGGATGGAATTGAATATAAAATAGCTCAGGTCCTAATATGCTGCCTGGCGGTACACCATTTTTGTATCCTCGTCATAGACATCAATGACTATTGCTTGAGTTTAGCCGGTTAAATACGATTGTATTAATTGTAGGGCAAAGCCAAACGCGTGGACTCGGCAAATACTCTGTATCAAGTACAGTTTTTTCGCGTAATGCCTAGTTCTGTAACTACACTACAAAACTAAAATTTAGGCGAATTTTCTGAAAATAATGATGATAGAGTCGTAGTTAATTGCAATCAAATAAACGACATATTTGGTGGTTTTATCTAAATATAATTAATAAAAATTATTTGGCGTGGTACAGTTTTTTTACCTTTGGCGACTTAATTATCATTACATTAGATAAATAAATCAAGACTTTTTTGCGGTAACAGAAATGAATATTTATAAGGTACGTTACCTTTATTAATTTTTGTCCGACTATTGATCGAATAGAGTAAGACCAAAAAAATTATGGATGAACTGCGTGAAGGTGGATATGGCTAGAAAGGAAGTAAACAGTAAAATGACAAATGCTAGAGTAGAATGGAAGGACAAAACATATTGCACCGACCTCAAATAAAATTGGGAAAGTCTGACGAAATATTCCACTTTGCCCCACCACTGGGGCGGCTTCGTGGGGCAATTACTTTTGCTGATGATTTTTAAAAAAATCAAAGATTTTGAAGGAAAAACAGTATCCATTTCCGTAGTTAAAATTTTTATATTATAAGGTTAAGTAATGCTAGCCAGGTCAGTCTTAGGATGATTGACCATTCTTAACACATTAAGACCACTGTGGCATTCATTACAGGTAGATCGATCCCTAAAAGTCCGACAACCTGGTCTAACTACAGAACTTCGATATCGCCTAGTACTTAGATTGTGGAAGTCTGATGGCAATCGCTCCACGTAAAATATCGAAGTTCGGCCGTATCGTAGTTAGGCTGAAAGCCGACCCCAACTTAGGTGGGGAAAGGCGCGAAGGATGATGGAGATGGTTGTTCTACGAATTTTTTATCTGTGGAAGCCCTTGCTTAGTGAATCTCTATCATAAATATATAAAAAATCTAGGCCAAGCTCGATATTAATTCTTGGCATCTTTTGAACCTACAGTGGTTACTTTTGTTGCTTCTAATTACAACAACAATACAATTATAAAAAACATTTAATAATATTTTTATGCATTAATTGTTGCGTGTATCGTGCGCTAAAGCACTCGTCGTGTTAGAACAATAAATGATAAAATCACTTACCAAGACGTAAATAAAAAAAACATTATTCAACAGTTTGTTATATATATTTTTTTTAATATTGCATTAACTTTTTGTAGGTCAAAATTTTTTTTTTTCCTGAAGGGACAAGGAACAAAGAGTACACAAAACTGTTGCCATTTAAAAAGGGCGCGTTCAACATTGCAGTGGAAGCGCAAGTACCGATCATACCAGTTGTATTATCGCCCTACTATTTCATAAATAATAAGAAATACATTTTTGACAAAGGTGAGCATATTGACATTTTCTGAACTGTGATAAAAAAACTAAGTAGCGTCATTTCCAGAAAAAAAAGTTAAATCACTCTAACAGAGTCCCACGCTACAAAGGAAAAATTCAAAATCATTTATTTTTGCATCTAACTAGACAATGTAACAATACAGAAAATTAAAAAAAAAACATAGTATACACGAATTTATACTAACAATTATAATAAATGCGAAAGTAACTCTGCTGTCAGTATGTCTGTTACGCTTGCACAACTTATGATGCCTGTATTATGCATGTACTCAACACAAATTGTACAATAAAGAAAGATCACAATATCTAGTAATTGATGTACTATGAGCATCGACGGTCGGTGATAGCGGACGAGTGTGGCCGGCCGGCAGGGGTCTGGCCACGTGCGAGCGTATTTGATGCACACAGACACGTCATTACACACATGGAGTGTCAGGAATTCCTAAACAGGAATGTTTAGGAACTGTTACGGAAATATAAATTGTTAACGCTCGAATCCAGGCGTAAACTACTTAAGGCAATGATGTTGTATGGAATATGCAACATCATTGCAAAAAAATCTATATATATATATAGATTTTTTATTATGTATGTAGCGATAATGTTCGCATCTCGCTCCTATTTAGCTTAATTTAATGTTAACTCGTGGACAATGATGTGGGTTATATGTTGAACAAACCAAACATATGTATATTTCCTTTTTTTGTAACATATACCATGTAACTGTTTTTTGTCCCAAATAAATAAAATAAAATAAAAATCCCATGTGATGTGTATAATATACGTAGGAACTACCATATAATACCCATCACATGGGAGCTGCAGCCGATAGTTCTTCGTCCTTTAAGGCAGGTGCAAGGACTGGCCTGTTGTTCTAGTGATTAGTGACCCTGACTGCTGAGCCAGAGGTCGTAGGTTCGATTCCCACCCTAGTCTGGGTGTTCTTTGTGTCCGTTGTTTATATGTTTGTAAAGTCCCCCGCGCCACATGACTATTTCCTAATGCGGGAGTTGTCTTTTAAAAAAAAAACATAAAAAAAAAATGATAATGCGCAATAGCTTGTCTGCCTGTGTTATATGTTCGTAAACGGCCCCGACTGGGTTCGCCGTCGAAGTATGTAAAGATCCCTCCCTGCAAGCTCTAGAAGTATTTGTCCTCCGATTTTAACTACAAACATACCAGTTACTTGTTTGTGCTCTTCATATAACTACGTGCTTTTTTAATTTGGTACATATTGGCTAAAACACGTCTTCGGTAATAATTGTATTTGATACCCAGATCACCTAAAGTATTTGAAATATTCATTCTTTCTTGAAAGATTTCTGAATATCTTAAGGGCCCGGACATTGTCTACAATCACTTGATGAGAGGCGTTTTATATTGCTGCTGTTATCTTAAAATATTAAATCATGTGTGGTAAGGCTCGGTTACAACACATAGTGACGAGGCCTGACTTGTTTACTTTACCGTACCGTAGTCAGTTGTATTTCTTTAGCATCCTTTTAGGTAGATTTCGAAGAAAGTCTTGTATTGGTTTTGTACCAGTTGTCGAGTTTTCCAAAAATTTCTTTACAGGAGGTCTAGTTATGATCCCTAGATCCCAAAACAACCGCCAGTTAAAAGTTTATATATATATATATATATATATATATACCGGCACGATAGAGGTCGCAATTATTGCTTTTAAACTTGGACTCAAAATCAACAGGGCAAAAATGAAGGTTAAGTTCGTGAATGGGAGATATTCCCCCAAAAGGGGAGGACTGGGGAGCTGATTTAAAAAAAAATTAAAATCACGAAATCTACCTCTGCGGCCCTGCTGCGGGCCCGGATTTTTTTTTGTACATATACTTGAGAACAATGAATCCGGGCCACATAAAGGTTTCATTTTTGAACATTTTTTCATTTTTCGAACTCCTCACCAGCTCTTGCAGAATCAATTTTGAAGGAGAATGTTGATAGGACTGACAGTGTATTTAGGTTTCAACATGTCAGTCCTTCTGAAATTATCAAAGCTTTCAACACGCTAAATCTAAAAAAAACAGCTGACCTCTGGGGAAATTCTGTAATCATTACAAAATCTGTTATTACTGTAATTGCTAGTCATTTATCATTTATATTTAATCAGTGTGTAGATAGTGGTGTATTTCCTGATCTGATGAAATCTAGCAAAATCATTCCATTGTTCAAATCTGGCAGTACTTCAGACCCAACTAACTTTAGACCAATTTCTGTACTACCAGTATTCAGTAAAATTTTTGAAAAAATTGTTTATGATCAAATGCGAAGTTTCTTTAATTGCCATAATTTGTTACATAATAAGCAATTCGGTTTTACAAGGGGTCGCTCTACAACTGATGCCGGTGTAGAGCTTGTAAAACATATATTTGATGCCTGGGAGGATGCCCACGATTCTCTAGGCATTTTTTGCGATTTATCCAAAGCGTTTGATTGTGTTGTTCATGAAACTCTGATCAGGAAATTATATCACTACGGTATCAAAGATACGGCGCTGGATCTTCTTACTTCTTATCTAAGTAATAGGATTCAGAAAGTCGAGATTAATGGCAAGCTATCTCCAGGGTCTGTTGTAAAAATGGGCGTTCCGCAGGGATCTATACTCGGGCCATTTTTGTTCTTAATCTACATTAATGACTTACCTTATATTGTTAAGAACAACCACGAAATAGTATTGTTTGCGGATGATACTTCACTCTTATTTAGGCTAAAACGTATGTGTACAAATTTTGACGACGTAAACGATGCTATTTCGAAAGTGGTTCGCTGGTTTAACGTTAACAATTTACTTCTTAATGGAGAAAAAACTAAATGTATCCGGTTCACTACTCCAAACGTTAAACAGGTGAAAACGACTATACTACTTAATGAAGAAGAGTTGGAACTAGTTGATACCACAAAATTCTTAGGCATTACTCTTGATTCTAAGCTTCAATGGGGCCCTCATATTGATAAATTATCGAATAGACTCAGCTCAGCAGCATACGCAGTTAGAAAAATTCGTGAACTGACTGATGTTGAAACAGCCAGATTAGTTTATTTTAGTTATTTTCATAGTATAATGTCGTATGGTATTCTACTGTGGGGGAATGCCGCCGATATTCAATCTATCTTCGTGCTGCAGAAGAGGGCTGTTCGAGCAATTTACGACTTAGGAAATCGTGATTCACTGAGGCAGAAATTTAAAGAAATTAACATAATGACGGTAGCGTGCCAATATATTTATGAAAATCTAGTTTACCTTCATAAAAATAAAGATCACTTCTGTAAAAAAAGTGATATACACTCTTTTAACACGCGTAATAAACATAAACTTGTTGTACCTGCCTCTAGGCTCCAAAAAATTAACAAGTCGTTTCAAGGTCAATGTGTGCGATATTATAATAAAATCCCAGATAATATTCAAATGTTAAGTATAAACAAGTTAAAGTCTACAGTAAAACGACAGCTATGCCTTAAGGGCTATTACTCAGTAGGCGATTATATACAGGATAAAAACGCTTGGGATGGAATTGATATCTAATGTGAGCTTTTTTGTTTCTTATTTTCCATCTCTCATGTTTTTTTTTTTTTTTTTTCTTTTTAATTTTTTCCTTAATTTTCAGTCTCTTTCGTGTCATATTCTTTTTCTAGTTTATTCACTTTTAATTTTAAAAACATAATAGCACACAACAAAATGATGTGATATTTACTGAATATTGTTGAAACTGTCTGGTTTTTCTTTTTTAAAAGAGTGGCCGTGAGTTTGTTTGCCCGATTTCTTCTCACAAGGCTCAACCATTTGGAAACGGGCGGTTATAGATCGAAACAGGCAGATGTGATATTATGTTATCCATTTTGTTTTCTTTAATCATTTTACATTTGACGAAGCAAACTATTGTTGCGGTGACTCTGTGTGTGTTGATCTATAATTTTTAATTATAATAATTATTTATTAAATCGACGATTTCGAATAATTGATGGTCAATTTTATGAAATAAAGATTTTTTTTGAATTTGAATTTGAATTTGAGGAGTATTTAATTGTAAACGTATTTATTGCACTAAGCTAGCATTTTTGGCTTCCGAGATTTTCAGGAATTTTTATGTGACCCGGATTCATTGCTCTCGAGTGTGTATGTACTTCCTGGATTTCCAAATAACGTTCCTGGTAATAATAAGTTCTTTTGTGCTACATCTTGGCGATTTAAATAGTCAAACCCTCAGTGTACGCTCAGGAACAAAATTACGCATTAACGCTTCACTACCTAAGGTCAATAGTCGTTAAAAACGGAATTCGTTTGTTCTAAAAATAAAAGCGAGCTTCGCATTAGAATCCCCTGTTCGATTTTTTGCTAGTGTTGACAGTATAGTTTTTTTTCAATTGTTACTATTTAAACTGAATGTATTGTCGAGTAAGTTTTAAATTTGCAAATGGTTCATGAGTTCAATCCAAGTATAGAATCTGTTTGCATTTGTAAGTTCATATGGTTCAAAGTTGAGTATATTTGTAATTTCTATTGCTATTTACTCACTATTACAGAGGCCGTAAAATCTTTTAGAAGATTATCCTGTAGAGGAAGTGTATGCCAAAGGTTTTTCTCCAGATGTTGTTGACACACGGGAGCATTTTCTGATATCAATAGATTGTAACGTCCGATCAGAAGAACAACCACTATATTCGGAATTCTAAGTCGGGTCACGTTCGAACAATATTGGAAAACACAATTCACAGTTGTGTTTGAAATACGAACGAATCCCGGTAATGTTAGTGTTGGATGGATATGGCTTACTTGTGCAGCATGTACATCCAGCAGAGCATCGTAGAATTGATTTGCCTCCCCAAGTTTTCGTTGAAAAATTCTTAAAACTCTTTGCCAACAAATGGTCAACAAACGAAGTCAACAATGTCAGTTTTTTATAAAAATAATAATGTATGTCCTGTCTCGCAATCAGCCCCTCTAAAACGATATGCACCTTGTCGCTATAATGTTATCGTGAACTCCACGTATAAGTCCTACGAACTTTACATGGTTCACGACAGTTTTTACACAACATTTGGGCCATTATAATAACAATTACACGTTAACAAAAACAGAAAGAACAAAACAACGTTAAGGTCGTCCGATGTGACAGAAATTGCATGTATAACTAAAAGACATGCCGTATGCATGTAGATCGCTGTCAGCGATAATACCGCCTATTAAAAATTATTCCTATGTATGTTTTATTAAAAAATATAGTGTATATAACAAAGAATGTTTTATCGATCTATCGATATATCTATCTATGAACTCTATGAAGTACTTTTTCTTGAAAAACATATTTTACACAATTAAAAAAAAAGGCGAAGCTTGATTGCCCAGTTACTTATTATATGTAGAGTGAAAATTGCCAGTATCGGGAAAGTAAATACATACACCATAAATAATTTTATAATTAAAGTACATAAATTTACGTTACACACATTACATTTACATAATATTAAGTATAATCCTAACTCATGTTACTTTCTCATTTATAATATTGGTATAGATTAGTTAGAACTAGTTAGGATAACAGTAATTTTCAGTTGACTTCGTGCATTAAGATTTTAAAGTGTACTTGTATATATATTGACAGGTTCTATTGTAGTCCAGTGCCTCGAGCCCATTCCCACAACCGGGCTGACCTTAGACGACGTGCCGGATCTTATTAAACAGTGTTACAACAAAATGACGGAGGCGTATCAGAAATTAAAGCAGGAGGTAAATGGCGGTTTAATTTCTCCCACGTAAAAGCTAAGCTGTTAGCGCTGTGCTGTATCAACTGACAGCTTATATTAAAAATTAAGAATATAATTAAGTTAAAAGAACCTTCGCTCTTAGTGTAAATATTGTATCCAAACCAATAATTAATCAAATTATTATTAGAAAACAGAATGCCCATTCATGGTTTCACGTTTAGACGTCATAATTTCAAATGTAAAAAAAAATATTACATTTGATTTTAATGTGACTTTTCGACCTTGAATCTCTTCTATAGGCCTTGGGGTTTGAAACTAAATCTTAGAAGGACTAAAACTTGAATCAATTACCGTGTCCACTTTAAGTGATATGTTGCCATTATATAAAATAAACCATTAATGGTTGAATGCAAATAAACATCGTTTTAAAATAAAATGGTTAAATAATAATATACGTGATAATAATTCGTAATGTCAAATTAAAATATATTGCAGTTTAGTAATCTTATTATTTCGTGTATGTAGTCATAGTTTATGTAGTGAATGTATACTTCAGTGTTAATTTTGCCTTAATTTATACATGGTATCACTTCAAAAACATGATGCCACAAAAAACTCTAATGTCAGGTTCACAATATTTTCTCGTTGTTGTTATCGTACTTACGGATATTATTTTTTTACCTAATATTGTACGTTATTATACGTTTATATTTCAGACAATACTCAGTGCAGGTTTAATAATGCAGTCTATACATATTTGACGCAGCATAAAAAAGTGTGAAACTGATTTTCATACTGAAATGGGCAATCTCCTTTGACATAGTACGTATACTCAAATCATCATCATTATCAGCCTTTCGTCGTCCACTGCTGGACAGAGGCCGCTCCTGATATACGCCACTGAACTCGATCATCAGCTCTTCTCATCCAGTTTTTCGCCGCCGTTTTGCGCAGATCGTCACTGCACCTGGCCGCAGGGTGTCCTACACTACGTTTCCCTAGACACAGTTTCCAGTCCAGAACTCGCCTACTCCAGTTGTTATTGGTTCTGCGTGCAATGTCGTCAGCCCACTGCCACTTCAGCTTCCTAATTCTTTGAGCATTGTTGGTTACATTGGTTCTGTGTCGGATCACTTCATTATGAATTATGTCCCACAGAGGCACACCAAGTCTAGGTCTCACCATGGCTTGCTGAGTGACTGTGAGCTTGTAGACCAACTTCACCGTGAGTGTCCACGTCTCAGCACCGTAAGTCATTACAGGTAGGACAGACTGATAAAGACTTTTGTCCTGAGATACGTGGTATGGACGACGTGAAGACTTGACGAAGCTAACCAAATGCTGCCCATACCAGCCGAATCCTCGTATTGACTTCCGTATCGAAGTTGTTCTTACTCCGTTGCAAGGTCTGCCCAAGGTACACGTACTCTTCAACAACTTCGAGATGGTCCTGGGTTAATATGACTATTGAGATAATTTTCGTCTTATCTATGTTCATAATTCTACTCAATTCGACAATTCTTTTACTGTTACTACGGTATGGCAGTGGAATTCCCTTCCCCATTCTATCCACGATATCTCCTCTCTGACTGTTTTTAGGAAAAAGGTTAAGGATTTTTTCTTCTCTCAGCAATAATCAGACATATTTGTATATATGTATATCTGTAACATATTATTTATAGTGTATAAGTATATGTAAAATTATATTGCGTATGTACTTGTTATTTCTGTATACATGTAGGTAGTTAAGTATTTTTAGTTTAGGTAGTGTAACAATAAACATAATATATAAAAGTATATGTTTATTGAATTCTCTTTAACGTAAAATCAGGGGCAAAGTGTTTACTTTGCCCCAATTTTTTCGTTACTATCCCCTCTTTACTCCCAAAGTTTGAAGAAAGAAAACTCAACTGTGGGTTAAGCTCGCCTTAGAACAATATCATCAGCAAATCATAGGTGCCAGATATATACCTACACGATCGACGTTTATGTCCTAATTCCAGTTTACCTTAACAGTTCACAAGTGTCCTGGAGGATTTGTTGTAACATATCATCCAGGACACTCGTGAATAGTTTCGGGGATATTACACCCCCTTGCTTAATAGGATATGTTTAGTCTGCTGATTCTGTACTTAAACACTCATAGTCGCGGCATTATAGATACATCTCAACTCGTCAATGTACCTACAGTCCACTTGGGAACGCTGCAAAGATTCCAGAACAGCCCAGGTTTCAATACTCAATAGTCAGAATACTCAAATGTGTTAGTTAATTAACTAAATGTAAACACATCAGAAGAAAGGCTTTTTTAGATTGTACATTCTCGTTTCAGTGTACGTTTTACCTAAGGTAACTTCGGTAATTTTACGGTGCCGCGATGTTTTATTCCTTTATTATAGTAAAATAAAGTTGTTAATGTAATGTAAGCCTTTCATTATTATTTTATTGGGATTTCAAAGCATAAATTTCAACATTAACAATTCGACAAGAGATAACATAAAGAAACCAAATAGGTATGTCCCCCAAAACGTAGATAGGCATCCAGTCGAGTTTTCGATTAACTTGTCTAGTATAGTAGTGTATACCTTCGTTTTAATTTTGTAATAAACATTTTATTAAATAAATTTTATAACTTATTGTATTGTATTCAAAATCTGTATCAAAGATTTTTTTTTCACGACAGTTAACAGAATCAGTCTAGAAGTTTGAGGTAGCATGCTTATGTATGTATCTTATCCAAAGCCTGTATGTGCCTTATATTATGATTTGAATATTGTTGTGGGAAAACGGGCCCATCACCTCACCGGAGCCAAGTAAGGTGGCACATCGGACTCGAAGCGACTAAAACCACACGCTTTTCCATCACGGGATTCCTCCCTCAGGTGATCCTTAGAAAGGAAATCCTTTTGAACCACGGCAGACTTAGCCGCCTGTTAAATATCAGGCAACCCGACCGTTTAGTGCGGGGGCCTTGCCCCTTTCAATTTACGGGAACCTTGCTCATCACCCACAGGCAAGCGTTCATAGAGACCGGAGATCATTGTGCACTCTCCGGCGCCTGTTGCGTCTTCTACGGGACGAGAGAGAACTAGTTTTCTCCCGTTTTCTTTTCTCTTGCATTGGATCATAGCCACAACCATGGTTTCTAACAAGAGGCCTGCCCACACCAATAAAATAAAACGTAAAATCACTCTATTCTCATTTCTCACATGTGTAAGTAATCTGAGCCTTGAAACAGGCATATTTCCTAAAATGTTTAAAAGGGTTGTTGAGTGTCCAATTCACAAGTCCAGTGACAAAGATAAACCAAATAACTACAGACGGAATTCTCTTCAGTCAACTTTATCGAAGATTCTAGAAATTTGATGAATAGAAGGGTGTCGTGTTATCTTGAATGTAACTAATTGCTGCACAAAAATCAGTATGGTTTCAGGGCACATAAGTCGAGCGAAGATCCAGTTCTGACACTCACTACAGCCCTGACATCATCTCTGGATAAAGTTGACAGGTGAATAGGAGTTTTACTTGATCTACAGAAGGTTTTTGATACCGTTTTTATACCTATACTATTAACAAGACTAGAAAACGTAGGTATTAGGGGAATGATTCTAGAGTGATTCAAAGATTACTTAATGGGCAGCTGGCAGCGGATACGTGTTTTAAAACATAAAAGTAACTGTGACCTATGTAGCTATGGCGTTCCGCGAGGCAGCACCCTTGCGCCAACACTGTTCCTCCTATATGTCAATGACCTATGTAACACTTCCTTGCCAGGACTAGCTATAATTATGTTTGCTGATGACACCGTACTACTTTTCCGTGACAGGAACTGGGAATACACTGGCTCCTGTAATACAGTTTTTAGTAGCTCAGGGACCAGGGATACAAATAACTGTATCACAAACAAATGTGAATAAAGATATTCATTCAGAAATTAAAATTTGATTTTAATAAAATATTTTTTTTTTAATAAAAATTGTGTAGCACCCATGAGTGTATTTTTTGTTATTTTCCTATATCATTTTTCAAAAATAGTAGTATCATATTCCTTAATATTTCCCGCAAATAAAACAATGGAACCACTTGAAATCAACTCAGAAATTGACGTACAATATCAAAGTTTTGGGATATTATTGTTTATTTTTTGGTATCGGGAAAATAAATTCTTATTATATAAATATACTATGTATTACAAATGTCAAATTTTATGAGGATGTTTGTAAGTCGGTCATGCCCTAGCTGCTAAAAGATTTTGGATTACATTTAGCGGACGCATAAACTGTATCTTCTGTTTCCATCTGAAAACCACACCAAGGACCCAAGGCAGTGGTTACATAAGAGTTAAACCAAATAAACCCACGCCACTAACCTCCGATAGGTCCTGGTCACCATTACCGTTACCGTATCATATACCAAAAGTCGTCAATTGATAAGTAATATTTATTTCAGTTCCTGCGAAATTAAGTACACGACTTGTGATTAAGTACGATCATTATTAGTTAAGACGCTTTAATCTATATAACTATACTCTTTCTGAATATCATGTAGGTATGACTACCATAAAACAGTTAAACTATGTACGCTACTATTTTCGCTGTCCTAGAAACTCAAGAACTTTCCTACGGTTTTTCCATGATCCATATAAACCGTATATCTAAGGATAACCTATTGAAGTACTGAAACCCTGTCCCTTATTTCAGTGTCAGAAATTTAAACAGTCTTAAATTACTATCAACTGCTTTCGTTGTACAATTAGTTTCAGTTTTTGTTTCATGCCAGTTTGCCATTTGTTACAATTAATTATTCACAACTCGCCTCAACGCATAAAAAAACAATGGCTTTAATTTACCAAAGACGGAATTCTTTGGCTGTCTTGCAACTAATACAGTACACTAGGATTTGATAGGACTTGTCGAGTGTCATGCTTTATATTTTTAAAAAATATAGTATGCCTAAAAATAGTTGTGCAGTATCGATAGTACAATCGATTGAACAGACTTTTAATTCGTCTTGAACTAACGGCTGACTAATTTACACAACCAGCAGAGAATCGGATTAAACAAGTTTACGAATTTACTATTATTTTTTAATTAATTAAGTTCAATACTTATCTTTACTGTTGTAAAATAGATATTAAAAATAATTATACGTACTTTTTGTTTGTTTAAATGTACTATGTCCCGTCTATTGGAAATGGTAACGAAATATGTGATTTCACACCAAAGATATCACAGTATGATCTATAAAAGCAGATCAGTAAGCAGAATCCATTTTTGCCGCGTTTTAATTTTACATATTATTTTATGTTTTTTACTTATTAACAATGTTGCTATATTCTTCGTATAAAGGCACTATCTAATAATATTTTTTAATAATTGAAAATAAATATATTACATCTTCCCAAGCAGCGGCTGACATAAAAATGAAAGGGGTTATTTATTACTGTACGAAGGTACTACAAATTCGTCCAAAATCTTAACTGCTATACGATATTCTCCTAAGGCGTCGTTCTCACTTTGTAATCAAACTTATTACCATTTTTTATCGTGTGGAAACACGGGTCATCACCTCACCAGAGCTAACGGTGAGTCGTATATCGGAATCGAACCAACTAAATCCACATGGTGTTCTGTCATAAGTAAGTCTATTGCAAGAGACTCGGGTATACACTAAGATGGAAGCATCCGGATGAACCCATATAACTTCGTCATCACAAAGACTTTAATAACAAAAGAATTTTTATGTGAATTAATATGTAAGATAAAATAACTGTCACCATTTCTAAAACATGTGTGCATTTGGAATAATCGCTATTATTAATAATTTTTATTTCTTTTCACTTTATATGTAAGGCACAGACAACAGATTAATGACTTCCTAAACTAAATGTAACCTTATACAATTTGTAAACCTGGAATCCAATTACAGCTCTATTATAATAGAGTTGAATAGCGTCATAAAAAAAGATAAATTAAAAGAATCGGTCAAACAATTTAACAGGAATAAAGCCAACTGCAATAAATTGAATACCACACACCTAGAAATCCCGGGACTGGTAAAGCCCGTGTTCATATCAGAGGCTTTGACAATTAAAACGCAAAGACTCTATTACATGACAAGACTTTTTGCCCGAGAAAATAATTATTCGTATTGCTGGACTTCTAGAGGTTATGTGTACTTACATAAATTCGATAGTGAACCTGCAATCCGCATTGAAACTGAGTCGGACCTCACCAAAATCAACCAATCAAAATCGAACAAATGACTATTTTATGGACTATTGTGTTATTTAATATTCAATTATCATAGTTTATATTTCACTTTCTGTTTAATTATACTATTTTATGCTATATTTAGAAATGCAGCCCAATTAGTAAACCAATACAATTTACACGTACATTTATTCAGGACATATAAAAGTATAATCCATATCTCATTAACACTTACACGTTCCTTAAACATACACAATCAAAATGCAAATACAGTTTGTATCATACTCAATCAATATCCGGGTCCTCTATGTTATTATGTTTCCTATTTTAATCGACTTATTGGGAATATAAGAACCGAGTCAACTAGTCTTCCTGTTAAAAACCACTGGTCACTATCATTGATCTATTACTATATGCCAAGAATTCGATTGCAGATAGATAATCACATAAATAATATAGACGATATTGAGGTGTCTGACTCATGTAGATCCACACCCGAAAATTGTAAAAATATTATCACAGCAAATTCCCTCAAAATACTAACACAAAATATTTGTAGTATTTCTGCAAACATCCACAATCTTCGCACATTAATATGTAGAATGTCCATAACACTAGACGTCGTCATACTTACAGAAGCCTGGCTGTCATGCAACCCCAATATACCAACAATAGAAGGATACACTCCATATTCTACTGCCAAACGAATAAACAAAAATGACGGAGTAGTTGTGTATGTTAAAAGTAGTATAGGCAATGTTACTGTTACAGAAATCGATATTTCGGATGCTAGTTGTATGCAAATAAAAATTGGAGAGGATACTTGTGTTTTTGCAATACACAGGTCACCATCTTTTAAAGATACATCCAACTTTCTCTCTTCCCTTCAACAGGTACTGACCATAAATTCTCCCTACAATAATGTAACGGTCATCGGTGACATTAATTTGGATATTTCTGATGGAAACATAGATAACAAAGCCTCGGATTACCTTAATTAAATGCTAGTCATGGTCTACTACCTGCCCATAACTTAGTTACCCATAATAAAACCTGTCTTGACCATGTCCTCCTTAAAACTAAACATAAGGCCACGACCATTGTTATAGATTCTACTGTTACAGACCATAACGCAGTATTACTTACACTAGAGAAAGTAAAAATTGTCAGCTTACATAAAATATAATTAAAACTGACTACGTTAAATTAGAAAACTATTTGAAAAATACTAACTTTTCCCATATATTTGAATGTACTGACGCAAACGTTGCTCTCAAGTATTTTCTTGATTTGGTTACTAGAGCTGTACAACTGAGTACTTCGTCCTGTAATGTATCACATCGTTTAAGAATTACCAAACCATGCATCACACCAGGTATTTTGAGGTGTATGCGTAATAGGGATAGGATGTACATAAAAATGAAAAATACACCTCACAATGAAACCATTAGCATTACCTATAAACGATATCGGAATTATTGCAGCACTATCTTAAAAAGCTTAAAAATACAATATGAGAGGGCGGAATTAAATAAAGCTACATCTAATCCCAAAAAGATGTGGCAAATAATTAGGGACCTAACCCATACCAATAAAACAATAGTTTCTGCTGGTACTTTGTTAGGAGTTGAAAGTGATGTTGACAAGTCTCTTGACGAAATCAATAGGTATTTTACTACGATCGGTAAAAATATTGCAGACAAAGTCTCCGTAACATATGCTGATAATGGGAATACACATGTCAATACAACTACTAATACTACTTCTAACTCTCTAGTCTTTCCGCAAACTGATGAGTTGGAGGTGGAGCAAATGATAATGGCATTGCGTACTGATTGTGCGATAGGCATTGACGGTATATCCGCTAAAGTTATTAAACAATTTAAGGATATGTTTGTTTCACCATTGACATTTATTTTTAATTTATGTATAAGTACAGGTGTATTTCCCGATTTATTTAAAAGGGCCCTTATTCATCCTGTATATAAGACTGGGGATGCAGATCGTGTCAGTAATTATAGACCAATATCTGTCCTGCCCTCCTTGTCCAAGGTTTTGGAGAAAATCATAAACAACCGTCTCAAAAAATATCTTGAGGAAAATAATATTATCTCTAACAATCAATATGGTTTCAGAAATAATAGATCTACAAATGACGCAGTTCACGAACTTTCTGACCATGTTGTACAGGCATTGGATGGGGGGAAGAAAAGCCTTGCAATTTTTTTGGACCTAGCTAAGGCCTTTGACACGGTCTCCATCCCCAAACTAATTCTTAAAATAGAGCGTATCGGTGTTAGAGACCAACAGCTGAAACTCTTTATAAGCTATCTTTCTATTAGAACACAATGTGTTAAGATTGGCGAAAACATGAGTAGAGAAATTCCTATAGAGTATGGTGTACCACAGAGAAGCATCCTTGGTCCCACACTCTTCTTAGTCTACATAAACGAAAGGTGCAAATTAGAACTAACGGATGGCAAACTGTTGGCATTTGCTGATGACACGGCGCTTATTTTTACAAGCCCAACGTGAGAACAAGTCTATAATGCGGCACAAACCGGTCTCAATAAAATAACAAAGTGGTTAGGTGATAACACATTATCACTTAATGTTGACAAGACTAAATTTCTAAATTTTCATATTAAAAAACATAAATACTCTGAAACTAATAGATTTTCAATTACCGCTCACAATCACACAACAGGCAATACATGTAATTGCCCTCAGTTACATAATGTTGCTACTATCAAATATCTAGGTGTAATTATCGACGAGAGACTAAGTTTCGTGCCGCACATTGAACTTTTAACAGGTAGAATTCGTAAACTCATCTTTCTATTCAGAAACCTAAGGCATGTCACCGAACCACTACTTTTAAAAACAGTTTACATTGCTTTGTGCCAGTCCTTGTTGGGGTACTGTATCTTAACATGGGGCGGTGCTGTCAAAACTAAATTCATTAAATTAGAACGCGCACAGAGGGCCGTATTAAAAGTGTGCACCTTTAAATCATACCGATATTCTACAAAAGAACTGTATGAGTACTGTGAAGTTCTAACAGTGGGTCGTACTGTAGAAATAGATATGAATGTAAAAGGATTGTAACAGACTGGCTTCTAAGACTTAACTATGATGAAACGGAGAAACTTCTTCGTCCTACCGAATAACAACTTTATAAGTACAAACGTTGCATCGACGAAAAGATACTCACACAAACATAGACACGCGCGCCCATACACACACACACTCACTCACACTCACACACACACACACACACCCACACACACACACATACAAGCGCGCGCGCACGCACGCACGCTACGAACACATCACACACGCAAGGTTTACTAATATTAATTACTCTAAATTTAAATTGCATGTTTTTCTTATTAGATATTGTCATTACTAATGTATTCAGGCTGTTATTGTAATGTTATATACTCTAAGTGGATCTTTGTTGCATTATCACCTGATTAAGTTCGGAACATCTATGACACTGCAGAGGTCGCTGGTACTTATAGCACAGGTTAACCTATTTTAAGTACCAGCAGAACATTAAAATAATTAATTCTCCTGAACCTGTATTTTATTTGGAATTATTTTCTTTGATATGTGTACTATTTTGTGGCAATAAAGAATTATTATTATTATTATCTACACAACATTTACTGGTTGATTAGCTTCGTTTAAAAAAAAAATCCCGATATTCCCACGGCACCGGGACTTATACGGGTGAAACTGCGGGGCGCAGCTAGTTTGAAATATTGTAAAGTAAAACATTTGCGAAATCTGTATTTTGTCAATTGGTTACTTATAAAGTAATATGTTCGCGAAATGAGATGTTTGTCAAATTATTAGTTTTTATAATGTTACTAGCTGACCCGGCACACGTTATTTTGCTATATTAATTATTTCTAATGAATATTTTGGTAGTCAAATAAAAAATAACTAACTTATTGACGGCCTATAAAAATAACAAAACACCAACCATTCATTTTCTTAATTCAAAGTACTTCATTAACTTAACTGACATATTTAAAGTTTAACAGTGGGAGAGCCATACTTCGGCACGTATAGGCCGGCTTGAAAGGAGTGATATCATGGCCTCGCAGAAAACCGGCAGTGAAGCAATGCTTCGTTGTACTTCGCCAAGCGAGTGAGGTTACCGGTGGCCCTAACCCTTCCCTCTCTCTATCTTCCCCCTATCTCTCCATCTCCCCTCCTCTCCTACTCCCACCTTAAAGGCCGGCAAGGCACTTGTGACTCTCGAGTTGCAGGTGCCCATGGGCGGCGGTAGTCACTTACCATCAGGTGACCCGTCTGCTCGTTAACCCCCTAGTAGAGGGTTGAAATTCAGGGTTAAAAAAAAATTAGGGGTGGACTACCCTTAACATTTAGAGATGTTGTCCTATTCTCATACTTACCCAATATGCACACAAAATTTCATGAGAATCGGTCAAGCCGTTTCGGAGGAGTTTCATTACAAACACCGCGACACGAGAATTTGATATATTAGATTTTTAAAGTGATCATCTTTGTCAAAATTAGTGAACCTGATGATACACGAAATCTCAATAAAACTCACCAAGAGGGAAGTCTAAATGAAAATAAAAAATAACTCAAGTAATTAATAGATGCTCCCTGTCGCTTCCTGAAAGTGGCCTACCTCCTCGATCGTAGGAGAAGGAAGAAAATATTACCTCGTTCTCTAAACAGCCCCTATCCAATTCACCTACAGCCCACCGAGGGAATCCAAGAGTTTTTGGTTCTGGAATAGCAATAGGCTAATGCAGTAAATATTGTGTTGACCATCCCACAACATCTGATCGCTATCTTCACCCAACGGCTTCCTACCATTCACCGTTCGAAGGTGGCGTAAATCCCGTGTTAGTAGAAGTCTCTAGCAGAGAGCCACGTTCAGCAAAAACCGCACCATAACTGTGATGATGATGGTGACAATTTATACATTAAGTTACTTAGAACTTGTATGGAACTTGTATGTAATTAATGCAGAATTAGCTAACGAAGAGAAACTGAAGTACTTTGAAGTATTTAAAATTGTTTTGAATTTTGACTGAGCCTGTATCGCGCATTGAAAGTTCTTACAATTGACAAATATATGAAGTATCCTAACACTGCCCTGAGCCACGACCGCACCATACGTGATGAACCTAACCTGGTGTGCCTGGAACGTAGATCTCCCTTTGTATTAGAGAAACATCATACCCTGTTCTTCCACTGGTCTATTCTTTATCTCTAAGTGGTAGTGCAGCAAATAGCTGAGTTGTTTGTTACAAGCGTTAGTTGACTAGATACCATCAGGTAGGCAACAGACCTGTTTTTTTTTGAATAATTCAATAGTCTAAATTATTAACAAATTCTATAGGTAAAGGAAAGGAGAAATTGAAACTCAAATCGTCAATATTCGAGAAGAAATATTGTTATATTATTCCTCTTTAAAATTATATCCTATCATATATTATACATATTACCAATTATGTTCATATAAACTTTTTCGTTATATAAAAATCACAAAGATATTATAATTGGAGCAGTGTTATTAATAATATGTGTAGTGTTACTGTCGTTTATAGATGTCACGTCGTTGTTCGTATCGTTGATTGTATCTTTGGTGGTATTATTGATTGTTCTGTTAAACGTATTGACTAATATATTGTTGTATTCACTACTGTCATAATCTTGATACATTAGGAATGTATCGTTGGTAAAGGACATGTTTCCTGAAGATAGCGTCTCGTTATCAGTCAAAAATTCTGGTCTATTGCGGGCCACTTTAGGTATATAGTGGCTGTCGTAGCAACAAACTAAATCTCTAACATAACAAACACGTGATAGATAAAGCGCGTCAGGTCCGTTGCATTGTCCTCTCGGCATGCATACACCGTTTTTCTTTGAACACATTGGATCTAAAAAAAATATGATATTTATGACAACCAATATAAATAATTGTATAAATGGTAATAATAAATTTACGAATGCCGTACCTATAAAACATCAGATAAGTATAATATAAATAGAGTTGGAATGATACTTGTTGCCCAGTATAATTCCAACTCTATTAAAATAAACTTATACAAATCAATGGGATTTCTTTGTGTGAAGACTGCCAGGAATAGGACTTCATCAGAATAAAAATAAAGTAAATCTTCGTAAAAATTCTCATAATCCCTAGGTCTACACCTTATCGCAGTCTGCGATCTTTTACAGACAACCTTTTATGGAATAGAGCATGGTAGTAGCGAATTTGTGGTAGGTAGGTAGGTACAGTTGTCTTACAGATCAGTTATAATTATAAACATAAATATTATTAATTCATTACTATTTACATTAAGCTTCAGTCTTAAACCCGGATAATTTACAAGTTCAACGTTTTGCATCTACGTGCTTAACAAGTAGCCATAACCAAATATTAATTGTAAAGTTGGGGAAACAAAATCTAAATTTATGGGCAACTAGCCGTCCTCGCAGTTTCACCTGCGTTTGTGGTCACTGCTCCGCTCCTATTGGTCATAGCGTGATGTTATATACCCTATAGCCTTCCTCAATAAAAGAGGTATCCAACACTAGAAGATTTTTTTAATTCGAACCAGTAGCGCCTGAGATTAGCGCGTTCAACCAAACAAACAAACAAACTCTTCAGTTTTATAATATTAGTATAAATAAGTATTTGGATTAAAGTTAGTTAAGTTAGAGTCCATGTCGTTAGATAGGCAGAGTGGTCTAACCTAAGCTTGCGGTGTGTCCGCGTAAACTCTGCCTGATTGTTGGACGCAGCCGATGTGGAGTGGTTGGCGAGTAATAAGGCACTGCTCGCCTGCAGTATCTTGAGGTTAAGAGACGCCAGCACGCCAGGCCCGGTGTATCAAACCGCATGCAGTCAACCGATAGTATCGAGGTACTTTTGCCAAACTTTATAATGAGGACACCACCTCCTGCTAGAGGAGTCCATCGTGTTCGTGCCGTGTGCAGGCATTTTCGAATAGTGTTAGATAGATATAGAATATTTCGAATAGTAATAATTTTCTGGGTTTATACTAACCACGTGTTGCACTGTTCCCTGTTCATCAGTTAATAGCAGTGACAGTTCACACACATAATTCTCTCAATAATTTGGACTTTAAATATATATATTTTCATTTATTTGTATAGGAAAGTGCCTAAGCAAATAATTAATATAATTGACAGTTAAAAAAATGTTGTAATAGCCAAGTAGAATAATATTTAAAATTGTTATGTAAATCTACTAGTCTTATTAAACTTTAACATACATATAATAATTAACCGGACTCACGGTCTCGTGTGAACCGGATGTGGAGTACCTAACCAAAAATTTGTATTGTTAACTTTACAGTATCTATATTGATATATAATAATTTGGCCTGTTATAAATGGCGCCCAACGTTGGGCACTACGTTTTAATTTTTTTATTATTGACATTATATTGGATATTATGGTAAATTCATCATCAAACCTAAACTCGATGTACTTGCGCACGCTAAATACAAAACGCGTAATGGGTTACCGACGGCTAAATCGCGCGCACAGGCTTTCATTTTAAAGTACAAAAAAAGTATTTCGAGGTCGTATTGATATATTATTTAAATACTGTAACACGGATGTTGCGGATATTTGCTACATCCCATATTCGCTTCCGCGTTGATTTGGACATCTGCATTCGCACCCGTGGATACGAGCCTTAAAATACTCCGCATCTGCACCCTTCTTCTTATTTCCACGGATGTAAAAATTCTGGATCCATCCCTACACTGTTAAATGCACAGCGAAAATTGACTTAACAACTTATGTACAGTATAAGAAAGTAGATAACGTAAGAGAAAAAAAGCCGGGCAGCACTATTTAAGCCCGTGAAAGTGTTGACAACAACTGAACTTTAGGTACAGTGTAAGGTCAGTACCTTCGTTTTTCGTTCGACAACTTTTTATCATACAGATTAATCTGCGCAAACACTCCCAGATTTCCTATGATCCCACCTTACACTTTAAAAAACGCATTAAAACAAAATTATGTCCAACAAAATTATTCAAAACTTGTCTCTCGCATCGCAGTTATTGTTTCTTAAGTAATTTTAATTCTTTTCTTAACATCTATCATTGGACGAAGGTAAAGTGTAATCAAATTCTCACTTCATATGTTTTAGACTATAACTATGACTCGACTAAAAACTTATTAACCATCCCAAAATATGGTTAAAGAATCTTTATTCTCAATAAAAACATAGTCACTTACTTGAGAACAATAATAACTTAAAATATAGTTACAAGTTCGTCATTTCACGCAACAATTTATAATTGTAGGTAGGTACTAATTTAATTTATTCATTTGGCCGAGGACAAGATATCTGACTGATGTACGTACATATTGAGCTGGTCGGGTTTTAAATACATTAAATGAGTGTACATTTTTAATGTGCGATGGTAGTTTATTATATAGCTGTGCTCCTTCATATGTCAGCATTTTTTTACCATAATTTGTTCTAGTTTTAGGTAAAACTAAGAAACTAGCTCGGCGAGTACTACGTTGTGTTGTGTGTTTCACTTTGGTGAATGATATAGTGGATTGTATTTTTTTGTTTATAATTTTTCGAATAAAAATGCAAGTATTGTACGTAAATAATTGTTTGAGGTTCATAATTTTGGTTTCTTCGTAAATTTTGTGTGTTGGTGAAAGGCGTGGATAATTAAAAATCAATTTTAGGAGTTTATTTTGCATAATTTGCAGCTCACATAATTTAGTCTTAGCTGTATTGCCCAGGATTTCTATTAAGTATTGTAAGTGTGGTTAAACTAAGGCATTATATATATTGTGGCGTAATTTGTTCGGAATGCATTTAACTATGTTTCGAAGTGATCCGAATAGGGACGAAAGTTTGGTATGTATGTGATCCAAGTGAGCATTCCACGATAGCAGACTGTCAATTCTTAAGCCAAGGTATTTTTCACATGATTTTTGTTGTAGGGGTTCGTTGTTTATTAGTAATGATGTGTGTGCGGGTATAGTTTTATTTTTTGCTTTGAAGATAACATAACATGTTTTTGAGATGTTGATAGTTAGTAAGTTATGTTGAAACCATGAGTACAAAATGTTTAAATCAGATTGAGCTTGGGAGATTATTGTATGAATAAAGGATCCAAAATAAAACAAACAAGTGTCGTCGGCGTAAAGCGTGAGATGACCATGTAATTTAAGTTCTTGAATATTATTTATATAGATTAAAAAGAGCAAAGGCCCTAAAATAGATCCTTGCGGAACCCCACAAGTAATAGGCAATGTGTCACTTCGATGCATGTTATCTAATTTGACAATTTGGGATCTATTTTCCAGATATGACTGTAAAATTTTGAAGGCGCTCCCAGAAATATTCAACAATTCTAACTTTTTTGACAGTATTTTATGGGATACGGTATCGAATGCTTTTTTTAGGTCGATAAAAATACCTAAGACAATATTTTTGCTATCTATATTTTGTTTAATTTTTGTGACAAGATCGATAGTTGCTGAAAGTGTGCTACTTTTTGGTCTAAATCCATATTGTCTGTCTGATATAAAATTGATAGAAGTTAAATGTTTTTCTAAACGGCTGTATAAAATTCGTTCCAATATTTTTGATAAAACGGGTAGCACCGGGATTGGCCTATAGTTTCCTGGGTCTGATGTTGTACCGGATTTATAGATAGGTGTGACTTTCGCAATTTTTAGGGTATCAGGAAATTTTCCAGTGAACAGAAGTTTATTGAAGCATTTACTCAAGGCGCCAGCTATTAGATTTTTTATACTTTTTATTGCTTTAGTGTTTATGCCATCTAATCCAGTACTACAGTTGGAGTCTCGACGAGGTGTGTAAGCTCTTTGAGCGAATCATCGCGGAGCGCCTCGTCGAGCACCTTTCGAGAGTGGGGCCGGATGTGGCGGATAACCAATTTGGTTTCCGCCGGGGGCGCTCCACTGTGGATGCAATCATGCGCGTAAGGGTCCTGGCGGAGGAAGCAGTATCCCGGGGTGAGGTGATGTTGGCGGTGTCTCTCGACATCGCCAATGCATTCAACACCTTGCCCTGGAGTTGCATCAGAGAGGCGCTCGTTTTTCACGGAGTGCCTCTTTACCTTCGCCGTATTGTCGGGGCATACTTATCGGAGAGAGCCGTAATCTACCCGAGTCGGGCAGGATATGGTCAGCGAGAGATGTCGTGCGGTGTTCCACAAGGTTCGGTGTTAGGGCCATTCTTATGGAACATCGGATACGACTGGGTGCTTCGCGGAGTGCTCTTGGGAGGTGTAGCCGTCACTTGCTACGCTGACGACACCCTCGTGAGGGCGCGAGGCAAGACGCACCGCGAGGCTACCATAAAAGCCACGGCCGGTGTCGCTCAAGTCGTTGGAAGGATCCGGCGGCTAAGTCTGGAGGTGGCCCTCCATAAATCCGAGGCCATTTGTTTCCATGGGCCTCGGAAAAGGCCTCCAGCTGGATCTAGCCTTATCGTGGGAGGTGTTCGCATCGGCATCGAACCTTCGATGAGATATCTTGGGCTTATACTCGATAGTCGATGGGATTTCGGATACCACTTCCGGAATCTGGCTCCCAAACTTATGAGGACGGCGGCTGCGCTTTCGCGGCTGCTGCCCAACTTAGGGGGGCCCGACACCTGCTGTAGGAGACTCTACAATGGTATCGTGCGGTCCATGGCCCTATTTGGGCGGAAAACCTGACGGCCCGCAATGCTGCCATATTGCGGCGACCACAGCGAGCTATGGCCGTCAGAGTCATAAGGGGATACCGCACGGTTTCCTTTGAAGCGGCGAGTCTCCTAGCCGGAACTGCACCATGGGACCTTGAGGCGAAGACCCTTGCGTTGTTATACCAATGGCGCAAGGAGCGGGACCTGGGACCCACACCTCAGGAAACTGAGGTGCAACGGTCTCAGCTCCGTCAGGTCCTAATGGCAGAGTGGGAAGAGCGACTTGAGCGACCAAGCGCTGGGCACGCCACAATTGTGGCTCTAAGACCCATCATGGAGGATTGGCTCGAGAGGCAGCACGGCAGCCTCTCCTACCGGCTGACGCAGGTTCTGACCGGCCACGGCTGTTTCGGCAAGTACCTGTGTCGCATAGGCCGGGAGCCAATGTCTGCGTGCCATCACTGCGGAGGCTGCCGCGAGGATACTGCTATTGGAGTGGGAAGCCTCTCACTGGAGACCATGGTTCTGTCCATGGTCCAAAGTGAGAGTGCGTGGGAATCCGCTGCCTCTTTTTGTGAGGAAGTGATGTCAGCTAAAGAGGCAGCGGAAAGGGAACGGGAGAGGGCTAGTACTCTCCCGTCCCGAAGGAGAGGCACCAGACGCCGGAGAGCGCAGAACGATCTCCGGCCTCCATGAGCGCTGGCCTGGGGGTAACGGGTGAGGCTGCCCGTTACTCTAGCAGAAGCAGGCCTGAGACGGTGGCGCGCCGTGTTCCGCGCGTGCCTCTCTACACTGGAAGGGGGGCAAGGCCCCCCGCTCGCAAGGGCGTGGCTGCCTTTTGTTCAAGAGGCGGCCAAGATCTGCCAGGGTTCTCGGGGACTTCCTTCCTAGGGTATACCCGAGTCCCTGGCAATAGACTTATTTATGACGGAACACCGTGTGGTTTTAGTCGGTTCGATTCCGACATACCACCTCACTGGCAGCCCCAGTGGAGTGATGACCCGAGGGGGTTTCCACACGATAAATTAAAAAAAAAAAAAAAAAAAAGTACTACAGTTGGAGTCAAGGTTTGCTATTATTTTAGAAATTTCACCTTCAGAACACGGATATAGCTCAGATAAAACTGGAGTGTCACTGGGGAGATTATTGGGAAAAGCACAAGGAGAGTTGTCATGGAAGTTTTTAGGTATATCATTTGCTAATAGTGGGCCAATAGTGGCAAAGTAGTGATTAAAAGTTTTACATATTTCATTTTCGTCAGTTACATATTTTGAATCGATAAACAGTTTTGAAGGAGCACTCATTTGTTTAGTTTTATTATTCGCTAATACATTTACTAAGTTCCACATTCTTTTTGGCTTATTATTATTAATACAATCATTAAATTTTTTGTAGTAGTAGGAGTTCTTTGTGTTTTGAATTTGTGTAGATACTTGTTGTTTTTTTGCAATATATTCTGCTTCAAGGTTGTTATCATATGGGTTCTCTTTAAGTGCGGTCCATAATTCATTTCTTTGGTTGATACTGTTTATTATGTCTTTGTTTATCCAGTCGCTCTGAGGAGTATTTAGGATTTTTGTCTTGATTATTTTGCTTTTGTCTGTCATCAGTTTTATTTTGTTTTCTAGTAGACTGTAGTCGTCACTCAGTTCTTCAATATTTGTTGATTTCAGTAGATTCTGTAGTTTTGTGTAATCTATCGCTTCGTATCGAGTTCTAATTTGTGGTGGGGATTTAGTTTTTTAATTTCAACAAATATCTGTTTGTGATCGGACATTGATGAATCAATTATTGCCATATGAAAGTGATCATTTTTAAGGTTAGAGCTGACATGGTCGAGTATGGATTTTCTAGTTTTTGAGTCTCTTGTGCAGAATTTCTTACTGATTTTTTTTAATAGTGTGTGTCCGACTTCCTTTATAAGTTGTTTGTATTGTTTTGCTCTTCTGTCTTTATTTAATAGGTCAATGTTGAAGTCCCCAAATACTATAGCTCGCTTCATTTGTTGTAGTTGGTCGTCATAGACTTGCAGAAAATCATTAAAATTCGTATCACCGGGGTTGTACACTACACCCACTTCTAGGGCGTATCTCTCTAAGCGAATCCATAAGTAATTGTTACCTTCTTCATACTTGGACATTGATAAACTATGTTTCAAATCATTATGGACATACGCAGAGACTCCACCGCCCCTAGAGTCTGTCCTATAGTTGTAGTAGTGTGTGTAGTTGTTTATATGTAGTTGCATGGCTTGAGATTCAGTGCTAATCCACGTTTCAGTCAGTAAAATAAGATGTATTGTGTTAGGCAGAGAATTTGCCATTCGAATATTTCAAAATAAAGACATCACACACACACACACACACACACACACACACACACACACACACACACACACACACAAACGCGCTCGATTTCAAACAGACCAGTAAGTACCTGGTGTCTTTATGATGTTATCTATTATTTTAACAGTGTTACATGTACAAAGATGATTAAAAAGGAAAGACTAAAAATAATGAAATAGATTATTTATTTGATAATCAAATTTATGACTGTTGAGTTTTATATAATGATAAAAACCATTATTTCCCCCTATGAAATTTAAGTGTTTCAGTAGGTATTATTTTATATTTTAAGTAAGTAACTAAAATACATATTATTTTATCGTGTGGAAACCCCCACGGGCCTTCACCTCACCGAGGGTGAAGTGATATGTCGGACTCGAATCGACTATAACCACACGGTGTTCCGTCACAAGTGAGTCTATTGTAGGGGACCCGGGATACCCTAGGAAGGAAGCTTCTGAGAACCCCTGCAGACTTTGGCCTCCTGATCAGCAGATGACCACAGTAAAATATTAAAATAATGATTAAAATATTCTTAAAGAGACACTAAGATATTGATTTGTGCTAGGAGCTCCAAAAATATGTTTCTAAATAAAAAGAAATACTGCTGTAAATTTTTCTAAAATACTATTCTTTGAACTCTAATACTTTATTTCTCAAACAAAAAGTTGGCAACCCTTGTTGCAGTTCACATTTCGTCGTCAGTTTATAATAGCGCGAATATAATTTATTAACTAACGATGTTCACAATCACACGGTGACTTATATGTAGGTACATAGATATCATCATGAATTTTTACTATTACAACGAAAGTCTACTATTAACCGTCTGACTGCCATACGAATTTGAAAATACCAATCAATAAATTTGCATAATCAGGAGCATTAAAGACAAAAGGTACAGCTATCTGCCTGCTACTTGCCACTGTTTGTATTGTATGAGATCGTCACCGCACGTCCTTGCCTAATAAAGGGGTGGACCCTTTATTCGGCAACCCGTTTTATGATATGCGTTCCGTTCTGTTATACAAAAGTATTAAATAACAAAAACTACCTACTCAAATAAATACATTTCAATCCGTGCCGCTCTATATTTTTTTTATATTTCATTAGCACTTACTTATTTTCTAGCCTTATTATTATAGATGATCTTAATTTAATTTCGTGTTTCGAGAAAACCCTATATAGGTACCATGTCAAACATATAGTGTGAGAGAAATAACCGACAGTTCGCCTTGCTTACAGCAAATGAATACGCTGGTCCACACCTACAAAGTTCGTCACCTTTCCTAGGTGTCATGGGTTTATTATTTACGGTTTAATAGACTACATTTATTACAACATCCACCCGATTGGCGATAATCACTCAAAACCTGATTTAGTACACTTAGTATTTTTTTCTTTGTTATTTCTGCAAAATTCAGTTTTACAATTTAATATCAAAAACAGGTGCGACAGGACAACATGCATTTTCTCCGCACGCAAGGGCGTGGCTGCCTTTTGTTTAAGAAGCGGCCAAGGTCTACCGGGTTTCTCGGGGACTTCCCTCCTAGGGTATACCCGAGTCCCTTGCAATAGACTTTGTGACGGAACACAGTGTGGTTTCATTCGGTTCGATTCCGACATACCACTTCACCGGTAGCCCCAGTGGGGTAATGACCCATACAACCGATAAAAAAAAGGTTAGTACTCTAATTGCACAACTGGGACATATACTACACTCTTTCGGCTTTGCAGCACCAACAATAGGTTCAGATCAAATGGTTTTTGTTTCACTGATGTAGATTTATTATGATAATAATTAAACAACAATAATAAATAATGACTATGATACATACGTATATTTGTGGCAAAAAATATTTGCTTCCCTTTTTCGCTCAATTTCTTATAGACATGCTCTCTGTATGATTCTCTATAGTGTACCGTCGGAAAGAAAGTCATCATAGTCTGACCAGAAGCAGTCTGACAGTCTATAAAGGCAAGGTGCAAAACAAGTAGTATTAAACTGTTACGTGTCATTATTGATACTAAGGTTTAAAAAAAAACAAACACTTTAAATACGACGACTATTAGCCGAAGCAATTATACTTAATTTACAGTTTCATAGCATTTTTATTACCAAACACGCAAATTATGTATACTTTCTTGGTTAAAAAATACTTTAATTTAGACTTCGTAATTAGTAAATACCATGGACGTACCCAACATTGAGCCAGGGGGGGGGGGGGCAAAATTTGTTGTTTGGCAATCAAAAATTGTACTCTTGACTCTTTGAAGTTACCTTAGTACTACGTAAGCTTGCTAAAGCCAGGGGGCAGCTGCCCCATATAATGTATTAACTACATAATATCACACCACGTAAAAACCAGTAGACTTTTGTAAGTTAGTTTCCGGATCTGATGATGGTATTAGATAAGAGTAAACGAGGAAAACTCTCGGAAAGTAAGGACAGATTTAGTGTTTGAGTTGATTTTTCTTGAAATTAAGCAACGACGTTTAAAGTGACGAATGTTATTGTTATTAACTGACTTAATAAAAGGAGGAGGTTTGATGTTAGGCTGTTTTTATCTTTTTTTATAACTTTTTCAATAAGTGCAGCAAGTTTCTAGACAAACTAAATAAAGTATTGGACTTATTAAACTAAAGTACGTACTTTAAAAAAAAAGTTAATCCGATTTCAAAAAGCACTAAGAAAGAGCACTGAAAAGTCAACAGTAATCGAATTTCAAACTTAATTGAAAATATTACATAAATGTGACGCTTTTAAAATAATATGTAACATTATAAAGGCACTAGGTACCTATTCGTCTGTGTGAAGTCGGTGCCAAGCTTGAAACGCAATGAGTAATTCTTAAGGATATAAACAGCTTAATTAAGAACGGAATATAATTGACCAACCGATAAACTTACTAGTATTAACATATATTATGTGCCGCTGCGGTGGACCTAGTCTATCTTTCAAGTACCTATTTAGCTTGGCACCAACTTAAACAGACCGGTAAGTAGTTAGTGTCTTTATATTGTTACCTATTATTTTAAAAGTGTCACATTTATGTAGTATTTTCAATTAAGTTTGAAGACGATTATTTTTCACTTTTCAGTGCCCTTTTTTAGTGCTTTTAAAGTCAGTGAATTTCTTTTTAATAGTGTTTGTTTTAGTTTACATTTAAAATCATTAATTAGAGTTAATGGTAAATTAACAAACTTATATTTGCATCCCAAAATTCTTGGCGAAATGTGTATCGTGCCTTTAATTTAAGTAACATCTTCTTGTATCACATTTTACGCAAATAAATTATTATTAACAAAATATACTAAAATAAACGCACCATTATTTCAAGGCATTTTCGTAGAGAATTTTGAGGATTATAATGGCCATCTCTCACGAAAGTAACTGACTGTCATAAAATAAAGAAATAGGCATTTACTGTGAACCACAACATGTACGCTTTTCGCACCATGAAAGTGGGTTGCTTTACTGTCGTCTAGTTTACGACAAGGCGTCTCTATACATAAAACTTTTATGTCTACACTTTGGGACATTAGCTAAGCTCGCAACTAAAGTTTGCGATATTTACCTCGATCGAACTGTAGGTCAGAACAAAACTTCATAGTAAGTGGCATAAATTATAGAAGTTTGAGCAGTATTTTTATAACTCTTAACCACACTCTTAAATAATGTATAAGCCCTGTACCGCTCTCATGTTAATGAGATACCTTTTTCTAGAATACACCAAATGGTACAATTATGCCTTGATGTAAAACACAACTTTAGGGTCAGGTTTGTGCAGACAGTTATCATTATCAGGCAACATGCTACCTTGACGACAGGACCCTTGGAAAGGGTGGAGACTGTCTTATGAGCTAAAGTATTGTTCAATCCAGTTTCATTCCATTCAGACACTGTAATATTTTACTGTATAATATTTCTAAGTGATAATAGTAGGGGATTTGCTTCATATTAAGGTGACTAATGTTTTTCCGAAAAAAAGAAACCCTTCGCCATCTAGGTCCCCCATTTTAGAACAAGGGTTATACCTTTTATAGAAGAAACTAAATTCTAAAAATTTCACACACAATTGTTATTCACTCTGTTATCCGATATGGAAAAGCCAGAGTATCAGAGATGTGCTAATTGCCTTGTACTACGCATTTATTTTCATATGACGTAGTCTACTGTAAGAATATTGTAAATAAAATTGTTACAATCAACTGGGTCCTTATTATCTTAAAAATAAATTAATTATATTGTTAACAAAATATACTAAAAAGAAATGGATTGTATTATGTTTGTGAAACAATTACGGATAAAATATTGCAGAAAAAATCACGCAATACAAAAATAACATATCTTAACGGGCTACTTCAGAACGGAAAAGCCCCCTCTTTACAACTCCACTACGACAAATTAGTAAATGCAATCACAGAAGGATCACAAAAAATACGGAAACCGAGTCCTATTTCAAAAACCTAAACTATTTTGTGAGCTGCCAACATATCCCTTTCAAAATATCTACAGGAATCACAAAATATATTAAATGAACAGAATCTAATCCATGAAAAACATATTTATATAAAAACCACTACTTAAAACACATTATTACATCGTAAAAAAGCAAAGCACCTAAAAAAGCATTTACACATGATACACATGAAAACGCCTTAAGTCATTTGAAGATACATATGAGATCAAAGATGCCAGTACATTCCACTACATTTTATGATCAATGTTCTTTCGTTCAAGCTGAACGCCTCTAGAACGCATTGCTAGTTGCTTGCATAGTTTTCTGTAGGGTGAAGATTTTAGTTTCTAATTAATTGGTAATGTTGGTTTTTATTATACTTATTGTTAAATGCATACCCTTCGACTGTCCTGTTCGTCTAGTGGTTAGTGACCCTAACTGCTAAGCCAGAGGTCGTGGGTTCGATTCCCACCCAGGACAAATAATTGTGTGATGAGCACGATAATTTGTTCTGTGTCTGGGTGTAATTTATCTATAATATGTATGTATTTAGAAATATATAAGTATGTTTATCAGCAGTCTCGTTACCATAGTACAGGCTCTGCCTAGTTTGGGATCAGACGGCCGTGTGTGAGATGTGTGTCCGTATTATACCCATCCTGACATTTTTAATTAATAATTTGACACCTAGCAGCCATTTATTGCTGTAAAGACATTGACCTAGTTTAGATAATATTTCGCCAATGAGAATTATAAACGGCGTAGATGTATTAAACATGTCCAGCACAGTTGCACCATTTTGGCCATTGTAGTAAGGTTTTTGTGATAAAATTTTATGTTGGACTTGATACCACTAAACATAGTCGGGAGATCTACTCACGGGATAATATTCGAAAATATTATACGGAATTTCGGCAGATTGGAAATATTAAACATCACTGAACTCCTGACAGGCCTTAACTCATCATTAAACACCACAATGTATATAGTACTCAAGATACCCTATAGAAATAATTAATCAATTTGAGCGTACGCAAAGGACACGCATGACGAAATTGTTTCACCCGTCTTAAATCTGATTGGTTTTTTGCTTACTGCGTCATTCCTATTAGTCGTAGCATAATGTTAGGATAGCATATAACCTCTGTCAATAAGCTATTGAATGTTATGAACACCGTCTAACCTGGCCCTCTTATCTACCGACGGGCAAAGGACCCTTGTAGAACTTCGTATTACATATTTTCTTTTCTTTCCTAAGGCACTCGTAACGCATTATGTGTCAAACCGGGACTTGTATCACATAGTGTCATATAAGCATGCAATATTGAATTTAAATATTGTGATAGTAAACATATAATTGAATCTTTGTTCTTCAGATAAATTTACTGAACAAATAATTCTCTTCATGTACTTATTCATTTTCAGGATAACGCCGAACGTACTGTACCGATTGAGCTCAATTTTGAACACAACATGACACCTCAATGATCCAAATCTGTCAATCCGTTGGAAAGTTATATATTATTTACATACGAACGTATGTACGTACACTACGTATATAAACCATAAAGTTATACTAAGTTTATGATATAAACACATATGTACGTACACTAGGACATTCAAACGTCAAGATCAGTTGAAAACTCGTTTTTTTTAATTCAACCGAAGCATTTTCTTCTAGAGCTAGTTGCAATAAAAGATAAAATTTATAGCAATATAGAAATTTATATTAATTTATATTTTAAAAACAAAGTTCATAAAAAACAATATTGATTCTTTTTTTTGTATTGAATTATTGACATAGAAATTACATAATAGGTATACAGTAAACTAGCTATTACCCGCGACAAGTAACTAACTATTATCTTATCTGTCCCGCGGAGTGTTTTATTCATAAACTGTACTATGTTTATGGTTTTATTACATTTACATTCGCTCCAGTTGGACTCCAAATGGAAAATACACATAAGCCCATTGAGGATATAATATTATGTACTTATATCGCCAAAACTAGTTTAATACACATGCTATCAGGATAATGCGATGACCAATACCGGATGGTACCATGCTGTATGATTCCGTACACTTCTAAACTCTCCAACTCACTTTTGAAAGGTTATGACTTTTGAAAGTTCTAGTTTAACAATGGATACTAAGTCTGGCCTACTTAAATACTGCCTATATAGAACATCTAATAGTAGTCATATTTCGAGCGTCGAGATAATAATCGTGCAGAATGCGAAGGGGCCTGCCCTGACCGCAGCGAGCTGGTGTGAATTAACATATTCGGAGGTTGTCTAATTGTTACATAACAGCAATAAAATCGTTATACATAATGCAAATCGATATTATACCATAAAGTTCATTGCCAAAGAACAAAATCTATCAGAGATAATATTCAAACTAACAGCTGGACCAAAAGAACCGGTTTATTCGTCGTTTGAAGAACCCTAGATAAAATATACGAAGCAAGATAACGTAATTATGTCAGTACGAATATAAACATAGGTCGGAGCGTAAGTGTGTTTGATACGAACTCCGACGTTGAAAATGTCTTATACTGTGTTAGCATTTGCTATTGTGTGTATCTCGACGTATATATTTAAACAGTTACGTGACACAGGGCCAAATAAAATTAAGTTCTATTTTAATTTCTTTATATTTCATTTCTCTGGATCGTTATTAGCAGCTGTCATATGGCCTTATTTTTTACTCTATCCGAAAGATAATAGAAATGCGAAGTAAGTATCAATAAACCAAGATATTTAACAATAACATTTTTCATTAAAATATTAAAAATGATTAATTCAAATTCTATTCCATTTTATTTAATTACGCGACTACATAATTCATCTTCAGAGGTGGTTTTTCTTAAACTAATAAAATATTTTTGTAATTACCCTCATCCTTCAGACGACGCGCCGAATCAACGCTAAGTATTCGTGTATTTTTCTACCTAACTAGATCTGTATTGGGGAAGGGGGGATAGAGTTCGCAACGCACAACTGTGACTGAGTTTTGTGTGTTTACCTGTAACAGCTAACCATAAAACGTTGTGTGTGCTTGTTTGCGAACTTGATCATATAAAATAATATAGCCCTTGTATTGTAATGTATCAGAAGCTATAGCTGCAAAGGGGAAGGAATAATTTCATATTTGTTACATAAAAGTCACTTTCAGGTTCTTCGTGTTAACTTTTAAACTTTAGCGTTCCATGATAATATAATTATGTTGACGGGAATTAACGCGATCACAATTTAAAAGGTATTAGATATCTTTGATTTGGCCTGGTCGTGTAAACCTGTGGTATTGGAAATCGAACGTCTTAGAACCACTTAAATGATATTCGATATAAGTTCAAGATTTTAAACAGTTTTTTCTTTTGTATTATTCACTCTGTTATTGAGAAACTGGATAAAAACTTACTTCAATTATTACGCATGTTAGTTTTTATGGATTTTCTCAATAACGGAGTGAATACATTGAAGGCTCCTTATTCACGGTTTCCTTTTTCGCGTTTCCACTATTCGCGGTAATAGATGCTGAGCATTTTCCCCGGTCATGTAGAACTTGGCTAAATGTTAGTTCCATGATAAATTTCATTATAAATTCTTTTTTTGTTTCAAAAGGAAGTCGGTGGTACTTTTTTTAAGATAATTATTTCGAATCTATTTCATCATTTGTGTTCATTTTAATCCAAAGTTATTTTTTTTAAACGGAAACTAAGATCTCAATAACGACATTGCTAGTTGTTTATAAACAACATTTCATGTTTACATATATGTAGGTATTTTAAAATATCTATACTAATATTATAAAGCTGAAGAGTTTATTTGTATATTTGTTTGAACGCGCTAATCTCATTAACTACTGGTTCGAATCGAAAGATTCTTTTAGTGTTGGATTGCCCATTTATCGAGGAAGGCTATAGGCTATATAACACCACGCTACGACCAATAGGAGCGGCGCAGTGACCATAAACGTAGGTGAAACTGTGGGGAGGGCTAGTTAGATATAAACTTACTCAGCATTCATTCATACATGTATCGATCAACCTTCTAGAAAGGGCCTTGTATAGTTATATTGGCCGCATCGGGTCATTAAAATAGTTCGAAATGTCTAATAAATGCAAATGTCGAGGTGACAAATTTTATCGAATGACTTTGAAATATAAGGTCAAACATAAATTAAAAAAGTATAACGTGTATTTAATAATAATATTCACAAAATATATATTTTGTCATAAAGGAATTAGTTTTGCAAGATATTATTATCACATAAGCTTATAGATAACAATAGTAAACAGTTATAACAATATGAATAGCTTTAGTTTACTGGTCCAGCAAACGTTGTCCTTTCAACATTTTAATAAATTAGTATAATAAATTGCATGGAAAAAAGCACTTTAAATTTTCCCAAATTTTCCATTTTCCGAGCAACTCTAAAATTTTTCATTTCCTAATAACGTTATTCTGACTTTTATTATCGTATAATAGAGAATAGTCAAACCGATCCAGCCGTTCTCAAGTTATGCGCTTACCGACGAAGTTTGAGATTTATTAAGTGCGTATTTTAAATAATGATTTACTTATATTATAACGATTTAGTTACAACAAAAATAAGTTGAGGTGGAGTGCTCGTGTTTATGGCGTTATTTTTTATTGCAAAAGATAACATCCAATTGAACGAGGTCACCAGAAATACTAGCCAGGGGGAAGGAGTAGGTAGTATTCCTCGTTGTATTGCATGTCTCCCGTCAATAGGAGTACCTAGATGACCGAGCTTCGCTCGGTTTTTTTTACGTTTTCTAAAAATGAAACCTCGATAGATCGATTTATCGTCCCCGTAGCCCCCTGCATACTAAATTTCATGAAAATCGTCAAAGTCGTTTCTGAGATTCAGATATATATATATATATATATATATATAAGAATTGCTCGTTTAAAGGTATTAGATTAACATGAAAAACAGTAGATGTGGTTTTAGTTACTTAGAAGATACGATTATATGGCATCCCTGGGTGCTGAAATACAGGCTAAAAACCTAGCTCAGCAACAGATGCTAATATTAGGAAATATTGTACATAAAACATTGTAAAATTAGTTTGTGTAATTGTGTTGAAGTGTATTAATATAACTAATAATAAAGGTTAAAGATTAAAGATTAAATCTGGAGACCTAGATTAACATGTAGGCTATTTTTTATCACGATATTCTCACGGGATCGGGACTTACGCGGGTGAAACCACGGGTTTTCAAGCGGTTACATTATTATTAGGTACCTAACCTCAATAGGTTGCCTTATCGAATATACCAATATCTTATCAACAACCTTAGGATTAGTCCCTACATGACAAATCATAATAATTAAATAGCGATTTATGGAGTACACAATAATAGGCATTAATATCGTATTGTATTTGAATATCGTATCAACTAAAATTAAACAGTCATCCAAATACTTGTTTTGACTAGACAAAATCTTTCATTGATGTAGAATATAGAAGCAAAGTTATTTTCAAACGTATGTAAACTTTTCTAAAGACCTTAAGTTCGATAAATAGACAGAAGTTAAATGCGGCCCCACATTCGAGTTTACTGACCAAAGTTTTGCAGTAAAGACCACTTAGAACGAGCGTGGGTTGAAGTCTTGCCCCTCATCAATCTAAGCCAATAAACGAAAAAGATTCGAAACCCAAAAATTACGAAAAGTAAACGATAAAAAATGTTTTTTTAATATTGGATGGACATTTACTGCTTTCCTATTAGGTATTGGTCCAGTCATTATAGTAAGTTCACCTCGGAATTCGAGATACCCAGCTGTAAGTCTGTAAATACTTGTATATTGACACCCTAAAAGTTGTCTCAAAACCTACATAATATGGTAGGGTGTACGCAACGTAAAATGTACTCTCTATTGTAATGTATTGTCTCACTTATAAGACCGCTCTGTGACCTGTGCCACAAACAAACTACATCACGGTAGCGGTTCAGACATCTTATTTTGTTGAACAGTGACATGAACACATAATGATTGCTTTCTGGAAAAATTGGTTTCTCCCAAAAACAGGCAAGAGGTCTTTTGGTTTTTTTGCAGGAAGAAAATTATTATATGAAATATTATAATATTTAGAATATACAAGTATTGTAGAATACTAATTATGTAGCTAGAGTGTAATAGTTTACTTCAATTATTATTATCATTATAGTCAAGATAATAGTGTAATTCTATAGAATGCAAATTCGCAGTGGCCTTGTTGTGCTAGTAGAGTACAAAAACAGTAACAACTAGTGACAATAACAAGTAGTGGACTTCAGCCCCCGATAATCTGAAAGTGGCTAATAGTAACCACTCGCAACAATTGTACTGTCGAAGAATCTAATTTGAATCGGTTCAAATCCGACTTAATCATTTCTTCGTGGTCCCAGGAAGCATACTGAAAGAAGAAAAGATTATCTAAAAAAAATACAATCGAATTGAGGACCTCCTCCTTTTTGAAGTCCGTAAAAAAATGTTTTCTAGTAGTAATTAGAACTACTTCCGATAGTATTCTATACTAAATTTAGAAGTATAGACATTTATCAAGATATCTATAGATGGCTTAAGGATCTTCAAATAAGCCATGCAGTCATCATTTACGTACAAGGCAGTTGCCGACGTAGTAATCTCTGAGAAATTAAGTTATCATCTCTGAGCATCCTCTCGTTTTAACCACTTTGTAGATTCATTTTATCAATACAGTCTGCTACAAAATGAAGTTTATTTCTTAAAAAATGAATATAAACAGTTACTACTGCCCTCAGACAGGCTCCAAGTTATAGATCATCACCATCTTCACGATTCTTGCTGTTGTTTGTATAATCTATAGATAATAATCACACGAGGGCAATAAATCCGGTTTAATTAAAAATACCTGAAAATGTCGGAAATTCATAAAATAAATTGTATTTAATAGACAATTAAATACTCCTTTAATGAAAATATTAAAACTTCTTGGTTGTTGTAAAGTTATAATAAAAATTTTCAAACTAAAAAATGGGACTTTTGTAAATGGAAATTCGAATTTACCGCATCTGTTTTTGCTTTTGTTTTTATTCAGTCACATAAAAAGGCTAAGAACTAAAAAGGTATGTAAACACTGTTATAATGTCAGTTACACCTGAAGAATGAACCAGAGTTCTTACAATACTGGAAAACAGCTGAAGTCAGCATGCCACAGGTAAGGACAGTCGGTGTGTCGCTGTCAAGGGTACAATGAGTTATGTGGGAACCGGCTCTAACCTACGTAAACCAGGAACAGGTGTACCACATCACGAGAAGATTGTTACTTGTTTAAAACAATACTTCGAAATTGCTTTCTCAGAGGAACTGAGCTTACAGATCAGTGATACCCAAGTGAATTTAATTGTCTATTATACAAAAAACTTTTTCACTTAGTAGCATTCTTAGTTTTCAAAATTTTCAGGTATTTTTGTGTGTCACTCATTCGTATCTTTATATGACCCAGATTTATTGTTCCGGAGTGTACATTGAAAATATATTTCTGATCATGATAAAAATAATTAGAGGTTTAATTATCACAAGAACTATAAACATGCTTGAAACTTAATAATAGTAAACAATAACCAACAATAGACAATATACACATAACTAGTTTTCCTCTACTGCCCAATTATAGCAGCAAAATATAACTTTTTAAAATAATATTTAACAAAACAACAAACAAAATTTTATAATTATGTATTCACACGGGAATTAACGTAATCACGAAAAGGTATTACATACCTCTGAATTGCCTGACGTTTCGAACAGGTTGCACTGGCTGTGGTTATAGGGACTTTTCGTGATCGCGTTAATTCCCGTGTGAATACATAATTATATCATGGAACGCGAAAGTTTTAAAAGTTAGTAAAACAAAATTTTAGATTTCAATGACTGGTAATATTAAATAAACATTTTTCATGTGTAATATATAATTAAAAAAAATATTTATAAGTAGCAGAAATAATTTAAATAACACGACATTGCTTTTATTCATTAGTTCATATTACTGATATTTTGCAATCTCGACCCGAAAGGTCACATTCAAGGTAATAGCGAAGGCGAAGGCGAAGGGAATATTAAAAAACCAAGTTATTAACCAAGATATTTCTTTATTATTTGCAAAATGTAAATAGAAGGAACAGAGTGTATGCACATGAAATCAGTAACAAATAACTCAATATGAACCCAAAAAAAATGTTGATCTTTCTGCTGTTATATATAGCAGCCATTAGTAAATTAAAAATACATGCGGATAAGTTCAGTACTATGCGCTTTTATGGGCTAATAGTTAACTCGGGAAGTTTTTTAAAATTAGCTGTAAAAATATTTTACACTAACATCCTTTATATCTATATATATATTTTAAATGAATACTAGCAACGTGGATTACACATTACTGCTATTCTTGTTAACCCCTCTAGTTAAGCTAAACGCTTGTGTTGGGAGTGGGTTCCCGTCGGTAGTGCACTAGGTGGGGTTCGAACCCGCAACAACTTAATCGCAAGTCCGACGCCTTAGCCATTATGCTACCGCCCGCGCCGCTTGAAAATCTCGTAATCTGAAAATCTGTTTGATTTCTTGAGTTTGAGGTGATATAAGTTAACGGATCACTCAATTGCCTTAAGATTTTCTTTTAGAAGGCTATTGGTCGGTATAGTTTTTAAATAAATTGCAGTTTTCTCTACTTAACTATAAAAGAATATATATGGAAATAAAAAATGTCAAATATGTTTTCAGAGTGGCTTCCCGGATATTGAAACATGTGACAAAGATTTATGACTTGAAATGGCAACTACGAGACGGAAAATACTTATCGGAGGATCGAGGAGCTGTCATTGTCTCAAATCATCAGAGCTCGCTCGATATTTTAGGTAACTTAATATCCATCTTTACCACAAACATCTAAAGTGGACTAACTTTTTATATTACAAATCATAGAGTTTAAATTCATATGTAGCTAAAATGATATGCCATTTTAGTGCACGATTTAAGAAACTAACAGCTAAAAAAATCAACTTAAAACTATGAAAGATGCTGAAGATCCACAACAAAGTAAACAAAGAATTACAAATGCCCAATGCCCTTTTGTTCCATGTGGTCCTATTATGTGGCCTATTCGGCTCGTCTTCGTCCTCTTGCCGGCTGGGGCCCATATTAAGTATCTAGGCCTGCTCCTTGGCAGGAGCCGGCGCTTCGACGACCACTTTTGACAACTTGTTACAAAGCTGGTTGGCGCTGCGTCCGCCCTTGGGCGACTCTTACCCAATTTGGGTAAACCCAGTGTCGCTACGAGACGGCTGTATACAAGGGTTGTCGATTCCGTGTCAAACGTTCTTGACAATAGCCCCGGTAAAATATTACCTGGGTTTTACCACATAAAAAAAGTTGCTAGACTAAGACATGTGCACTTTGTGCGTACATTTATAAAGTCGGTTAAAATTAAAGTAACACGCGACAATAATCACTTCCATCTAATTATTCTCCTCTCACAAAATCAATCGTACAATTTATTTAAAAAAAAACAAAGGTTTATATCGTTCATTCACCTTTAATATTACTGATAAACGGTCTCTATCTGTGCGATTATTTCTGTCCAAGAACAGCTTCATATAGAATCACCATTATATTAATGTTTTTCAGGAATGTTTAACATATGGGAAGTAGCAGATAAAATCACAGCAATTGCGAAAAAAGAGTTATTTTATGTATGGCCTTTCGGTCTCTCGGCTTACCTGGCCGGGGTCGTTTTCATAGACAGAAATAACTCTAAAGGAGCGTACAAACAACTGCAAGTTACCTCAGAGGTTATGGTAAAGAAAAAGGTTGGTCAAATTTATTCATACAAGTCTTACTGTGGCTGCGATTGCGAAGTCGAGCTCGGGTAATAAAATTTACTGTCCGGTCTCCCTTATACAGAGTAACAATGTATACCTAGCCCCAAAGAAAAACAACGTTGGAGATCCCAGTAAAAGCGGTTCGTTTTTTATTTGTTGTAATAAACAGGAAAGGCCTTTTATTGCCTTGTGTAAACAAACGTACCCATATATCTTAAATATCATCATTGCCTGAATTAAGGCCAAATTCTCAAATGCTCTCGTCTCGTTCGGTCATTATAGTTCAAATTAGTGCCAATGACAGTGTACAAATAGTGTTAGTGACAATGACGTCTAATAATTTTTTTTTATTTTTTTTCGCCGTCAACCGTTACACTTTTTCTTACAACTAATACATGCTCTTTGATATATTAAAAAGCGTACAATATCAACTTTAACTGGCAAAGACACAGTTTTCTCAAAATTATTAATGTTAAATATTAATTTAAGATGCTAAGGCATAATGCTAATGTTGTGTAGGTACAATTGAGTGACGTTTGAGTAATCGTTAATCGAGTTTTTTCCCGACAACACCTGCTAATATTTTTAAAGATAAATATAACATCCGGAATATTACATACGCATATAGGATAGACCTCAATATATCTGAATATGATAGAGGGTATAAACAACTGCGCAGTATAATTACACATATTATATCAACTTTAACTTATAAATGTATAGGTAGGTACACGTAATTACTAATTGTGTAAATTAGTTGGTGATTAGATTAAATAATATAAAATAGCCTGTTAAGAAGACACGAGCCTGTTTCAAGGAAAGTTAACAGAATAAACAATCCCATCAATCAACAACAATCGGCATACCGATGAATACTTAAGATATGATTAAAAATTATTGTAACCCGCCCCTTTGTTTACGCACACTAGTGATAACTTTTAAAATTGATATTTATTACTATTACTTCAGTACAATAAATACTTACTACGGCTATCTAATAATGTAGAATAGTACCTTTTTTGTTTTTTATCGTGTGGAAACCCCCACGGGTCATCACCTCACTGGAGCTAACGGTAAGATGGTATGTCGGAATCGAACCAACTAAAACCACACGATGTTCCGTCACAAGGAGGTCTCTTGCCGGAGGACCCGGGTATACCCTAGGAAGGAGTCCTCCGGGAACCCCTGCAGTAGTCTATCTATCTAGTTTAGTCCTTCAGCAGGCGACCACATGACCATGGAGTACGGGGGGCCTTACCCCCCTCCTCCTCCCTAGATTAGAGAGGTGCGCGTGGAACACGTCGCGCCACCGTCTTGGGCCTGCTTCTGCAAGGGTAACGGTCAGCCCGACCCGTTACCCCCAGGCCAGCGCTCATGGAGGCCGGAGATCATTTTGCGCTCTCCGGCGCCTGGTGCGTCTACTGCGAGATGGGAGAGTGCTTGTCCTCTCCCTTTCCCGTTCCGCCGCCTCTTTAGCCAACATCACCTCCTCGCAAAACGAGACGGCTGAATCCCACGCACTCTCACTTTGGACCATGGACAGAACCATGGTCTCTAGAGAGAAGCTTCCTACCCCAATAGCTGTCGCGAGATCGTTTCGCTGCTGCGTCCATGCTGAGCACTTCACCAAAGTGTGGAGTGCGGTGTCCTCGCGACAGCCTCCGCAGTGGTGGCACGCTGGCGATGGCTCCCGGCCTATGCAAAACAGGTACTTACCGAAGCAGCCGTGTCCGGTGAGAACCTTTTTTTTTTTGTGCGTGTGGAAACCCCCTCGGGCCGTCACCCCACCGGGGTTTTCGGTGGGGCGGTGTGTCGGAATCGAACCGACTAAAACCACACGGTGTGCCGTACTGCGCCTTAAATAGGAGGGATCCGGGAACAGCTTTTATTAAGACATCCGGACCCCCCCTAGCGCCTGCCCGCAAAAGCGCGGGCACCACCTTCGGGTAAAAACCTCTCAATTAGGCGACGTCCAGGCACACGCGGACGCCGCCTCCTCGCGGGGGGCCACTATAGCGGGTGGAGGGGAAAAACCCGTCCCGTCCACCCGCGGCCACACTCAGGGCGGCATGAGGCGCTGGTAAGCGCGCCTCCGCCGCCCGGTTCGCCGGCGGCGAATTAGGTCCGAGTGGAGATCGTCCTCCCGGACCCTTTCCGCCGCCTCCTTCTGCGAGATGACGTCCTCGCAGAAGGTGGCGACCGCGGTAAAATTCCTGTCGCTACTGGCCATGGAGCGTATGACGGCCGGTAGCGAGAGATCCCCTCCGATGACTGCAGTGAGGGCCCGACGCTGCGTCGCCCAGGCGGAGCAAACCGCCAGCGTGTGCTGAGCCGAGTCCTCACTACAGTCGCAGTGGTGACAGGCGGGACTCAGTTCCCTCCTAGCGACCGAGTGCAGGTACTTCCCGAAGCAGCCGTGCCCGGAAAGAACCTGCGTCAGTCGGAAGGAAAGGGTCCCGTGCTGTCGCCCTGCCCACTCGACGATGACCGGCTGGAGCGCCTCCACGGCGGCAAAGCCAGCACGTGTTGCCTCCAGCCGGGACGACCAACGAGCCATGGTGGCTCGGCGAGCGGCCTTACGCCATTCGCGTACCTCTTCGGGCGGGGGCCGACTGCCGCTTCCCGCCCGGAACTCAGCCGTTCGCCGATAAACTTCGGCGAGCACTTCCGCCTCCAAACCCCACGGGGGAGTCCCGGCAAAGGCGCACGCCGCCTCCGTCGACACGGTGCGGTATCCGCGTATGGCTCTAACCGCCATAACCCTCTGAGGGCGCCAGAGGCGCGCCCTATTCTTGGCGGTCAGAGCTCCGAGAACACCGGTGCACCGTACAGTGCCATTGACCGGACAACCCCCGTGTACAACCGTCTTGTAGCGACGCTAGTTCCGCCCAAATTGGGCAAGAGTCGCCCAACGGCGGACGCAGCGCCGACCAGCTTCGGAGCAAGCTGTCGAAAGTGCTCGTCGAAGAGCCACCTACCGTCGAGGGTCAGGCCCAGATACCTTATGTGGGCCCGAACCGGTACGAGAACCGAGTTGACTACGATGGAGGCGCCAGGGGGTGGACCACGACGAGGCCCATGGGCCTCCGTCTTAGCCAGGGCCACCCGCAGACCCAGCGCCTCGATGCGACCGACCACCAGAGAGACACCTCTGGTGGCCAAACGCGCCGCCTCTTGGAAGTTCGCCCCCCGGGCTGTGACCAGTGTGTCGTCGGCGTAACAGATTACGCCCAGCCCGGGGGGGAAGTCGCCTCGAAGGGCCCAGTCGTACCCCATGTTCCACAGGAGTGGTCCAAGGACAGACCCCTGCGGAACACCGCACGACATGGGCCGACGACTCAAAACTCCGTCTCGGTCCTCGTACATGACGGTACGCTCCTCGAGATAGTCTGCCACTAGCCGCCTCAGGTACTGTGGCACCCTATGATAAAGTAGTGCATCCCTCATGCAGCTGAATGGCAGACTATTGAATGCGTTGGCGATGTCCAACGACACCGCCAACAGCACGCTGCCACAGCTCACTACGTCTTCGGTCACAGCCCTCAGGCGCAACACAGCACCGACGGTCGAACGCACCGCCCGAAAACTGAATTGGGCGTCCGACAAATCGGGGCCGACCTCGCCAAGGTGCCGAACGATGCGGGCAGAGAGGACCCTCTCAAAGTCCGGTGAGAACCTGCGTCAACCGGTTGGAGATGCTGCCATGTCGCCTCTATAGCCAATCCTCCATGATGGGTCTTACCGCCACAATTGTGGCGTGCCCTGTGCTCGGTCGCTCCAGTTGTCCTTTCCATTCGTCCATTAGGACCTGGCGAAGCTGAGACCGTTGCGCCTCGATCTCAAGAGGTCTCAGGTCACGCTCTAGTGCCTCTTTGCGCCATTGGGAAACTAACGCAAGGGCTTTCGCCTCTAGGTCCCATGGGGCAGAACCGGATAAGAGACCCGCCGCTTCGAAGGATATCGTGCGGTATCCTCTTATGACTCTGACGGCCATTGTCCGCTGTGGTCGCCGCAGTATCGCAGCATTGCGGGCCGTCAGAGACTCGGCCCATATTGAGGAGCTGTATAGGGCCATAGACCACACGATTCCGACATAGAGTCACCTACAGGAGGCGTCGGGCCCTCCTAAGTATGGCAGCAACCGCGAGAGTGCAGCCGCCGTCTTTATGAGCTTGGGGGCCAGATTCCGGAAATGATAACCGAAATCCCATCGACTGTCGAGTGTGAGCCCTAGGTATCTCATCGAAGACTCGACGCCGATGCGAACACCTCCTACAATAATGCTGGATCCCGCTGGAGGCCTCTTCCGAAGCCCATGGAAATAAAGGGCCTCCGATTTATGCAGGGCCACCTCGAGACCCAGCCGCCGAAACCTGCCAACGACTTTCCTACGGACCACGTTCCAGAGTCTCCAGTAATTCTTGGCGGGCCTCTGACTTGGCCCGTTTTATTGCCGATTGAAGGGACCTCTTGGCAGCCCTATAACCTAAAAGAAGCTCTGCCTCTTGGGCTGCCGCATCATCAAGGCGGCCACGCCTCCTGCGGAGCCTGGAGTCCTGCCAGCGCGCGGTCACGCAATTTTCACGCAGCCGCGTGATTTCTGAGGTCCACCAGTACACCTGACGCCTTGCCGTCCTGGTCTGGGCCCTAGGCATGGCCGCATCGCATACTTGCGATATGGCCTCCCGGAACCAATCTGCCTCAGCATTCACATCCACAGGCCTGTCCGGTACGGTGACCCAGGCCTGTACAATGGACTCTTCCAGGAGAAGCTCCCGATCTAGCCGCTTAAGTGCCCAACGTGGACCGGTTGGAACCGTCCTGACCGACGTCTCAGAGGTTAGGGCGGAGACGTCGAACCGTATATATCGGTGGTCAGACAACGTCTCCACCACGCACACGGCGTGCTAGTGCAGGGCTCGCGAACGAGATGTCTACGATCGAAGTACCCTGCTGACGCACACACGTGGCGACGGAGCCCCGGTTTAGAAGAACTAGGCCAGATAATACGGCCCACTCCTCCTGTGCCGCACTTCTAGGATTAGTGGCTGGGGAACCCCATGCCGTTGACTTAGCATTGAAGTCCCCCAGAACAAGTACGGATCGAGGGCGGCATCCTTCGACGACGACGGCCAACTGAGTGAGCCAATCTTCGAACTCAGCCAGTGTACGGTTAGACGAGAAATAAACAATGTAGAATACTTACCTAGTAAAAGGGTTCGTTTTAACTTGTCAATAAGTTAGCAAGAGAGCACGGCTGTCTTTATACACACTTGTACTATCTGTGGAAATGTAGAAACTATCACAATACTCTCGCGGTAAAATCACACGCACTACTCCCTACATTACTATTGTGTAGACAGTGGAAATTGATAGTGTCAAGTAAATCCTTAGCAATGCCAAACTGGGTAAGAGTAGGATAGAGTCATCCCTTCGTGATCTCCCTTGGCCTTAGCAATAAGAAACCGTATAAAAAAAAAGTAAAGTAAACACACTACACAGCACGTCTATGATATTTTATTTTATTTTATAGTATACGCAAACAAACGTTTACGTTGTTATACGAAATTTTTATTTACATAAAATGCTATTCTTTCAGACTAAGATTTGGGTTTTCCCCGAAGGAACGAGGAACAAGGATTACACAAAACTGTTGCCATTTAAAAAGGGCGCGTTCAACATTGCAGTGGCGGCGCAAGTACCGATCATACCGATTGTGTTTTCGCCCTACTATTTCATAAATAGGGAGAAATATATCTTCAATAAAGGTAAGCACCTTGCCACACCTTGCTTTCTCTATATAACAACTCAGTTTACGTCTCCATAATTGATTGCTTTACTTAATATAATAACAAACGATATTTCAAGTAGCAATTTGCAGTTTGTATAAGATTATTAATATGATTAGCACAATGCCCCTTAAGTACATTAGTATATCTTTGATATTGATAAGTGTACACATGTTGGTATGCTTATTTGGCTACATCCGCTGCCACTACAACCTTAATATGTAGAGACAGAAATTGCGCAATATGGACTAAGAAAGAATGTATTGATGATCTTAAAGTTTTCATGAACCATGAAAATTAATGTACCTATTACAAGCCACTTTTAATTTACTTTAGGTTCCAAGTCCAAGTTACTTGTTAAAGGAAACAAATTAGGTATATATTGAAGAAATTAGAGACTTCATAATTAAGGTTGCCTATATATTTACAGGTCACGTCGTGATCCAGTGCCTTGAGCCCATACCCACGACTGGGCTGTCAATGGACGACGTGCCGGATCTCATTCAAAAGGTCCATGACCAAATGACCGTAGCCTATAAGAAGTTATTTAAAGAAGTCCTTACTGATTTACCAGCTGACTACCCATTTACCCTCATAGGATAGTAACCATTACTGTATTGTAAGGATGCCCATTTAATCCCCTCCAATACCTCAATTAAATTCATTCAATAAATGAAATGCCAAAAACGTATTCCGAAATCATAACCTGGTTGGATTTGATTTATTTATTTATTTATGATAATGAACACATCCTATTAGTTAAACTTCGGGGCCTATTTTGGTTCCTAGCACACTAAATATGTAGATAATAGTACAAAGGAATTATTGTTTCACTCAAACACAAATAAATAGCGAATATCGAAGTTACCCAATAAAGTGCAAATTAATTCAAAAATAAGAAAATCAATATTCCATATTAAAACAATACTGTGACAGAGATTGCGTAAACTATTGTGTTGATTCTAAGCACGTGAGACCTTATTTTGTTCTGACTGCGACTTAGACTCAAGACTTTAACAGAAGATCATAATATTACTTGATTTCAACGTCTAGACAATATATAAAGGCAAAAGTGAACTTCCTAACTGATTTGAGCTGCAGCTCCTCCACCTGCAGGTGACGAAGAGTGATAATAAAGCTGACTGGCTCTCGCTTAAAATTATTACCTGAAATATGAATATTATTAGAGAAGTAATTTTTATTTTGATGAGTGCATCTTTTCCAGGTTTTAAGGCAGGTAGTTAAATCTTCTTCCTGTATTTTATTATAGCTTTAAGGTTAAATAAGTTTTATATGTAAAAATATTTGTAAATTTATTAATTAAACTATTTTATATCATATCGCTAGTATCTTTTACCACGTTATCAACACGTATCAAAATACATCTGTAACAACCGTGCGATTATTACGTAATCAATAGCAAAATTACATACCTAAATAAAAATCAAAAGCATTTATTTTTATATTTTTTTTGTATAGCAATTAAAAGGCGGGTATACGGTAAACCTACGCATTCTTACTTGTGCTCACTCCAACGAAGCCACAGATTACTAAGTAGTTACTACACGAAGCTATGGCAAAACTGACAACTGTGACGTTTTCTGCTACACACCCTCAATTTTAACAGCATAATTTTCACTGTACAATTTTATCTATGATATTTCGATTATATTGTCAGTTCAACTGTACAGTTAGGTATCGGTTTTGCCTACACATATACGTTTTAACTGACCAGTCCGACTATTCAGTTAAAACTGTGTAGTTTAAAGCTGAAGGTCTGTAGCCCGCTTTAGGTCTGTTATAATTAGTGTGGTTCACTTAGCGGCTCATTTACACTATGGTAAATGCAAATGGTAAGTACCTAATAACCTACATTATTTGTTTTGTGCTGACTACAGGTTTGTTTGGCTTGCACCTCTCGATGCATTTTGAGAAGGGCACGCTGGAACCCGATCACCGAGTCAAAGGCGGTCGTGTCTTGATTGCGCTTCTAGCGAGGCGAGGGAAAGAATGTTTCTTTTCCAATTACTATTATAGAAAGAACTGGTGCCAAAGACCTTCCGGGCGTTGGTGGCTTATTCGTCATAATGTTTTATTGGTTGAAGGTCTGAAATCGGAAGTATCGCGTAGTTTTAGACAGTTTGTCTCCGACAAAATCACTTCAAGTGCCCTTTCGGGGCTGGACCTAGACTGTTATATCACTGGTAAGGGGGGTAGATAACAGCTTGTAGAAAGTACTTATGCCATATCTGATCGTAGACCAATATCAGGCTAGGCCCACTCCGGTCAGTAGGTATGAAGCTGCAGGTACCTAGCAGCGGCGACGAGTCCGACGAAATTCAGTGGGCTGCCACGCGCCGGCCGGGTAGTAGCACTTTACTTCGATACTCACTCACGCGCTACGTCGCTTCGTCCGTTCGTCGCTTACGAATTACGTTTCCCGTATTTACGTAGTTAGATTATATTATTAGTTATAATCAGTATAGTTAGATATTTACAAGGTCAAGTTTAGGTATGATATGTATATTTATTTACTAGGACCACAACACCTGATACACATCTTCTATCTATACATCTATACTCTATAGAAATAAATAAAATTGGAGTGTCTGTTTGTAATATTAAAATAACCGCTTTTTACTAAGTGCATTTGGATGTATATACGGTACATATACCAAAACAACATGTTTTACATTTTTTGTCTATGTGTCTGTCTGTTTGTTTCGGCTAATCCCCGGAACAGGTGGACCGATTTCCACGGAACTTTCACTGGCTACTTTGATTTTGGAAAAAGAATGAGGGTTCCACGCAAAATATATAAATATGTACACGCGAGCGAAGCCGCGCGGGAACTGCTAGTAAATAAATAAATTTGAAGTGTCCGTTTGTAATGTCATAATGATAGTTTTTTTACTAAATGCATCTGAATGTTTACACGGTACTTATACCAAAAAAAAAATTTTTTCACGTATTTTCACGTTTTGTCTGTCTGTCTGTTTGTTCCGGCTAATGAACGGAACGGGTGGACCGATTTCTACGGGACTTTCACTGACAGATAGCTGGTGTTATAAGGAGTAACTTAGTCAAGTTTAGCTTTGATAAGTTTAGGACTACAACAATTTTGTCTGTCTGTCTGTTTGTTCGGCTAATCTCTGCAACGGGTGGACCGATTTCCATGGGACTTTCACTGGCAAATAGCTGGTGTTATAAGGAGTAGGGTTCCGCGATTTGATTTGCATATACCTACCTAGCTAAACACCTAAAGGAGATAGTTTCATTCCAAGGTACACACTAACGTATGGCAAATGCCTATCTTCTTAGAGATTAAAGTATCTATGCAGAGGTTGTGAAATAAAATAGTTTTAAGTAAATACCTAGCCTAGGTTTATTTAAAACTGCATTCGTTTACAGAAGTAAAGTAATAGGCACATAACTGGTTATTAAATATTTAGATTAATTATTGTTACAGAAGACAACCTTAACGGCATCAGAACAGATAAGAGTTATGCGATAGAAAGAGAGGCAAGTTTTAGGTTAATATAAGCCATTTGGAATTAGCGGTGTGCGATCTGAATTGCACCTTATTGTGTTGGAGCAAGAGTCGCTATTTATTTAAATGGTTTTGCGAAGAGGTCCTTCTGTACTAGTACTATTATATATTCTGTACCAATATATATTCTTAAGGTTATTTCCTACTATTCGTGCAAATTTTTAACCCCCTACGTAAAAAGGAGGGGTGTTAAGCTTAATGTGTATATCTGTATATCTGTTTGTGGTATCATAGCTCCTAAATTTTTGCCAATTCACCATTTGTGTAGGCGAAATAGCGGATTAGGCCCCATATTTAAAAAAAAATCCCCCTCCCACTTTTTTCACGGGATAAGTAAGAGAAAAATAGTAGAAATAGCAGCTGAGAATATTTTTGGAAATCAAATTTACACGGAATCTATCTGGAAAAAGTGCGAAAAGTTCCGTAAAACTGGTTTTTTACTGTATTTAATTTTTTTTTTTTTTCGAAAAAAAAAAAGAAAAATTTGTGTGAAATAGTACATTTATCTACTTACAGTATCAGGAGGTAACTATAATATATTTGACTGCACGGATGGCGCAATGATTTAAGTGGTCACCTCGCCACTACTCCGCGCCGAGTGTTGTGGGTTCGAATCCCACACGGACATTTCCCACACAATTTGTGTGATCCACATATAGTTGTCCCGAGTCTGGGTGTTCTTTGTATCCGTTGTTTAAATGTTTGTGAATACATGAATATTACTAATGCGGGAGTTGTCTTTAAAAAAAAAAAACAAGTAAATGTAATCCAAATGTGCTTTTTCAACTGAGTTGGCGCATCTATAATGTAATTAGTTGTGATAATAAATAACAATAAAATAATGCGTTGATGCAGAAGTTGTTTTAAACTTAACAGAAACAGGTATATTGAAACAAAGTGACTTAAGATACAGCGATGTGGAAGAGCGTGGCTGCGTTATGGGAGATGTAATATGGAAGGTGCAATATAGAAAATAAAGAAACGTAGGACACTATAGCTGGCCACGGTGGAAGTGATAATGTGGAAAAAGACGAAAAGGAAGGGACATCAATGTTTCTATGTTCGTAAATATAACAATATTACTAACAACCCGCCTCGGCTTCGCACGGGGAGCAGAGACATCTTCAACAATAATCAACATATTTCAATCAATTTACACTAAATCTTAACAAATTATACACTTAAACCTTCCTCATGAATCACTGTGTCTATTAGTGAAAACCGCATGCCAATCCGTTCAGTAGTGTTTCAGTTTATCGCGAACTGACAGACAGACACGGCGGGGGTCTTTGTTTTATAATATGTACAATACAATACAATACAATACAATATTCTTTATTGTACACCATAGAAGTTATCCTATGTAGGTACTTTTATGAACTCCTGACAACATGTAGGAAGGTATTTAAAATTTCATAATGATGGGTTCAGTAGTTAAGGCGTAGAAGCATAACAATCATAATAATAATTACTATTGTAGTGATATATATTAGTATAGATTTCCTTTGTGCTTGAACATGAATGTTATTAATTAATGTGTGTTACACTGATGATGGCCACTGACTGTAGGCTCCATAAAAAAGCTCTGCCCTGCTAAGCCCTGGTCAAAGCAAGAAGTCGCTTCATGAAAGTGGCACATAAACACTCATTCTCTTTGGGAGATGCCTATCCTAATTTCCTAATTTTAACTAATATTATAAATGAGAAACTTGATGTGTTTATTATTTTTATGGTATAGGGGGCAAGCGAGCAAACCCGAGGGGACCGGCCCCTGATGGTAAGTGCTTACCGCCACCCATGGGCCCCTCAAAAGTCACCAGTACGTTGCCGTCCTTTAAGGTGGGAGTAGGCGAAGGGAGGGAAGAGGGGGAGAGAGGGGAAGTGGGGAAGACGAGGAGAGGAAAGGGTTAGGGCCTCCGGTAACCTCAATCACTCGGCGAAATACAACGCAAGCAATCTTTTACTGTGAGGCCGTGGTATTGCTGCCGAAGCATGACTCTCCCACTTACTGTTTGTTATGCTTCTACGCCTTAACTACTGAACCCATCATTTTGAAATTTTAAATACCTTCCTACATGTTGTCAGGAGTTCATAAAAGTACCTACATAGGATAACTTTCATCCAGAAGAAAAAGATTATTTACTAAAAATAACTTTAACGCGAGAGAAGCCGCGAGCAAAAGTATTCAATATTTGATGTCATTTGGATGAGATGAGGATGACGACTATGACCTCTCCAGAACCGAAAAGAAACCTAATTAAAGATTTAATAATTTCAATAAATACTTAGCTATTTATTTCTTTGTACAAAATTATGAACCGAGAGAAATTATGAACGTAGAGTTTAAGGTAAATTTACAAAAAAAAATATTATTTTAGGTGTTTGATCAACTTTTCGTGTTATAATATCACCCCATTAAATTCTAGCAATATTAATTCAATTAGTTAAGTATATTTACGAATCACGAACCAGCTAGAAAACTTAATACTACAACCTGCTCTGGTAAAATATAATACTAGGGGAGCCCACTATGGAATTAGCCCTGTATCTAAGAACCGGGCGTTTAGGGCAGTCAATCAGAAAAGTAAAAAATATCGATTAAGATTAGGTACTACTAAGCTACTAACATGCTGAAAAGTGTGCATTTTAATAATCTCACGATTTGAGGTACGATTTGACGTAAGGCAGTGGGTAGGTTACAAACTTTAAAAAAAACATCAATATCTTGACAATCTCGAGCGTGCTCGATTTTTTTTTATTTAAACGACATAGTTCAAGGAAAACAGGAAAAAAAATATAATCTGCCGACTTTCACAAGCCGAAGTTAAACAAATCGTAAAGTAAGTTTAGTCCATGCAGCTTCAGGAAAGCATTTCCCACTCCGCGCCTCTCTTTCAATTTCACTTTCTCTCTATCTCGCACCGTCCCCACACTATACTCTGTCCATTCGTTTAAGTTCTTTTTAAAAGTTGCTGGAGAAAGTAACGGCGCTTGTCGACCGCCGTTGTCACCGGGACTTCAACGAGAACGGCGGTACTTTGAGTCGAGTTAAAGATGACGTGACGGCGATCGTGAAACCGATCTCGATTATTTATTTACCTCATCTAGTTAAGAATAACCGTGAGATAGTGTTGTTTGCGGATGATAATTTACTCTTATTTTGACTTGAACACGTAAATTATGCTATTTCGAAAGTGGTTCGCTAGCATAACGTTACCAACTTACTTCTTAATGAAGAACAGACTAAATGTATCCAATTCACTACTCCAAACGTGAATAACGCTATAATGGTTAAATAAGACAAGTAGGAACTAGTGAATACCACAAAATTCTTAGGCATTACTCTTGATTCTAACCTTCAATGGGTCTTGCATATTGATAAATTATCGAATAGACTCGGCTTAGTTGCATACGCAGTTAAAAAATCGAGAACTGACTGATATTGAAATTGATATTGCAAATCGAGTCTTTTTTAGTTATTTTCATAGTATTATGTCGTATAAAACTATCTTCGTGCTGCAGAAGAGGGCTATCCGAGCAATGTATAACTCAGAAAATCGTGATTCACTGAGGTTGAACTTTAAAGAAACAAATATCCCGACGTTGGCATGTCAGTATATTTATGAAAACAAGCTTTATCTTCATAAAAACAAAGATCTCTAATAAAGTATTTCGTAATTAGTCAGCAGAGGAGTGAGTAAGTGAGTATCCTTTTGCTTTTATATTTTATATGTATATAATAGTTAAGTATTTTTGTATTTGCATGCTATTTTCCATGCATTTTATTTGACACATTTAATGACAAAATAACATGTTTTTTTTTTCAAATCAAGTCTGATTAAGAAAATCCCTCCCAATAATCGTCAGATTAGTGGTCAGCTTGTCTAGGACATTAAGCTCAACCGTCTGTATAATAATCTGACGCGCTCGAGTATTTCAAGTTTGGTTCACATCCAAACCATCAGTCTTTTGAATGGAGGTTTCTTTCGGGTTTACATAACAACCTCTCATTTTCTACTCTTCCACATGCCATGCAGATTAATCCATAAACTAAAATATATTATAGATTAATCTACCTCCGTTATCAGAGACGTGGGGTATTTACACTTTTAATATTTGACGCACTCGAGTATTTCTGTTTAACAAATTTTTTTTTCATGTTTGAAAACATCTAGACGCTCTCCGAGCCTCGTGAAACGTATAGGTTTCTGTATAACTTTGTTAAATAAACTGAGTACTGAGCACTGACTCGATGACGGTACAAATTCCTAATGATGAAATAAGATGTCTATTAATAGGCGAAGGATTTGACTACCAAACAAATAAGAAACCGGCATTCTGACTTAAACCAAAAACCAATTAATTTGCTTTATTTTGCTGCGGACATTAATCTTTCTTGTTGCTGTGACAGTTCAGTGTCAATTATATATTTTAGTTTATGCTTCACTATATTTTTTGTCTTTCTCTTCTAGAGCATCGCTTGTTGCACCAGTACCAGTTGTACCATTCATGCTCAAAGTGTATTTGAGAGGATACGGCTGTTGGAACGCTTTCTTCTTGTTCATTATTTCGTTTCTCATGATTGGTTGTGATATAGAAACGTATTCTTTGAGTTTGTGATTTTGTGTTTATGTTTGTTTTTTGATGTCCAAGGGCTTTTGTATTACTTAGTGAGTCTGTGCATGATATATTAAAATGTTGGACAAAGTAATATATATAGTGGTTATTATCTGTGTGACGTATGTTTTAAAACAATTGTTTTCGGAAACACCAAATTTCGTGAAATTTAAATCGAAGTTTCTTCTCTTCTATATCTGGACTTCTATAACGGCAGTGATGTTGTTACCATTTTTTGTGTTTAATCCGAAAAACGTTAAGAATTCTCTGTAAGTAACTCAATACGTAACATCAGCACCCACATACTTTGTTAGACTTATGTCACCGATACTGATAAATTGCCGGCGATTCACTTGCATCTCTGAATGGGGTTCCCCAAGTCCCAATCGATCCACTAATATCAATTTGTTCTTTACTTGTCACGTACCTGGCATCTTTGATTAATGAATATAATTCTTCGTTTATGCGTATCTGACTAAATATATTCGTTAAAATATTGCAGGTTTGGATCTCAAATAGTTAAACATGTTACCAAAGTTATAGAAATAAAATGGATCTTGAGAAATGGGAAAGTATTAGCAGAGGACCGCGGAGCTGTTGTGGTTTCAAATCACCAATCATCTATAGACATTCTGGGTAGGTGTGTTTTCCGCTAAAATGTAAAATCTTCATCAGATAAAATGTCAAATCAGTAAATGTAGGTCTCTATTGTCTCAAAATGTTCCATAGTGACCTATAAACTCAATTAAGCTGAGGTCAATTGCCAATCATCTTTTCAGCAAAATTTAACATTGCTGCAGTGGCACTTCAATTTATCATCAATTTTCTTAGTTTTGCCCTACCCACAGATTCTTGTTGATATGCTTTATAATACCTAGGTATGGTTCAAAACAAACCATAAAAAACAGTATTAGATATAAATTAAAGCAACAATTACTAATAATGCATTCTGCACCGAGGTAAACCCAAACAATATAATTTTAAAATACAACATTGAAGAATATCCCACCCTCAAGATACATTAGACACCATTACCTTAATATAGACAATATAGATTGTAGTATGAAATAAATAACCATTTTATTTTTATGTTTATGTTTGGTTCACATAACATTCTGATATTTCATCAGCACAATTTTTATAAATATGTAACATGAAAGAAGATAAAAATAGAAGATGCCAGATTTCTGCTCATACTAGACCCATTGAACTGGGGAAGAACCTCCACATGTAATTTAATACCATCAGGTCAAAGATGAAAAAAATTACTGCAGTTTTAACAATTTTTCAGCTTTGAATATTATTTCAGAATTACACTTGATAGGCCAATAACAGAGGCTGTCATTTTAAAATAATTACCATTTGCCACTTGAAAAATATTATTATATTATATTATTATATCTAACGTCTTATTTCAGGAATGTTCAATATTTGGCATGTAGCAGATAAAGTGGCTGCTATTGCACGAAAAGAAATATTTTATGTGTGGCCATTTGGACTGGCCGCATACCTTGCTGGAGTGGTTTTTATTGATAGAAATAATTCAAAAGATGCATATAAACAACTCAAGATCACTTCTGAAGTAATGATTAAAAATAAGGTTTGTCACCTTTAACTACCTTACTTGTCTTTGATCTCTTCTGTTTAGCTGATGGATTATATATTTCTTGTTACTTTCATTTGGAAACTTATAGTCCCTTTAATAATATATAATGCATACAAAATTTGTTTTTCTCGTCCCAGGCAGGGGGGCAAAATTTGATTTTATCGGTCCAGGGGGCAAATCCCATCTCATTTTCACCAACTAGCACTAAAAGTCTACCAGTGACTGTGTCATTTGATAGAAATGTCAGGTAAACAAAAAGGTATACTGTAACCTTACAAATATGAATGCAATGAAGTCCCAATCAAACAAATTGCAAAGAAACAATTATTAGCAAAAAAGCAACATGGGCACATGAACATGTTTCACTTAAAGAGGCTTACATATAAAAGATATAAAACAAAAAACCCATAGATGTACAAAAAAGCAGACAATTTTAAACTTGTTAAAAATATAAGACCTATTTCACACCCATAACCATTAAACATTTATGAATCAGTATTTGATTAAATTGTTTTTATTAATTACAAAATTATGTAAGGATGTACTCATAGTGCAAGGTTCAATAGAGAGTCCTTTTGCAGCTCATTTAACTAAACTTACATTAATTAATGATATTGTAATAAAAAAATAATAAATGTATTATAGTCTTAAAGTAATGGGTAACACTGATTAACATTATTTTAACCTGAAATAGTAAAACATTTGTACATGAATATTACCTACTATTTTCCCAACAAAAAATAGGCTAAAATAAATATTTAAAAATAATATGTATAACTATGTGTTCAAATATAGTACTGAAAAGATTTTTTAGATTATTTTAAATTGCAATAGCTAGTTATTTTGTTATCTACTGCTTATCTATTAGTAACATTTATGCAAAATATTCTAATGACAAAAAGCAACTTAACTACTCCTTTTTTGTTATTATGTGAATAAACAATTCTAAATAAGATACAGTTTTGAGACATTTTTATAGCAAAGTGAGTTCTTATGTAACACTTGTTAATTTATATATATATATATATTTTTTAACAGTCAATGTAAGCAACTTCAATGTTATTAATTTAATTACTGGTTATAAATGAACTATAAATATTTTAACTTTCATTTGTTCATCCTCTTGTAAGATATGTGTTTATATTAAGCATATCTTTATAACAATCTGATTGTGATGTGCACACATGATTGTGTGTTATGATAATGATCATAACATCATCCTAATTAAATGATAAACCTAAATCCTTTAAAGCTTAAGTGTATCCAATACACTGTTTTGCTTTCTAGACTAACTGGGGTTCACATTGTTTGATAAATATTGTTAATTATTAATTAGAGGATTATTAAACCTATATTTGACATGGTTGCCCATGCAATGCCACTACTTACATTATTATTATTCTTTCTCTTTGCATGTCATGTAAATCAATACATTTTAAAATTTAATATTATTATCAATGTTAACAGCATCTTTATAATAATGTCTTTGAATTACAGACGAAGATTTGGTTGTTTCCTGAGGGGACAAGAAACAAAGATTTTACAAAACTGCTTCCATTCAAAAAAGGTGCATTCAATATTGCAGTTGCTGCTCAAGTCCCAATGATACCCGTTGTGTTTTCGCCCTATTACTTCATTAATAGAAAGAAATATATTTTTAATAAAGGTAAGGTAAACAATTCTTTTCTACTAATGTTAAGGTTCAATATTAATTGGAAATGGAATTAATTGATAATAATGCAAACTTTTTGTTGTTAATGTTTTAAAATAAAAAGGACCTTGCATTGCGCTTGCTTATTGGTAGTCTATTGTTATGCAATGACAGAATTCTAAAAATAATGAGACTTGTGTTCAAGTTTCGTCACAGCAAGTGTACTAGGTTGGCAAAGCGTGTGACACACAAAAAAAAAACATGAACATGGTCCAGTACTTTACAAGATCAACAGACAGATCCAATTACTTTCATGTTTATGTCTCATACATACATTATTATTATTATTTTGTGTATTTTATTTTTTTCTCAGCTCTTTGGCTGGTTTTCACTACATTTATGGTTGAAAACCAAGTAAATATGGCGTGTGGTGTTTTTTTCATGTTGTGTTGTAATTTTTTAACTATTTTACATGTGTTTAAGATTGCGGCTTTTTGTATGTTTATGTAAACGGTTTCTTTAAGGTCAAGTAATTAAGGGCTGTGGAGAAGATAATTTGGGATAACACCAGTTGTTGATATAACTATTTATAGGTACTACATTATACTTTTTCTTGTTTCCAGATTCTAGTAACTTCATCTGTGAGGTCTGCGTATTTACAATTTTTTTCAGTTATTATTATAATACATATAGTTAAACCTTTTTTGTCTGGATTGACATGAAAACTGCTGTAAAATAAAAATAATCTACAAGCACAATTGCTATATGTCTAGTAATACATTTTGAACATGAGGCTATTGCAAAGAAAATAGATCTTGTACATAGATGTAACATCTGGTGAAAGACATCTAATGTCAATTATAAAACTTAGGGTTTATTTATATGTTTAAGGCGCTAGTTAAGTGGAATATCAAATTGACCAGTCGAATCTGAGTTCTACAACATCGTTTAAAGCAGCAGACACTATATACTTACTAAAATGAGTAGGATTACAGACACAGTAATACAACATATAGGTAATACCAATTTACGGACAAAAAACGGAAACTAAAAAGCTTTATCATAGTGAGTGACCCTGTTTCTTACAAACAAATGTATTTTTCGTCGGAGTTAAAAGATGATCCTTCGTACTTCTATCTCTATTAGAGTCTAGCCTACGTGCATGAATATCTGTATCTAAACCCAAAGGAAAATAGCCGACGCCAGTATATAATAAGTATAATGTTACCAAAAATCAGCTTCACAAATGACACATTGTTATTGTTAGTGATAGAGGTAATAAGTGTAAATTCAACTTAAAATGTAAAAGGCTTTCTTTTAGGTAGATTTTCGAAGAAAAGTCTACCTATTGATTTTGTACCAGTTGTCGAGTTTTCCAAAAAAATATTTTTATATATGTATGTATGTACCTCAATTTTACCGGCACGATAGAGGTCGCAATTATGCACCGAGTGCTTTCAAACTTGACGACAAATCAACAGGGCAAAAATGAAGGTTAAGTTCGTGAATGGGGGATATTCCTCCAAAGGGGAGGACTGAGGGGCAGATTTTCAAAAATCAGTTTTTTCAGCATAACTTTTTCCTATGTAAAATTTTTGGACCGTTTAACAATAATAGCATGCCCATAGTAAATGCGAACTTTTTTTATAATATGAACCCTAAATGATTCCATCCATAACTTGGGGAGGGGAGGGGGGAAAACCAAAATTTGTTGGAAAAAAATTCATAGCTCCGAAACTGTAAACTTTTTTACAATCGGTAAATTTTTAAATGAAAGCTATGTTTTTATTTTACTCTACAATGTAGACATTTAAAGTTTTTAACGCGACTTATATTTTTGGAGATAAAAATAAAAAAACACGAAATCTACCTCTGCGTTTTTTTTTATATTCAATTCAACTACAAAGAAGCACTGCACCGAGGCTAAGTTTTAACATAGTTTAGGAACCAAGATTGAAAATTGTGTCCCAGGAGACAACACCCTTCCATATTATATGTTTAATGACACACATGCAATCTCAGTTGCTGAGAGGACTAACATTTTTACTGATCACCACCCATTAATTCCACCTATCTTTCAACAGGTCACGCCGTTATCCAATGTTTAGAGCCTGTACCAACGATGGGACTCACAATGGACGATGTACCAGATCTGATAATCAAAGTACGCAATAGTATGGATGCTGCCTACAAAGAGCTTTCAAAGGAGGTACTAAGCGCTTTACCACCGAATTATCCCCTCGCTGTCGAGGACTGAAGATAATATAACACCATGAACCACCAACTATTAACTGTATAATCACTCGTAAAATAAGATCTTCATCATCAGCATAATAATGCTGGTTCATGAATTTTTAGTATTTAGCGCGCATTCCAATCGCATAAAATATAAGTTCTGTGATTTATACTAGAAATTTTGTAGCTTGTCTAATCTGTAATTTTAAGGCACACTTTTGTGTTTATGATCTGATGGATCACTTAATTGTCTAGTGTGAAGTGACTTACCTTTAGGCTTTCATTTTATACAATATGATAAATGAGAAAGGCAGAAAATACTAAGTTATTATGTTAGACTGCACAGAATTACTGTAGTATATTATTTGTGTAATGCTCCATAAAGTATTATTTTTTTATATTCGTATTAGTTATATACATTATTTTTTTTACTTTTAATCTACGCTTAAAACGCTGGTTGAGTTCTTTACTACAACAACATCAAGAAAAGGTAAAAAGCGTGCCATGAGAAATGGTGATGTAGGTACCAAAAGAAATATCTGCAACATGTTTTAGTTAATTAATAGTCAAGAGACGCATTTGGCTGCAAGAGGACCTGTGTGCCTTTGATTTATTACTTGTTGCTATTTTTGTATTCGGAATGTGTCTCCAACCCACTTTGTTGCCGCTACATCACAGAATGTTAATTAATTATTGAGCAATGCGCCATGTACCATTCAGTATTTTTAAATATATTCTGACCATAGCATTGTTTGTTTATAGGTACTATTTCAATATGCACCTAATATGGTGGTTTATATTTCAACCTAAGTAGTAAAACAACACATAAAATTTATATTTTATTAAATTTAATTTAAAATAAATTGATGTAGGTTGTAATCTTATAGGAATTTGACATAACAAGCATAAAAACATTTGATTTTGTAACTAATTGAATGTCTATCGTTTTAGTACAATTACACATGTTAATCATAGGAAATTTCTGCCAAATGTGTACTAAAAATAATAGCAGTGCCATCTTGTATCTAATAGCGATATAAAATTAACCAAAGTCATATATCCAACCATTCATCCGAAACAGAAATGTTGCACTTCATTTTAAAACACATTTGTTTATTTGCACACGAACTTAGTGACACATTCTGTTATTTGCTTTGACTTTCATATTGCACGTTAATCACGACGAACGCAACCGCTTACAAATAAAACGGATATCTAGGAGTTGACAATTTAAATCCTATATGAATATTCACCGACATCGTAGTTTAATAAATCAGTATTATTTTAATCCAAAATGTATCATTTATCTTACAATTGGCAAAGCTTTTAGAAATATCTTCGATGTTCGATATTTGTAATTTGATTTTAAAAGTAATAAATAGCCATAAATAAACTTCCGTACTCTGTTGATATTATATTCAGATATCAATGCGGAGATATTTATAAATGCGTCCATAAAAGATTTGCAGTTATTTTATTTTGCATATTCATTTAACTGCGTTAAGTAATACGTTCCTCTATTGTATAGTGTTTTAATTTACTCTCTAGTCATGTAACGACTAAAAAGTAAAGTCGACCTGCGCTTTACGTCAATTGTTTTGTAATATACCACCATTTTATTGTGATAATTATACTAACCACGCACCTGTATCGCTCAATATACATTCTGAATACGTTGTGATCGCTTTAAATTGCGTCGTGAAGGAATTTACCAAAATTTGTTTTATTGCTAAACTTTCACGGCTCTTGGCAGTTTATTTTAAAACAACTTGGAATCATTTTTAAATGATTGGTTTGACTCGTAAATTGAAAATTGCCACAAAAAAATCAGCATAGGTAGTTTGTCCATTTCTAAGATATGTGTGACTACATCAAATAACGTTAACATTAATTCACACAGTTTTAATAAAAGTTACCAACAACCATATTATGAGTGGTTGGTGGTAACTTTTAAAACATGAAAAGACTAACTGTAGACAATTAATATTTGCTAACCAAAATAAATGTGCCATTTTATTTCTAACTTATGATGTTATGATGAGATTATAATAGGACCAGGTTTTACCCATTGTAATATATTGAAATAAAAAATTTACTGACTGTATTTTTCGTGTATTAAGATAATAATAATATTGGGAAATATTTATACATTTTTGTTTTCCTTTGTCATATATTGTGTAAAAGTTATTAAACAAGAACCTTGTTTAAACTGCTGAGGTTTCATTTAATTAACCATGGCTAGTTGATGCTTGTCGTTGATATACAAAAATATACACTTTTTTAATTAATGCAATTAATAAAGAAATAGTTAATAATTTTGTTTTATGATTGTAATTAGCAATTTTCTGTCCTGTGTCAATGTAAGTAATTAAGTGAAATAATAAAGTTCACTTAATTTAGAAATACAATACTATTATCAATAACTCTCAAAATGTTTTGATGATAAAAATATTTTTTATAATGTTATGATGTAGAGTTTTTGACCATCGTACTTTTGAAAATGTATTTTATGATTGCTATTGTGAGGGTTGTGCTAAGATGAATTGGTCATAATATTAAGACGTTGCTATATCCACCAAAGAACATTTTTTGATTTAGTTTCTTTCTCAGACAACAACAAACAATTTACCAAAGAAATTATCTGTTGGGATCAATGAAAAAATTACAGACATGTTTTAATGATTTACATTTGATTGTAGACCGAAAAAAAATGTGTTTACTAGTATTGAAAAAAATATTAATAAAATGTATTTGATAATTGAATAATATTGTCATTTAATGATATACTAACTATCAATGTAGTTAATAATATATATCTCATATTTAGGATAGGAATAATATTGTAATCAATGTATGTGCATTTCTGACACAAGTTTAATACAACGTGTTGCTAGTTTCTTGTTCTAATTGAGTGTGTTCTGTATACAATTAGTTACTTTACATTTTAGAAATTACGTCAATGTATCACGTTTTGTCTATTATCTGAACTGTTTTTCCTAATAATTTACGAACTTATTGTAAACTATAATTCCGGTTGGAGACATGAAAGCGTAACTTTTCCGGTAAGAGGAAGCTAAAAGACAGTATTTAATATAAAGTTACGTTAGACTAAGATCAATTGACATTTAAACTTATAAACATTGATATTAGACATATTTATGCGTTTCTATTACCGCATACGTTACCGGTTACCCATTAAGTAACACGATCTGAAATATGTCGATACTTCTATGACTTGTAAATTATTCGAGGTGTAAAACATAAAAGTAATATTATAATTTATATACTCAACCAAATATGTAGAAACTATATACGTTACTTTAAATTGCACTCGCTGCGTTTTCTGCATAATATTATGACTAAATCTTTTTCAGGGCAGTTTAGGTTTTATCTTTAAACTTTTATGAACACATCCTAGATTGTCAACAATTTTAGCGATTGAAATTTATAACAATCGGTATTTAAATTAAGAGCTTATTACGGCCAGTAAAAATGGCTGTGCCTATTCAATGAGATGTAAACTTTTTCTACAAACGGTCGAAATTAGCCATAATCATCTAGTTCTATAATGAACATGTAAAGCTTATTTGATTGTTTTTGTTTTTATAAAAGCTAGACATGGTTGCCGTAGTTGAGGTTTATCTAATCCAAATCTAAACTATTCATACTATTATATTTAGTGTTCTAGATAAACTTTTGAAACATTTATAATATAACACAAATAACATAATTATATAAGCTTCTATTGGTTTTGAAAATCATAATGACCAGCTGTTACTACTGTTATTTGTACTGCCGTACTACAACTAGAACTGTTGAAACGATACCAATTGATTAACATGCATGAAATAATAACATTATTATTATATAAAATGGTTGTAATCAATTCTGCTGGAATTGACTGACACTTGAAAAAATATTTCAATGTAGGTAATATCTGTATTTTTTGCCCTAAGAGTAAATATATCTTGAAGCTTGGTGCCAGTTCTGTTGTTTATGTGACTGTTGTGCTGCCGGCCATGGCATCGGCCATCGGCACTGCCATCTGTTAAAATGTGAGATGAGTGCCGGTTGTTAAACCGGTGCGACCGAATAGGTCGTTAGAGTATCTAGATGGAGCCTAGATATCATTTTCATTTATTCATTATAACGATTTCGGATATTCAACAATTATTCATTTCGTCATTAAAAGTGTCGGTGTGTGTAAACTTTATAATCTGTTTTTAGTACAAAAGAGATACAGTAAAAGTGTTACACTCTCTTTTGGAGTGGCTCATCACTTTGTCTTGTTGCGTTTTTTTTTTATTTGAAAAAAATAACGGTTATTTTAACATTTTTAAAGCATTTTATTACTAAGGAACTTTATTTTGACTAGTACAAAATATTTAAATTCGATATTAGGCAAGAGCCCTATTGAAATAACAGAGGTGGCACCATTATGTACCTTGTATGTTTATCACATATGATCTTTCTGATATATTTAATGCACCTCTTATCTCGAACCATTTTTGTATCTAAAAACGATTCACAATTAAATTCTATGGGCCTTACTGTCGACTCAAGAAAACATTTAACAGTTAATTATCAGAATATGATTGCTTAAGTAACCATTAAACGTTCTGAATTTCGCGGTAAAAAACAGACAAATATTGTGTAAATATAAATTGTACATTATATTAAATAGTAGATTTTTAAGCATATCTATAAAGAAACCAGTGTTACCTACTAATAAAACTATCTACTACTGCAACCCTAATCCACATTTGCAATCAGTTTTGTAACCATCAGTGATAGAAATTATTTTATAACTAGCTTCTACCCGCAGATTTGCTCGTGTGAAAGTTATTTTTCTATCCCCATGTCCATTTCACCCCTGACAATTCGCTTTTGCAAAATATGTTGATGGTCGGTTGAGTAGATAAAGTAAGAGAAAAATAAGCCCGGCAGCACTATTTATGAAATTATAAAAAATAATCCTTTTACCCTATTTGCCCTTGTTTCCCTCTAATGGTTTATTAAAATTTTTGTAAGATTTAGAATATTTGCCACCATGCAATTTATTAATCGAGATTTTATAAAAACCAATAAGTTTATTTATTAATCTTTACATAAATATATAAAACATGTAGGATATTTGTATGCTAAAGCTTTGGGAATGAAAAGTAAGCATTAAGTACTTAATTTACACCAATTTATAAAAAAAAAGAAGATTTATTGAAGAGGTAATCCTACACACATTTTATTTTTGTAGGGAATGATTTATCTGTTACGTAGTAACTACCTAGTAATCTGTGCTACTGCATTTAAGGCTCAGAGGCTTTACGTATTACCGAATACGACGAATTAATAAGTTCAGTTTTCACTGAGAATAAAAAACAGTCCACGACTTCAACTCCAAATGATGAGGCCAAAAGACAAATTATATACGTTGTGTACCTAATTAGTATTTGAATTATTGCATTATGATTAAAGAGACTGATTACTGTATTAGGGATATATTTTTATTATTTTATTACGTTTACCCTTACCGATGGCGACGCTGACTTCGCCTCCGATTCCGACTCCGGTTCCGATAAGTGAAAGTTTAAAAATTCCGGTTCAGATTAACTCACCTCCGTTACATCCCTCGTTAGGAGGTGTGCGTTCGCGCAGCGGAATGTTGTTGAATTTAAAGATTTTAATTATGCAGATATTTACTGTATGACGTCGTGTAATTGTGTATGGTAAAAAAAAGTTAGGAGTTGTCGGTAATGCAGTAATAGGCTATTTAATGAAGACAAATATTAGCTATATTTTTTACTTTGATTTGAACAATTAGCTACCTAACCTACAAAACGGATCCTACATAGTAAACAGTCTATAGTGAGTCCGCCTACTTCTGCTTTCATTTTCATTTCTTGATCTTATCAGATTATTAAATCCTAGTTATCGACATCGATTTCTGACAAAATTTGAATTGACGAAAAAGGAAAATTACAGGAAGAACTCTACGAACATATCAAAGGTTGTACAGCGCAATCTTTAGGTCAAAAGTTACGATTTTCAATAGAAGGGTGGGAAAGAATTAAATTATCGGATTCCCGAAGTGATCAACAGCAACACATTTTATTTTTTGCATACTACCTATATACAAAAAAAAATGTGTTGCTGTTGATCACTTCGGGAATCCGATAATTTTATCTTATCTATTTTATCTATAATATGAAATGTTGAGTGTTTTACTCTAAAACCTGCTAAATTATAATGTTGACATTATTTTAAGTAAAAATCTAACAAATTATAATTTTTACCAGCTTTAGTATCAAATACCCGCATGTGTTGTCAATCGTAATATAACAAATGCGTTTGTTATTGTTTTGGTAGATTTATTTTTTTACAAATACTTGTCAATATGTCGGATAACACTGAAATTATTATATAAGTACTAAAGATTCCCCGCAGTTTCACCTGCGTTCATGGACTCCTCCACAATGAAAAAAGAATTATTTAAATCTGCCGCTTTTTAACCCCCGACGCGAAAGAGGACTGTTATAAGTTTGACGTGTCTGTGCACCTATGTCATCATAGCTCCCAAACGGATGAACCGATTTGAGTGCGGTTTTTTGTTTGAAAATTTACTTGATCGAGAGTGTTCTTAGATATAATTCAAAAAATCTGTTCAGCCGTTCGAAGATCACGAGCTCTTTTGTAATCGTTTAAAGGATTTTTCGAGGCGGGGTTATTTTAAACTTTTAATTTATGATTATTAAAAACATGACTTCAAATCTATCAGAACATAATTATGTACCTATTATGATGTGTGTAATAATTTCAATAAATCTTTTTTTATTAAAAGCGCACCCACTGTAGATACGCCGTTTATTCATATAATATTCTTATCGGTATGAGTAATGTGTACCAATCGTTACGAATTGTTACGAAATATCAATAAACTCTATCGCCCTTTTATAGCAACTCGGCTCAGTTATTAATTAGACACCTCTAAACTTATAGGCTATAAGTTATAGCACACTTAATCATAAAATTACTAGCAATCCGCCCCGGCTTCGCACGGGTAACAGAGACATCTTCAATAATCATCATCATATTTCAAACATTTTATCCAAAATCTTAACAAATTATATACGTACACCTTCCTCATGAATCGCTTTATCTATTGGTGAAAACCGCATGGAAAGCCGCTCAGTAGTTTTTGAGTTTATCGCGAATAGATAGACGCGGCGGGGGACTTTGCTTTATAACATATAGTGATAATTTCATGACATTATTTTGTGTGCGTTCGCGCAGCGGAATGTTGTTGAATTTAAAGATTTTAATTATGCAGATATTTAGTGTATGACGTTGTGTAATTGTGTATGGTAAAAAAAAAATTGTGCATGCAGCCATTGTGGAGAAATTCGCTAAAAACTGATTCCGCTGGGCGAACGTTGTCCTGGCGGATCTTTTTTTAATCCATGTGCTTAGAAGAAAAAAAATGTGTCCAAAAATTAGTGTGTATTAGTGTGTAATTGTGTATGTATGAATAAAATTAGTGCATGCATAAACTTCGGAGAAATTCAAGTTTCCGCTACGCGAACGTTCTGCCATTAGTTAGTTTTCATATAAAGCGCTTATATAGAGAGCTGTAGATTTTTACATACGTTGTTTTGAATTTGTTTATATTTGTTTAAAAAACAGATTTAGAAAAGATCGTAGGGTTTAAAAGATAAAAATATAAACGTAAAATACGCTTATTAGGTCTTAGTTCGTAAAGTATGCACTTTGGGGTCTAGATTTTCATGTTTATACAAACCTTGTAAGTGTCTGCAACATGTTGCCAAGTGTCAATGATGTTCCGTTAGTAATTAAAGAGTTATAGGACAATTTACCATGAATATACCACTGTTTACAAAGCAGTCAAATATCACGACGTTCTAAAGGAATCGCATAGTAAAATGTATTCCAATAATTAGTGTATTAATTCAACTACTCACATGCAAAATTTCATCTCATTAAATTCAGTAATTAAAGAGAAACAATTAAAATACTGACAAAGCATCGAAAACCTACATAACCCGACCAAGTTCGGATGCCTACAAAAAAGCGGCCGTGCAATATATTTAGGTAACATTCTAAAATTTACAGTATAATACCGGTATTGAATTGGTACAGGTGACAACACAATTGTTGTTTCGATATAATTTATAGGTCATTTATTTTTCTACACCTGCTTTTTTAAAATGTATTTGACTATGACAGTAAGTACTATTTACGTAAGTACTTTATTTAATTATGCGCTTGAGACTTGAGTCAGTATATGATATTACCGTTGTACTGGTAGTGACTTATGTATGTATGCATTTTAAGTCTATTACTGTCTCTAACTGATGACAGAGTATGTTTAGCAAGCGTTTGTTAACGTTAAATTTTTATGAACAAGAGACTAGTCATGACAAGCGCCTCAGCTGCGCTCCCGATACGCTCAAAATACACGCGCCTGTGCGCGCACATGAGTTGTATGCCAAGTTCTGCCGTTACTGGGGCACGCGCCCCAGGGATTGTCATGACTAGTCCCTAAGAGTGTTAGAAATTTTGAGGTTAGTTTCTGAATTTTCATTCATTCAATCATATGCTCACGGCTGTTGTCCCAGAAGGGGTAGGCAGAGGTGTGACATTTTTGTGACACCCACATTTCGCCAATTTTTGGGTTTCTACGTAACAGGTGGCGAGAAATAAATAATAAATACATAATTATTACATGTAATTAAAAATATTTTTGTACACTGATGTTTAATTAGAGAAGTACTTGTTAATTGAAGATTTATTTTTATCGTAGATAGTGGCGTTATTATTAAAAAAATATTGGCGTTATTATTAAACGTGGGAGAGCCATGCTTCGGCACGTATGGGCCGGCTCGACTCCGCTCAATACCACGGCCTCACAGAAAACCGGTAGTGAAGCAATGCTTGCATTGCATTTCGCCGCGTGAGTGAGGTAACCGGAGGGGTTAGGGAACCCTTCCCTCTCCCTTATTCCCGTCCTTCCCCTCTCAACCCCCCACCCTCCCCCTCTTCTCCTACTCCCACCTTAAAGGGCGGCAACGCACTTGTGACTCTTCAGTTACAGGTGCCCATGGGCGGCGGCAGTCATTTAGCATCAGGTGACCCGTCTGCTCGTTTGCCCCCTATACCATAAAAAAAAAAACATTCAACAAATACAATTGTTTTGTTTTTTCCTAACGCTTGTGTACGCAACTGTACCATTAATAAATAAATACTATACTGGAAGGTTAAGAACGTTACTTAGATATATGGCACGGCCGCTTTTTTGTAGCCATCCGAACTTGGTCGGGTTATGTAGGTTTTCGATGCTTTGTCAGTATTCTAATTGTTTCTCTTTAATTACTGAATTTAATGACATGAAATTTTGCATGTGAGTAGTTGAATTCCTTTAGAACGTCGTGATATTTGACTGCTTTGTAAACAGTGGTCTATTCATGGTAAATTGTCCTATAACTCTTTAATTACTAACGGAACATCATTGATACTTGGCAACATGTTGCAGACACTTACAAGGTTTGTATAAACATGAAAATCTAGACCCCAAAGTGCATTCTTTACGAACTAAGACCTAATAAGCGTATTTTACGTTTATATTTTTATCGTTTAAACCCTAGGATTTTTTCTAAATCTGTTTTTTAAACAAATATAAACAAATTCAAAACAACGTATGTAAAAATCTACAGCTCTCTATATAAGCGCTTTATATGAAAACTAGCTAATGGCCAAACGTTCGCGTAGCGGAAACTTGAATTTCTCCGAAGTTTATGCATGCACTAATTTTATTTATACATACACAATTACACACTAATTTTTGGACACATTTTTTTTCTTCTAAGCACATGGATTAAAAAAAGTTCCGCCAGGACAACGTTCGCCCAGCGGAATCAGTTTTTAGGTAATTTCTCCACAATGGCTGCATGCACAATTTTTTTTTTACCATACACAATTACACGACGTCATACACTAAATATCTGCATAATTAAAATCTTTAAACTCAACAACATTCCGCTGCGCAAACGCACACCATTATTTTAGGTCTTTATTTTTTAGCTGATATATAAGCAGATGTTTCTCATGATTACAATTTTATGACCTAATTCTAAGAAACAACACGCAGGCTTATCACAGTGTAACTAGGTTATTTGGTGTAATGTGCGCCATAATAGAAATCTTTAAACATTATCACAATGATTAACAGTCCCAGTGATATTTTACGGACAAGTGAGATCTAACTATAATAATAATAATAATAATCTTTATTAACACACAATAAAAGGATATACAGTTAACAAAAATATAAATTTAAACATTTTGGTAAAAATCTTAGTAGAATGCGATGCGACAGATTAGTTAGTCAAGAAAATGTTAACAAACGTTATAGACCCTGTCTCTAACTAGCCTTTGGCTGCGACTTCGTTCGCTTTAAGGGGCCATCCATAAATTACGTCACACGAATTTCATGGTTCCCCCCCCCCCCGTCCTTGTCATAGGTGGTAACATTTGTGGAAACCCTCCCTGATGTGACGTCACATATTTTGCAATTTTACGCCCAGAACTGAAAAGAGTACTTAGTTCTAAACTTATTATTTTTTTAATAAAAGTGTAGTAGCTTGTGTAGTCTTTCGTTTACAGGTAATGTTTTGTGTTTAATATTTTAGATTTTGACATGCTACGTCACGAAGCTTATGACACCCCCATACTTCGTTGACTCCCCCCCTTAACCTGTGACGTAATTTGTTGATGGCCCCTAATGCACATTTTTGACAGTATCCCTCAGGAATAGTACCTACTTTTTCTGGATGAAAGGTACCCTATGCCCTTTTCTGTACCCCCTAGCCACGTGTACCTATGCAAAAATTCATTTCACTCATGATGATCGGTCGTGACAAACAAACTCACTTTTGCAATTACCTTACTTAATCGCAAAAGTTTGTGAGGATGGATGGATGTGTTACCTTTTAAGCAAATACAACTGATCGGATTTGGATGAAATTTGGCACACAGGTAGTTTGACTTGGATTAAGACATAGACTTTAGTAAACGAGGCTCACGCGGAAGAAGCAGCCAAACTATGTAATTATATGTAAATAACAATTTTATTAATGTTAAAACTTATCCACTGTAACTTCAAGTCTCTCTTATGTAATGTCAAAACTCTTAAACTAATAAATAATCGGTTTCTTTCGTCCCAATGCGAAACATAAAATTTACATATCGTTGGTTTAGATCAAGAATATTGTAAAATTGTTCAGAGGACACATGTCAGATACCTGTTGCTTAATTTTATTATTCAAAAACCGTATTATCACTAACATTAGTCCAGAGAACATTATTTATTAAAATAAAACCTTCAAGTTAGTAACCGGCTTGACGTCAGACTTTGGACAATCGGGATTAGAAGTAGGCACTTAGGTACACCTTAGATTATATTATATAATCTAAGACTTAAACATTATCTCGAAGCGTATCTGCGCGTACCTGCCTAGATAAGCCGCTATTAAGCAACATAATTTTTTCGGTAATCTTTATGTTACCTAATAAGTTTTAGTCTGTTTTTACTATAAACAAACAGTTGCATATTAAATTGTTCGCTCCGTAACGTCCACCGACATCTTGTCCGTTACATGTATACAGACTAAATATGAAAATCTATACTAATATAATAAAGCTGAAGACATTTTTTTATGTGATTGTTTCTTTGTTTCAATGTGCTAATCTCTGGAACTGCCTACCAGGCGGATGAAAAAAAAAAATATTTGTATACAAAATTACATTATACATACATAAAATTATATACAATTTTTTTTTTTTTTTCATCCGCCTGGTAGCCTATACTTTCCTTATGAATCTGGCTATTATATATAATAGGCATTAGGCAACTTCTCTCATTTAGCCTTAATCCGCGTGCGCTGTCATAATGGTTAGTCATACGCGTACATACAATGTTCAACAAAAATGTTGGTCCTTGGTACGTGTAAAATTAGTCCGCGATACCATATGCTTATCTCTTATACATAATAAGGTAATGTGACAAAATGTTACTGAAAATTAAAAAGTGATGTATAATGGAATCTTAAAACACAGTTCGTATATTTTTAAAAGAATATATTATTTAGTTTTAAAAGAATACCTACAATATTTCCCGTAAAGCTATCATTTGCAGACACTATAAATAAAGCACAGGGCCGCACAAGCCTACCTTTAAACACGTGAGGATATATTAAAGGGAACGGTGTGGCAATTCTAATATGTTGGCTTATCTAGAACAGTGAGAATCAATGTTACTCTAATACCACAAGAAAATATTACTAATATTATTGTTTATTCTAAATTATACGCAGGGCACACGCAATTTATAGATATACCCATCTACTAGTATATCTATAAATTTATTTATCTCGGTGAATAGCACAAAACTTTGTTTTTATTGGTAACAATAACTGTATAGTTCTTGTCAGAGTATTACCTATAAATCTGTATTATGTTATGTACGTATTAAAATGACTTATTGACCTCTCATTAGTTAAAGACAGATAAGAATACCTACATGTAGATCGCGTACTTACACGTGTTTATTTTGCTCGATGTCAGATACTTTTTGCAATATTTGTCTGTTTCGGAACTTCGTTAGCAACCTAGATTTAGAACCGATTATTTTCATCTGTATCGTAGCAGCATCATCTTGACATTAATCATATAAGTATAGGTAAATAAGTTTATTACTTCGACAATTCGGAATTATCAATTTTAGTTGACAATTTCGAATATGCTGTTGTAATAGTCATACCTACATGTTTTCTATTACAAACTCCATTCATTAAGGCTAAGGTCATTTTATCACATATTGTTTATCGGTAAATATTGTGATGTAGGTACCTTCTCAACACTACTAGAATAATTTTACCAAACATATTCATGTGTAGAAAAAAAGACGATGAAATGTATATTTTTACATATTTTCGAATGTGAAATCTTTTAATAAAAGAAATCACAGGTTAAACGTATTTTAATGAAACATTTCCATATATTTATTACTTTTATTATAAAAATACATATCATTCTTATAGACAAGAACACCAACTCTTGTAACTGTCATTTATTTATAATTTAGCTACTATTATTATGTTTTATTTATCACAGCTCTTTCCACGACGATATGAATTTGTACATTACCGGGTATAAATGTAAAAAAAAAGAAATAATTACAATATGTACCTCCTGGTACCTCTTTCTTCAGACTAGGATTTGAAATAAATGATGAAATGAACAGAGTGTTCCGACTAAACAGTAATGCTTGTGGCAACTGGGTTCATGATAACAGTACAAAGGCTTTCTTTCGGCCTTTCTCCATTCGGCTGCCGCCGCATGTTATTTACTTATGTAATAATTTAAACTACCCGATTTTCTTAAATCTATAGATAATATTGTACCTCATCTAATCAGCCTTAACGCGAAAATTGTGTCTTTCTAGTGTCTCTGAAGAAATTCTAGTGAATTCTTCCTGCATACTAATTTGTGTCCTCTCCACTAAAGATCCAATATCGTCCTTCGACATGCCCTCAGTCTCGATTACTGGCAGAATTGACACAACGAATTCACCTGAAAAGAATATTAAATAAATATGAAACTGTCATTAGGTTGTACTACGTACTTCTGTAAGTATAGGTAACTATCTACCTGTACGTATATGTAATGTTTTCATATAAATTCTTACAGGTATTTGTGGTTAAATATTGTTCCGGTCAATTAAATTAGTCCCTGAGTATAAATGGTTGGTATTGCACAAAGAAAATTTAAAATGGAAATAAAATGACGTTGTGTGTTCAAGTTTCGTGAACGGTAGGTTAATATTGAAAACTACTTTTAAATAACATTTATTAAAGGAAAAATACGTTCAAAGGACAAATAACGCTTAAAGGACTTTCAAATTTAGCTTTATGCTACTTATATTTATGTCAGGAATTGGTTTTTATTTCACCCGAACCCGAAGAGTTCTTGATTAGGAGGAACTACAATATGAGCAACAAATACTCTTAACAAAAGAGGCCGCTGTGTCTTTTCTTTATACGGTTTCTTTTCTTCAGGGTATGTTGCTAAAGGAAGCGGCGTCGCCTCTATTCTTTGAGAGAGCCGTTGTTTAATAACGACTTGAGTGGAATTAATGTATTTCTAAGGTAGGAGTTAATTAAGATCCGGGACCCTGTGGAAACTACCGCATAAAGTTTTAATGTCCTGATAAGCCTGATATGACACAGTGGAAACAAAATAAACAGATGGATTCGCCAATTCCGGATTCTTTTCGACAATAGCACGCAGGCAACAGAAATGAAATTCGATTCATGGATGCGATCAAAACCATCGTAAAAAAATAATCAAACATCTTGATGGCGAGAAGGGCAGCCCGCCACCCGAACACGGACCATGGAACAAGAATCGAAATCGAATCATGCCATCTCGCTTCAACGTGCCTCCAAACCAAAAACAAAGTGAATAAAAGGGATTTGTTGAGCATTCCGTAAGCTTTTAAAGTTTAGGACCCTGTGAGATAAACTACACGACTTTACAGTACGTCAAGGTTATTTCATCAGTTAATCACCATTAGTCAACACACTCGTGTCGTAAGTAGTTTCAAACTGTTATCAGTATCGACCCACGGATGTTTATTATTATCTTTAATGAATCATTTGACTTAAGCTCAAGGCTATTTCATAGAAAACTTAACCATTTCGGCTCAAATGCTAAAAAAATGTATAGAATAGAATATTCTTTATTGTACACCATAATACATTAAACTACAATGATCGATCTTAATATTAATGTTATGTACAATGGGCGGTCTTATCGCTAAGAGCGATCTCTACCAGACAACCTTAGGATGGATTTAGTGGCAGAATTAAGTAGAAGTTGTCGGTGTACTACATAGATACACACACATATACAGTCTTATACATAAGCATACAATATACATATATAAATATACAAATATATATATCTATATAAACATATATTTTCATATATACCGAATCAATAACATGAATAATAAAATTAAATACTAAGAAAATACATACCAATATTCTGCAAATAAACATGATAAAGATAAAGTGTCACATGAATTCAGTATACCTCTCGATGGAGCTATAAGGTTAGGTAGTGACTTTTCACCATTGCTTTGAAGGCGTTTACAGTTTGAGCCTTTCTTATTTCTAAATTAATGCATTCCACAACCTTGTTGCAACAACGGTGAAAGATTTGTCGAAGAACGATGTGGAGTGCAAAGGCATTTTTAACTCTAAGTTTTCTGATGATCTTAAGAATCTCGAATGTGTGTCATGAAGGAACTCAAAGCGTCCCTTAAGATAGGAAGGTGTGGAAGGGTTAAACAATATATTATATAATAAAGAAAGGATATGAGCATTCCGGCGAAGGCGTATGGGTAACCACTCAAGCTTTTGACGAAATTCTGAGACGTGATTATACTTGCGTAAACCAAATATAAATCTTATACAAAGATTTTGGAGTCGCTCGAGTTTGTCTAATTGGGCCTCGGTGAGATCTGGATAGCTGACATCTGCGTAATCAAGTATTGGGAGTAGTAGCGTGTTTGCAAGTGCAATTTTGGTGACAGTAGGAAGAAAGTTGCGTAGCCGTCTCAATGATCCCACAGATGAAAACATTTTGGGGCTTACTTCCTGCAATTGTGGGCCCCAAGATAACTCATGGTCAATAAAGATCCCTAATTTTTTTTTTTACTTTTTGACTGATTGGAATCGGGATACCATCAAAAATAACATGCTGAAGTTGGATCCAGGTAACCCTTGAAATCTTTCTAGACCTGCCAACAATAATAACTTGGGTCTTGGTTGGATTTACGGTAAGCCCATGTGACACACTCCAATCACGGATTCGAACCAGATCAGTATTAATATTGTCAACTGCTTCAGACAGTTTTTCTAAAGGTGCTTGAGAGTATATCTGAAGGTCGTCTGCATAAAGGTGGTAGTGAGAAAGAAGTTGATGTGAGATTGAATTTATAAAAATTGCGAAAAGAAGAGGAGATAGAACGCCACCCTGGGGTATGCCGGCAGATATGTTGCACCAAGATAAATTAGTGTTATCGATGCATATGCGTTGATGGCGACCGCACAGGTAACTACGAAGCCAATCAATTGACGTTGGAGAGTATAGTTAGTATAATATAGTTATTTATATCTAATGCAGTCGGCAGAGCAAATTACGTGGTAGGAATCGATCGGGAACAGCCTATGGAACAATATGTAGGGGATGCGCAGTGATTCTTATGGTAGGAATTTTCGTGAATTCTCTGCAAAATCTCTGGTATGATTAACATCAATCAGAGTGAGCGCCTAATGTCGATATTATTTCATCAATCACCATAACAATCATTCATCAATCATGACTTTTTGCTTGCATGAGCGTGTAATGGACATCTCAAATTATGCAATTATTTTAAGCTCATATTTTTAGTGACTCCATAAAAGCTGTTAAAAACCTTAGTAGGTATACATTTGCGATTATACATAGACCGTTTTTTTTATTTATTCTCGTTTCGTTGATAAATAAGTACCTAAGTATTATATACCCCGGTATTCATTTGAAAATATTTTGTAAGACTGACGTAATAACAACAATGAAACGAATAAACACAATCCTACAAGCGTTACCATCACAAAACGTCCAACGACAGGTAAAACCGGTTTTAAAATGGGGAGCGAGGTCCCTACGCACCTGAGCCGAATTTATGACGTTTAGCATCAAGGAAGTGGTATTTTGAAATGACGACTGGTTGTATAGGCGCGCTAGCGTCCATTGCAACGTGAAAAGCGCCTTTACGGAAAGGCAACAGGCGATCGCCGGAATGTCTCGTTCCCTCAGGGAATAGCAGGAGCTTTCTCTGTAAATAGAAAATAAAAATATGAAGACTAATGTAAAAAACCAATTGCCTAAGGTTGGTAGTGATACAGTTTCGGTATCGGTAAGGGCAGGTGGTCCAACTAGGTATTCGTTCCCAATAAATACCCGATATGGACGATGATTATCTTTTATATACTAATACATGAAGAGAATTGTTTGTACGCATTTTTAAGAAAATTTCGTGAACGGAGGGAGCGTGAAATTTTGGAATACTTAAAGTGTATATATTTATGTATAGAAGAAGTGTAGAAAGCTAAATATTTTAATTTTTATATCAAGCTACACGCGTCCAGTATATATGTTGGCCTATCATGGTACGGAGAGCTATACAATCACAGTTCAAGTTAAACTGGCCAATGACATAAACCAAAAAAATTAAACAATGAATTATGGTCGAAATTCGACCACCAGGCCATCTCTAACAACTATTAGAAGACTTAAGTGACATCCTAGACCTGGAGAGAACGCAGGGCGTTATCTGTGCGTTGCAATATGTTGGCTCGCAGATTTGGACGCTGCACGAGAGAAATGAAGATCACGCTTTTCAAAACCTAACTGTCAGTCACTCTACACGTGTAGTCTGAGGGTCAACTGTACGCAGCGGGCATACAACGCTCTGAGAGTTCAATACAACAATTCCTTCAGGGTGTTGATCGGGCTGTCATGGCGGTGTAGCGCATCGGGCATGTTTGCAGAGGCACATATCGCAGGCTTTCACGCTCTGATACATAAACGGTGTGCCTCCATGCTCAGACGTGTGCAACAGCTCCAACAGTATACTGAAGACAATTGCCGATAGCATAAGTAACAGCTTACATTGGTAGCCTACTGCAGTGCACCCGTATTAGGCTGTTTTATTTCACAGGCCACCGAAGCTGTTTAACTATAATACTAACACTAGTCTAGATAAAGTCCATACCTATATATTTAAAAAAAAGGGAAATTGTAAAAATGGACCTAGTCCTGAACATAAAATTATTATTATTATTCGTTAGACGTAAGCCTAATGCTATAGAGATGCTAAGATTAGCGTATTCAAACAAACATTGTTTTCGAATTTATAATACAATTAGCAAAGCATAAATATTTTAATATAACGAGTAGGCACATAGTGATGTGAGTCACACACGACTAACGAGCATCAGTACATTACGGCTGTTGACAATGACAAATAAAGGTCGTACAGCACAGCGTGACAAATTATTTGAGACTTCACTACTTCAGTATTTTTATTTCCTGTAAGTACCTACTATGCAACATACGTATGCGAAAAATTTTACTTGTTTCATCACTAAGTAGGTATATGTACCACATAACTGACCTTATTCTCAGTTCTGTTCTGTGATATGTAATGTACCTACCTACATTTATACCTACTAATATATTATAACCTTAATGGATAGTGATCACTGTGTAGGGTAAACCAAAAGTAGGTAAGGAGATAACTACGTATTTGCTTTGACACTTTCTTTTTTAACAGTATCTAATTCCATTATTTTGTTCTAAGTAGGTATTTTGAGGGTCTGAACACAAATTCAAATTCAAATTCAAAATCATTTATTCAATTAAGACACTAAGTGACATTTATGAACGTTAAATTGAAGCTAGAGTTAAAATCATAGATCGGCACAAACAGACGCCACAGCATATACTGGATTGTCAAGGTAAATTAGGTGAAAAACACCAAAATCTACTGCTCGTTTGTGTCGATCTATAACTTCCAGTTTCCAAAATGCGTAGAGCCTTATGAGAAGAATACTGGCAAAGAAACTCATGGCCACTCTTTTTAAAAGTCAGATCTTCAGGTACAATAGTGTTAGTGTTACACGAGAGGTAAACAGGATGCAAGCTGATGCCAACTGAATTTCATTTTATTGAAATGCTCCAAAAGCTAACGTACTAAAAAATAAAAATCACTCAGTGATACCGTTGAAGGTTTGAACCTATTAAACATAGAAATCATTCAAGGTGCACATCTACCTTCATTCAGTTGCAAAATCTACTGTTAAAAATAATTCGTGACTGGATTAAGAGGCTAGAGTTGCAGTTGATCGAACCAAAATAATAGTATAGGCTAAAGCATCTAGGCCGACCAGTCACCCCAAGCAGCACCCGTTCACGAGTATGACGCATGGACCAGCCATCCAGATTGGCATACGCCACTTAGCATTAGCGACTTGCATGACCATTCAGGGGAAACTGGGGAATGCCCACTTGCTAAAAATTACTTTACTTATTTATAATAAATAAAGTATTTTTTTAGAAAAAAAAACCGTCTTCAGGACTATACCTACATGTAGGTACAAACATAAACTAAAAAACCAAAACGTCATCTGTGTAAGGTCAGTTGCTAATTAAACCCATTACAATCGGGCTACTTTTTTGGTATCTGTGTAGGTAAAAAAGCATTATTTTATACTCGTACTACAAATAAAATTTTCTAGTTAGCGTAATTTGGTATAGGCTCCAGGAAGTTCGAGATGTGACAGTTAGCACTAAATAAGAACACTTGAATCAGATGGAATAGCGGCGTTCGTACCTGCCAAAGAGCCTCTTCATACGACAGGCCATCGTGTTACTCGGAATAACTTCGCTCGCTCTCACCGTAATTGGATTGATAATAACTGGGGAAGAGTATTGTTCACTGAAGAGACCAGGTTTTGCCTGAAGCCCAGATAATGGAACGGTCAAAGTGTGGAGACGACCAGGATAGAGATACGCTCAGTGTAACATTGTCGGAAGAGAACCTTACGGTGGTGGGTCAGTGATGGTGTGGGGCGGCATTTGCTTACGCAAAACGAACATCTTAGAACAAATTGTGATGGCTTTTGTTGCATACATAGGAGATAGTTTTCTTTTAATGCGTGATAATGCTCGGCCCCCAACCCTGCTGCCATAGTTTTGGGATACCTTCAAGAGGTCGACATCGAAGTTTTGGAATGGCCAGTCCGCTCACCAGATCTAAACCCGATAGAGCACGTCCAGGATAAACAGGGAAGACAAATTAAACAAAGAATATCAGCAATAACCAACTTAAGACAACTAAAAAGGGCCGCGTTGGTAGAAGAATGAAACCAAATGCCACAAAGTCTTATTGACGACTAGCAGCGCCTCGCGGTTCCACCCGCGTAAGTCCCGATCCGTGGGAATATCAGGATAAAAAGTAGCCTAAATGTTAATCCACGTCTCCAGCTATATACATACCATATTTCATCGCAATCGGTTCAGTAGTTTTGGCGTGAAAGAGTAACAAACATCCATCCAAACTTTCACATTTATTATATTAGTGGGATTTAATAAAAAGTATGCCCAGACGGATGGAGGCAATTTTGACAGCGAGAGGAGGTAACACTAGATACTGAATGTGCCTACTTGTGTTTACGTTACATTACAATTATATTATAAACTAGCTGTGCCCGCGACTTCGTTTGCAAAACGAAAGTTCGGAAAACAGCAATTTGTCGCTTATTGCATAGTACCTCTTTCTCCAGGCAGGATTTTTTATACTGTATTGGCGGTGTAACAACCTGGAGCGTACAAAAAAGGTTGTTTTGGTTGCTTACACGTGAAATAACGACATAATTTGGGCGTGGTAACATTACTCATGTGTGTGTGTGGAAGCTCACCTCACCGGGCTATTGGTGAGGCCGTATATCAGGCTTAAACCAACTAAAACAACACGGTGTGCCTCACAGCACCGTTTATGAGTTGACCGTCGGTACGGCGACGTTTTGCCTCCAATGATCCACCCAGCGCTAGCTAGCGGACAACTGGGCGATGTCCAGACACCTCTTCACGGAAGACTCTGCTTCGGGTGAAGACCATAAAACTCGTCTCATACATCCACGGCCACTCTTAGCGTACGCACGAGAGCGCGAGTGAAAAGGTTCCACCTGGAAGTTTTTCTACCGAATCCACACCGTCACCTCCTCCTTACGCGAGATGTTCTCCTCGCAGAAAATCGTCATGAAACAACTGTGACGACCTAAAATCTCGATTCGTCCGACCAATTGGGAAACTCTTGCTGTAGTCAGTGTTTGCTTCTGAGCTTTGTTTAGTCACGGTGTAATATAAGATTTCACACTACTGTAACCGAACGGAAAATAAATGATCTGAAAGTGTAAAAAAAACTTCACCGGTTACATGTCAATATTTCAGCTTAGTTGTAATTTTTTTGGCGATAGTGTCTGCCATGCATTTAATATAGTAAAATACTGTAATACTAACAAAGTGTTAAGTTAAACTAACAACTTTTTTTTTTGTAAGTCATATATTATATGCATTAAATAAAAATTCTATTCTATTCTAATATAATCATGTTGACGGGAATCAACGCGTTCGCGTGGAACGCAAAAGTTTAAAAGTTTGGATCTTCTTTTTCTATAACTCTATTTATAAATATATGTATATTTACTGGACTGGCCTGATGGTCTAGTGGTTAGTGACCCTGACTGCTGAGCCAGAGGTCGTGTGTTCGATTTCCACCCAGGACAAACTATTCTCTGTCTAGGTGTAATTTATTTATAATATGTATGTAGTTAGAAATATATAAGTATATTTATCAGCAGTCTGGTTACCATAGTACAGGCTCTGCCTAGTTTAGGATCAGACGGCCGTGTATGAGGTGTGTGAAGTTGTTACTATTATTAATGCTCTGAAACATATTTATGAATTTAATGGCTGCGAGAGCCAAAATAGCTCGTTGGGATAGTCAAGAACCAGCTATCGATTACTATGGGATCACCAAACAAAGAAAAAAAATATCCTGCTGCTTCAGCAATCACCACAGAAAAGCACGATGATATCCTACGATTGAAAATATACATTCACTATAACTTGCGCAAGCACTCAAACTATTATACTAAGTTTCAAGCATATCCCTTCAGTAACTTCTGAGTTTATCGTGACCATACAAACAGACAGACAGAAAGAGAGACAGACAGACAAAAATTGTTTGAATCGCATATTCGGCATCAGTATCGATATCTTAATACCCCTCAGTCGTTATTTTTTTAATATATTCAATGTACAGAATTCATCCCGCTACAGATTTATTATAATTTATAAGTATAGATGAACATACATAAAAAAAAAATATGTATATAAACGGTCGAATTGAGAACCTCCTTTTTTTCGTCGGTTAAAAACGATACCTAATAAAATTTAAAAAAGTAAATTAGTTTTTATTTAAAAATGCAAAAAAAAAAAATATCAAAGAGGGATCCGGCACCCAATCTAGTAGAAATCGCACTCTACACCAGCTAAGCTAAACGCTCGCTGGAATGTAGTCCGAAATAAGTATATACGTTCTACTGACGTTACAATGTTATTACAGCTTTCATTGATTTTCCTGTGGGAACCAAAGTTTAACCCGGGATAAAAAGTACCCTATAACCTGCACAGGCATTCAAACTATTATCATACTAAGTTTCAAGCATATCTCTTAAGTAACTTCTGAGTTTATCGTGAACATACAAACAGACAGACTGACAGACAAAAATTGTTTGAATCGCATATTCGGCATCAGTATCGATATCTTAATACCCCTCAGTCGTTATTTTTTTAAATCTATTCAATGTACAGAATTCATCCCGCTACAGATTTATTATAAGCTTAGATTAGTCAATAAAAGATAACTGTCAGTAATGTTTTTCAGTGAATTTTTAGTTTCTTTATTTAAAAAAGTTAATTTGACTAAGTCTACTTCAGCCTTAATATCATAAACAAAGCTTTTTTTTGGTAATATAACCTTTTTTTTTGAGTTTCTCTAAATATACATGTGTGTGTAGCTAAAAACCTTCTTATTCTGTGAGTGTTCGTGATGATTGCATCAATCACCCAAAAATTTATTAATCCAACTCTCCTTAAAAGAAATACGTGTAGGGTCAAGGCGGCAACAGTGGTTCACTTTTCTTTTTTTGTGACCTGCACTTGATTTGGAAGGGTATTGGGAAGATGTGAATGGTTTAATATATAGTGTAACTAATGTATATTCATAATTTTAATCGATTTATTTCAACAAAGCAGTATATTTGGAGATAAACAGTATTAAAAAAAAAAAAAAATTTGAGCCACTGTGTACTGGGGGTCGGATACAGTGAATCGACCCTCAGTTCACAGTGAATCATTAATAATATAAACCAATTAATAATGCAGTTTTTGGCTTTTTATCAATCTTTATTTATTATTTTATTCAAACAATATATGCCACGTGAAACGTAATGACTCTTTTAGCCTTAAAATAATAATCAGGTAATTTAACATGACTTTTGAGTCTCAAAGTGACTTTTCAGTCCTAAAATGTAAAAATCAAATAATTTAGCTCTTCCCTCTTTTAGTTATTAAGTAATCAACTGGTTACTTCAGCATTAATGTGCCTAACACTACTTATTCAGTATTTCGAAAAAAAATCGCAACCTAAGTTCTTTTTGTCTTTATTAAACTCTTTTAGCCTTAAAATTAATAATCAGGTAACTTTAGCTTGACTACTTCAGTCTCGACGTCATCAGCTGTGTGTTTCCCGATTTTACGGGGCTTTACTAGACGACCCATCCTAAAAAGGAAAGTAAACAAAAATTATAGCATTTTGTTCATTTTTCTGAAATTAAATGAATGTGTGGGTAACTGTTATTATCAGTATAGTACACACTGGATCACGATCCACTGTGTACTCAAGGGATTTGAGCCACTGTGTACAAAACCGCCATTTTGGATTTAACCTATGCCACACGCGTCAAAGTGAATTATACGCCAAAATAACCTCGATTAAACTTATTTCTTAGGAAAAATATTAATTTATTGATATAACGAAAGATTCGTGAACAAATACAAAGTACATCTTACCTTAAAACTCACTTTTTCTTTCGTCTAAACAAAAAAACCACTCAATACACATATTAGTTACACCGCCGACGCGAGCGAACTGGTCGAACTGGATGTAACATGTACCTATCGGGAGACCTTCCGAAAAATGAGATAGATAGAAAGTTATCTCTGATACTTTCTAGACAACGGCCACTGCACCACTGTTGCCGCTATAACCACTGTTGCCGCCTTGACCCTGTTTTACATAAATAATATAAAGAAACTTAAAATTTTATTTAGAACTAGAAAGTGATTTTGAAGTTGACAAAACTCCATATGCATTTCTTGTACTTCATCATCAGGAGGAGGTGATGAAGATAAAGAGGTATTTGTTCAAAACCTCTTTTCCAGCCTTTCAATTGCTTTCGATCTTCTTTACGTGTTGACAAAATTGTCGCCATTCCTCTAAAATTGATTAATCCAACTTTTCTTAAAAGGAGGAGGATTTTTTCGTGTATTTTACCTAAGATTTCTGACAAGTATGGTTCATATTTTAATTTTTTGATCATGGTTAATTTCGTTGATTTTTTTTTTTCGTATAAGGAGTATTGTAGAACTTTGGATTTGGAGAAAGAAACACCTTAACGAACGGAGTCGCAATCAGTGCAATCGTATCTGCATCTGTATCCCGCCATCGCAATAATCGATGCGGATATTCATACGGATGCAGATGTACCACAAGTCGCGACAAGAAAGAAAATCGGCGGAGCCGGCGACGTCCGCGAGCGCTATGCACGTGTGTATTGACCGTATCGACGCGTTTGTTATTGTGTATTTTTTTCTCGTAAATCTGTCATAAAGTTCCGCTTATCATATTTGTTGTCGTATCGAGTGTTATGGTGAAATTGTGAATATTACACTAATCATTTGAAAGTGAATCGATAAACATTGTAACGTCACCACCAACGCAAAGTGACATTTGGAATTATTTTAAACCAAAGACTTAGTGCCCAGGTTCCTGTGGGATCGTTAGCGTGAGCGGAATGGCGGGCAGATGCTAGTTTTTATAAAATATCCTAAGACACGCATCCGCGGATGTTAGCCTTCAAATATCCGCGTCCGCGGATGTGAAAACCATGTCCATGATTAATGGCGTCACACATTACGATATGACATCAATTTAACAAACTTTTGCTGCAACATCTTAAGTTACAGCTTGGTTTGCATTTTGTTGAGTAGATATTACACGATCAGTAGAATTGGTTGAAATTAACCTCCTAAGTACTTCCATACAATAATGAGGCCCTATTGTTCGATGCTTAGATTAAGTGTGTCAGCTGGGACAATTAACTCTATACCATTATATACCACGTAGTTAATACAGATTCAATGAAGCACTGACTGTATAATACTACACTTACTTTATGTATTTATTTAGGTGGCAAGGTGACGGAAAAACGGTGACGGAAATACAATGGAAATACAGGGGTTAAATTAGAGAACATTTGGAGCTAATTTAGTCCCGATACGATATCCTAAACTTGGTTATTTCCGAGTTATACAAGATTAAATTTTTTTAGTTAAAAAAGTTTTAATATTTTCAATCCGTATAAATTTTCAGCTCTGTGCGAATTATGGTACCCTTGAATGTTTATTTTGACCGGACTACCGATAACTTTCGCAATCTCTTAAATTGAAGAAAAAAGTAAATATACTTATTTTATTATTAAAAGAAAAACATCAGGAACATTAGCAGCGCTAATTTACATGTTTAGCGATGCACAAACGATGATGAACTTTGCCAGTGTTGTTAAAATAACGAAAAATTTGATTTGCGGCAGTAGGCTAATAAATTTCTGACATGGTGTAGATACGTAGAGCAAAGAAACATGGCAGGTCATAGAGCATTATTGTATGTCTACAACATTACGTCATCTACAGAACGTAATCTAAATATGTACCTACCTATATTTCCATAACTAAATATAGACAAACATATGTACCTACCTTAACGTTCCTAGTGATTAGGTCATTCTGTATGAGCAAATACGCCATAGGATAACACAAATGTAAGCACGTACATACAAGGTCTCATTATTTGTACGTGCAATAGAAGTATCGTAGAATAGTTGATCCTATACCAATTTAGCGCAGTCATAAAATAATGTAAGTCTTAAGGTTCGATATGACTGTGTTTTGAAATGCCTTCGGGCATTTTTAACCCCTATTGCGTCAAAGAAGATCTTGTGTAGGTAAACTATCAAACAGGTTTCAAAAGAGTAGGACACATTGTCACCACTTATAGGTAGATCTATACAGGATCGCGCGAACAACCTAGGAGTTACAAACTTACATAGGCGATGATGATGCAGTATATCATACTGCGTGCTTGATGGCAAAACAGGGGACAAAAATATAGTTTCCGAGCTAACAGGGCATGCATATAAATGAAAGTCTGAACGAACTGCGTAGATAGAGAGAGAAATAGAGCAAGCGTTCATAACGAATTTTAAGAAGGTATTTTGTTTGAGGCGTTAGATATTTTCAACTTACTGTTCAGAATGAGATATAACAAGCTGGAAGCTGGTATGACTGAATATAACATAAATATGGTATGAAATCAAGATCAAAATATTCGAGTTCAAAGGTCACAAAATTCGTTTTTTAAAATTATCTCGCTTTCTAAGGCTATGATCGATATGATGATGACTTCTATTACAAAATTGTAACCTTGTTGTTTCACCCGCGTATTTCCCGATTTCGTGGGAATATCGGGATAAAAAGTAGCCTATATGTTAATCCAGGTCTCCAGCTATCTACATACCAAGTTTCATCGCAATCTGTTCAGTAGTTTTGGCGTGAAAGAGTAACAAACATCGATACATACATACATAGATCCAAACTTTCACATTTATATTATTAGTGGAATTAATAGTAAAATACTTTTCGCACCGCACGCCAAATAATAACTTTTATAGGCAATTTTTTGGGTTACACTATTGCAATTTTTGACCTCAAATTTTTTTCAAAATAAAATACAGCCAATGTTATTAGCAGATAAAATAGCTTTCTAAAGTGACAGAACAAATAAAACCAACATAAAAAAAAATCGCTTCATTATATTAGTTTAGATTTAGAAGTTATCTAAACTTCTAAATCTAAACTAATATAAACTAGATAAAAATAAAAGTGACATTTTAGTATGTTTGAAATGATAAATAACGCAATAAGTATATGTTTTTTTTTTGTATGTCATTAAAATTCGTATTTCTAACTTGTCAGAATATGATTATACTGAAATTCGTAAAGATCTTGTAAAATTTGTTCAAAATCAAATATATTAAATATCAAGTCGTGTCCGGTAGAGTGACCCAAGAATAGATGATCCTGTCTGCGCCAGGTCTCAAAGGAGGGACTTCACTTCTGAATACTGAAGTTACAGTTTATTGTAACACTTATGCTATTTTAATAACCTTTTCAACCTTTATAAGTATATCGTATAGTACCTACCACAATCAGAATAAATTATTGACATGAATAGGAATAAAATGAGACATAAATAGGAATAAAATGAGACATATCCGTATAAATTGAATTGTTTCGTTCCCCAATTCGGGGTCAAACACAGTTTATTCGGATCAGCTGTTTATTTTAAGAATGTTGTTTACTTATCGGTAAAGTTACAAGTGAAAGAAGTCTTAAACACAATTTTATAAATACACTAGCAACCCACCTCGGCTTCGCACGGCTAATAGAGACATCTTCAACAATCATCAACATATTTCAATCAATTTACACAAAATCTAAACAAATTATACACCTAAACCTTCCTCATGAATCACTCTGTCTATAAGTGAAAACCGCATGAAAATCCGTGCAGTAGTTTTCAGTTTTGTGGTGAACAGATAGACAGACTGACAGACGCGGCGGGGGACCTTGTTTTATAATATATAGTGAAGTTTTGGGGTATTTTGGTCATTTCAAACATACTAAAATGTCTGAGATATTTATTTATATGTAAGCTATTTTCCTGTACCTAAAGGTTTAAATTTTTTAAATTCCACCAGAGACAGCACTAGGGGTATACTTGTTTAATGTTATTTCAATATATTTACAGCAATATTACAATATATTTTTTTAATAAAATCAATCGGAAGTTCCGACCTTTCGGAACCAAATTCGAAGGTTATAACATCCATGCACATATGTTATGTGAGATCCAATGTTATGTAGCATATTGCAGAACACACATACACACACACAATTGTTCTTTTGAGTTGTAATTTGTTGGTTTTTTATATTTTACTAGCAGCGCCCCGCGGTTTCACCCGCGTAAGTCCCGATCCTGGGAGAATATCGGGATAAAAAGCCTGGCCTATATGTTAATCGAGGTCTCCAACCATCTACATACCAAGTTTCATCGCAATCGGTTCAGTAGTTTTGACGTGAAAGAGTAACAAACATCCATACATCCATACATCCATACATCCACACATCCATACATCCACACATCCATACATCCACACATCCATACATCCACACATCCATACATCCATACATCCTCACAAACTTTCACGTTTATAATATTAGTGGGATATTTTTGCTGCAACTAATATTTATTAATCACATTTCTGCTGTAACAAGATCTGGACTAGTTTATAATGTTATCTAAATTGTATTTACGTAATTGGTTTCTCCTTATTTGTAGAAATTTTATTTGTTATATTTATTCTTAAGGACTGTTGTTAACCCTAATAAATAAAAACAAAAAATAAAAATCCCTACTTTCAAAGTAGTATTGAACTTTTAACCAACATAACTGGGGCAGGTACACTTAGCCCTACTAGTTATCCCTACCGGTAGGGCTAAGTGTAATTTTATTTACACTTAGCCCTACTAACTGGTAGGGATAAGTATAAATAAAATTGCACTTAGCCCTACCGGTGGGGATAACTAGTAGGGCTAAGTGAAACTGCCGTATAACTCGCGTTCGCCAAGAAATTGCGATAACATACGCCGCTACCGCATTCATGTCAAAAGGTATAATATAAAGGAGTACAACATCCGTATACTGTCAGATAGCATGGCCGTCCTAAAAGCTGGAGGACAACACCATGAACTCCGGTCTCATTTATGAATGCCACCAGATGCACATGAAGTAATTCCTTCAATGGATCAAAGGGTATAGTGATTCACTCGGGAACGACACCGCCGATGAACTGGCAAGGCCCTTCCACGCCAGCTCATCGGCGGCGGCGTCAGATCTGTAACGTCTGTAACGTCAGTTGCAGGTCCAACTATACTGCTGCCACTTACCTTTAATCAACTTCGCTGATGGGAAAGGCAATGGACTCGTGAAACGCACAACGGTCGTTGGGCCGACACACCTGGCTGCAGGCAGTCTAAACTGGTGCTGACGCCGTTCTCACTACGTTTAACTGGCAAAATGTTCAGTCTAAACCGACTCGACATCAAAATAGTTGTAGGAACCATTACTGGAAACTTGGCCCTAAACTGGCACCTATTCACCATCAGTGCAACAGACAGTCCTCTATGCTGAGGATGTCTCAACGTGGAGGAAACGGCCGCCCACGTTATCCTCGATTGCGAGGGAGTGGCCACACAACGGGCAAGTATCCTCGCGGGTGCGAGATCGCTCCTAGAAGCCTGCGAACGCCCAAGGAGGCTTCTGTGAATCTGGAAGGAGCCTATCTGAACGCTTAATGGAGCGCCTATGAGTCTAAATGCGGAAACAGATCCCTATACCAATACCAATCTTCATGAAATTGAGTCCCATTATTTAAAAATCTTAGCTTTCTGAACTTCTTTTACAGTATAAACTATAAGTACTTATTCCAAATTTCACATTCCTCCGTGCTCGAAAACTTCACGTGTTAATATATAGATATGGCCTACACGGATAATAAATCCACCTACCAGGTCAATCGGAAAGTTTTGCGAAAACAGTATGTATGGTCCACTGGCAGATAATAAGTAAGTACTTTATTTTTTAATAAGATCATTAGACTTCAAATTGAATTTTTTGACTTCTAAGATAACTGTGTACCGATTTTTCAACGACTTTAGCTGAGTTCGGTGCAGGCTAGTCTCGGCGCGTTTACGACGGCGACGTAATGACAAACGTCGAATCTTGGATTTACCAATACGATAGAGAAGCTAAGCGCCAGTCAACAATTTGGCAGTTTTAAATTGAGCCAAGGCCCATCAAAGTGTAGCGAGTACTTATAGGTAATATACTTACTTTTTGGACCTTAATCGCTTCAACTTGCTTATTGAGTGCTTCGCGCGCTGTTTGCGCACCTCTGTCTATAAACACGGTTCCCCACAACCACGTCGCAGTGCCAAAAGGAACGAGGTACTGCAACGAACGTTTTGCAACCACCGTGCAACGGGACATCAGTGGCCATATTACCGACAACGCTAAAACAATAAAAAGTGTTATTATTTTTTACATTTACATATTATTATTTATCAGTCGTCGGTAATTCTGTACACAGGTATTTACTCTTATGAATATCCTTATTAACTAATTTAAAATAATTCAAATTTAATATACCTAACTTGAATACCTAACGATTCCTTGCTGATATGTAGGTACTAAGTATACCTACTTTGAAACTTTTGCTTGAAAAAGAAGTTAGTTATGAATCTGTGGAACCATCTGTTTTTTTTTTTCAGTATTTTATAAAATTGCTCAAGTATTTTACATGATCGTATGATAATATCGTTGTAACTATCTCAATTTAAATGATTACATGATAATGAACATAATGCAAGCCATTTGTGATATTATAATGTAGGTAGGTATCGTTATTTTTGTAATCTGTCATGATGATGGAGTGAACTGCGTACAAACACTTAGTGTATGTTCCGATATGCACTGCGAGCACTGTAAGGTGTGACGTCAATTTAGTATTCTCCGAAGCCGTTCCTTTATAGTTAGCTATACTGGTTACTACTAGTTTTCTTTAAAATGTGTAATAATATGTAACTGCACCGAAACAATAAAAATATGTTCATTGACATGAAATGCCTGGAAGGACTTTTCGATACAAATTGAACATGACATCAGATTATGGTTTTACTGAACTGTCGTAACGTAATGAATTTAATTTTCCTGAATATTGCACAAAACAGTAAATATACAACTAATTACTAAAATTAATTGATTTGTGAACTAAAGGTAAAATATTGTTACGAGCCGGGGTTTTATGTTACTATTTTTATATGAATTTATTTTATAATTAAAATATTTATTTATATTGCCGTACTATTTTCCGACCATTTTATTTGACCTATTTAATGACCCATTAAAAAAAAATATATATATATATATAAATCCGGTCCCGCAGCAGGACCGCAGAGGTAGATTTCGTATTTTTTTAATTTTTATTTCCGAAAATATAAGTCGCATTAAAAACTTTTTAGTCTACATTGTAAAGAAAAAGAAATTTCTTTCCAACAAATTTTGGGTTTCCCCCCCTCCCCAAGTTAAGGATGGAATCATTTAGGGTTCATATTAAAAAATGTTCGTATTAACTATGCTATTAATATTAAACGGTCCAAACATTTTCCATAGGAAAAAAGTTATGCTGAAAAATTAACCTTCATTTTTGCCCTGTTGATTTGTCGTCCAAGTTTCAAAGCAATCGCTGCATAATTGCGACCTCTATCGTGCCGGTAAAATTGAGGTACATACATACATACATTATATATATATATATATATATACTTTTTAACTGGCGGTTGTTTTGGAGTTTTGGGATCATAACTAGACCTCCTGTGAAGAAATTTATAGAAAACTCGATTAATAGTACAAAACCAATTGGTAGACTTTTCTTCGAAAAATCTACCTAAAAACATGACATTGTTTTTAGATTAATAAAATACCCACGAATAATCGTCAGATTTTTGGTCAGCATGTCTAGGCCATTTTTTTTTAAAGCTTCCGCAGGCATGGCACGCAGACGTTGGCTGCCGGTCTATGCAACACGGGTATTTTCCAAAACAGGTGATGTAGGTGACACGGGGCTGCATGGTCAGCACCTACATCAGCCGGTAGGAGAGGCTGCCGTGCTTCCTCTTTAGACTATCCTCGATGATGTGTAGTGCAGTAAAAGTACCTATAATTCATTTTGTTGTAAATGAAAATATTTTTATGTGGGAGAGCCATGCTTCGGCACGTATGGGTCGGCTCGACCGGAGTGATACTGATACTTTTTTATTGTATGAAATGTATTAAGTACCATTTCCATAATTATCGTAATTTCCATTACATAATGTTTGTGAATTTACGATAACAACGGATATCTTACTCGAATTTCGTAAGTAACATTCTATTCTGATAAGTAAAGCAAAAGATCAACACTTGCGTTGTTGTTGCTAACAGATAAATGACTTAGTTGGTTTCCTTATCCTAACTATCAATATTGAATTAATTATTAATCAAACGATAGGCGTGACACATGTAGAATGATTTGAGATAATAGATTAAACTGTTAATATAGAAAGCAAAGTGCTATATTTTATTATAATAATAATTATAATTATAATTAATAATTATAGTTGGTACACATTATTACAGATTTTATAAAACATTAATTAGCTTAAAATATATGGGTGCCTGTACTAGGGTAAACCTGTGCTACAGGCGGTAAGTGCACTTACAGACTTTTACTACATTATGTAATTATTTCATCGTAACAATATTTATCAAACATACATGTCTACAAATAGACTTATCTATGTCGTATATAACAATTTGGGAACATTACCATTATGAGACTATTATTTATTAAACAACAGTAATTTAATCTTCAGTCTGGTTGTAGTCTTTCACATAAAAACTACTGTATGGATTTTAATAAAACTTAACAATAATATAGCTTATATATCAGAATAACACATAGGTTATAATTTATGAAGATATTGTATATATTGGCCAAAATATAACGATAAGTGTTAAGTAAGTCGAAAAAAATGTGTCGTCTGCGAGCTCTTCTATAGGCGTTCGGTGGGAAAACTTTACTAGAGTTACACGAATATAATGTACGGTGGGATTGTTTCTCCTAAATAGTTCTATAAAAAAGTTAGCGACAGCATATATCTATCTTTTATGTGTAAGCCATTATTACCAAAATAGTGAACGATAAATACAATAAAATTTGATTTTTTATTTCCAATTTACATTTAGCAGTAACAAATTGATTTTTATCAAAATAAATACTTTTATCGCTTCTGATATTCAAAGTAGATAAACTGTCTTTTGAAGTACGTAATTTGGTCAAATATTTTTAAATTTACTACGATATAAAATTATGCGGTCTGGAGTGCGCAGGGCGGTTGGGTGCACTGCGGGCGAGGGGGGGGGGAAACATCGCACATCGCCGCGTGGCGTGAGCCACTCGAACGCAGGCAGACGCGTGAGCACAGAGTACAGTAATATTATTAGAGACGCGTGAGGGGCAGACGTTGTTGATGGTTGTGTCCGTAATGGATTTCTTTAAGACACTAGCGATTTGTTAAAAGGCTCTGTATACATACATTTATCATTTATAAAATATATTCAATCCCACTAATATTATAAATATGAAAGTTTGGATTTCTGGATGGATGTTTGTTACTCTTTCGCGCCACAACTACTGAACCGATTGCGATGAAACTTGGTATGTAAATAGCTGGAGACCTGGATTAACATATAGGTAGGCTATTTTTTATCCCGATATTCCCACGGGATTGGGACTTACGCGGGTGAAACCGCGGGGCGCTGCTAGTTACCCATAAATGCACACTCTTCGTAAAAGTAAATATAATACATAAAATATATTATAAATACTTATTTGACATGTCTGTATTAAAATGCAAAATAAAATATGATCTAGGCCTTGGCACAAAATAATTTATCTGAAGATTATCATACTATAGAAAGACCACCACTTGATGGTAAGTGACTGCCGCCGCCCATGGGCACCTGCAACTCAAGAGTCACAAGTGCGTTGCCACCCTTTAAGGTGGGAGTAGAAGAAGAATGTGAAGAAGGGGAGAGGGAAGGGTTAGGGCCTCCGGTAACTTCACTGCAAAGCATTGCTTCACTGCCGGTTTTTTGTGAGGCCGTGGTATCACTCCGGTCGAGCCGGCCCATACGTGCCGAAGCATGGCTCTTCCATATACAATTTTATTTATAGCATAATACCAAATTGGTTTTACAAGAGGTCGCTCCAAAACTGATGCCCTAGGGATCTTTTGCGATGTTGTTCATGAAACTCTGATCAGAAATTTACGTTATTGCGGTATCAAAAACTCAACCTTGGATCTTACTTCTTATCTAAGTTGCAGGATACTTAAGGTCACTATTAAAGGCAAGCTTTCTCTACGGCCTGTGGTAAAAATGGGAGTTCCATAGGGTTCAATTTTCGGCCCCTTTTTGTATTACTTAAGTTAACAAAAACAAAACTTATTACCAACTTATTTATTTATAAGTATTATTTTACGATGAGATATGGCAAAAACATATTAAAAAAAGCAGTTCGCTGAACACAACCGTTCCGTAGTGAGCCGACCACGCGTCTGAGCCTGAGCTCTGTGCCGCGTGAAATGGCATGGGTACCTCGCAGATCTACCGGGGGCGGCGGCCGGCCAGCGCCCCCCCCCTCATAAACAACTTGAACATCATAAATACGCGCGTGGTACCTGATCATTGTTTTGTTACGAAGTTATTTTAAACCTATGATATCTCCTAAAATATTCATTGAAATCAAATGATGTCAAGGGCAATTTTGTTCAAAATTAAATACTTGTGATGAAGGTATCTATTTGGATAAGGATTAATATCATGTTTATAAAAACACCTTCGCAAATAACGCATTATTTTAGAACAAATTTGATAAGGTAATATTGTCGGCGCACCAGCAACGGGGGAACGGATCGGAACAGGAACGGGGGAAGGACAACGGCGCGAGGAGGGGTGCGATAGGACACACCGCGCAACACATTCGCCCGCGACACTCGCTCGATCATTTTTAATGTGTAACGTTCAATACAATTTATACAGTCCACCATCTTTTATTTATATATACTAAGGTCTTAGTAACCGAACAAACATTGGTCCTTAAGTTTTTTAATAAAACCAATTCGAAATAAAACCAGCGAGTTACCTACAAGTCGGCGTTGGCGGACTTTGAACCCGGCACAGACGTTGGATCGCCCGCTACGCCACGTTCCTGCTACACTACGGAGCTGAGGACATCTGACTTAGTGGGACGGATTTGGATAATTGAGTGAGTTCGTTCCAATCAGATTTCCCTTTTTCTGCTTCAAATTCAGGATTTTTGAATCGTCATTCTTTTTTATATTTTATACCACTTCTCGCCTCAATTTGGGTTAAACATTTAATTTAACGCTCGGTCTTGCTTGCCATCACATATTTTTGCGCTTATTTGTATTTGTGTAGGCTTAAGCGCTGAGATTAAATTATTTTTTAGTGATAGGTACCTACCTACACATTGCTAATATTCAAATTGCTAGTTTCATTTCTGCATTCTTATATTTTTAATTCTCGTAAAAGCGTATTCATAATAGTTATTTATTTTCATTTGCTTAACAGCTGTGTGTTTCAAGGTCAAGGGCCGCATTCCTTTGCATAGAAACCAGTTCTTATTCATTTGTAAACACTTTAAACAGCTGTCCGCTTTATTTTCTTCACAATGAGTGAGACTATTGAAACATTAAAAAAACGACGCGGTGCACTTAAAGCCAAGTTAACCATTTTTAAAAACTATATTTATTATAAGACTTACCACATTTTGATGGCAGCGTTCAGGGTTGGCTCGAGTTCAAGGACACATACATTTCTCTAATTCATAACAATAGTTGCAATGACGACATAATGAAATTTCATTATTTACGTTCATGTTTACGCGGTAGTGCAGCTTTAGTTATAAAAAATCTAGATTTTACGAGCGACAACTATGTAAATGCTTGGGATTTGCTGTGTCAGCGATATGATAATAGTCACCTGCTTATACACAATCATGTACAAGCATTGTTCAGTGTTCAGCCGTGTTCAAAAGAGTCCAGTAAAAGCTTGCGTTACTTGATAGATGTTACTAATAAGAACATTCGAGCGTTAAAAACATTAAAACAACCGACGGAACATTGGGACACGCTCATTATATTTATGATGTCTCAAAAACTAGATAACAGCACAAGCCGTTACTGGGAAGAGCATCGTAATACATTATTAAAGCCTCCAACTTTAGATCAATTTATTAAATTTATAGAGAATCAGATTAACTTATTAGAAAAATTAGAAGAGAATAGTAAAATCAACCTTAAATCTAAATTAACAGAAAACAATAATGTAAACAAATCTAAAAGTTTCGTTATAGCATCTAATGGTAATACAATTGAATCTATAAATAAATGTCTATTATGTGCTGAAAATCATTTGCTTTACAGCTGTGAAACATTCAGGAGCTTACCAGTAGAAACACGCATTGAAAAGGCAAAACAGTTCAAGGTTTGCATGAATTGCCTGCGTTCAGGCCATACAAATAAAATGTGCAGATTGTCACACTGCAAATATTGCAAAACACGGCATAACACCCTTATACATGTAGAACCAGAACGTAGATCTCCTAATACAATGCCAAACAAAGATAATGTTGCCTTTTCAACTAATTTTGAGCACGATGATTCATCTTCTTTTGTCTTCCTTTCCACAGCCTTGGTGAGAGTGCGTGGTGTCAATGGCACTAAGCACTCCGCACGACTATTGCTGGATAACGGGAGTACCACTAACTTTATTTCACAAGCTTTATGTAGCAAGCTGGGTTTGTCACGACACGGCACTGGCTCAACAGTCACAGGTATTAACAACCAAACCTCTTATAGTACACAGTCTTGTAATCTCACGCTTGAGTCTTATTGCGCTACTTATTCGGTCGACTTAGGTTGTCTTATTTTACCTGAGATAACAAAAGTGCTACCATCGCGTTTCATTAACGTCAATAAAGTCCCTCTTCCCTCAGGAGTACGTCTAGCTGATCCTTCATTTAATATACCATCAGAAATAGACATTCTGGTCGGGGCAGAAATATTTTGGGACGTCTCAATTCTATTAATTTAGGCAAAAATCAACCTAAGCTTCATGAAACGAAGTTAGGTTGGATAATTTCTGGGCACATATCATATTCAAACAGCTGTTGTCCTACGTCACAAGCTTCGTCTCATTTTTGTAATTCTTTGAAAGACGAAGTCAATATTAATCGTTTCTGGGAACTAGACTCAGTGCCAGTTAAACATGTATTACCTGCAGAGGAAAACTCATGCGAACATAATTTCTCAGTTAATACATATCGTAACACTGAAGGGAGCTTTGTAGTCACAATCCCTCTTAAAAAAGACCCAAACCTTTTAGGTGATTCTTTGCAAATGGCTATAAAACGTTTTTTATCTCTCGAACGACGTTTTCAACGCGACTCCGTATTCAAAGAACGGTACTTAGACTTCATGCGTGAATACGAACAGTTAGGACATATGACATATGAGACTACGGTTCGGAACTTTTCCGCAACTCGTGATAAAGAAATTAGTTATTTTCTACCTCACCACGGAGTTATACGTGAGTCTAGCACAACAACTAAATTACGTACGGTGTTTGATGCCTCTGCAGCCACTACCTCCGGTCTTTCATTCAACGACATCCAAATGGTCGGCCCCGTAGTCCAAGATGATCTTCTCTCTATATTGTTGCGCTTCCGTCAGCATAGATATGTTATATCGGGCGACATCGAGAAGATGTACAGGGCCATAGACATAAATCCCTCTCAGAGATCACTTCAGCGTATAGTTTTTCGTTATGATGCGAAGGAGCCGCTTAAAGTCTATACCTTAAATACGGTGACGAATGGTACTGCTTCAGCGCCATACTTAGCGACTAAATGTCTAACTAGTCTAGCCACATCAGCTGATAATGAGCGAGTTAAGCATGCCATCCAGCACGATTTCCATGTTGACGATTATCTCAGTGGGAGTGACTCGATCTCTGGCGCAGTTGAGTTATATAAGGGCGTCATAAGCACTCTATCATCGGCAAACTTTAATTTACGAAAATTTCAATCAAACGAACCTAGTATTTTACAACAAATTAATTACAATGCAGAAATTCCTTCTTTTAGTAATGTCTTAGATTTTAACAATAGTAACATTAATGCTTCTTCTAAAATGTTAGGTTTGCACTGGTTATGTGATTCAGACTCACTTTCTTTTTCAATTAATACCGATCAAAATACCGAAAAAATTACAAAACGTTACGTACTGTCTGTTATAAGTCAGATTTTCGACCCACTGGGTCTAATAGGCCCGTGCGTGGTCGAAGCCAAGATAATTATGCAACGGCTTTGGATCGAAAAATATGACTGGGATGACATAGTTTCCACAGACATAAATGATCTTTGGTCTTCATTTGCATGTACGTTGTCATGTCTTAATCAACTAAAAATACCTAGATTTGTATCGTGCAATAACTCTATAAGAAACGAAATTCACGTCTTTGCCGATGCTTCAGAGAAAGCATATGGAGCATGTCTTTACATTAGATCTATTAATAATTCAGGTTCCATTCACATAAAATTGTTAGTGTCTAAAAATCGTGTAGCTCCTATTAATCCTACTACAATACCAAGACTCGAACTATGCGGTGCTTTAGTAGCCACAAGACTGTGTACAAAGGTTCGTGACTCTCTTACGATGCAAATCGATAAAATTTATCTTTGGTCCGATTCCACAATTGTACTGGCGTGGCTATGTACATCACCTAATCTTTTAAAACCATTTGTACGAAACAGAGTCAACGAAATCCAAGAAGGTACTGTTGATTGTACCTGGGGCTACGTTCCGTCGAAGGACAACCCGGCAGATCTTGTTTCCCGAGGGCTGAGGGCTGATGCTATCAGCAACAGTTCCCTGTGGTGGTCTGGTCCCACATTTTTATTAAAATCAGAAAATGATTGGCCACAAAAGCCCAACAGTTACGCTAAACAAGATCTACCAGAAGTAGTTTGTCATGTAGTTAGTAGCGTTGATAATCAGCTTAGTACTAATCAAATGCCAGCTGGTTCTATAGTTAGTGATTTATTCCTTAAATATTCTAAATTAAACTATTTACAAAGAGTAATTGCTTATGTATTTAGAGCTATTCACAATTTTAAATATTCACGACATAGAAATACAAGTTTCCTTTCAACACAAGAACTGCAAATATCATTAAATTGTCTTATTTATAATTCTCAACTTCAAATGTTTCCTGACGAATACACTACTTTGCGTACAGGGAAGTCCCTACAGCGTAACAATCGTCTCATTTCTTTATCTCCATTTATAGACTCTAATAGCATTCTACGGGTTGGCGGTAGGCTCGACAATTCTCCTTATGACTTTAATATAAGGCATCCAATTCTAATTTGTTGTAAGCATCCCTTTACTAAATTATTATTTGAATGGGAACATTTAAAGCTTTTACATGCTGGACCACAGCTTTTATTGACGAATATACGTCAGCGATACTGGCCTCTAGGAGGTAGAAATTTATCTAAAGCAATTGTTAGAAAGTGCATAAAATGCTTTAGATATAGGGCACACAATGTACAACCTATCATGGGTCAATTACCCCCGTCTCGCACTGACCTTCAATACCCCTTTCTTAATTGTAGTGTTTACCATGCAGGGCCAATTTTGATCGCTGACCGGAAAGGGCGAGGCTGTAGATTGCTTAAGTCATATTTATGCATTTTTGTGTGCCTTGCAGTAAAAGCCGTTCACCTCGAGCTTGTCACAGCATTGACAAAAGAAGCGTACATGGCTGCTCTAAGACGGTTTGTGTCGCGTCGCGGCAAACCCTGCAGCATCTGGTCGGACAATGGAACCAACTTCGTTGGAGCTTGTAACGAGTTGCGTAGCTTCCTTTCGGGTCCAGACGTTGCTTCGGACATAGCCCAAGAGGGCATAGAATTTCATTTTGCTCCTCCATATTCTCCTCACTTCAATGGCATCGCCGAAGCAGCCGTCAAGTCTGCTAAAGGCCACCTCAAAAGAGTCTTAGGCTCTACTCACCTCACATATGAGGAAATGGCGACCTGTTTGGTCCAAATTGAGGCCATTCTTAATTCCCGTCCTCTCACCGTTGCTTCCTGTGATCCATTATATTTTTCCGCTTTGACACCTGCACACTTTCTGATTGGACGACCACTCACGTCTGTTCCGCACCCACAGGTCACACCGAACGAGATCATCACACATCTAGAGCGCTTCCAGCGAGTGGAAATGATAAAACAACACTTTTGGCAACGCTTTGCTAATGAATATGTTTCTACACTGCAGCAAAGGTCGAAGTGGAGCGCTTCTACGGGAACACTGGAGCCGGGCATGTTGGTGCTGATCAGAGACAAGGCGCAGCCACCTCTATTGTGGTCACTTGGCCGGGTCACCAAGGTTTTCCCTGGCAGCGACGGGGTCACAAGAGTGGCCGAAATCAGGACGAAGACGGGCTGCATCACACGAGGTTTCAACTCTATCTGTCCTTTACCTATTCATTGAAGTATTTATTGTTATACTTCAACCCGGGCAGTATGTCGGCGCACCAGCAACGGGGGAACGGATCGGAACAGGAACGGGGGAAGGACAACGGCGCGAGGAGGGGTGCGATAGGACACTCCGCGCAACACATTCGCCCGCGACACTCGCTCGGTCATTTTTAATGTGTAACGTTCAATACAATTTATACAGTCCACCATCTTTTATTTATATATACTAAGGTCTTAGTAACCGAACAAACAAATATAAAAAAGGTTATAGTGAGTCTTGAAAGATAATAATAATAATATCAATTTCTTACACATACACCATCACTTTAATCCTAATTGCACTTGGCTATGGCCAGTGTAATTAGACTATCATTGCCCCTTTTATCAAGGGAGATAAACAAAGTAACAAAAATAATAATAATAGGTATAAGTAATAATAGGTAATGTAGGTACACCAGAAAAATTAAAAAACAAAATTTATTAAAATTACGGTTAATACAATTCGCGGCCTTATCGCTCTATGGCAATCGACGATACCGAATATGCATAAAATGTAAATAAATAAATAAATTCAGCCATACATGACTTTGCGTAACTTTAACCGTTTACGCAGCGCACGCAACGGAAGCTCCCAAAAGGGATATTTTTTTCCCGTTTGTGCAACATTTTTCGTTGATGCTCCGCTCTTATTTGTCGTAGCGTGATGTTACATAACCTAAAGCCTTGCTTGATAAATGTCCTATCCAACACAAAAATAATTTTTCAATTCGAACCATTAATTCCTGAGATTAGCGCGTTTAAACACACAAACAAACTCTTTAGCTTTATAATTGTTTAATCACAAATACTTCATTTTCACTAGAGGGCGCTACAATAAAATACTACACAAACTATAACTATGTATTTACCACTGCCGTGGTCAAAAATCGCAACCAACAAACAATCAACAATCAGGGTTCATCTCGTAGACCCTTTGTGGGGTCTCGGGGTAACTTATCCAGATCGTAGGTCTGTTGCAGTGACTTTCATCGCCACCTGCTAATACAGGCGGGTCGCTGGGTTGGCCCCGTATGGGTTCCTTGGTAAAGTCCGGGTTCTCAATGCCGATGGGTGGCGCCGCAAGCGAGATCGAGCCCCTGCGAGTGAGCAACCCGCGGGCGACCAACGTACTTGCGGTGCTCTCGTCCTGTCAGTGGTCTGCTTCCAGTGCTTGGTGAGGTCGAGCTCTCCGAGGGGTGGTTACTGAAAAGCGCCCGTCAGCCAGTACCGGGGGGTGAGTTGGAATCATTCCAAAGGGGTAGCTACGGAGACGAGGTCTCGCGGTAGCCGCAGCCTGTCCGGCGGTCGTCGATGGTATGGCGCAAGCTCGCGCAAGTGACGGGCCTGCGATCCGTCTGCAAGCTCGAACAGGTTGGTGCTCAGGCGTCTAATAGTCAAAAAGTAGGTCCCTGGAGATAGTTTTAGATATATAGATAGTTTGTGAGGGTACATAGCGTGAGCGATTGCTGCGCACGCAGTCGGCAGCGATTTGTCTCTGAGACGAGAGCATACCAGGCCGGGGCAGCAGAAGTAAGTCGGCTGCGAATGTACGTCTTGTACACGCCGAGCTTCGCTTGGAGCGGCAGTGGGGACGATAAAACAGGCCGCAAAAGACCGCGCGCGGCACGCGCTTGGCTGATGACATAATTTACGTGGGGTTTCATGGAGAGGGTGCGATCGATGGTAACACCGAGGTATTTCACTGTCGCAGACCACTTGATGCTCTCTCCCATGAGTTTCAGCTGCGGCAGGGCCATACTTCCCAAGGAGATCGCCTGAGTCTTCGCCACGTTGACCGTCAGTCTCCAATCCATGAGCCAAACGGGAAGTGCGTCAAGGGTCCGCTGCATTTTCGTCACAGCGAGGACGCCCGATAACGATGTTGTGATATAGGCTGCATCATCGGCGTACAGCGCGAGTTTAGCACCATTGTATACTGGGATGTCATCCGTATACCAGGAGTAGCACACGGGTGACAGGCAACTTCCCTGAGACACACCGGCCCTGATAGGCCGGCAACCAATAAAGAAAAATAACTAGGATCTTATATGGTGGGCCGTGTAGCGAAACCATAGCGCGATTTAATATTACTGAGTACAACGCCGTCTATTAACAATAATTTGAACTATGTTGAATTGAACATTCCGCCCACAAAGGACTTGTCCTACTATAAACAATTATTACACAGTTAAATACTTAAAATTAAAATTAACTATGTACTAACGACATATTTCCAATAACAACACTACAAAATATCATGCCGCCCACCATGACATATTGTGGGGTGAATTCTTTTAGACCGCTGAACAATATAATAGTGCAATATTAGTGCAACAAAGAAACAGAACTAAAACAACAAACATAACTCGTAGTAAAGTCAAATGTACCTGAGTAATGGTAGTTTCGCCAGATAGTAACATGTTCTGCCTCTGATTGGTCGACTGTTGTATTAAGGGACTATTGTTTAAACAGATTTGCTGTATATCAGGTAGTTTTAAAACAATGCGCTGTGTTGTGTGGTTATCTGATACTGTCTTTCGACTATAGATATAAAAGAACGGATTTAAAACGTTTTAAATAAAATGTTGCCGTTCTAAACTCTAAATAAATCGTTTTAAACGGTTGAAAACTCGCCTACAAAAATAAAAGAACTGTGCTTTACACTTCATTGTGTGCAATTTCTGGTCACCTGGCGTCATGTTTTGTTTTAATTATTTTAGAGAAAATCAATAGAAAGTACCTACCTACATTACGTACTACACGAAAACTTAAGTATGTAGGTATACCTACCTATACTTATTTATTATATTACACACACTAGATTAGAAGACATTATTAACACAATGCCGTCCGTTTTACTTGCGCATGAAAGAGACAACGCTTTGTTTTCAAGGCTTTCGTGACGACGTCAACGAGAGTGCGAGATTGTGAGTTTGGTTTTAAACCAAATCACACTAAACACGCTAAGTATATAAATTTATAGGTACTCCGTCATATCCCTACCTCGCCTCAGTAAAATCAAGCAAATGTACTTATAATTAAGAAAAAAATAGTCATCAACACCAACTGTTTTAAATGATAAAGAAAAATGGTTTATTTCGGTTTTAAACGGTTTTTTTTCGTTTAAAACGGATTGGTTTAATTGGTTTTAAATCGGCCTTATATCTATAATTTCGACTCACCTCTTCAAACCATCAAATTATGATCTTTTTTACTTCACAGGTATTATTCGCTACCATGATGGCGGATTTAACTCAAAGAGAAGACATTGCTCAGTCCTGGCTACGAAATCACCCAGAGATGTTTTACGACCCATCAACTGGAACTATAAGCTGTACGAAATGTGAAACAACATTAAAAGCGAAGAAAAGCATTTTGAATCGGCATCTAAAATCACAAAAACATCGAGGAATTTAGGCAGCATCGCCAAATGAGTTTTATATTGACTTCATTAATTTTCTCATGATGTGCAACATACCGTGGTCAAAAGTTAAAAATCCCAATTTTCGTGGTTTTTTTAAAAAATACATGTGTAACTGTAAAAATCAAGATAGAACCATTCCAAGTGAGTCTTTGTTAAGGAAGAAATACTTGGGCCATGTTTATGAAGACACTCTAATTAATAATGTCAAAAAAATATTTTTAAAAACTCCCAACAGAGTACGAATTTTAAACGAACAACATCCAAATTTACCTTTGCCTCCAGAGCCAGTTATCACTAGGTGGGGAACATGGTTTGAGGCGGCATTTTACTATGCCAAACATTTGGACAAAATATCGAGTGTTGTAGCTTTATTGGATAGCAACGAAGCCATATCTATTAGAAATGCTACAGTATATATATGAGTATTTCGAAATTTTACGTATTGCAATAGTAAAATTAGAAAAATGTGACCTGTCGATAATAGAAACATTCGAAATATTTGACGACGTAAGATTCATTTTAAACCAGACATCAAACAATACGTTTATCAACAAAATGGAGCAACTTATGGATAGAAACCCTGTCCGAACAGTGACCGAACCATAGTCATAGATAGTGATTAAAAATATTGTCACTTCGGTAATCTTTCTTCTTCAATCTTTAGCCACCCAATGCTGAGCATATATATAGGCCTCTTTCAAATCTCTCCACATTTATCTCGCTGCCACTTTAAAAGTGAAATATAAAATGTGCTAGTTTTAAGTTTTTATTTTTGTCATATTAGCTATGTAAGAAGTGCATGTCATGGCTACTTGTAAAGAAAACAACACAATAACTTGAGCAACATTAATTCTTGAATGACAATTATTTATGTATATTGCCCAAAGTGCCCATGTAGAACTTTTCTATCTTTCATTTCTCTTCTATGTAGTTTCTGTGTGTACAACATAAAAATATTATGTGATGTAATGAATAAATAAGTTTCTATTAATTTATGTTTTCTTATTTACCACACCACCATTTCTCTTACACCTTACATACGTACATACTCGAATGGGAAACACCTTAACTTAAAAAGAATTAACTTAAAGTAAATATACATCCGATTAGTTATGCGATCCCGGAATCCCGGGATTTTATTTTAAATAAAAATATACTTAGAAGCCGCTTCCATAATTTGTTATCCAAAAAATAACTTTAGGTAAATATGCATCCGATTATCCGATCTCTAATTATGACTATACTGCTTTATATATACTGCTTTATACTATTATGACTATATTATGACTTTAGTTGCTTGATTTCTTCGTTAAATCTTAGTTCTTGCACTTGTTTAATTATAATTGTTAAAGCTTCGTTAATTTCCTTTACAGTAACAAATTTTGAAAACATCTCTTTATTAGACTTTGCGCGTTGCCTATTTAAAAACCTTCTTATATATGATACAATCCTTAACATTTTCTTTAGGTTTGAATATTTGGCCCACATAAATTTATTTTCTTGCTTTAGATATTCATCTCTTTCTTCTTTCTTTATAGCAACTAAAGTCTTGACGTTTAATGGTTTAACCGCTCTCTTTTCTTCTTCTGTAGCATAATGTGATTCTGGCAACTCAATGTCTTCTTTATGAAGCCAAGTTGGCCCCATCCACCAGAGAGTTTGCTCCTTTAAATCCGATGGTTTTAATCCTCTTGAGGCGAAATCAGCAGGATTCATTTTTGTACCCACGTGACGAAACTGACTACTGTCTAGAATGTTGAGTATATCAGATACACGATTGTTTACGAAAGTAGTCCATCTCGATGGTAAACCTCGTAACCACGCCAGAACGACACTGGAATCGGACCAACCATACAACTTTTCTTTGGGTACCGACATGACTTGCGACACCTCAAATAATAATTTTGCAGCCAAGACTGCACCACATAGTTCCAACCTTGGAATTCATAGTTAATTTTCAATGGGTGCAACTTTAGTTTTAGTAGTTACAAGATGTACATGCACGTCTCCATCGCTTATTGATCGCAAGTATACCACGGCCGCATAAGCTATTTGAGAAGCGTCTGCGAATGCATGCAACTTAATATCACAATCATCAGTGACATGCATCCATCTGGGAATGTAGATAATTTTTTATTGAATTAACTCACTTCTATATTTCAGCCACTCATCAAAAACATCTTTTGGCAATTCTTCATCCCAAGGTAGCCCCAATTTCCACAGTTTTTGAATCAGTGCCTTGGCGGCAACCAATACGGGCGCTATCCAACCCATAAGGTCGTAGAATCGGGCAATATCTGAGTTAAGTAACTTGTGCATTTGCCTGTAAATTTCAATTGCGTCATCTTCCTTTTGACCACCGGTCAATAAATCATCAACATAGAAATCTTGCCTTGTAATGTTTGCAGCGGTAGGATATTTACATTGTTCTTCTTATGCTAAACGTTGCAGCGATTTAACCGCAAGATACGGTGCGCAGGCAGTACAAAAGTCAATGTCAGTAATTTATAATATCCCAGATCTTCATCCGGATTTTTTCTCCAAACTATTCTTTGGAAACGCGTGTCCTCCGAATGTACTCGAACTTGCCTGTACATTTTAATGATATCAGCCACTATGCAAATGTAGTGCCTTCGCCACCTCCTTAAAATATGACGCAAATCTTGTTGGAGTCTGGGACCTACAAGAAAGTTATCGTTAAGGGACACATTGCTTCCCTTACAAGAAGCGTCGAACACGACACGATATCGCGTTGTATCTCTATTTTCCCTTACCACTACATGATGAGGGAGAAATGCCCCTTCTTGATCAGCTTGAACATCGGTGAATTGAATCATGTGATTCAAGTCCAAATATTCTTGAATTACCTTACTATACTCTTCTTTGATCTTAGAATTCTTTGGAACTTCTTTTCAAGCAATCGGAATCTTCTTTCTGCAATGCCTTTTAAATTTCCGTATTGACATTCTGGATCTTTACTATTTAAAGGTAAATTTACTACAAATCTTCCTTCTTCATTTCTGAAAGTTGTTGAGTCATAAAATTCTTCATATTTCTCTTCAGATTTGGTTAATCTTTTCTTGATTGTATTCGGTTCATTTTCCAACTCCCAGAATTGTTTTAGTAAAATATCCTCTCTAACTTGAACGTGTAAACTTACCATTTGGTTCCTTGCTGAAGCTGAATGTGACACTTTTCCAGATATTACCCAGCCAAAGATTGTATTCTGCGCTAATAAATGTCCTTGCGGGTGTTTAAGCATGTCACTTAATATCATCTCAGTATAAACTTCAGCTCCAAGCAGAAAGTCAATTCTGCCTGAAAAAAAGCCTGCCAAAACTTCCTAATTTCTAACCAATCAGGTGTTTGAATCTTGCGTGATGGTATGCGCGATGTGAGTGAATTTAGTACGTAAGCGGTAACACGAATTGAATTGTTGGAATTACGTTATGATTCCACTCGGAACGAGACCATGTATTTGATTCCCAACTGACCGTCTCCCAGACCTGATACACAACCACTTACCGTAAACCGTTTGAGGCCGAGTAATTGGACTGTTTCCTCTGATACAAATAAAGCCTGAGAACCCTGATCAATTAAAACTCCAAGTAAATTCGATTGACCGTTACGCGAATATGCTCTGACGACTGCTGGTGCTAATAGAATATCGGATGATCTGAATACCTCCTCTTCTTTAGCAAAATTAGCAACAACCATCACTTCGTTGTTTGATACATTAGTTTGATTTTCTTCTGTTGGTGTGTTTTCTAATTTATTTGTAGGCCCTTGATTAATTTGTCTCTCTTGGTGGAGTAGTGAATGCTATCTCCTCCCGCATCTACGACAGGTTGTTGATTGACGACATTTCTTAACTGGATGGGTGGGCGATAGACAATTTAAACGTAAGCATTTTGTTTGCACAAATTCTTGTCTTTCACGTAGCGTTAGTGAACCAAAAGTTTTGCACTGATAAAGATAATGATCTCCTGAACACATGGTACAAAGATGTTTTGTTGTATTTTTGTCTTCATGTACGGCTGCAAATGATTTTACTTTCTCTGTTCGCTTAGAATTCTGTTGTGGAGTCTTTGAAACTTGTTTGTTACTGTCAATCATCTCCAAGGTTCTAAAGCGTGATTCGAGAAATATAACTAAGTCGTTCCAAGTTGGCAGTACATGAGACGGTATTCCACTAATGTTTATTTCCCTCAGTGATTCATGGTCTAACTTTGATACGACTAGGAATACGATTAAGGCACCCCAAGAATCCGTATGAATCTCCAAATTGTTCAAAGAGGTTAAACAAGAGGTGGTATTGTTCAATAAATTCTTGATTGCATTAGCAGATTCTGTGAATATTTGTTTTTGTGAAAATAATGTTCGTAAAATTGCGTGATATTATATCTTTTATTGTCATATCTTTTGGTAAGCTTTTCCCATGCAGCATCATAATTAAGTTCTGTTGTAGGTAAGTTACGAATTAAATTCTCTGCTTCTCCAGATAAAGTGCTTTTTAAATAATGTAATTTCTGGACAAAACACTTTTGTTGTTATGAATGACTGACGTGAACAGATCGAAGAATGTTTGCCATTCATTGTATTTTCCGCTAAATGTAGGCAGTTGAATTCGAGGTAACTTAACTTCACAACTGGTAAATGTTTCTGAGATAGGTGTTGCGACTGTTGCCCCTATTCTGCGGAGACTATCACTTAAGGAACCCTTGAAATTTATGTAAATTTCCACAGCCTTGTCGTATACACCATTTGAAAAATATCTACATGTACCACTCTGCTCCAGATTAGCCTTTGTAACTATTTTTTGATACGTTTCACTAAATTCATTCCAGAGTCTTTCTACTGTTTCTATTCTCGTCTCTAAATAGCCTCGTGTAATTCTTTCCTTTGAACATTTTTTATGGTTGATTTGAGCTTTGGCTAATCTTTAAAATCTATCTTCTTGTAAATCCTGTAACTCTTCCATAGTTATTTCTTAAAGAATATTACAAGTCAATTGATAATTATAACTTTCTATATAACTGTTTCTTCAAATAGCCAAGTTCGTAGAATAAGTTGAAATTCTCACAATGTAAATAATATTACAAGTCCACAAAGACAGAAGAGGCCAGAAACTAAGTCTTCAAAATATGAAACGCTTGTAAATTTTCGGGCATAGATTCGACGTCAGTTCACTTTTTTCTCAATTATTCTAAGTCTATGAATTTACTTTTATGTTTTACAAGTCCAAGATTATTTTGAATCTACTAAGTCAATGATTCTTTTTTGCAATTTTTATAAGTCCAAAATACACTTCATTAGTTGATATTAGTCTTTTTGCTTACGGTTTTATTGGTCCAGTTTCAATTGTTCACTCACTATTTCCACTTGATTTCTTCCCGGGTTTCGGCACCAATTTGTTTAATCACAAAACAAATACTTCATTTTCACTAGAGGGCGCTACAATAAAATACTACACACACTATAACTATGTATGTATGTATCTATGTATGTATTATTTTTATTGCCGTGGTGAAAAATCGCAACCAACAAAAAAAACTAACTAGGATCTTATATGGTGGGACGTGTAACGAAACCATAGCGCGATTTAACATAAATTCTATGTTGAATTAAACAATAATATTAATATAGATTTGGATTTCAAATCAAGGCAACATTCACGCGGGATTAAGCGGCCGCTACTGGATATACCACTGACTTCAGTAAACTATAGATGTAACACCTTCTTTTCCCGAAACGCAGTTAATTTCGATAGTGCCTCCGAGAGAGTTTTTTGGTAGCGATAGAGGCAATCATTGACAAAATAATTCCTAACTAGTAACTATCCATGATGATATCATTCGTGGTAGTATAACTAATTTATAAATTAAATAATGAGTAGGAACATTAATATAAAATTCAGTTTATTTATGTATTGTTGATCATGGGTCGCTTTTCTGTATATTCTACTTGTTTGCTTTATACTTTCAAATTTTCCACCTATCCTCTATTCCACACACACTAAGCAGTCATAAGTGGAAAACATGAAAAAGGAAAATTCGAGTCCTAAATGTAATGACCATCTGTGTAGCAAACACTTCACCGATTTTTTTGTCCCGTCAAATTATTTGGGCTCGCCAGTGACAACAAATATAAGTATTTTTATTAATTCTAAATGTTTTATTTTCCTTTTCGTACATTTACCCTTTCAACAGGAAAATTGAGTCAGGTTTCTTATTCATGGAGCGAAGCGAGATCTCCGTATCAAGACCGGAAAATTGGAGTTTGTATGTATCGTGTATGTGTTTAATTGTTCGATGATAATAATTAGAGTATCGTTGATCCGATCTTTACAAAATTGCGCAAGTAGTTTCTAAAGCAAATATTTTTTTTAAATAGTTGTCGAGATATTTAAGCCAACTCTTATTCACTTTGAAAGCCCCCTCTTATTCCCTATGAAAGCCGCGTCTTACTATGAAAGCCACCTCTTATTCACTATGAAAGCAGCCTAGCCTAGCTCGCAGAGGGTTACATTTTAATGAACTTAAAAATTGTTTGCAAAGTTGTTTTGTTAATTAAATGCTAATAAAGTATAAATAGCTTCGTGAAATTCTTTTTATATACATATTATAAAGTAGGGAATTACACCAAGCATTTATATCGATAAAGTGATGCAATTTTTTTATCGCGTTATGTCGCATCCCTAATATTAGTTTCACGGACGACCACACTGTTATCAGCGCCAAAATGGCGAAAATCAAATGGCTTCAGTTTGATAATCGACACGCGACGTTTTGCAGTCCAGCGTACTTGTATAAGCTTTCGCTTCGCTTCGTGCAACCTCGCCTCGCCTCGGGTGACTTCCGATCATTGTCGGTTTTTGCACCCGAGTCAAAGGACTCGAAGTGTCAAGAAGTTCAACACGAAGCGTCTCACTACACTACTCGGCTTCGGTCAACTTCGACAAGTACTTCGTCGAAGCAGCTTCGCGAGTAGTGTAGTGTAGAGGGACTATTCTATTTTTGTTTTATTATGACATGATTGACGTCTTGACTTTCATTGTCAACTTGACACTCAACATTGCCTCCCATTGCTCAGGCCAAGCAAGCACGTGTTCCCATACAAACTTTGCGACCTCTTTTCAACCACTTGGGGGTAGAAATTTCAAAAATCCTTTCTTATCGGATGCCTACATCATATAAGGAACACGTCCTCCAAATTTCACGTCTCTACGACCTACGGTTTAGGCTGTGCGATGACCCGTCAGTCAGGACAAAGGATTTTATACATAAAAATAAATAAAATTTATTTAACACGTTTTCGTATATTTATTTCATATAGTAAACACAACTTTAACAATTCAATTAAATTCCTAAAATAACAGTTTTTACAGCTTTTTTATATCATAATGCATATAATGTGTTAAAGTGGACACGAAACTTAGTTATTGCAAATGCTGTTGATATGCCGCCAACACTGCAAAAGAAGAAAGAAAGAACCTCCTCCGTTTTTTATCGGTTAAAAAAAAAGGGAAAATACTTTTCGTATTCCTCAATACAGTAAAATTCTTCCCGCCCCGTAAATTTCATACCTCTCATCTTGAATTTTTGGGAAAATAATTGGTTACTAGCTCTACTTTTTCAGAAGCCAAAAATGACTTTGTCTTGTTCGCGGTGTGCGCCGAAAAGCATTGTCATGGTGCAATAGGGTGCGATTTTGATCGTTTTTCCCTAACTTTTTGAAAGACACTGGGCAAACAAATGGTGATGTACCACTCAGCATTAACTGTCTTTTGTTCTTCAAGTGGAATCGTGCAGACCACACCCGGGAGAAAAAAAAACACAATCATTTTTTTGCCTACGTTTCTCACCTGCCACAATTTTGTTGGTTTGCTCTCACCTTCGAACACCCATGCAGAAGACTGTTGTTTTCTTTCCTGCATGTAAGAATATATCCATGTTTCATCTCCTGTCACAATGTCATACACAGCATTTGAACGTCCGTGATCGTACTTTTTTACACCATGAACACGAGTCCGTTTTTGTTCTGGGGTGAGTTCATGAGGAATCCAGCAGCAATAAAGTTTTCTAACTTTTAAATGTTGATGATTGTTATTATTACAGTTATGTTCGTCTATGGCGTGTCTATAGCTAATATGTCATTGGTAAACTGCTGCCAATTAATCATTTAAACATATTATTTTTGTTAAAATATAAATTATTTAAGAATTAATATCCACGGATTAATAAAATTATGAAGATGAGAATTAAATAGACGTGCACTTGGGATCACAGAGATTGAACATCCTAATGTAATCTAAACTTGTTGAACGATTACAAAATCTACCAACTTCAAAGTGTTTACTAAATAGATTTAAACAGTTTAAATAAAAACTTTGAAGTTAGAAGGAGTTTATTAAAGACTAAAAATATTAATTCTTAAAAATACTTTCTACAACGCAAAGTTTAGCAAAATAAAGTTTTAATAAACAAGTGATATTGTTTAGCGGACATAGGTAGGACCATGTGGCCGGATAAATTCTTACTTGGAGAAATGGTATTGAACACATCCACAAAGAAGAAGATAAAATTATGCAGCTAAATAGATGCTGAGTTTCACAATACATGTTTGAGAGAGTCCATCGGGGATGATGTATCGAGTGAATCATCCGAGTGATAAAAATAATTTGTCGTATTATTTCCAACCAAAATCTTTGGTTGTAATCACTATAAAAATAATTCATTTCTATCTATTGCCTCAGAACACGTACAACAGTACTTCATGTTTGTTTACTAAATGTAATCGGGCTAAGTGTAAATTGTATGCTTATTATAATGCTTTTATTTGATAATGGTACAAAGATGTGAGCGGTGTACTGAACTGAACGGCAGATACCTAACATTTTAAATTGGTTTGTTATGATTGTTATTATAACTACAGATGAGTGAATCATGTAAATGGTGTTATAATTCGGGCTTATTTTTATTGTATTTATTTTTTTCCAAATATGCCTTTTCTTTTTGTGCTAAACGATTTTTACTTATATTAACCGATGTATAGTGAACAGTATAATCCAGTTTATAATCAGTACATATTATAAAACAAATTCCCCCGCCGCGTCTGTCTGTCTGTCTGGTTGCGATAAACTGAAAAAGAACTGAACGGATTTTCATGCGGTTTTCACTAATAGACAGAGTGATTCATGAGGAAGGTTTTGGTGTATAATTTGTACCCGTGCGAAGCCGGGACGGCTTGCTAGTTTATCTATAAATTAAATACTAATATACAGTTTATACTACATGTTAGCCTAAGTATACTTTTCTTACTAGACCTTGACAATAATTTCAATAATAATAACGCTATTGGGGCATTTCACGTGAAGCGGGCCACGAAAAAAAAGTTAGGTTCCGAAATTGGTTCATATTTGGGGTTTGTTTGTTTGCTAGGGGTTGTGAACATGTACACATATTATTTTTTTCAATTAAGGTTTGGTTCTCAAATTATGGGATTCTAAAGAATTGACCTGATCGGCGGAAGGGTTTTCTTAGTGGATGTTTTTCGTACTGTTAAGGCGAATTTTTCAAATCCGACTGTCAGTTCCAGAGATCATCGTGGTCAACCAAAAAACCAACTCCTCAGCTTTATTATTGTACTAGCTGCACCCCGCGGTTTCACCCGCGTAAGTCCCGATGCCGTGGGAATATCGGGATAAAAGTATTCTATGTGTTAATCCAGGTGTCAAGAGTTATATACTTTTGTATTTTGTATTTTGTATTTTTGTAGTAGTACTTTTGGATTTTTAAATCTTATTTTAAATTTGAATTTTTATTCTTGTCTTAAACCGGAAATTAATATTTTAAATAAATATTTTAGTAACTTCGACCATTATTATTTTTATTATTGCAAAATAAAGCTTAAAATATACAAATGTTATTATAAAAGTTACAGAGTGGGATCTAAATGGGTTAAGAAGATAAATTAATTTAAGTAGGTAAAGGTCGCACTGAGTGGGGTACCTGATGCTTGTTAAAGACAGTTGCTTTGTGCGTAAAATAATAATATTGCTGTGATATCACATATTTACGCATAAATACATACCAATACACAAGCTCGGGAGTAATTTTAAACTTTTCACTCACGTTAAATTTACCTTTCGATCCCTCAGGAACTGCACATTTTTCTAAAATGCCCATGTATATTCAAAACTTCATGCCAATCGGTTGAGTAGATAGTTAAGAGATGAAAGCATAACAAACAAACGAACCCACATTCGCGTTTAGAATATTAGTTAGGGTTTTCTTAATAATTCATGAATGAATGATAAAATGAAACAATATTTTATTAAAACCAATTTCGCAACCTCACTTTTTTTTCGTGGCCCGCTTCACGTTGAAATGTCCCTATTGACACATTATCGCTGTTAGCACTCACAGTGACAACTAATAAGAATTTAAATTAGATTAGTAGATTGTTCAAATTTTTTTCCGCAACTTGGCACGGCGCGTCTGATTATGCGATCTATTCTCAATCAAAATGTTTATCAATTTAATTTTAACTACTTCACTTTACTTTTTCATTGGGACCAGCACCCAATCTAAACCGTGACTCATGAATCTGGCTATCATTTACTAAAAGATTATTTGAAATCCGATTGGTAGTTCATGAGTTTAGCGCATTTAAAGAAACAAACAAGAAAACTCTTCAGTTTTATTATGTTGGTATAGATTGAACAGCCGTTAACAGTTTTCATTGCAGCAAAATCTACTTTCTTTTATTTCAGAAAATGCGGTTGTATAATGTTGAAATGTACAATCTTATTGCTAATCATTTTGTAGAATAAAACAGTGTTGTTTACGTTATGATAAATTATTAAAAGATGTTACTCTGACCTGATCTCTGATCTATCCGACTACCTATGCCACGTTTGAAATTATTTATCTTCTAAGTAAAATATCGAGGTAATATTATATCCTGACCTAAGAAATCGCTGATTTTGAATACTGGATGATACTGTGTAGGTAATTAGGTATTTCATTTTACATAGAATTCAAACTTTAGAATAATGTCATAAGTACCTTTTTCTTTGGAATTGTTGTTTTTCTATGATGACGAAAAAATCGAAATTGCTCAATATTTTCGACTACGAATTCCGTTGTGGCACCAATGTCGGTCGAACAACACGTTATTCAACAACGTGCAACGTGATATATATTATAGGTAAATAATTGCGCGTCGAAGCTTATCTTAAGTTGTTGATAATGCACACAAATGAAGTGGTTAGTTGGACACATATGAGGCAGGCAGATCTTATATTAAAATGGCAAAAGCGAAAAAATTGCCAATACTCAGATTAATTAAATATATTATACATACATATATCTTCCCGATCACAAAAAAAAATTTAATCTTTTTATATAAAACGGCATTTTCCCAGGCAAGGACTTTTTATATTTTTTTTAATTTGTGTTACATAGTAGTTCTTTATTTAACAATAAATGTTGGACTCCATGGTATTATTTACCTACTTACCATATAGATCAAGACCGCTCTGATGATTTAGTAGTATAACCGCTCCCCGACTGTTGTCCACGTTTTCCAGTCCTCGTACTTTCCAACTCAGGCCGAGTATTCTCGCAAAAACTCTCAGCAACGCCGCGGGAATCCTGTTTATAAAATTCACTAAATGTAAATGTACTAACTATAACTGATATATATATATACTGATATAAGTAACTGATATAGTAATTAAGTGAAGTGGCGGCAGGTAACAGGTACAATATGTGATCCCAGGTTTCATTTTAAACTAAAAGGACAGATTTACATAATATATAAGACGATCATTAGGCCTGCCATCCTGCATGGATGTGAATGTTGGCCAACAAAGAGAACGAAGCTGAAATGCGAATGTTTATGGTGGATTTGTGGTGTGGCTAGAATGGACAAGTGAGAAATTAATACATTAAAGGGATCCTGAAAGTAGCGCCAGAGGATGAAAAGTTGAGGAACAACAGATTTTTGTGGTATGTACATGTGATGCGGGAGGGAGGAGCACTAATGAGCAGTTAGTAGTGAAGATAGTTTTATGTATGGAAGTTGGCGGATACAAGAGTTTAGTCATATGGATCATCAAAGTCGTAGTTTGCTATTTCTCATCGATTTGTCAGTCTGATAACTGTGCTGTTTCGTCGAGAGCGTATTATTACCTGTATTCTACAATGTCATACTTTTAGCGATAAGTTTAACAAATGAACAAATCAATAACGTGACTACTTAAAGTACCTTCTCACAAACTGTCATGAAAAGAGTAACTACGCTTGTGACGTACTGGGTACAGGCATGTGACAAACTGCGTTTATGACGAATTGTGTGTCTGGCAAACAACGATTGTAACGATTTGCCAGTGTGACCAACTTCATTTATGATCAACTACGTATAAGACAAAAGAGCTGTTGTGACATAAGTACAGCGTAGATGACAGAGGGGAGGAATGGACAGTGTTATCTTTCTTTTCCTCTGACACGATGACAGATTTGAATGGAATGAAAGTTAAAGGTATATAGTCTTTTCCATAAAAGCAAGTCGCGCTCGACGTCGGAAACTCGACCATGTGGACCACATCCAAGAAAGCCTAATTTAATTAAATAAAGTTAAAACTAATAAAAAAATCTATCACAAAATCATTAACCTGATATCAATAAGAAGGGTTTTATTTAACATAATAATTGAAAAGCTTTGAAAATTAATCACCGGATTATTTGAGGTGTCAAATGACTGTATAAAAGCCGAACTCTAGTTTCTAGGCCTCATCAATGGCTTAAGACAGACCCGGAAAATGTGCATATATGGGTGTTATAAACATCAACAGTAGTAACGGTAGCATAGCATAGTTAGTAAAGTAGTAAAACATTAAGAAAACGTTTAAATCAGTAGTAACTCACTAACCACTACCACAGATTAGATAATAGTTACTTCGTAACAGACACATCACTCTTTTCGAAAGTTGAGAACGCCATGCCCACCGCGCGACCTTCGTCTGTGCGTGTAGTCGAACTGCCGGACACTCCAGGGTTGTACAAAGTACACAAATAATGAAATTAATTATTTATTTGGGGTATGTCCCGATATACACTGCGAGCACTGTTCAGTGCTCTTACTGGGGATAATTTCGTTCCGTTATGGACTGACAGCATACTGCCGCAGTATCCTAGGGAAGTATATGACGTCATAAATCGTCGCCATTTTTGTACTGTGAGCACTGGCGTTTTCGACGAAAGGTGCTCTCAGTGCTTTGATCATGTGATCAACTACAATTTTTTTACAGTTAAATATATGCGAGTAATTGTCAATTGACAATTGACTTGAATATTAAATTTTTAAATATAACTACTTTCAAACAATTTTTTTTCTTGTTGAACAGGTAACTTGTACATATATATGATAATTATTTTCACGTCAAAACAGCGCCAAAAAACATAAATGGCAGTATACTGGACTGTGTTCCGTATTAAACAGTAACCAGTAAAGCTAATTATAAAGGAACGGCTTCGCAGTATATTAAATTGACGTCAGTCCTTATAGTGCTCGCAGTACATATCGGAACACACACTTGATAATAAAATTTATGGGTGTTGAGTTTTATATAATGATAAATCAAATTATTTCCCCTATGAAATTTATATCTTTAACTTTTATAGGTAATTAAAATATCCTTAAACCTTCGATAGTAACATAAAATGTTGATGCTGTAGACATATACATCACTATCACTACATCACTACATTTTACACCGCCGCGTTTGCCTGTCTATCTGTTCACGATAATCTCAAAAACTCCTCAACGGATTTTCATGCGGTTTTCATCAATAGATAGAGCTATTAATGAGGAAGGTTTAGTTATGTAATTTATTAAGGTTTTGTGTACATTGGTTGGAATATGATTATGATTGTTGAAGATGTCTCTGCTACCCGTGCGAAGCTGGGGTGGGTTGCTAGTATAGTAATGGCTGTTGCGTAGACTAAAGAAATATACTCTTATAATTTAATACTTTTGTATAACATATTATGTTACACAAAAGTCCAACAACTCAATCCGATGCGCTCTCAATGTGTTTTACATTTCAGTAGCTCTTTTTATTATTTTCACTATATTTTTAACTATATTATATATTGCGTGAGAGAAGCAGCCAGTTCGCCTTGCCTACAAGTTACAACAAATGAATACGCTGGCAGTCCACACCTACTAAGTTTGTCACCTTTCGTACAAATTATGGGTTTATTATTGACGGTTTAATAGACTACATTTATTACAACATCACTCTGGCCAATCACTCAAAACCTGATTTAGTACAATATTGTATAGAATATATAAGTAACATTTATTTTTTTGTTGAGAAGATGACTATTATTTATTATTAGTATAGGAACGCGGCAATGGCAAGTAAAGAAACACCTAAAGTATTTTTATATTATATTGACAAAAAAGTAATAGCTAAAATCATTGTTGCAACTTATGTTTAAAGGGTTTTACAGATCACTAACATCTAGCAATAACGCAATTTAACATAATAAATACATTTAGCAATAACAAAACATCTCCACTTCATAATAAGTTCGATTTGACATTTTGTTTAATTTACGGAGAATACCGTTCTGCCGTGCGTGCGTGCTCTCAGCTACGCGTTGTTGCCCCTACTGACACTTTTACCGTGGACGGTAAGCTAAATTGGTAGGTATATAAAACGCGACCTCGAGCGAGTGATGTAGCCCTGCCACTATGCACGGGACCACTTTTCCAATGATTGGTCGAATGATCGGTAGTTCCCGCGCTTTAATAGCTGTCATTAATCCGATTAAAGTGTACGAGAGTAGTATAGTAGGTTCCCTAGTGTGTTCTGGCCGTCGCCGTCACGACGTACACCGACTAATTGAAGGCAGGTGGTAATTACACTGCTAAATTAACCGCCTGACACGAACCAAAATCGTGGATCTACGTACTTTAAGTTTCAAACATTTATTTGCCATTACTATAGCTAGAATAATTAAATGAGATATATACTTTACGATCCGATGTTTACGAGTTGTGTATGACTAAAAAAGGTAAATATTTTTGAGATTTAGATGAGGATATTTCTGCTAACTGTTTTCTGCGAAATTCCCGGACCTTAGCTTTAAAGGTGTGACGGTTTGTGGACATCCTAATTTCAGGTGGGAGCGCATTTCACAGTAAGATAGACTCGACAGCAATTTAACAATGAACTGGAGAAGAAGTATGATTAAGGCATAGAAGTAAAAGATTATTAGTGTAGCGAAGATCTCTGTCATGGTTGGAAAATAGCAATTGAAGCTGTGGAGAAAGATAGTGGGAGCAGTAGGATTATTAAGAGGAGAATAAAGAGTTATCAATGCTCGTACGTTGCTGACGTATAGGTTAGTCATGACAGTAGGGTTCGATGAGTAGACACATGGAGACACTTACGGAGATTAAAGATGAACCAAATGCAATTATTGAGAAGTCGGTCAAGTTTGTTAAGCAGATCTGCATTCAGGTCGAGATAGCCTACATCATCATTATCGATATTTGGGAAGATCAAGGCTTGTAAAAACAATAATTTAGTGCTTGTTAGAAGAAAATTCTTAAGACGATGCAGTGATCGCAAGATCCCGGCGACTGTTTGAGTGACGTCAATCCACAAGCCGAGGTCTTTCAAAGATTGATTGATCGGTAGAATAGATCCGTTGTAAACCACGGCCGGCAATATTGACGTGTCTATTCTGCTTACCATTCGGGGGCTACCTACTATTATTACCTGGCATTTGGAGGGATTAACACTTACGCCCAAACGCTCAGACCAATTTTTCGATTGCTTCCAAGTCACTGTTAACATTCTGGATTGCTTCTGTCAAATTATCCAGTTTGGCCTGTGAATAAATTTGAAGGTCATCCGCATACAAAGAATACGCACACTGAATAGAGGAGATAAAATTCCACAATGTGGAACGCCATTTTTAAGAACACACCAACTTGATGATGATTCATCAATTCATTCATTCAATTAGACTGACTGTTGACGACCATGAAGATAAGATGAAAACCATTCCAGTGCTTCGCAAATATAATGCTTATTTTTTCAATGTAAATTGGGCGACCAATAATTTGTTAACTAAAAGTCACGCTGCGTCAGCCGTGTACTACACTGAAAGTAAGCCCGCACGAGCGCGCGCGCCACAGAAAAGTAGCTGTAACTTTTCATTGACCAAAGTAAATGACATAAAACCAATAGGATATTAAAAAGGATCATTTTTGTAAATTGTTACATAAGTGTAAATTATTTTTTACATATTTTTAATATTTCTTACATCAGCTGGAAGTTTAGTATTATACGAATTTTCGATTATTTCATGAAATTCGATGAAACTCGTATTAAATAGACAAAAAAAATAAACAAACAGAAGGTCATTATATTCAAATGGATTATCTAAAATACGTATATTGTCGAAAAATTCATAATTTTTATTTTTATGAAAATCCGTCCTTGAAGGACTTGGTCGATTTACGAAAAACGCAATTTTTCCTCTTTCAGTTTCTAATTTTGATCTTAAATGAAAAAATCTTGGTAAATGATATCGGCATTTTATAGGTGGTCAATTTAAAGCTTATGATGTGTACTTTAAGGAAAAAAAATGTTTTAATGATACTTAAAAATGTTTGTACTTTTTAAAAGAAATAAAGAAAAAACAATTTTTATCACATAAAAAAAGGAGTATAAATAAATTACTGTAACTCAAAAAAAAATTTACGCTCTGACCACATGGATGTAGTAGTTGACATATACTTCTTGAAGAATAAGCTTATAACAACTTTTTTTTGACATAAAAAAAAATTGTTAAAATGTACATGTTCTCAGTACGTCTATACCAGTTTCAATGCAAATTGACCTGACACGTGCATGTAGGATGTATAGTAACTTTTGATATAAATTCTGAGAAAGGAGAGCCTTCTGTTAAATTTCGCGCTTGCCTGGGCTACGTACAGGGTTTTCCTTCGCTCTAGCAGAAGCAGGCCCGAGAGGGCGGCGCGCCGTGTTCCGCGGCCGCCTCTTTGAATTAGAGGGGGAAAGCCCCATAGCATACCATAGCGGGATCGCCTGTTGTTCAACAAGCTTCCAAGTCTGCCGGGGTTCTCAGGGATTTCCTTTCTAGGGTACACCTGAGGCCCTAGCAATAAGACTACAGAACGGAACACCGTATGGTTTTAGTCGGTTCGAGTCCGACCTTACCGTTTAGCCCCGGTGAGGACCTGAGGGCAGTAGCGTAGCTAGGTAACCAAACGCCCTGGGGCAAAAAAAAAACTAGGGCCCCAACTAAACTATTTAAAACAGTTTGTTCCGTATTCGTCGTGTTCCGAATTCGACGTACTCCAGATTTGTCGTCATCCAGATTCGTCGTACTCCACATTCAAGTACAAATACGCAATTTAAAATAAATAGTGGTTTAGTCACAACTCTAGTGATAACTTCTGGTTCTAAAAAATCTGATTTATTTATATTCCGAATGTGGGAGTAATTTTCACTACTTCAATTTATAGTTTGTAAGTCAGAGTCCGAGGGGCCCCCTTGAGCTTGGGAGCCCTGGGGCACTTCCCCGTCTAGCCCGCCGGTAGTTACGCCACTGCGCGAGGCAGGGCTACATCACTCACTCGAGGTCGCGTTTTATATACCTACCAATTTAGCTATCCGTCCACGGTAAAAGTGTCAGTAGGGGCAACAACGCGTAGCTGAGAGCACGCACGCACGGCAGAACGACATTCTTCGAATAAAAACAAAATGCCAAATCGAACTTATTATGAAGTGGAGATGTTTAGTTCTTGCCAAATGTATTTATTATGTTAAATTGCGTTATTGCTAGATGTTAGTGATCTGTAAAATCCTTTAAAAATAAGTTGCAAAAATGATTTTAGCTATTACTTTTTTGTCAATATAATATAAAAATACTTTAGGTGTTTATTCTTTACTCGCCATTGTCGCGTGGCTGTACTAATAATAAATAATAGTTATCTTCTCAACAAAAAATAAATGTTACTTATATATATATATTCTATACAATGTTGCACTAAATCAGGTTTTGAGTGATTAGCCAGAGTGAAGTTGTAATAAATGCAGTCTATTAAACCGTCAATAATAAACCCATAATTTCTACGAAAGGTGACAAACTTAGAAGGTGTGGACTGCCAGCGTATTCATTTGTTGTAACTTGTAGGCAAGGCGAACTGACGGCTGCTTCTCTCACACAATATGTAATATAGTTAGAAATATAGTGAAAATAATAATAAGAGCTACTGAAATGTAAAACTTATTGAGAGCGCCACGGATTGAAGTTTTTATTTGAGTAGGTAGTTATTTGTTATTTAATACTTTTGTGTAATATAATATGTAATACAAAAGTATTAAATTATAAGAGTATCTTTCTCTAGTCTACGCAACAGTCATTACTAGCAACCCGCCCTAGCTTCGCACGGGTAGCAGAGACATCTTCAACAATCATAATCATATTTCAACCAATTTACACAAAACCTTAACCAATTACATACCTAAACCTTCCTCATAAATAGCTCTATCTATTGATGAAAACCTCATGAAAATCCGTTGAGTAGTTTTTGAGTTTATCGTGAACAGATAGACAGACAAACGCGGCGGTGTAAAATGTAGTGATGTAGTAATAGAGATGTATATGTCTACAGCATCAACATTTTATGTTACTATTGAAGGTGTAAGGATATTTTAATTTCCTATAAAAATTCAAGATATAAATTTCATAGGGGAAATAATTTTATTAATCATTATATAAAACTCAACACCCATAAATTTTATTATCAAGTGTGTGTTCCGATATGCACTGCGAGCACTATAAGAACTGACGTCAATTTAGTATACTGCGAAGCCGTTCCTTTATAATTAGCTTTACTGGTTACTGTTTAATACGGAACACAGTCCAGTATACTGCCATCTATTTTTTTTGGCGCTGTTTTGACGTGAAAATAATTATCATATAATTATAGGTACAAGTTATCTGTTCAACAAGAAAAAAATTTGTTTGAATGTAGTTATATTTAAAAATTTAATATTCAAGTCAATTGTCAATTGACAATTACTGGCATAATAAAAGTAAGTTTACTTTTTATTAAAAGAAAATATTGTTTTTTAAGTAACCGAATGCATAATAACTTTATAACCGAACTATTTAAATGGGGCTATGTACGGTTAAAGTGATGAACATATTTCGACAAATAATTGTTTATAATCTAACTGGAAAAAAAATTGTAGTTGATCACATGATCAAAGCACCGAGAGCACCTTTCCTCGAAAACGATAGTGCTCACAGTACAAAAATGGCGACGATTTATGACGTCATATACTTCCCTAGGATACTGCGGCAGTATTCTGTCAGTCCATAACGGAACGAAGTTATCTCAGTAAGAGCACTGAACAGTGCTCGCAGTGTATATCGGGACATACCCCAAATAAATAATTAATTTCATTATTTGTGTACTTTGTACAACCCTAGAGTGTCCGGCAGTTCGCGCGGTGGGCAAGGCGTTCTCAACTTTCGAAAAGCGAAAATAAGATATATTTCTGGTCGCAGCTAACGCCAGGTATTATTATTTAAATTTTGTAGGCTATTATAACGTAGGTATTTTGAGTTTTGTATGGGAGTGATGTTTCTGTTACGAAGTAACTATTATCTTATCTGTGCCCGAGGGTATTGGGAAAGTTGTGTACGTAATATAGATTCATAAAACGAAAGGTACGTAAACATAATATTTTGATAAGTAATGGAAAAGTAATTAATTATTTCATCACAGTAAATTAATATTTATTCTGTACAATCAGAATGAGCAGAAACAGCAGAATATATATTTCAAACGAGCATGAAAAAATTAAAATAAATAAAAAATATTTATTTTAATTTTTTCATGTTTTCATTTCATAAAAATATACTGTAAATTTATTACACCTATATTAAACCCAATAAATTTATATTTTACAAATAAATATGTTTTAAACGATATTAAATTTGTTGTCCTTAAAATAATAAAAAAACAGTAATAAAGTAATTTTAGTACACGAAACTTACGTAAAATGTTTATTTTCAAGCTTAACGTAAAAATACTAAAAACACAGTTATGAAGTAGTTTTAGTACACGATACTTGCGTAAAACTTGTAATTTCCATGCTTAACATAAAAATACAAAAAAAAACAGTTATGAAGTAATTTTAGTACCTACACGATACTTACGTAGAATTTGTAATTTTCATGTTTGGAAGCCGTAATACAGTAATTAATTAACATTTTTTAATTTAGAACAATTTTACGTAATTATATGACGGCGCGCCCATATTGTCACATTGTATTTTAATAATGTGATTTGATTTGTGTAACATATTTGGTTGATTTTGTTAAACTATTTACATTATGATTTATTAAAGGCGCTTTACTACAGAGGGGACTGTTTAGTCCGTGTGCGCTTGCGAGCGACGTCAGCGCCGGAACTAGTTTCGCTATTTAGAGTAGAGGGTAGAGGGCCCTGGAGCTGGACGTACGCTCGCAATTCCGCATACCTCTTGATAATATTGTTTCAAACATATTGGTGTTCTGTTAATGTTAACTTTGTAAATTTATTACGACAGTAGAATTTTTTTTAATTCAACAAGACCTGCTTTCTACCGCCCATGGGTACGAATGAAAGCTACCCCCTGCTCGAAAATCCGACATATATAGGTATATCAAAAAACTCCAAATAATCGGTTTTTTGGTTAATTTTGCAAGAAATTACTTTTTTATCGGCCACGTTATTCCGCCATATTGAATTTCTAAACTTCAACACCAGATTTGTAATCAGCACACTTGAAACCCCCTACGCACCCAGATTCATAATTTTTCAAAACTAATTTGGCGCTTATTTGTTGTTACACTTGGTCGTTAGCTCGTATTCGAAATGCACGAAAGACTTTAACTCGGGCACCCGATGCATTAATTACATTGTTTTACTCGAATTCGGTCACTGGAATACGGGCAAAGTCTCTCTGCTTGAATAAATCTCGAACCCACACTTTTCGTTTCTTTTTTATTCTGCGAACCATTTCTATCAATAAAATATCACAAACAACGGAAGGAAAACGGCGTCGGGTATTCTGATTCGGGTAACTAAAACGAAAGCTAGACTAGATTGTACGAAGACGGGCGTACTCGACTCCGTTCATTTACACTTAGTCGTTTGTCCGAATTCCATAGGCAATCGAATACGAGCCAGGCCTATGCCACTCGATGTTCTTACGTGCGCTAAACAACTACCGGCCGCTCGGCCGCTGGCGGCCCTTATACGCAGTCTCGCGCAGTGGGTTGCCGACGGCTGTACCGCGCGCTCTCGCTTTTATTTTTGAATTTTTACGTAATTCGAAATCGTATTTTTATACCTTTATATACTTTAAATACAGACAAATTGACATGGTTTCTGGTAGTTAGTGTGCTGTACATGGATGTAGATCCAGTAAGAGAAAAAATTAACAAAATCGGTAATTGTTTTTGTTTTCAAATATATTTTGTTCTATTTTGATGTTTTGGTTTCTGTTACAAATACGTAATTTTGAAATGGTTTTAAGATTCTATTTATGGAGAAAATATATACTTAGGTAAGTACTTACTAAATACCTTATCTTTATAATTTTTAAGTAAATGATACTTTATTAGTTTATATTTATAAGAATGCCATAACTACAAGAAATAAAATCTTTAATACCTAGGTACCTTATTTTTTTATCTAAAAGCAAAACGCCACCGCGCTAGCAGCGGTGCGTCCAGCCGACCAAAACTTTTCGTTTTTAGATTTTGTCGGCACTATAGTCGTCAAGGACAACGACGCATCTACTCGTGTTGTGAATTCCACGCGTTTGATTGGGAAAAGATTTGGATGTAGGTACTCAACTTTAATTAATGAGCATCAACAATATACATATGCAACATTGTTCTTTAGATTTATCACTACATCACATCTATACTAATATTATAAAGCTGAAGAGTTCGTTTGTTTGGTTGATGCGCTAATCTCAGGAACTGCTAGTTAGAATTGCAAAATTCTTAAAATTTTGTGTTGAATGGACTATCCATTTATAGAGGAAGGCTATGGGCTATATAACATCACGCTATGACAAATTCTTTAAGTTTCTTTTCTCTAAAAGTTTGTTGATGTTTCTCGTTAGAGGTTTGGTTAAGCCATCGATATAAATGTACTAGGGTTAAGCAAGGTCGCGTAGCTTCGGCGATAAGTTTTTTGGATAAGCAATTTGTTGTTAAGTGTTTCGTATTATTAAACTTACAGGGACGTGGTATTAAGCGTTACACTTTTCTAAGTCAGGTAACACACCCGATTTTTTGTGTAATAAAACTTTACGTAATTAACATAGCCTTTTTTTATATAGATATTTAATATTACATAAAAAGAGGTAACCCTAAACTCACTTAAGGGAACGCAACCATGCGCTATTGCGAGGCAATAATAATCGTGTTTTTAGAACTTTAAAGATCATTTTCGCATGCAGGGGTCGGCGCTCGGAAAGAGTAGGTAATTAAAACGGTAGGTATGGTCGTTTTTGTAGAAAGTGATTTATCTGTTACGTAGTACTTAGTAATCTGTGTACGAGCTAACGACCAAGTGTAATTGCGCCATTATTAAACAAATAAACAATAAGCACCCTTTTTAAAAGGAGACATATTTTTTGACACTATTTAGAAGCAAATGCAAAAGGTTTCATCAAAAATATGGATCGCGGAATTATTCCGAAGTTTAGGTCTTATTTTGTCTAATATGACTCCACTATGTATTTATATTTCGGATATCTCGGAAACGACTCTGACGATATTGATGAAATTTTGTATACAGATACAATTTTGCATTGTAAGTTCAACTGCATAGTTGGATTTCTTGTAAAAACGTAATTTTACAACAACAAAAAATTACGATTTTACAAAAGTTACCGAGTGAAGCTCGGTTTCCCAGGTAGGTACTGTTATAGATATATCTACCAGTTAGGTAATAAATTGCTATTGCTGAATTTGCGTGGATTCAACCTCGATTTCGTGTGTATAGATGCATGATATGAATTCACATTAAGAATTTTCGAAAAAGAACCTTGAATTATTTATTTTGATTGCAACTCTACTACTTCCAAATGTGTAGGCAATATGTATAGGCACAAGGTGTATTTCACTATCATGTCACGTGCCTACATATACGTACGTAATCTAGAGCGTAAACCGTGAGCGTTCGCACCTCCTTCGATTAAGTTATGCAAGTCCCCTGGAATTGCAAGCGTCCATAGGCTACGGTAACCGCTTAGGTACCATCAGAAAGCCCGTATACTTGTGTACCAGCGAAGTGAAAAAAAGTTGGCGGCTTAAAACCTTCGGAAGTTAAAAACGCTTTTAATTTTCAATGGTTATAACAAACATTTTGAAAGTTAGTTATTTATGCACATTGACAGTGGTTGCGTAGTGGCGAAAGAAGATTTAAAAGTAGATATAAATATGAAACAAATACTTCAGCGCTGCTCGAAATAAAATACGCAAGACTATAAGTTAACTAGTGCGCATCTAATAATTTTGGACTTGTAAGAGCATTCACCTTTTTGTATACTTACTAGTATGTATGTGTACAGATATAGTGTAAAAAGGACAAAACCGTAGCTGAACAGCCGAAGGAGGTGAAGCAAAGCAAGTTTCAGCTCATATATTGTAAGGTATCTATAAACAGTTCATTAACATAAACAAAATGTTATCGGACCCCTAATAATGAAACTTTTGGCAGCTTGTTATAAGCTACATTGAAGTAAAACCGTTTCAAATGGTATTCGTGTTATTAGCCCTTAAGGTTTTCCCATCAATAAATAAATCAAAAAGCAAAAAACCTTTAACCTATTTCTTACACAAAACTGGATACCACTAACTTCCCGATCGATTTGGGAAAAAAAATCAAGAAAATCATAAAGCTAACAACACTTTTCAACGAAACGGACCAGCGGATATAAAACAAATTATTATTATGGTCGACAGTTTTTCGAATGCGCATTTTATAACAAAATCTTGACAGATTAGAATCTGATAGTTTATGACCACAACAATATTGTTTTAGTTTGCGACAGACTATTTATAGCCGTACCTGTTAAGTTGTACCCGTAAAGTTTCACTGGCATTTATGTTAGCTGCTTTATCCGTAAGGGTCGTAGCGTCATATTACAATCATAGCCTATACTATTTCTCATGAGCCTAGCTATCATAGCCTCACGATCAGAAGGTCTAAATAGCAAAACGTCCAATTGCGCGAAACGTCTAATGAGCAGTAAGCCTAATTAGCAAAATGTCTATGTAGCAAAACGTCCAACTCTCAGATGGTCTATATAGCAGAACGTCTCTTTTGTAGGACAAATGTTTTTGCGAATAATTTAGATAATTATCATAAGATTTAACATAATAAAGTCCAGTTAGTAATAATTTTTTGAGAATCATCAAATCAACATATTTAATCCCTGCTACTCCTATTACCTACCACAATCGAGAATTATCGCACAGGAAAAAGTTGGGCGTCTCATCGAAACGAAGCTACTCACGAAGATTCGGCTTGGTAGCAATTATTTTTTTATCAAGGATCTGTACTCCTACTTTTAAGCGTAGGACCGGGAGAACGTACCAAGCAATTTGTAGGACAATGTTACTGTTAAAATATATATATATATATATATATATATATATATATATATATATATATATATTAACTAAGTAAATAAAAAAAATCTGCTGGTTAGTAATAATTTTTAATGACCTCATTATAGATACATGTTGGAAAGACTCTTTGACCAAACCAATTCTTTTCGAATAATTTAGATAATTATCATAAAATTTAACATAATAAAGTCCAGTTAGTAATAATTTTTTTAGAATCATCAAATCAACATATTTTATCTCAGCTACCTCTGTTACCTACCACAATCGAAAATTATCGCGCAGGAGAAAGTTGGGCGTCTCATGGAAACGAAGCTACTCATGGAAAATTTGCTTGATAGTTATCAAGTGCAAAAAATAGCCAGGGATCCTGGACTACTAGTCCCGAAAGATCTGAATTTTCTTCAAAAACTCAATCGCGTAAAAGTCCCTGAAAACATGCTTGAACGAGTCAATTCCGACCCTACATTCGTGAAACGCATTGTTACTGGTGATGAGACATGGGTTTACGAGTTTGACATGCAATGCATAGCGACTTCCAACTGAACCGAAACCGAAAAGACCAAGACAAAGTCGATCAAAAGTCAAGGTCATGTTGACTGTTTTCTTTGGATATCGAGGAGTTGTGTACTCGGAATTCTTGCCAAAAGGTGAGACTGTAAATAAAGAATATTATTTGAGCGTTATAGGGCGTTTGAGAGAGCAAATTCGTCGAAAAAGACCAAATTTGTGGAAAGAAAATTCTTGGATATTATACTACGACAACGCGTCATCGCACAAGGCCATAATTGTGAACAAATTTTTGACTTTCCAAAACTCATGTTGAAAAAGAGTGTCCTTGGAGTTTCTTGTCTGTTTTTCTCCATAAGATCAACGTTTTGGAACAGGCAATTAGCTTCACGACCGACTTATACTGACTCCTACTCCTAACAATTCAAATATACCTACAATGGGTTTACTTGAAATAAATAACTTCGATTTTGATTTTTGATTTCAATATACTTCGAACTACCCGTTTTCAGTCGATAGAAGATATCAAAGAGAATTTGTGGCGATTCCGGAAAATGCATTTAAAAATGTTTTGATAACTGGATTACTCGTTGGCGTAATTATTTCTGAAGGGGCCTACTTTAAAGGCAATACAATACATTTGGAAGAGTAGTTAACAGTTCCCGGTACTTTCTTGACAGAGTAGTGAAAGTACCATGACACGGCAAAGTATATACTGAACTCGTGTAGCTTGATGCAAAAATGTAAAAACTAAATAAACTAAATAAAGTAGGTACCATTTTTACATTTGTAACACAAATTGTTAAAAAAATTTAGCTTTTTGCACTTTTTCTTTAAATAAACTTTAAGTATTCCAAAATTTCACGGTCCTCCGTCACCTACGTGGCGTCGAAGCATTAGGTACAAAAGAAGCGTAAAACAGATTTGGAGTGTGGTTCAAATACCTTCTACCAAAATAATACAATCTCTCCTTACCTACCTACTACTAATAATAGACAAGCTCTAATAAGACTTTCAAATTCCCATTTACACAATATAAATACATTTAGGTACTTAGATATGGATATGTATATTATGTATACTTACAATGCATTTTTAGGATCAAACGGCTTAATTAACATAAGTGGCACTGGAGCAGTGGCGAATATCAAACTTAGAACGATGAATATCGTGAACTGAAAATAAATTAAACAAATTAGCTAGTAAATTAATGATAACTGTCTACTAAATTTAGTAAAAAAAAAACAGTAAAAGAAATTACATTAGATAACATATTTGAGCATAATGCAATTCTGTGCAATAGGTCATCTACGTGGCAGCTGTTCGTGCTGTGAGATACGGAAAGATTTTCGCTTTGTGATCAGTGGCATTTTTTGTTACTAACTCTTACTATGCGTACTTTCAGTGTCGTATATTGCGTAAAACATTTTAATAAGGAAACCTTGGTGAAAATTAATTACCTTTATGTAGTATCTGGCCATAGAACTTATTGTACATAATATGACTAGGAGTGCCATCACGCACCCCAACACTACGTTGAAGGCTGACATTTTTAACGTCCTTGTGTTCCTGTAACAACAATGAACTTTAAACGTTTTGCGTCTTATGTTCAATTTTTTGTGTAAAGTATGTAATGTTAAGTTAAATTATATTTATCATTTATTTACTTTATAGATAGATGTGGCGATGTGTAGGAAAATTATAGTGGCTTGCTAACTAGCTACTTACTCATATTTGTTTAGTAAAAATACCGGCCATTTACTAGGATTTCTACCTTATCTTGCCCTCCCTTATACGTATCTTTTTTTTCAACTTCGCCAGGGATTTTGGCTTATTTCTTTTATGGCCCTGCCTGACGCCAACCTTCCTTGGGAATGTAGTCGTTTTCAGGCGGGACACAGATAGAAGGTAAACTGGGGTAAGAAAGACGGATAGGGTAAAAAAGCTAGAGTAAGCCCGCAAATCTCGGATGGAGAAACGAGACTGACACTGACTGCAGTAGTTCGAAGGGGCGGAGTCGCTTACCCGTATGTCCGTCCTGTGCTTGGAGAGGCCTTGTGGCCTTACGGCCAGTTGATCTTCCTGACCTACTGTCAGGAAGATCATCATGTGGAACATGGTTTCCTATCTATTTATAATCAATAGTTTCAATCGAATACGGTTCGCAATCGAAAAAAATTAACCTACTAAAGTAGGAGGAAGAAAGTAGGCGAGTTGCTCGCTAATCATGATCTTTAATTTATTTATAAGCTTATAGCGATAGAAGTGTTGTGTTTAGTTATTGTGTTGTTGTTATTTCCTTGTTTTCTTTTTGTTCGACGTGTCAGTATCATCGAAGATTTCAATATCCCGATTAATTAACAAGTACCGCCATATGATTGGAGATACTAAAATATATTTTAAAAAAGTAGCATCGCCTTAAATGCATCCAAATTATGACAAATTGTAATAAACTGTAACTGCTTTCTATCAAAACCCTTTTCCTCAAGAACCCAAGGCATCAAGTTAAATTTAATAGCAAATAGTTCCGTCTGCGGTCCCTTGCAGCTAGTGAAAAAATCAAGCCTCTAAAGGCAATGCAATTACTTTACACGTGCTGTAAGACCTTGCTCCTTACCAAATTTCATGATGCAAGGTCAATGAGAAGTACCCTATGTTTTGATTTCCCTGCGTAATATTCAAATTCCGAAAGTCGTAAATTTGTTGTTATAGGACATTTAAAAAATAGTTTTTGTGATTATTACAATCTTAAATTTTGCGGTTGTAAAGTTGACTTTGTCGTAAATCGAGAGTATTTTATTGTAATCTCTCAGAGTATTTTTAGAACTACATAGCTATGTTTGTTTTCGGGAACAACGGGCATACATCTTCGAGAATTGATTTAATCCGCCCAGAGAGATGGAAGTACTATCTCCATTCAAGTTTGTTTGCTAACGGAACCGTGCGCGAGTCAGATTCGCACTTGTCTGGTTTTATTTGGTTCTGGCTTTGCATTCCCCCTCCCCCTTCTTTCTCCTTCCATATTATTATTACCCAATATAGTCAAAACCGATCAATGCATATTGTATTGTTGCAGCAAACTGTCTACCTTTGCAAATATTTCAATTTCATATCAATTGAGATTATAATCTTTTCCATACCTACCTGTAGGAAAGATTGCTACGGTCATTTTGTAACGTAAATACTTTATAAAATAGTAAGCGTAGCAATCAATCTCTCTTGATATGTATTAAGTTCAATCTGAACTTTGAGATCTTAAGCTCAAACTCTGACCTGCCTCGTTTAATAAACACGTGGTGGGAATTATATAAATAATTATAATATAACTTTGAAATATTTGCAAAGGTAGACAGTTTGCTGCAACAATACAATATGCATTGATCGGTTTTGACTATATTGGGTGTATAATTATAGATAGTTATCAATGCGTCCAATTATTATAACTTATAATTAAAAGCATTAATTATCTTCTAATGATTATAACCGATCATTCATTCTTTCATTAGGAATTTTTTTAGGGTAGTTACTCTTACCCCCGGAAGAGCTTTCTAATCTAACTAATCTTTACTAGAGATCGCCTGGTGGTCGAATGTCGAGCATAATTCATTTTTGGTTTATTTCATTGGCAAGTATAACTTGAATTATCAACATATATCGCCTCTTTGTTTTAATAACGTGTTATCCTGAAATTTAAAGTAGAAATCTATATATACAGCAGGAAGCAGCTCTAGTTGCGAGACGCTGCACCTGTGGAGGGACAACGGGAGCCCGCGCACGGTAACAATGGAAGAGATATCCAAGAACATACCGATTGCGATGACCACAAACGACCGGATCCCTAAATAATATAGAATTCAATTACCCGAGGACCAACGAATCGAGGGTCTGGACACTGGTGAGCTCAGGATCTTCACTGACGGCTCCAAAACAAGGTATGGCACTGGCTGTGGGGTCTTCTCAGAGGACCTAAATATAAAAACAACAGCCACTCCAGGTACCCATAACACAGTATTCCAGGCCGAATGTCTGGGTATCTCCATGGCTACTGCAGCTGTCACTGCAAGTAAGGTAAAGGATCAATCGATACAGACAGTAGGGCCGTATTACAAGCCCTCGACAACAATGTCATCAGTTCGGGCCTAATCTACAAGTGCTACCAGCGTCTTAATGAGGTATGCGAACTCGACAAAGTAACCCTCTAATGGATAAAGGGTCATAGCGGCTCTAGAGGCCGCGATACAGCGGAACCCATAGTGCCCCTCCCCTTCGGTCAAATTCGGACATTGGTTAGGGAAAGCACTTGAGATCAACATAATTTCATATGGACAAGCTATGAAGACTGCGGGCAGTAGAGGGCGGCACTCCCCGCCATCAACAGCCGGTTGTCGAGAATGCTACTCCGGCTGAACAAGCGTCAGCTGCGAGCGGCAACTGGAGTTATCACCAGGCATGGCTCGTTTAACAAACAGCTTTCTGCTATAGGTGCTACGGACAGCCCACTGTGCAGAGTTTGCTTGGAAGCAGAGGAAACAGCAACCCATGTACTGTTGGACTATCAGGGGGTTGTAGAATACTGGGCAAGTACCTTGGCTCGCCAGGGTCACTTTTCGGGGAGTTAGGGTGACTCGAATATTTCCCACCAACGCAAAATACGCGCTTTGACGTGGAGTTGCGGGAAACTACCCGTGTAAACCTTACCTATCCTGAAAGTTGAAATTTTACAGAAGAATTCTTTTAAACCTTTAATTTTTCGTTAGTATCTGTTTATTATTTATTATAAATTACAATAAATAAACTATATGAATACCTATCAAAATCAAATGTAAAAAACGATATTTCGGACTTTTCACGGTAATGAAGCAAAGAAGTGATATTATATAAATTTGTAATGTAATGTTCTAACACGACGGTAAAATAATTTGTCGTCAATATTGTGTCTGGAGCCAACTTTTAGGGTTTGTTAGTGAAATGGCAAAAAGGAACGTTCATGCTTTGTGCAGTCCAAGTAACTTTACTGTTGTATTTGTTTCTAGGAAAAATAAGAAACGGAAATGTTACTAATTTGAATTAAAACTTAGTATTAAATCTGTATTATTTGTAGTGTCTAATCAACCAAGTACCAACATTTTGATTTTTAAACTAAGAGCAGTGGGACAGTGGAAGTGCGACTTGAGTCTTTGCTGTGCAGTTGGCAGTCGCAATCCATAAGCTCGGTGAAGGATAAATATAACTTGTCCTAATTCTTTTCTCTTTGCAGGCTTTAAAATATGTGTAGGGTTACATTTTCAATATATCTTTTTATAAAAAAATGTAAAAATATGTAAATTAAGTAGGTACTAAACGCTTACTTTTTTTTCCAAAGTATAATACTAAATATACAAAAATCCTACATGACATTTGTTTTATGTTTATGTAAAGATTAACAAATAAACTTCTTCCCTTGTCTAAAATCTCCATTAACAAAATTAAATATCCAATTTAATTTTCTAAGGTGGAAAATATTGTAAATCTTACCAAAAGTTTTAATAAATAATTTGAGGGAAACAAGGGCAAATAGGGTTAAAAGGATTTTTCTTTTTATAATTTCATAAATAGTGCCAGGTTTTTTTTTTATCTTTACTTCACCCACTACATTCTTATAATGCATATGTTCATCTTATAATATGTGGATAACGCAGTGGGTTATACATATTTGTAACTAGCAACCCGTTCCGGCTGCGCACGGGTAGCAGAGACATATTAAACAATCAGCATCATATTTCAACCAATTTACACAATGCCTTAACAAATTATATACCTAAACCTTCCTCATGAATCGCTCTATCTATTGATGAAAACCGCATGCAAATCCGTTCATTAGTTTTTGAGTTTATCGCGAACAGACAGACAGACAGACGTGGCGAGGGACTTTGTTTTATAATATGTAGTGGTATATAATTGTATTGTATTAATTAAGATTAGTTTATAACTGTTTGTTTTTCCTAAATAAATAAACAACCAAGTCAATTTCTCACTATGAATGTTACAGTAGGTACCTATTTAAAGAATATATCTATTATAGAATATATCTAAGAATATATATATTCTTTCAATACTTTTGCTTTTCAACCGACGAAAAAAAAGGAGGTTCTCAATTCGACCGTATACGTATCCTACTAATATCCTACTAGTCCTACTAATATTATCCTACTCCTACTAATATTATAAACGTGAAAGTTTGTGAGGATGTATGGATGTATGAATGTACCTAGGGATGTTTGTTACTCTTTCACGCAAAAACTACTGTATGGATTTTAACGAAACTTTACAATAATATAGCTTATATATCAGAATAACACATAGGCTATAATTTATGAAGATATTGTGTATCAATATACACTTATCGTTATATTTTGGCCAATGTCAAAATATAACGCTTAAATATATGTATAACATAATAAAAAATCTTTTTATTTTTTCCATATATAAAAAGCGAATATCATAATTATGTTAAAACCTAATATAATACTGTAAGAAACTAGGTAAGTACGTCGGACCATCAGTTTATGGTATAATATGTGATCAAAGGTTTATTGCTAGTAATAAAAGTAGTCGTAAGATCTTTTGCTAAACAATATTGCAAAATTTTCTGTACTTCATAGTTCACAAGTAGCAGTGCGAAACTGCTAATAGTAGATAATAGATAATACACGAATATGTTTCTCACCAATTATAATCATTATTAAAGTTTATTCCGATATAATTAGCCCACGGCAAGGCTAACCTATTTATTACCTATTTTTAACTTGGAAGTATTAAGGGGAGACCTATGTTCAACAATGGGCGTCCCATGGTAGAGATAAGTATGATGATTAAATGATCACCATCATAATCCTCATTTGCTTAACGACCTTTGTATCGGGATGTTCGGTACAAGTCTCGAATGTAGATACATTGGCTGCGTTTAACGCTCACCAACAGGTAGACAGTATACTCGTTTTCCACATTATCTAAATATGTACAGATTAATAGGTGAAGAGAATTCTTTATATCCCTTTTCAAGCAAATTTCGCGAATAGAGAATTCTTAAAGTTTATAATAATATGTAAATAAAGTACATCAGAAAACTAAAATTTTTGATAAATATGATACAAAAAATGAATGTGATAAATTAAAAAATTACTCGAAAACGGCTACAAAAAACTAAAGGGATATTTAGAAGATCGATTTTAGAGATAGGATTTTAGAATATCTAGAAGAGAATTCTTTGTAACCTTTTTAAGAAAATTTCGCGAACTTAGTAACGTGAATTTTGGAATATTTACAAGTTTATATATAGAAGAAGTGCAGAAAGCAAAAATTTTTAAACAATACTTTTTACAACTTTAAATATTACGTGAAAACGGCTTAATGAAATTACACGCGTCCAGTATATGTGATTACCTGTCATGGTAAGTAAGTCTATACAATGACAGCTCAAATTATACTGGCCAATGAAAAAACCATGGTCGAAATTCGACCACCACGCGATCTCTAGTAAATATTTATATGTCACTCATGGTCATGTCATGGTTCGGAAAGTCTCTACAATTTTAAGTAAAAGTTATACATACAAGTTATATGTAAGTATTATATTATAATAAGCACATCTAATACCTTTAAACATGCATTTCTTTCTCTCGGTCATCCAGGTACTAACATTTAAAAGATAATGATTTGATCGAATTTCGAGCACGAGACGATCTCCTGTTATATTAGCCTATGAAAATAAAACTATCAGTAGATGAGTAGGTAAATCCTGTAGTTAATGTACCTAGTGCATTTCAATAAGATATTCTATTCATTTTAGTATTTTTTTCTGTTTAGAATGTCAATAACTAAAACCCTGAACCCTACCGTAATAGGTATTTAAAGTAGGCAATGTGTGACAGACATGACTAGTGTGGTGATTTTTTTTTTAATATTATGTAAGTATCTATGTATAAATATATGTATCTATCTATGAAAATTTATTACACATCAGGCACGCACGACCGCTACAGGCATGATACGTCTAAAGTCGAATTCCCGTCAGAATAAATAGAAGAATAAATGACTAACTATTTGTTCAATTGACTGGCCTGTTGGTCTAGTGGTTAGTGACCCTGACTGCTGAGCCAGAGGTCGTGGGTTCGATAATTGTGTGATGAGCGTGATCATTTGTTCTGTGTCTGGGTGTAATTTATCTATAATATATATGTATTTAGAAATATATAAGTATGTTTATCAGCAGTCTGGTTACCATAGTACAGGCTCTGCCTAGTTTGGTATCAGACGGCCCGTGTGTGAGATGTGTGAAGATATTATTATTAATTGTATATCACTACAATGAACGGGTTTAGTTTAGTCTATCACGAATTATAAGATTGTGATGACTCTAAATCTATCTAGGTACCTACTTCCGTATAGCTATACACCTGAGTATTATCTAATCAATTTCTTGTATGGAAACCTCCGTCGAAGTCCAGTGATTATGTCGACACGAACAACAGCTTACTATCAACCACTAGTAGGGCCCGAACACCATTTCTGAAGAGAACCGAGCGCGAGACATAGCATTGTGCCACGTTGCTCTAGGTATTGCATTAGCATGATATTTACAAAGGTTTTTTGTCTTATCCATTTTTGTCGTTACCATCAGTCACGGGTCAAAGTCTGGTCATGGTTACGTTGACGGAATGGTCATTGTGTTTTGGGCTGTGTTAGACCGAATTTGCTGTCTTTAACATTTTGTCTCTAATAAATTACCAGACTGCTATTCAAGTCCGTCCAACCCGAGATGAATCATCAATCACTCATGGGTCTGTCAAAGGTATGGTCAAGGTTTACGCGATGACGGGATAGTAATTGGACTTTGGTCTGTGCCAGACCGTTGTCTTTAACACATTAGCAGACTGCTATTCGCATCCACCGTGATCCACCGACCCTGTGTTGAATATTTATTTTTACTTGCAGCCCTGGAAAGCTACGTCAGAGTCAATGAGATTCAACTAAAGGGATTCGCTATTACTTAGATAATTCCGACTCTGTCTCATGAGAGTCAATTTTGACAATTCTCTAAAATCTCTTCTCGTATCATACCCAAGCGTGGCACTCAAAACAACACACCTTTATAATAGATGATAATTTAGCATAATGTTTTTACGCCAACGATTAGGTATCGACTCAAATTTTTTTAGATATTTACATCAATGTCAGAATTTCCAACATTTCCGTTGTTTTTCCAGGAAATTTCTTTCATACAAATCTTGTCCTAGAAATTACGAACACAACATACGTAAAGAACTAGCCAAATACATAGGTGCAATACTGTTTTGAAGTAATTCGCTTACATATCTATAATTGATTTTTATTTATATAGCTACATTTATAATATATTTATTGTATGTTCATTGAATGCGAATGTATCCAACATGAATGAGAATGTATCCAACATGAATGAGAATCCGCAAACTGGGAAATCTCGCTTAATAGATACTATCCATTTTAAATAATTATTGAAATTTATTTTTTAATACTTAACAATTCATTCTAAGGCATATTATTATATGCATAGAAGCCAATACATATAAGTAAAAAACTAAAACTACATTTTTCTACTTAAGAACGCTTATAAAACTAACAAACACTAGTTAGTAACAAAGGTACAAAACTAACAATCTATTGCTTTTACTTTTACGCATTATGTTACATATATATTGAGCTCTGATACCATTTTTGCTTTTTGCAGATGCAAAAAAGCAATCAATAGATTTCTTAACTTAGCTTTTTCAATTTGTTGCTAGAGCATTCATTATAAGTTCTCACCTATAACACTTTAAAGAAATTCCTAACTTATCTATTATACCCCCTGACATGTATAATAAAATAAAAAAATTACTTTACTTACTTTTAAAATTAAAACTTTTTACGAAACCGAAGACCGTGGATGTATGAAGTAAATAAAACAATCTAACACTTAAAACTCAATTCTCCAACTTAATGTTACAGAAGAATTGGAATTCACGAAATACCCGATAGCAGTAGGTACGCGACCTCAACGACACACTTCGTCAACAACACTGAGTGAGTATGACTGTACGTCGCCGCGTCAGTTAACTCGCATCGCATTCCCTGAACTAATGCACTATACGCGCGTCAGCGTGATTACGATAACCAGCGATAAATACACATACGGACTATAGCATTACCTACTTAGAATGGATCTGTTTACATTACACGAATAGGTATTTTATTGTTTTTTTTTTGCACAAACATGTTTTGTTTATAATTATTACGTATATTGTAATTTAAGACAATCGATCTGGAATACTGAAACCAAATACCTTTCATTTCCTTATATCTGACTGCAGGTCCGATCGAAATATTATAATATTATGTAGGTACTTGGATTATATTACTTATTTTCTAATATAAGTTATATGATTGCTACTTTATTATTAAAAAAAAACAAAAATAGCGTACCTGATGGTCGAGGCCTCATACTTCCGTTCAAATGGTTGCGGGTTCGAACACTACTACCAGCACATGCGTTATCTTAGTTCGAGAACTTAAAGCGAATAAGTATTCGCTTTAACACAAAACACACTTGACGACTTTAACACAATTGACAAACCCCTATCCTGGGGTCCAATACAACATAATAAATAAATAAATAAATACATACATACATACAAGAATTGCTCGTTTAAAGTAATAAGATTGGCGCTATTGTAACAAAGAATAAGAAAAATTTACTTGTATCTACAAGTAAATATTGAAACCTTTGTTTTGTGTATAATCACAGAATACATAATAGTATCAGTAAAGAGTATGTACTCGCTTTAACTTCTCACATTAAGCTAATTAGCATTTTTAACAACTAAGTACGAAGTTGGTTAATTTTCTTATACCAGAGTGTTTAATGTTTTTTTTACTTTATAGCTGCTACTGTTAGCTTCTGATAATGGGTACACCATTATTAGAAGAAGGGTCATACTCTTATATTCGTTGCTGAGAAAAACAGGTTCTAACAGCAGATCCAACAAAGTGATTGCACAAGGGAGATTCTGAAAAGGCATACACCAACACTCTACGTCCCTCGTACGTAGATATTACTGGTTAGACTGATTATGTGTTATTGATTCCAATTCATTACATTTTTTAGGTAAGTACATTCTAGTACTTTTTAGACAGCGTAAAGTCTGACTGCCACTGACTGTCTCTAATGCCAAGTCAGGTCCAGTCCAGTGACAGAACAATTCTTCCTAACAAGGGAATACAATTTGAATTTTCAGTTAACGACACTACTTGTATCTTACTGTGTATTTTCTATTTCACAGGAAACTGTGTTCACAAAAACAAATACAAAGTCAGCGTATTTGATGTTCGGTTATGACAAGGATAGGCCAGTTAGTAGGCTTAAACTCCAAATCGGAAATAATTGCTACAAAAGGTTTTATCATTGAGATTTCTATCGATGGGTTTTATTGTTTTAATGGGTTAATACGATTATCCCAGATTACCCCCCTCGGCGGAGTTTTGCTAAAGTGAGGGAGGGGAGAAAATGTACCCCAAAAGAGGTAATTTTGCAGTGTTACGGTTATAACTCCTAAGAGACTCACAATATCGAAAATATGGTCATTATAAATTTTGAGAACATTAAATTCTGCATTGAATTAGCAGCACACTTACGCGCGCACATTTTTCGGACTACTTGTTCCCATACTATCGCACATCAAAGTTGGACCAGTATTACACATTATTAAAAACTAGCAGTTCCCGCGCGGCTTCGCTCACGTGTACATATATTTATATTTACTTTCTACGACTATTTTAGACAAAACCTATGTACAGAGATATGCATAACGATGCATAACGAAATAAAAGAAAGTATTATGTTATGTTTGCACTTAATCACAGATTACTAAGTAGTTACTACGTAACATATAAATCACTCCCTACAAAAACGTCCATACCTACCGTTTGAATTACCTACTCTTTCCGAGCGCCGACCCCTGCATGCGAAAATGATCTTTAAAGTTCTTAAAACACGATTGTTATTTGCCTTATGTGAGTTTAGGGTTACCTCTTTTTATGTAATATTAAATATCTATATTTTTATAAAAAGGCTATGTTAATTAAGTAAAGTTATATTACACAAAAAATCGGGTGTGTTACCTGACTTAGAAAAGTGTAACACTTAATTCCACGTCCCCGTAAATTTACTAATACGAAACACTTAACAACAAATCGCTTCTCCGAAAAACTTATTGCCGAAGCCACGCGACCTTGCTTAACCAAACCTCTAACGAGAAACATCAATAAACTATTCGAGAAAAGAAACTTAAAGAATTTGTCGTAGCATGATGTTATATAGCCTATAGCTAGTTCTGCCAGACGTCCCGATTTGCGCGGGACATCCTGATTTTTAGGGGTTTGGGGACGCGTCCCGATTAGCACCTGATCGGGACGCTATATGTCCCGTTAAAAAATCAATAAATTAATTAAAAACCATTATTATTACCAAAAAAATAATATGTGATTGTGTATTACATCAATCGCATTCGCATCACTTTGTCTATTGCAGTCATGTATATAGATGTAAAACAAACGATTCCAAAACGTTTTAAATAAAATGTTGCCGTTTTTAACCCCAAAAAAATCGTTTTAAACGGTTGAAAACTCGTCTACAAAAGTAAAATAACTGTGTTCTATACTTAATTGTGGGTAATTTTTGGTCACCTGACGTCATGTTTGGTTTTAATTAGTTTATAGAAAATCAATAGAAAGTACCTACCTTACCTACATTACCTACTACACGAAAACTTGTTTAAGTATATAGGTATACCTACCTATACTTATTTATTGTATTATATTACACACACTAGATTAGAAGACATCATTAACACAATGCCGTCCTTATTACTTGTGCATGAAAGACACAACGTTATGTCTTCAAGGCCGTCGTGACGACGTCAACGAGAGTGCGAGTGTGAGTTTGGTTTTAAACCGAATCAAATTGATTATTTGATCGTTTGAAAACAATGAAAAAAAATGTTTTTAAAAAATTTACCAACACAGAGTTTTTAACTTATCAATAGAGTTTTTATAACTTAGGTAGGTAATACCTACGCTTAATCGGACGAACCAACTAGAACTAAACCCGCTAAGTATATCAATATCGGTATATCACACATATAAAATCTTTACACAGGTTATAGGTACTCCGTCATACATATTCCTACCTCGGTAAATCAAGAAAATGTAATTTTAATTAAGAAAAACATAGTCATAGTCACCAACCGTTTTAAATCGAAAAAAAAGCTTTATTTCGGTTTTAAACGTTTTTTTTTTCATTATAAACGGATTGGTTTAATTGGTTTTAAACCGGCCTTACATCTATAATCATGTATTCATGATCTGCAAAGTTTAAGAAAAGCTTGAGCATACATCTGATTCTAATGGAATGTACCTAATTTATTTACGCATGTGTTGGTTGGTGTTGGTTGCTGGTATTGAATTTCTTTTTTTCAGATTACTTTTATAATGAGTGATCCAGAAACCGACTTCGAAGTAAAAATCGATTCTTCGACCCCAAAAAAAAAAACAAAGAAGAATGTATGCTTTTCTAGATGTTTGGACGAAAAGTTATTTATTCATCAAACCCGTTCTAAATAATAAGTTTAAAGCACTTTGCGTAATGTGCCCTAAAGAATTCAGCATTTCTCATGGTGGCAAAAACGACATTGAAAAACATAAAAAATGAAATGAACACCAAAAAAGAGAGAGAACTGCTAATTTGTCCACATCGTTAAAGATATTTTTAAAAACCGATCTAATTAGCACTCAAGAAGAAAAAGTAATTGCCGCTGAAGTTACAAAAACGTACCACTCGGTCAAGCATAGCTTGTCATTCAATTCACTCGAATGTGATACAAAACTAGATCATACTTTGTATGGCGATTCAAAAATTGCTGAAAAGCTGATACTTGGACGAACTAAAGCCAGTGCCATTGCACATAACGTTTTAGGGCCAGCATCGATTCAAGAGGCTGTCGAAGCTTTGCAAAATGATACATTTTATAGTCTTGCTACTGATGCCTCCAATCATGGTGCCACAAAAATGTTTCCACTGATGGTTAGATTTTATAGCCCCACTACAAGTTTAAAAACGTGTGTGCTTGACTTTTATGAAGACGCAAATGAAACTGCATCAGCCATCCATGAGAATTTAGTGACACGGCTGAAAGAGCGCAATATCAATACTACACATCTGACTAGTTACTGTGCAGATAATGCAAATGTGAATTTTGGGTGTCGTAATTCAGTTTTCCAGTTATTGCATCGTGATAATGACAATATTTTATCAGTGGGATGTCCTGCACACATCTTACAAAACAGTGTTAAGTATGGTCTGGGTAAGAGTGAGTTTGATTTAGAGAATTTCATCCTGAAGCTGCATAATCATTTTTCATACCACGCAAAACGAGTTGATGCTTTAAAAGACTTTTATGAGATACACGAAGCTGAATTTGCTCCCGTCCTGCGACATGTTAAAACAAGATGGTTGTCACTTCTGCCTGCCGTGGAGCGTGCTACCAAGTCTTATGAAATATTGAAAGATTACTTCATAACAATGGGAGAAGACGAATGTCCAACTGCGTTGTGGCATTTTTTTAGTTCTGATGAAACAGAACCATGGCTGGCATTTTATCCAAATGCACTGAAAGTCTTACAGGATGCAGTGGTACGACTTGAAAAAGAAACATTGCTGTGTTTTGAAGGCCACGACATTATGGTAGAAGTAAGTAAAAAATTTAAACAGAGGATTGAGGATGAGTTTGTTTGCTTTACGTGCAGCAATTTATTCAAAAAGTTGCCTGATCATAAAGTTACAAAAATAAAAAAAGACTGTTGTGCGTGGTACAAGAATGTACTCCATTACATCGAATCCAAGTATGAGCTCAAAGACAGCAAATTGGTTTTATTTAAACCATTTTCTCGCCAAGATGACTCACTCAGTTTCGCATCATTGCTTAACATGATTGAAAAATTGAAAATTGATACGTTCTTTGACATGGATCAACTCTATGAAGAAATGGGTAAAATAAAAGAAGTAGTAAGGGCAGCAAGCCAAAAAATCTTCAAAAGTTATTTTCGTTTATGGCTACAATACCAGTATCAAACGCGGCAACGGAAAGGGTATTTTCCCAGGCCAACTTAATTTGGTCCGAGAGACGAAACCGTTTGACACTCGAACACGTCAAAGCGGAAATTCAAATTAAAACTAACTTTAGCATGACGTGCAGTGAATTTTATAACTACGTTATAAAAAACAAGGCAATCTTAAAGGCAGCAAAATATATTTGAAAACAAAAACAATTACAAATTTTGTTAATTTTTTCTCTTACTTGATCTACATCCATGTACACTATGTACAGCACATAAACTACCAGAAACCATGCCAATTTGTCTGTATTTAAAGTATATAAAGGTATAAAAATACGATTTCGAATTCAAAAATAAAAGCGTGAGCGCGCGGTACAGCTGTCGGCAACCCACTGCGCGAGACTGCGTATAAGGGCCGCCAGCGGCCATGCGGCCGGTAGTTGCTTAGCGCACGTAAGTACATCGAGTGGCATAGGCCTGACTTAATGCTGGATGGATGGTCAAATCAGAACCCGTATTAACTAAAGGCATTGCGACGGCAGCAAATCGACATACTAGTAATTATATGTTAAGAAATTCTAAAGGTATTATATAGGACAGGGTATTATATCTAAAGAATATTGTTTAAATCGAAACATTACAATTAAATTATACCTTTCAGTTAGTGTATGGAGTATAATGTCGAACAACTTTAGATACGTCTTATCCTCTTGGATGAAAATTCGTAAGCTGCTTGCTAATATACAAAAAAAAATGACAATATGCCGAGGGAAAACTCGTCAGCTGGTGCATTTAAATAGGCGATAGATGCTCCCGTTTGGCTCCTGCGTTACACCTGGGGATCAGCTGACAATCGTTCCACCGAGATACAGCCAGCTGACATTTTTATTTATTGACAATAGCATAGAAACTGTCATCTGATCTGAATGAGTAAGTATATATTTATTTCACGTTCATGTGACCAGGTGACGTATAATCCACCACTCTATAGTGAGCTGACTTTTCTTTTTCTTTAAGATATTGGGTTAGCTATAATTTGACACACTTTTCAATCGGGAGGAAATGACTAAAAATAATATTTTTTTTCCACGTGCGCGGGAGGCTGATGGTCAGCATTTTACGAGTTTTCACCCGAGAGGGAATTGGTCATGCAAATCTGTTGCTGGCTCGCGGCCCATAATATATACTTGTAAAGATATGGCAACTAACATGATTAAAACTATTAAATAAGTAAAATTTTAACATCTTTACTTACCTGTACTACTACAGTATTTTTCTTTAAGTTGCTAGTTTAAGAAAAAATACTGGCGAAACTCTAAAGTTGCCATGTGATACTCGATGGTTCAGTTATTACACCAGCTTTAAAAGTATCAAAATCACAAAGGTTGCCTTACAGACATTAGCCGTACATGAAAAAACAACACTTTTACTGGCAGAAGAAAAATCAGCACTTATTTAGCGCTTATTTCGCTGACATTTTCAGCAATGCAAACTTATTATGGAGTCTATTTCTGACGCAATATTTCAATTAAAAGGTAATGAAACGAATATTCGCAAAGTGTGTTTAATAACATAAAAAATATGTAATTGAAATTACTGTTTAGTTTATTAGATATCATATTATCTACGTATTAACGGGAATTAACGCGATCACGAAAAGGTATTACATACCTCTGAATTGCCTGACGTGATGGCGTTAATTCCCGTTAATACGTAGATAATATTATATCATGGAACGCGAAAGTTTAAAAGTTATTAGATATCGCTATACTTAACAGAAAATGATTAAATATATGAGATTTTTATAAGCGTTGATGAGAGAATTAAAATGTGCTTAAAACCGATTCGATTGACTTTGCAGCATATTTGTCAAACCGTTAAGTTCAAGGAACTAAACTAGACATAAACCAGAATGGCGACGCCATGGAGTACATACATGAAGATTGACAAACTATAGGTTTAAATGTCATGGCAAACTTGGCTTCTTATTGAGCCATAGATGGTTGTTTTGGGCCGAACATTTCTGTACGTAAATATTAAGGATGTAAGTCTAGTAACATAGTAAAAGGGACTGTGGGGTCTACTGCAGTGAGCAAAGTTGCTGTCCGAATTCTCACAGTACCTTGCACTTTTACTGCCTTAGAGCGGTCTTTCGGTGCCCACAATATTATTAACAGCATAAAATAATTGATTTAAATTGGAATTTATTACACAAGTATATTGATGATGTACGTGATGACATCGAGGATTGCGTGCCTGATTCACCACCAATACACATGGAATCCTGAAGCCATATAGAAATCACATCACTACGTAGTACCAGCGCTGAACCATCTACGTTTAAGGCTCATTATAAAAACGTTTAAGTCTCTTAATTCTAAGAATTCAGGGGATTTATGGGGAATTTCTGTTAAATTAATAGAAACTATTGTAATTGATCTAGCACCATTTCTAGCTATAACATTCAATAGATGTGTTGATTCTGGTGTTTTTCCTAACCTGATGAAGTATAGCAAAGTAATACCTTTATTCAAGAAAGGTTGTACAACTGAACCAAGTAAGTTTAGGCCAATCTCAATGTTACCAGCTATCAGTAAAATTTTTGAAAAAGTTATTTTGCAACAACTAGAAAGCCATTTTAATCTAAATAATCTATTTCACAAAGAACAATATGGCTTTACAAAGGGTCGTTCAACAATTGATGCTGATGCATCTCTTTTGAGACATATATTTAATGCATGGGAGAATTCGCAAGATGCGATAGGTGTATTTTGCGATCTCTCAAAAGTTTTTGACTGTGTAGAACATAACACACTTTTTCTTAAACTTAAACATTATGGTGTTAATGGTATTGCTTTGGAACTAATTCTTTCCTACTTGAAAGATAGAATTCAACATGTAGATGTCAATGGTGCGAGGTCTTCTGGATTACCTGTTACTATGGGCGTTCCTCAGGGCTCTATACTGGGTCCTCTACTTTCTTGCATATATATAAACGATTTACCTTATTATTTATAAGATCTCTGTGATATAGTTCTATTTGCTGATGATACGTCGCTTATTTTTAAAGTCGATCGTAAGAAAACAGTTTTTGACGATGTGAATAGGGCACTAAATGATGTATTGTATTGGTTTTCAACTAACAATCTCCTACTAAATTCAAATAAAACAAAGTGTGTGAGATTTACTATGCCAAATGTAAAACAGAAAGGTACTAATTTAACTCTTAATAATGAAATGTTAAGTATTGTAGACTCAACAGTATTCTCAGGAATTACATTAGATAGTAAACTACAATGGGGAGCCCAGATAGACAGCCTTGCAGGTAGGCTTAGTTCGGCAGCTTATGCAGTATGGAAGGTACGCCAGCTCACTAATACGGACACAGCTAGGCTATTTTATTTTAGCTACTTTCACAGCGTCATGTCCTATGGTATACTACTTTTATTCTCCAAAATCGAGCCATCCGCTCCATATACAATTTAGGTGCTAGTCTCTCTTCGAGAGTTGTTTAAGGATATAGGTATTTTAACTGTTGCATCACAGTATATTTTTGAAAATATTATGTTTGTTAGGCACAACATTAATGACTATAAGAAAAACAGTGATATACACAATATTAACACAAGAAACAAGTCTAAACTCGTTGGTTCGTCTCGTCGTTGCATAAAGTACACAACTCGTTCGAAGGTCTTGGTATACGTTTTATAATAAAATTCCTATACATGTAAGCGACCTTCCTGTAGACAAATTCAAGCAAACTGTAAAAACTCACCTTATTAGGAAATCCTACTATACGATCAACGATTATCTAAACGACAAACAGTCTTGGGGTGTCATTAGGTAGGTTCTTTGTCTTATAATTAAGCTAAATTATTAACAAACCATTGTCAGTTGAAAGTAATGCGTGACGATTATTATGGTAATTTGACTAGTAGTGATTTTTATCAGTATCTCGACTATGGTTCGTCATGCTCACTAAAATGTCATTGCCTGCGGCGTCGTCATGGGGCGGGTCATTTTTTTCCCTCTGATATGGCGAAGGAGATGATGGCTGGTCCATGCGTCATACTCGTGAACGGGTGCTGCTTGGGGTGACTGGTCGGCCTAGTCAGCGATGCTTTAGACTATACTATTATTTTGGTTCGATCAACTGCAACTCTAGCCTCTTAATCCAGTCACGAATTATTTTTAACAGTAGATTTTGTAACTGAATGAAGGTAGATGTGCACCTTGATGATTTCTATGTTTAATAAGTTCTAACCTTCAACGGTATCACTGAGTGGTTTTTATTTTTTAGTATGTTAGCTTTTGGAGCATTTCAATAAAATTAAATTCGGGTGGCATCGTCTTGCATCCTGTTTACCTTTCGTGTAACACTAACACTATTGTACCTGAAGATCTGACTTTTAAAAAGAGTAGCCATGAGTTTCTTTGCCAGTATTCATCTCATAAGGCTCTACGCATTTTGGAAACTGGAAGTTATAGATTGACACAAGCAGGCAGTTTATCTTTATGGCTTCTTTCCACAACTACAACTGTAAAGACACAATGGCATCTCAGAAGAATTAATTAATGTAAAAACAAATCAATAAAAAACATTAACTTAATGAAACACAAAACATTACTTGATGGACAGAAGAGTGAAATAATTATTTAGTTTATTTATTAACTCAGTATAAGGATTTAAATAAAATACTCATATGGCAATAAAAAATAAGTTTATAATTAAACAACAAATCTATTAAGTGATAATTATTACAGATAATTAAACTACTTTTGGTGTATAGTAATTAATTAGAATATTAGACTTCTCTTAGTGTACCATATTCATGGTTTAGATCTTTAAAATCTAAATCATAATCTTGCCAAAAGTGCCCTATATTTATATCAAAACATTTTCTTTTTCATTGCTGTGTATTTTTCAGTATATTCATTATACCCCTCAACTGAGGCCAACTGCTTAGGTTCAAACAGATTGCCATCTACATTTATTGTGTGAATTTTAGAGTCACGAAGCAAACTAGGACTGATTGCATCCAAGCTTAGACAGTTTTCTTCTAATCTCAAAATTTTCAGTCTCGGAGCCCGATATAAGTCCTCACTAAGTACTGATATTTCATTTTGACTTAAATTTAATTCGGCTACATAGAGCTCAGACATTCCTGTAGGTACTTCAGTTATCTTATTGTTAGATATCTCTATTACTTCCAAGTTATGCAGTCCTAATAATTGTTCAGGAAATAATTTTAACCTATTGTGGTTTAAATAAACTTGTTTCAAATTGTTCAACTTAGCAAAAGTCTCTGGTAAGCACGTGATCAAATTATTAGAGACATTTAAAATCTCTAGTTTACGCAAATTACATAAAGAATTAGGCAACGATTCTATTTTATTTGTATCCAAATTGAGTTGTTTTAAGAGTTTATATTTACAGATGTCATCTGGTAAACTGGTCAATCTGTTCTTAGATACATCCAAACTTCTCAAAACATCACTTAATTGTAAGGCTTCAATGGGTATTTCTTTCAGCTTGTAGTCGGATAACTGCAACACACCTGTTTTAGACGCTATATCATAATGCTGTTTAAGCCCCGAATTACCCATCACTGTTAACAAGTCTAATTAGTCGCTTCGTATATGCTGAACAAAATTGAAAACAAGATTTATACTTGAATTTTTCTTCTATGTTTCTTCTTTCATTTTTATTGACTCTTGGCAACCACTTTTCACTTTGTCTTTTTGACATTTGACTTGACACAATGACACTCTATCTGTCAGTGTTCCCATTTACAAAAATTAAACTTCCTTCATGATCTCTGATTCTACTAAAAAATATAAAGCCATATACACCACTAATCTCGAATATAAAAACTAGGCTTATAATTATTTATAAATCAAGTAACAGCCATAATACATACAAGTATTTTTTGACCAATGAAGTAAATGTACAACATCCTATTAACTAGTAAAATGAAACTTACATTTATTTGTAGACTATATATATTCGAGGTACGATATAATAAAAGTAATGTGTGAGTATTATCATTGAATTCGCTTTTCTTTGTATTTCTTTGGTCAGGGGCCATAGGCAGCAAATCCATTATATTACAAGTATGTAACAATATGTTTATACAACAACACGTAATGTTAAATAATGTATCAATAAAGATCTAGAGCATATAGGTACCTAACCACCTAAGAAAGAGGTAGTAATGGATATTTAGGTTTAAACTTTTTTTTATTTAACAAGATTAACAACTGACATTTTTTACTTAGATCCTACTTTTTAACAAACGAACACCTATCATTGTATCTATCATTGTGGAAGGAAGTAGGTAACGCCATGTGTTAAGGTTTATTAGCCTTAATGTTTGTTCTTTACTATAATATATCTGTCCTTGCTGAATCATACGTTTATCAAGTTTCGACAATTACTGAACTATAGCTCTAATATTAAACAGTGGACATTATTGTATTTAGTCAATATATTTTTACCTAAGGTTAAAGTACCTGCTCAATATCATTTTATGATAGGCCTCTGCAGTCTCTGCAGCAGGAACGCGTTGGCAGAGGTTGTAGTAAAGTTTGAATACCGTACTTAATTGTATATTTTTCAGTGTTTTGTAAGTACAGGGATATTTTTTTAGACTAAGATATATTTACACTGCTCTGTATGCATATACTACTATAGACTGCATTTGTTTTAGTTAATTTTATTCTATTAATTTAAGTTATTTAAGTACCAATCTATCTTACTTAGTGCCAATAAATTTAGATACGGGCAATGTGAGACAAACGACTGATCTCACTAAAGTGTTAGTTTGACAAGTTTTATGTTAGTTATGGTTAAGTTTTTTCAACTGAATATGGAAAAGGCCAAAGATTGTTATCATGACAATTAAAATATTGATTTTATTATAATTCAATTTGTCTTTTTCGTCACACTGCCACTGTGCCCCACCTTACCCTACACCAAATTTTAGACAGTAATTAAACATTTAGGAACAATATTTAATTGTTCCTAAATGTTTTTTTACGTGATGACGTCTTATAAATCGATGAACGCCGGCTGCACGCATGAAAAAGCATAACTCATTGTCACGTTCCGCCTGAGCCGAGCGTGCGAAAAGCGCGGAACAAGCGATAGAGAGGCACTCTCTTCCACTGTTTTCTTATGACGTTATCACGTAAAATTATCGTCCGTAAAACGACTTTACAGACAACCAATTTTTGGTAATAGGCGGTAAGTACAATTGGAGGTCCTATCGCTAAAAGCGATGTCTTGGCAGCAACAGTGGCAGTGGCAGTAATGGCAGCAACAGAGGAAAATAACCGGTAGCTGGTGGTGAACTAAAACATTTGTTTACAAATTATTAAAAGCGGGGACAGTGAAACAAATAGGCAAAGTAAGTATATAAAGCGATTGATATTACGAACTTACGACTAATATTTGAGTTAAAAGGGGTGAAAAGGAAAACGTAAAAGTTTAAAAGTTGGTAATGTTAATATTAATAAAAGTCGAGATACCAGCAGAAGTCAGTATTGATGAGGGGGGTTCCCATTTTACTGTTTTTTATGATATAGGGGGCAAACGAGCAGACGGGTAATCTGATGGTTAGTGACTACCGTCGCAGATGGACACCTGTAACTCAGGAGTCACAAATGCGTTGCCGGCCTTTGAGATGGGAGTTCGCTCTTTTCTTGAAGGGTTGAAGATCGTATTTGGTCCGGAAATGCCGCAGGCGACAATTCTTTCCAGAGGTTGGTTGTTCGAGGCAATAAGTTTCTGGAGAACCGCACAGTGGTGGATTACCATTTATCCAGGTGATGGGGAATGTAGGTTTGTCGCGTTGAACGAGGGCGAAACGAACCGGTATAAGTCCGAACAATTCCTGGGAACACTACCCATGATACAGGCGATAGAGAATGCAGAGTGAAGCTACATCTCTCGAAACGCCTAGGAGTCGAGCGATCTGAAATATCCTGACAGTCGACGATTCAAGTCTTTCCCCGTTGAATGCGGTCCAGAGGGAGAAACTGGTCCTGGGATGCTCTTGCATAGAGATGAGAACAGTATTCCATATGCGGCTGAACCTGCACCTTATAAAGTTGTAAACGTTGGGCCGGGCGGAAATACTGTCTTGATCTGTTCAGCAGACCAAGCTTCTTCGAGGCTAATTTCGCTTTACCCTCTAAGTGACTTCGCTCGATATATCGACGCCAAGGATTCCGATGCTGGCTGTGGCAGTTAGGGAAGTGTTCTCAAAGCGAGGTGATACGACAAACTGTGTCTTTACTGGGTTAACTATGTATACACACATACATACATACACGAATACATACATAACTATGTATGTATTTGTGTATGTATCTGTGTATGTGTGTATATATGTATAATATATGGTAAACTAAAGTTATGAGTATTTGTATATAATTTGTGTGTATATTCTTATCGAATTTTGTATGTATCCCATTTTAATTGGACCTACTTCTTCTTTTCCCTGCATCACCCAAAGGTTGACTGGCAGAGAATGCCTTAGGCATTAAGTCCGCCTATGTACTAATGTGCAAAAAGTTTTAATTAATAAATAAATAAATTGGACTAGATTAAGTCGACCTCAATCTTAAACTCCTTCTAAGAAAGCTTCGAGTTCAGACACAAGTTTGGTTCGACTCTCAGTGACTTTTTCCCGAGAAATGTTGGCGCAACCGGTATATAAGGTATCATTGATATGCTGAAGAAACAGCGTGGGTGATAGCACCCAGCCTTGTGTACGAGCATTAACAGTCTTGGAGTCGGAGCATGCACCGTCGATATCGACCTTGATGCTTCTATCTGCGAGAAAACTGGTGATTCAGTTGCATAACTTCTCGGGAAGCCCATAGGAAAGAAACATCGAGAGAAGCGCCTTGTGTCAGACCCGATCGAAGTCCAAACTTCACTATGTCCAAACTAACTGACAACGCCTCCCCCTTGGTCTCGAACTCCAGTGCCCACCGGTGAGTCATGTATACGAGAAGATCACAAGCTGAACGAACCTGACGGAAACCGTATTGTCAGTCATTGAGTAGCTGGTGGTCTTCTAAGTTCCGAAGGATCTGGCAGTTGATAATTGATTTCATTATCTTGGAGAACAAGGAGATTATGGTTATAAGTCTTTAGTTGGACGGATCCGAGTGGTCACCATTTTTAGGCATCGGGTGCACTAAAGCTCTCTTCCGTGAGTTCAGGACAACGCCTAGAGAAAAGGAGAGCCGATAAAGGCGCGTTAAAACCGGTGCCAACTCTGGAGCACACGTCTTCAGCTCGATGGGAGAGATTCCATCGTGCCCACTCGACTTATGAATATTGAGGAAAAGAAGTTCAATGGGAATCACGCTTTCTACTTTTACATGTATACTTTCGTGTACAGGGATTTAAGTACTGTAGTGTATGTAGGGTAGAACTAGATAATAATTATATACACTTTCTCGTGCATACCGCAGAGTGCACGTTAGTCGGTATTGCGTATATCTATAATAGTGAGTTGCCGAGCCAGTTAAGTGTTAATATGTACGCGTGGCATAGTGAATACACTATATTCACTATTTGTAAATATAATAAATAAATAAAGTATATAATATGTATAAATATAGTAAACATCTTCTTCGGCTTTGTCAGTAGATAGACCGCATTACTTCATGTCTTTATGGACATTCGTCATCCAAGAAGTAAGCGGTCTATCATTTAGTACCTACTTAAGTCAAAACTTTTTTTTAAATGTTTTAACGAGGCATGTGAAATTGTATGGTAAATATGTAATCTCTCATTCATGATTAAAATATAAAAATTAAGTAAAAGTGACACGTACCATTTACAACTTAGTGAGTGACTGGAAAGCTAGCCTTTAGAGATTCGTGCTTTCTGAAAAAATAAAAGAAAATTTAGTCAACTTTTATTATTACATCAATGGTTTAAATGGCCTAGGGATTCCCAGATTCCAGACAGAATACTGGTATCTGTCGAGAAAGTCTGGTAAACACTTGTCAGCCAGGAATGAACCTGTGTCTTATACAGGAGACACCGCTACTCCAGTGTCAAATGACTCAGTTTGTAGTGTATTTATATGTTGATGCGGTTCATGCATGATCCATTCAAGTTCAGTGACAAGGAGGAGCCTTGACTGAATTGACCATAGGTAGTTCGTTATCTGGCTAACATATAATAATCGTTATTTAGCTAACTTTTAAAGAGCAATTCTTGTTTATTTATAAATATCTTTATTCCGTGTATTTCGATAAACGGCTTGATCTGTTTGGATAAAATTTTAAATTTAGATAAGAAATCCTTATAAAGCTTGGTCGCCCAGATACTATCACATAAAACATTTGTGTTATTACCAGTTCTATTTAAAATAAAATTATCAGTTGTAGGACTTCACGTCAGAAGTGAAAACACATATATATACATATACGGGTATACACACACTGCCATCATATATGTCATCTGAGCGTGACGGTCACGCGAGTTCAGTGCTTTTTCCACATACCAAAAGTACCCAACGTGCCTAAAGAAGTTTTCACTTCAAAAAATAATAACTTAAACAAAAAGTAGGTTTAAATTAGCCTATGGCTTTAAATTTGCAAAAAAAGGACATATATAATCATGGAAAAATATATGGACTTACTTCTATTAAAACTTGATGAGAAATTGGAGAAACAAATCGAACTAAGAACGAAAAATAACATATACCGTAACTATGAACAAATTTTAATATTTGTGTGATGAGCATGATCATTTGTTCTGTGTCTGGGTGTTATTTATCTATAATGATGTATGTATTTAGAAATATATAAGTAGTAGTAGCACAGATAAGATAATAGTTACTTCGTAACAGATACATCACTCCCATACAAAACTCAAAATACCTACGTTATAATAGCCTACAAAATTTAAATAATAATACCTGGCGTTAGCTGCGACCAGAAATATATCTTATTTAAGCTTTTTGAAAGTTGAGAACGCCTTGCCCACCGCGCGACCTTCGTCTGAGCGTGTAGCCGAACTGCCGGACACTCTAGGGTTGTACAAAGTACACAAATAATGAAATAAATTATTTATTTGGGGTATGTCCCGATATACACTGCGAGCACTGTTCAGTGCTCTTACTGGGGATAATTTCGTTCCGTTATGGACTGACAGTATACTGCCGCAGTATCCTAGGGATGTGATCAACTACAATTTTTTTCTAGTTAAATAATAAACAATTATTTGTCGAAATATTCATCACTTTTACCGTACATAGCCCCATTTAAATAATTCGGTTATAAAGTTATTATGCATTCGGTTACTTAAAAAACGATATTTTCTTTTAATAAAAAGTAAACTTACTTTTATTATGCGAGTAATTGTCAATTAACAATTGACTTGCATATTAAATTTTTAAATATAACTACATTCAAACAATTTTTTTTCTTGTTGAACAGATAACTTGTACCTACATATACATGCTAGTAATGGCTGTTGGGTAGACTAGAGAAAGATACTCTTATAATTTAATACTTTTGTATTACATATGTCACACAAAATTATTAAATAACAAATAACTACCTACTCAAATAAAAACCTCAATCCGTGACGTTACAATATGTTTTACATTTCAGTAGCTCTTATTATTATTTTCACTATATTTCTAACTATATTACATAATGTGCGAGAGAAGCAGCCGTCAGTTCGCCTTGCCTACAAGTTACAACAAATGAATACGCTGGCAGTCCACACCAACTAAGTTCATAAATTTTCGTAGAAATTATGGGTTTATTATTGACGGTTTAATAGACTACATTTATTACAACATCACTCTGGCCAATCACTCAAAACCTAATTTTGTACAACATTGTATAGAATATACTCGTTGACCCGGGACACGTTGTTTTGCCATATTAATTATTTCTAATGAATATTTTGGAGGTCAAATAAAAAATAACTAACTTATTGAAGGGATGGGGTCTATGACTGAAAGAAGAATGGAGCGCTGTGGTCTATTGACGGCCTATAAAAATAACAAAACACCAACCATTCATTTTCTTAATTCAAAGTACTTCATTAACTTAATTGACATATTTAAAGTTTAACAGTGGGAGAGCCATGCTTCGGCACGTATGGGCCGGCTCGAAAGGGGTGATATCATGGCCTCACAGAAAACCAGCAGTGAACTTCATTGTACTTCGCCAAGTGAGTGAGGTTACCGGTGGCCCTAACCCTTCCCTCTCTCTATCTTCCCCCCTATCTCTCCATCTCCCCTCCTCTCCTACTCCCACCTTAAAGGTCGGCAAGGCACTTGTGGCCAGCAGGTGCCCCTGGGCGTCGGTAGTCACTTACCATCAGGTGACCCGTCTGCTCGTTAACCCCCTATTCCATAAAAAAAGTTTGACATCGACTTGACGGCAATCGATTATTACAATCGATTATAACAATCGCACTTTCTATTTTCGCTGGGTTAAATACTTTAAACAAATTGTACCAATGAAAGTAAAAATACTAATATCGCTATTAAAAAACAGAGGTTGAGTGGTTGTCGTAGAGGGTCGAAAATTCCGGGTTGTATGTATTTTCTAATGCTTTATCATAAAAAAATAAAAATTATCTAAAAACTAAAAAATAAATTAGGGGTGGACTACCCTTAACATTTAGGGTGATGAAAAATAGATGTTCTATTCTCAGACCTACCAAATATGCACACAAAATTTCATGAGAATCGGTCAAGCCGTTTCGGAGGAGTTTAATTACAAACACCGCGACACGAGAATTTTATATATTAGATATCTATAAGTAACATTTATTTTTTTGTTGAGAAGATAATTATTATTAATTATTAGTACAGCCACGCGGCAATGGCGAGTAAAGAATAAACACCTAAAGTATTTTTATATTATATTGACAAAAAAGTAATAGCTAAAATCATTTTTGCAACTTATTTTCAAAGGATTTTACAGATCACTAACATCTAGCAATAACGCAATTTAACATAATAAATACATTTAACAATAACAAAACATCACCACTTCATAATACGTTCGATTTGAGATTTTGTTTTTATTTACGGAGAATACCGTTCTACCGTGCGTGCGTGCTCTCAGCTACGCGTTGTCGCCCCTACTGACACTTTTACCGAGGACGGGAAGCTAAATTGGTAGGGATATAAAACGCGACCTCGAGCGAGTGATGTAGCCCTGGTAGTAGTAGTAACCGTCTGGATACCATAGTACAGGCTCTGCCTGATTTGGGATCAGACGGGCGTGTATGAGATGTGTCGAGTTATTATTATTATGAATATGGAAGCGCTGGACCAGAAATTGAAGACGATCATCGAGGAAAATAATGTCCTCAAAAGTAAAGTATCAGAACTCAAACAAAAACTGAAATTGGCAGAAAGAGAAAAACGAAAGAGCAACTTGGTTTTCCTTTGAGTTGACGAAAAGGGTAAATTTGAAGCCGAACAAATGGATTGCATTAAAGAAACTTTAGTAAAAACGGTAAACGGTGTACCCATGGACAGCCAAGAAATACGTTTACAGAATTCACCTAAATAAACAACACAAGAAAGTCCATAAAAACAAAACATTGAGTAGTCCAATACAATCGCTACCTAAAACCACAATTTAATTCTCCAGAAAACTAATTATCACAGCGGAATACAAGAAAGCAATTCCCTAAAAGCCACAGCTGACAAAACTTTAATCCCAATCACTTGGATAATTGGTAATACACCTCTATGCGGTTCTCTAGAAACTTTTTGCCTCACACAACCAATCTGTGGAACAAATTGTCGCCTGCGGTATTTCCGGACCAATACGACCTTCAAGCCTTCAAAGAAAGAACGTACTCCCAGCTTAAAGGCCGGCAATGCACTTGTGATTCTTGAGTTGCAGGTGTCCATGGGCAGCGGTAGTAACTTACCATCAGGTAACCCGTCTGCTCGTTTGCCCCCTATGCCTTTAAAAAAGGGCCACACACACCACAGTCTTGTTGGAGTGATTGGCTAGAAAACTCATCGTGTGCACCTACAGGACGACAGAAGCCGCAACACCACTTTTGGAGTAGACGTTGTAGCTGTAAGATAATGTTCTGCTGAGGCGTGCGTGGCCCGGATTGCGTGGCTCTGATTCTCTGCGTTACCATCTGATTATCAGAGATCTGATTCGCCCTCTCTCATTTTTTTGGACGTCGCACCTTCGTTGGAACATGATCGGACACAGACCTCAGTCCTCTGACCTCTGTTCTGCACAAACTGTAACCTGAACAGGCAACAAAGAAAATGGTGTATTCGGGGCTGCGATAAAAAAAATCTAAAATATCCAGCATAACCGTTTACTTTCAGCTAAGTGTTTACATTAGAGAAAACAGGTCTCACTGGCTCGTTTCTGATAATATAACAAAAAAAAACAAAAGGTTAGAAAATTGGATTCACCACTCAGTCAGATTCCTATTTAGTAGATTAGAAAAGGTTTCCCCTCTAAAACTAACTTATTCCGTTTTTTATAAAGATTAATTAATTAAATATTTCATCTTACACATATGACACGTCTCAGATATTTTACAGTTAGCTTATATTAAATTTCATCTATAATTACTATACTATCAATTTCATTGAATTAAAAAAAAAAAAAATCGTGTTAACCATGACAATACCAACACAAAAACTTCTGAAGTAACGTGCAGAGGGGGGGTTGTTGTCCGATAGAATTTGGAAAGGTTATTTTGTTGATTTTTTGTCGATATTTAGCATGAATTTAGTAAATATAGTGTTTGATTTGATTAAAATAAAGTGTAGTTAAGTAATAAAATTAATGTCTCTCGAGTTAAACCATCATTTTGATAATACATTTTGTTACCGCGGGAAAACTGTGAATCGTTTGACTAGTATAATGGCCGCAAAAGCGCCAATGCTTTACAATCTTAACATGTTTGCTGATAGAGTATGAAATGTGTGATTAAACTATGCCAATGCTGTAATTAAGAAAAGAAATAGACATTGAAATGGACATCAACGCTGGTGAGTACCTTGTTCTTGTTACCTGGATAATGAATATAATTTTTCAAAATGCTTCGGTAAATTGTGATGATAGCTTTACTTGGATTACTCGGTAACTTTGCTGAGCGCTCGCTCACCTTCGTAAAAGTTGTCTTTTCCAAATAATTCTTCCAAAACCAGTGTGTATATAGGCTGCTATTTGAAAATTTTCATCCAGGTAAGTTTGTTGTCGGATAATGTTCCCGTGTCAAATGATAAATTTACTGTAGATAAAGTAATAAATTACTAACCTGTCTGTAATGTTTTCTTAATAATAAAAGTTCCCAAAATGTTGTCACTTGTACTAACCACAAATTCAAAAGATAAAGCAAAAAGTTTTAATGTAAAAATGCTATTGTCGATACGACATTCAATTAAAAATTGTGATCCTATGACACCTGTCCATATTTTAGTAATTGTGTAATAAAATTTAAATAAGTAACATTTATTTTATTATTGAGATCCATAGTTCTTATGGTATATATGTAAGTAGTTTACAAATGTTTTGGGTGATCCTATCATATTCCCTATTTGGTACCCAAGCAAATTCAAACTAAAGTTTTCCTTGTGTTATATGGGGAAGTATAAATCAGGATAATATAATAATGTAAAACCTCATTACAGATTGAAATATACAGCTACTAGTAGGCTCTTTAAAATGTAAATTAGTTACAATATATTTTAGGTGTTCAATGCCACTTTATTTGTGTAAATCTTATGATGAATTATTATGATGGATATTCAGAGCCTGGTATACTACTAGTATATTTGTAAATAACATTATTTGTTTATTTCACACTATTAGTTAACATATCTGTATTTTTGTTATACTTAATGTTGTCTTATTGCAGTCTGTGGCTGGTCCAATGGTTCTCCCAATCTGTGCTATAGCACCCGGAGTTCTGTTTGTTAATTAATTCACTTAATCTAAGATAGTTGTTGTAATAACTATATTGAGTACTCTCTATTTAAGTTATTTTTTGTTTTACATTATATTATTTCTTTTTCTGCTCACCACTATTGGATTTTAAACAAAAAAACAAGTAAGTATATACAAACATGGGTAGTAGTTTTGAATGAATTTAGTAACTTAATGTAGTTTAGTTACAGTATTATATTTTAACCTACATTTTTACTGTTCCTCATTTAACTAGTTCACTTTAGCAGTAATTGAAACAAAGCTAATACAATTTTAGATAATTGAATGTCTATTCTGTTTGTAGTTAGGTTATCTATATGTTATTATATATATATATGCTAAAGTGCACATTTATGCATTTTACAAAGGGCTGAATTTTGATTCTACCATAACTTCTTCTTCTAATGCTAACTTAAAAATTTCTATTAAATTCCTAAGACACAGTGTGGGCTAGAAAAACTGTGTCTAAAAAGGAATTGGAGAGACATACCTAATTTATATCAAGACCAATCTTTAAAGTTGATCCAATTTGTGAAAAAACTAAGTTATTTGAAGATGTCAACTAGTATTACTTTTTTAAAAATAAATTTTCATAATTTGAATGATGGAATTAGATAATAATATTAATAACAGTAATTATATAATTTCATTATATAAGTAATTTAATTTTTTTATTTTTATCACATACTGACACGGACACCAAATTTCATCAAACACTCATCAAGCTATGATTGTGGTTCTGTAATTTTTTTATAATCCTTCAAAAGTGGGAGGTATATTAAAATAATGAACATGATTGCCAGCTCATTTTCACACTTCCACTACAAATTGAGTAAATTTGGTTAAATCCTGAATTCTTCTTGCTCAATGTGGACAAAAATCAACTCTACGGGTACTAACTGTAAGATATCTTCTTTTGAATTTCAAAAATAAAGTCATTGTCTAATTCATTTTTAATTGGCGAAAAAAATAGGTTCTCAGGTGGACTGTTTGTATATTTTTTAAATGTATTTTTAGACCTCACTCCTTTATTTATGAGCCGATTTTGATGGTTCTTTTTTGTTAGGGTTAAGGTCCCATGTCAAGGAAGTCAGAATCTGATGATGATGACCCTGATAAAATTGAGAGCAACCCTAGAAAAATGTAGGATCAAATAGTTTTTGTTTACTTTTTATCACTTACTCAGGTATTTGCATGTAGGAATCATCACATCATGAAGCTGAGCTGATGTTGGAAACCATACCTTTACTCAAAATTAGTTCATATTCAATTTGATAGTTTATGTAAATAAGCTTGATACTCAAGACTTAATAGGTTTATTTTTGCGTTTTAGTTCTTTTCGTTGGTTTAATTTTTTGTTAAACAGTTTTTTAGTTGATTCATTGTTATCTTGCAGAAATTGTTACACCTCAACCATTTCCTGAGAAATGACTTTCTCATACTTTGTTAAGTATTAGAGGTCTAAAATTAACTAATTGTAATGGTATTATAGATAATTAGGGTTTTTAAACAATTGCAATTTGTCACATTAGATTAAGAAAACTTATTGGTGGCATTCAATATTGTATAATTATGTATCAATTAATATGGTATTTTTTACTTAACTACTGTGCCCTGAAAGTCGAGCAAAAAAAATAAAGGGCCAGTCGTACCATCCTTTTTTTAAACCTATTCAGGACATTATCAACCCCTTGTAACATCATAATGGATAAAGCTAGAAACATTAATTTCAAGGTACTAAAAGTGCATAATGTAATTAGATATATTAAAAAATGATGTTCAATTTGAACCTGTAGTTTAAGAACTATTGCAAGTCAAAGTGCCTTAATTTAATTGTTTACTCACTCAACAATCATCAAAATTCTAAGGTACTTCTAGGAAACACACAAACTTCAAATTTTGAACACAATTAGTGTTTAGCCCATGAAGCTAGGAAAAACTCAAAAAACTGACTTTCAGTCCCGTTTTCTGGAAATACAAACTGCATAAATAATTTTGTAATTCTATACAATAAATATACTATGTATAAGGATTACCTATATCAATCGTGAAATTTGGCAAGAAGCAAAGTCTGATAGCACAATTAAAGGAAAAATTCCGAAAGTCATTAATTTGTTGTTACATCACATAAAAAAATATTTTTTGAGATTACAAACTTATATTTTGCCGTTGGAAAGTTGACTTTGTCGTACATGGATGTATGGGATTTATGAGTATTTTTAGAACCGCAAAGTTTTCGGAAAAGACTTGCAAAAATCTTCGAGAATTGATTCACGTACTATCTACGTACAAGTTGTTTGCTTACGGAACCCTCGGTGCGCGAGTCAGACTCGCACATGTACGGTTTTCTTTTTTAAATTGAATTGTTTATTCTTTTTTAAATTGAATTAGTTAAACTCAAGGTTGGTCCCATTTTATATATCATTATATTAATACGTGAAGAGAATTAATTCTTTGTACCTCTTTTTAAGAAAATTTCGGAATTTTGGAATATTTACAGCTATTATTTTTTAAACAATGTGTCTTACAACTTTAAAAATTACGTAAAACGGCTTAATGAAATTACACGCGTCCAGTGTATGTGATTACCTGTCATGGTAAGTAAGTCTATACAATGACAGCTCAAGTTTTTTGTAACGCGTTACAGCGCCAGTCTGTCTGGCTTCCCTTTCTCTCATGCATAAAGTTATCACTTCTGTCGGGCGTCGCGAGACACACGTCGCACACGTTTTTTAGGTAGATTTTTCGAAGAATAGTCTACCTATTGGTTTTGTACCAGTTGTCGAGTTTTCCAAAAAAATTCTTCACAGTAGTTCTAATTATGATTCCAAAACCCCAAAACAACCGCCAGTTAAAAAGTATATATATATATATATAAGAATATAGGTATATACCTCAATTTTACCGGCACGATAGAGGCCGCAACTATGCACCGATTGCTTTCAAACTTGGACGACAAATCAAAAGGGCAAAAATGAAGGTTAAGTTCTTGAATGAGGAATATTCCCCCAAATTGGCTGGGGCAGATTTTCAAAAATCAGTTTTTTCAGCATAACTTTTTTCCTATTAAAAATTTTTGGACAGTTTAACATTAATAGCATGCCCGTAATAAATACGAACATTTTTTAATATGAACCCTAAATGATTCCATCCTTAACTTGGGGAGGGGGGGAAAACCAAAATTTGTTGAAAAAAAATTCATAGCTCCGAAACTGAAAGCAATTTTTTTTATTTTACTCTACAATGCGGGACCGGATTTTTTTTTTTATGGTATACACCTGATGGTAAGTGCACCTGCAACTCAAGAGTCAAGTGCGTTGCCGGCCTTTAAGGTGGGAGTAGGGGAGGGGGTATGGAGAGGGAAAGGTTAGAGCCTCCGGTAACCCCACTCACTCGGCGAAAAGCAATGGGAACATTGCGTCACTGCCGGTTTTCTGTGAGGCCGTGGTTTCTGTAAGCCTTTGTCGTTGCCGTTCAGAGTTGCGGGTTGTCAGAGTTAGATTGAATTGATTCTTGTCACAGAAATCTAAATAAGGTAATAGAAATGGTATGTAGCGCTAGGATCTATCGAGAACGCATGTCGCCAGGGCGTGGCTACATCTACATACACAAATAATAACTACACAATCACGCGTACATATGCACCGAGAATGTTATCCAAACTGAACTAAGCCTTATGAATATTCTCACTAAGATTGATATTACTTCGTATTGGTCCGCTCACTTCACACAAGGATAATAAATTCTGCATTTGTGGTAGTGATTGCTTAATCTACACTAGGGCTTGACTACAGGTAATACCGTAATACCAGGGAACCAAGGAATAATAGAAGAAAGTTATTAGTGGGTCCATGCTGTATTGTTAAATATAATTTATTCTTTACAAAAATTATAAAAAGATGAAATATTAAAAATTACTGTCCTGTAAAATGAAGATATTTATTAAATAACTGTCTTTTTGGACCAATTTCAATTGCATTTTTGCGTAACAATTAAGGCGGATATCACATTTAATTAAATGAACGACGTGGTTATCAGTCGTGGACTGATCATATTGGTGAAAATGTATGTCATCAAATATAAAAAAAAACAAACTTACTATATTGAACATGTTCATTATGTTATTTGTAGGTACTGCAGATTTTAACAGAGTACGTCGTTTTGTTGATATTTTGAAGTCATCCTCCGTAAAATGAATCGAACAAATCAAACAACAAATAAGTAATATCCACTTGTCTTTCGTATCTGCATTCTACGGGAAGATTTTTGGTCGAATATAATTTATAAATAAATTTATTAAAACAAAGATTGACTTTATTCACACTACGAGGGGTGATCAAAAAGTAATGATAAACGTATATTTCTAGTAATAATAAAATTCTAAAAAAATATTTTTTCAACTCCCTAATCCTTCACAACTTCCCTGACAAAAAATGGTATAAATAGGACGTCATTTTTAAAATATACATTCATTTGAATACTAGCAGTCGGAGTGATAACATCAAAATGGAGAAACATGAAGTGCGAAGCGTCATCAAATACCTGTGCTTGAAAAAAATGTCCACCAAAGACATTCATACTGACTTGGTGGAAACATTGGGAGACTCTGCTCCTCCATATTCTACAACTGCACGCTGGTGCAAGGAGTTTAAGATGGGAAGAACATCCACGGAAGACGAACACCGCGAAGGCCGTCCGTCCTCCTCCCTCACTGAAGAAAACGTCAAAAAAGTTCAAGATCTGGTTTTGGCAGACCGAAGAGTGACCATTCGTCATTTAGCTGAGAACACAGGCATTTCATTTGGTAGCATTCAAAGGATCTTAACTACCGAGATGAACATGAGAAAGGTCTCTGCACGTTGGGTCCCGAGAATGTTAACCGACGAACAAAAGAAGAAACGATTCGACATTTCAAGGACCAATCTTGAAATGTTCCAGGCGGATCAAGATATTTTTTTGGCTCGATTTGTGACTATGGACGAAACGTGGATTCATCATTTTGATCCCGAAACCAAACAACAGTCAATGACATGGAAAAGGCCATCTTCACCGACTCCCAAGAAATTCAAAGTTTCAAGCTCTGCCGGCAAGGTTATGGCGTCTGTTTTCTGGGATGCTGAGGGAATAATTATGGTTGAATACCTTGATAAGGGCGCTACCATAACAGGCTCCTACTATGCTGACCAAATCAAAAGATTGCGAGAGGCCATCAAGGAAAAAAGACGGGGTAAACTGCGCGCAAAAGTTCTGTTCCATCAAGACAATGCACCTGCACACAAAGCTGAAGTTGCGATGGCTGCCATTCAAGAAGCTGGCTTCCAGCTGCTTGAACACCCACCCTATTCTCCAGATCTAGCCCCCAGCGACTTTTATTTCTTTCCTCGGCTCAAGGAACACCTCCGGGGCCAGAAATTTGAGGATAACGGCGAAGTGATGGCCGCTGTAGAGGCATTTTGGGAGAGTCAAGATAAAGATTTTTTTTTGAAGGGTATCGTTGGTTTAGAAAAGAGATGGACTAAATGTATTGACCTATTAGGAGACTATGTAGAAAAATAAATTTTATTTTTAAGTATATAGTTATTTTAATGTACCCATTCTCATTACTTTTGGATCACCCCTCGTAATAATACTGAAATTTAATGTTGATAGTCTTTCGGTAATCGCCATCCTCGTTTGCCAAGCGATGTATCCCGCTAACTCTCGTTCACTCTAATCTATCTTTAACAGCTAGTAACCAAATAAAAGTAAAAAGGTAAAATTATGTATATATACGGGAATTAATGCGATTACGCAAAGGGTATTACATACCTCTGAATTGCCTGACGTTTCGACCAGGTTGCACTCGCTGTGATCATAGGCTGCGTCAGCTTTTGACCACGGCCAGCGAATACCATATGTAATGCGTGGTATGTAATACCTATTTCGTGATTGCGTTAATTCCCGTATATATACATAATTATATCATGGAACGCGAAAGTTTAAAAGTTAGTATAGGCAGAGGTAGTTTATCATGCACAGAAAAAAATACTTTAATTTAATCCCTGCCGCGGAGAGCACGTTAAGGCATCGCGTCGGTCCCGGTTGCCATACGAACATCTGTGGTATTTCGTAACAGGTAGTTGGAGCCCTAAAAGAAGTTCGACAACCTGGTCAAACTACAGAAGTTCGATATCGCCTAGTACTTGGATGTGCTTCACGTAAAATATCGAAGTTCGTCCGTTTCGTAGTTAGACTGAAGGCTGATCCCATATTACCTGTTTACACCTTGCTGCGAATAGGTTGGGACTGAATGCGCGATTGCAATCATAACTTTTCAAGTTCTTTACATAATAAGCTGTGGAGTGGATTATAATTTATTTTAATAACAAGTGATTTTTTTTCGAAAAAGTCAATATTATTTTAATTAAAAACACTGACGTCCACATTATGATTGGCACCCTTAAAAAAATATTTTCCCCTATTTATAATTATATATAAAAAATTTATTTTGATTACATACTCGATGAACGTAGTAATCTTGCAACTGATTATATATACCGGGAAAACGAGGCGGTTTTGTGGCTGAGAGCCCCATAATCAATTTATTCATGTAGTATACGTAGTTATTATCATATGATATTCATTTCAGAAAAATTATTATGCATTCATACTTCTTTGCTTTTGTTGCTGCTTTTCAATGAATACTAATTTGCAAAATCTAAAATCGCCACATAATTTATTTAACTGTTTTTCTTTTTCAAAGAGGTCTCCAAACAGCTGTCTCTGATCGATGCTTTACTGAACGATCTTGACAAAACGATCACACCATGTGCTAGCAAAAAGAATGAGAAAAAAGAAGAAGAAACACAGGATGCCATGCCAGACTCTACTACGAACACGGAGAAAAACAATGCTAATCCATTCCACTGTGGTGATGATGTGCTTGTACCTAATAAAGATGGACGGTATTATTTAGGTGTGTATACATTTAAATTTTCAACTGTTATCAGTATAACATAATTATGACCGTCAAACTAACATTAACAGTATTATTAAAACTAGCCTTTTTTTTAATTTAAGCCTTTTTTGATTGCCTGTGATTTTAATAATTTAAAAATATGATAATTTACCTCATCAGAGAATGAGAATGATTTTGGTCCACGACAAAATCTATTTTGTTTTGATTAAGCCCCTTACTTCTTACAATATTGAAAAATATTAATACTCAATATAGAAAGTTCATACAACTTTTTGGTCCCACCAGGAACTATCGTAGAACTAAGCACCAGCAATGACAATGACTCGTGCGAGGTTGGAACAGGCGTCGCGAAGTGTCTGGTTAAGTTTGGAGACGGCACACATGCGTGGGCTCCTGTATCGTCCCTTAAGTTACTTAGCGCTCCACCGGCAGACGATGGACGAATTATGTGTGTGGTGTGTAAGCGTAGGGAAGGGCCCGCCTCTAGTCCTGCGACGAACGCCATCATTGCATGCGATATGTGCGGACGAGGATATCATGCTAAGTGTCACTCGCCGCCGGTTGATGCGTGGATTAACGGTACGTATACATTATTATCATATATTTTTGTGCAGTTTAGATACAGTTTATAAATACTATACGTAACTATATAGAGAGCTTAATCTGTTGGATGTTCTGAAAATTGGTCGTGCCGAAATTTTAACATTGTGGTAATTAACCATATTGGGAAAAAGACGATTTAAATCCTTGGGACTCTTCGGAAATTGGACATTCTAGACCCAAACTTTCCGCCTGTTTCTCAATCAAGTTTTAAGTGATGTAGTGCATAAGACAATTCAATAATTTGTTGAAAAAAAATTACTTAAATCACATGATTACCCCTTGGTTTATAAAAAAATTGCAAACAAATAACAAAAATACAAAGTGTTTTATTCAAGAAACGAAAAGAAAAATGTAATTTTAGGCTTATTAGTAAAAGAAACAAAATAAACAAAAGTTACACATTGAATGTAACGCCAAAACTAAAATTAGTGCCACTCAAATTCTACCCGTGGAAGGACGGATAATCGGCATATGTATGGTAAACTTTATTACGATATTTCATGTTATTTTTTTCAAGGTTTGTTGATATTAGTTAGTGTCCGATCGTAAAACTTAAATTTAAAAAACCACGACCCAAAGCAAAAATCTAAACCTCAATCACTCATTCATTCTATAATTCCCTTTACACGTTCATACATTAATGGGGTTTTTGCGCTTTATGAGAAGAAAACTACAAAAATAGGAATGTTAGGTACACTACCGTCTAAAAGTATTTGGGAACTCATGTTTTTACAAGTCTTATTCACGGCCAAGAATTCTTGTTCCAGATGTTAAAACATTTTCCTGTAAGATTTTCGGTACCCCTCTTTCTTTAATATCCTATTAATCTTTATCAAGTCACCGACTTTGACGCTCCCAAAACAACCCCACAACATCACTGATTCACCTCCGTGTTTGACTGAAGCCACCATTAAGTTTTCAAAACAATGTTCGCCAGGTAATCTCCGTATACAAATGTCCTTCGTTTACTGCCAAAAACTTCAAATTTCGACTCATCACTCCAAAGAACAGTTTTCCACTTAGCCCATTTTAATATCTGCTAATTAATTGGTCGAACCAAGGGTTTCTTCACCGCAACACATCCCTTAAGACCCGCTTTTAAGAGCCTCCGTTTTACAGTAGTAACACTTACAGGATTTGGGCGGTTTTTTGTTAAACTCTGCCGTGATTTGAGGGGCGGTTAGTCATGATTATCCGATCATCGGCAGGTGTCGTTCATCTGGGCCTTCCGCTGGAGTTATATTTGATAACTCACCTGAAGTTGCATATTTTTTGGCTATATAGTCGACTGTAGTAGAGCCTATCTTCAACTGTTCCGCGATTTTGTGGTTGCTTATGCCTATGTGATGTTTCGCTTTAATCACAGCTGGTTTTTCTATAGGAATTACAGTGGTTTTAGGCATTTTTATCATAAAATTCAATGCTGCGCCAGAAGAAACTTGGATTCCAAATGACTCCGAATGAATAGATCCGAAAAACCATGAAAACACTAACAGATTAAGAAAAAAGATAGTGTATCTGTCAGTTTAGATATTATTATTATACCATGCAGTTTAAACATAGCTTAGTATTTTTTTAATTATAAAGCTAAATCATAAAGCTAGTAGTACTTGCACCTTACAGAGCTTTTTAAAAAAAAAAAAAATAACCGAATTGGTCGAGCCGTTCTCGAGTTTTGCGTTTAGCAACACATTTGGCGATCCATTTTTATTTATATAGATAGATTGAGATATCGCTTCCACTGAAATCGCTTTACAATGAATATTTATATGTTATTTTATAAGTAACTATCAAAAGTTGCGTATTTTTAGTAAAAAGTAAGTGTTTACATAGAATTTAGGAACGCCCAAATATTTTTGGACGGTAGTGTATAAATATGTCTGTCTGTCAAGACCCTTTTTCTCAGGAATCCATGGAGGCATCAAGTTGCAATTAACATCAAACACTTACGTCTGCGGTCCCTTAAAGCTGTAAAAAAATCTAGCTTCTAAATCAACGCAATCAAAAGATACGGTTATTTAAGCCTTAGATTCGACCAAATGTGAAAATTTCGCAGTTAAATCAAAACCCATAGGCCCCATACCCATTGAGAATCGTGATATTTGGTAAGATGCAAGATCTCACTGCCCAAGTAAAGGAAAAAATCCGAAAGTTGTTAATTTGTTTGTTATATCAATAAAAAAATTGTTTTTGTAATTAGAAATTTATATTTTGCGGTTGGAAAGTTGACTTTGTCGTAAATCGATGTATGGGAGAGTATTTTTAGAACTACAAAGTTAAGTTTATCTTTCGGAAAAGGCGGGTCAGAATCTTCAAGAATTAATTCCCGAGATGGACGTACTATCTACATACAAGTTTGTTAGCTTACGGAACCCCCGGTGCACGAGTCAGACTAGAACATACATAATTATATCACAAATGAGCGAACCAGTAGCCGCGATTACGAATATAAACGTGACGTCGTATTACCTATTCGTAGAGTGCTAATGAGCCCAAACACCTCTACTGTAAGTTGGTGAGGAGTCGGGTATCCTGCTGATTCCAGATAATGTTGTAACATCAAGTCAACGTTGCCATGTTATAGTAATATAATTTAAGGCACAAAATACTAAATTTAAAATTATTTGGACCAGTAGAAGTTGCTCACATCCCTTAAACAATTAAAAAAGAGCTGATGATCTTGATGATAATGAATATAACCAAACAAACTCGGTTATGTTAAATTTGAAACTTAAAAAACTAAATCCAAATCGGTACATGCGTTTAGGAGCTACTACGCCACAGAAACACAATATACCCCGTTTTTGCATCGGGGGGATAGAAACGATAGCTTGAAGCAATGCGATTGAAAATAGATATACAAAGATGCCTCCATAATACAGTCACATAGTCATAAAATTAAAGCATAAGAAGCGAGATATTTCCAAAAAACTGATATTTGCGACCTTTGACCTTGAATATCTTAGAAGCGCGCACATATCTTAGGCTTTCGAGCCAACATTGAGGTCTAAATAAAGGCTTATACAATTTTATAGCTTTCTTCTTCTTGCCTTTCATTCAGAACCCCTAAAGTGACTAGACCACTATTTTGAGTCGTCGTAGTTAACAAGTCCATTATTGCCACCGGGCAGTAATGGACTTGTTAACTACGAATCATTTCTTGATTATAGGAACCGTCCTATAATCAAGAAATGATTCGTTTTGCTTATGGACAGACGGTAAAACTTCGTTGAATTTTGAACGAACATTTTATCGTCCGTAAGCAAAACGAATTGTTTCTTGATATAGGAACCGGGCATAAGTTGCCTTGTCAATATAAAGCATGACGCCTCTATTTTTCAATCTGCGTACCTCTAGGTGGCAAGTGACTGTTTCTGTAGTTCTATTTATTACGCAACTCTACAGGAGGATAACTAGTGATTAAGTGTCTAATACCCGGTTTCTTAATTATACGAGCCGGGCATAAGTGATTTTTATTTTGGCACTTACTTTTGAGAGTATTTTTTGCAAAATTTTAAATGATAATTCCAAATTGTTTGACATGACAGGTGCGTCGTGGCACTGCAAAAGATGCGTGGACCAAAGGTACAGAGTGGCTGCGGCTGAGAACAGGGCACTGAAGAGATCAGACGTATTTAGATATAAGGGTGGACAGCAAAGGAGGCAACAACAGGAACTGACCCCACCTTGTGATGTACGTTTATATTACATTCAATGTTAATAATATGAGAGCACACAGGAATGATTAATTCAGACTTCAAAATTTAAGCCGCAAGCTTAACCTGATTGAACTGACTTGGTTGGTGTTAGTAAAATTAAGTTTACTTGTTTGTTTTCGTTTCTAGTTTTCAGTTTTCGTCAGAACGCTTTAGGATGAAATAATTAAGGAATCTCTCGCTGCACGAGATCAATTAGGATAAACTTTTTTTAGGACCAGGTCATAGATACTACTGTAAATACAGATAGGCTGGTGCTAGGGACACTTAACTATGCTAAAAAGTAACTGCAGCTGTATGCGCATCCTCTGTTTCTATAGCTGCTCTGTTTCCATAGCTGCTCGCTTTTTTTAGCGGATCTGGTCCAAGCACAGCTTTCCATTTTCTTGATCTCATCTGCCCATCTCTTAAATAATCTTCCTCTTCTGCACAAATCAATTAGCTTAATGTGCTTATAAAACTCTGTAATTGATTTAGAAAATCGGAGTTATTGACCAAAATTGCAATTCTTAATAACTTTCCTATGTATTTAATTTGCTTCATTTCGAGGGCCGGGACTTAGCATATAATCGGGAGCGATTGGGCGTATGAAAGTAAAATGACGGAACCCAGGATGTCAATCATTCATTTTAAATCGACGAAAAAAAAGCAGGTTCTCAATTCGACCATATATATATAAATATATATTTTTTATGTATGTTCAGCCCTCACTCCGTTATTTATGAACCGATTTTGATTATTCTTTTTTGTTAGATAGGGTATAGGGTATACCTCAAGGGTGGTCCCATGTCAAGGAAGTCAGGATCTGATGATGAGATCCTGATAAAATTGAGAGAAACCCTCGAAAATTGTAGGAACGAATAGTGTTTCTGTTTACTTTTCATTACTTTATCAGGGTATTTGCGTTTAGAAATCATCACATCATGTAGCTGAGTTGATGATGAAAAAAAATCATAAATTAAAAATCTTTTTAACAAAAAATTAAACCCGCGAAAAGAACTAAAAAGCAAAAAATAAATAAACCTTAAGTCTTAAGTATTGAGGTGTTCGTATCGGGGTCGAATCTTCGATGAAATATCTTGGCCTCGTACTCGACAGCCGATGGGACTTCGGACCTCACTTCCGGAGTCTGGCCCCGAAGCTTACGAGGACAGCAGCCGCGCTTTCGCGGCTGTTACCCAACTTGGGGGGCCCGGACGCCTCCTGCAGGAGACTTTACGTTGGGATCGTGCGGTCTATGGCCCTTTATGGGTGCCCAATCTAGGCAGAGACCTTGACGACCAGCAATATCGCAATTTTGCGACGCCCGCAACGGGTAATGGCCGTCAGGGTCATAAGAGCGTACCGCACGGTTTCATTTGAAGCAGGAAGTCTCCTAGCCGGGACACCGCCATGGGACCTGAAGGCTAAATCGCTTGCGTCACTTTATAAATGGCGCAGAGAGACGCAAGAGCAGGAGCTGGGATATATTGAGGCACAACGGTCCCAGCTCCACCAGGTACTCATGGCTGAATGGAAGGAACGACTTGAGCGACCCAGAGCGGGGCACGCCACAATTGTGGCGGTAAGACCCATCATTGAGGATTGGCTGGAGAGGCGACATGGCGCTCTCTCCTACCGGATGACACAGGTGCTCACCGGACACGGCTGCTTTGGTAAGTACCTGTGTCGGATAGGCTGGGAGCCAACGTCTGTGTGCCACCATTGCATGGGCTGTCGCGAGGACACCGCACTCCACACTCTGGTGGAGTGCCCTGCGTGGGCGCGGCAACGTGCTGACCTCGCGATGGCCTTGGGTGTGGGTAGCCTCTCACTGGAAACCATGGTGATGGTTATGGTCCAGCACGAAAGCGCATGGGATTCCGCCACCTCGTTTTGCGAAGAAGTGATGAGTGCCAAGGAGGCGGCGGAAAGGGAACGGGAGAGATCTAGCACTCTTCCGTCCCGAAGAACACGCACCAGGCGCCGGAGAGAGCGAGACGATCTCCGGCCTCCATGAGCGCTTGCCTGAGGGTGATGGGATGGGTTACCCGTCGCCCTAGCAGAAGCAGGCCCGAGACGGCGGCGCGACGTGTTCCACACGCACCTCTCTAAATCGGAGGGGGCAAGGCCCCCGCGCGAAATTGTGAGGTCGCCTGTTGTCGAGCAGGCGGCCAAGTCTGCCGAGGCTCACAGGGACTTCCTTTCTAGGGTACACCTGAGTCCCCGGCAATAGGACCCCGTGACGGAACACCGTGTGGTTTTAGTCGGTTCGTGTCCGACATACCACCTTACCGTTAGCCCCGGTGAGGTGATGACCCATGGGGGTTTCCACACGTAAAAAAAAAAAAAAAAAAAGTCTTAAGTATTGAGCTTATTTACATAAACTATCAAATCTTATATAAACTTATTTTGAGTCGGCGTCAAGTAATAAAATGATTAATTACCTACCTACCATGTCCATTTCTACGTAGGTACATATAAAATTTTGATAATTAATCAGTTTGTTATTTGGCCCCAACTCAAAATTAGTTTATGTATAATTTGATAGTTAATGTAAATAAGCTCAATACATAAGGTTTATTTATTTTTTGCTTTTTAGTTCTTTTCCTTCGTTGAATTTTTTGTTAAAAATTGTTTTTTTGGTTGTTTCTAATGCCATTAACTAAAAAAGTTTCCGCATTTAAACTTTCTGCTATTTGTTTTTTAGCATATAATATAAAAGTATGCAAATTATTCACGATTGAAAATTTCGTTTTGTGTATTTTTTCAAGTCAAATTCTTATTTAAGACTAGCTGTCTTCGAGTATTGGCCCCCCGGTATGTGGTAAAAGAATAATAAAAATTGATACAGTAATTTCGGAGGTTTACTTTAAATAAAATATTTAGGTTAGGTTTGCAAATAAAATAAAAAAAAAAACACTTATTTTTACAAAGATCTAAATATATTTATTTTCTTATAAAAATTAACAAATAAATTGTTTCTAATATGTATACACAATTTTGGGTCTACTCTAGTTTCTTGTAAAGCTTTTTCTCTTTGGTTCTTCTTCGAATTCGTATGCAATTTCCTTTTTAAGTTTCGCGATTGAGGATCCTACAGTAATCAGCTGACATCTTGGTGAAATCTTTCACCCTGTTTGTTCTTTATGGTAAGCTCCCAAGTTTACAAGGTAATAGTCAACATGGGAGTGTAAGAAATGACCTGTTAAACTCATTTTGCATCCTTGGGCTTCGTACGATACCACCATGCGTTGTACAATGGTATTCTAGTCCGGGTCTTTAGTATTCCCCAAAAACTTGTGCACTACATTCTTAAAAAAGATTATCACGCTCTTTTCCTTGTCTCCTGTCCTGTCATTGTTTCCAAAAGTAGGGTATCAGGTAGATGTTTCTTTAACTTGGCTTCAGACAGTTTGGGGAACTTGGAACACGGCAGTGATTTGATAAACTATTTTATAAACCCTAATTTAATATGAAAGTTTGTAAAAATCCTTTTTCTGGAATCATCAATATGATCTGGAACCCAGATCATATTGATGATGTTTTTCTCAGCCCCAGGCCAGTCAGCCCCCAACCACTACACTCTTCAACTATTTTTTTTTTATTTTTTTCTGAGTTCAGCTATTATTTGATAGAATGAATATGAGAAGTCTCAGTTTTAGGACTATTTTCTAAATAAATAACAAAATTCTAAATATTAAGTTAATTAGGAATGTTACGCTACATACAAAGAAAAACTTGAGTGTGGCAAGAAAAGACGAGATGGAATCTTCCTTATTTTTTTTCGTCTTTACCGAGTTAAAATCTATTAGATAATGTACACAAATTCTATGCAGTTTTTCACTTGCAGACCTGTGTTATTGTCATTTAATAGTAGCAAAACGACGATCGCCACCGGCAGGAACCGGCAGTTAGTGATAGGTAAAAAAATATATTATATCTAAGCGTTATCGAAAAATTTACTCAAAAAAATAGTTTACGACTTTGTTGCTAAAACAATTTTTCATTATATGATTTTTCCAAGCTTTTATTAACCTGTCCCGGTGTCTGTCTGTAATCAAATAAGTAAGTCGAATTTGACCAACGACCCGGTTTCCGATAAAACTGAAATTAAAGTAATGAATAGTTAGACGTAGACCTCCTCCAACTTCTTCCAGTGTTCCCTCTCTTTGGTTAGCCGGGTCCAGCTCGCTCCGGCCACTTGTCTTATATCGTCACTCCAGCGTCGAGGACGTTAAGCTTCTTATGGATGCCAATTGATTATTCTTTTGCTCCACCTATTATCTGGCCTTCTTGCTATGTGTCCAGCCCATCGCCATTTAAGGCTACACGCAAACTGTACGGCATCTGTTACTTTCGTCATACTTCTGATATCCTTATTTCTTTTTCTATCTTTCAGTTTGAAACCTAACATACTTCTGTCAGCAGATCTTTGAAAAACATAAATTTTTTGTACAAGTTCTTTAGTAATGGTTCAAGTTTGACATCCATACAGTAGTGTAGGCGTGATGATAGAGTCCATTGCTTTTTGTTTAAAATGTATTGGATTTTTTTATTTAAAATATCTTTTCTCTATTGGAACACATCTTCAGATAGCTAAAGTGGGAAAATCTAGGTATCAACATAAATGGGGAATAAACTACGATTCGCAGATTAATTCCTTTTATTTCATGGGCCCCGTCGTGGTCCACCCCCTGGCGCCTCTATCGAGGTTAACTCGGTCGTCGTACCGCTTCAGGCCAACATAAAATATCTGGGCCTGATCCTCGACGGTAGGTGGCACTTCGACGAGCACTTCCTGCAGCTTGCTCCAAAGCTAACTATTATTTAGTTATGGTTATTATATTAACCATTTATTCAGACTAAGTAATTTGAAATTAAATTATATTTAGCTATTCTTATGTCTGCTCTTACGCAACTCGGTAATTGCTGTGTAATCGTTACTATTTAGGGAATGAGACGATGTTAAATAAAACTTCATGGTGTATTAAAAATAGGTTATAAAAAACAATAATTCTTTTGATTGATTTGTCTTAGCTTGATGTGTCTTAAGTTCAGATTAAAGGTGGTGAAGCACACAGTTGTACCACACGCAAATTCTATTCAAAGCTCATGACAAGAAACTTCCGTATTTCGTGTTCATGTACAAGTTTATTTATAGACACTTAATCAAAGAAGATGAAGTTTCTGTTATATATTGTTAGTGTTTACCTTACGTCCGTACAAAATAGGTTAGCGATCCGGATCCGGACCGCGGTCTGTCATTTCATGACCCCTGCTATAAAACCTAAAATTTATCATAAAAATAACTATACTTATCGATTTTATTGTTTTTTGTACTTCTAAAGTATATTTTTCTCATTTTTTTAATACACTTACACGAAACGTCACATCGAAAACTGCTTACAACTGATTTTAGCACAGTTTAGTTACTGAAAATATCGAAGAGGGGATGAGAAATAATAAAAATTCTCTTGTTAATGTACATTAAAAAATAAAGAATAATTATATAAACATTATTATACATAAATTAAATTTTAAATACAACTTCTTTTTCAGACGGCTTCTACAACATCGTCTGTGACTTCTGATACTGGTAAAGAACAAGAACATTGTTACTGTGGACAAAAAAGCGATTGGCTTGCTCAGGTGGGTGTCATTATTTTTTTGAATTTATGTTATTACCAGTGGTCGGCGTAGGTAGTGCCATTTGGTGGGATTCGTCCATCGTGGCTAGCGTAGACATACCCTCTCATCTCAAAATCCCGGGATTCTAAAGATTCAACTTCGATCAAATATTACAGATAAATTATTCAGAAATCCGCACCCTAAAAGTGTCTACTTTTTTAATTATATATACCTAGTTTTTATTAATAGAATACCAATTTCATAAACACTAACCGAATAATGTTACGACTCCTTAGTACTCCTATACAACCACCGTTTTTAAAGTTTCGCGATTTTAACATTTCTTATACTAAATATTGTTTACAAAGGATCATAGTCGTGTAAATCTAAAGTAATACTAGCTTATTCCAGCGGCTCCGCTAGCGTTGTATTTTGCAAAAAAAATACCTGACCTAATATTTTATATATTATCTCTCTAGTTATCTACGCAATAGACATTTACAAAATTTCATTAAATCTGTTCAGTAGTTTCAGAGATTAGCGGAACGAACATCACACATCACATGAGATTTTTAGATATTCAGATTAAAAAGTTAAAAATCTTATTGCGTTAGATAGCACGAGTGTTGGGCAATTCTAAAGACAATTAATAATTAACAATTGATTAATTGTTAATTGTCACCATAACAACTAAAAATTGATCAATTGTAATTGATCAATTAACCTTAAGGTATATATAAAACATGCCGACGCCCTTTATTGTCATTTTAAAACACAGAGTCGGCAGGGATTTAAAAATCTATAGGTACAAAAAATTTATCGTACCGATTCCTTTTGTTCCATTATCAAAAAAAAAAGCGCGGCGCTTTGGCAATTTTGTGCTATTGTTTATTTACACATTGTACTAATTAGGTAAATATAAGTATACTTAGTTCAGTTCGCACTCCTCAATTCTCCACTTTGTTATTATCATCTTATTATTTATTTGTTTCAAACATACCTAATATGTTAATAAAATTGTATAACTTAGAAAAAAATGCATCAAAGCGGGAGTTCTACTTTTGCATTTAAAATAATAAAATCTTTCGATTTTTTTAATAAAAACTGTATGCAACAAAAATGGGGTTCTTACGACACTGTGACCCGATAAGCTGACTTCAGTAGACGTCGAACGTTCTTTTTCTATTAATAAGTGGATTCTGAATGTAAAAATAAAATCGTTAAAGGTAAAAAATATTGAAAAAATTATAGTTATTTATTTTAATTCAAAAAATGAGGAAATATGTGATTCTGATAAAGAGACCGAAGACTAAATTTACCTACTTAAATACGAGGGCTGCACTAAAAGTATCGGGAATGGAATATTTCCACTGTTTCTGTCATATTAAAATCTTTTTAATTGAAAACTCCTTGGTTTTAAAAATCGAATACCATTTATTCATTTAAAAAAAGATTCTCGGTCTTGTCACAAGGTTTTGTCAAACTTGTTTAGTCGTTGAGAAAATGGAATTGACTCGAGAAAATTCAAGAGCGATGATTTATTATGACTTTCGAAGTGGTTTAACACAAAAACAGTGTGTTGACCGGATGATTTCTGCATTTGGTGATAAAGCCCCATCCAAAACCACAATTTATCGCTGGTTTGCTGAATTTCAACGTGGACGTGTCAAGCTCAGTGATGATCCCCGTCAAGGTCGTCCAAAAACTGCAGTCACCCAAAAAAACGTTGATGCTGTGCGTAAGCTGATTGAGGAAGATCGACATGTGACATACCGCGAAATTCAGGCAACTTTAGACATTGGCATGAGGCAAATACAAATAATCTTGCATGAACAATTAGGTGTAAAAAAGATGTTTTCCCGATGGATACCGCATTCGCTCTGTGAAGAGCAAAAAGCGGCTCGCGTTACTTGGTGCGTCAAAACTCTCGAAAGATTCCACGCAGGATCCTCAAATGGTGTATACAACATCGTATCAGGTGACGAATCCTGGATATACGCGTACGAACCCGAAACAAAAAACCAGTCACGAGTTTGGGTGTTCGAAAATGAGTTAAAGCCAACAAAAATTGTTCGTTCACGGAGTGTTGCAAAAGAAATGGTGGCCACATTTGCCATGTTGCGACTATTTCTCTTGAGGGACAAAGATCGGTTAATGCAGAATGGTATGCTAGCATTTGTTTGCCACAGGTCGTTTCTGAACTCCGTAAAGAGAACTGCAACCGCCGCATCATCCTCCATCACGACAATGCGAGTTCTCAAACCGCGCACAGAACAGAAGAGTTTTTAAAGCAAGAAAACATAGAATTATTAGACCATCCTCTGTACAGCCCCGACCTAAGCAAAGAGAAAGAAAGAAAGAAAGAGAAACATTTATTCTGACATTCACAGGACCGCACACAATTATTACAATAAAAAATGGAAAGAGATAAAACTGTAAATAACTATTGCCCTGTGCAACGCCAGAAAAGACACCTATCTCAGCATAATGCTGCAGCCATAAAGATTGCAGCGCTGATATTCTGATAGGGCCTACGCCCGGCGACATCTCGTGTGAGCAGTGTAGTGAGGTGTCAATAATAAGCCCTAATGATTTCTATACTTTCCCTAAAATAAAGAATAAATTGCGTGGTCAGAGATTTTCATCACCTGAAGAAGCTGTGGACGCCTACAAACCGGCCATTTTGGAGACCCCAACTTCCGAATGGAATGGTTGCTTCAATGATTGGTTCCATCGTATGGAAAAATTTGTCGAATTTCGCGGAGAATACTTCGAAAAGCAATAAATACATTTTTAAATAGTAATGTTGTGTCACTTCCTTGATTCCCGAAATTTTCAGTGCCGCCCTCGTAGTAATTATGTTTTCATAAAATAAACGTAGTACAGCCATTATATCTTATTGATTTATATTATACTAGCAACCCGCCCCGGCTTTGCACGGGTTTGCACAAATTATACATCTAAACCTTCCTCATGAATCACATATTAGTGAAAACCGCATGAAAATCCGTTCAGTAGCTCCGAGATCCGAACAGACAAACGTGGCGGGGGACTTCGTTTTATAATATATATAATTTGTGTTAAATTTAAGATAATTTATATGTTGACAAATAGTACTTTTTTTGAAATAAATGTTGATTAATATTTTGATTTATTGGTATATCGCCAACCCCTAAAATTCTTAACACTCTTTTTATTATATTAATTTACGTACACGGTGTACAGTTTAAAACAGTTCACAAAGATGAGCATTAAAACCGCTTCAGTATAAGGGTAGGTACTGTACATATAATTTAAAAAACAAATTTTGTAGAGTTAAGTTCAGAGGGAAGTCTAACTAAGTGAACACGAATCGACTCGAATTTTAAAATGCAGGAATCTCCATGTTTATACAACATTTGAGGTCATTCATCCTAAATGGCACTACCTACGCCGACCACTGGTTATTACAAAATTAATTGTATTCCTCAAGATTTGTCTTTCATCACAATGATTACACACGTGAAGTATCTGAAAATAAGTGTCAGAAAGTCAATAATTACAACAGTTTACTGCATTAGCCCCTTTAGTTGCAATCTGTGCCGTTAAAATCATAAATTAATTTTTTTTTAACTTTTACAGATGTTACTTTGCTGTCGATGTTCTCGCTGGTTCCACCAAAGATGCGTGTCGAGTTTACAATACCCACTCTATGCTGGTGATAAGTAAGTCCGCTTATCTAATATATAAAAATCGTGAACAACTCCTAAACTAATGAACCGATTTTAATGAAATTTTGCGCAATGTGAGTAAAAGAGGCGTTATCGCTTATATGTTTTCTAATATAGGTCACGCTCCTGTAGGTCTAAGGCTTATCAAAAGTAAAGTCGCAGTTACTTAAAAATATTATATTATCACATCATTTTAACGAATATATTATAGGTACGTTTTCACTGTCTCTTATAATTATAATTTGTAAGTTATGAATGCAAACAGATATCTAGAATAGTTAAGTAAGTAGTGTATGTAAACTGGGCCGTTGGGTGTTAACTACTAAATATCGTTTTAGATTGTACATATTTGCTTGCGCTGACTGCAACGGAGGAGCGGAATATCTACGGCGACTGGAACTGTGTTGGTTGGATTTGGCGCACCTTGCTCTATACAATCTTACCGCATACAATGCGCCCAATTATTTCGACCTCGACAACGTCATAATGCCATACATCATGGATAATTGGCATGCGCTACAATTACCTGAGAAAGTTTGTATATAAATCGAAATTCGGCTAAGTGAATTCATCTTAAACATGCCAGTTTTAATTACTCAAAATCTCGATTATCAGATGTGGCGGACTCCAGTGAATGAACGCCGAGAAAGAATCTTGACTGCATTAACGTCGTCTCGAAAGCGATTTAAGTGCGGTCGTGAAATGAAAAAACGAGCCACCATTTGGGGCCTGCGTCTTCGCCGTCCACCGCCGCCACCACTCCAGCTTTCTGCATTAGAGCAGGTATTGTGATTTGTCCTACTTGCTAGTGTCTAGCATCAAAAGAACGTTACATGTCTAGTGCAATATCGTGGACACCTTTTTCTAAAGTCGAGACTAACTCTGGCATTGCTTATAGTTCTGAATATTTTTTTTTATAACCTGAATACACTCAATGACAACTCCCGACGTGTCCTGACCACAATTTCTGCCGATCTCGTCCACAAGGGGAGCAAATCTTCTCCCGTCCCGAAATAATAATCCTCACGCTTTCCCTGACCCGATAATAATCGGGTCACAAGCTGGCCCTAACACCACCCTTTATCCATGTTGATTTTCGTTATTCACGCTTTACTCGAAGTTCAGTCCGCAAGAACTCCCATTGCTCTCTATTGCCGGTATACAGAGTTACAATTCAACCCAAACAGAGGTCTTTGCTCAACCATGTCTATCGCCTCAAGATAATGAGACAGAAATCAGAGGGGTTCATTTTGTATTATTTCAAACTGTAATAATTGAATAAAATATCCTTCCTATTTCGTTAAATCCTTTAATGTAATATGTATAATATAATATGCCTAAAGCACCTCATTTCACTCCCTTTAATCTCAATTTTTTTTTTACTTTTTTTTTGTACACTAAATATCCAGACTTTTGGGAAGGCTACCATTGCTTACAATTCACGGCAGCAATACATGAATTTGCTAAATGCCCTTTTTTGTAATGTATTTGGCTAGCACATTAAATGATAAGGCTGTCCCTTGATGATGTTTTGTACATTGTATTGATGCTATGTACATTTCGAGTGTCACATTCTTACCTGAAGTACGTAGCATGGTCTAAATGCGACCCGTCGCAGAATCAGACAAATATTGTCGCCAGCTCAAGAAAAATGTCAAAGTTTAAGTCGTTACCACTTCCTCCAGTTCTATTTGATGTCAACATTTCCCTTTTATACAGTGTAGTGTACTGTTCTACAAGGGAGGAGAGCTTGTACTCTAAAAAGATCAGTGGTCAGGATCTGTTGGGGTTTGGTGCCACGTCCATCGCATTTAGGTGCCTGTTTGTTGGTTTGCTGGTTTTATAAAGATTGAAATCTACATAAGTACATTAACGTCCCTTTCCACACACAGCTAATTTTAACTTCTCAATTTAATAAAATATTATAACTAAATATGTATGATTGTATTCTAAGACGCGGGTATTGACACACTGAGATCTGCAGTACCGAGGAGATCTGGCTAAATAAATGGCGTGATCACGATGGTACTCGACATTGACAGGTTTATATTTGAAATTCGAATTAATACTGTATGCTTCATGCAACCCTGTAACTTAGGGTATGTTCCGATATACTAATCAGTGCTCTTACTGGGGAGAAATTCGTTTCGTTATATTTGTCGAATATGTACATAATTTTTACCATATATAACCTCATTAAAATAATTGGGTACTTGAAAAACAATATTTTATTTTAATAAAAAGTATACTTTTATTATGTGATTAAATCAATTGACAATTGACTTGAATTTTTAAATATAACTACATTCAAATAATATTTTTTCTTGTTGAACAGATAACTTGTACATTTATATTATAATTATTTTCATAATATTTCACGTTTCAAAACAGCGCCAAAAACAGATGACAGTATACTGGACTGCATTCCGTTTTAAACAGTAATTGTTGTCACACCTTCAAGTGCTCTCAGTGCATATCGGAACACACACTTAGTAATTATATTCTACTTCACTTTAACTGATGCAATGAGGGCAAAAAATTGTTACAATAAAGAGTAGTAGTACAGTTAAGAAAGTCAGTAATAATTTTTTATGTTAAAACTAGGTCAAGAAAGGAGAACCATTGACTGATGAGCAGGTGCGGGAGTATGCACCGCGACTTAGGTTCCTGCCGCGGTCCCCGTCGCCAATGCCTTGCGTTGACGACAGGTAACTATACGATTATAATATTTAAAATTTAGTGACAAAAAAACTTATGTCGATTATTTATTGATTTATTATAACCTGTTTCAGTTTGCAGCCTTCCAGCAGCAACTCCGACAAAAGTTCCTACAAAAATATAGTGCATAATCAACGTAACAGTATGATCGTGCCAGTCGATGGTCATTGGTTAAATTTAATGATGGGCAAACGGTTCCATGAAAATCTCAACTCGTATTCAGAAAATGATTCAACTAGTTCCTACGAGAAACCCACAGAGGCCGACGAACAACCTTCACCGTCTATACGCACTTCAACTCCTAAAAAATCTGATGCCAAAGCTGATAATATAGAAACAAGTACAGAACTTAATGTAACAGATACAAACGATGATAAAGTTTGTGAAAATCCTACAGTGCCATCTCATAACCCTTCTTTAGTTCCATGTTCTGTAAAATTAGATAAAATATCCAAAGAGAATGTAGTTGATACAAACGCGGTCAAGTGTGATCTAACTAACGTCGATATCAGCACTCACTCGACGCGAATAGCAACGATGAACTTAGAAATATCTAAGTTGTCCACCAAGAACATTATTGAACATTCCAAAATAATGTCCCTGCACCACATGAACAGTAAGCCTTCTTACCCTAGCACTTTTTATGACATGGAGTCGTCAGGAGACGAAACCTCCGTTAGCAGAGGTACCTTAGACCATATTATACCTCCACTTAAAAATTTTCAGGGTAAAAATAACCCGTTTTTAATGCAATTTACCTACTCCGGTAAGAAACCCTTTTCATCAAGTGCATATAATAAACAAAATGGCAAGCAAAATACATTTCAGTCACGATTCTCATTACCTATTAATTTAAATCCAATGATAGGAAATCCTCTTGTAAGACCAATGAAAAGAAAGCTCAGCGAAAAAGATATAGTCATCGGGCCCAATGGCGAGGTGAAAAGAAGAAAATACAGAAGACCACGAAAATATTTACAGTCACAGGTATAGTCGCATGAAATGTAGCAGTGTCTTTAACTTAACCATTTTTCTGTCGAAATGTTTTGATTCAGAGACCTTACTCAAAAACTTTATAGCACAAGATCCTCATCTGTTACTTATTAGTTATAAGAAATAAATGATGGATAATATTTACATTGACACATTGCAAATAGGTTGCCTAGTTAAATTGCGCCCGGATAATATTAAATAATTAAATTTTTAATTTAATGTATTTAATCTACTTCCCTCATGTAATTATGTAATTTTGTGAAAATAATTTGATATTATTGTTAATATTTAATCTGCATTGAATTCAGTATTTTATCTATATTACGCGCTTATCCTATTATATGTAATGAGAAAAATCTTCATCAATAAAAACTCGCTCATCATTGTCTGTCACATGAAGTTGTGCACGCAACGCATCTTTGTCACTCTCACCACTTGCATTTAAAATTTACATACAAAATCTAGGAAACCATGAACTAGATCAACTTTTTAATAAGGCAACCTAATACAGTTAAATTAAGAATAAAATAAGCTTTAATTTGACATTTTTTCGACTAAATAACTGATGAGGGTATATAAATAACATTTACTCACCTGTTTATACCTAGCAACCCCACAGATGCGCAGTGGTGAAAGCAGGAAACCTTTGTTTTAAATTTTGTGGGGTATATTTTTTAATTAGTGTACCATTTTTTAAAATACCCAATGAGGAAAGTAGATTTAATAAATAATTTAATTATTTAATATTATCCGGGCGCAATTTAACTAGGCAACCTATTTGCAATGTGTCAATTTGAATATTATCTATCATTTATTTCATTTAACTAATAAGTAACAGATGAGGGTATATATTTCTTATACCGGATCTTAGACTATAACTGTTTCGTAGTCTGTACGTCGATTATATCCTGAAAAAGTAATTTCTTCTTTTGATTTTAGCTTAACAAATCGTGCCCCCTTCCGGAAGAAGGTAATAAATCTGCTCAAAACTCTAATGAAAATGGAGTAATCACTTCATCGAACAACACAAAATTTAACGGTAGAAGACTGAGACAAAGACAAGAAAAAAACTATTACGAAAATGCCCGACGGAATACGAATAACAACTCTTCGAATAGTACTATTAACAGTGTAAAGAGTCTACAGCTGAGTCCTCACAAAGTAAATAATAGTACCGCTGAAGTGGAGGCGGAGCAGCTGTCCGCGCTGAAGTCGCGGGTTCAGTCGTACTTCCGCGCCGGCCAGACCTTCCGCGTGCAGGCGCGCCGCCTGGCCGCCGGCGCGCCGCCCGCCTACCTCATCGAGTGGGACTCTATCTAGCGCCCACTCACTCGTAGGCGTTACATGAATTTATTTAAAATATATCTATACATATTACTAATGTAATGTAATAATATATAAGTGCTTGTCTGTAGTCTAGTTGTACTTGTACAGTAAGATCAAGGAATGTGATATATTATTATTCCAATTGGATTCCGTTCTTTTATTATAATATGAATAGGTTAATATTTATATAAAATATGAATTCCGTCCCATCCTATCCCATATCGAGTGAACAATAAAATGCTTCGTTAAAATCGTTATCCTGCTTTAATATACACTAATTGACCCGACAGACTGAGCCTGTCAAAACCAAGGAGCAGATACGAAGAGGAGAGGGCCTAAGCACACGCTTAGGCCCTCTCCTCCGCGCAGCGGAATGTTGTGGAATTTAAAGATTTTAATTATGCAGATATTTAGTGTATGACGTCGTGTAATTGTGTATGGGAAAAAAAAAATTGTGCATGCAGCCATTGTGGAGAAATTCGCTAACAACTGATTCCGCTGGGCGAACGTTGTCCTGGCGGAACTTTTTTTAATCCATGGACTTAGAAGAAAAAAAAATGTGTCCAAAAATTAGTGCATGCATATACTTCGGAGAAACTCAAGTTTCCGCTACGCAAACGTTTCGCCATTAGCTAGTTTTCATATACAGCGCTTATATAGAGAGCTGTAGATTTTTACGTACGTTGTTTTGAATTTGTTTATATTTGTTTAAACAACAGATTTAGAAAAAATCGTAGGGTTTAAAAGATAAAAATATAAACGTAAAATACGCTTATTAAAATACGCTTAATAATATAATACGCTTAATAAATTTTGAAAAATAAATGACCTATAAATTATATCGAAACAACAATTGTGTTGTCACCTGTACCAATTCAATACCGGTATTATACTGTAAATTTTAGAATGTTACCTAAATATATTGCACGCCCGCTTTTTTGTAGCCATCCGAACTTGGTCGGGTTATGTAGGTTTTCGATGCTTTGTCCGTATTTTAATTGTTTCTCTTTAGTTACTGAATTTAATGAGATGAAATTTTGCATGTGAGTAGTTGAATTAATACACTAATTATTGGAATACATTTTACTATGCAATTCCTTTAGAACGTTGTGATATTTGACTGCTTTGTAAACAGTGGTCTATTCATGGTAAATTGTCCTATAACTCTTTAATTACTAACGGAACATCATTGATACTTGGCAACATGTTGCAGACACTTACAAGGTTTGTATAAACGTGAAAATCTAGACCCCAAAGTGCATACTTTACGAACTAAGACCTAATGAGCGTATTTTTTTTTTTTTTTTTTATTTAAAAACCCCTAACCTAAACCCTACGATTATTTCTAAATCTGTTTTTTAAACAAGTATAAACAAATTCAAAACAACGTATGTAAAAATCTACAGCTCTCTATATAAGCGCTTTATATGAAAACTAGCTAATGGCCAAACGTTCGCGTAGCGGAAACTTGAATTTCTCCGAAGTTTATGCATGCACTAATTTTATTCATACATACACAATTACACACAAATACACACTAATGTTTGGACACATTTTTTTTCTTCTAAGTCCATGAATTAAAAAAAGTTCCGCCAGGACAACGTCCGCCCAGCGGAATCAGTTTTTAGCGAATTTCTCCTCAATGGCAGCATGCACAATTTTTTTTTTACCATACACAATTACACGACGTCATACACTAAATATCTGCATAATTAAAATCTTTAAATTCAACAACATTCCGCTGCGCGAACGCACACTTTAAGCTCATTAATTTAGATCTACAAAATAAACTGCAGCTGCGGTACAGATACGAATAAAGAAAGATAAGATAAGAATAAAAACAAATTTGAATCTTCATTCGTGAAATAATAAGGGTCAAACTCGTACAACTATAGGTTTATCAAATACATATATTCTTATATATTCAATTATAGGAAAAGTAGTTAATATTATAAGAAAAAGGCATAAATTTACAAGGAAAACGAGCCGGAACAAAAATGCGAGTCGGTGTATGGGTGACAGTGGAGCATTTGGTTTATTTGTACCCTTAAACACTATTTAATTTTTTTTTATTTATTTATTTTAATATCTCTGAAATCTCGCATGGGTCTGAAAAAGGTAAGACACCCTAATCCTAAACTAGGTCGAAACCTGTACTATAGGTATCAGAGCGCCTGCCCCCAATAAAGGTAACCAATATATAGCAACAGTGGTAACACAATAAGAGAGAGCAAAATGCATGCATGTGTAAGTGTGGGTGTATGTGTGTGTATGTATGAATGTGTAAGTGTCTGTGCGTATGCGTGACATGAGTGTGTGTGTATGTTTTCTTTATCTTACAATACGTTTTCAGTGTCAGTATAATCCAGACGATGCAACCATTCAAATAGTCTTTTTACATATGTGGTAGTTAATTTTATGTAGTGCTAATATATTGTTTATTTTATTAAAAATAAAGCTACCAAGAAAACAAGGGAGTTTCTTTGTAAAGAATGTTTTAAATTTTGGCACCTTAAATACCTTATAGTTGTTACGCTGGTTTTGAGTTTTCTTAACTAAATTTAGATCCGACTAGTTTGTGAAACTGTAGAATTAATCTCAGGATAAAAAGTTGCCTAACTGTCAGTACATTACTATCCTGATATAGCGTGGAGGTGGGATACAAGAATAGGCGAAATTGGCTTCCTTTAAGAATGGCCCTCTGTGCTCTTTCCAAAGAAATTAAGTGTGGTTTAGCTGCTCCTCCCCACGAGTCAATACAGTAAGTTAGTAAAGATCCACATAAAGCTTGGTAAATGGTTTTCATAAGTACGGGACTTGCTGCGTAACAAATATTTTTAAATACGGCCATTAATTTTCGAATACGTGAGGTTAGTAGTTGCATATTATGTGGTTCAAAAGTAAGTTTGCTGTCTATCATGACACCTAGATATTTAATAGGTACCTATTAATTTTTCTATTGAGGACTGGACAGGTACAAAAGGAAGATTCATCTATACCATGACAGGGATAAGAATGAGATGTTAGATGCAATCCATCCAGCAACATCTGTGAGTTATTCCTTACGGAGAAGGCGGTGTAATTACTTTTGTCTGTGTTAAGGCTAAGTAAGTTTGATTTAAGCCAGTTTGAGACTTTGTTAAAGCCTGCTTGAGCATTTCTAAAGACGTCATCTCAACTCCCTCCCCAAAACACGCAAGCAGTGTCATCAGCAACAGCAATCATACGGCCGTTTTTAAGTGTCATATTACATAACTGATTTATGTACATGAGGAAGAGAGTTGGGCCAAGTATGCTTCCCTGGGGCACGCCAAAGGAGACCAACAGGGCTACTGATTACGTTATTAATGCGCACACACTGTGTTCGTCCTTTTAAATAGTCTTCGAACAACTCCAACTGGCAACCCCTTATTCCTATCTGTTCTAGCGTCTTCATTAGCAAGTCAATTGACACGGTGTCAAAAGCTTTAGTGAGATCCAAGAAAATTTGTCAGACATTTTTGACCTGCATCCAGCTTCTTTACCACTGTATCTGTAAGCTCGAACACTGCATCGGCAGTTGAACGTGCTTTCCTAAAGCCATATTGGTGTGGAGAGAATATGCCGTTGTTTTCTAAATAATTAATCAGCCGGTTATTTAAGATTTTTTCTAAAATTTTCGGGAGTTTCTGAAGAATGGAGATTGGTCGATAGTTGCTGACTACTGATTTGTCTCCGCTTTTGTAAATAGGTGTTATGATAGACTTCTTAAAAACGTTTAGGAATTGACTATGAGATGGAAAGATTACAAATATGCACTATAGGACAAGCCGAGATTTCTTTATTTTGTTTAAGCATTTTAGCAGAGGCGTTATCCCACCCTACAGAATTTGTATTTTTGAGGGAGTTTATTAGATTTACAACTTCGCTCAGGTCAGTTTCCAAAAGGACAAACGATGAGGAAGGAGAAAGCAATGCTGCGAAAATCTTACAAAAACGTCTTTCTGTACCTACTTATAAAATATATGTTCAAAAAATATAAAGAAACATGAAAAGATATGAACACAACGTTGTGTAAAAATTTAAAAACAATCGGTAAAGAACTTTTTGAGATTGGTTTTTTTACTTGGTGTCAGGCCTCTTTTTTTTTAATCCTATAGAAAAGCGATAAGCAGGCGACTTTACGATGCAAGAATCTACTAATTTGTTATAAATACAGAAATAAATACTTTATTTATCCTCATTGGCTAAAACCCTTCAGAGCAAACTAGGCAGCTGCTGCTGGAATAAAATTACATAAAAAAAACTACAAATGTAATTTTGAAACATTTAATTTTTTATTAAAATTCTACTTTTATTATTCGTCTAGTTTTTTCAAGAACCCAAATTAATCTGGTGAAGGTCCAGTCTTTGTCTTCCTATTCAACTTTCTGTACAAGAAGGAAATTCTTTTTTGCATTTCTTTCCATTTTGTTGGCCTGATCGCAGGTGTAACAGTTTTTGACCACATTTTTTTCTTTCGAAGAAGTATCTGTGAATTAAATAAAACATTTAAAGAAAATATTCAAATTTCAGATTAAACTGCCATAGCGGATTAATATAATAAAACTTGCAAACATTTATGGTTTTAATTATAGAAAAAGAAAGACCCATAATACATTTTATGAAAAAGGTTAAATATACATACCTACGATTATTATTCTAAGTGGGTCGAATTTAATTGCCAGATTTTATAAAAAAAACCCAGTAAGTAATAATTTTTTGAGAATCATCAAATCGACATATTTTATCCTTGACACCTCTGTCTGAGAAATTTCGCACAGGAAATTGTTGGGCGTTTCATCGACACGAAGCTATTCACGAAGATTCAGATTGATAGTAATTATTTTAACGCCAAGGATCTATACTACAACTTTTGAGCGTACGACCGGGATAACGTACCACGCAATTTGTAGGACAATATGACTGTTCAATTATATAAATATTGTAAAAAAAAAAACAGCTGGTTAGTAATAATTTTTTGATGACCTCGTTATCGATACATGTTGGAAGAAGGGGACTCTGATCAAACCATACATTTTGTAGGACAAATATTTTTTCGAATAATTTACATAATTATTACCTATCAGATTTAACAAAAAAAAACAGTAACAAATTTTTGAGAATCAACAAATCAACATATTTTATCCCTGCTACCTCTATTACCTACCACAATCGAGTTTTCGTACAGGAAATTGTTGGGCGTCTCATCAAAATGAAGCTACTCACGGAAAATTAATTGCAGAAATGGACCCTGAATCCTGGACTATATTATTATAAAAATATAAGACATAAACAGCAATAATTAGTTGGTTATTAATACAATCTTGGAATCCCTATGAATTTGTAGGTATTTAATAAATGATTCCATTCATCCAGAGAAGAATTTTTAATTATGATCTCAAATACGTTTTTTTATTTGAGATAATAATCAAAAATTCTGTCTATGTTATATTCTGTCCATTTTGTAAAAAGAACAAATTTCTGATACTAAGTTTTAAACTTTCACATTCCATGATATAAATATGTATTTCCACGGGAATTAATGCGATTGAACTGCCTGATGTTTCAACCAGGTTGCACTGGCCATAGTCACAGGCTGACTGGCTCAGCGGTGCACTTGTCTCACACTCATCTCTCATGTCCACATTTCTCACCTGAGGTATGATAGTACTTCTGTCAAATAAGTAAAAGAACAAAAAGTACTCACATGGTATTCACTGCCACTCACACCTCTAATCCAAGATGGAACTGTGTATAGGGTTTTAACTGGGTGCAAATCTCCAGGCCCAAGGATGTCAATGTAGTCATTTTGTCCATAAAGAGCTTTGCGTTCAGTCCAAGGATTTGATGGCCTGGAAATGCAAATAGAAATATAGGAATTACTTTTTAAAGTCACTTTATATATATACTGCATAAATAACTTTTAGTAGGCACCTAGGAGGGGAGCTTTTTGTAAAATTGTCCCTTTTTTTATTTGTTTTTTTTTGGAAAATTGCGTTTTTACACGCACTACAACTATGCAGTTGCACTTAAAAACTGTATCTGTATACAAAATTTCATCAAAATCGTTAGAGCCGTTTCCGAGATACCCAAAATATAAATACATACATACAAAATTTGCTCATTTAAAGTAATAACATTATTAATATATGAGAAATATTTAAGAAAATTCCTAAGCTTTTAAAGAGTTGTATTAATAAAGTAGTAAGTATAAAATTTTAGGTATTTAGCTATTATTATAATTAATAAGCTTATATTTTGGAACAACAGAATTTCCAAGAGATATACAAATTTCCTAAAAATTTTTTTATTATTATTTTGCTTAATTAACAAATATTTTTATTATTATACCTTATACAAGGAAACCCTGTCCACTCCACTATTTTGTGTATAAGTTATGTGTTTACTATATGTTAAATATATTCATATGCTGTAATTAATTCAAATTCAAATTCATTTATTCAATTAAGACACTTGTATTACATTTACATAGACATTATGTACCTTGCATGTATCTATGACATATTATTTTTATCATATTTCATCTTTATGCAGCAAACACTGCCCCACAACTCTCTGTGACATATTCTCTATGTTCTCTCGTGCGATAAGCAGGGCTTCCAGTGAGGACAACTTACTTTATACCGCCGAGTCTTAGAACTTATACAAAATCACGTAACTATTATACAAAATAATCTTGTACAATTTATTATAGTATGTTACTCTTTGGGGATTTCAATAAAATGTTTTAACTTTAAAGTATAAAGGTTTAACAGTTTACCACAGACATGTTATGTTTTATATATCTCTATCTATGTGTATGTACCTACATACTTATTACGCTATAACATCATTAATGAATGACATTGTACACAATTATACAATGCAATCTACTATATAGTAATATTAACTTCACACATCTCACACACGGCCGTCTGATCCCAAACTAGGCAGAGTCTGTACTTGGTAACCAGAATGCTGATAAACATACTTATATATTTCTGAATACATACAAACAGTCTACTTAAGAAAACTGAGTTATACTAATTTTGTATCCAATTATACAATCTGGCAGCCCTGGCGATAAGGCCGCCCATTGAACAAACCAGTTTAGAGTTGTAAGTTTTTTTTTTGGCAGCCTGGCTATGCCCACAATATTAATATTATACCGCTAATAATTAAGAGGGTTTTCGCATTTATGGCCAAAAAAATCTGAAAAAAACTTAAATTACCTGTACTCGGGTATAGGCAAAGGTTTCCCTACGGCTCTGGGCAGTAAACCCCCACTCCATATTTTTTCTTCGTATCCGTACCTCCTTACTAGGCGAGTTTTATCAGCATGATATCTAGTTCTGCAAATATAATTAATATATTAACAACCTACTCTGAAAACTAAAAATTAATCTTTAAAACCCGATTCTAACCTCACTATATTTACAGTTGGCTTCCACAAAATGTCTAATACTCTAAGTCCGGAAAATGACATTTTGGTACTTAAGTCTCATTCAAGACTCGGATGCAGTACTAATTTATTTAGTTTAATAATATTGGACCTTTCCCTGAAATTAAATGCTATAGTATTATTGTATTTATTGTGGTATTTAAAGATTTATTTGACAGTTGACTAGTGTTGCCAGACGGAATTCGAAATAGTAGACGATCATGCGGCATGACATGCTAAATCATCATGCTGCATGAAGGACCTATTGAGAGTCCATTATGAAGCATGACAAATACTAGGTGTAATCACTGAGTTATTATTACTAGCGTAAATATCTCGATGGGTATGATCATTTTATTCAGTCAATACAGATAATACAGTGAAGAGCGCAATCTACTATAGAATTATTGATTCGATATTGATTACGATTTATTCTTATCTAAAAAAATTGTATCATATGTTTTAGTGCTTAGTATTAGTTTTAGTAATAGTTTTATTATTTCTTAGTACTCAATGTAAACATTACGTAAAATGAATGCTGTGGCGAATGTAGAGCACAATATTGCATATGTATATTGTTGATGCTCCTTAATAAATGAATAAATCAAAATGAATAAATAAATAGAAACGGGATACGTATGATTACGATTAATTATACGAATTTTGTTTAAAATTAAACAATCTGGCACCCCTGCTATTGCATGACATGCCGATATATAGACGATCATGCTGCATGTCAATCATAGCTTGCAGGATGAAAAATAAAGGGACTTGTCAATCAACTGCCAGCACGTAGTTTGCATGTCATGGACGTAGTTTGCATGTCATGCACGTAGTTTGCATGTCATGCACGTAGTTTGCATGTCATGCGCATCAATCAATGCAAATAAACGATCATGCACGCATGACAGCACGTAACGCATGTCATGCCGCATGATCGTCTACGGAGCTCATTAGAACTTCTTGATTGGGCCATATAAACTTAGTATAGGTACTTAGTTTATGGATTGGAATATAAACATTAAAAATCAGTAGTTTTGATAATGAAACTTATTTTCTCCACTAACCAACGAAGTTCTACTAACACTGGAGACCAAACAGTGAACATTTACTGAGAATCAAAAAGTTTGACTTTGAAAATTGAGATTGGAACTCTATCCTTTAGTTATTATGTGTCCATATTTTTTGTACCAATGGACACTCTATTTTATTATCTTCATACAAGAAAAACTGTTTTGTGAGCTTCATAAATAAAAGAATTATAACCATTCATAATTACACAGGCTACAGGACGACCTATAGCGACACCATCAATCTGAAGATAATGTTGACCTTGGAAAAGGAAATAGTTGCCATCTAATCTAGACAGTGTTCAAGTCGTAGACAGAGAATACTATAGACCGGCTTTGCAGGTGTCTATAGCACTATAGAAACCTGCAAAGCCTGCCACAGAAGGAGACAAAAGAAAAAAAACGTCACTTTAATCAAGGTTACTGTGTGAGTAAAAATTTATCCCACAACTTCTGTGATTCTAAGGTGTTCCACGAATTGATAGAATTAAAAACTACTATGTACTAGCGACTTACCCTCGCTTCGCTCGGTTGCGTCCCTAGATGCGTTTTAATATAGTAAACAAACTACGTGTATTTTAATATTCCTAGTTTATATTAATTGTTCTTGTTATAAATGCTTATAAAGTTTTTTTTTAGTTTATGTAAAATAATATTGGTGGTGTAAAAATATTTAATTAAAAAAGAATTACGAAAATCTATTTACAATTGAATAAAATATCGCATAACATACACACAAAAACCACTTACAACCAAAATGATACCTTATCTTTTTAAGTTTATCCAAATAAATATACACGCCGTCTGTTGAGACAACACGGAACTAAGTAGTTCTCTATTAATGGAAGTTGTCCTAGTATGTATTAGACTGTTCTATTGTTTTATAGAATTAACCAGAGGTGTCGCAATGTTTCTAGAAATACCGTTTTGCTATATAAAGCGTGGCATTGCGTAGTAGTTAGTTAGTTATCAAGTGAGTGTCAAATGAATTAATAGCGAGTAAAGTGTAAAGTAGAAGAGAATTAAGTGTAATAGTGATAATAAATTATTGTAATTGTGTTGTTGCTAGTTTCCCTGTGTATTTTGTGATCTATTAAAATAAATTGTATCTATTTTGGTAACAACAATCTGATATAATTCTCTAAACCCGAACCTCAGCTCGTAACAAATTGGTGTCAGAAGTGAGATTAGATGATGCCAGTTTTACCGAAGGAGGACACGAAAGGCGTTCGTACTAGGGGACAGCGACGGCAGGCAACGGCAGAACCTGCTGACGGTTCATTAGCGGCTCCCTCGACCTCGGCGGCTCTGGACCTCGCCGCATTAATGATGATGCTGCAGGAGCAGAGCTGTCGCCAGGAAGAGCAGAGCCGTCGCCAAGAGGAGCAGAGCCGTCGCCAGGAGGAGCAGGCTTGTCAGCTGCAAGACCAGTTGCGGCGGGACAAGGAAGAGCAGACCCATCGCCAGGAGGGGCAGGCTCGTCAGCTGCAGGACCAGTTGCGGCGGGACAAGGAGGAGCAGATGTTCCTTATGAAGGATCTCCAGGTTGCACTAGGTAAGGACCTCAAGGTGATGAAGCAGACGGTCCACCAGCACGAGGCCCGCATCACGGACACTGAGCATAAGATTGTGTATATGCAGAAGGCCCGAGGAGACCTGAAGCTCGGAACTGCTCGTGTGGGGAGTACTCCTGCTGCGCGTGGGTTTAAGGTGCCTCCATTCAATGGAATGTCCTCATGGTCTGCTTATAAGATCCAGTTCGAGGCCGTTATGAAAGCGAACGGGTGGACTGAGGCCCAGGCCATAACAGCGCTCACCCTGGGTCTCCACGATCAGGCGTTGACTGTGCTGGAGGCTCTCGGCAAGAACCTCACCTACGACCAGCTCGTTGAGGCGTTGGAGTCAAGGTACGGTGACGCGCACCTGGAGCACGTATTCCGTGCCCAGTCAAAGGATCGCGTGCAGCGTGGAGGTGAGAATTTACAACAGTGGGCTTTGGAAATTGAGAAGCTCGTCCGGAAGGCATATCAGTCAGCGCCTACATTGATCAAGGGCAATCTGGTGCAAGCCTTCGTCGACGGCATCCGTGACCTGAAGGTCAGGGCTGCTGTTAGGCTGGGGTAACACGACACGCTTAAGGCTGCCCTTGCCCACGCATTGGAGGTGGAAGCGGTGAGGCAAGACCACCGAGCCCACCGCGTTAGGGAAGTAACTACACCCACGACCCGTGACCGTCCCCAATACAGCCCCCGATGCTACACCTGCGGAGAGAAGGGCCACCTTCGGGCGAATTGCCCAAGGCAAAGAGATGGACGACCACAGGAGAGAAGGTTGGTTGATGCTGCCGCCCAACAGCAGGGAAACGAATAGAAGCCAGGACTGAGGGGCAGGTGCTGGCTGGTGGTCAAAGAGCCCCAAGAATTTCGATCTCGCAAGCTCATCACGGGAATAGCCTGATCATCAGAGGCGAGGTCAACGGGATGCCGTGCGGTATAATTCTAGATACGGGAGCCTCTCGGACGGTAGTTAGTTCCCAGCTCGCGAATCGGTTTCTTGGGGACAACATCAGTGACCGCGAGCAAATACAGCTGGTAACAGCTACCGGTCAGCGGATAGCCGTCCGAGGAGAGAAAACGGTGGAGTTGAAGCTGGGTAACGAACTTTACAAACACAACATCATCGTGGCAGATATTCTTGATGATTGCATTCTGGGCTTGGATTTCTCTTGGACTAACTAACTTGAAGAGTTCGACATGGCTAAGAAGGTGCTCCTTCGATACGGCGATGTTTTCTCTTCAAGTGATACGGACGTAGGAAAGACCGGACTAGTTCAGCACCAGATTAACACGGGCAACGAACTTCCGATCCGTCAGCGTCCAAGAAGATTACCGGTGGCACGAGAAGGAAAGGTAGACGCCATGATTGAAGGAATTTTAAAGGATGGAATTATAGAGCCTTCATCCAGTCCGTGGTGTTCTCCTGTGGTCCTTGTGAAGAAGAAGGACGGTAGTATGCGGTTTTGTGTTGACTACCGTCGGTTTAATACCACGTATCGACGATACACTGGACACGCTAACGGGAATGAAGTGGTTCACGACGTTAGACCTGAAAAGTGGTTACTGGCAAGTAGAAATCGATTCAAGGGATAAGGAGGAAACCGCTTTCTCTACAGGAAAGGGTCTGTGGCAATTTACAGTTATGCCATTTGGTCTGTGCAATGCCTCAGTGACTTTTGAGAGATTGATGGAGTTAGTGCTCGCCGGCCTAATCGGGGACGCCTGCCTGGTATATTTAGATGACATCATTATAGTAGGACGTACCCTTAAGGAACACCTGCAGAACCTCGAGCGTGTGCTTTCAAAAATCCGGGGGGCTAACCTTAAGCTGAGTCCTAAGAAGTGCTCGTTCTTTAGACGGCAAGTACACTTTTTAGAACATGTTGTGTCGGAAGAAGGTGTACGAACGGACCCGGAGAAGGTAGCTGCTGTCAAGGACTGGCCTGTTCCAAGGGACAAGACGCAAGTTAGAGCATTCCTGGGTTTATGCTCATACTACCGGCGGTTTGTCAAAAGCTTTGCGGACATTGCAAAACCGTTACACCGGCTCACTGAAGAAAAACGAATTTTCTGTTGGGACGAAAGACTAAAGACTCGTCTGTGTTGTACGCCTGTATTGGGTTATCCTGACATGAAAAATGAATTTATAGTCGACACAGACGCGAGTAATACGGGTATCGGCGGTGTGTTGTCGCAACGGAAAGGCGATCAAGAAATTGTGATAGCGTACTTCAGCAAGTCTCTATCTAGACCGGAAAGAAATGACTGTGTCACGAGAAGGGAGCTGCTCGCTGTGGTAAAAACATTGCAGCACTTCAATAAGTATTTGCTAGGTCGAAGGTTCCACCTGCGTACTGACCATGCTGCATTGAAGTGGCTGTTACAATTCAAGAACTCGGAAGGACAAGTAGCGAGGTGGATAGAACTGCTGCAGGAGTACGATTTCGAGATCCAGCATCGTAGCGGCAAATCCCATGGCAACGCTGACGCACTGTCAAGGCAGCCTTGCACAGAGGACTGTAAACACTGCGTCAGGCAAGAGACCAGGGAAGCTGTGCCCGTCCGCATGTTAAGAACGGACCTGAGTGACGAGTGGAAGGAAACCTTTTGCAAGGCTCAAGAAGAGGACACAGATGTCAAGCTAATCCTCGAGTGGGTCAAAGCCAATGCTCCGAGGCCCAAGTGGAGCGACGTTGTAGCTATGAGCACAATAACGAAGGGGTATTGGGCGCAGTGGAATAGCTTGGTCGTCCAGGACGGAGTATTGTGCCGTAAATGGGACAATGCTCGAGGGAACACCTGTCACCTCCAAATAGTTGTTCCGAAGGTACCGGAGATTTTACAGCTTTACCACGATGGATGTTCAGGAGGCCATTTGGGTGTGAAAGAGACTTTTTTGAAGATTCGAGAGCGGTTTTATTGAATCCACTGCCGCGACGATGTGGAAGACTGGTGTCGAAAATGCATCAGTTGTGCAGCAGTGAAGGGACCTCACACACGCAGCAGGGGTGCATTGCAGCTGTATAATGTGGGAGCTCCGTGGGAACGTATTGCCGTAGATGTAGCAGGTCCATTTCCGGAGAGTGAAGATATCAACAAGTATTTCATGGTTGTCATGGATTATTTTACGAAGTGGCCGGAAGTATTTGCGATACCGAACCAAGATGCGACCACGGTAGCTGATAAGCTGGTCAATGAAGTCTTCTGTCGATTGGGGGTACCTTTGGAGATTCACAGTGATCAGGGGAGGAATTTTGAGTCCCAGTTGTTCCAGGAAACGTGCCGTGTGATGGGTGCTTTTAAAACCCGAACCACCTCTTACCACTCTCAGTCTGATGGAATGGTGGAACGATTTAATCAGACATTAGAGAGGTACTTGGCAAAAGTTGTGGAAGGCAGACAAAGAGACTGGGATAAACACATCCAGCCAGAGACACTCGAGAACTCAGGATCTTCACTGACGGCTCCAAAACAAGGTATGGCACTGGCTCTGGGGTCTTCTCAGAGGACTTAAATATAAAAACAATAGCCACTCTAGGAACCCATAACACATTATTCCAGGCCGAATGTATGGGTATTTCTATGGCTGCTGCAGCTGTCACTGCAAGGAAGGTAAAGGATCAGTCGATACGGATACTGTCCGATAGCATGGCAGTGTTACAAGCCCTCGACGACAATGTCATCAGTTCGGGCCTAATCTACGAGTGGTGCTACCAGCATCTTAATGAGGTATGTGGACTCAACAAAGTAACCCTCCAATGGATAAAGGGTCACAGCGGCTCTAGAGGCAACGATGCAGCAGACGAATTAGCAAGGAGGGCATCGGAGATGTGCAGCATGGGCCCAGAACCCATGGTGCCCCTACCCTTCGGGCAAATTCGGAAATTGGTAAGGATGCGCACTAGAGACCAACACAATTTCATATGGGGAAGCCATAAAAACTGCGGGCAGTCGAGGGCGGCACTTCCCGCCATAAACAGCCGGCTGTCGACGAAGCTAATCCTATTGAACAAACGTCAGCTGCGAGTGGCAACCGGAGTTATCACCGGGCATGGCTCTTTTAACAAACACTTTTCTGCTATAGGTGCTACGGACAGCCCGCTGTGCAGAGCTTGCATGGAGGCAGAGGAAACAGCAACCCATGTACTTCTGGACTGTAAGGGGGTTGCAGAATACCGGGCTAAGTACCTTGGCTCGCCAGGGTCACTCTCCGAGATCGTCGGTAACGTGAAGGGGTTACTGGGATTCTTCGGGGAGTTAGGGTGGCTCGAATAGCTTGTATTCCCACCAACGCAAAATACGAGCTTTGTCGTGGAGTTGCGGAAACCAGCCCGTGTAAACCTAACCTAAACTAACCTAACACATCCAGCTGTTCCTCCTCTCGTACCGAAGTGCGGTCCACGAGAGCACGTCAGTAACACCAGCCTCTGCGAACTTCGGTCGAGAACTGCGGTTGCCTGCAGATTTAATCACGGGCACTCTTCCTGACACTCCGCGCAGTATTACGGATTACGCCAACGAGATGAATGACGTTTATGAGCACGTCAGACAATCAGGACAGCAGACGTCGGAGAGAATGAAAACCCGGTACGACCGAAAGATAAATGACAGAAGCTTTGAGGAAGGATCACTTGTCTGGCTGCATAACCCGGTTCGCAGAAAAGGCAAATCTCCGAAGCTGCAAGTGAAATGGGACGGACCGGTCAAAGTAGTGACCAGACTCAATGACGTAACGTACCGCATTTAGAAAGGACCGCGGGGCACTCCCAAGATCATCCATGTGGATCGGTTGGCGCGTTATCATGGGGATAATCATGCTCGAGACGAGCATGTCTAAGAAGGGGGCAGTGTTACGAATAACCCGCCATCTATTGGCGACTGTGGGAAGGTGTAGAGAGCTACAAAATAAAGATACACGCCATCTGTTGAGACAACACGTAACTAAGTAGTTATCTATTAATGGAAGTTGTCCTAGTATGTATTAGACTGTTCTATTGTTTTGTAGGATTAACCAGAGGTGTCGCAATGTTTCTAGAAATACCGTTTTACTATATAAAGCGTGGCATTGCGGAGTAGTGAGTTAGTTATCAAGTGAGTGTCAAGTGAGTTAGTTTCAAGTGAGTGTCAAGTGAATTAACAGCGACTTAAGTGTAAGTGAATGAAATGAAGAAGTTAGTGATAATAAATTATTGTAATTGTGTTGTTGCTAGTTTTCCTGTGTATTTTGTGATCTATTAAAATAAATTATGTCTATTTTGGTAACAATCTGGTATAATTCTCTAATCCCGAACCTCAGCTCGTAACAATACTTATAATTGTCGAACCGATTTAAATAATATAAATAGTACTTGTGAGTGTACCTTAGGAAATACACTCATCTCATAGTACACTCATGTTCAGTAAGCCTTTTAAAAAACTATAAAACTTCCCAGTTATGTTTTTTTCTACTTACTCAAAAACTAAATTAAGTTTTATTATCCCATCATATTATACAACAAAGTCCCCCGCCGCGTATGTCTGTCTGTTCGCGACAAACTGAAAAACTACTAAACGGATTTTCACGTGGTTTTCACTAATAGACAGAGTAATTCATGAGGAAGGTTAAGGTGTATAATTTGTAAAGATTTTGTGTAAATTGATTGAAATATGTTGATGATTATTGAAGATGTGTAAATAACGTGAATATCGGCATGCCATGCAATAGCAGGGTTGCCAGATTGTATAATTGGAAATAAAATTCATATAATTAAGTGTAATCTAACGTATCATGTTTTTATTTATTTACTAAGGAGCATCAGCAATATATCTTTACATTATAGACTTACAATTATTAAAACTAATACTAAGCACTAAAACATAAGGTACAAAATTTTTAGATAAGAATTAATCGTAATCAATATCGTATCAATAATTTTATAATAGACTGTGCTCTTATATCGACTGAATAAAATGATTATACCAAGTCAAATGAATTGTCATGGTGCATAATATGGACTCTCAATAAGTCCTTCAAGCAGCATGATGAATCAGCATGTCATGCTGCATGTTCGTCTATTGAGCGCTTTACACTGTAAGAATGAAATTGCTTGTACAATATATAGTTATCTGTGAATTGCTTTTAGGTTATGTTTACTCGTGGTCACTGGTTTCAGAGAGAAGAAACAGTACTTTGATATGAAACTGGTGTTTTTTATAAATCATATATGCCTTGTGTATTTAATTACCTTCTGAAGAAAATTACTAATATATAATAATATTTACTGCTTTATATCATAAGGTAAGGACTATAAATGTTGTTTCTGCACCAGATATAATAATAATAGACAATTAAACTTATACTTGATTTTTAACATTTTTGTTATTTGCCAACTTAGAACTCTTATACGATCTCTGCGTTGATTCTACGCTCGGAATAGAGTCGATAAAGAAATAATATTTTGGGTCATTTTAACAACGCTATCTATACCCAAACTAAGCAGTGCTTGTACCATGAGAGTTTTGGATAAACATATTATTCGAAAAGGAGAAATCCGTCAAAGAACTAATGTGTAAAAGTACACCTACAGTCAGCAGTCTGCCAATGCATATAGCCTGCAAAACAGTGGGCTATACAAGTTCTCGAGTGCTGTGCACAGCTGGTCATAGTGACACAGAGTCAATTGATGAAAGTGGTGCACGATCACTCCCTCTTTTAAATCTTTAGGAGAAGCATATGTTCAACAGTGAATCTCCTTTGGCTAAGATATGGATAATAATGAAAAACTGTGATTTTACTTTAAATGAAGTAGTATTAACTTGCTGTGATGTCCATATATTAAGAATACATTAAAATTCAAATTGTTTTTCTCTATTTAATATCAAATGCTTATTTATATTGTGTAAAGCTTCTGTGTTCTATTTTCAGGCCAACAAAATGATGCAACAGAAGAAAACTCTGAAAATAAAAAAAATTAAAGCAGAATTGAGTAAAGAATTTTCATTTCTTAAAAATGTGTTCTCAGTTACATCTTTGCCTCAACAAATGAAAGGTAAATAAATGATAATAGTTAAGTATCATCCAACATTATTATATACTCATATGGCCTGAGCCTTTACCTGATAATTTGATAAAATATACTTATAACACCCACTATTGTTGTGATGATTCAATGGCAGAGAGAACTATGCACTAATAATATTCCAACTCTAATGATGATGTTTAATTTCCGAAAAAACAGATAGCTTTTTTATATCAATTTTAACCTCAAATATAAAACCTCATATTTGTGTTGGGGTGACAATACATATAAAAATCTTAACCAAGGCGCTATTGACATTATAATACTTAAGTGCTACAACATATTTATTGATTTTGACATCACCATCTAATCAGCAACCTAACCCCAGCATATATGGTGGAAATCTACAATTAAAACAGTTTCAACCATAATGAACTTAACAAATGCAGAGGTAATTTAAAAAAGGTTTATTTGTATTGAAAACTGATGATTTATAAATTTTGTTCTACACTATATTCTACTTTAGTATTAAAAAAAGCAAGTTCTTTAATTAGCATCATTACTAAAAAAGTTGCGCTGGTACACATATATGTGGTCTGGATGTCTTAATAAAAGCTGTTCCCAAATCCCTCCTATTTGAGGCACAGTATGGCACATTGCGTGGTTGTAGTTGGTTCGATTCCGATACAGCACCCCACCGAAAACCCCAGTGGCGTGACGGCCCGAGGGGATTTCAACACGCACTCAAAAGTACACATATAGAGGAATTCCTCTACCTAATTTTTCGGAGATTTCATTGCCATGCTACTACATAGTTTCGCCCACTTGGAAATCAGCCTCGCCCAAGTGTGAAATTTGGAAACCATTAAGTTTTTATGTAGAAGAATTTTAATTTGGAAGGAAAGGGATAAGGGATATGAAGGACTTATGGCTTTTGTTTGCCCAGCAATGTGGTAAATACCAAAACAATACTCTTTTGGTAAGTAAATTTTTGATAATACTAAGAAGGTCATAAAACGACGAAGTCTTAAATCAATAAAAATAAAATCCTCAATCAATCAATGCATTATTTGGCATTTCCGCTCGCCTAATGTCAAAGAAAGTGAGTGTTTTTCGCCCTAAAAATCGATAAACATATTATATGAGGTTATGTAAATCTATTCTTGTCTTGGTATCCTATTGTTATCGTTATTTTGTACAGAATTAACAATAAAAAATAACGACAATTTTTCTGACTATTTTTTTACTCTTTTTGACTGGTCGCAGGACAGTAGGGTGTTGTGCCCATTTTTTTTTTTTATATTTGAGCTGCTAAAATGACTGCCCCGCCTGATGGAAAGCACAAGCAGAATCCAAGTGTTATGACTATTGTTTCGTTCTTTGGCTGAGCAAGGTTTCAATCTAATATAAATCCCCCAGCCCAGTTTCTAGATGACTTGTTAATTATATATTTAAATGAGGACGAATTATAAAAAATCGAAAACTAAGAATGTTTTTGTGGTTTTCTCTTTTTTTTTAAGGTCTTCTTTTAATAATACACTCATATAACATAAAAAATAATATAACTTACAAAAAGTCAGAAGAAATACTTGGGTTTGAACTTATGACCTCTCATTTGCCAGTCAAAGGTCATACCGCTTGAGCTGTCAAAGCAAATAGTGAGTTTTTTTTTATAATGTCCTAGTCCTAAATAAAAAATATTAGCGGTTCCTATGTCTATGATTTCAACCCTAATCCCTACAATTTATTTCATTCATAGCCTCCATTGGGCCAAAAGCTCTTTACCAAATGGGCATATCCCTTTGGGTTTTTAATCAATACTAGAGATTGCCTGGTGGTCGAATTTCGACCATGGTTTATTTAATTGGCCAATATTACTTGACCTGTACATTGTATAGACTTTTGTACCATGACAGGCCAAAATATATACTGGACACTTATAGCTTTATGTACCCGTTTTTACCCATTACCACGTTTGCGAAATTTTCATAGAATAATAGAAGGACATACAAAGAATTCCCTTCACATATTAATAACGATATATAATATGAAAAACATTTGTAAAGCCTTCACAAATGTATTTATTAGACAAAAACTACACACAGATTCCAAAGAGTATTCTTTGATTTACAGTAGTATTTATTCTGTTGGCTAGGTGACCATTTAAACTAGGCAAACAATATAATAATGGAATGTTTAATAATTACAGGTGATGATGAACATAATATGGACATAGAAATTGTAAATGAAAGCCAGGAAAATGCTAAAGAAACTGAAGTCCCCAAACGCGCTCGTAGCATAGCTGAACTGGAAGATAAGTTAGAAAAGATCAAATCTCAAAATAAATTCAGCTTCAAAAATAAATTACAGAAAAAAAGTTTAAGTAGTAAATTAAATAAGAAGATAAAGAAAAAGGAAAGAATCAACAAAACAAAAGTAAAACCAATTGTAGACAAACCATTTTCCGAAATGTCCAATACGCAGAAAATAGCTGAAGAAAAACCAAATCGAAATATTGCTAAACCTGTTTTTAATAATGAAGGCAAACTTGTTTTTTCTAAATTTGATTTTGCAAATGTAGGCAAGAAAGGTAGGTAGTGATTAAAAAAGGTAATTCTTAACACTTAAAGTATCATACATTATTAAATAAAATCAACTATTTTTACAGAGAGAATAAACAAAGGTGAAAAAGATCCTAAAAGGATATTAGAAAATCTGAAGCAGCAAGAAGACAAAATTAAACATTTAGAAGAAAAAGAAGATGGTGGGAAAGCCAAAATAATGAGGGAAAAAATTGCATGGAAAAATGTTCTGCAAAGGGCTGAAGGGCAAAAAGTGAAAGATGATCCTACATTACTAAAAAGATCTATTAAGAAATTGGTAAGTTTATGATTACAAAAGACATATTGTTTTCACTTATATTAAACTAATTTATAGATTCATTAATAAGGAGCTGACAAAATTCAATATTTAGATTAGCGCCCTCTAGTGGATCTATATATGTATTATTAGCGTGACGGTAACGAGTTCAAAGGTTTTTCCCCATAGCAAAAGTGCACAAACGTGCGTAAAGAAGTTTTCACTTCAAAAAACTGTTAGTCGTAGGACTGTACGTCAGAAGTGAAAACACATACATACACGATGTATATACGGATGAATGTGTGTATATGTGTATATATATATATATGTATATATTTCAATGTATATGTGTATATATATATATATATATACACATATACATTGAAATGTTAAACTCGCGTCACGTCACGTCACGACACGTGACCCTGGTCGTTAATGTGTCCGAGTTTCATATATAAAAAAAAAAAATTACGCCATCTGTGGATTCTCCACGATACTACTGTAGTTTCATATATACTTATTATTCATATAATAGTTAAGGCAAATTTCACAGATGGCGCAATTGTACAATTTTAATGTAATATAAGTTGTCATGTTTGTATACGATAGCGCAATAGATGAATATTGTATTTAACCACATAAATGATAGTACTTATATACTGATAAATAAAGCAATTCGTGCGAAATTATTCCCTAACTATTCCAAAATATTAAAAAATGCACAACGTTAATGTTCAAGTTTTCACTTCTACCGGCACTCTTGGAGTGCAACCCGTTTTTTTTAAGTGTAAGCTTCTTTAGGCACGTTTGCTATGGGGACGACGGAAAGCAGTGAACTCGTGACCGTCACGCTAATAATACATATATAGATCCACTAGAGGGCGCTAATCTAAACATTGAGTTGTCAGCTTCTTATTAATTAATGTCGCCAACCTGCTAATGTGACGTTTAAGTTCGTTGTTTTGTTTAAGTTTTCACTTGTCGGCAGTCCCATGACTGCCTATTTTTATTTTAATCAACGATTCAGTTTGTTACGCTTAAAAAATATAACATTCAAAATTCAAACATTTATGAGCGGCCAGGACCATAGAACTTTCAGTGTGCCCTATGTATTAATATACATATTTACTTTTTATAGGAACAAAAAAAAAAGCTAAGTAAAAACCAGTGGGAAAATAGAGTACAGAATGTTGAACAAAAGAAAGAAGGAAAACAAAAGAAAAGGAAAGAAAATATCGCCAAGAAGAAAAAAGAAAAGAAGACTAAATTAATAAAGCAATCAATAAAAAGAGGACGCGTTGTAATTAAGTAGAAATAAATCAATGTCTAATTTAAAGAAATAAAATGCGTTAAGTTATTTTTTTATTATAAAGGTTTTCATTGTAAAATCAACACCATTATTGTTTTATATTCCAGAGAGAGAGACTTTCCACAGTTGCAAAACCTTTTAAAAGTTCTACTTGGCACTTTTGATAATCTATGGTAATTTGGAACGAGGCGCGGCATAGTTCGCACGCGTTGGATTTCTAAATCGCAAGATCGACATTTAGACAACAACATTTATTCGGTTACATATCTAGCTAGATACTTAGTTCCTGTACCTTATAATGTAGTCTATGTCGTTCTGCATTCTTACTCTCAAGACAGATTTCACTTAATGAATAAATTAAGAAGAGCCACTGATATTTAAAAAGTGTTTATAGTTGGCTCTTGTAATTTCTACTCCATTCTGCGTAGGATTAAATTTTTGGTAGTATAATTCCTTCCACTTTAAAGTCCCCATAACCGGGTGACTCTTAAGTTCTTTTGTCCTTCCAGGTTATTGTTCCCAACACAAAAATCTTCAGAAGTATCTTAAAATAAACTAGAAATAGTCATTCTCAACATTGGACCACTTATACACATATTACCCCAGTACGAGCTTCTCCCTCTTGACTGCATTTAACGGAAAGCGACTCGAATCGTCGATTAACAGGATATTTCAGGTCAGCTTGACCCCTTGGCTTTGCGTAGAGATGTAGCTTCGCTCTGCATTCTTTATCGCATGTATCATGGGGAGTGCTCCGAGGAATGGTCGGACTTATACCAGCCGCCACGTTTCGCAATCGTTCAACGCGACAAAACTTTCATCCCCATCACCTGGATAATTGGCAATCTACCACTGTGCGGTTCTCCAGAATTTTTTTGCTTCGCACTACCAATCTCTGGAACAAATTGTCGCCTGCGGTATTTCCGGACCGATACGACCTTCAAACGCTCAAGAAAAGAGCGTACTCCTATCTCAAAGGCCGACCTGCAACTCTTGAGTTGCAGGTGTCCATGGGCGACGGTGGGGCGACAGCGGGGAATGGAGAGAAGCATGATCGGTGTCACTAAAAAGAAAGTAAGACAGTTGAAATGGAGATGGACAGGACACATGGCGAGAGAGAGTAAGTTAAAATGGACAAAAATTATAACAGAGTGGCAACCACGCGATGGCAAAAGGAAAAGGGGGAGACAAGCAAAAAGATGGACAGACGACATAAGAAAAATTGGAGGCGCTACCTGGTCTAGAAAAGCTAGAGACAGAAACGAGTGAAAACAGCTGGAAGAGGCCTATGTGTCACAAGACACGCTGATCACTAAACCCGAAAACCCGATGTGTTAGATTTAAGATTTTTAATACTATTAGATTATACTTGTGTTTAGTTCTTCACCAATAAAAGCTTAATGAAAAAAAAAATTGGGCGACGGTAGTCACTTACCACCAGGTGACCCGTCTGCTTGTTTGACTGCTATAGTGGCCTATTCTAAAAACTTTCAGTATGACCCACGTAGGTATGTAAACTTCAAGTTTAGTGTCTACTTGTCTTGTCTCTTCCGCATAAAAGATATAGCCAACAAAAAAAAAAGCAAAATGTTATTATCTTAAAGATTACAACATACAATAAGTATTCAAAAGAATTTTTGTACATAGCATGTCATGAAAGGCTATTGTTATTAACCATATTTTCCAAAATCATCCATCTAGGAGAAATAAAGCAACATGGACATTCCTACAAACTACAAAAAAAAATTAAGGTGTTTTAAGGAATCACTAAAATATAAAATCATCATAACAGATTGATATTATCTGTAGGCTCAAATTCTAGAAATGTTTACACTTTACTTCAAAAGCAACGCCATTGCTTTTGAAGTACATGTCCCGCGTTATAGGTAGCTAAACTATAAACTATTATATTAACGTGGGAGAGCCATGCTACAGCACGTATGGGCCGGCTCGACTCCGCTCGATACCACGGCCTCACAGAAAACCGACAGTGAAACAATGATTGCATTGCTTTTCGCCGCGTGATTGAGGTTACCGGAGGCCCTAACCCTTCTCTCTCCCCTATTCCCGTCCTTCCCCCCTCTTCCACTTTAAAGGGCGGCAACGCACTTGTGACTCGTGAGTTTCAGGTGCCCATGGGCGGCGGCGGCGGTAGTAATTTAGCATCAGGTGACCCGTCTGCTCGTTTGTCTCCTATACTATAAAAAGAAAAAAAAATCTGGTAATGCTTTTTTATTGGTTACTGTTCAGAGCTGTGTGTGGTTTTATTCCAGTCCGGCATACCACTTTGCCATTTGGCCCCGGTTATGACCCGTGGGGGCTTCCACACATTAAATTAAAAATAGTGTTACGAATAACCCGCCATCTATTGGCGACTGGGGAAGTCGTATAGAGCTACAAAATAAAGATACACGCCATCTGTTGAGGCAACACGGAACTAAGTAGTTAGTAACCCATTAATAGAAAATACTAGTTTGTTTTAGAGGCTTCCATTTGTTTTGTAGAATTTACTAGAGGTGTCAATTTTTCTAGAAATACCGTTTTGCTATATAAAGCGTGGCATTGCGGAGTAGTGAGTTAGTTTTCAAGTGAGTGTCAAGTGAGTTTAGTTTCAAGTGAGTGTCAAGTGAATTAACAGCGACTTATGTGTAAGTGAATTAAGAAGTTAGTGATAGTAAATTATTGTAATTGTGTTGTTGCTAGTTTCCCTGTGTATTTTGTGATCTATTAAAATAAAGTGTGTCTATTTCGGTAACAATCTGGTATAATTCTCTAATCCCGAACCTCAGCTCGTAACAAATTGGTGTCAGAAGTGTGATTAGATGATGCCGGTTTTACCGAAGGAGGACATGGAAGGCGTTCGTACTAGGGGACAGCGACAGCAGGAAATAGACCAGAGACGGTTTAAGGATGCTCCGCATCAACCAGCGGACGGTCGGCAGCCGACGGCAGAACCTGTTGACGGTTCATTCGCGGCTCCCTCGACCTCGGCGGCTCCAGACTTCGCCGCATTAATGATAATGGCTGCAGGAGCAGACTCGTGGTTTAAGGTGCCTCCATTCGATGGAACGTCCTCATGGTCTGCTTATAAGATCCAGTTCGAGACCGTTATGAAAGCGAACGGGTGGACTGAGGCGCAGGCCATGATAGCGCTCACCCTAGGTCTCCGCGATCAGGCGTTGACTGTGCTGGAGGCTCTCGGCAAGAACCTCACCTACGACCAGCTCGTTGAGGCGTTGGAGTCAAGGTACGGTGACGCTCACCTGGAGCACGTATTCCGTGCCCAGTTAAAGGAGCGCGTGCGGCGTGGAGGGGAGAATTTGTAGCAGTGGGCCTTGGAAATTGAGAAGCTCGTCCGGAAGGCATATCGGTCAGTGCCTACATTGATCGAGGGCAATCTGGTGCAAGCCTTCATCGACGGCATCCGTGACCTGGAGGTCAGGGCTGCTGTTAGGCTGGGGCACCACGACACGCTTAAGGCTGCCCTTGCCCACGCATTGGAGGTGGAAGCGGTGAGGCAAGACCACCGAGCCCACCGCGTTAGGGAAGTAACTACACCAACCGCCCGTGACCGTCCCCAATACAGCCCCCATGCTACACCTGCGGAGAGAGGGGCCACCTTCGTGCGAATTGCCCAAGGCAAAGAGATGGACGACCACAGGAGAGTAGGGTGGTTGATGCTGCCGCCCAACAGCAGGGAAACGAATAGAAGCCAGGACTGAGGGGCAGGTGCTGGCTGGTGGTCAAAGAGCCCCAAGAATTTCGATCTCGCAAGCTCATGACGGGAATAGCCTGATCATCAGAGGCGAGGTCAACGGGATGCCGTGCAGTATAATTCTAGATACGGGAGCCTCTCGGACGGTAGTTAGTTCCCAGCTCGCGAATCGGTTTCTTGGGGACAACATCAGTGACCGCGAGCAAATACAGCTGGTAACAGCTACCGGTCAGCGGATAGCCGCCCGAGGAGAGAAAACGGTGAAGTTGAAGCTGGGTAACGAACTTTAAAAGCACAACATCATCGTGGCAGATATTCTTGATGATTGCATCCTGGGCTTGGACTTTTTGCGTAAACATCGTTGTGTGTATTTAGGTGTAGTTTAGAGGAGCTCTTCGTGGAAGGAGCGTCACCTGGAATAGTGTACTGCCTGGAGAAGACTGTGCTTCCTCCTAGATCAGAAGCAGTCGTACCGGTTGCTCTGCCGCGGTCGTCACCCAGAAAGAATCGGTGTGTACTAATAAAAAGCACGAATGATGACTTTCCGTGGAGGGTGGCAAGGACTCTAGTGAGGACGACTGGTGATCCAGTGGTTCGTGTGATGAATCCTTGTGACAAGGAGCAGGTGATCGGGAAGGGCACTCTGTTAGGCACCTGTGAGGAAGTTACTTGGTTGCGTAGATGCCAGGACGGTTCTGCTAGCGTAACGAGCTTTGATGTCTCAACGCTATTAGAGGAATGTCGTAGTGAACTTACAAAGGAAGAGTTCGACATGGCTAAGAAGGTGCTCCTTCGATACGGCGATGTTTTCTCTTCAAATGATACGGACATAGGAAAGACCGGACTAGTTCAGCACCAGATTAACACGGGCAACGAACGTCCGATCCGTCAGCGTCCAAGAAGATTACCGGTGGCACGAGAAGGAAAGGTAGACGCCATGATTAAAGGAATGGTAAAGGATGGAATTATAGATATATAATATATAGTATTTCATGGTTGTCATGGATTATTTTACGAAGTGGCCGGAAGTATTTGCGATACCGAACCAAGAGCCGACCACGGTAGCTGATAAGCTGGTCAATGAAGTCTTCTGTCGATTTGGGGTACCTTTGGAGATTCACAGTGATCAGGGGAGGAATTTTGAGTCCCAGTTGTTCCAGGAAACGTGCCGCGTGATGGGTGCTTTTAAAACCCTAACCACCTCTTACCACTCTCAGTCTGATGGAATGGTGGAACGATTTAATCAGACATTAGAGAGGTACTTGGCAAAAGTTGTGGAAGGCAGACAAAGAGACTGGGATAAACACATCCAGCCGTTCCTCCTCTCATACCGAAGTGCGGTCAACGAGAGCACGTCAGTAACACCAGCCTTTGCGAACTTCGGTCGAGAACTGCGGTTGCCTGCAGATTTAATCACGGGCATTCCCCCTCACACTCCGCGCAGTATTACGGATTACGCCAACGATTTACGCAGCAAGATGAATGACGTTTATGAGCACGTCAGACAATCAGGACAGCAGACGTCGGAGAGAATGAAAACCCGGTACGACCGAAAGATAAATGACAGAAGCTTTGAGGAAGGATCACTAGTCTGGCTGCATAACCCGGTTCGCCGAAAAGGCAAATCTCCGAAGTTGCAAGTGAAATGGGACGGGCCGTACAAAGTAGTGACCAGACTCAATGACGTAACGTACCGCATTCAGAAAGGACCGCAGGGCACTCCCAAGATCGTCCATGTGGATCGGTTGGCGCGTTTTCATGGGGATAATCATGCTCGGGACGAGCATGTCTAAGAAGGGGGCAGTGTTACGAATAACCCGCCATCTACTGGCGACTAGGGAAGTCGTATAGAGCTACAAAATAAAGATACACGCCATCTGTTGAGGCAACACGGAACTAAGTAGTTAGTAACCCATTAATAGAAAATACTAGTTTGTTTTAGAGGCATCTATTTGTTTTGTAGAATTTACTAGAGGTGTCGCAATTTTTCTAGAAATACCGTTTAGCTATATAAAGCGTGGCATTGCGGAGTAGTGAGTTAGTTTTCAAGTGAGTGGCAAGTGAGTTTAGTTTCAAGTGATTGTCAAGTGAATTAACAGCGACTTAAGTGTAAGTGAATTAAGAAGTTAGTGATAATAAATTATTGTAATTGTGTTGTTGCTACTTTCCCTGTGTATTTTGTGATCTAATTAAATAAAGTGTGTCTATTTCGGTAACAATCTGGTATAATTCTCTAATCCCGAACCTCAGCTCGTAACAATAGTGTAGTGTTAATATCACACGTCTCTGATACAGGATGAGAAATAATGAAACGTTTCAACAGAAAGGAAATGTCATTTATTCGGGATAATTAGTAACGGAACTTGGGTTTAAAACGAGCGTGGGTAGGGTGGTAATTATTATTTTTAACATTTTCTCAATATAGGCAACATTCATTAGCTTCCTATGACAATATGACTTGTAAGAAAAACCAAATTTGGCATCATTTCATCATTTTAGTTAGTACACGATGGAAGGTTGCCTCGGAAAATGATGCGTTCGTATAGTTAATTCACGTTACACTGTTTTACAGTCTACTTCTCTAATCAAATAGATGAACTATATTCTATGTACCTAACTAAATTCATATGAACACATTTTTCCTTAAACCTAGGTGCATTCAAAGTTACACACCATGCTAATTAACTACAAAGACAGAATATTTAGGTACCTAATGGTATATACTTTCTGTATAATATCAATCAAAACAAGTAGAATCAGTCACAAAGTCGGCGATTATACAAAACATGAGCCTTGGTGTAGAATTTGTTTTTGGGTGTACCTACAGGTAAACTAAGTAAAATAAAAATACAAATTTTGTTTAAAAATAGCTGTTGATCTTCGTCACGGAAATAGATTTGAAGTAATTAAACTAGCATCCTATCAAATTTGGAGACGGTGTTCATTTATCACAAGAGTTGACACTGATCAAGTAAACTCTAGCAATCCTTATAATTATTCAATTTGCCAAGCTATTTCTCAGGAATAAGTTCTAAAATCAGCAGACTGTATTGTATGCCTTTCGCCCAGAACTTGGGAATGGTCAATGAATAGGATTGTATGTGGAAGTTATTAATACCAAAATCTTTGTTTCTGCATTATAATTCAGATGTATCTTTTGTGTAAAGGAGAAAAGGCTCCAGTAAAAAAAGTTAAAACAGTTACAAAAACTAGGTACCGAATTCTAGACTAAATATTTCACAAATCTAAGTGTAGTGTACTCTTTGTATAAAATGTACATAACGATAGTCGACGGTGTTACAAGCACTGTTTTTTTCCCATTGGTGAAATACAATATTATTGTCAATTTTGCCTTTCTGTCGAATTCGGTACATAACGAAGTGAATTCTACGCTTACTTACTTAATGAATATTTTATAATAAAATATACTCTTTACATAATTTTCTTAAAGATAAGTAGTCAGGAATGAATTAACTGACCACTTGCGCGTTTCGATATTTACTTCGAGCTCAGATGTAGGTAACTCTATAAACTACCTATCTAATAATAATAGATGCTTTTTATTTTGGTTAGGCTAGTCATTTTATATTATTTTGTTACAGTGCTTAAAATTATATTATTAATTTACTGAATAACTATAGAACACATTTTAGTTACACAATCCGACTTTCCAACTTTGAAACTGATCACATTTTAAAATTCACAACAGCAAGTATACCATACTACTCGACAAACAAGAGGACGTAACCACACTAATGATACATAATGTTTACAAAGTTTTAAGTATTTTATAAGTAAATCTATTAAAATGGAAGTGTGTTATTTTGTTCGTGTCATTTTGATTATCGAGTAGCAAAATAGTAGCTAAGAACACAATACAGTAAATTATATAACATGTATTTATTTTAACCTAAACCAGATTCAACCGAAACGCCTTATTGAAGTCACCATTTAAGTAATTACTATTAATTGTATAACACAAATTTGGTATTATAAACCCAATATAAAATTTCGGTGGCTTGTCAGAGCATAATTCCCATAATATGGAACTTACATAATTAAAATCTTCAAAATATAAACTACTTAACTATACCATAAAATTAATAATAAACTAAGCTATTAGTTTTAAAAACATTTGTAAATAGCAACAACTGATTATGAATAAAAAGCCTCCAAATAGAAGTACTCCTTCCACATAACATGAACAAAATAAATAAAATTAGAAATAATAAGTTTAAAAAAATATAAGTGTACAAGATAAAATTTGAGAGTATAATAACTCCTATTATAATTAGCATAATAAAATTGTTAGCTTTAGATATAGCCTCAAATCTTACAATTAAGGTGTATTAAAATATTTACGAAAACCTTATACATTTATACATTTTTATAAACTGCAGTAATATTTTTAGGACATAACAAATATTTCAAAAACTATAACATGCAAGGCTTTGCCAATGGTACATTGCACTTCTCCAAACAATTCAAATAACACAACAACTTTAATGTCATGAAACTGTAATCCCATAGTTATGCACATAAGGTCCAAAGAAATATTTGAATACATGGGTTTTAAAATATATATATATGTGAGACAACACACACACATTTATGGATAAGCAGTTGGGAGTATAAGAGCACTGGAAAGTATGCTCATAATAAACCTTAATAGACAAATGTTAACATACAACTTAGGTATGCAAACTAAAACTAAATATACTATCATCTAAAAATTATAAAAATAACATACTCTTTAACTCCTCCAAAATAGAAAAATAAAAATTGTTTTAATGTATGTAATACTGCACATTCACATTTACTCTAAATCAGTCAAAAGCATTTTTATAGAAAAGTTATCAAACAATAAAAAATATAACTGATAAATGTACAAAAAATTGTTGCATGTCTGATCAGGTTCTGTTTAATTATGACAGTTTAATATTAGGTCAGAATTTATAAAAATCATAAGACCCGAGATTTAATTTTAGGTTAAAAATAAAGGTGGATCATACCTATTAAAGCATATTCAAATATATTCATTCATATTAATATAAATATATGAGAACATGTTTAAACAGCTATTATACTTAATTCGTAAGTGTATTAAACCTACAACTAAAATCTAAATTTAAATGGTAATAATAAAGCAAGTCGTGAGGCGGGATATTTGCATCAGTCTTGTGAAATTTTCAGTTGTGAAAATTATTACTGTCATTTATTTATCTATTTGGTAATCTTGTAAAAGAAACTGTTTATTTAATATGTATTAATTATATACTTTGTAAGCCATTGGGCAAAACCATCAGTTCAGTTCTGACTTTAAAGATGTAAGAGTAGCATCAAGAACTCTGCTTGCTGCATAACCAGGTATATTCAGGTAGGCCGGCTTGTCATGTTCACATAGACCTGGCTGAGTGCAGCATCTGTTCATCGATGGGCCACTTGTGTTCATTTGCACACTGTGGCTACCGCTTGCTTCTGATGTTGTTCCCTGACAAATCATTTTATGATTTGTGAATTGTTCCAAGGAACGTAATTGTTCCCCACAATTTTCACATTTCAATTCTCTAGCATGTACTTTTTTGTGACTGTTTAGGGATCTTGAATTATCAAACACTTTAGTGCACATGTCACAGTATTTTAATACTTTTTCACCTGTACATACCACCTTGTGATTATTTAGTCGATCTAATGACATATAACGCTTATTGTTGCATAGATCACACTTGAACTGTTTCTGAGGTACTCTACCAGTGTGAACTTGCATATGTTTGCGTAAATTGCTTTTGTCCTTGATATATTTAGAGCACACTGAACACTTATTAACATCTTTTCTTGTATGGTTTGAATCTAAATGTCTCCGTAAATGTGATTTTTTGTGAAATGGCTCCAAACATATCTGGCATCTAAATGGTTTTTGAGCTGGATGTACTCCTGTTAAATGTGTGTTAAATTCTAAAATGGTGGGGTAGCTCTTTCTACAGTGTGGACAATGAAAGAGTTTGCGGCAGATTCCAGTACTTGAGTCACAAAATGGGTCAGAACAGTCATCGCAGAATGAATCTAATCCCACTGGAGGTGTCACTGTGTCAGCTTGAAATGACTCTAAATCGGTTTGCAGTGGATCTCTATCTGGCGTACCAGCACCAGTGGGCTCTAGTTTAACTTTAGTTTGATCACTGCTCTCCGAAAAGTCATCTTGTGACGGTAAATTCCGTGAGGTACTAGCAAGCATCCACCAGGGGTTGTAATGCCATGCTCCCAAACCTGAATTAACTGGCTGTTCTTTAATATCACTAGATTTTGTTTGTGTTTCAGCATTAGTAAACCCGGGAAAACTGGGTAGCTCTTGGCTTTTAGATCTCGACGATTCAAACGAACTGTGTTGGCTTATTAGATTCTCATAATCACTCGCATCCAACAGCTTTCTTTCATTTCGGTCTCCTTGATCTCTCTTAGACATTATTTTAGGACAATTTCTGAAAAGTTAATAACAACAGGAATTAATTAATTAATAATACAGGCTATCTAAATTGCAACATCAAGAACGTAAACAAACAACGCAATTACGCGCCCAAATAAACACAAGAACAACTTAAGCATATTTAGGACACTTCACATCCAAACTCCGTCTGTAATAGATTTGAAACGAGACGTCGGTGTCTTAAAGATTTTTAGTGTAAATCTAAACATTTTTAGACACATAATCCTAATAAACAAACAAGGAACACTGACTGCCTGTTATTACCTAAACTCAGTTGTGAATGAATTTTAAACGAAACTTAAACAGTTCGCTCTCCATTATTGCAACTACATAATAATATATACTTAATGTAATACCTACTACAACAAGACTTCCCATAAAATTCTGAATATTCGCGTAAAACTATTCTCTAACGTCGGCCATTTTGTTTGATTAGTTTCTGTAACTTTTTTCTTAAACTCTAAAAAGACTTTGAAGCTGAGCCATTTAATCAAATAAACAATTAAACATAAGACAAATAAACGGTAAGTAGCTAAAGGCGGCTCTCAATTTCAATTGTGCGTTAACTAATCGTCATTGTTCGATCAAAATTTTTATTTGTTCGATCTTAGTTTTTTTTTTTAATAAAATAAAAAGTACCCTAAAGTTGGCGGGGAGAAGTCCTTTTTTTCATATTTTTTTTTTGCTATTTCAACTGTTCGTGATTGTTAGATCAAAATTTTTATTTGTACGATCTTACTATTTTTTTTTTACAAAAAAAATAAAAAATTACCCTCAAGTTGGCGGGGAGGTGTGCGTTCGCGCAGCGGAATGTTGTTGAATTTAAAGATTTTAATTATGCAGATATTTAGTGTATGAGGTCGTGTAATTGTGTATGGTAAAAAAAAATTGCATGCAACCATTGTGGAGAAATTCGCTAAAAACTGATTCCGCTGTGCGAACGTTGTCCTGGCGGAACTTTATTTAATCCAAGGACTTAGATAAAAAAAAAATATGTAAAAAATTTAGTGTGTATTTGTGTGTAATTGTGTATGTATGAATAAAATTAGTGCATGCATAAACTTCGGAGAAATTCAAGTTTCCGCTACGCGAACGTTTGGCCATTAGCTAGTTTTCATATAAAGTGCTTATGTAGAGAGCTGTAGATTTTTACATACGTTGTTTTGAGTTTGTTTAAAAAACAGATTTAAAAAAAATCGTAGGGTTTACAAGATAAAAATATAAACGTTAAATACGCTTATTAGGTCTTAGTTCGTAAAGTTTGCATTTTGGGGTCTAGATTTTCACGTTTATACAAACCTTGTAAGTGTCTGCAACACGTTACCAAGTATCAATGATGTTCCGTTAGTAATTGAAGAGTTATAGGACAATTTACCATCAATATACCACTGTTTACAAAGCAGTCACATATCACGACGTTCTAAAAGAATTGCATAGTAAAATGTATTCCAATAATTAGTGTATTAATTCAACTACTTTTTATAAATAAAATAAAAAATTTGCTTTTTTAAGTTGGCGTTCTTTTTTTAACCTTTTTTTTTTGCTACTTCAACTGTTCGTTAACTGTTCGTCATTGTTTGATCAAAATTTTTATTTGTTCGATCTTAGTTTTTTTTTTTAAATAAAATAAAAAATTACCCTCAAGTTGGCGGGGAGAAGTCGGTTTTATACATTTTGTTTGGCTATTTCAACTGTTCGTTCGCTGTTCGTCATTGTTCGATCAAAATTTTTATTTGTTCGATCTTAGTTTTTTTTTTAAATAAAATAAAAAATTACCCTCAAGTTGGCGGGGAAAAGTCATTTTTTTATTTCTTTTTTTACTATTTCAACTGTTCGTCAAAAGGCATGATGACAGTAATCAAGAATCCCTAAAATAATTGATTGATCTAATGAAAAGGGATGCAAGGATTTTGAAAATATAACTATTTTTGTTATTTAGGCCGAGATTGATAATTTATTTAATAAAATAAAACAACAAAATACAACAATCGGCCATGATAGCAGGAACACCAATCGGAGCGCATTACGTCACACCTCAGTCCAAAGCAAAGACTACAATAGTATATAGGATATAGACAGGCAACTCTGCTTCTTTTTATTCACGACACAAAACTCTGCCTAGTAGTCAGATACCGAAAACTAATATAATATACATATCTATAGGTATATATATATATACAATTGAACAATATATAGGTACCTACTTATACGGTGTATGAATGTGTTTTGTTGTTACCTGTTTCTTGTTTTATTGGTTCTAACATGAGAATTTTATACTTTAGCTAATTAATGTATGTTTATGACTAATCTCCGATTTTTATATTCAAACCAAAACTTTTATTTCAAAAAGAAAAGCACAAGAAACCGGCAATCGGTACTCATACGCAGCCATTTGCAATATAAGTGAAGTGTTGCCAACCTAATATTAATAAGTTCCAAATATTTAAAAAAAATTGTTGATTGTTACGATTGTATTTTTAATTAATATTATTGTGTGTTGGTGAACAAATTGTTGTTTGTAAAGAATTTGAAGTGGTTTTAGATATTTAATATGCAATATTTTGGTATTTACAAATGCGAATTTTAAATCGTAATACATTTGAGGGTAATAAATTTCCCCTCATACAAATTATAAATTTAAATATTGTAACACAGTAACTTTAGTTCCGGTATCTATCCTTGGGATGGCACTGGACTCGATAAAAAAAAGTGCAATTCTTTTATGTTCCAAGTTGCCATAGCATGGTCCAAAGAGTAAAGTAATATTAGGGAAAAGAGAGGCCTCTTGCGGCATTTCAAAGCTTACCAATTGGACAACTAGCGCTGCCTAGCGGTTGGCTCCGGAACTAATCATACTATAAATAGTTATGGTAGTACTAGGTACCTATAGACTTAGTTGTGTAGTTTTCTCGTGATATATACGTTTTAGCTTTTAAATCATATTCAGATACAAGTGGATGGCGATCGGGTATACGGTATTTTCATGGTAAACTCTAGTTCAAATAAATTATTAAAATACCGTATACCCGATCACCATCCACTTGTATCTGATCCACTCGTAAACCACTGTCGGTAAATCAGCACTCGTAGCGTCATCTATGTAGAAACTGAATACTAACTAGGAAGACTTTTCGTAGAGCCAACGCATAGATAGCGCCTCTATCTTTCTAAAACGTCACTTTGAAGGTACTGTCATCCCCCTGCCTCAGTCTATCACTTTGATTCGCTTGAGATATCTGCATTTTTTACCTTGTTTTTGTTATTATTATCCCTTTTTCACACTTTTAAAGTAGTTGTTGTCAATTCTCAAGACAAACATGAGCCATGGAACAAGGATTTACGAAGGCAAATACCACGAATCCGCCTAGAGTTGATTTATTGAAGGTGGGAGAGTTTCTAGCTTCAAGCAAAGACTTCTGTTCATCAGAATTTAGAAGCGTTAAAACTGCTATGTAAGTACATTAAGCTGCATAAAATATCCATTAAGTATAAATAAATATCTAATAAAATTATTTTTTATTTCTCCTAATGGTAAAAATATGTTGTAAATATTTTTTGATCAAGTTTACTACAATTTATTATCAGATCATTCCACACATATTAGTTTCTTTGTTCTAGGTCCTCCAGGCCATCTTATGGTCATGACGCTATGTGAGCTATGTGCAACCTATACGCGAAGGCAATGTGTGCACAGTAAAAGCTAAAATTTGCCCTGAACATAAAGTCCACGCAAAGTTGTACGGAGTGACATTAAACATTGACGAAGAGGATGAAGCAATCAAATCTGTGCAATGCCATGACTGTGTTGCTTCACAAGGAGGCTGCAAACATGCTGTAGCTTTCCTCATGTGGGTCCCAGGAGTGAGGAGCCCTCCTCTACGTCAGTGCAGTGCTATTGGATGAAGTCTAAATTGTCTAGGGATGGGGCTGCTCTGAAATATATAACTGCTCAAAAGTTATCTAATGGTAAACCTAGCTTATATTCAAATAGTGATGTATTTAACAAATTTGTAGAAGAAGGCATGCAACAGAAACTCAGTGACTGTGAGTTACTAAAATATCAAAAGACTATTTGTGATACTTTAGATAGATTGTCTATTCATAAATTGGTGCTCAAATAGAAAGAAAAGCCCTGTGACACATTTGTACAAAATATAGTAATAAGGGATGTAGATTAATATCTACATCCCTTATTACTATATTTTCAAGTTGAACAAAAAACAAGAGAACAACATAAAAGCTCCCTTTGGCATGAATTAAGATATGGCAGAGTGATAGCCTCATTTGAATTTAGTAGGTGCCAAACTAGTGATGGCACCCTGGTCTCCTTAATAATGGGAGGAAAAATCCCAGATACAAGGGATATGAAGCGCGGAAGAATGTTAGAAGATGAAATGAGGCAAACGGTGACTGGGGAAAACATTTACAAAATGTGGCTTAATGCTCTGCAAACAATATCCTTTTATGGCAGGATCACCTGCTGGAATCAGTGATGAGTGTAATTGAAATTAAGTGCCCAACAAGTCTGAAGACCTATAAAAACTATATAAATAATGGTAAGCCCACTAAGAAATTTTATGCTCAGATGCAACTACAAATATTTCTGACGGATTCACAGTGGCTACTTCTGTGTAGCTGATTGTAATTATAGTAGTAATAAAAAAGTTGAAATTATAAATGTTAAATTTGATCAGGAATATGTTTCAGACCTAATGTAAGTTTAAATGTCTTCCTGGAAAGATTATGTGTAACCATTATTATACCAGTGTACTCTGTAATAATTTGTGGGTATATAAAATAAAACACATATTAATTCACTCTGTAGTTTTACTTAATTAAAGAATCCTGTAAATTTATTAAACCACAGGCAATGGTAATGACATCATCAAGTACTTTGATAAGATTAAGGTTTACACATGAATGTGGCTTTAGCATGTTAAATTCTCTCAAGCATCTAATCACACGCTCTATGTGGATCCTTAAACTAGCAATTTGTTTTGTTTCCCTGGCCTCGGCTTTAGAAAGCATTGTCCCAGTTGCAACACTTGGTGGTCTTACTAGATGCACTCCCTGTTTGTGAAAATATTGCTCTGCATGCTTAAAAACCCTATCAGCCATCACACACATGCCTGATCGTAAAAAATTTATAAAATCACAAGATTCCACTAAACATGTCTGTAATGCGTCCTCCGAAACCAGGTGAAATATAATTTACTAAACTATTGGGAGTGCAGGATACAAGATATTTTATAGTGTTAGCCTTTTTATATTCAGACCATGTTAGAGACTGATGCAGTGCTTTTTTGAAGGCTTTTGTACCTCTATTTCTAAACAGTCTAGGATACAACTGACATTATTGTATTTGTGTCTAAAAGCCATAGGTAAATTGTTTTTAATAGATTCTTTATTTAATTTGACAAGGAAAGAACGCATTGGGACGCATTACACTTGCTATTAAAGGTATATTTTTTGAAAATGTTTTACTAGCATGGATAGGACTCATTGAAAAGTCATCAGCAAGTTCTCTAAATGGGTTATTTAATCTTATTTTCTTTAGACACATAAGTATATTGTTAACAGGTAGATTAAATTGTTTTTCAATTAAATCAATGAGGAAATAACAAGTTTTGGGGATACCAATGTAAAAATGGGGAGACTTTATAATATTAAGCAAGGTACATTCTCGAATTTTAGATGCCTCCTGTGTTTTGTCATCTTGTAGCATCTCACTGCAATCTGATGTAGATTTAATTTGAAGAGATATTGTTGATGGTGATGTTTCTCTGTGCATTAAGGAAGGTGTATAGGAAACATCACAATCATCTTGATCTTCAGAGGGAAATATTTGCCTCGATGGTTTAAGTAGTGTGGATGTCCATGGTGTAGTGACATTGCATCTTGAAACTTTAAATGGTGATGTTGAAATGGATTGTGTATGAGGTTTTAACGGTGATGTCATCTGATTTATTACTTTAACTTCTGTTTGAACAGCTTTACTTCTGAATTTGTAATGGATGTATACTTGAATTGACTTATCCATAGTTTTAGGAGCAATAATTTCTGTAGTATTTTCTTCTAAGTTGTCTTGCAAAACTAAAAATTAAAACAGAAAAACATTAGACAAAAGCATCAAGTACTAAAAGAACTTGAATAATATGAACTTCTAATACAAACAGTGAATTAGTTAAAAAAGTACTTAGTATATTTATTTTACTAATTAATTTTTAACATTACTAAGAATGTTTTAGTATGTTAAAGTATTAGGGACCATAACAAATAGTGACTTTAATAACTACTGTTTTAATGCCAAATGGTTTTTAACACAATGAATTTCTTGGAATTTCTACTGGATGGGTTAATAAGGCAGGTGGTAGTAAATTAAATCAATCATAGGTTTAGCTATGATTGAAATATAAACAGATAGGTACCTGAACTACTAGATGAAGCTACTCCGAGCTCCAAATGTTTATAATTAATACTTTGTTCTTCTAAATCTTTTTCACATTGTTCAATTAGAGTCCTCCTTTGTTTCTTGACAATATATGGTCGCTCTGTCGTGTTAGACGTTCGTTTTCTTCTATCCTTCTGACATTCGAATTTTGTCGGAATACAGCTTGGTTTCATGCGGATACGCGATACCGATCCTATCACATGATACTCCATATAATTGTCTATTTCATTTGGCATCTGGAATGTAAAAAGTACTCAATCAATATACGGATTGCTAGTTTTCGTAAAGAAAAAAATGTAGCCCCAAAAATATTAAACTAATTGATTTTATACCTTAAATAAAGTTACACACGATTAAGAAAGATACAAAAAATAATATAAACTTACGTCAAAGTGATCTTCACAGAAATAAATTGAAGTATTTAGACTTAAAGCTGTTGGATCTCGCCGTGCAAGAGTCAACCACTTATTTCGCATTGTTTTGTTGTTTGGAACGTAAATAAATAATTTGTTCGGAGTTTTTATGGATGTGTTGTCACACTGAGGAACCACACACCACTTGTAAACCTTTGAATTCATATTTATTTCGCTAAATAACTGAAATAATAGATTAGCACCTAACGTTTACTATGTGTTTACTGATGACGTACTGAGGTGTGACGTAATGACAGGCGCCATGACACCAGTGAGCGTTTCAGCGTGAATTTTAAACATAAAATTTAAATTAATATATTTTCCATGTTATAAGATATTTTTTAAAGAAATATGTTGTTTTCTTGACATAGTAGATGCTTCTGAATACCATAAAGTTGTTTTTGAAAATCAGTCACCATGCCTGTTCTGGCACACGTAATGGTCATAGTTCTAACCTAACCTAAACCTAGCCATTTCTGTCGCTCACATAGTAATTCAGTCGCACGCCTAAAATGTTAATATCCAAACTGGATTATACGCATCACGACATCAGCGAGGGGCCAACTTGAGGGTAATTTTTTATTTTATTTTAAAAAAAACTAAGAACGAACAAATAAAAATTTTGATACAACAATGACGAACAGTTAACGAACAATTGAAATAGTAAAAAAAAGGTTATAAAAACGACTTCTCCCCGCCAACCTAAGACAGCCACCAAAGACTACAATAGTATATAGGATATAGACTGGCAGCTCTGCTTCTTTTTATTGACAACACAAAACTTCGCCTAGTGGTCAGATACCAAAAACTAATATAATATACATATCTATAGGTATATATATACAATTGAACAATATATAGGTACCTACCTATAAGATGTATGTATGTGTTTTGTTGTTCCCTATTTCTTGTTTTATTGGTTTTAACATGAGAATTTTATACTTTAGCTAATTAATGTATGTTTATGACTAATCTCCGATTTTTATATTCAAGTAACGGATAGTTTTACACATATAACAACCAAAATGTATAATGCAAAAAGAAAAGCACAAGAAACCGGCTATCGGTACTCATACGCAGCCATTTGCAATATAAGTTAAGTGCTGCCAACCTAATATTAATAAGTTCCAAATATTTAAAAAAAATTGTTTATTCTTACGATTGTAGTTTTAATTAATATTATTGTGTGTTGGTGAACAAATTGTTGTTTGTATGGAATTTTAAGTGGTTTTAGATATTTAATATGCAATATTTTGTTATTTACAAATGCGAATTTTAAATCGTAATACATTTGAGAGTAATCAATTTCCCCTCATGATAATCATAAATTTAAATATTGTAACACAGCAATTTTAGTTCCGGTAGCTATCCTTGGGATGGCACTGTACTCAATAAAAAAAGTGGAATTCTTTTATGTTCCAAGTTGCCATAGCATGACAGCCACTAATATTACTATATTCAGTCTAGGGATGTCACATTGTGGGGAAAAAACCGATTAACAAATAATCCATTTATCTCTGCTCAATAATAATCGATTAGAGAAAAATCAATTCCTTTTTGACAAATAATTGGTTTTTGTGGAAAATCGATTTTTTTCCTATTATTTGTAAGAATGCCCCGCTGTTTCTTATGCGTATGTTACGTTAAGTGTGATGAGTTGAAATTTTTTAATATTTATCTATTCTCAATCATCATCATCATCTGCCTACCCTTGTCCCAATTTTATTTGGGGTCGGTGCAATATGTTTTATTCTTCCATTCTACTGTATCGTTCGTCATTTCACTGCATACTCCATTTCTAGCCATATCTTCTCTCACACAGTCCATCCATCTTTTCATTGGTCGTCCTCTTCTCTTGTACCCGTCAACATCCAAACATAAAACTCTTTTCACCACATTTTGCTCATCCCTCCGCATCACATGTCCATACCACGATAACCTATTGCTCCTCAGCTTTTCATCCACTGGTGCTACTTTCAGGCTTCCTCTAATATATTCATTTCTCATCTTGTCCATCCTAGTCACACCACACATCCATCTCAACCTTCGCATTTCGGCTACGTGCAGGCGTCTCTCATCCGTTCTCTTTGTGGGCCAACTTTCAGAACCGTACAAGACGGCAGTTTAAGATGATAGTTTTATACACCTGTCCCTTTAACTTAATAGGGAACTTGAGATCACAAATGGTTCCTGTTACCTGCCGCCACTTCATCCACCCTGTATTGATTCGATGCTGTACAGTGCGGTCTATTTCGCCATCGCTTTGAAGAGAAGGACCGAGGACCTTGAAGTCGGAGCACACTGGGATCGCTGTTCCATCCAGCGTAATGGTTTCAGGACTAGAGAGACTGCCGAAATCGCAAAACATGTATTCAGTTTTGGTTCTGCTGATTTTCAGGCCAACATTCTCCAGTCTGTGTTGTTTTATGTCACCTACCTGTGTTTTTTGTGTTGCCAAAATAAACATTTTTTCTTTCTTCTTTCTTTCTTTCTAATTATTAATGATCAATCACCCTTATACGTGATGAATGTTCTTCAATAAACTGTTTACTCTGTACAAAGCACAGAAAGAAGGAGGTGCTGCCATCGTAGATGCACAGATGGCGTTAAAATTTGATGTATTATATATTAGTGATTCACGTCACGAGAAAATAAATCGACTGTGATCCGAAAATCGATTTCTAATAAATTGATTTTTTGTAATATTAAAGTCAATTAGAAAGTTCGATTTTTTTTAACATCCTAATTTAGTCTAGTTACAAAAATACTAACTACGGCACAGTTCGTTCATACGCAACTGTCAAAAGAAAATAAACGTATGGACAGAGTTTATGCAAAGTTTACGTGTATTCTTTTTAAAATTATTGGAACTCATATCCTACTTAATTTAAATGAGGTGATGGTAAAGTATTCATATATCGAAATAATAGCTTATGTGTTTCACCAATTTCAACATAGTATTAAGCTTAAAATGGGGTGGAAAAGCTAGCCGGTGGTGAACTTTCCAAGCTGTCGGTGTTAGTGAAGTAACTGTATCGAGAATATTAAAGAGAAGGACGGCAAGGTAGCACTTCAAAAGCATCATTAGAAACCATGGGAAGAAAGAGAAAGTATTCTGAATCTCAGGAATCTAACCACATTAAAATAAATGAAGATGATATGGTTGTATTGCGAAGAAATTTAATGTCATTTGTTAAGCTTAACTCAGAATTAAATGAAATACCAACTTTAAAAAAATTAAAAGAGGTATTAAGAGAGCGAATTGGTTTTGATGGCTGTGAAGAATCTTTGTTTAGCATTTTGATGCAATCAGGATATGAATGGTTGAATTCGGATGATAGTTGTAAAGCTCTTATTGAAAAGCATAACATACAAATGTTACGTTTTACATATTTAAAACAATTATTGAAGTATCGTAATGAGGGCAGATACATTGTTTTTACTGGAGAGAGTTACATTGATACAACTCACATCCAAAACAAATGCTTGAAAGAAGTGACAGGGATATATCCAGTACAAAAACAGGTTTCAAAAGGTATGCCAGTTATAATTGTCCATGCTGGTGGATGTGAAGGATTTGTACCAAATGCTTTTTTTATGTACAAAGCTAACTCCACAAATCCAGATAAGCATGATAGTGTAAATCATAACCATTATAAAAACTGGTTTACAAATCAATTACTACCTAATTTACCTGAAAACTCCGTCATTGTTATAAACAATGTTATATATAAGAATCTTTTAAGTGTAAAAACACCCAACCGTAATGGAAATAAAAGTGTAATGCAAAGATGGCTCAAAGAAAAGAAACTTCCATTTGAAGAAACCATGAATAAATTAGAATTGTATGATTTGATTTTAAATAGTATAGATAAAATTCAAACATATTTGATTGATGAAATGATAAGGTCGAAAGGTTTTGAAATTTTGCAATTGCCATCATATCACCTAGAGCTCAATCCCATCGAAAAAATATGGGGTATTTTAAAAAACAATGTGACTAATAAAAAAGTTAGTCAGAATATAGCATCACTTATGGTGGTTATAAATGAGGAACTTAAAATGATTGGGTGCAAAGAGTGGGAAAATACATGCCGGCTTGTTGAAGAAACTGAACAACAATATTGGCAATATTTTGATCTGGATTGTGAATTTATAATTCATGTTGATAGCTCTGATTCAGAAGAAAGTGATTCTGAATAAAGAACATAACAATAAGTAAGTCTATAATTGCTGACACTTAATTGATATAGTCAATATAATGTTAAAAGAATTGAATACAATTGTTTTATTGCTACTTAATTAAAATGCCTATTTAGTAATTTTCTTTTGTCACATGGCTCTAAAATTACAACTACAGAGAAGTCATATTGTGAAAGTCACTTCATCATTATTAGAAATAGTGCTTTCTACTTTTTATCCTTTCTTTTTACCTCACCAATAGTGGAGACACAAAACAATCTGCGTACCCGCTCTAGTTTTGAAGTCTATTTGTGGTGTATACATCTTCCAGTTCCATAGTTAGAACTTGAATATGATAATAATTATTATGTAGCTGATAAGACCAACCTATTGTTTTGTTTATATGTTTGACGCCAACTCGAAAATTATTTAGATATATAAATTATTGTACTAGCAAGTTTATTATTTGCTTTTCAGTTCCTTTCTTCTTTCGTTGGTTTAACTTTTTGTTAAAAAGTGCTAAAATATAATTGGACCAATTGAATCCAACCCCCAAAACTACACTTTTAAGATAATGAAGATTGAAGTTTAAATTGTATTTGCTCATTGATATTCTATTTTATGATTTTGTTGCTTTGGGACATAGTTGTAAAAATGGTTGTCCTTTTTAAAGAAATAAGTTTTTTTGGGAATAAATAAATATTTTTAGAAATATTTAAGTAAATGTGGGGTTGGATCGTTATAGCTAAAAGCCATTTTCAATTATGCTTAGCTTATATTTCATTTTGCAGTAATGATCCAACATTTCAAATTGTTATGTAATTATGGACTAATGTAATAAAACAGTAAATTTTTGAGGGATTTGTAAAAAGTTAATAATTTTTAGGGATCAGATAAAACATCGACTTTTAATCTTCTAATTTAACTGGAGGTATTTCCTTTCCATTCGGCCATAGTGGCACAAAATCGTTTCTTGGCAAAACTATATAAATCTAATTAATTTATTTATTAAAAGTAATATATTCATTTATTAAAAGCGATCCAGGTGGATTGGATTATTTTCAAGTTATAAATTGTTTACCTTTTTCAATATCGTAAATTTTTTCTATAATGATCCAAGAAAGTTGGATCGTTTTGCGAAATTAAAACAAAAACCTGTCATAGAAGTGGGTTGGTACCCCATATTAATGGCCCTAAATCGAGACCTATTCACCATCAATGCGACAGACAGTCTCGGAGGAAACGCCGCCCACGTTGTCCTGGAGTGCGAGGGAGTGGCCACACAACGGGTAAGTACCCTCGCGGGAGCGAGGTCGCTCCTAGAAGCCTGTGAATGCCCCAGGAGGCTTCTGCGCTTCTGGAAGGAGCTAGGCTGGCTCAACTAGTCAGCCTACCTGAACGCATAATGGACCGCTTATGAGTCTAAATGCGGAAACAGGGCCCTATACCAATACCAATACCCCATATTAATAAAAAGGTCAAATTAATATATTTTGACTAGGGTGTTTTTACTAATAGAAAATATAGATCCTATATACTAATTTGGCATATTCAGCTCAATTTCGACCATACTGTGGGTTGGATCCTTTTTGCGCATCTACGTCCAATTATACTTAATAATTACTTATTTACCTAACTTACTTACCTACTTTATCTACAGATTCATTATAAATATCTAAACAACAGCTATTCAACAATCTCTCCTAAAGTTTAAAGTTCTCAATAACATGTATTAAAAAGAACAAACACGAGACAGCTGCTGTAACCTGTTGAGAAGCTCCCTCGACTGGCTTCCGCATCCATTATCAAATCAACTACAGGTCTCCTCTGTTAATAGAACTACATATACGAGTATGTGTACTAAGTTTCAACAAAATAGAGTCACAAGTGTGTATGGGTGGACACTCATTGGTGCCTTCTTTTTTTAGCGTTAGGGTGGAAAACCAGGATAAGGATTTTCGACTTCTCCCTGCCAACTTAAGACAGCAATTTTTTTACTGTATTTAAAAAAACTGAAAACGAACACAAAAAATGTTTGTAGAACAATGAAGAACAGTTTTTTGTTTTTTTTTTTTTGGGTATGGCTCACGGTTCGTATCGCCACAAACAAGGAAAACGTAGGGAAACAATATGAAAAAATAAAAGGAAATTTTGAATTTGGATAGGATCTGGATCAAAAGGAGATAAGGAACAAATTAATTTACATATTTAGATTTTTAAAGATTCATAGGTTGTCATAAAAGAGGCTAAAATATTATATACATCAGGAGTATTAGAAGACAAAAGTAGGAGAATAGATGAAGGAAGTGGAATGCAGATGGAAACTAAGGATGAAATTAATTTCGAGTTATCATATAATGGGCAAGAAAAGAATAAATGATTCAAATCACCCACTTCACCACACTCGCATAGGTCACTGTTGACAATTTGGAATCTGGCAAGGTGAGCCGGAGTACATACATGACCAAGTCTCATTCTAATGAGGGAACTTGTAACACGTTTATTGTAAATAATTTTGCTGAACCAAGGCTTTGAAGAAATCTTTGACTGGATCCTAGCATAATGTTTACCTTTGTAACGGCAGGATTTAGCCCAAAGATTCTCCCAACGCTCTTTTAGATAAATAGATGGTAAAGAAGCCTTGTCATGGTAGTAATTTATGTCATTAGCTAAACGGTCTACCATTATATTTCCTACGATTCCACAATGACTTGGTATCCATGATAAATAGACAATTAAATTTAGATTACAGCACTTTAATTAAATCCCTAATATCAACGATAATAGTATATATATATCACCCTTAAATGGAAATCTGCTTAGCTTGTAATGCACTTAAGGCATCAGAAAAAATAACAGTTTTTTCAAATTTGTTTGAAATGACATACTCAAGAGCTTTAAAAATAGCATAACATTCTCCAGTAAAAACTGAAGTTTCAGGAGGAAATTTGATTTTAAATGCATTATTAAATTGTGAATGAAACACTTCCAGTCCAACCTGTCCCGTAGTAGAATGTTTCGAAGCATCTGTAAAAATGTAATGAAAGTCTCTCCATAAATTATCTCTGATGCAGTTGAATGTAATATTTGCCTGAGGGTCATCCCTTCTAATACCTAATGAGTAATGTATGTTTGGTGACAATATAAGTGATTCGAAGTTGCCACAGAACAACGGAAAGCAAAGGGAACTATAAATTGGAGTTTGAAGTGAAATAATTTTTTCATAACTTATTGCTAAATATGGAGTAGGATTGTGTTTATAAAAATTGGATGTGTGTACAATCTGAGAAAGTTTTTGGAGTTTTTGATGAATGGGATGGTTTGATAGTTGGGAACAACGGAATATAAATCTGTCAGACAGGTATTGCCGACGAAGATGTAATGGAGGATCTACACATTCTACCTGTAGCGCATTAATGGGGCTTGACTTCATACAACCGGACACAATTCTCAATGCTTTGGATTGAATTAAATCTAAACCTTTGAATGCAGCTCTGTTACCCGGTTCTAATAAAAAAGTACCATAATCAAGAAAACTTCTAATCAATGCATTGTACATTAATTTCATGGTAAATGGGTGTGCACCCCACCACACGCCCGACAGGCACCTAAGGATATTCAAATTACGCTCACATCTACTTGTTATGTATTCACAATGAGATACTCCAGTTAACTTGAAATCTAGTACAATACCTAAAAATTTGACATTATTTTTAAACGGGATAGCATGATAATTATATAATACAGTTATTGGAGGAGGGAGTCTTTTCTTAGAAAACAACATAGCTGAAGTTTTAGTTGGGGATATTTCAAGACCGTTGTTATCTAGCCACTGTGTAAAGAAGGTCTAAAGACGCAGTTAGCGATGTACAGGCAGAACTGATAGATCTATGTACAGAATATAATAGTAAATCATCCGCATGCTGCAGACATCGGACATCGTTATCCAAGGAAGACTCCAAGTCGTATGTATAAATATTATACAAAATGGGGCTTAAAACTGAACCTTGAGGGAGGCCTTTCCACAATAACCTAGATACTGAACTAGAATCTTCCAGGGACAACTTAATTTTCCGTTCTGACAGTATGCTTATAATCAGATTAGTTAACATAAAAGGAACATTTAAAGAGTTAAGTTTCTTGAACAAAATGGATAAAACAACATTGTCATAGGCAGATTTTACATCTAAAAAGGTAGCTATTACAGCGGTATTTTCAGTAAATGCAATACGTATTTCCGATGTAAAAATGGCTATAATGTCCATAGTACTTTTACCCCGTCTAAACCCAAACTGATTCTTACTCAACAAATTATTGCTCTCTATGAACCATTCGAGACGAATTTTGATTAAATGCTCAATGATTTTCATTAATACTGAGGATAGAGCTATAGGACGATATGATGACGCTTCAGAAGGGCTTTTATTAGGTTTATGAATCGGGATGATGTCTTGTGTTTTCCAGTCGGACGGAATGGAACCAGAAATCATAATCGAGTTAATTAAGTCTAAGAGATACAATAAAGACTCATCACTAAGATGAACTAAAAAAGAATAAGGAATTCGGTCACTGCCTGGTGCTGAGTCCCGAACATAAGATAACACTCCCTTCAACTCAGAAAGTGAAAAAGGGCCGTTGAGACCAGACAAATTATGAGGTACATTATGAAGAAATATCTTTTCTGGAACTGAAGGAGGAGCTAATTTATCTAAAAAAATATTAGTTAAGGAAGTAGGTAAGAAATTGGAGGAAGTATCAGAAAAAGCAGATCTAAATCTCCGAATATTCTGCCATACCGTAGATGGCCGAACATTAGGAGACATAGACAAGCAGAAGGATTTCCAGCTGTCAGATTTCTTTTTTCTAAAAAGATTTTAAGTGTTATTTATAATCTCAGAAAAATGATCGAAATTTTCCTCAGTACTAGTACTAGTAATATTTTAATTCTACTTCTTTTCTAGCTTTTACCGCTTCTGTACATTCCTTGTCCCACCAGGGTGGGGAAGCAATGAAACCAAGGGATGCATTTTTAACAGGGAAAACTTGATTAGCTGCTTCAATTAATGTTTTGGTTACGGACTCTGCACATTTAGGTTCAGAGCCCTTACAGACAATTGGAAGAGAAGAAATTTTGGCGTTAACTATCGATTTATATTTTTCCCAGTCGGCTTCACCCAGCCTATACTTCAAGCGAGGTGAGCGGGCAGATGAGCTATTAACGCGAAAAGGAAAAGTGAGTACCAATGGATAATGGTCGCTACCATAGGTAGATTGTAAAGGAAACCAAGTAATTGTAGATGCTAAGTTTGGAGTGCAGATGCTCAGATCTGGTACACTAGGTCCATGTCCAGGTCTTGAGCGGTGCGTAGGCAAGCCAGTATTAAGTATGAAAAGATTATGGGTATCTATAAGATCATTTATAATGTTACCATAACCATTAGTTGAAGAACTTCCCCAGGAATGATGTTGGCAGTTAAAGTCACCCAACAATACAAATGGCTTTGGAAGAGAGGATATAATACTTTCAATTTCATTGAGAATAGCCGATGATGGATGTGGAATGTAACGGGAGAGGCTGCCCGTTACCCTAGCAGAAGCAGGCCTGAGATGGTGGCGCGATGTGTTCCGCGCGCGCCTCTGATGGAAAGGGGGCGAGGCACCCCGTACATTTTAGTGAGGCTACCTATTATTTAACAGGCGGCCAAGGTCTGCCGGGGTTCTCGGAGACTTCTTTCCTAGGGTCTACCCGAGTCCCTTGCAATAGACCCACTTATGTTGGAACACTGTGTGGTTTTAGTCGGTTCGATTCCGATATACCACTTCGCCGCCAGCCCAGGTGAGGTGATGACCCGTGGGGGTTTCCACACGATAAAAAAAAAACCACTAATGTGGGAAAAAATTATATAATCTGCAGTATGTATTAATTACTTATTTGAAACTTCTGATAGTAAACATAACAGACCATTTCATGTAGTTAGTTCATTCTGTGTGGATCGCAATAATAGTGATTCAGATCAATATTTTTTATACATAAAGGTATAAATATTTTATACATAAATAATAACAAAGCGCATGGCATCTTTGGATATTGGTTTATGTATATACTAGCAACCCGCCCCGGCTTCGCACGGTTAGCAGAGACGTCTTCAACAATCATCAACACATTTCAATCAATTTACACAAAATCTTAACAAATTAAACACCTAAACCTTCCTCATGAATCACTCTGTCTATTAGTGAAAACCGCATGAAAATCCGTTCAGTAGTTTTTTAGTATATCGCGAACAGACAGACAGACGCGGTGGGGGACATTGTTTTATAACATGTAGTGATAATAAACCTTAATTAACTTTTTAAGTAAGTAGAAAAAACATAACTGGGAAGTTTTATAGTTTTTTAAAAGGCCTACTGAAAATGGATGTACGATAAGATGAGTGTATTTCCTAAGGTACATTCACAAATACTAGTTATATACTAAAACTAAAATTATAAAGTTTCAAATCGGTTCGACAATTTATGTAAAATAAAATGGACCAAAAGATTAATTTAATAGTTTTTTGTGAAAAGCTCAAAATATGTCAAAACTTGGATAAAGCAAAAAAAACTTAGTGAAACAAAATATGTGAAATTCATGAAGGAGTTAATGATGAACTAATAATAATAAAATGCTAATTATTAAATTTATATTTTGACTAAATTTAAAACGATATGTGTGTATGTTATGCGATATTAGAAGCGGCGGTAGCGTAATGGCTAAGGCGTCGGACTTGCGATCAAGTGGTTGCGGGTTCGAACCCCACCCAGTGCACTACCGACGTGAACCCACTCCTAACACAAGCATTTTAGCTTAGCTGGAGGGGTTAACAAGAGTACTAGTAATGTGTGACCCACGTTGCTAGTATTCTTTAAAAAAAAAATATTCGATTGTAAATAGAATAGATTTTCGTAATTCTTTTAAATTAAATATTTTTACAAAACAAATGTGCTTTTACATAAACAAAAAAAAAACCCTATAAGCATTCATAACAAGAACAATTAATATGAACTAGTAATATTAAAATATACCTAGTTTGTTTACTGTATTAAATCGCACCTGGGGACGCACCCCAGCGAAGCCAGGGTAAGTTACATAGTAGTTTTTAATTCTATCAATTCGTAGAACACCTTAGAATCACAAAAATTGTGGGGTAAATTTTGGCTCACACGGTAACCCTAATTACGGTGACGTTTTTTTCTGTTCTTTCGGCGGCACGCTTTACAGGGGCTGTCTTAAGTTGGCGGGGAGAAGTCGTTTTTTTACACTTTTTTTTTGCTCTTTCAACTGTTCGTTAACTGTTCGTAACTGTTCGATCAAAATTTTATTTGTTCGATCGTAGTTTTTTTTTATAAATAAAATAAAAAATTTGCTTTCTTAAGTTGGCGAGGAGAAGTCGTTTTTTTTTATTTCTTTTTTGCTATCTCAACTGTTCGTTCGCTTGACCGTTCATTTTGACAGTTCGCAAACAGCAGACCATCCAACGCATTGGGGGGGGGGGGGGGGGGGATTTCGAGGAAATCGCGCGGAACTGTGTGCGGAATTGGTAACAAAAACCTCTCCTATCAGCTATCTATAACAGCTACAGCCAAGATAAAAATACTGACAAATAGCTAGACGTTTATAGATGAAAGTTATCTATTTCTAAATTCAAATAAATACTTATAACATTCTTATAAGAAGGTTTATTGTGAGGTCTCGAGAAAAAAAAAACAAAAAAATTCTATAAAATGGTTTCGTAAGCCTAAAATATCATATTTTTTACCAATAAAGCATTTAAAACCAAAACTCATTTCCCTAAATTATGATACTAATATCTTGATATATAATTATTTCTCAGTAGCTTTAAAAAATACATCTTTATACGTCGACTATTCACGGCTCTGAATAGCGCGGAAATGTGCCGGCAACTTGGTAACAAAAACACTATCAGTTGCAAAGGATTCGTCAATAATCACTAATCCTTTGCAACTGATGGTGTTGAGGAATTTTGATAATATTTTCTTTTAAACATTGACATTCGTCTTTATAATATTCTTTTCCCTCACGGTGTCGTTTACGACTACGTTTTTTGCCAGATTCCTCATTGTTGGAAACAGTTATTGTGAAACCTATATCTGGAACCGTTCCCCCGGGATCGGGGTCTAAAATGGGCGGCATTATAAAATTGGAGGGAACTTACCCCAAGCTTCCGTATTTCACTTTACAATAAATAAATGTGCCAGAACCGAATTTTATTTTATCGAACAATGACGAACAGTTTAAATAGCAAAAAAAATAATTGAAAATGACTTTTCCCCGCCAACCTGAGGGTAATTTCTTATTTTATTAAAAAAAACTAAGATGGAACAAAAAACAAATTGATTAAACAATGACGAACGGTTAACGAACAGTTGAAATAGCAAAAAAAAAATATTAAAAAACTACTTCTCCCCGCCAACTTGAGGGTAATTCTTTATTTTATATAAAAAAAAAACTAAGATCGAACAAAAAATTTTTGATCGAACAATGACGAACAGTTAACGAACAATCGAAATAGCAAAAAAAAGTGTATAAAACCGACTTCTCCCCGCCAATTTGAGGGTAATTTTTTATTTTATTTAAAAAAAAAAACTAAGATCGAACAATTAAAAATTTTGATCGAACAATGACGAACAGTTAACGAACAATTGAAATAGCAAAAAAAAATGTAAGAAACCGACTTCTCCTCGCCAACTTAAGAAAGCAAATTTTTTATTTTATTTATAAAAAAAAACTACGATCGAACAAATAAAAATTTTGATCGAACAGTTACGAACAGTTAACGAACAGTTGAAAGAGCAAAAAAAAAGTGTAAAAAAACGACTTCTCCCCGCCAACTTAAGACAGCCCCTGTAAAGCGTGCCGCCGAAAGAACAGAAAAAAAAACGTCACCGTAATTAGGGTTACCGTGTGAGCCAAAATTTACCCCACAATTTTTGTGATTCTAAGGTGTTCTACGAATTGATAGAATTAAAAACTACTATGTTACTTACCCTGGCTTCGCTCGGGTGCGTCCCCAGGTGCGATTTAATACAGTAAACAAACTAGGTATATTTTAATATTACTAGTTCATATTAATTGTTCTTGTTATGAATGCTTATAGGGTTTTTTTTTTGTTTATGTAAAAGCACATTTGTTTTGTAAAAATATTTAATTTAAAAGAATTACGAAAATCTATTCTATTTACAATCGAATATTTTTTTTTTTTAAAGAATACTAGCAACGTGGGTCACACATTACTAGTACTCTTGTTAACCCCTCCAGCTAAGCTAAAATGCTTGTGTTAGGAGTGGGTTCACGTCGGTAGTGCACTGGGTAGGGTTCGAACCCGCAACCACTTGATCGCAAGTCCGACGCCTTAGCCATTACGCTACCGCCGCTTCTAATATCGCATAATATACACACATATCGTTTTAAATTTAGTCAAAATATAAATTTAATAATTAGCATTTTAATATTATGAGGTTCATCATTAACTCCTTCATGACTTTCACATATTTTGTTTCACTAAGTTTTTTTTGCTTTATCCAAGTTTTGACATATTTTGAGCTTTTCACAAAAAACTATTAAATTAATCTTTTGGTCCATTTTATTATACATAAATTGTCGAACCGATTTGAAACTTTATAATTTTAGTTTTAGTATATAACTAGTATTTGTGAATGTACCTTAGGAAATACACTCATCTTATCGTACATCCATTTTCAGTAGGCCTTTTAAAAAACTATAAAACTTCCCAGTTATGTTTTTTCTACTTACTTAAAAAGTTAATTAAGGTTTATTATCACTACATGTTATAAAACAATGTCGTCCACCGCGTCTGTCTGTCTGTTCGCGATATACTAAAAAACTACTGAACGGATTTTCATGCGGTTTTCACTAATAGACAGAGTGATTCATGAGGAAGGTATAGGTGTTTAATTTGTTAAGATTTTGTGTAAATTGATTGAAATGTGTTGATGATTGTTGAAGACGTCTCTGCTACCCGTGCGAAGCCGGGGCAGGTTGCTAGTATATACATTAACCAATATCCAAAGATGCCATGCGCTTTGTTATTATTTATGTATAAAATATTTATACCTTTATGTATAAAAAATATTGATCTGAATCACTATTATTGCGATCCACACAGAATGAACTAACTACATGAAATGGTCTGTTATGTTTACTTTCAGAAGTTTCAAATATGTAATTAATACATACAGATTATATAATTTTTTCCCACATTAGTGTTTTTTTTTATCGTGTGGAAACCCCCACGGGTCATCACCTCACCTGGGCTGGCGGTGAAGTGGTATATCGGAATCGAACCGACTAAAACCACACGGTGTTCCAACATAAGTGGGTCTATTGCAAGGGACTCGGGTATACCCTAGGAAAGAAGTCTCGGAGAACCCCGGCAGACCTTGGCCGCCTGTTAAATAATAGGCAGCCTCACTAAAATGTACGGGGTGCCTCGCCCCCTTTCCATCAGAGGCGCGCGCGGAACACATCGCGCCACCATCTCAGGCCTGCTTCTGCTAGGGTAACGGGCAGCCTCTCCCGTTACCCCCGTTACACTCATGGAGTTCGGAGATCATTTTGCGATCTCCGTCACCTGGTGCCTCTTCTGCGGGACGGGAGAGTACTAGCTCGCTCCCGTTCCCTTTCCGCCGCCTCTTTAGCGGACAACACTTCCTCACAAAACCAGGTGGCAGAATCCCAAGCACTCTCACTTTGGACCATGGACAGAACCATGGCCTCTAGCGAGAGGCTTCCCACACCAATAGCAGTCACGAGGTCGCACCGCTGCTGCACCCACGCTGAGCAATCTACTAGAGTGTGGAGTGCAGTGTCCTCGTGACCGGCTCCGCAGTGATGGCACACAGACGTTGGCTCTCGGCCTATACGACACAGGTACTTTCCGAAGCAGCCGTGTCCGGTCAGCACCTACGTCAGCCGGTAGGAGAGGCTGCCGTGTCGCCTCTCAAGCCAATCCTCCACGATGGGGGTCTTACCACCGCAATGGTGGCGTGCCCTGCGCTTGGTCGCTCTAGTCGTTCTATCCACTCGGCCATTAGAACCTGGCGAAGCTGGGACCGTTGCATCGATTTCGTGAGGCGCGGGTCTCAGGTTCCGCTCTAGAGCCTCCTTGCGCCATTGGTGTAACGACGCAAGGCTTTTGGCTTCCAGGTCCCAAGGCACAGTACCGGCTAGGAGACTTGCCGCTTCAAAGGAAACCGTACGGTATCCCCTTATGACTCTGACGGCCATCACTCGCTGTGAACGCCGCATTAATCGACATTGCGGACCGTCAGGGTCCCTGCCCAAATAGGGGCCCCGTGTAGGGCCATGGACCGTACGATTACAACGTAAAGTCTCCTACAGGAGGCGTCATATTAATCTGAATCACTATTATTACGATCCACACAGTATGAACTAACTATATCAAATGGCCTGTTATGTTTACTTTCAGAAGTTTCAAATATGTAATTATTACACACTGCAGATTATATAAATTTTTGCCATATTAGCGGCTAATAATTTACAGGAAAGTTGCCAACATCAACGATTTTAGGTTAGAAAGCATAATAATCTTTTTGCTTTTTTAACAATTAATTTTATTTACGACCTGGGTACATTATACACAATATATGGACACAATAAAATGTTATTGTTACCTAGTAACTGATAAAGAGTGGTATACTTACGAATGAAAAGACAAGTCCGGCATTTTCGTATGACTATCGCTTTTACACCCTTTAACGCTACAACGCACCATGTTTTTTTTTTTAAAAAGCTTAATTATTTAGTTTGAATTGTTCACTATAAAATATAACAAAAGTTACTTAACTTTAAAGCACTTAAAATTGTATCGTACGGGAAGACGATCCCTAGCTACACGCTACTTGTCAAACATTGTTTATCACAGTAGTGTGGCAGACCTTGAAAAGTCACGATTCACGCACGCACCGTGAAACAAAAAATGTCATCATTCTGTCTCATTTCTTTACACGTCATCAGTTTATGTTGCTCTTCTTGCGCGAATGCGACAAAAACTATCAATTTGTCTTTATCATACTCTACTCTGTGCCGTGGTGTCAAATTTGACAAATGATCAATCAAACTTACAAATAGCTATTTTATTACTGTCAAAATCAAAGGTCTATTGTTTATCGTAGTGTTTGTGTACTCTTTGATCTATTGTATTGTTCATAAATATAAATAAATGCTTAAACATGCGTCTTAATACTTTAATTAGAAAATATTCTGTAGTTGCACCAAATAGTAACAACTTTTTAGAGGAAATGCAAAAGAATTTCATCCCTACGAACTTTTTTCAGAAGACATTACTATCATGCGGTTCCGCTGCTATAGCTCTTCTGAACCCGTATCGTGGAGATATGATTGCTTGTTTGGGTGAAGTTACTGGCGAAAGCTCTCTAAAATATATGCGGCAAAAGATGGTTGAAACTGAAGAAGGTGTCGAAATACTAAAAGAAAAACCACGAATAAATTCAAGGATGGTCTCCTTTGATAAACTCATGGAATTGCCGGAAAATACATTGGGGCGTGTATATGCAAAGTTTATGATAGAAAACAAAATAACTGCTGATTCACGATTACCAGTTCAGTTTATTGCTGATCCAGAATTAGCTTATGTAATGCAAAGATATAGAGAAGTGCATGACTTAGTGCATGCCATTTTATTCATGAAAACTACTATGTTAGGAGAGGTAATCGAAAAAAAACTCTTTAGTGGATATAATAGCAGTGATGTTGAAATAATGACGTACATTTATTTTAAGGTAACAGTCAAGTGGGTAGAAGGTATTCAAACCAATCTACCAATGTGTGTCAGTGGTGGGATCTGGGGTGCCAGCAGGCTAAAGACTAAACATCGCCAGCTGTATTTGAACTATTATTTACCTTGGGCTATAAAAACTGGCAACAATGCCAAATTTTTGCAAGGTACTTTCATTATTATCCTACTAATATTATAAACTAGCAGCGCCCCGCAGTTTCACCCGCGTAAATCCCGATCCCGTGGGAATATCGGGATAAAAAGTAGCCTATATGTTAATCCAGGTCTCCTAACAAATATCCATCCATCCAAACTTTCACATTTATAATATTAGTGGGATGTGAATGTTATGTATGGATGTTTGTTACTCTAGCTGGAGACCTGGATTAACATATAGGCTACTTTTTATCCCGATATTCCCACGGGATCGGGACTTACAACATTAAACATTATATTTGCAAATGCAATCAATGTTTTACTTGTTCTGTGTGATGTGAAGTTGTGATGTTAATCCTGTTTGCATAGATTTCTACCATTGTTAAAGTTTCTTATAAATATATTATAGTTTTAAGACAGGTTTAATAGTAGATCACCTAGACTTTTCAGAGAGAGTTTCAACATGGATCTCAATTGAGTTTGTTCAGAACCTTTTTGAACATCTGTAGATATTGCTCTATTGATTTGGAGTTGTTTTTTTTTTTGGTATTGGTTTCTATTGTTAGGCTTCAAGCAAATTGAATGGTAATGGGGATGATGTTGTAGTAGTTTATCTGATACTGTAAATGCACAAAACAGGTTTAACTACACTGCTATTTATTCCAATGCCTCACACAAATTAATTCAGATACAAAAAAATATATTAGTTGTCATATTTTGCGCAAGTTATTTGAAATATGAATGGTTGAAGTTGGTTTTTATATATTTCACTAGCTAGTGTTTGTGTTTGTGTAGAATTAGTACTTCGAGTAGTCTAGTCCAGTGTTTCCCAATTAGTGGTATGCGTACCCCCAGGGGTACGCGAGGTTGCATCAAGGGGTACGCGGAGCAATCACTTGACTAAGAAAACCATTAAAAAAAGGCAAACAGCAATTGTAAAAAAATTTTTTTTAATCAACCAATGTGCAAGTTTCATTGTAAACATTTTTATTGAGGGGACAAGAAATAGCTCTTAAATTTAAATATGGAGAAGAAATATTAAAAACAAACAGATTTTTTTATTTAATAAGGGGTACGCGAGTTTCAGGTCTTTCTTGAAGTGGTACGTAGGAAAACTAATTGGCAACCACTGGTCTAGTCTATATTTTCTCCAAGCTTTCATCAATCTCTATACTTATTAATTAAGTAAATAGCATACCTTAAACAATTTAACACATTTTTGTAAACTGCGTTTTTGTTTTACATCAACAAAATCTTATTTCTAAATCCACACCTTTTTTTTTTATGTGTGGACCCACGGATCATATCATCTTACTGGGGTAAAGTGAGGTGGTATGTTTGACTCAAACCAACTGAAACCACACGTTGTTCCGTCATGGAATCCTATTGCCAGCGTCTCAGTACCCCTGAGGCATCTCGCGCACTCTCGCTTCCGACCATGGATACAACCATGGTCTCCAGCGAGACTTACTGCACCGAAAGCCATCGCAGATCAAAGCGCTGTTTCACCCACGCCGAGCCTTTCACTAAATGTACACCTGCTACTCAGTGTCTTTCTTTGAGTTTTGTTAATTGTCGCAAATGCATCTTTAAGGGGAAACTGTACTCTTTTTAAATGGAAAGGCAAATCGGTCGGCATTTTTAGAATACACCTCAAGATATCGCGTAATATACACACAGAATAGCTACGCTGCTGAACGTGTGCATGTTATGGAGAGTAAAACTTTAGTAAATTTTGAATCGCTTTTGCTCAGAACTGGTGAATCTTAGAAGACAAAGTATTAAGACGATTTTCATAGATAATTTCATGATCTACAATTTTTGTCTAAGCTATTTTTATCATAAAACTTACCGTTTGTCTGAAAAACTCAAAAAGCCCCTTTCTGCAAACTTTGTCCTTGAATAATTTTTTTTGCACATGTGGGATCGTTGGGACTTTTCACATTTTATTTATAATGGTATTCCGAACATTCGTATAAATTTTTAGCTTTGCGAATTTTTGTAATCTTGAATGTCTATTTTGACCACGGAGCAGATACAAAGAGGTGTTGTAATTAGATTTCCATAAGAAACAACGCGTGATTTCACTTCACTTTTTTCCATCTACCAAACAATAGTAAAACTACTCGCATCGTTCTATGACGATGTTATGTAGTTTAGCTATCTCACACTAGTTATAGGATGTAAGGGGCCGTATTCAGAATTTACTTACCAGGTAGGTATAGGTAGTAGTATTTTAAAGATTAATTTTGTAAACCATCTTGATACAAAGTGAAAATTTGTGAGTTCTTTCTTTGTCCTAGCCTTGACCTTATCCCACAGCTGGACGGATTTGGATAAAATTTACAGTAAAATTTTTAGTATACAGATAGATTGCGATCTGGCTTAACACATGGGCATTGAGCATTACTAGTGTGAGAATAAAAAAATTCATGGTAAATCACGAATGACGATTCAAATTTGTTTACTTATTTATTCTTATCTTTCTTTATTCGTATCTGTACAGCAGCTGCAGTTTATTTGTGTGCGTTACGATTGCTCCGCTAAGTTATCCAAACAGAAAAATTCCTCGTCAAAAAAATTGTCGGAATTTGTCAAAATCGAAGGAAACAAACCAAAAATTTGTCAAAGTAGAAATCAAGAAGTTATAAGGGTTTTAAGTTGGCCGCGCGAACGTAACGTGGAGGATTGCGCGGCCATGGAGATCTCAGCAACTACTTGAGTTAGAGATCTAATTCTTTTGTCAATTAAAGACTGAATTTGTCAAAAATTGCTGAAAAAAAGAATTATAAGCTCTAGATCAATATTTTACGAAATATTCAAGTTGCTGAGATCTCCATGGCCGCGCAATCCTCCACGTTACGTTCGCGCGGCCAACTTAAAACCCTTATAACTTCTTTATTTCTACTTTGACAAATTTTTGGTTTGTTTCCTTCGATTTTGACAAATTCCGACAATTTTTTTGACGAGGAATTTTTCTGTTTGGATAACTTGGCGGAACAATCGTAACGCACACGTTTATTTTGTAGATCTAAATTAACGAGCTTAAAATACCTTTCAAATTATCAGCCTATGTACAATTTATTTCATTTTAATATTTAAAGTACTTTCAATTCAAGATGAATACTTGTATAGTCGTGGGTTGCTAGGTAAAATAGTTGGGTTCTAATTACGGCCCTTTCTTTTTGTTCTGTTTATATGTTCTTCTAGTTGAAGATAGATGACAGTCTATTCAAAAAATGATTACAAAAAACATAAAAATAATATTTTGCTAAAAATTCTTTAGGACTGGATGTAGAACACATTTCAGTATCTTCGTATGATTTATTTTACTATTTCTGAGCTCTACGTACCTTTGTTTTTTTAGTTCCCATAACACAAAGTTTTGCCATCTAGTGACGAATAGATTTAATTATGATTCAAAAAACACTCCGAGATTTTTCGAGAACTATTTTAATAAATTAAATAAAAAAATTGTTACTGATCGAGACTGGTCTACTTAGTCTCCATAGCATTGTAGGAGCGAGCCTAGGTAGTGGAAATCGGTGCAGACTGGTATCAGTGTTTCATTCAGCGAAATGTTTGTAGAACTGGGGAGACCACAGAACATGTATTCAGTTTTGATTCTGCTGATTTTTAAGCTAACATTCTACAATTTTAGTTGCCTTTTCCAGTCTGCGCTGGCCCTCAGAGCCGTCTTCATTTAATTTCAGAGCATCCATGATTAACAGGAAGAGGTATGGAATAAGAGACGATCCCCGGTGCAAGCCTACAGAGACATTTAATTGTTCAGTGTTGCCAGCGACCGACCTTACATGAGTACTGAACTCTCTGAGCACAGCACGAATCAATTCCACATACTTAGCCGGCGCTCTTTCTTCTTTTAAAGCCCATCACAAAACGTCTCGGGGTACTCTATCATACGCCTATACTACTTATCTCACATAGTTGGCGCATTCTTTTTGGCATCGGTAGCCCCGCGCCCTGGCATAAATCCAAATTGGTTTTGTGTTAATGCACTCTCTTCTCAATTACTTTCTCCCAGATTTTCATACTATGTGACATGAGCTTTATTCCTCGATAGTTGTTGCTTTCCATACATCTCCTTTAGTTTTAAAGATATGCACAAGTGAACTTAGATACCATTATTTAGGGATTACCTCTTCGTGCAACAACTTATATACTATATATACTATAAGAATAAAGGCAGTTATCCATCTTCTTTTAGTAACGTTCACTGGTAAACCATCTGGCCCAACTGCTTTCCCATGTTTAATACTTCGTATTATTATTCTAACATTTTGTATACTAATCTCATTCCATAATCTGATATTCACATGCACATCGTTCGACACTCCGCTCCATTCATTCTCCTCATTCATAAGTTTTTAAAATAAGTCTTCTCTCGATCTTTTATATCCTTATCTTTTATCAACACTCTCCCGGTTTCATCTTATATGCATCTCACGTGCATCATGTCTTTTGTCCTTTCTTCACTACATTTTATGCAGTTGTTCTTTTTTCTCTCTGGGTTTTGAGCTGTGCTCTGGCTACTGCTAACTCTTTTCTTGCCTTTTTCTTCCTCTCTATTCACTCCTTTTAACTTCCTTAGTCTTTCACTCCCTGTGTCATTTTTTCATAATTTAAATGCATTCTTCTTTTCCCTCTTTTGTCCAGGTATGTCAGTGTGTTCATCTATTCCTATTTTTATTGTTTAAATATTGAAAGCGATATCTTGATTTTTTACAGGTATCTACTTTGAAAAGAGATGGGAACAGGATATAGAAGATTTCCACCAGGAAATGAATATTGTGAGATTAATAAAAAAATAGCTACACTAAAAAATATGCTAGTAGTATTGAAATTATAGCTCTGTTTTGTGTTAATAGAAACTTCTATGTGATGTTGATTATAAAATAAAAATAATACACATGGTACATATAATTTTCATTTACTTATTATGCTTAATGATAATAATATTTACACTTACAAAAACATTTCTGAACTTTGTCCATTAACATTGTGCAATTTAGTGGTACGATTGCCTACTTCAACTATCCATTCATACCACACCCTACGGGCGTTGACGCACCGCCAGAATCTTGCTGTAATTATTTCGCCTTTATGCACTCTAAGTGGGGTCTGAAATAAAAAAAAAAATGGTTACTGGTTTACACTGTCAAAAGTGTGGCAAAGTGTTGTGCAACTTTCTAAAACAATACCTTAATTGGTATAAACACTGGAAACCATGATATCATTCCTGGGCTGTGTGTAGAAGGAACAATGCTAATTACTTCTTTTGCATATAGTGTGCAATCAAAATATCCTCCAAAGCCATGCATAACACTATCTCTCTCAACTGTCCATGTCACTACAGATTCTCTCCGGTTATCTGTCAATGGTAGTCCTCTGTAATCTGTCATTTCTTGACCTTCATGATCAATTGCGCCCTTTGCTGGATGCTCAAAAGTGAACAGAACCTAGATTATAAACGAAAAAGAAAAATATAGTTTAAAAAAAAATACATATAGAAGAAAAAATAAAAAATAAGCTCTACTTTTAACCTCATTCTTACAAACTTATGTCGTAATTTTAATCTTTGTAAAGACATAACGATTAAAATAAAATATAAGAATAATTTATATTAATATTTTATAAATATTAGTCCTACAGTTCCAGTTGAAAAAAGGAGTTGTTGACTAGACGATAAATCGTTCTCGAGTTATGATGGGACCAAGGGAAATAGGGATTCATTTCTATAAATCGCCACAGCTATTTCGAGAAAACACGACTTTTATGCCTGTGAAGTGAACAAAACAGCTCAGTGAAAAAACTTTGTCACTGAGCTAATAACGATGTTTTTACAGCTGACTAAATGCAACATTTGCTATGCAATGCTATATAAATGTTAAAATGTACCTAACATGTGATATGACACTTTTTTTTGCCGAGTGGCGATATGTATATAGAATAATAAAAATGGCATTTAAAGATAAAATGGACAGTCACTATTATGATTAATTTAAAAGTTACTGATAATATTCGACTTAGATTACCCAAATAACCTGAAAGTGGCCAGTGTGGGTTCTAACAGCATATTTACTTTGTCATTATGCATTAATGTAATATCCTGTTTTAGTTCGCAGCCTCCATTTTTAAATATTATTATAAATGTATGTAAGCTAAAAGAAGTAGTTAAAGAATTAAAGTATACAAATTATTATGAGGTACCTTTGTCTCAGCTATGTCATGTTTGTTCTGCATGTATACAACCCATAAAGTCTCCAAATTGCCATCTTTTTTATGTGGAACAGTGGAGGATGAAGACTTAGCGGCTGCCCATAATCGAGGTGATGAGATTGGCGCCACAAATGATCTGTACTCACAAGGTATCGATATACCACCTGGCTTTAATAGTCCTGCGGCTCCATCTAAACATTCAGGGGAGAGTTCATTATCTCCCCATGAACCTAGAACAAAATAGATTCATCCATTATTACGTAGTGAGGCACGGCATAACTAACTAACTTCTTCCTCCTGTAAAATTTTACCAAATGGAGATACGAAGTTTGATAATTAAGTCATCGATATTAACTTTATATATAAAAGAAATCGTGTCACGATTTAAATAATATTCATCAGACCCTGACCAACTAGGAAGATCTACACGTTTAAGTAAAGAGAAGTTAAGTAAGATCTAGAAGTTTAAGTCTACAGTACAACGACAACTATGCCTTAAAGGCTATTACCCAGTAGTGGATTATATACAGGATAAATTGGGATTTAATTGTTTCGGATTCACAAGCTATTTCATATATTTAATACAATTGTAATGTGAGCTAATATGTTTCTTATTTTCCATCTCCTATGTTTTCTTTTCTTCCTTTTTTCATTATTCTTTACTTAAGTTTCAGTTAATTTTGCCTATTTTCATAGCCTCATTTTAATTTAATTAGTTTTAATTTTAAAAACGTAATAGCGCACTACAAAAGTGATGTTTAATGATTTACTAAATATTGTTAAAACTACCTGGTGATTTAAAACAAATTTGTTGTAAATAGTACCATCACCAATTTCCATCTAGCAAATCATTTCTCTAAGTATTTTGCCCCTCTTTTTCGAAAGCAAAACTTAACTTTACAATTCTAATAAAGACTCCCCCATACATCGTTTTACAACAAAGTCAACTTTCCAACTGCAAAATATAAGTTTGTATTCACAAAACTTATTTTTAGGGTTCCGATCCACAAAAGGAAATAAAATCTTTTTAAGAAAAGAACTAAAAAGCAAAAAATAAATAAACCTTAAGTCTTAAGTATTGAGCTTATTTACATAAACTATCTAATTTTATATAAACTTATTTTGAGTCGGCGCCAAACAACAAACTGATTAATTATCAAAAGTTTATTTGGCGCCGACTCAAAATAAGTTTATATAAAATTAGACTTTTCGTCGGTTTAATTTTTTGTTAAAAAGATTTGATTTTATGGTTTTTTTCATCATCATGATGATGATGATGAAAAATGATGATGATTTCTAAACGCAATACCTGATAATAATAGAATAGAAAAGAAGAATAATCAAAATCGGTTCATAAATAACGGAGTAAGGGCTGAACAGACATAAAAAAAAAAATTAAAAAAAAAGAAATATTATACGGTCGAATTTAGAACCTCCTTTTTTTTTTCGTCGGTTAAAAAAGGAACCCTCATAGGATCACTTTGTTGTCATTCTGTCTGTCTGTCAAGACCCTTTTTCTCAGGAATCCATGGACGCATCAAGTTGAAATTAATAACAAATACTTATGTCTGCGATCCCTTGAAGCTTTAAAAGAATCAAGGTTCTTAGTCAATGCAAAGTCACAAGTAAAGGGAATAATTCAAAAGTGGTTATATTGTTATATTACATAACAAAAACCGGACAAGTGGGACTCGCACACCAAGGATTCCGTAAGCAAACAAACTTATATGTAGATAGTCCGTCCATCTAGGGAATGAATTCGCGAAGATTCTTGCCATTTATATTCCACCCACTTTTATATGCAGGTAATTTTTTTTTGGCTCTGATATATTGTAATTTACGGTCGCCGTTCTGGGTTAAAAGAAATATAACGGTTTTATAAAATTCACTCATTTGCAGTCACACACTCAGTGAATAACATCTAATATTATATAATATAGATTGGCCTGTTGGTCTAGTGGTTAGTGACCCTGACTGCTAAGCCAGAGGTCGTGGGTTCGATTCCCACCCAGGACAAATAATTGTGTGATGAGCATGATCATTTGTTCTGTGTCTGGGTGTAATTTATCTATAATATGTATGTATTTAGAAATATATAAGTATGTTTATCAGCAGTCTGGTTACCATAGTACAAGCTCTGCCTAGTTTGGGATCAGACAGCCGTGTGTGAGATGTGTGGAGTTATTATTATTATTATTATAATATAGCTAATGCGAAGTTTCAAGGGTCTAAATACACAACATATCCATAATAACTCATTTTAAACGTATATTCACGTTTATAAATACCATTGCAATTATTCGTTACTTAATCTACAATAATTAGTAGTTTACTTAAAAATATTGTGAGAATAAATTTTTTTATGAAATAAAATAATCTTACCTAGTAATTCTGACACAATTATATCGGCTCTTGGTGTTAGATTGATTTGTCGCATGTCACCTGGTATCACTACGACATCCCGGTCTCGCCATACTTCTCGGACCTGTGCTGCTAATACTACAACAGCACAGGGATTCTTTTCTACTGCAATCACCTGAAAAATAATATAATTGCTAATGATAAACAAGTTTTTGTTTTCTAGTTATTGGTGGATGGTAGGTACTAGTATGCCTATAGATTAGTGTTTATACAGGGTGTTAGTGAAACGCTGCCGAAAATTAAGACAGACGATAGTACTAATTGTACCTTTGATGATCCGAAAAAAAAACTCGATCCTGATGAAATTTTGTTTCGTGCGACCCGAGCGTCAGCTGTTTTTGATCTATTTTTTATGAAATTTTCGTTTCATCTAACTGTACTAACATGATGCAGCGAAAAAAATGCTAATAAAAAACTGTAAAAAGATAGTTCTTTTTTCATCAGGATAAATTTTTTTCTGACCCATCATCAAAGGTATCATTGGCACTATCATCTGTCTTCGTTTTCGGGAGCGTTTCACTAACACCTGGTATTTATTACCCTACCCTACCCTATCACAAAGTAATTCTGGCTATTTTAAAACGACGAAAGCATTTTTTTATGATACTGAAATGAGGTGTATAAGGTGTGTATAAGGACTATTTATAGATAACTTTATATTCTTTTTATATAGGTAGACATAATAAAAGCGTATCTGAAAATAACTTTATTTTAAGTTACTACAGTTATTTAATTTTAAAGTTACCAAAACAACATACATAAACTAACGCTTTTCTCCCTTCGGGGTAGGCAATAACTAATATTATAAAGGCGAAAGTTTGTAAGGATGGATGGATGTTTGTTACTCTTTCATGCAAAACCGGCTGAGATCTGTTGATCTGGATGAACTTTGGCTCAGAAATAGATTATAGTCTGAATAGCACATAGGCTTTGTATCCCGGAAAATGTAAGGAATTTATTATTTCATCAAAATTTCCAGGTGAACAACGCAGGCAAAAGCTGGTTATAAATAATTTGATTATCATTAAAAGTATTCCCAGAAATAATTAGTTTTATTTTATTGGTTTCAATCGGTTAGATCTATCGATAGACATGCCAAGCCTACCAGAAAGCTAGTGTGTTACAAATTTTAATTTAAAAAAATGTGCGAAAACCGCTATAAAAAGGTACAGGGTCCAGTATTTATATTGACCCGTCATGATACGGAAACTTTATACAACGACAGTTTTCTGGTCAACAGTATAAAACAAAACATTTATAGTTAATGCATTATAGTCTAGATCTCCCACTATAACATAAAATGTAACAGCACTAACTAGTAAAATCAATCATCATCATTTACAAAATTAAATTTACTGCAAATTATATTAACCCATTAACGCCCGCCGTACTATAAATAGTACACAACTATAAGTTACGATAAAAATTACCTAATGAGTATTTTTACCGTGGCAAAAAATTCTAATCGGTCAACAGACGTCCATGCATTAGGTGTATAGATGAAACGGAACGTAATTATAAAATTATTTGAGGGTAATCTGCGATTTCATGTCAGTGATTTTTTCGTATCTCCCGGTGAGTACTTATTTATTTTTTATACAAGGATTAAGTTACACAAAATGTCAAAAAAGTTTTTTGTTTACTCTATAACATCATATCCTAATATAAAATATATAAAAAAGTTAATTTCATAGATTTTCTTTCATGCTATAAGACCCAAACTGCCGCTGTACTAACTTTAGTACAATGGGCTCTGACATGTAATGTAAGACAACACAGTGAAGACATTTTTATTAGACATGTTAAGCTATTTGTTTATAGTTTTTACACGTAATGTGGAAGTTGTTACTTGCAGACGTACCATACCACTGCCGTCGAAGATGAGTGGAGCAGCGACGACAATAAACCCCTCACAACATTTGCGTCATCATCTTTTTCTCAAAATGTGCCAAAAAGAAGAAGAATTGATGAATTGCCAACTTGGAGAAAGTGTTTGCCTATATACTCCGTTTCTCGGTCTACTACAGAACAAGTATATTCTAATTTATCTATAATATGTATGTATTTAGAAATATATAAGTATGTTTATCAGCGGTCTGGTTACCAAAGTACAGGCTTTGCCTAGTTTGGGATCAGACGGCCGTGTGTGACATGAGTGGAGTTATTTTATTATATATTATATTATATTGATTGATTTCATCTACATTCTGGTAAATCTTCCGAGGCTACCACCGATCCTCTTGGATCTGGTGTTGTGAAGACTTTTCTGAATAAAGCGCCAACAAAACACGTAGTCTATTTTGACAACTTTTTTACCAAATACAACCTGCTTGTCGACCTAAAGAAACTGGTTACAAAGCTGCTGGAACCTTTCCTGAAAACAGGACCAAACGGTGTCCTTTGATTAGGATATGCGTAAAAAGCCTAGAGCTGAACATGCCCACAGATTCGATAAGACAAACGAAATTTTATTGGTAAGATGAAAAGACAATAATGTGTGTACGACTGAAACAAATTCTGATATTTTAAAACTATTGGAAAAAGTCAAAAGATGGTGTTCCACGAGATATCGAAAAGTAGACGCACACATACTGCATGGGCGGGGTAGATCAGATAGATCAGTCTATTGGACTTTACTGAATTTGGGTGAAAGAAAAAAAGTGGTGGGTCTTGTTCACTTATATGGTGGACGTGACTATTTCAAATGCATGGAGATTGCACTGCATAGCAAAGTTATACATGTACTGTGTGTTCTAATAGAGTCAAAACAGCTTGTGGCAAGTGCCTGAAAACGGAGTGCCTGGATAGAGGATGCTTTACTCAATATCACTCCTAAGCGCCCATTGTACTAAACTTAGTACATCCCTAAAAACCTAACTTCTGATTTTGTTTTTGGTTTTCTTTCTTTTTAGGGTTATTATGAAAACATTTTTATAACGAAATTAAACTTTGGTTATGTGAAATTTACCGTGGTTTTCATTTGGGCGTTAATGGGTTAATGGGTTATGCTTTAGTTCAATTCTATTGATACAGTGGCCTCACCGCTCAGAAAGGTGTAAACTAGGAAAACCAGAATAGGTTTACTAGAATTCGTGTTGTGTGACTGCGTCTAGTAAGTATCTAATTCACAGACAATGGTAATTGGCAAAGTCAGTCAACTAACAGAAAAAAAATACCTTCACTTTAGTATTTGTTATATCAGCTGCATTAAACGTAGCCCTCACAAGAGGTCCTCTACCAGCACCTAGTACCATCACTGTAATAGTTTTTCTTTTTACATGTTCTCCCTGTCCAACTTCGATATCATCTCTGGCAGAAATACCTTTAGTCTGAAAAATTTAAAATATCTTTATTAGTTTTTCTTTAACATTTAATTTTGTAATAATGCTAATTTACTAATATAAATATTGGTCTCAATTCTGTTACTTCACTCGCTAAATTAAAATTCACTAAACTTTCTTCATATAAGATGTAAACCTTGTACACTTCAAAACAAGGTCTTATTTCAAATTGAAACAAGTAGGTAACATATGTCGCTATCGAAATAAGCAATTTATTTGTCGACTAAAGTCTGATACGCTTAAATAAACTGTAATACCACGTAGCGAGAGCCGCTATCCGTTGAATGCCATCTCTTTTGCTCTGTGTTTTTAGTAAACGTCTTCGTAGGTTAGATTGAAAACACGTCATCCTTGTTAGTTTTGAACAAGTTTTGATACGGCAATCATACAGCGTTTGAACAAATGGAGACTCTCGCAGCGTGGAAATAAAGTTGAGTATACGTTGACAGGTTTTAGTGAAATTTAGCGGCGGCGGCGCTGAGAAATAGATGCTAGTGAAGAAATTAAGTCAGGTTTTAGTTTAGTCGAGTGTACAATAGAATCGGCACCATTGTCACCCTATAATTTCTATTGTACACTCGACTAAACTAAAACCTGACTTAATTTCTTCATATGAAATCAACCTAGTGTTCTTCGTAATAAGGTCTATTTGTTACTAGCATCTATTTCTCAGCGGGGCTAAATTTCAATAAAACCTGTCAACGTATACTCAACTTTATTTCCACGCAGCGAGAGTCTTCATTTATTCAAACGCTGTATAATTGCCGTATAAAAACTTGTTCAAAACGAACAAGGATGACGTGTTTTTAATCTACACCTACGAAGACGCTTACTAAAAACACAGAGCAAAAGAGATGGCATTCAACGGATAGGGCTCTTACTACGTGGTATTAAAGTTTATTTAAGCGTATCAGACTTTAGTCGACAAATAAATTGCTTATTTCGATAGCGACATATGTTACCTACTTGTTTTAATTTGAAATAAGACCTTGTTTCTAAGTGTACAAGGTTTACTTCTTATATGAAGAAAATTTTGTGAATTTTAATTTAGCGAGTGAAGTAACAGAATTGGGGCCAATGGCAATATTTAATGTAAGCCCATAAACATTAATACAGCAAAGCATTTGGTGTGGCAGATGATTTTATAAGTGTAAATATTATGTTTAGCAGTGCAAATAAGTAAAGCAGAAAATACCTTTTCTGAAGATTCTTTTTGTAAATCAATGAATGCTTGTGCTATAGCTTTTTGATACTGGTCATATTTGACAGGATCTTTTTCAAACACATTATAAGTGTGTGTATCCAAATTGTCTGCAAGAGGCTGCAATGGATGTTGAAGATAATCTTCCCATCTAAAATAAAATGTAAATCAATAAAAATAAATAAAATTGAAGTGTTTTATTGTAATATCTGTTTTTTCTGGCTAATCTCCGGAACGGGTGGACCGATTTCCACGTGATTTGGGTGATGGTATAAGGAGTAACTTTTATTTTGAAAAAATAATTAGAGTTCCGCACAAAATATATAAATATGTACACGCGAGCGAAGCCGCGCGGCAACTGCTAGTATTAAATAAGACACTAACTACACAAATTCAATACTATAAAAACAAGTTCATACCCTTTTGCATAACTCAACATAGGATCATCACCAAAATAGGGTCGCCTTTTCCAAATTCTACACAAATACTGGAAGTAGAACTCTATATTGGCTCTTCTGGCTCCACTTATAATCACCTGTGCTTCATGTTCTACCATGCTAACTACTAACTGTTGGTGGGCTCGAGACAGCACTGGGTACCTGTGGGAGATAAAACATGGTACAATCTTGAATCCATTGATGTTATTTAACTTATAAATTAAATCTTTTTCAAAACTAAAATTAAACAAGAAGGAATTACCTTACCCTTTCTTATTGGTATGGAAAATGGAAGTAGGCACAATGATAGCCTTGATGGGTTCTCCTAGCCACCGTTTAATTATGTCTGAAGATGGAAGGTTGGCAGAAATTTCCAGCACTACACCAATTCTTTTATCCCACTCCAAACGCTCATGAAAATTAGACCACCACTGCCAGGGCTCCTCAAATGATTCATCTTCATCATCCTCAGACTCTTTATCTGTCATTCTCTTATATCTCCTAACCTTGCTATATGCCATAGGTACTCGTGCCCAAAGGAGGCTCTGATGGTGACTGAAACCAAATATCAATAATACTTAGAACTCCTGTTTTTTGTTACTTCTTAGTAGTTGCTTTCCAAATCCTGTGAAGGGTATAACGTCTTAAAAATTTAATTTGCAATTGGTATTTCAAATAATTGGTATTTTGTAATTAGTATTTCAAATGCGATCTACTTAATTAGCACGGCGCAAACACTGAAGCGAATTTAGTAGGTACCTCAAAAGGTTGGCACTGCAGTCACAGAATCCAGAACTATGCAAAGCTTTTAGAATTGGCACAACTATTGAAATTCAGAGAATAAGGGTACACGGGTGCAGGAAAGAAAGATATACATCCAGTTGTAAGTTGCATTCTATGAACTCCTGTAAACGGTTCTTGGCCCAAGGGGGTTGGAGAGGCAAAAATTTGTTAAGCCCCATCTCCTTCATCTTGTTTTGTAGCCCATAAATTGGTACATATGATATACATACACTGGATGATCAAATTCAATTAACATAATCAATCATTATCATCCACAATGGCAAACTGTGGTTATGAGGGGAATCAGGTGATACTGAGATTGTGATTAACCCTAAACATCTTACATTGGTTACAGGAGTTAAGGTTACTCAGCTTCCTAAATGTTCCTAAAATGAAGAAGCAGTCTAATGCCTGCCTGCCTGGGCCTAGGCGGCGGGACAGCTCTCACGCCATGGCACTGTCCTGCCCCGCCTGTTGACTGCCCTAACCTTTAAGGTTGCCTTTGACTCTACAACCTCTTCATAGCAAATCAATTCACTAAGTTCAAGTCAAATCATAGAGCTACCTGCTAAAATAATATTTACTGAAAAAAATTATGACACACCTTTTGAAGTTTTGTAGAAGTATATAATAATATTTTACATTTACATCCAGAAACTATTATATTGTTTCTACAAAGAAACAACTTACAACTATCTGAATGCCACTGTCACATATATTATGTGTAAAATTATGTAAAACAATGGCATTGTTTTTGTTTTTGGCAATTGACACATCTCACACATGGCCGTCTGATCCCAAACTAGGCAAAGCCTGTACTTTGGTAACCAGACTGCTGATAAACATACTTATGGGCGTTTTTAAAAAAAAAATTTCGTTGCGTAATGGAATTCCACCCAGAAAAAAAAAATTAGAATAAACGATTTTTATGGGCCTTTACTTTTATCCAGTTTTATAAAATGATAAATTTTAATATGATAGGTTTTTAATTTAACCAGAAATATATATTTTAAGGAGTGATGGTAACTGAGAAGTTCCGTTACGTCACAAAGTTTAGGTTGGTATTAAAACTTAGTGGTAGATCAAATCAGATTATTTTTATTAAAATGTATTTACACATAAACAATCTTCAAAATAACAAACCTATAGTTAGTAATTTAAATAAGACAAGCTCTTTTTTTACGAAAAATATTCCTCTACGCTACTTTATAGCGGGTTTCATAGCATATTTAAGTCTGTACTTTGGCACTTTTCTACATAACATGTTATAAAAATTATTATAAGAAAATGGTTTAAATAATACCATTCATTACAACTTAAGGTTGAGTAGTAATCATTACAAAATATTTTTAATTTAAATCTTAATATCACCATAAAAGTAGGACAGCTGACATTAATGGAAAAAGTCGTCACGTTTAGGAAATACAAGGCACAGTTTACATTACTTAGAATTAATCAACTTTAAAACTTACATCAAGTAGTTTAAAACACAATAGAATAAAGAGTTCTTACTAAGATTGTAACTTCTTATAAATCGAATAAACTTGGCCTTACATTTAAAATATTTAAAAAAGTAGTTTTAATATTGTCGTAGTGATGATTGGTTCGTATAAATAATGAAAATATGTATCTACACGAACCCTCACTATGGCAATACATTTTTCTTTTTGATTTCTTTTTTGTTCTTTCGTCTGGCGTCTTTTTCTTCTTCATTCAGCTTATTTATCTTCTTGAAATGCTTCTTAAGTCTTTTAGGTTTATGTTTTTAAAGAAATTCATGCTTTTCTGGGTCTTGTTTTATTTTTTCCCTGTATCTTTTAGACCGCTCAGCTGCCGTCAATGCCATAGTCGGGTCTAAAGAAATTTTTTAAAGTTAATCTAGAGCTGCATGATGTACATTATGCTACTTATAAATCATTGTTTTTAGTTGAATCCTAATTAAAATTAAATAATAAACATGTGTTAGTATTCAATTAAATTAAATTGACATTAAAAAATATCAATTAAATTGAAGCATCATTAACTAGGACTTTGGTAAATTAAACCCAAATACTTCACTAAACAACTTTTAATCAAATATAATAATCAATTACACTCTCAACAATAAAAAAACGGTATTTATTAAAAACGATAAAGTGGTAAATTAAGAATTTAAGGGAATAATATTATATATACACAACAATACATAAACAACAATAAATTTGAATGTAACTTTTTATATGAAATTATAAAAAGTATATTGATATGTGTACACCATGCCCTAGAATTTACACTACGCTACATTTGGCGTTCCACTAATACAATATGTGCGTAATGGATGTGACGTATGATGGTGGCATAGAAACAAACTCAAGAAAGTAATAGTTTAAATAAAATTTTACTAAATGTTACATGTAATTTCGATTTTAGACACTTTTTCTAATTAACCATGAAAAGTAATAAGTCAAACAAACATTACTTACCTCAAAAAATCAAGTTCATAGTGGAAAACAAAAACAAGACTCTGTGACGCCCGATCACTTACTCATATTTTACAGACGCAACTGCTCTCATTTAACCAGTTTGACAGATATTTTCATGCTAAAATGTTGTCAATAGTAAAAAAAAACACTCACTTTACTTAATTTTCTACTCAAAATCAGTAAATCGATGTAGCATATATGGAATTTTCCGCCAACGTTATTTTGAGGGACAAGATAAAACATGTCTTTATTATAATTTTCTCTCTTAATCTATCTCTTATCTTTCTCTAATAATGTAGGAATTAAGTTAATTAATCACTTTAGATCATATACCAATGCCAAAATGCCAAAAATTACATAACATTATTGAACAAAAGATAGGATAACACTGATATTTTACGTTCAGAACACTATACCTGCATGGGACACTATAAAAAACAACCTTTTATCTTTCTGATGTTATTATATTTAAGTAAAATATACAAATTTGTGTGCTTTTGAACACTAAGTTTTAACTGCATTCCTCTGAATAATAAAGGTTTAAAGTCATAGGACACGCTATTTTCCATTAAACATTTAAAAAAAAAATGCCCTTATACATTTCTAAATACATACATATTATAGATAAATTACACCCAGATACAGAACAAATTATCGTGCTCATCACAAAATTATTTGTCCTGGATGGGAATCGAACCCATGACCTCTGGCTTAGTAGTCAGGGTCACTAACCACTAGACCAACAGGCCAGTCGAATATGTAAATGTAATAATGGCATTCAAACAGCATGTTACTGTAAAACTGTATAATATGTATAGCAATGGATTGCAGTTATATTACAAAGTGACTATTTAATTAATATTTTAATATTTACCTGTTTTCATAATGAGCCTGAACAATCCTAGCTAAATTGTTACTTTCCCTGCCATGTAGAGATAAAATGATAGCTGGAACGCCTAGACCTTTACAGTAATTCAGTTCCTCACTCAAACAGTCCTGATGACGTTGACGAACCAAGGGCGACGAACAGTCCGGATTTAGATAAGGAGACACCTTTCCTACCATTCGACTGGTCCAATCTTGCGGAGAAAGTATCATATCAGATCTTGTAAAGCCACCTACTCTTCCGGGACTCGTAAAGGGTCTGCGAAAACGTGGGTGAACTAACGGTGAAATTATAAACGAATAATTTGAACGCAAACCCTCTGTTAAACATGCTTGTAAATCTGAAGTAGTTATATAGTCTAAGCCGCAAGAAATATCTGTTTGAGCCATTATAGTATAAATTCAAAAGTGTTCGTCGTAAATTTACTTATAATAATAATGACCGGTCTATAACCACTTCCACTACAATTTTTTGACACTGACACTTTCTGAATTGCCGGCTGGCGGCTACCGGCGCTGCCGCCTAAGGATATTCATATAACAACGATATATCGCATTTACTCGATGTTTTCCATACGATATATTGGATTAAACCGATATAGGGATATTCATTTCACATGGATAATATCTAAAATTCGAAATATTATTTCGAATTTACTCGATGTTTTCCATACGATATGAACGGGTTCCATTAGGGAGTCCATTACGGACTGAACCGATTTTTTGAAAAATATTTATTCTATTCGATATATCGATATCTTTAATTTTAGGAACACCTTATATTTCTTTTTTTATCTAATCTATAGAAGAAAACTAATTCTGACTAATAATTACAATAAAAACAGAAGTAAATTTTTAACAGTAGGTACTTAATGATTTTAATTTTAAACAAATCATTCCTACTTCATTAAGTAGTGACATCAACAAAGAAATAGAAATAAAGGATTTTTGCAAAGTTTGTTTAAAGAGTATTCGTCTTAAATGGGTAAAGTGAAAGTAAGTTTTGCGAGTAGATTTTTCTTTTGCTAATTTAAATTGAAAATATTTCGAATAATTTGTCATTTTCGTTTTACTCGCATACGTATGAATCATCTGTTATCTTGCCACTATCTTAGTAGTACAATTTCTATTCTAGTAACACTCATTGAAAAACATGGTGAACTTTTGTGGAAAGGATTCGATATTTACATCGATGTCTTCAAGCGATATATCAATAAAAATCGTTGCTGAGATCAGATGTTTTAGAACGAATAAAAATATCGATATAATTTTTAATTGCACACCCCTTCTGCCGCATTTGCAAGTGCACGGCACTAGTCCACCTAGTGATGGACAACTTGACCTACTAAATCGAATTGCGTTAAACTCGATATCACTCGAGTTGATTCTCCTTAACTCGGGTTTGGGTTGCATGTACACAAACGAGATAACAAGAGATAATTTTTTTTATAGCTTCATTTTTTAAATGACTTCAAAAAGTTCTCAATTAAAAAAAAATAGTGTGTATGTTACACACTATTTTTTTTCACACGCGATATCTTTGATATTTGTTGAGTTTTTTCTAATCAAATTTGGTTCCATTTTAATTGGAAGAAAATATTCCACCTCTAAGGTAAAAATTAAGGGGTGAAGAACACAGCTTATTACAACTTATCATTATTTAGGATATTTGAAGTCAATTATTTATTCAGAAAATACTTAACAAAAATAATTTAAATAAAGTGATCTGTCCTCTCCTACATCTTATTAATAAGGTAAACACTATTAATTTTCTAGTTGTTACTATCGCATCGTTACATCGACCGAAGCTAATGAAGAAAGTTAACAAAAAAAGTTAGCTACAGATTTTTGTCCCAAAAAATAAAAATACTTCGTTTTTCACAAACAATTTAGTCAGCATCGTCCTGTTAAATAGAATCGTGTAACTCGAGTTCAATCCGAGTTACGTGAATTCCAACCCAGAGTACCAAGAGTATATGACGCTATCAATTTAGTAGTGTCCGATGCTCTTATAGGTCTGTAGGTCCGACCCACCCATAAACTTAGTTATGTTAGTAATTGTTAAGTTTATGGTCCGACCGAAACTGAATTTGCGGATAAAACCAAAACTGATATATAGTACATAACACACTTTATTAAAAAATATAAAACAAACATATAGAATGTTCCGTTATATACACTGCGACCACTGTTCCGTGCTCGTACTGGGCTGTCTGAAGTTGGCGGGGAGAAGTCGTTTTTTAAATTATTTTTTTTTGCTATTTTGACTGTTCGTTACCTGTTCTTGATTGTTCGCTCAAAATTTCTTTTTGTTCGATGTTAGTTTAAAAAAAAAAAGATTGCCCTCAAGTTGGCGGGGAGAAGTCGTTTTATATTTTTTTATTTTTTTACTCTTTCAACTGTTCGTCATTTTTTGAAAATATTGAATGTTGAAATAGCCAAAAAAATCTAAAAAAACGACTTCTCCCCGCCAACTTAAGAGAGCAGAGTGTGACAGCCATGTGACAGCACTGAGAGCACCTTACCTTGAAAACTCCAGTGCTCACAGTACAAAAATGGCGACGTTTATGACGTCATATATTTCCCTACGACACTGCGGTAGTATACTGTCAGTCTATAACGGAACAAATTTCTCACCAGTACCACAGAATACATAATAATACTAGTACAGAAGGACCTCTTCGCAATACCATTTAAATAAATAGCGACTCTTGCTCCGACACAATAAGGTGCAATTCAGATCGCACACCGCTAATTCCAAATGGCTTATATTAAGCTAAAACTTGCCTCTCTTTCTATCGCATAACTCTTATCTGTGCTGATGCCGTTAAGGTTGTCTTCTGTAAGAAGAATTAATCTAAATATTTAATAACCAGTCATGTGACTATTACTTTACTTCTGTGAACAAATGAAGTTTTAAATGAACCTAGACTAGGTATTTACCTACTTAGTAGTACCTACGTAGATGTAACTTATATTAAAGAAAACTATTTTATTTCACAATCTCTGCATAGATACTTTAATCTCTAAGAAGATAGGCATTTGCCATAACGTTAGTGTGTACCTTGGAATGAAACTATCTCTTTTAGGTGTTTAACTAGGGAGGTATATGCAAATCAAATCGCGGAATCCTACTCCTTATAACACCAGCTATTTGCCAGTGAAAGTCATATGGAAATCGGTCCACCCGTTGCGGAGATTAGCCGAACAAATAGACAGACAAACAGACAAAATTGTTGTAGTCCTAAACTTATCAAAGCTAAACTTGACTAACTTACTCCTTATAACACAAACTATCAGTCAGTGAAAGTCCCGTGGAAATCGGTATACCCGTTCAGTAGATTAGCCGGAACAAACAGACAGACAGACAAAAATGTGAAAAATATTTTTTTTGTATAAGTACCGTGCGTGTAAACCTTCAGATGCATTTCGTAAAAAACTGTCATTATGTCAGTCATTACAAACGGACACTTGAAATTTATTACTAGTAGTTCCCGCACGGCTTCGCTCGCGTGTACATATTTATATATTTTGCGCGGCACCTTAATCCTTTTTTTCAAAATCACAGTAGCATAAGTTACTCCTTTTAACACCAGCTATCTGACAGTGAAAGTCCCGTGGAAATCGGTCCACCTGTTCCGGGGATTAGCCGGAACAAACAGACAGACAGACAAAAATTGTGAAACATGTTGTTTCGGTATATGTACCGTATACACCCAAATGCCCTTAATAAAAAGACCGCTTTTTACTAAGTGCGTGGCAGCGTGATTTTTTTGTTATTTTGTAGGAAATAAATCAAGGATAACAGAAAACATATAATCTGCCCATTTCTACAAGCCGAAGTTACAAAAATCGTAAAGAAAGTTTAGTGCTTGCAGTTGCAGTGAAGCATGTATTTATGTATTTCCCACTCCACGCCTCTCTTTCCCTTTTACATTCTCTCTATCTCTCACTCTCTCATACCATCCCCACACTATACCAGGCCTATGCCACTCGATGTACTTACGTGTGCTAAACAACTACCGGCCGCATGGCCGCTGGTGGCTCTTATACGCTGTCTCGCGCAGTGGCAAAGACTACAATAGTATATAGGATATAGACAGGCAACTCTGCTTCTTTTTATTGACAACACAAAACTCTGCCTAGTGGTCAGATACCGAAAACTAATATAATATACATATCTATAGGTATATATATATATATATACAATTGAACAATATATAGGTACCTACTTATACGGTGTATGAATGTTTTGTTGTTGCCTGTTTCTTGTTTTATTGGTTCTAACATGAGAATTTTATACTTTAGCTAATTAATGTATGTTTATGACTAATCTCCGATTTTTATATTCAAACCAAAACTTTTATTGCAAAAAGAAAAGCACAAGAAACCGGCAATCGGTACTCATACGCAGCCATTTGCAATATAAGTGAAGTGTTGCCAACCTAATATTAATAAGTTCCAAATATTAAAAAAAAATGTTGATTGTTACGATTGTATTTTTAATTAATATTATTGTGTGTTGGTGAACAAATTGTTGTTTGTAAAGAATTTGAAGTGGTTTTAGATATTTAATATGCAATATTTTGGTATTTACAAATGCGAATTTTAAATCGTAATACATTTGTGGGTAATAAATTTCCCCTCATACATATTATAAGTTTAAATATTGTAACACAGTAATTTTAGTTCCGGTATCTATCCTTGGGATGGCACTGGACTCAATAAAAAAAGTGCAATTCTTTTATGTTCCAAGTTGCCATAGCATGCGCAGTGGGTTGTCGACAGCTGTACCGCGCGCTCACGCTTTTATTTTTGAATTTTTACGTAATTCGAAATCGTATTTTTGTACCTATATACACTTTAAATACAGACAAATTGACATGGTTTCTGGTAGTTATGTGCTGTACATGGACGTAGATCCAGTAAGAGAAAAAATTAACAAAATTTGTAATTGTTTTTGTTTTCAAATATATTTTGTTCTATTTTGATGTTTTGGTTTAAATAAGAGTTAATGCGGTTTTCACTGTCACATAGAGTTGTTTTTTAGATAAGGATTTTTATGCAATTTCTTTAATATACAAATACCTACTTAATTCGAATGGTAAACCATTCGAATTATAAAATTTATTTAATTAATCAAGTGTTTGTTTCGAATAGAAATAGTTAATTCTGTAATAAAAGTAATTAATAATGGTTTCTTATTAAATTCTTATCAAATATTTACTTATAATAGTAAAGAAAGTACGTCATTTTGAAATGATTTTAAGATTCTATTTATGGAGAAAATATATACTTAGTAAGTACTTACTAAATACCTTATCTTTATAATTTTTAAGTAAATGATACTTTATTAGTTTATATTTATAAGAATGCCATAACTACAAGAAATAAAATCCTTAGGACGTAGGTACCTTATTTTTTTATCCAGAAGCAAAACTCCACCGCGATAGTGGTGCGTCCAGCCGACCAAAACTTTTCGTTTTTAGATGTTGTCGGCACTATTATTGTCGTCAAGGACAACGGCGCATCTACTCGTGTAGTGAATTCCACGCTTTTGATTAGGAAAAGATTTGGATGTAGGTACTCAACTTTAATTAAGGAGCATCAACAATATACATATGCAACATTGTTCTTTAGATTTATCACTACATCACATCAATACTAAAATTATAAAGCTGAAGAGTTCGTTTGTTTGGTTGAAGCGGTAATCTTAGGAACTGCTGGTTCGAATTAAAAAATTCTTAAAATGTTGTGTTGGATGGACTATCCATTTATAGAGGAAGACTACAGGCTATATAATATCACGCTATGACAAATTCTTTAAGTTTCTTTTCTCGAATAGTTTATTGATGTTTCTCGTTAGAGGTTTGGTTAAGCAAGGTCACGTGGCTTCGGCAATAAGTTTTTCGGAGAAGCGATTTGTTGTTAAGTGTTTCGTATTAGTAAACTTACGGGGACGTGGTATTAAGTGTTACACTTTTCTAAGTCAGGTAACATACCCGATTTTTTGTGTAATAAAACTTTACTTAATTAACATAGCCTTTTTTATAAAAATATAGATTTTTAATATTACATAAAAAGAGGTAACCCTAAACTCACTTACGGCAACGCAACCATGCGTTATTGGAGGCAATAATAATCGTGTTTTAAGAAAACTAAAGATCATTTTCGCATGCAGGGGTCGGCGCTCGGAAAGAGTAGATAATTAAAACGGTAGGTATGGACGTTTTTGTAGGCAGTGATTTATCTGTTACGTAGTAACTACTTAGTAATCTGTGACTATACTCTGTCCATTTGTTTATGTTCTTTTTGAAAGTTGCTGGAGAGCTTGCGTGCAAACCGATCTCGATTATTTACTTACGTCATATTCATCATAATTTACTCTTATTCAGACTAAAACGTATGAGTACAAACTATGAAGACGTAAATGATGCTATTTCGATAGTGGTTCGTTGGTTTAACGTTAACAACTTACTTTTTAATGGAGAAAAGACTAAATGTATCCATTTCACTACTCCATACGTTAAACAGGTGGAAAACACTGTAATGGTTAAATAAGACGAATTGAAACTAGTTGATAACACGAAATTCTTATTAATTAAAATAAATAAATATTATCGAATAGACTCAGCTCAGCTAGAAAAATTCGTGAACTGACTGATATTGAAACAGTCAGATTAGTTTATTTTAGTTATTTTCATAGTATAATGTCGTATAAAACTATATTCGTGCTGCAGAAGAAGATTATCCAAGCAATTTATATAACTCAGGTAGTTGTGATTTACTCGGGCAGAAATATAAAGAAAAAACATCCTGACTGTGGCTTATTTATGAAAACATACTTTATCTTTATAAAAACACAGATCAGTTCTGTAAAAAAAGTGGTATACATTTGTAAATTTAAAAAATTGTTTTTAGCTTAGAATCATTCCTTAGCTGACTGCCAAGTTTCATTTTCATAGGTCAAGTAGTTTTCCAGATTTCGTGATTAGTCAGTAGATGAGTGAGTGAATGAGTGAATATCTTTTATATTTGTATATAAATAGTTAAGTCTATTTGTATTTGCATGCTATTTTCCGTGCACATTTGACACATTTATTGAAAAAAATACCAACATGTATTTTTTTTTCAAATTGTCAGATTAAGAGAATCAATCCAAATAATCGTCAGATTATTGGTCAGCTTGTCTAGAACATTAAGCCGAACCATCCGTATGAATATCTGACGCGCTGGAGTTGGTCAAAACGGCGATTTTTTTTTGCGTTTTCAAAAAGCCACTGCCAATGCGTCACGTCCGAATCGTCTGATTATTGAATGGGGGTTTCTTTCGGGTGTACTTAACATCCCTTCATATTATGAAGGGATGTTAAGTACACCCGAAAGAAACCCCTGACGCGCTTGAAAACGGTTGAAAACTCGCCAAAAAAAATTAAAAATAACTGCGATTTACACTTCAAGTGAAACGGACATCATTGTTTTAATGATGTCTTTTAATCTAGTGTGTGTAAAATAATATAATAAATAAGTATAGGTAGGTATACCTACAAACTTAAGTATGTAGGTATAACTGCTAAAGTTTAAAGAATACTCATAGAAAGTAGATATCTACATAGATATCTACTTTCTATTGATTTTCTATAAAGTAATTAAAACGAAACATGACGTCAGGTGACCCAAAATTTCCTACAATGAAGTGTACAACACAGTTCTTTCATTTTTGTAGGCAAGTTTCAACCGTTTAATACGATTTATTTGGGGTTTTGAACGGCAACATTTTATTTAAAACTTCTTAAATTGGTTGTTTACATCTAAACAGATAGTTTTTCATTTTAAGTATTTTCTCGTCATCTTCACATTCTCTAACAAAACCAAGTTATTACCAGTAATCTGATCTGAAGGATCATGAGTATATTTTTTTAAATTTATATATTTTATGTAACAAAGAAGATAATTATTCAGCTAGTATAATGCTGCAACATTTAGTTTTATATGATTTACCATCATGGCAGATTGCAGTATTTAAAGCCGACCACGCTATGTGTATGTATAGGTATATGCTCTAAGTAAAAAGTATGACCTAAATGAACCCTCTATGAAAAGGCATCCACTAGCTTCGACAGATGACAGTAGATGTGACAAATGTGACATTAAATAAAAGGACAGACAGCAATTTTGCTCGCCTGGATTTGCGTTTTCGGTGAGCTGAAGACTATGGAAAAGATATGACTTAAAATTATTAATTAATTTATACAAAACTTCAATAGTTTTTCTAACCGATTTCAATTGTTATTAAAATCGCTTCCTATTAAGTGCCACGTTTTAAAATATACAGAGTAAGTGTTCGTGCTAATTACATAAAATGTTCTTTCACTATTATGAGTACTTGTTGTCTTTAATATTTCTTGGTGAATAGTCATGCTACTACACGCTAATGTTATACTAACTGTGCTTAGAAATACTTTTGCCTTTCTTTAATAAACTATAGACTAATTAGCGTCATACGTTTTTGGACTGCGAACACTTTTGCGCTGAAGCTTTAGTATTTATTAACTTTATTTCTTTACTTTAGTTATAGTTTAGTTAACTTTATGATTCATTGCTATTTATGTATTTCAATTACTAATTATAAGATATGTTACATAAAGTTACCACTACTAAATGGTGTGATAAAAAATTGCTCTACTTTTAATCACTCTACTTTCACTTAGGTAACTTTAATTCAGTGCCACCACTCATTGACATTGATGTTGTCAGCCTACAGGTGAAAGATATCTGATTGAGTTGACTTAATACAGTAATTCTGAAGTAAATATAATGTGTGATGTATAATTAATATTTTTCTTGAACTGATCACATAGATATGATAATTGAATTATGTACAAAAGTGTTTTTAATTTTATTACTCTGCTGTTTATCTTTTAAGTTGGACATACCACTAATTAATCATTCTCTCAATAATTAAATAACTTTTTGTTAACATAGTTGTGATAACTTATTGTTCATGTATTTTCTCAAGTACTAGTCTATACATATGCATATATTTATATTGCTTTGTCTTTGTACTAATATAAAGATTGTGGTGGTCTAGTTTCTAATTGTAAAACTAGTTAAATCAATCATGTTTTGACATTCAGACAAAACAACCTGTACAGTTACAGAGTCAAAATTGTTTCTGTATTATAAAGGATTAGTGTTTTGTAAACTTTTGCTACAGTCATTTGTACTACTTTGTTTTATAACATATACAGCTGTTTAAATATGCCATAAGTTTTGTTAAATATATAATCAGATCTTTAAGTGTGTATAAATACACATTAAATGATGATAAGATGTATGATGCATGACTGCATGGCACACACATTTGACACTGTTGTGTATGAATAATGTGATGTATGCTACATGCATTATTTTTTCTAGTAAATGTTAGTAGTGAATTACTTTATTTTGTAATAGTTTTTCAGTATATTTGTAATCTTCTGCAGTAGCCATGGATGGTCCAAATCATATGAGTATGGAACATCAAGGTAGTGAGCACATAAATCATATGAACCACATGAAACTTGCCTCGCCACCGCCTCACCATGGTCTCCACGACATGTTTCAAAATGATACATATAACAGTGTAAGTTATTTATTTTAGATGATTATGTGTATTGAATTATGATTTGTGTAATTTTAAGAATTTGAGAATATTATCAATTGTCATTCCCTGTGAAATGTATTAGACTATACCTAAACATTGGCAAATGCATTTGTAAGCGTTTGAGTAGATACTCATATGCATTATATAATTTATCTAAGGTAACAAATCAGACAATGTTGGTCACTGGGGTAACTCTTCAAATGTCGAAACGGTATTCAGAGCTAAGAAGAGGTGTGATCAATATGTGGCATACAATCCACCGATAGCTGTAACCCGTTTTTTTATAAATCTTCGTATACTGACCCTACCATGCTTATACATTTAATAAACATAAAATATGGTTAAGACAACACAAAAAAGCTATATTTAACAAGAGTTTTTTAAGCATGGTGCCAAATATATACACTTTATTTGTAGTGGTGAACAAGTAAAGTGTTATCTATCTATCTATCTATATACAATAAATTACCGAAATCTTTATTAGTCTAATAACTTAACTATGTTTCAAAACCAACATAAAACATTGTTAGTAAATAAGGCATACTATTCTGTAAATGAATATTTATCAGATATTAATTTTAAGTAACTATATTAGTGACATTTCGGTTATAACTTCATAAGTCTGATTGACCCGTGTGCAAGTTTAATATTATATTGTAAGGATTGTATCCATGTGACAAATGGTTTGTTAATATGATATATTTTATGCTACCTTTTTGACACATTTACCCTATTTTGTATGCCCATTGGTTGAACATAATGACTATGCATTGTTCTAACACTTGTAATGCACATTATTGTTTATGTTCCGCAATAAATGAATCTGAACCTGAATCTTGAATCACTTGTAAAAGATTTGATATTATCTCTACATTATGTTTTGCATTTTATTTCAGAATATCACTGCCAACATTCTTGAAATGGCAAACTCATTCCAGAAACAAGATGCACACCAACACCATTCCGATATGCATGGAGGTTCAGTTCATTCTTTACACCAAGGTGCAGGTCAGCACGGGCACAATATGTCCATGACAGTAAGTAACCATGAATATTGCTTTTATCAAAACTTGAAGAATCACATATTTCTATCTTATTGATTTCTAAAAATTTTTGATCAAAATGTTTTAATTATATAAATACAGATCATAATTATTTTCTTTATAGTTTCATGGGGGGTACATGGAATATATTTTGTTCTCATGGTGGAAAGTGACAGATGTGGGAGAATTTGTTGGATCATTCTTTGCCATTTTCATTATGGCCTTACTTTATGAAGGGTAAGATTAATTTTACTATACACTATAGCTACAATGCAGAACCAGCACTATAAGAGCCATATAAACGGATGATTGAGAGCCACGTAAAATATGGCTACTTTACTATCTTCTTACGACCAACCTTTGAAATGTGACAGGCTAGAAAAAAGAATGTTGATATCTAATCTTGATAAGCAATACAACGGCCAAAGGCGTGTTGGGTCAAGCCCGATATTGGGTTAAGTAGTTCACAACAAATGAGAAAAAAACATCCCAACTATCGCCAGTGGGGACTGTTCTGGTTGCAGTTCTAACCTAAACCTAGCCATGTCAATTGACCTACCCTACTAATGACGAGTTTACAAAATAATGATTGTTAGTTTTTTTTTTTTATGGTATAGGGGGCAAACGAGCAGGTGATGGTAAATGACTATCGCCGCCCATGGGCACATGCAACTCAAGAGTCACAACTGCGCCGGCCTTTAAGGTAGGAGTAGGGTGGACCGTGGAAGAGGGGGAGAAGGAAGGATTCCGATATTAAGGGCCTCCGATAACTTCACTCACTCGGCGAAAAGCAATGAAATCAATGCTTCACTGCCGGTTTTCTGTGGGGCCGTGGTATCACTCCGGTCGAGCCGGCCCATACGTGCCAAGCATGGCTCTCCCACGATAAAAAGTGAATTTAAAAAAATACATTTTCGTTTGACAAAGCCAGTTGCTACAACTGGCAAAGTATGTGTTATACGTCACCACTAGTGACAGATAACTAGAGATCGGATAATCGGATGCATATTTACCTAAAGTTATTTTTTGGATAACAAATTATGGAAGCGGCTTCTAAGTATATTTTTATTTAAAATAAAATCCCGGGATTCTGGGATCGCATAACTAATCGGATGTATATTTACTTTAAGTTAATTCTTTTTAAGTTAAGGTGTTTCCCATGTACGTATGTAAGGTGTAAGCGAAATGGTGGTGTGGAAAATAAGAAAACATAAATAAATATAAACCTATTTATTCATTACATCACATAATATTTTTATGTTGTACACACAGAAACTACATAGAAGAGAAATGAAAGATAGAAAAGTTGTACATGGGCACTTTGGGCAATATACATAAATAATTGTCATTCAAGAATTAATGTTGCTCAAGTTATTGTGTTATTTTCTTTACAAGTAGCCATGACATGTACTTCTTACATAGCTAATATGAAGAAAATAAAAACTTAAAACTAGCACATTTTATATTTCACTTTTAAAGTGGCAGCGAGATAAATGTGGAGAGATTTGAAAGAAGCCTATATATATGCTCAGCATTGGGTGGCTAAAGATTGAAGAAGAAAGATTACCCAGTGACAATATCTTTAATCACTATCTATGACTATGGTTCGGTCACTGAAACCTGTCATTTCTGTATCTGTTTGCGTTGAACATGATGGTGTTACGTCTGGTTCTACTGACTGTTCAAAAGTTCTTAATTTAGGATTATTCAGAGAATTGTAGTGTACGATAATAATTTTCTCGAGGTTATCATTTGTTAGTTTATTTCTTTTCATATTAAGGATCCACTTGTAGGTTGAAAATGATCTCTCCACGTCTACAGAAGTAAGTGGCGCAAATTTGTAAATACTAGAGTCATTTTCTTTATTATATGTTTCACTTATTTCCCTAAGAACATCAAAATCAGGGTTTCTATCCATAAGTTGCTCGATTTTGTTGATAAACGTATTGTTTGATGTCTAGTTTAAAATGAATCTTACGTCGTCAAATATTTCGAATAATTCTATTATCGACAGGTCGCATTTTTCTAATTTTACTATTGCAATACGTAAAATTTCGAAATACTTATATATATACTCTAAATCATTCTTCAAATTAGGTTTACTTAGTACTTCCCTAGCATTTCTAATAGATATGGCTTCATTGCTATCCAATAAAGCTACAACACTCGATATTTTGTCCAAATGTTTGGCATAGTAAAATGCCGCCTCTAACCATGTTCCCCACCTAGTGATAACTGGCTCTGGAGGCAAAGGTAAATTTGGATGTTGTTCGTTTAAAATTCGTACTCTGTTGGGAGCTGTTAAAAATATTTTTTTGACATTATTAATTAGAGTGTCTACATCGCCGTATCTTAAACGTATTGTCTCTGTTAATCTGTGCAGGGCGTGAGCCAAACACGTAAAATGTTTTATATTGGGAAATGTATTTTTTAATATTTTCCCAGCCAGTAACATATATGCTACACTGTCGCTACACAACATTAAGACGTCTTGCACTTTATTGTTGAATTGGTCCCCCCATAAGTTTTTTAGACATTTAATCACAAACTCGGACACATTACGACCGTTAACCACTTCTAAAGTTTGACAATTTAACAAGTAAACATTTTTTTCATTGTTTTCAAACGATATAAATATAATCAATTTGATTTGGTTTAAAACCAAACTCACAATCTCGCACTCTCGTTAACGTCGTCACGAAGGCCTTGAAAACATAACGTTGTCTCTTTCATGCGCAAGTAAAACGGACGGCATTGTGTTAATGATGTCTTCTAATCTAGTGTGTGTAATATAATAAATAAGTATAGGTAGGAATACCTACATTCTTAAGTTTTCGTGTAGTAGGTAACGTAGGTAGGTACTTTCTATTGATTTTCTATAAACTAATTAAAACAAAACATGACGCCAGGTGACCAGAAATTGCACACAATGAAGTGTAAAACACAGTTCTTTTATTTTTGTAGGCGAGTTTTCAACCGTTTAAAACGATGTATTTGGGGTTTAGAACGGCAACATTTTATTTAAAACGTTTTAAATCGGTTGTTTTATATCTATAGTCGAAATACAGTATCAGATAACCACACAACACAGCGCATTGTTTTAAAACTACCTGATATACAGCAAATCTGTTTAAATAATAGTCCCTTAATACAACAGCCGACCAATCAGAGAGCAGAACATGTTACTATCTGGCGAAACTACCATTACTCAGGTACATTTGACTTTACTACGAGTTATTTATTATATTATACATATTTCTATAGTCCAAATCTGTTTTACAGCTATATACAAATAGGTACAATATTTTTAAATGATTTTGTAAAAAGAAATAATTCTTACCTTGTTAATAAAAGAAATAAGAGGTCCAAGCCGCAGAGCAGGTAAATCCAGGATTCGTGGCACAAAAGTCGTCGTTTCAAGTAAAACAAAAATCCAAATCACGATGCAAATCAGAAACCGTTATTCAATAGCCAAGTAAATAATCGTAGAAAAAAAAACTTGAGAAACACACCCGAACGCATAGCAAGCAAAGCGACGAATGCAGTTGTATTACATAATATTATATAATTTGCCGTCTCACTCGCACTTTTACAAAATGCTTACATTTCCTGGGGTTAAATAGGCCCGATTTGACACGATAATAAGGTTTGTTTTTGCTTCGTCAAAAATCACTGACAATAAAAGTAGGGAAAAGCAACCATTATACGTTGTAACAGAGCAAGTGTCATTTGTGTCAAACTGGGGTTTATTACATCTCACGGAGTATAGGTACACTTAAATTTGAATTTCCCGGAATCGCGGGATTCTTTCGATAAAAAAGTGCTTTCCATAATAGCCAACATCGCAACTTTAGGTAAATATGCATCCGAATATCCGATCTCTGCAGATAACACATACTTTATTTTTCCCATTTATCCTCAATGGTGACAAAGCCAGTGGTCACTACTGGGAATAGACTGTTTTGACTTATAGGTCAACTAGGTACTAGGTGTTGCCCGTGGGTTCGATCGCGTGTTTAGTTTTTTTTTAATCTTTAGTTTTAATTACCGTAGTACCTCTTTATAAACGACGTTTGCGGTGTTCCTTTTTGGGGCTTAAATGACTATGTTACTCGCAGAGCTTACTCTGGAGCACACACAACTCCATATATAAAACGTAGATGTAAATTTATTTATAATTTTCCTGAACGTTATATAAGAGGTTTCATTTTCTTAAGGCTTTAAGAAACTTTAATATTGAATTTCATGCTTCTTTCTGCAAAAGTGTCGAACTCTCTATGTAAGCTCTCAACCCCTAATTCACCCTCTAGGGGTAATTAAAAAAAAACGCCGATGTGGGTATACGTTTATTTCTAACCAGAAGCACGTATATGAAATTTCATGCTTCTTCCTTCAAAATTGACAAACTTCCCATTAAACTTACAGCTCTTAATTCACGCGCTTAGGTGTAAAATTTTGAAAAACGCTAAAATACGTGTGCATTTATTTCTAACCAGAAGTAGGCATACTAAATTTCGTATTTCTTTCTTTGAAAGTGGTGGACTTCCATACAACCGTTAATCCCTTATTTTACCTCCTTAGGGGTAAAATTTTCAAAATCCTTTCTTAGTGGATGCTTACAACATAAAAGGCATCGACTGCCAAGATCTCAAGTTTGTAGTCCCAGCGGTTTAGGCTCTGCGTCGATGAATCAGTCAGTCAGGACAAAAATATATATATACGAATAGATTGTAATAAATGATCCAAAATCTCTACCACAAATATCGTAGGGCTTTTTATTTGGAAATAAAAAACAGTCTATGTTACTCACTGAGTGTAATGAAGCATTCTAGAAAGAAATTTAAAAAACGATAAAGTGGTGCTTGGTTTTACAAACATACAGAAAATCAAATCTTTTCTTTTTATAATACCTTATTATATATTATTAGTTTAGATGTTCCCGACGCGGCTTCGCACGCGTGTACATATTATTTCTTATATCTTTATTATCTATGTATTAAAAAAGAATTATCTTTACCTATACTAGTATAATAAAGCTGAAGAGTTTGTTTGTTTGGTTGAATGCGCTAATCTCAGGTACTACTGGTTCGAATTGAAAAATTATTTTAGTGGTGGATAGCCCATTTATCGAGGAAGGCTATAACATCACGCGACAACCAATAGGAGCAGAGCATCAATGAAACATGTTGCAAGAACGGGGAAAACTTATAAACGCGGACGAAGTTGCGCGGCCGGGTCTGCTAGTGTATCTATAAGAGGGTTAAATTTAATGGTCACTAAATTCTGTTTCAGCCTTAAATACTACAGAAAACACCTCTTGTGGAAAACTTATACTGGACTTCAATATTGTGCTGTAGCACCGCCAGATAAAGGGGTGGCAAATTTATGTGCGCCGGATGAACCTCAATGTATACAGTTGAGTATTTTTGTTTTGGAAAATTAATTTCTCACTATACAGCTTTCACGAACTGCCCTGACGTCCCAGAACCTAGGTTTTCACTCGCAAAAGTTACATAGTTACTAAAATTAACCGTTTTAGTCTTTAACGTAAATTGTTTGGCGTTTCTAAAAATGTTATACCGTGAACCAAGTACACAATAAAATGCGTGACTGGAAAAACATGATACGCTTATTATGTTCAAAATTGGAATAAGCAGAAAATAGTTTATATTAATCTAAAGGTAACCACGGCATCACGGACGTACATCTGTTGCCAAAAACGACATATTACCCAGGTTGCGATAGACTACTAACCCTCCAGCAGTTGCTGGTCAGGATTTTTGACGCCATTACCATTTGGAGGAGAGCAAACCCTCTGTCGATCGAAACTGCTCTCTGCTGTAAACTCTTACTAAATGTGTTAGAGTCCCGTATCACCGTTTTCCTCGCTATTACACCAAACAGATTACGTCAGCACTGAGTAGAGTTGGAGACGGTTAAAACAGCATCCTAAAGTACGATTCACACCGAACGGGCGGCGCCGGAGCGTGTGTACATTGATGGAAATTGAAGTCAAAATTCATTTTTGCATGGCACTTCTTGCCGTCGCGGGCGGTTGGCTCCGCCCATTTGCGCTCGGCTACCGAGGCGCGACTCGACGCGTTCCGGCGCGGCCCGTTCGGTGTGAATCGTACTTAAAAATTATAGCGGGAAGTTTCATCTTGCGATTATACAACTTTTTTTCGTGAATAGAGAGACTCACTAGAGAATAAGCAGTCTATTAATATAGATACTTTTATCTTAAATAAACACATTACATTATTGTATTGATTGCGTTAATTTTTAAATTAATACTGTACTTCATTACTAATGTTTCATTTTTTTTTAAGACCGGTTCCACATGCCCTTGAAAGAAATATGTAAGTATTTTACAAGTTACTCAAATAATAAATATTTTGAAATTTGCCTTCTACACCAAGTGTTTCACTTCGATGTTATGACATATACCTATCTTATAAGTATCGTAATGAGTACCTTTCTTGTTTTAATTTGGTTAAATATTCAATTTCCTTTGTTTTGACTACCAATAGATATTACCGCCAGAAACATCCGCGATGACATTTTTCCCTGCAATAAATTGTCAAGTGTTGTTAGTCAAACGCTTTCATTCGCTTTCAAAACATTCAAGTGCGAGTGATGCACAGCTTCGTTAACAATTAAATCTTTATCTTAATATTCAACCGTTTATATCGTTATATTTTTTAATTTCGTATGTTAGCATAGTGCTATTTGGATATTAATTATTTCGCATAACTAATGTACCGTATAAATAATAATAACTTAGACACCTCACACACGGCCGTCTGATCCCAATATATTTTGCGAAATACATATGGATGGGAATCGAATCCATGACGCCCGCCAAAAATAAATATATTCTATCTGAATAATATCTAGATGTTTTAAAAAAAAATTCTTAAACATAACTGCTGATATTTTGTAGATCTATTAATCGCAAATCTTCACAGTCAGGAACAAAGATATCATATACCCATAAGCGTCCAAGTTTGTCAAAGAAGGTAATAATATTCCGAAACTATCTAGACTATCATAGACCAAATATGTATAGATATACATATTGGGTCTATGAAGACAGACGTCCTAAAATGTGAGTACGTGTGAATATTTTACAAATATCTGCTAAGTCATGTTTTCCTTAAAATGTGTACACGTTTAATATGTAACTGTACCGAAACAGAAAAATATCCTAATGACTGAATTGTCTGCTCGTTTGCCTCCTATAGCATAAAAAAAAAATAGGCAGTAGTGAAAACTGCCGACAGAAGTGAAAACTAAAACGAAACGACGAACTTAAAACGTCACATTAGCAGGTTGGTGACATTAATTTAGATTAGCGCCCTCTAGTGGATCTATATATGTATTATTAGCGTGAAGGTCACGAGTTCAGTGCTTTTTCCCCATAGCAAAAGTGCACAAACGTGCCAAAAGCAGTTTTAACTAAAAAAAAAATTATGAACTTTTCAGTTCAATGCAGAATCAAGCATTAAGTATAAAAAAGAACGGCCACCATAGGTCACAGTGGTCACCTAATGGTAAGTGACTATCGTCGCCGCGTCGCTCATTCACATTTTCTGTAAAGCCGTGGTATCGCTCCGGTCGAGCCAGCCCCTCAAGTGCCGAAGCATGTCTCTCCTACTTAAAAACACTTGTATAAACTCATTTTATTTTACCAATCTATAAATACGCCTCTCGCATTTAAATAAAAGTATAAAGTCATAGAGTAATAAGAATAAATTCAGTCGTACTACATTTTGGTAAAAAAAAAAAAAAATTTAAAGTACCTACTGTAATAAATGTAACTTGACAACATATTGTAGGGTACAAGCAAACATTGTTTCTAGGACTGATATTTGTGAAGACCTGGATCTAATAACTTGTTGTTTTTGCGTATACTACCTCTTGTAAAAAGATCTTGGATTATGTTTGGGCAAACAAGAGTCAAAGTGTAAGTTCATAATGCTAATGTCAATACTTTTTCAGCCCTACCATGATGAGTGCAGCACATGCGTGGCAGACTGTTCTGCATGGTGTTCAAGTGTTAGTGAGCTATATGCTGATGTTGGTGTTTATGACATACAATGTGTGGTTGTGTACCGCTGTCGTCCTCGGATCCGCCACAGGCTATTTCCTCTTTGGATGGCGAGAATCAGTGGTAGTAGACTTCACAGAACATTGCCACTGATATTGCCTACACATTGTGAACCAGATTAGTATTATTATTATTTCCATTATTTTGATTCATGTAAACTTGTTGTGAGCTCAAATTGTTTTACAAATATCATGGAGTAATTTTATCATGTTATAAGAAGAAATCCTTGATATAAGTACTTGGGGCAACATTTATACCAGTTACTATATACGTTTTAGGATCATATATCTATACTTAGGTTATTGAATATAAAAAGCTTTGGACATGACTACTGTTTATTTTCCCTTATTATATTTGCGAATGTGTGAAGTGAGATGTGAAAAAGTTAATGTGAAAATTAATATTGTGTACCTAAATGATTAGATAAATGCATAGATCTGAATGCAATAAATATACAAACATCCCATATATCTAAGAGATCTTGCAGCAATGCTTAGGTCTTAGATGGTCCACATTCGAAAATAAAGCCAAAAACGAAAAATAAGACACTAATAATAGGTATCGTCTTTGCAGTGTACGTTATCCCAGCTGGTAAGTAGCTCCTAGAGTGATATGAGTGGAACGTATAATTATATTGCGTAATCTGCTGTAAATGTGCGAAGCATAAAAAAATTGTGCCTGTTGTCGCTTTACAAAGAAAACGGAAAAAACGATTCCTGCTGGGGTAACGTTCTTCCAGCAGGAAAATTCTAAACTAATTATTGCACAGAGAAATTTTGTGGATGGGCAGAGAGCTTATGTTTGTGCAAAAATGTGGGCCGAAAACATAATTTGTGCGTCTTCAGGTTTTCGAGATATTCGATTTCCTGCTGGGGTAACGTTTTGCAGAATCGTGTATCTCAAAAACCATTGTATGTGCGCCCGTATAATTAGTTTAGAATTTTCCTGCAATCCTGCTGGAAGAACGTTACCCCAGCAGGAATCGTTTTTTCCGTTTTGTTTCACCGCCACAGTCACCAACAGTGTTTTTATCTGTTTAATATTAAGATTACTTTTGCTGTTTATATATAGGTAACAGCTTTTCCATATTGCTTTACATAGAACAGATCAAATACTATCTTAAAACACTAGATGACGACCCTGGATGGGTAATCTGGATTCGTGGATATAACGTGGGAGAGCCATGCTTCGGCACGTATAATAGGCCGGCTCGACTCCGCTCGATACCACGGCCTCACAGAAAACCGGCAGTGAAGCAAGTGTGCGTTCGCGCAGTGGAATGTTGTTGAATTTAAAGATTTTAATTATGCAGATATTTAGTGTATGACGTCGTGTAATTGTGTATGGTAAAAAAAAAAATTGTGCATGCAGCCATTGTGGAGAAGTTCGCTAAAAACTGATTCCGCTGGGCAAACGTTGTCCTGGCGGAACTTTTTTAATCCATGGACTTGGAAGAAAAAAAATGTGTCCAAAATTTAGTGTGTATTTGTGTATGTATGAATAAAATTAGTGCATGCATAAACTTCGGAAAAATTCAAGTTTCCGCTACGCGAACGTTTGGCTATTAGCTAGTATTCATATAAAGCGCTTATATAGAGAGCTGTAGATTTTTACATACGTTGTTTTGAATTTGTTTAAAAAACAGATTTAGAAAAAATCGTAGGGTTTAAAAGATAAAAATATAAACGTAAAATACGCTTATTAGGTCTGTTCGTAAAGTATGCACTTTGGGGTCTAGATTTTCACGTTTATACAAACCTTGTAAGAGTGTCTGCAACATGTTGCCAAGTATCAATGATGTTCCGAGAGTTATATGACAATTTACCATGAATAGACCACTGTTTACAAAGTAGTCAAATATCACGACGTTCTAAAGGAATTGCATAGTTAAATGTATTCCAATAATTAGCGTATTAATTCAACTAATCACATGCAAAATTTCATCTCATTATATTTAGTAATTAAAAAGAAACAATTAAAAATACTGACAGAGCATCGAAAACCTACATAACCCGACCAAGTTCGGAGGGCTATAAAAAAAGCGGCCGTGCAATATATTTAGGTAACATTCTAAAATTTACAGTATAATACCGGTATTGAATTGGTACAGGTGATAACACTATTGTTGTTTCCATTGAGATAAACATATGGAGTTGCAATCACTTAAAGAAATTTTGTTCGGTTTTGTGAAAACTTAAAACTAATCGACGCTAAAGCGCTAAAACAATCTTCATTTGTCTAACCAAACACTAGGAATGCGCAGCGCCGCAGCGCACTGGGGTGTCAAATTTTTCACGATTAGAAGGTCGCAAGCGCCGTGATTTTCATGGCGCTTATGCGTTTCGTTCATCGAACCTATGCTGGATAAGCTCCTATAGACTAAATTGAAAAACAGAAAGAACATTTAACTTAAATAAGAACTCAAGTGTGAAAGTAAACAAAAAATAAATTGAATTTGTTTATTAATTTAAAACTTACATTTTATTAAAAAAAACGACAATAAATAAATAAATGGTTAACTTTGACTGGTCTTTACTAATGTAATGTTACAAATCAAATCATTTATTTCAATTGAACCAATTATAGGTATTTTTGAATTGTCAGGAGCAGTAGTCAGTCAGATTAAGTCTGTAAATATCAGGTGAAGGAGTGGTAGTAGAGATTTGGTGCTATAGTGAAAAATACTCGGACTTATCTCCCCTACATTAATGTCACTTTTTTTTCGCTGGCCGGCGCTTTGACTTTTGGGCCCAAACTCGTATGAAACGTGAATGACCTCCTTTAGGTTGAATTAAATTATTTCAATTTTTATTAACATAATTATGTCTTTCACATCGTTTTGTAAATAGATGCAACTTTTTTCTGACATACATAATATTTTCATAAATATGACCAGACATCGTCAGCATGTTAATTTCCTTAAATAGGTCCCTAAGGGATTCGCCACTACGTAGAGTATATATGGTTCTGATAGCTCTTTTCTGAATTTTGAATATAGATTCTATATTTGCAACACGCCCCCTCAATAAAATACCGTAGGAAATGACACTGATACTCGTGCAGTTTCTATTTCTGTCAATTGGCGGACTTTCTTTATAGCATGTTTATGTCATGTTAAGTGAATGCCTCAATGTAATCTAGAATCTAGCATTATCCCTAGAAAGACAGTTACATTCACAAAATCAGAGATCAGTAATAGGTAGGATTCCAAAAAAGTAGGAGCCCTCAAATAAAATAAGTTTGGTAAATTTTTGACGCTTTGTTACCAAATAGAATAGATAATTATTAACATTGTATGTGTACATCCAATACTATAATAAACTTAATATTTTACCTACGCCGAATTCGTTCTGCAACGTTTTAATCTATGATAATTAGTTCCTGATTACAGTTCTCCTTAGTGCAAGCGAGACAGCGCGAGGTGCTATTCATTGATAGAAGCGAGATAGAGCTATTGTTTTAATGGCGAAAAATATACACATGGCTTTTATGAATTTTGTTGTTTTCTCTTATTTTACTGCAATCTGAGACAAAATCATGTTATAATGAGTACTCATTTTTTTTTTACTTACCAGAATATAATATAATGATGAAAAAATAACTAACAAGTATATTTTTACGTTTTCTAACAAATACAAAACACTCGCTGCTAGCTACACATGCGCCAGTGTACACTGAACCACAGTCGAAGTGCGTATGAGCCCGTTGTAGCTAGGGATGTTAAAAAAAATCGGTTATTTATTTTATAAAAATCGATTTTTCGAATCGATTTTAATATTTACAAAAATCGATTTATTAGAAATCGATTTTTGGATCACTGTCGATTTATTTTTTCGTCTGCAACCCGCCGGACTGACTGAGTCTGGAGCGTGATGTGAATCACTTATTTATAATACATTAAATTTTAACGCCATCTGTGCATCTACATGGCAGCACTTCCTTCTTTCTATGCTTTGTACAGAGTAAACAGTTTATTTAAGAAGATTCATCACTAAGGGTGATTGATCATTAATAATTAGACAGAAAGAAAGAAGAAAGAAAAAATGTTCATTTTGGCAACACAAAAAATACAGGTAGGTGACATAAAACAATGTTGCAGCTTCATTGCCAAAATTATTAATTAATTCAAATAAAAACTTTCAATACTCTCATAAGTCAAAGTATGTAAGAAAACAGATGAAATGTAGTGTTTTTGCTGGTTATTTATATTGATAGTATCGAATGAGTTTTTTAGGTTAGGTTCATTTATTTATAAAATTATGACCAACCAGAATAATTATCATCATAATTTTTTTTGAAGTGAAAACGTCTTTAAGCACGTTGTGCACTTTTGCTATGGGGAAAAAAGCACTGAACTCGTGACCGTCACCCTAATAATACATATATAGATCCACTAGAGGGCGCTAATCAAAACATTGAGTTCTATCAACTCCTTATTAATTAATGTTTAAAAATATAATTAGTTTAATATGACTGCCCTGTTGGTGTAGTGGTTAGTGATCCTGACTGCTAAGCCAGAGGTCGTGGGTTTGATTCCCACCCAGGACAAATAATTGAGTGATGAGCACGATAATTTGTTCTGTGTCTGGGTTTAATTTATCTATGATATGTATGTATTTAGAAATATATAAGTACGTTAATCAGCAGTCTGGTTATCATAGTACAGGCTTGCCTAGTTTGGGATCAGACGGCCGTGTGTGAGATGTGTGAAGTTATTATGTTATAATAACTTCATTATTATAAAAAAAAGTACTTATTGTGTGCACAATTCATATGGTAAAATAAAAAAATTATAGCGCCTACTATAGGGGTTATAAATTTTCTTAATAGCTAAAACCTTTATTCAAAACTTCGTTGAAGCGACACGTCGTTTTAAGTTTTCACTTTTGTCGGCAGTCCCATGACTGTCTACTTTTTAATTTGTCACTTTTTCAGTTTGTTTGGTTGTGATAAAAGTGATTAACTTCTTGCTTTATTCATGACTTACATGCCGAAGTTACATACATCGGTAATTTGATTAGGGTTTATAAAAAAATTGGTTTACCTTAGTTTAGTTCGTTTTAATTTAGAAAAATGTCACAAAATAATATAGAAGGTATACAAATTTTGTAATTATGGCAGAAATTGACAACATTTTCCCAGCACCAAAAGCACCTCTTACTTATTTGGAGAGAGGTCGTTAAATACTTGCAGTGGCTTCTTACTGTCGATCTTTTGCGGATTATTTTTTTGTTTGAACAAAATTTCAATGTGCAAAAGATATAAAAAAAAATATTATTTACGGAAAAATTATGTCCATCATTGAAAAATTCTTGCATCAAATAGTTAACTTTTAACCCGATTCTTTAAAAAAAATATTATGCAGATTAACGTTTTTAGTTAAGTAAAAGTTGCCATGGTTGACAATCTATGCAGCTGAACACGGTTAGCGTGTTCTCGGCATTGTATATAAAACATTTTTTTGTGGAATATAAAAATTATTGTAGCACAGGAGCCACTTCAAATTTGGTTAACTTCTGAAATATTTAAGCTATACTGTTATTTTTAATACATAATACTGCATAATGGCATAAATATTGCCGAAACATTGTAGACACGCCAGGGGTGTTCTCAGCAGCTGGAGGAAATGTGAAGAGCACGCCAGGCGTGTCGCCGGCACTGAAAGTGTTAATTTCTTAGTATTGATTAGACATCAAAGGATTAAAAAAATAACTGTAAGAACTTAAAAAACTATTATTTTGACATTACAAACAGACACTTCAATTTTAATTATTTGTATTGATATTGATAATACATAATTATTAAAAAATTTCAACTCATCACACTTACCGGAACAAACGCATAAGAAAGAACAGCGGGACATTCTTACATATAATAAGAAAGAAATCGATTTTTCCACAAAAATCGATTATTTGTAGGAAAAATCGATTTTTCTCTAATCGATTTTTATTGAGTAGAGAAGAATCGATTATTTGTTAATCCTTTTTTTTTTCTCAATGTCACATCCCTAGTTGTAGCTCCGGAACCACAACTAAGTTTGACAAATTTTGTGTTCCAAACGCCATATCTAGTACGTAGTACATTTATATCAATGGTTGTTTCGATATAATTTATGGGTCATTTATTTTTCTACACCTGCTTTTTTAAATGTATTTGACTATGACAGTAAGTACTATTTACGTAGGTACTTTATTTAAGTATGCGCTTGAGACTTGCGTGAGTATATGATATTACCGTTGTACTGGTAGTGACTTATGTATGTATGCATTTTAATTCTATTGCTGTCTCTAACCAATGACAGACATGTTTAGCAAGCGTTTGTTAACGTTAAGTTTTTATGAACAAGGGACTAGTCATGACAAGCGCCTCAGCTGCGCTCCCGATACGCTCAAAACACACGCGCCTGTGCGCGCACATGAGTTGTATGCCAAGTTCTACCGTTACTGGGGCGCGCGCCCCAGGGATTGTCATGACTAGTCCCTAGAGGGTTAGAAATTTTGAGGTTATTTTCTGTATTTTCATTCGTTCATTCATATGCTCACGGCTGTTGTCCCAGAAGGGGTAGGCAGAGGTGTGACATTTCTGTGACACCCACATTTCGGTAACTTTTGGGTTTCTACGTAACAGGTGGCGAGAAATAAATGATAAATACACAATTATTATATGTAATTAAAAATATTTTTGTACAAGGATGTTTAATTAGAGAAGTACTTGTTACTTGAAGATTTATTTTTATGGTAGATAGTGGTGCCAATTCTGTTGTTCACCACACTAAACTAAAATTTCACTAAAAATCTTTTATTTTAGTCAAGAAATATCGAACATGGTATTCTGTTGTTTCGTTGAATTAAATTTAGTTCTTATTAGGACAGCACCACATTTGAATCTGACATAACTAAAAGTTAAGTATGAGAGTGTTGCTGCTACTTAAAAGTAAAGAATGAATGACAAAGAGTGAAAGAATAAAATCTTCTGAAACAACATTTTTAGGTTTTTTAAATGCATGTTAATGTTTGTTTACGAACATTATAATTATGTACCGAACAAAGTATCATATTTCCAGCTCATAGCTTAGTAAATACTGTTCTACTGAGTTCACATAGCTGGCAACCCACTGTATATCCTTTTTTGTTATCTGCCTAATTAACAGCTAATAATAAATCTGTGCAAGTCAAGCTGACATATATCCCAAATACATATAATTAACTTATTTTTTAAAATAAGTCTAAAGTTATAAATAAATAAATCAATCACGATGAAGGAGAATAATAGAAAAAATTGTAACTTGTGAAACGCATCAACAATAACCTAGAAATGGCGAGAGGTAAGAAATTTTTCATTGTTTTATTTACCAAGTAATTTTGTTTGTTAAATTGTTTTATTATTCTACTCTTTTACGTCTTTACTGTATTTACATAACATAACATTTAGACAATTTCGTTACAATATTGTTTTGGACTCCCTTTATATAGATAGATAGAACATTCTTTATTATACACCACAGTTAGACAGAAATTAACACAGTTTAGTAGCAACATACTAAGCGGCAAGTACAATGGGCGGTCTTACCGCTAAAAGCGATGTCTTCCAGACAATCTTTGTATGGAAACAACAGAGGAAGATAATCTTTAAATTTTTTAACGACATTTTTTACCATGTCAATTTTATTTTTTTCAGGTAAATAGGCAAATCAAAACGTAAAGGAATTTCAAGCATGATTATCGAACTAGTTCTACAAACTAAGCTGTAATGTAATAACTTCTGTAACCACTGTACAGCAATGGCAGCATGTAAGTGTTGTTTGTTGAAAGCATAAGTAATTTTCAATAATTTGAGTATAATAATTTGATCATACTGTCTTGAAAATGTCGTGAAGAGGTGTGTGAAAGGTCTCATAAGTATTTATGAGATTGATTAACAAACAGATACACAGGCTACCTGATGATAAACAGTTACCATCACTATGTAAGCTTGCATAATTCCATAGAAAAAGGAAAAATGGACCGAGGAATCTTGAATTCTTTTTAATGTATCATTCTGCTACTTAAAGCCAATTATGAGAATGGTAGTGCCCAGATTGACTCTAGTACCTCCTCATATCATAATATGCTTATATTAATACCTTGTGATTTATTTTTGTCTAGATTTGCAGTTTATGGAGGGCAAAAGTGAAGACAAAGGGGCGTAACATCTGTAATTCAATAAGGCCAAAGAAGAAGGACCAACTGGATCTGAGCTTACAGATATAGAGTGAAAGATACTAGATATCATAGGGACTGCCTCCATTCCAGGATTTCTTGTTGAGTTGATTATATCATGTTAAAAATTTTAGTTATTATTTGTTAATGTTAATTTTGGATTATATTAGTAATAAAAAACAAAGCTTTAATTAAAATAACATTTACTAGTAGTTTAATTTAAATGTGTTTGAATCAGTTTTTCCTGAATATGCCATGTCCGTATGAAGAAACCTGGATCCTCTTTGCAAAATATTAGAATCATGATTCTCCTCATCCACATCATTTTCATTGTCATCTGGAAATGTAGAATTACAATCATTATAATTTTGTTTTGAAAAAAATATCTAAATTAGAGTTTTATTCAATTGAAGTAATCAAAAACCATGTTAAAGAAGGTGCAACATGCTAAAATGATTATTACAGTTCACTCTGGCTGGTAATGAACGCAGCGATGGTGATGTAGACAATGAAATTTGTTTTAAGCCGTCCTTTGCACATTTCCAAATTATTTCTTTCTAGCATAACAATTATTGAAGGCAAGGTTGTACGTAACGCCATAAAACTACTTAGAAGTTCAGAAAACAAACAACAAAAGGTTACCCAGATACTGCCCGTACTGAAGCTATGCCCTAAGATGGACTGTGCTAGCCTGCCCTTCTGAAGTAAATATCCAGATACTGCTAGTACTAAAGCTATGCCCAAAGATGCGACTGTGCCGTGCCCTTCTGAAGTAATTATCAAGATACTGCTAGTACAGTAGCTATGCCCAAGATGGACTGAGATAGCGTGTCCTTCTGAAGTAATTACCCAAATACTGCTAGTACTGAAGCTATGCCCAAGATGGACTGTGCTAGCCTGCCCTTCTCATGTAATTTTCAAAATTTAAGTAAGCGAAGCCACAGGCAACAGCTAGTATAATAATAAACATTAATCTCACTCAATATAGGCACATATAAGATCATAGGTTGCAGTAAATTTAAATTTAGGATTTACATAGGTAGGTAGTTTATTATTTTGAAGCCGGTGGAAGTATGTTAATTACAGTTCATCAATCAATTAGCCTATTGCAGTCTTCTTTTGGATATAGGTCTCTCACCTGCATCCAGTCTATCCCAGCTACCTTGTTATTCTTACAGTTTAATTAAGTGATTATTATAATTAATGTGGATTTTACTCACAATCTGACATTTAATACTGTAAAATCCTTTTTTATTATAAAACAGATTTCCAGGTGCAGTAGAGTGAGTTATTGGTGCCAATTCTGTTGTTACAAAACTCACCAAACTAGACTAAAAATTAGTTTAGTCCTGCCAAATGACGTTCCGTATTCTGAAAACGTAGGATTAAACTAATTTTAGTTTGACAGCACTAAAATTGGTTAAGTTAATCAACTTGGTTGAAATTTACTCATTTGCTATTCTGTTGTACGTTTTATAAGTCTAAAATTGTCTAAAATTGGGAACGTCACACTAAAATTAGACGACATATAAATACATGCCGACTAACTTTAGTGATATAAAGATCTTTGAATTTTTGGATAAAAAGTTAATTAATAGTATATTTTTTTATATGATGAATATCGAATATGTGATTTTAGCTTTGTTCGCTTTGGCAGAAAGGTATGTATATTTTAAATTCATTTTTTGATAAGAGTGCTTACTGTTTACATTAAAACTAAATAATCATCAATTCGTGACCTGATGAAATTATCAAGAGAGAATAAAAGAATAGAGAAAAACATACGAGACAAATAATTCCAATCCATTTGAAATGGCACAGGAAAACTAGCAGAAACTTTTTAGGCTCTACATCTAAAGCTTTTCATTTACTAAATTATCTCGATAAAGGCTTTATCCCTTAGACATCTAAAGGTTTGCTTGATTTTTAATCCTTTTTATGCAATGGCACTTTCCTCATAATACAAACGTGATGTGCAATTATATAATCTACTTATGTAGGTTCTTATATAATATTTTTTTGCACTCAGTCAAACTTCTGTGAGCAGGTGCATTGCAAAAACATCAGATGTGATAGTGCAAGAGTTAACACAAAACATTTTGTATTTTTTTTCTTATAATCCTGCTCATCAATTTTAACCATCGATATAGATTTATATGTAAATTGTAAATACATTGTAATATTGATTGAGATTGATGAAATTTTCAGTTTTCAAGAATTGTTCAATATGCCCAACACCATAGGTGCAGTAGATGGGACACATTGCAATAGCAAAACCATCAATAACTGACTCTACTGCACCTGGAAATCTGTTTTATAATAGAAAAGGATTTTACAGTATTAATTGTCAGATTGTGAGTATAATCCACATTAATTATAATAATGACTTTAACAAACTGTAATAATAACAAGGTAGCTGAGATAGACTGGATGCTGGTGAGAGGCCTATATCCAAAAGTAGACTGCAATAGGCTAATTGATTGATTAACTGTAATTAACATACTTCCACCGGCTTCAAAATAATAAACTACCTACCTATGTAAATCCTAAATTTAAATTTACTGCAACCTATGATCTATCTGTGCCTATATTGAGTGAGATTAATGTTAATTATTATACTAGCTGTTGCCTGTGGCTTCGCTTACTTAAATTTTGAAAATTACATCAGAAGGGCAGGCTAGCACAGTCCATCTTTGGGCATAGCTTTAGTACTGGCAGTATTTGGGTAATTACTTCAGAAGGGCACGCTATCTCAGTCCATCTTGGGCATAGCTTCTGAACTAGCAGTATCTGGGTAACCTTTTGTTGTTTGTTTTCTGAACTGCTAAGTAGTTTCATGGCGTTACATACAACCTTGCCTTCAATAATTGTTATGCTAGTCAGAAATAATTTGGAAATGTGTAATGGACGGCTTAAAACAAATTTCATTGTCTACATCACCATCGCTGCCTTCAGTACCAGCCAGAGCGAACTGTAATAATCATTTTAGCATGTTGCACCCTCTTTAACATCGTTTTTGATTACTTCAATTGAATAAAACTCTAATTTAGATCATTTTTCCAAAACAAAATTATAATGATTGTATTTCTACATTTCCAGATGATAACGAAAATGATGTGGATGAGGAGAATCATGATTCTAATATTTTGCAAAGAGGACCCAGGTTTCTTGATACGGACATGGCATATTCAGGAAAAACTGATATAAACACATTTAAATTAAACTACTAGTAAATGTTATTTTAATTAAAGCTTTGTTTTTTATTACTAATATAATCCACAATTAACATTAACAAATAATAACTAAAATTTTTAACATGATATAATCAACTCAACAAGAAATCCTGGAATGGAGGCAGTCCCTATGATATCTAGTATCTTTCACTCTATATCTGTAAGCTCAGATCCAGTTGGTCCTTCCTCTTTGGCCTTATTGAGTCACAGATGTTACGCCCCTTTGTCTTCACTTTTGCCCTCCATAAACTCCAAATCTAGACAAAAATAAATCACAAGGTATTAGTATAAGCATATTATGATATCAGGAGGTACTAGAGTCAATCTGGGCACTACCACTCTCATAATATTGGCTTTAAGTAGCAGTATGATACATTGAAAAAAAAATTCAAGATTCCTCTGTCCATTTTTCCTTTTTCTATGGAATTATGCAAGCTTACATAGTGATGGTAACTGTTTATCATCAGGTAGCCTGTGTATCTGTTTGTTATATCAATCTTATAAATACTTATGAGACCTTTCACATACTCGAATCATATCATATATTTTGTATAAATTTTGATTTTTTATATTTACTTATTCGTGAACGTACGGTATATCCTCAAACGTCTCTTCACGACATTTTCAAGACAGTATGATCAAATTATTATACTCAAGTTATTGAAAATTACTTATGCTTTCAAGAAACAACACTTACATGCTGCCATTGCTGTACAGTGGTTACAGAAGTTATTACATTACAGCTTAGTTTGTAGAACTAGTTCGATAACCATGCTTGAAATTCCTATACGTTTTGATTTGCCTATTTACCTGAAAAAAATAAAATTGACATGGTGAAAAATGTCATTAAAAAATTTAAAGATCTTCCTCTGTTGTTTCCATACAAAGGTTGTCTGGAAGACATCCCTTTTAGCGATAAGACCGCCCATTGTACTTGCCGCTTAGTATGTTGCTACTAAACTGTGTTAATTGCTGTCTAACTGTGGTGTACAATAAAGAATGTTCTATCTATCTAAAGGGAGTACAAAACAATATTGTAACGAAATTGTCTTAATGTTATGTTATGTTATATTATGTTATGTTATGTAAATACAGTAAAGATGTAAAAGAGTAGAATAGTAAAACAATTTAACAAACAAAATTACTTGGTAAATAAAACAATGAAAAATTTCTTACCTCTCGCCATTTCTAGGTTATTGTTGATGCGTTTCACAAGTTACAATTTTTTCTATTATTCTCCTTCATCGTGATTGATTTATTTATTTATAACTTTAGACTTATTTAAAAAAATAAGTTAATTATATTTATTTGGGATATATGTCAGCTTGACTTGCACAGATTCATTATTAGCTGTTAATTAGGCAGATAACAAAAAAGGATATACAGTGGGTTGCCAGCTATGTGAACTCAGTAGAACAGTATTTACTAAGCTATGAGCTGGAAATATGATACTTTGTTCGGTACATAATTATAATGTTCGTAAACAAACATTAACATGCATTTAAAAAACCTAAAAATGTTGTTTCAGAAGATTTTATTATTTCACTCTTTGTCATTCATTCTTTACTTTTAATTAGCAGCAACACTCTCGTACTTAACTTTTAGTTCTGTCAGATTCAAATATAGTGCTGTCCTAATAAGAACTAAATTTAATTCAACGAAACAACAGAATGGAGCCGATTCTATTGTACACTCGACTAAACTAAAACCTGACTTAATTTCTTCATATGAAATCAACCTAGTGCTCTTCGTAATAAGGTCTATTTGTTACTAGCATCTATTTCTCAGCTCCGCTAAATTACAATAAAACCTGTCAACGTATACTCAACTTTATTTCCACGCAACGAGAGTCTTCATTTATTCAAACGCTGTATAATTGCCGTATAAAAACTTGTTCAAAACGAGCAAGGATGACGTGTTTTTAATCTACACCAACGAAGACGCTTACTAAAAACACAGAGCAAAAGAGATGGCATTCAACGGATAGCGGCTCTCGCCACGTGGTATTAACGTTTATTTAAGCGTATCAGACTTTAGTCGACAAATAAATTGCTTATTTCGATAGCGACATACGAGTATGTTACCTACTTGTTTCAATTTGTAATAAGACCTTGTTTCTAAGGGTGCAAGGTTTACTTCTTATATGAAGAAAATTTAGTGGTTTTTAATTTAGCGAGTGAAGTAACAGAATTGGGGCCAATATCATGTTCGATATCTGTTGACTAAAATAAAAGATTTTTAGTGAAATTTTAGTTTAGTGTGGTGAACAACAGAATTGGCACCATTGGTGGTTTTGCTATTGCAATGTGTCCCATCTACTGCACCTATGGTGTTGGGCATATTGAACAATTCTTGAAAACTGATAATTTCATCAACATCAATCAATATTACAATGTATTTACAATTTATATATAAATCTATATCTATAGTTAAAATTGATGAGCAGGATTATAAAAAATAAAATACAAAATGTTTTGTGTTAACTCTTTCACTATTACATCTGATGTTTTTGCAATGCACCTGCTCACAGAAGTTTGACTGAGTGCAATGAAATTGTCTTGCCCTACAGGAGCTTGATAACTTCCTTGGGCAAAAAATGGAGTGCAAATAAAACTAGAAAAACATTATATAGGAACCTACATAAGTAGATTATATGATTGCACCTCTATCTTCTTACATATGAGTAGGTACACCACGTTTGTATTATGGGGAAAGTGCTATTGCATAAAAATGATTAAAAATCAAGCAAACCTTTAGATGTATAAGGGATGAAGCCTTTATCGAGATAATTTAGTAAATGAAAAGCTTTAGATGTAGAGCCTAAAAAGTTTCTGCTAGTTTTCCTGTGCCATTTCAAACGGATTGGAATTATTGTCTCGTACGTTTTTCTCTATTCTTTTATTCTCTCTTGATAATTTCATCAGGTCATGAATTGATGATTATTTAGTTTTAATGTAAACAGTAAGCACTCTTATTAAATAATGAATTTAAAATATACATACCTTTCTGCCAAAGCGAACAAAGCCAAAATCACATATTCGATATTCATCATAAAAAAAAAAATACTATTAATTTACTTTTTATCCAAAAATTCAAAGATCTTTATATCACTAAAGTTAGTCGGCATGTATTTATATGTCGTCTAATTTTAGTGTGACGTTTCCAATTTTAGACATATAAAACGTACAACAGAATAGCAAATGAGTAAATTTGGACCAAGTTGAGTAACTTAACCAATTTTAGTGCTGTCAAACTAAAATTAGTTTAATCCTATGTTTTCAGAATACGAAACGTCATTTTTCAGGACTAAACTAAATTTAGTGATTTTTAGTCTTGTTTGGTGAGTTTTGTAACAACAGAATTGGCACCAGTGGCGTTATTATTAAAAAAATATTTTTCATTCAAGAAATGCAATTGTTTTATTTTTTCCTAACGTTTGTGTACGCAACTGTACTATATTAATAAATACTATACTGGAAGGTTAAGAACGTTACTTAGATATATGACACGGCCGCTTTTTTATAGCCATCCGAACTTGGTCGGGTTATGTAGGTTTTCGATGCTTTGTCAGTATTTTAATTGTTTCTCTTTAATTACTAAATTTAATGAGATGAAATTTTGCATGTGATTAGTTGAATTAATACGCTAATTATTAGAATACATTTTACTATGCAATTCTTTTAGAACGTCGTGATATTTGACTACTTTGTAAACAGTGGTCTATCCATGGTAAATTGTCCTATAACTCTCGGAACATCATTGATACTTGACAACATGTTGCACACTCTTACAAGGTTTGTATAAACGTGAAAATCTAGACCCCAAAGTGCATACTTTACGAACTAAGACCTAATAAGCGTATTTTACGTTTATATTTTTATCTTTTAAACCCTACGATGTTTTCTAAATCTGTTTTTTAAACAAATATAAACAAATTCAAAACAACGTATGTAAAAATCTACAGCTCTCTATATAAGCGCTTTATATGAAAACTAGCTAATGGCCAAACGTTCGCTTAGCGGAAATTTTCCGAAGTTTATGCATGCACTAATTTTATTTATACATACACAATTACACACTAATTTTTGGACACATTTTTTTTTTCTTTTAAGTCCATGGATTAAAAAAAGTTCCGCCAGGACAACGTTCGCCCAGCGGAATCAGTTTTTAGCGAATTTCTCCGCAATGGCTGCATTCACAATTTTTTTTTTACCATACACCATTACACGACGTCATACACTAAATATCGGCATAATTAATATCTTTAAATTCAACAACATTCCGCTGCGCGAACGCACACACCATCAACAGCTCATAAAAGATGCAAAACCAAAGTGTAATGTGTCCAGACTATTTAATTTTAAATCCAGTAAAAATGTGTATGTTTTGGGTTGAAAATTATATTTATTTGTGGATACATATCTAAAACACATTTTGATAAATAAGTATTAAAAAGGGGTGTTAATGTTTCAGGTTCCCTTTCCAATTTTGGTTCCAGTATCAAAAATTTAAAGGTATTTTAGGAACTAGTATCAGGATGCCGGTGCTTGTAATGTTTTTTGAGATTTGAACTACTGTTACACTTGTAGTTGCAATGTGCACACTGATAAGGTCTCTCAGCTGTATGTGTTCTTTTATGGACTTTAAGAGAATTAACAAAATTTGATCTAAAACAACATTTCTCACAAAGATAAGGCTTTTCATTTGTGTGCACCCTTTTGTGTTTAATTAGATTTGAGGATATTTTGCAGGAATATGAACAATTGGGATAGTTACAGGTATACTGTTTATGTTCTATCAGGTGCTTTGTATGTTCTTTTGAGCCATAACTCCTGGAAAGAAAACAATAAATAATATTAACATGAGGCAAATAATTACAACTCCTGCAATACAGTGAAACAGGGAAAAATTTCAAGAAGTCAGACATCTATGGGGAGTTCCATCATTGTTAGTCTTTTATTTGTTGACAACAGTTAAGGCAGGAATTAGAATAGAATAGAAATAAAATTCATTGTACACCAATTACAAATAAACAACAAGGAAATTGCAGAAAAATTATGTACAACTATAAGAAATAGCAATGCAAGAGAGGTAGAGTAATCTAGATTTCCACTGGAATTTGAGCTATGTAATAATAATAATAATATCCATACACATCACTTTCTAGACCCAAACTAAGCAGGGCTTGTACTATTGGTTTTAGAACACAAACATACATATTATACTTTTTGGAAATATGTAAGAATGACCAGACATTGGTCTGGTCATACTTATTCTCTTTGCATTGGCATAGAGAGATAATTATAATTGCAGTGTGACAGTAGGTGGAAGTACCAGCAGTTAAACCAAAAATACTTTTAACATGTTATTTCTGGCGGTGAATAGAATTCATCAGGGCTCCATAGGAGACGGATAGGGTTGACGATGTGTGAATGACACTGGTAATGTTGCAAGTTTACTAGGCATTACAAAATGTAATCATCTGTGAACCCACCTTAAAATACATACACTATTTATTTTGCATTGGTAATTGTCCCCCGAGAAAGGTATTCCTATAGAGGTCTGTTGCCGAATTTAAACTCATAGACGGTCCATTAAGCGTTCAGATAAGGCTGACTAGTTGAACCAGCCTATCCTACCAGAAGCTTCCGAGAAAGGTATAAAATCTATTATTAACTAATTGAGAAAGAAAGGATTACCAACCACCACTAAGAATAATTACTAACTTACCTATGAGAACAAAATGAACACGTAATAATATTGTCTTCAGAATGATCAATTTCAAGAGGATCTTCCGATTGATCATTTGGGCTGGAAAGATTGTGTTTAGTACCAACGTTGTTTATAGTTTTCCTTTCGTTTAATATTTGAGCTATTATAATAGATCTGGGTTGTGGTCCGAATTTAATCATGTTTGTAGTTGTTGGTCTGCCACTTCTGTTTGAAATTTTCTCGTTGGACGCAGGTAAACAAACTTGCAAAGGATTTTGATTAATCATCACAAATGAATAATGACGTAATGCCTTTCAAATTACTTTGGAGGTGCGACGTAGAAAATCCTCGTTAAAGAACTACGAATCGTTATAAAATTAAATTGATATATTTTTACAAACTTACTTTCTGTTTCTGTGTTGGTATCTGTCACACAGTCACAAGCTGTCAAATGGCAATGCCTACCCGTAATATTATTTTACTCTTTGGCAATGCCGTTGGCAACACAAGCACAAGATAAGATTTGTGATCGAATTGGCTTAAACGGCGTAACACGTAACACGGAACGATTTCACACACAATTTGACAAAATTTTCTATTATTACCATAATGAAACTTTCAATCGAATAAAATTGTTTCATGCTTACGCAAATCGTCGAATTCAAGGTCATTGGGTGGTCAAGACCGGCTGTCCTAAGTTGGCAGGGAGGTCGTTTTTTTTTTTTTTTGTTTTGCTTTTTCAACTGTTCGCTAACTGTTCATTAAGTGTTCGATCAAAATTTTTATTTGTTCTATCTTAGTTTTTTTTAAGTAAAATAAAAAATTACCCTGAAGTTTTGCGGGGAGAAGTCGTTTTTTTACATTTTTCTTTTGCTATTTCAACTTTTCGTTAACTTTTCATCATCATTGTTCGATAAAAAATTTTATTTGTTCGATCTTAGTTTTTTTTTTTAATAAAATAAAAACTTACCCTCAAGTTGGCAGGGAGAAGTCTTTTTAAAATTTTTTTTTTGCTATTTCAACTGTTTGTTAACTATTCGTCATTGTTTAATCAACATTTTTTTTGTTCAAGCCCACTTATCAAAAAAAAAAAAATTGCCGTCAAGTTGGCGGTTTGACCAAGTACTTCGTTTGTCATAAAATTCACTTCTGGCAGGGCTACATCACTCGCTCGAGGTCGCGTTTTATATACCTACCAATTTAGCTTACCGTCCACGGTAAAAGTGCCAGTAGGGGCGACAACGCGTAGCTGAGAGCACGCACGCACGGCAGAACGATATTCTCCGTAAATAAAAACAAAATGTCAAATCGAACTTATTATGAAGTGGAGATGTTTAGTTATTGCTAAATGTAGTTATTATGTTAAATTGCGTTATTGCTAGGTGTTAGTGATCTGTAAAATCCTTAAAAATAAGTTGCAAAAATGATTTTAGCTAAGTATTACTTTTTTGTCAATATAATATAAAAATACTTTAGGTGTTCATTCTTTACTCGCCATTGCCACGTGGCTGTACTAATAATAAATAATAGTTATCTTCTTTTTTATTTAGTATACTGCGAAGCCGTTCCTTTTTAATTAGCTTTACTGGTTACTGTTTATTACGGAACACAGTCCAGTATACTGCCATCTATGTTTTATGGCCCTGTTTTGACTTGAAAATGATTATCACATATATGTACAAGTTATCTGTTCAACAAGAAAAATAATTGTTTGAATGTAATTATATTTAAAAATTTAATATTCAAGGCAATTGTCAATTGACAATTACTCGCATAATAAAAGTAAGTTTACTTTTTATTAAAAGAAAATATTGTTTTTAAGTAACCGAATGCATAATAACTTTATAACCGAATTATTTAATGGGGCTATGTACGGTAAAAGTTATGAACATATTTCGACAAATAATTGTTTATTATTTAACTGGAAAAAAATTGCAGTTGATCACATGATCAAAGCACTGAGAGCACCTTTCCTCGAAAACGCCAGTGCTCACAGTACAAAAATGGCGACTATTTATGACGTCATATACTTCCCTAGGATACTGCGGCAGTATTCTGTCAGTCCATAACGGAACGAAATTATCCCCAGTAAGAGCACTGAACAGTGCTCGCAGTGTATATCGGGACATACCCCAAATAAATAATTTATTTCATTATTTGAGTACTTTGTACAACCCTAGAGTGTCCGGCAGTTCGGCTACGCGCACAGACGAAGGTCGCGCGGTGGGCAAGGAGTTCTCAACTTTCGAAAAGCGTAAATAAGATATATTTCCGGTTCCGCAGCTAACGCCAGGTATTATTATTTAAATTTTGTAGGCTGTTATAACGTAGGTATTTTGAGTTTTGTATGGGAGTGATGTATCTGTTACGAAGTAACTATTATCTTATCTGTGCTTCTGGCCACAGTTCTAACCTAAACCCAGTGGCGTAGCTAGGTAACCAAAGGCCCTGGGGCAAAAAATAAACTAGGGATGCCCAACTAGTTTCGGACCCGACGGGGGCCCTTTATCAAGGGGTGAGGCGTCCTGCCGCGCCGGTTGCAGGTGCCAGGTGCAGAGTCTGGCACCCCACCCAAATAATATGAATACCACTCACGAAAGTTTTAATTCGAGTATTATAAATGGTGTTAGATATATCTAACAAATAAATATTTAAGGTGTATCTGAGCAGCAAGCAGTCTTTCGTGGTTGACATAACAATTGGTCTGCTGATCCGCGTTAAAAAATGTTGTCCATCCCGCTTGTATCACTCCGTCGCGTCCACTAACGCCTGAGCACTGACTTAAAAAATAGAACTATATTAACCTAAGATGCTATTTCCTTAGCTTATTTGTTATTAATGCAAATGAAGAGGCTCGTCTCTGTTTCACAAATTCCAAGCAATTTTTTAGCTATTGTAAAGCGTTTGGCCAGGCAAACATTGTAAATATGAAATCAAATTGCTCTATGTACCTACTGTATAATCACTGATGCTGTAACTAAGTCATTTGTTTCTTTATGAAGATTCAGAAGGACATCAAGAAGTGAAGTGTATTTAAAGCGAACAGCAGCAAGGCTAGAAACTCTACACTCCCAAGTTTTACAAACTTTTTTGATCGATAATTCAAAAAGATATCACTTTCCATAGGTTTGTTGATCACGAGAAACAAAGTCTTTATAGAAATCCAAATAAAGAGACCAAATTCAATTCAATGGCTGCATCACCTATCACTAAATTCAAACTGTGACAACCATGTGTCACCGACTTCAATGCACCTAAATTATGATAAATTTTCCACCCTTAGGGGTGTAATATTTTCTTCAAATTTAAATGGGACCAACCTTGAGTTTAACCAATTCTATTAAATAGAATAATTGAAATCGTTTCACAATGGGCGAAGATATCATTCCACGTATACACATTTTTATCGTGTGGAAGCCCCACTGGTCATCACTTCACCGGAACCGTGCGATGGGAGAGTGCTTCCACCGGGGTATTCGGTGGAGCGGTGTGTCAGAATCGAACCGACTAAAAACCACACGGTATGCCGTACTGCGCCTAAAATAGGAAGAATCCGGAACAGCTTTTATTAAGACATCCGGACCCCTCCTAGCACCTGCCCGCAAAAGCGCGGGCACCACCTTTGGGTAAACATCTCAATTAGGTGACATCCAGGCACACGTGGACGTCACCTCCTAGCCACCCGCGGCCAACCACAAGGCGGCATGAGGTGCTGGTAAGCGCACCTCCACTGCCCGGTTCTCCGGCGGCAATTTAGGTCCGAGTGGAGATCGTTCTTCCGCACCCGTTCCGCCTCCCCTTCTACGAGATGACGTCCTCACAGAAAGTTGCAACTGCGGTAAAATTGATGTAGCTACTGGCCATGGAGCGTATGACGGCCGGTAGCGAGAAATCGACTCCGATGACTGCAGTGAAGGCCCGACACTGCGGCGAAACAAACCCCCAGAGTCTGCTGAGCTGAGTCCTCACTGCAGTCGCAGTGGTGACAGGCGGGACTCAATTCCCTCCTAGCGACCGAGTGCAGGTACTTTCCGAAGCAGCCGTGCCCGGTAAGAACCTGCGTCAGTTGGAAGGAAAGGGTCCCGTGCTGCCGCCCTGCCTACTCGACGATGTCCAGCTGAAACGCCTCCACGGTGGCAAATCCTGCACGTGGAGCCTTCAGTCGGGCTGATGAACGAGCCATCGTGGCTCGGCGAATGGCCTCACGCCCTTCGGGGCCCGATAAGTACCTGCGTCAACCGCTAAACTTTTCAGCCTATCCTCTCGCCTCTTACCACCTACAATTGTGGCGTGCCCTGCGCTCGGTCGTTGTAGTCGTTCTTTCCATTCTGCCGTTAGGTCCTGGTGAAGCCGGGACCGTCGCGCCTCGATTTCTTGATCTAGTGCCTCCTTACGCCATTCATATATGACACCTCTAGGTCCCATGGGGCAGAACTATTTAATACACTCGCTGCTTCGTGGGATATCGTACATTATCCTCTTATGACTCTGACGGACATCGCCGCTGCGGACGCCCAGCGCTGGCCTTAAGGAGGGGGGGGGGGCAAAACCAAGCGCTGCTTAGGGGCGCCCAGACGCCAGGAAATCATTTTTTCAAATTGTATTCGAAAGATTAAAGTAAATTTTTCATGATTTCTTAGCAAACTTAATAAAAATATATTCAATTGTATTGTATGACGAATACTTCGTTATCAAAGAAATAATCTAAAAATGTTAAATTATCCTATAATATGTACGTGCATGCCTATATTTATATATATATATATGTATAGTATCCTAAAATTTGTCTAAGGGCGCCACATGTACTATATAAGGCCGGCACTGCTGACGCCACAGTATCGCAGATTACGGGTCGTCAAGTACTCCGACCATTTTGGGGTGCCATATAAGCCCAAAAAAACTGTCAAATTGTTAATCTCATTAGTAGAAGTCGATTTTACGTAGAATTAAAAATTATATTTCATTTTAAATTTTTATTTCTCGCTTTTGAGTGGATCCGGTTTGTAGTTTGCCCAAGTTTCAATAGCCTGGTGTGTAGTGAACTGCCAATCCACTCCAAAAAATATTGCTCGTACTTCATCTTCTTCATTAGTGTCACGTCAGTACAATCCAGTATGAAAGAGGAGAAGTATTTAGAAGACCACGTAAGTATTCACCATAGATTATATATTAGCCTGCCCCTATCGCCAAACGATCGCCGGTTAATAACGATTATAGTAACGACTCGGTGACTGGCCCTGGTGGTAATTTTTCGGTTGATTTAGGCGCCCCACGCCTGACCGCGCCCGGTGCGGCCGCATCACTAGCACCGCCCTAGGGCCGCCCCTGTTCATGTACGCAATTTAATATAAATAGTGGTTTAGTCACAACTCTAGTACAAACCTGATAACTTCTGGTTCTAAAATATCTGGTTTATTTATATTCCAAATGTGTAAGAAATTTTCACTAGTTCAATTTATAGTTTGTAAGTCAGAGTCCGAGGGGCCCCCTGAGCTCGGGGGCCCCTCGGGCTAGACGGGGCACTGCCCCGTCTAGCCCTACGGTAGCTACGCCACTGCCTAAACTTAGCCATTTCTTAGCAATTTACATATCCTACTACTGTTAAATCATCTCTAACTTAATATTAAAGGCCCCTCTCTGATGTCGCCCTCTCTCGCGTGATACGTATAATCCATTTTGGATATTAAAATTTTACTGAATTACTAAGTAAGCGACAGAAATGGCTAGGTTTAGGTGAGGTTAGAATTGTGACCATAACCAAAAGAACTAAGTACGAACAAAAAAAAACAGAACAGTGACGAACAGTTAACGAACAGTTGTAATAGCAAAAAAAATGTTCAAAAACGACTACTCCCCGCCAACTTAAGAAAGCAATTTTTTTATTTTATTTATAAAAAAAAAACTAAGATCGAACAATTAAATTTTTTTATCGAACAATGACGAACAGTTAACGAACAATTGAAATAGCAAAAAAAAAAACTGTAAAAAAACGACTTCAACAGGACTTCAACTTAAGACAGGCGTTTTATAAATCCGTTGGAATTAATAAATAAATCCGTAGCCGTGGGCATTTTACTTTCCAGTAATGAAAATTGTTATCAAAGATATCCACAGCTATTACAAATAAAATGTGTTGAATGAAAAATTTCGGCAACCATCAGTCCCATAAAGTAGTGTTCATGGTACGTTTACACGCACGCCGTGCAGCCTGGCAAGCAGCATGGCACACAGCTCGGCGGGCAGCCTGCCACGCAGCGTGCCACGCAAGCTTTTCACACCAGGGCTGCCAGTAAAGACAACTTATTTTATACCGCTAAGACTCGCAAATTATACAAAATCATGTACTAATATACAAAATAAGTGTTGTACAACTATAGAACGTCACTCTTTGGGGATTTTAGTGAAAGGTGTTTTAACTTTAACGTATAAGGATTTAACAGTTTATCACAGACATGATTTGCTTTAAGTATCTCTATGTGTATGTTCGTACTTTTTACGCTATAACATCGGCAATGACATTGTATCCAATTATGCAATCCAATCTACTATACAAACAGGATACAAAAGATAACCGATATTATACCAATTTTGTATCCAATTTACAATCTGGCAGCCCTGTTTCACAGACTTGCAGGCATGGTCCGTAGGGTATTAGTGTTCTGTGGACATGGTAGTCAGTGCAAACATGGGAGACGATGTAGACGTAGATCTCGTGGGAGCTACTGCTTTGGGCTTGATCTATTTTTAATGAAAAAAAAAACAGCCCGACATAATTATACATGCGAAATTTTACTTAAAACTATTAGGTTTTACAATTAAAAAATCATTTATGGTGTAAAAACACTTTTCAAGTAGCCAAAACTTTAAATTTGATTTTTTTATTTGACATGCGTTATAACTATTTTTACATCGAAGAGTGCTTTTACATAATTCGTTTCTTATTTTAGTGGGATCTCTTTGAATGAATTTACTAACCTCGCTAACTTTTGAATATAATTTTTTATTATTTCTAATAAACATGAACATAATTAACCATGATAAGCATTGGGGGCGGCTTCTTCATTAAATGTGTTTCGTAACTGTTTTAAGGCATACATAAATCTATTTTATTTACTGCACATCATTGATATGCAATTAGTTACAATTCTCTAATCGTCAATCAATCAATACTAACTTTAATCCTAAGAATTGGCACTATTTTGTTTCATATTTTTTTGGGCCCTGATAAAAAATATTTATTTTTACTAAAAGAATAGTTCAGAAACATCTTTCTGAAGTCTTCTTTTGCTTTCGATTCATGCATGATAAAGGTTCAGACCACTCCGATATATTTGGTGTCGTCAAAAATTAATTTCGATCGTTACGTCGTCTGTATGCCACGAAGATGAAAACTATACTAACGCGCTAACGCGGCCGAGAGCGTGTGTGTGTGTGTGTAAACAGGCACACAAGCACATTCACCCTTTGAAGTGTGTCAAAAAACCGACAGTCGTCCCGATCGGCGCCAAGCGCGTGCACATTCACGCAAGCATGCACAAACAGCCTGTTCACATGCTTGCGTCGTTGAATGTCGGTTTGAACGCGAGCGTGTGAACGCAGGCGTTAGTCGTCCCGATCGGCGCCAAGCGCGATCACATTCACGCAGGCATGCACAAACAGCCTGTTCACACGCTTGCGTCGTTGAATGTGCTCGTTGAATGTCGGTTTGAACGCCAGCGTGTAAACCCACCATAAACCCACCATCAGAATCCAACTTATTGCTATATAGATAAGTTGATCATTTGATCCTATTTACCTGGTATTGCAAACGACAAATTCTGTTTACCCTATTTTCCATGAGATTTTGGCAGACGTATATCAATGACTTTGATTTTTTTTATTTCCTTTTTTTGTTAAAAAAACATGTACTTATTTTTTAATATAAGTTCCTTTTAACACAAGAAACTACAAGTAATGTATTTATTTTATAAGTCTAGCAACCCTAAATTATTGCATCAACCAATTAAATTTTTTTTTCTATACTTGAGCAACATCTGGTACATCTGTAAATCCAAAGAATTTTAGAGTACAGAACTATCGCAATCAATCCTATGATTTATATGGAATCCTGAAAATTACTAATATGATAAATTAAAATACACTCGTCTTTATCATTTTCATATGCTGATTTTTTGAATTTTCTTTTCCAGTGCAAATTGAAAATTTAACTATGCTTAGAGACGCTCTTCATTGTTGGTCTTGTTTGGCCGCCATGTCTGAAGTTCGTTGTGTCTTCGGAGGTCGTGTTGTGCTACTCTTTAATGTTTATAGATTTCAGTGATTTTAGTTGTATTAAGACGATGAATTTATATGAATATTAAATAAGTATGATTTAGTTTCTTGTGTGGAGTGACTATTTGATTGGAGCAAATCGGTACATTTTGCGTTTGAAGAAGTTACTCTAACATCGTATTTTTAGTTCATCCGCCATATTGGCGTTAATATTTCTTCGTAAGTCTTTTTTCATAATTTTTAGCTTTACTGGTATTATTTTGAAGTAATTTTCATACTATTTTGTTGCTGTTTCCATAGGGCTACTTAATACATTAAAGTAGAGTGTGCATGTTGCTTGTATTGAGCAATATTTCGAATTTTTGTTCATGGCCTCTTTAAGGCAATTTTCTCTATTTCTAGTCATTAGCGTTGTTTTAATTTCGATGGTATAGGATTAAAAATAATTCTTCCATTGTTGACTACTATTGGTTTTGACTGATGTGTTAGAAACATAGATGTGTAGATATTCGTTTTGTTGTACTGGTTCGTATTCACATAAAAGGAAATAGTTTTAAGAAACAAAGCTGTATTTACATTATTTTAATCCGTAACAATATTTTTAAATATATATTCGTTTCAAATCTGTTATTTTTTATTAATATAACTACCTTTTTACCTAATACCTTTATATATTGAAAATGCATAGCTTTTGCTCACAGAACGTTCTAGACCAGTTATACACTCTCTTGAGCGTCGTGCTGCTATGTATATTGCTTGTGACTCATTATGACAGTTATTTTTTTTCTCCATGAGACTGTTACTTTAGATGTCATGGATGCTGGTAGTAGTACTTTGATTTATGAGCTGCATGTCAAATTTATACCTACACATGATGCATGGCTACAGTGGTGTAATAGTATCTATCAATTATATGAAAGAACTAAATTTGACACTTGAGAGGTTACTGTTAGTGGCATCAACTGAGTACAGTCAAGTAACCCTACATTATAAAAGAAACAAAATCCTTCTAACTATGACTAGTGAAGTACTTTAACATGCATTTAAAATAGAAAATAACTAGACGTTAGTGGCTCGGGCCGCTGCAATTGGATTGAACCATGGAAAATTTTTTAATTGGCACAAGTTATCACATGTAACTGCAAAATAAATATATTGCCCAACCAGAAAACACTAAAGGTTAGCTTATTTGTTTAGAGTGTATTAGTTAGCACACATATGTATTCCTTGAACCTGTCCCTGTGTGCCAATATAAATTTTTTGCATGGATTGATTGATACAACTGGCAACAGATCATATGATATAAATAATCTGAACTGAGAGTTTTGTCTAATTTAGATTGAAATTTATCCACATAAATACAGCTTAATATTTAATAGAAGAAGTACATTTAAAGAAGTAATAATTATGAGGCAAAACTGCCTATGTAACTACTAAATTTTGATGTTACAGTGGTTAAGTTCATTTTATCTAGATATATAAATAAATGTGTAGGGGGCACCATCATCTGATCAGTTATTTAGGCTGCCATATTTTTTTGTGTATGTTTTAACTGTTATAGAAATTTTTGAGGGGACAAAATTCCTACTAAATATTGCTTTAAAATAGGTACCTACATGAATCTGAAACAATATTAGAACCACTACAATAATAAACACAGACATGAAATTAGAATAGTCTTTAGCATGAAAAATAACAGTGTTATAATAAGTTAATTAAAAAATCATTTCCTGATAGATATTTAGTTTACATGATTGCACAAGTTAGCATTTTAACTATATAAGACTACACTGATAAAAAAAGTTTTTTTAAAAATAATATCAGCCTTCTACAGAAGCTTGCACCGCAGGACATGACATCCTCCCATTATGAGAGGGTTTCTTTTTATCCCTGTGTAAATTGAAATTAATAATATGAAAACTACTATATTACTCTATAATATTATATTATAAAAAATCCTAAAAGTTTTAATATGAATTTAAGGTTTCAAAATATGTCTACATTTACATAACTAGAATTCTGCCTTTAATCATCAATAAATGTCAACACATTTTTTTTTTGTTCACAATATTTTATTTTAATGCTTTATATTAAATCAGAATGTACCTATCTTCATTATTAATGTAACATCCATCCAATGTACTTATGTACATTCTATGTAAATAAATGATTGATTTAACCTTCTCTATTTTTTTTCAATAATGTTCACTTTTGTTTCAGATTTTGAAGACTGGCTGTTGATAAAAAGCCATTGGTGCTTCAGTATTTCCCAACCCTGCAATCTGATGCAAGGTAAAACACCTCTTATTAATGTTTAAAGAAGGCTGAGAAATGAATGATTTGGTCTGTAAGTTGAAATTAAAATGGAGTTTTTTTTATTTTAGATTTTGTGCAATATTTGGTTATCATCAGTGGTCAGCGTAGGTAGTGCCATTTAGGATGAATTACCTCAAATGTTATAATAACATGGATATACCCCGATATTCCTGCATTTTAAAATTCGAGTCAATTCGAGTTCGAGTTCACTTAGACTTGCCTCTGAACTTAACTCTAGGAAATTTGTTTTTTTAATTATATGTACAGTACCTACCCTTATACTGAAGCGGTTTTAATGCTCATCTTTGTGAACTGTTTTAAACTGTTCACCGTGTACGTAAACCAATATAATAAATAGAGTGTTGACGGTTTAGCTGTTTAGATCGATTTAGACTTATGTAGGGGTTAGCAATATACCAATAAATCAAAATATTTATCAACAGTTATTTAACAAAAAGTACACTTTGTCAACATATAAATTATCTTAAATTTAACACCAATTAAATAAAACTAATTAATATATTATACAAAATCACTACATATTATAAAACAAAGTCCCCGTTTGTCTGTCTGTCTGTTCGCGATAAACTGAAAAACTACTGAACGGATTTTCATGCGGTTTTCACTAATAGACAGAGTGATTCATGAGGAAGGTTTAAGTGTATAATTTGTACCCATGCGAAACCCGGGCGGGTTGCTAGTATAATACAAAAGCGATGAGATATAATGGCTGAACTACGTTTATTTTATGAGAACATAGTTACTATTTAAGTAGCTCTCTTTTACTAACTTTTAAACTTTCGCGTTCCATGATATAATATTATCTACGTATTAACGGGAATTAACGCGATCACGAAAAGGCATTACATACCTCTGAATTGCCTGACGTTTCGACCAGGTTGCAGTGCAACCTGGTCGAAACTCATCTTTAACTGTTTTTAGAATTGTAATGAAATGTTGAAATCTTAAAATAGCGCAACATTAAAAATGGTGTTTGTAACGAGTAATAAAGAGTCGTAACGCTATTCGGTTAGTTTTTATAAAACTGGTATTCTATTAATAAAAACTAGGTATATATAATTAAAAAAGTAGGCACTTTTAGGGTACGGATTTCTGAATTATATATCGGTAATATTTGATCGAAGTTGAATCTTTAGAATCCCGGGGTTTGGAGATGAAAAGGTATGTCCACGTTATGCCGTGATGGACGAATCCCACCAAATGGCACTACCTACCGACCACTGGTTATCATTGACAAGACAAAAGCAATCCTGTGTAAAATTATGTTTCAGAACATAATTTTGCTTTATGTAACTGTCAATGTTTTTTTCAGGTATGATATTTATTTGTCTATATGGGATAACCTGCTTCTAGGTGCATAGGCACCAACATATATTCATATTATGATAAAATGGTTTAATGTTATAAGAGGGTATAGCTGATGCCTCTTAGTCAGAAATTGGATGAGCCTCTTGTTACAATTGAGGTGAGAGTTATTTGATGGCTGCTTTTTATTGTCCTATGAATTTGTAAATTACTACAGTGATAGTGTCATTTTGGCAGGTAGATTGCTGACTCCAGCACAATGCAGCAGGCAGTCGATCCTCTTGCGACCACCAGCACGGTAAGATTATTAATTTTATGTCACTACTTAATATAATACGCCATATAATCTTTTGTGATAATGATCGTCATATATAATGGCTTTTATATATCTCAGCCAACGGCGGAGCCCGTAAATGGAGCTCCGCCTGACGAGTCGGCCCGTCGGCAGGGGAGGATAACGAACCAGCTGCAATTTCTACAAAAGAATGTTATGAAGGCAGTATGGAAACATCAGTTTGCTTGGCCTTTTCACCAACCTGTAGATGCAAAAAAATTAAACCTTCCTGTATGTATTATCTACTAATTTTTTTACCACACATCAGTCAGAAAGCCTGTCCGAAAAGGAATCTTACTTAATCTATTACATTTTAGGATTACCATAAAATCATTAAGAAGCCTATGGATTTGGGAACAATAAAGAAGAGGCTTGAATCCAACTATTACTACTCAGCTCAGGAATGTATCCAAGACTTCAATACCATGTTTACTAATTGTTATGTTTACAACAAACCAGGCGAGGATGTGGTTGTTATGGCACAAACCCTGGAAAAGTTGTTTTTAAATCGGGTAAGCAAATATACAATATATAAAAAAAAATCTAGTTAGGAGTGTATGAACAAAGAACTTTTGTTTCGTTAGAATCAATATGTGTCAGAACTTATAAGAGGTTTAAATTAAATAATGATATTTCTAAAACAGTACATACCAACATTACTAACATCTATCATCTATCATTCGCAGATAGCACAGATGGATAAAGAGGAGAAGGAAATTGAGGCGCCGTCGAAAGGTGGCAAAGCTGCAGTGAAAAAGCGTAGCACTGGAGGCCCGAGTGCGACTGTGGGTGGCACACCGACAACACCGGTGGTGACAGCAACTAGGCCTACGGTCAAGGCTCTGCCGCCAACGCCGCACCCTGCGGTTGTAGGCTCCACCAACACCACCACTACACCTGCCATCACCACGCCCTCGGTCACACCGCCCGCTACTCATACCGGCTTGCCGCAACAGGTGAATGCAGTATAGGCCTTGTATTGTAACTTAGATAACTTTTCCTTTGCTAGATGCTTGAAGTATATTTCTGCATACTTCTAAATTATAAAACATCAAAAAAGGAACTCCTCTCAACTTTGATCTGGAGAATCAACAAATTATTGTTTCAATACATCTATGATCTATCTATCTAGGTAATGTTAGGTTGGCATTCTTATAACGTATCACTATTGACTAGGTATATGAAGACGGAAAGAACACTACTGAGCAACGATCAATGCTAATATTCCTTTTTTTTAGGGGATTTTATGACCTGGTTACTAGAACCTTTAAGTTGGCTAATATTACATGTTTAATAAGTAAGGTGTAAATAGTAAAAAGTAGAAAAAAGTAAAACGATTTTTTTTTATAAAGGTATATTATCATTCAAAGTATGTACTATTGTTACCTATGCACTTTCGCCATTTTGTAGGAAGTTCCTTTACTGAAAAAGGCGGTTTCAACTGCCTCATGGGAATTGAATTTTTCTCCCAAGAAATTGACCAAATTCCGGAATAAATGGTAATCTGTAGGACCAAGGTTCGAGGAGTATGGTGGGTTTCGGAGACATTCCAATCGCAGCTCCTCAAATTTTGCGACCCGTCGGTTGTGCAGTGTGTGGTCTAGCGTTGTCTTGAAGTAGTAATGGTCCGTTGTTTAACGGCTAGTTTTTCCATCATTGTTTGCAAATGTGGACAATACAGTTTTGGTGTAATTGTCGGGCCAGATTTTAGGAAGCTGTAGTGAACAACATCAGTACTTGTCCACCAGACTCTCAACAGTACCATTTTTGAGTCAACTTTCGTCTTGGGCAAGATTTGGCCGGTTCTCCTGGGTTCAACCATTGTGGTGAGCATTTTCGTACAGGATCCATTTTTCATCACAAGTAACAATACGATTCAAAATCCCATCTTTATTGTGACGGTTGAGTAATGTAACGCAACTATGAATACTTGTTTGTTGATGTGCTTCACGCGGATTCATGCGGTACCCATTTTTCTAGCTTGTTCACTTTTCCGATTTGTTTTAAGTGAATTAAAATTATTTTAACACTAACACCGAAGCCTACCGCTAATTCTCATGTGGTTTGCGATTGATCCGCTTCTACGATCCCTTTTAATTCTTCATTAGGGTCTCCGGTCGTCCACGAGGTGCGCGCAGAACATGTTGCGCCATCGTTTTAGGCCTGCTTCTGTGCTAGGCTAACGGGCAGGTGACGCATAACCATTAAGACTCCTCGTTTCTCTTTAAGCGCTGCCCGCTTAAAGAGAAACGAGGAGTCTTAATGATTTGTTTTAAATTATAAATGAGTGAAACCTCGGGGCACAGCTAGTAATATAATAAAGTTGAAGTTTTTTGTTTGATTGTTTAAAAGCCCTAATCTCTGAAACTATCAACAATTTTTTTATGTGATATAACAATAAATTAACGACTTTCAGATGTTTTCCTATACTTGTGCTGTCAGACCTTGCTTCTTACCAAATTTCATAACTCACCAAGTCAATGGGAAGTACCCTATAGGTTTTGATTTGCCTGCGAAATGTTCAAATTTTGCTTAAATCTAAGGCTTAAGTGGCCGTATCTGTTGATTGCGTTGACGTTTTAGTCCACTCAGTTCACTCTACTCTATCGGACACTATCTATAAAAAATCCTAAAATCGTTAATTTGTTGTTATATCACATAAAAATATTATTTGTGATAAGTAATAGTCTTTTGTTTTTAACCGACGAAAAAAAAATATAATACGGTCGAATTGAGAACCTCCTTTTTTTTCGTCGGTTAAAAAAAAAGGAGGTTCTCAATTCGACCGTATTGTATTTTTTTTTTTTAATGTCTGTTCAGCCCTCACTCCGTTATTTATGAACCGATTTTGATTATTCTTTTTTTGTTAGATAGGGTATACCTCAATTGTGGTGCCATGTCAAGGAAGTCAGGATCTGATCATGGGATCCTGAAAAAATTTAGAAAAACCCTCGAAAATTGTAGGAACGAATAGTGTTTCTGTTTACTTTTCATTACTTTATCAGGTATTTGCGTTTAGAAATCATCACATCATGTAGCTGAGCTGATGATGAAAAAAAAAACATAAAATAAAAATCTTTTTAACAAAAAATTAAACCGACGAAAAGAACTAAAAAGCAAAAAATAAATATATCTTAAGTATTGAGCTTATTTACATAAACTATCAAATTTTATATAAACTTATTTTGAGTCTGATTAATTACTTACGTAGGTACATATAAAATTTTGATAATTAATCAGTTTGTTGTTTGGCGCCGACTCTAAATAAGTTTATATAAAATTTGATAGTTTATGTAAATAAGCTCAATATTTAAGACTTAAGGTTTATTTATTTTTTTAGGTTATCCACGCAGGAAGAGCAACTGCCGCCTGCCTTTCTTGTGATTAGTAGTTCTCAGAAATTCTTAAGGCTGTAAATGACTTGCCCAGAAAGAAATGGCTGGACATGTTAAACTACTAGGGAATTATTTCTCTGGTTTTACAAATCATTGCACAGCTAACAAACACTCGTACAAAGGCCAAATGTGTCCTGAGGCTTAGTATAAATAATATCCTCTATGTAATGTAGAACCACTTCGCTTTGTGATACACCAGTCTTATCTTTTAATCGCCCTCAGGTCATAAGGAACCCAAAATGACGCACGAAATTGTTCTCGAGTTTGTACTCCAGGCACAGTATGTATGATTTAGAGCTGTCCCCTTAGCAAAAACGAAGTCAACTGCGCTATCTTGAGGTATTGGATAACTAGGCTGATGGACGCATCCTTCGGATGTAGCCTTCTGCGGTGAAGATTATGAATTTCCCAGGTTCCTCGAATATTCAGACAGACCTCAAATAATCGTTCAACATTTTGCGTCTAAACTCAACTGCCCGAGCTTGTCAATGAACGACTTTGACGCCTTATTTTTTTACTTGATATTCTATTGTTACGAAAATTATAATTAATGCTAATTGGAGAAAAAGTGTTATTATTTTTTTACTGACAGTTTTTTTTTGTCATTGGCTCTACCTATTTATTATAACTAGATTTCGACCATAATTCATTTATGGTTTATTTCATTGGCCGGTGTAACTTGAACTGTCATTGGTATGAACTTGCTTGTCATTGGTATAGACCATGACTGGTCTACATATACGTATACTGGACGTCTTGCTTGATATTTAGCCGTTTTCACGTAATTTTTTAATTTGTTTTAATGCAAACTCATGTTTTATTAATACAGCTTTATGCACGTCTATACATAAAATTAAGTAAGTATTCTAAATTTCACGTTCTTGCGTTCTCGTTTAGTTCTTAAATATATGCGTACAAAGAATTCTCTTCACGTATTAATATTTAAATGATATATCTACATAAAACTTTATGCTTACACAACACCCGTTGTTTAGAGATGTGAGAAATGAAATGAACGGCCTCTAAAAGATATTACTGACTGACTGTCAGTAACATTTTCTTGGCATAAAGGCGTTCCCAGTTCGTTTTTTTTTTGACGATGCTTGTTTTTCGTCTCGCGGCCGGGTTTATGCGTCACTCACCTGCCTGTTACCCTAACATAAGCAGGTCTGAGGCGGTGGCGTGATGTATTCTACGCGCGCCTCTATAAACCGGAAGGAGGCCCAGGCAGTCCGCACGCAATGGTGTGGCTGCCTACTGTTTACCCCTCCATTAGTCCCTTGCAACAGACTCAGCCTCAGCCTCGGTGAGATTCCGTTGGGATTTCCAAACGATAAAAAGGGGTCATGCGTCATACGGCTTGTTCGCGCGACTATTGTTGTAGACACGAGCCAATTGATGAATTATTTTAGTTTTCCATTGTCTACCTAAACTATGCGTTAAAAAAAACATGCTATAAAGAGCAAAGTTTATCCTCCTAAAATTGTCTTCATGATGAATTAACTTTCGTTCGTAAGGAATAATATGCCATGCCTAACAACTCTTCTTTGGACTTGCTTAACAAAAATCAATGTTTAAGGCTAACTGAGAGGTGTAGCTTAGCGCTAGATAGCCTATATTATTCCTCATGAATTTGGCAAACATAAACAAAATTTTTCTAATCCAACTGGTAGTTTCAGAGATTAGCGCGTTTAAACAAACAAAAAAAACTCTTCAGCTTTATCATATTAGTATAAATTATATGTTTTCTTAATTGCCATTATATGTAATACTGTACTACTTGTTAGTGTATAATTATTATGCTGTCTTCTCTGTATACGAACCAAGCAGGTGACCGAGTGCTGATGAGGCCGATTCTATCATTTAAATTTTTATTCTTTTTTCAGGTTGCGACACAACCCTCTAGTTTTCATGTGACCCAGCCCGCGGCACCACCTCCCGTTACACCTATACCGGCAGTTACGCTATCACAAACTCAACCAGCTAAGGTTATTTATGAACATTTAGCTTTTGCCCGCCACTTCGTTCGCGTGGAAATTTTGGTGAAATCTATCCCACGGGAACCGTACATTTTCCGGAATAAAAAGCCTATGTGCTATTCCAGATTATATTCTATCTCTGTGTCAAATTGCATCCAGATCCGTTCAGCCGTTTGTGCGTGAAAGAGTAACAATCATCCACCCATCCATCCTCACAAACTTTCGCCTTTATAATATTAGTAAGATAGATAACTTAAAATTATTTGTATACATTTTGTAGGTGAAAAAGGGTGTTAAAAGAAAAGCCGATACTACTACACCTATGGGCAGTTCCTTTGAAGGCGGTTACACTACTCCCACCATCGACCAACAAAGTGGCCCTAAACCGGCAAAAATATCCACTAGAAGAGAAAGTGGGCGCCAAAAAAAGGTTATTACAAATGTTTTTTATCTTTAACACATTTTATTTTATTGTTGTTATTCCTGCAGGTATATTTAGGAAAAATGTTTCCTTAACTGTGAACTTAATATCATTTTATTTGTACAGGCGAGTAGGACAGGTGATGACAGCTTTAAAATGGGTGGCTTATCTCCGAGTGGCGCAGGTGCTTCACACCATTCTGCAATGACGCCGCAGTTAGCTAAAAGTAAAGAGAAACTCTCGGATGCACTAAAAAGTTGTAATGAAATTTTAAAGGAATTATTTTCTAAAAAACACTCAGTAAGTTTTTTAATGAATGTGAATCAAGGGCCATAATTGTAATTACATTAAGAATATTTTGTAAATATTATCTACATCAACAGGGTTATGCATGGCCGTTTTACAAACCTGTGGATGCTGAGTTACTTGGACTTCATGACTATTTCGATATTATCAAGAAACCTATGGACCTCGGCACGGTCAAGCAAAAGATGGACAACAGGGCATATAAAACAGCCGCTGAATTTGCCGCTGACGTACGCCTAATATTTACAAATTGCTATAAGTATAATCCACCGGATCACGATGTTGTTGCAATGGCTCGAAAATTACAGGACGTCTTTGAAATGAGGTAAGATAAATAAATAATTGCCACTATTAGGCCAAAAGTGCACATTATCTAAGGAAATCAATTCACCGATACAGCCTAATTCGGTCGTCTGGAATATCAGTTGGATACCTACTTTTACTGAATTTCAGTATTCTGATAGAGTGGTTTTCGGATTACTAATCTTTGTTACATAAACTTATTGCAGGTATACTTATATCAATTTTATTATTCATACATATATATTTTTATAGGTATGCAAAAATTCCTGATGAACCCATCCATGTCGGAGTACCCCACATGGATAAAGGAAGTTCTGCATCCAGCTCAGAATCAGGATCCGAGTCTGAGTCGGAATCAGATGATTCTGAAGAGGAGAGGAATAATAAAGTTAAGCTCCTAGAAAAAGAGTTACTTGCATTACAAGAGAAAATGAGAAAATTAGTAGAAGAATCTAATACTAAAAAGAAGGCCAAGAAGAAAGTAAAAGACAAAACAAAAAAGCAGTCAATATCAAATAATATCGTGCCTAAAACTAATGCAGCTGCAACGTACGCGGCGAAAGCAAATAATATTGCAGAAAATTTAGGTATATATTATTAGTTGTTTGGGTTTGACGTGTTGTTGTCTGTTTTACTTATATTGTAATGCTTTCTTTATGCTCTCTATTTACTCTAGTCGCATATAGGTTTTTTTTTAGTTGTCTTCGTTGTTTGCTAATTTGTTTAATTATCTTAATCTATTACTCTATATGTTAAAAAAAAGTCTCTAGAAAAAATACTAGTCCAAGCAAAATAAGTATGATCGAAGTTTGACAACCGTATTACTGGTCCTGTGTAACTTTTTGTAGCTGTTTTCACATAATTTTTTACATTTATAACACACTTTGTTTAAAAATTACGTCTTTCGGCACTTACTCTATCTACCTGTACAATGTTGATATCCTAAATTTCACGTTGAAACCCATCATCATCATCCTCGGCGCCTTTTCCCAACTATCTTTGGGTCAGCTTTCAGTCTAACTACGATACGTCCGAAATTCGATATTTTACGTGAAGCGATTGCCATCAGACCTCCACAACCCAAGTACTAGGCGATATCGAAGTTCTGTAGTTAGACCATGTTGTCGGACTTTTTAGGGTCCCAACTACCCGTAACGAATGCCACAGATGTTCGTATGGCAACCGGGGCCGACGGCTTAACGTGCTCTCCGGGGCACGAGGGGTCTCAATGTGTTAAGAGTCACCCATCCTAAGACTGACCTGGCTAGTTTTACTAACCTACTCAGTTACCACATAGCCACGAGCCCCACTTATTTAAAAACAGATTTTTTACAAAGAATACTCTTCCCATATTAATATATGGATATGGGACTTCATATAAATATTATGCTTGGACTAGCACTTTTCTGGCTTTTTATTTACATTTTAATTAAGATACTGTCTATCATACGTTAGAGGGCTCGGACTTCTCGTCAAAGCTAGTTCGGGTTATAGAAATGCCACCCTGATCTTCTCGAGCTATTGCTTACACTACCCAATCTATAGGTTTAATTATTATCCTTTCCTTTCCCTTTTTGCCTATCTTTCTCTTTCAATAGACTACAATATTCCCATTTTGTTGCTTGTTAGGGTCATATTTTACTAGTATTCTTTAATTAATTAAAAAATAGAAAAAAAAATTTACACTAGCAGTTCCCGCGCGGCTTCGCTCGCGTGTACATATCTCTATATTTTGCGCGGAACGCTAATTATGTTTCTAAAATAAAAGTAGCTTAAGTTACTCCTTATAACACCAGCTTTCTGCCAGTGAAAGTCCCGTGAAAATCGGTCCACCCGTTCCGAAGATTACCCAAAACAAACAGATAGACAGACAGACAAAAAATTAAAAAAAAATGATTTTTAGGCATAGGTATCATGCAAATAACTGTATGAGCTTAAAAATAAACTATTATTTTGACATTATAAACAGACACTTCAATTTTATTTATTTGTATTGATAAATTTTATCCGGTTTATAAATATAATCAGGTAGATCCGACCAAGGTAGCATGATACCCAAATGCAATGTTAAGCGAAATTATTATTAAAGATATATGGTTTTACTCACTTGTGTATTTCGGGGATATTCCGTCTAGTCTCGGACGCGACGGGAACGGGGGCTCTTTATCATGGGCTGAGGCGACCTTTCGCGGCGGTGCTAGGCAAGAGAGCCAGATGCCACAAATACACACTTAAATAAAAGCGTATGAGTATCACTCAAGAAAGTGTTAATTCTAATGTTAAGTTTTATTTCGGAGCTATTTATGATTTTATTGAACTCCTACAAAAACATAATATTCAATCATCTTTATTAATCATTTATAAAATCTATAAATGATTGTTTCAAATGCTATTTTCTTAAAACCAAAAATTATAGATGAAAACACAATGTCACAGCAACAATACGTTGTTTTGTCAAAAGTATAATGATGAAAACTATAGATAACAAATTATGCAGTGTTGCAAATAGATAAGATCACTAGCTGTATGTGGCGATATATAACCTTTTCCAAATAGATAAGTTAGTAGAGAAGGCACATGAGCTTTCGTCATAACGAATAACGCAGCATGGTCAGTCTAATGTATGTCGTCGGTGTCGTTTAGCGAGCAGCGGCGTACGGGGCAAGACAGGTGGCAAGCGAGGGGGAGGCGGCGCGGCCGGCGGCGCGGGCGCGGGCGGCGGGGGCAAGGGGGGCGCGCGCGCCTCGGCTCCGGCCAAGAAGAAGAGCGCGCCGCCCGCCGCCGCGCCGCTGCCGCACCAGCCGCCACACCCCGACTCCGACGACGAGGACGTCGCCAAGCCCATGTCCTACGACGAGAAGAGACAGCTCTCGCTCGACATAAACAAACTGCCCGGTATGTTACCTGATACTTCTACTAAACCTAATAATACTAGGGTCTTTCAACAAGTGCTTAAAAAACCTAAGAGTTGGCGTTCGCAGCATTCAAAAGTTTTGCTGGTAAAAAGTATGACTAGTCAATAGGCAGCTGTCAAATAAAAAACATTAGATTAATTTTTCCACTGTTTTACTGTATTCATCAAATTTGGCCCAAGTGTCTTTATTTGCAAAGCAACGATTCACCTCCAATGAAGAAGTAATTACCCAATCAAATGCCTATTTTATTTATTTATTTATTAGGACAACCAACAAGCATTACACTGATACATGCTTAATACTATCTTAATTTGTAATTAAAGGGTTAAGTGTTGACTTAATTACAGGTCGCCACAGCATGCATTTTGTGTGGTAGATAGAGAAAAATACACACATATACAATAAATACAAGTGCTGGCAAGCCAGCGAATTGTTTTATACATTTTAAACGAGGGGGACTGACAGGGCTCAATGGTTGTTTAGGGATGTAAGGGCTGACAAAATATTGCGGCGGTAGGTGTTAAATTTGTTTGAGAAAATATCTATATTTTTGTGTGTTTTAACAATGTTATTGTATTGTCTGCATAACCGGTTTAAAGTAGAGTACATTCCTAGATTACTTTTTGATATTGCAAGACCAAACGGTACGTAATTGAGGGATCTAGGTAATTTATATGGAGCATTAATTTTAACTTGCTGTAGGAGATGAGGAGAGTCAATGTAGTTATTCATTAATTTGTACAAAAACATTTTGAAGACCTTACTTCCCCTAAGCTTACTTTTTAGAGGGCTTAAAAGTTGAAGAAAAGTCTGCTAAATAAATAGAGCAAGTAGGGGATCATAATGAAAAATAGAAAAAAGAATTAGTAAAATAATTTGATTTTATATCCTTGTCTAAGGATTAAGGATCTAAGGAAAAACGACGGATTTGATTTTTAGTAACTTTAAAGGAGAGCACTTTACAGTTTTCAAATGATGTTTTACGTAATATTTTGAAAACTACTGTTGCTATTAATGAAATCTGAAAATGTTACTGTGTGTATATATGAGCTTTGAAAAATGTTTCGTTTTATGATAAAGTATATTGTTTCAGTAGGTTTAAGTCTAAATAAAAAATCGTCAAGAGATCAAATCCGCCGTTTTTCTACGACATATAGGATAATGGGTGAGGCTGCCCGTTACCCTAGCAGAAGCAGGCCTGAGATGGTGGCGCGATGTGTTCCGCGCGCGCGACTCTGATGGAAAAGGGGCGAGGCTCCCCGCAAGTTTTGGTGTGGCTGCCTATTATTTAAGAGGCGGCCAAGGTATAACCGAGTCCCTTGCAGTAGACCCATTTGTGTTTAGTCGGTTCGATTCCGACATACCACTTCACCGCCAGCCCCGGTGAGTCCCATGGGGGTTTGCACACGAAAATAGGCATTGTTCTAGTAATCCATAACATTTCCTAGTCATGTATTACTTTTAAGACAATAATCTTAGTAGAATTTTGGTAGAAAAATGTGAAGCCGTGGCTTTATGGCTTTGTGAAATGGGCAAGTCCATAGGTAGTCATAAACTGATTCAACAATATCAAAATGTTCACAATTTTTTCTCTGTTTAAACAGGTGATAAACTTGGCAAAGTTGTACACATCATACAGAGTAGAGAACCCTCCTTGCGAGACTCTAACCCAGATGAAATAGAAATTGATTTTGAAACGTTGAAACCATCTACGCTTCGAGAGTTAGAAAACTATGTTGCGTCATGTCTTCGGAAAAAGACACGTAAGCCCTATTGTGAGTGAATCCAGCATTATTTACCTTTCCTTTAATCCTATTCTTTCCTTTCCTGCATCTATAGCCTTTGTTACTAGTCAATATGGTTTGCCTATTACATCTTGACTATGACCACAGGTATCTGTTATCCTTCAATACAAGCTAGTTTGTTATAGTTGTCATGTAGTTGCACAATTGAATCATCATCACCATTATTTTTTTGGACAAAGTACATTAATATCCTCTTTCTATATTTTTTCCTTTATCTTCCTGTCCTCATCGGCAAATAATGTTGGTGAAGCCTGATTATTGTTGTTAGTTTTTCATTACAAATAAATAGTTATATCTATGATTTTGTATAACAGATCGTAAAGTATCTGGGAAATCTAAGGATGAACAAATCGCAGAAAAGAAACAAGAATTAGAAAAACGGCTGCAAGATGTATCAGGACAACTTGGAACAAATAAGAAACAGCAACAGAAGAAAGGTCAGTATACAACTTAGATACTGTAATTATCTTGCTAATTGTCTCTGATAATAAAAAAGATAAGCAAATTAAAACCCGATTAAAATGTGCATTATTGTTCGCAACGCCGCGGTCGCATCCCACACGTTGTCCTTTTAAGTAAGTAAGTCAAGATGGCATGCGACCACGACTATCCTCTTAACTATCTATATGTTAAATTGAAATATAGCCTGACCAGGTAAAAAAATAGTGCGTGGAGTCCCTCCGCGCGGAAGAAGTGAAACTTCGTAATGTTTTCATACCCCCTCCATGGTAGCGTTAAACGTTTAACGCAACCTTTTTGGAAGTCGCATTAGAAGTTTCACTTCAATAAAAAAAATCTTGTCTGGTTTATTATGCTCCTCTTTCAGTGCATACGACTTGTAAAGGTACGATTCACATTTGTTTACGAACATTTTGTGCAAAACTAGCACGTACTAAGCTGGTATCGCGTTTAGCCTCTCTGTCCACCGGCAAGGCTGTGTGCAACTTTTGTAAGTGCACAGTGTAGCACACTTGTGCACGAACATGTTTCCTGAGCAGAGTTGTCTGCCTTCAGTAATTATAATTATTATTTTTCGAAATGTATTGTATTTTCATTTATAAAAGACTATATACTTCGTAGCGTATTTGAATTCTCTAGTGGAAACATAAATTTTAAATCAGTTTTTTTTTTAAATTTCGTAATAATTTGATATAAATATACTTTTATTAAAATTTATATTAATTATCAAACGCATTTAATTACAATTACATGAAATCAATTTTTTTTTAAGTGGAATTCCCATTATTAAACAATGTGTGCGGAATAAAAGTGTGTACGCATCGACGCGAGTCCACTGCTTGCGTGTGTGCGCACATAAAAGTATACAGATGTACACAATTTGTTCTTGGTTGCTTGAGTGAGTCGACCAAATTAAACATTTGTGTCGCACACTGTGCATTACAGTGCCGCACAGTTCAGCACACTGGTGGAATCTTTAGATAGAGATAAACAGAGCTTTAGCTACGCATAAAACGGCAACGTACGCTCATTGGTCGAAGCTCTTATGACGCTATCAATCAGAGGAATGTGGGGCAAATTGTACACTCAATTTTATTTGGTTAAGCTAGGTAAATAAATGATAATAAAAGATAATATTATTATCAGTTATTTATTCATAATCAATCTTGAAATTAAAAAAAAAATATATTTCTTATTATACATTCAAATCTTTTGTAAGGAACAGAAACTGCATATAGCTTTAAACAAAAAATATTAGTTTAAAGCTGTATATATTTTTTTTGTCTATATTTATTTTTCAATCTGTTAAACAAAGTTAATCTATTTCTCCGGAGAGACTACTCTTAAATAAAGTCATATAATTATATACCACCGTCATATACTTATTCACCGTCGCGTCGAAACATCACTATAGGTCATTACGCCACATATGCTTAAACTAATGTTATTGGTAAAGCAACGTACTTCAGTAGTATCTAGACTTTTATTTCTGTATGTTTATGTGGAAATTTAAAATATCAAGAATTTAAACATTGTTTTGCGTATTTAAATTGCTTTATAATGTAAATATATAGTTTGTTAACTTTATAAATGCACGATGTTCCACTTAATACTTGATAAATATTTATTCGGTTACCTATTACCCCATCTTCATCTAATATGGTGCGAGCCACCATTAAATCAAAACATTATCTGTTTTAATAAATACAATATAGTATTTACTTAAGCATAAAAGGAAATATTCTTTGTGATAATAGTAGCTGTATAATTCGTGCATCCTCTGTACACATATGAAGGCATGTTTTCCGCGGTTTATTTAAAGTTTTGGGTATATTTTTAAATTACGTCTAGCCGTTGGGGAGAACGCGAATAACTGAAAACCGGGCAATTACCTTACTTTTATGTTGCCAATATAGGATGTGGGCAACCCATCCATAGATGCCTATAAAAACATCTTAGATTTAAGCTGTTTACTTTCATTGACATGTCACAATCTTATCGTTGACTGTTTTCAATTTCGTCTGAAAATGGTAGGTATGGAAAGGAATCGTAGGTATACTTATCTTAAAGTCATTAATGATTAAATAAAGTCCGGAATCGTGATTCCATCACTGTGCCCCCGCCGGTGGGTCAACAACAAAATAGTCAAGTGTAGCTCGGATGGCACTACGACAAGGTGTTGACCCACCGGTAGAACAGAGGATACGACCAAGGTTTCAAGCGGGATTATATTATCATTGAAACCAAGAAGCTATATGTATAAATTTTATTATCACATTAAGTAAGATTACATATTTTAGTCAGGACAGCAGTTCGTGACTGCTGTCCTGACTAAAATATGTTACTTTTAATATACCAACTAATTCATTGTGGTAATGAGTTATTTATTTACTTTTATTCAATGTCCATGAAAATACAATTTATTTAACAAAAATTCAATTACTTTTTTGGTAAAGAGCTTACGAGATTTTCAATCTTCAGCAGTAATTGTGTGGCGCCCGATTCTGCGATTTAAAGCCCAGAAATTTTCTATGCGGGTGGTTTTTTTACCGAACCCATATCACGTGCGGACAGATTTGTGGCATGTCACGTTATCCTTAATGCCGTCCATCACGCCAATAGCAACGCAGTTTCTAGTATATTTAATATGAACTATTAGAGCAAGAGCTCATAACGAATTTTGAGAAGGTATTTTAGGGCGATAGATATTTTGAATAGTAAAACTTGAATACCATTCAAGTATCAAATGGAATGTCTGGCTGACCAAATCGGCACTGAATGGAACTGCGCATGGTGCAAATACTGCAAAATATTTCCGGCAAAAACGGTATTTTAGGTCGAATGAGACTTACGAGGGGTGATCAAAAAGTAATGATAAACGGATATTTCTAGTAATAATAAAATTCTAAAAAAATATTTTTTCAACTCCCTAATCCTTCACAACTTCCCTGACAAAAAATGGTATAAATAGGACGTCATTTTTAAAATATACATTCATTTGAATACTAGCAGTCGGAGTGATAACATCAAAATGGAGAAACATGAAGTGCGAAGCGTCATCAAATACCTGTGCTTGAAAAAAATGTCCACCAAAGACATTCATACTGACTTGGTGGAAACATTGGGAGACTCTGCTCCTCCATATTCTACAACTGCACGCTGGTGCAAGGAGTTTAAGATGGGAAGAACATCCACGGAAGACGAACACCGCGAAGGCCGTCCGTCCTCCTCCCTCACTGAAGAAAACGTCAAAAAAGTTCAAGATCTGGTTTTGGCAGACCGAAGAGTGACCATTCGTCATTTAGCTGAGAACACAGGCATTTCATTTGGTAGCATTCAAAGGATCTTAACTACCGAGATGAACATGAGAAAGGTCTCTGCACGTTGGGTCCCGAGAATGTTAACCGACGAACAAAAGAAGAAACGATTCGACATTTCAAGGACCAATCTTGAAATGTTCCAGGCGGATCAAGATATTTTTTTGGCTCGATTTGTGACTATGGACGAAACGTGGATTCATCATTTTGATCCCGAAACCAAACAACAGTCAATGACATGGAAAAGGCCATCTTCACCGACTCCCAAGAAATTCAAAGTTTCAAGCTCTGCCGGCAAGGTTATGGCGTCTGTTTTCTGGGATGCTGAGGGAATAATTATGGTTGAATACCTTGATAAGGGCGCTACCATAACAGGCTCCTACTATGCTGACCAAATCAAAAGATTGCGAGAGGCCATCACGGAAAAAAGACGGGGTAAACTGCGCGCAAAAGTTCTGTTCCATCAAGACAATGCACCTGCACACAAAGCTGAAGTTGCGATGGCTGCCATTCAAGAAGCTGGCTTCCAGCTGCTTGAACACCCACCCTATTCTCCAGATCTAGCCCCCAGCGACTTTTATTTGTTTCCTCGGCTCAAGGAACACCTCCGGGGCCAGAAATTTGAGGATAACGGCGAAGTGATGGCCGCTGTAGAGGCATTTTGGGAGAGTCAAGATAAAGATTTTTTTTTGAAGGGTATCGTTGGTTTAGAAAAGAGATGGACTAAATGTATTGACCTATTAGGAGACTATGTAGAAAAATAAATTTTATTTTTAAGTATATAGTTATTTTAATGTACCCATTCTCATTACTTTTGGATCACCCCTCGTATAGAAGAAATATAAGTTATTTCATTACCTAAGAATCCTAAACCTGTATCCTACTCTGAATATCGGCCCGTTTAAATTTTACCCTTCCTGTCAAAGGTCCTTGAAGCCATATCCACTATCAGCTCAGTATGTTCCTCTGCATAAATAACCTACTCAATCCGTTCCAATCCGGTTTCCGCCCCGGCCATAGTACGACTACTTCCCTCGTCAATGTACAGATGATACACTATGTTTTAGAGACCTCGATTTTGTGTCATGTCCTTTTTTTTTTAAATCCTTTTGTTAAAACTCCCGTGTCGATACGACTTCTACATTTTTTTTTTAAATATCAAAGTTTACGTATATCCGGGTCATGAAATTACAAAAAAAAAGTTTGAATGCAAACTTGATGATTTTGTTTAAATTTGATTGTACTGAATAAATCCACATACTATACCACATCTTTCTTCAAATTTTCATGGATTTACTATGATTAGTAACAGAGATATAAATAATTTTATCATTTTAGGATTTTATTTTTTTATTCCACTATAACGGCGTATTAGCAAAAGATATATATCGCACTGCTATTACGAGACTGTATCAACTCAAAATGAAGCTTTTTTCAGAAACGACAGAAAACTGATTACTCGCTTCCTGTTAAAGATTATAAAAAGTGAACACTGTATATAGATTATTGATAAAATTAAGGGATTTCTGTATTAATGAATTATTTAAATGATTGCAGGTTATCAAGTTATTTCCAATTTTTGAGTTAATACTCTAATATTTGAACAAATAAAAAAAAAATATTATTTTTTAGTTGTTACAATTTATTATTATTATTTTATATTTATTGACGCGTAGGGAATTGATATTTACGTATGAAAAATAAATTATCTCAAATTTACTCTATTTTGAGTTGATACACTCTTGTAATAGCAGTGCGATATATTAAACGATAGCTTAAATGTTTCTTTACCACCAATATTAAAACCACATGCTAATTCCGCGTTATTCAAAAGTTATAAATAATTTAGTTTTATTTTCAGGGTTGTCACTACCAAAATATAAAACAATTTTTTAGTTTTCGGATATACCAGATGGTAGAATTAATTCTGGTAAACCGTTTTTTACCCTTAAAACTCACCCCCTTCCCCTTCCCGACCTCAGATCGCCCGTAAATTATTTTTCCTTTCATTTTTATAATATTCTCCTCCTTTTCCAATGGGTTTCATCCTACTGTTATTTTTTTTGGTTTCAAAATTATCGACCCTGGTCTATATTGTTAAGTATGGGAAATGATAAAATTTTAATAATTTCTAACTTCTGAATAACGCGACATTAGCTTGTGATTTTAATATTGGTGATAAAAGACTGTTTAAGCTATCGTTTAATATATATATCTTTTGCTAATATGCCTTTATAGTGGAATAAAAAAATAAAATCCTAAAATGATAAAATTATTTATATCTCTGTTAGTAATCATAGTAAATCCCTGAAAATTTGAAGAAAGATGTGGTATAGTATGTGGATTTATCCAATACAATCAAATTTAAATAAAATCATCAAGTTTGCATTCAAACATTTTTTTTTGTAATTTCTTGACCCGGAAAAACATAAACTTTTTTATTTAAAAAAAAATAATCTAGAAACCGTATCGATCCGAGAGTTATGCTCTGATGTTTCTAATGATAATAACTGTAGTAATTAAGAAAAAAAAGGACTTTACATAAAATCGAGGTTTATAAAACATAGTGTGATATAAGGACTGGCATGGAGAATGGAAAGCTCACAGTTCTCTGTCTACTAGACTTTAGCAACGCCTTTAAAACTGTGGACTACGATGTTCTCCTTGCCATACTAAACTCACTCAACATATCTCCATCAGCTATTGACTGGTTTCGTTGTTACCTGTTTGGCCGCCGGCAACGTGTTCGAGTGGATGATACCTATTCCACCTGGTCAAACACAACAGCTGGTGTGCCACAGAGTGGCGTTTTATCTCCTTTACTTTTTTCAATATTTATTAATTCAATTTCGAATCATTTCGAATCAACTTCTCTCTTCCTACCACCTTTATGCAGACGATTTGCAAATCTACTCCCAAGCAAAACTTAACGAGCTGCCCCAGGGTATAAATACCATTAATAAAGACCTAGCTAGTTTAAGCAAAAGGACAACAATGTATGGGCTCAAGGTTAACCCTAGTAAGACGAAAACCATGATTGTCGGTAGTTCTAAACATATTCCTAAAGTTGACTATTCAGTACCTCCACAAATTTCTTTTGAAGGTGTCACTATTCCTTTAAGCGGGGGTAGCGTAATGGCTAAGGCGTCGGACTTGCGATCAAGTGGTTGCGGGTTCGAACCCCATCCAGTGCACTACCGACGTGATTGGGTTTGGGATTAGGAGTGGGTCCTAACACAAGCATTTTAGCTTAGCTGGAGGGGTTAACAAGAATACTAGTAATGTGTGACCCACTTTGCTAGTATTCTTTAAAAAAAAAAAACAATAGTGTAAAAAACTTAGGATACACATCGACAATACCCTCTCCTGGAGTGTTTAGATGCAAAATACGAGTCGAAAAATATGTGCCTCTGCAGCTTCTTTAAGAAGATTACGCAATTTCCTTCCTACTTCTACTAAAATTTAACTCGCTCTATCTATTCTTCTCCCCATTCTTGACTATGCCGACGTCAGCTATCTCGATCTTAATGAGGACCAACTAGATAAATTTGAGAGACTCCAGAATTTCTGTATAAGATTCATCTTTGGCTTATGCAAATATGATCATATCTCCGAATTTCGAACCAAACCCAAGTGGCTTCTGATTCGCCTTCGCCGGAATACTCATATCCTATTTTTACTGTATAATATCATATTTAACCCTCCTACTCCTGTTTACCTTAAGAAACGTTTCGCATTCATTTACGACACACATAATAGATACTTAAGATCATCGGAAAACCTGACGTTGGAAATTCCAACCCACTCCACAGCTTTTTCTGACAAATCTTTTACAGTGCAAGCTGCACGTCTATGGAATGCATTGCCAGAAGTTATCAGACGGGCAAAGTCACTAACTATTTTCCAAAAACTCATCAAGGATCACTACCTATCTTTGTAATAACCTATACCTATGTATATGTTTATCTGTATTTATGTGTATATATATATTTATATGGGTATGTATGTATATATGTATGTGTGTACACATGTATACATGTTATTGTTTTAGTAAGTAAGACTAATGTGCACCAGAAGTTACCTATTACTATACAGTATAGTCCATCAAAGGTTGTCTGTAAGATATCGCAGACTGCGATAAGACCGCCCATTGTATGCTACTTAACATTGTATGTTGTATGTATTCTATTTTTGGGGTACAATAAAGTATACTCTATCTATCTATCTATCTAAATTAGACGTATTAAAATAAAATTGCACGACATTTCACTTTGTCTGAAATTAGTGCCAGACAACCTCGAACTTGTGTTGAAAAAGTGCCCAAAAAGGTATTTCAGGTCCAATGAGACTAAAAGAAATATTAAGTAGACATATTATTAAACACAAACATGAAAGTGCCAGACATTTAACATTGTCTGAAAATAGTGCCAGAGACGACCTTGAACTTGTATTAAAATGCCCAAGAAAGGTATTTTAGTTCGAATGAGACATAAAGAAATATAACCATATCATTTAACGGAATACTAAAAGTGCCAGACATTTCACTTTGTCTGAAATAAGTGCCAGACGACCCCGAACATGAGTTAAAAGGGACTCAAAAAAGGTATTTTAGTTCAAATGAGACCTATAGAAAGAAAAAGTAGACATATTAGTTAACATAAAAATAAGAGTGCCAGACATTTTACTTTGTCTGAAATTAGGGCCAGACCATCTCCAACTTGTGTTGAAAAAGTGACCAGTGAAAAGTTTCCAAAAAAAAGGTATTTATTTCGATACCTATATAACACAAAGTATAAACAAAAAAAAAGCATAACCTCAACACTTAAAAATGCTTAAGAGTGCGAGTGAAAATTCTTGCGCTTCAGTTACACTTTAGTAGTTAGTATATGTATATATATATATAGGTATAGACAGGCCTGATAATCTAGTGATTAGTTATCCTGACTGCAGAGCAGAGGTCTTGGGTTGGATTCCCACCCTGGACAAATAATTGTGTGATGAGCACCACCATTTCTCCTATGTCTGGGTGTAATTTATCAATAATATGTATATATTTAGTAATATATAAGTATGTTTTTCAACAGTCTGGTTACCATAGTACAGGCTCTACTTAATTTGGTATCAGGCGGCCGTGTGCGTGTCAAGCTAATCGTATGAGCTACTCATTCGGTCTTATATCTAACCTATAACGGTAATAACTCGCGCTTACAAACAATTTTCTTACGTCACCGCGTCGGGCGGTTTTTGAAAACTATTTATTTCTGACTTTTTAAATTGTGTTGGCATATGGTATATTCAATGAATACACCATATCAATTTCGGCGACCATAAAATATTTTTTGGATTTTTTAATACACAGTCTGGTCAGAATTTCAGACAAATTTATGTTAAAAGATATACCTACTTTACGTTTATTTAAGTTTCATTCGACCTAAAATTACTTTTTTTGGCGGAAATATTTTGCAGTATTTCTACCATGCGCAGTACCATTGAGTACCGATTTGGTCAGCCAGAGCTTCCATTACATACTTGAATGGTATTCAAGTTTTACTGTTCAAAATACCTAACGCCCTAAAATACCTTCTCAAAATTCGTTATGACCTCTTGGGCTATATGTAGAGTTCATGCTGCCCTCGCACACGAACAATTCTTCAACTCTAGAATCGGCCGTCCTTACCCAGACCATTATGCTGCCGTTTTACAGCTGGCATCACACACTCTGGCTTAAATTCTTCTTAAGTATCCACAGGAAGACTTTTTTGTAAGTTTGGAGCGTAGCCGAAACTTACATAAAAATTTCGTGTCATGTTGTTTGTTCGTGATGAATTCCTGAACTAATGAACCGATTTTAATGAAATTTTGCACAATGTGTGCAGGTAAAACTTGAAAGATGGTATATTTTTGTTTAGTTTTTTATATTGCAAATTCTCTAGCCACTGACAGCTAGTGAATATATTCATGAATAACGGCTGTAACTATTTAGTAATGAATAATATTTGTCACCAGAGGGCTGTAAGGAAGCCTTGGGCGGCGGTATGTCGTCATCGTCGAGTTCATCTGACTCATCTAATTCATCATCCAGCACCGACACCAGCTCTTCGGACAGCAGTGACAGTGAAGCAGGTTAGATTACATTGCCGACGAATTATGTAATCGATACTATCATTTTTTCACAGACAAACACAAAGTTAGCACTGAGTGGTACCTTATTTGTACCATACGATGTAAATTACAGTTTTAGTAAATAGATTTTAATGATATACTTGCATTTAAATTAAGATGAATATCTCACTTTGTATGGATATGTTCAAATGCTTGATAAATAATTATATAGGTTGTTAGCTTTTTAAAAAAAATCTAAAACGGTACTTGAAAGTTTTTTACCTTTGCCAGTATTTTTTAAAATATGACCAAGTTAAATACACTTTTTTATTTAAATTTGAATTTTAACCGCTAAAATAAATTCTAGTCTGAAATTAATGTTGGTAACAGAGTGTATGACAAAAGTATGATCGTGGGAATTTGTGAAGATACATTAAACAAAAATGTATTATTGAATGTGCTGTAATTTCAGTTTGAAATTGTGTTTTCTGACTTGAATGACTTTTTGTATATATCTCATGGGTGACAAATAGTTTCCTGTTATTTATATAATATTTATTGAAGACTCATTATTGAGAGTTTAAAAAGTATTTTTTTTACTTATGGGCAGTAATTTTGTCTCATATATTTATAACTGATAAATGGGGATGGTAAATGTACATCAACTGAGTATTGGAGAATAATGTTGAGAAGGATGGTGTGAATATGTTTTTTCTTATTTATATTAGCCAATTTGCATGAAAGAAATAATGTTAGGACCTTGACAACATTCTGCTAGCTAATTATTTCTATGAATGGGGATTATGGTTTTGATTCTGGTGCTCTGGTATATATATGAATATATAAATTTAAATGGGCTCTGGTATAACTGAATACTTAAAATCCCCATAGCTATATTTTGTTTGTGTTGTGAGTGAGTGAATATTACGAAAGATTATGAGTAAATATTATTTCCATTACTGTGATATTGGAGAGGGATACCACCTGAAGTTTGATTCAATATACACATATACATATATATATATATATTTCAAGTCCAAAGTCTGCTGCGCAGTTAAAGAAATGTTGGTAAAGGCACAAAACCGTTGTTAGTGAGAAGGAGAAGCCAGCTTTGGTGTTTACTGATACTCTGATATTGGTGCCGGTAAGAGAAATTATTTGGTTTGCACCCATAAACCAATAGGAAAATACCTTTTCACATTAATATTTTTAACTATATCATGTCCTTAAATGCAATTTTATTTCATTTGCATCCTTAAACATCGATATATTCGTATGGATTTTATCGGAAAGTTCAGATCTCACGGTTACTAATTGCTTTTGAGTGTGAAGTTTAAACCCACATAATAATGATTGAGGCTTAGAAACTACGATAAGAAACAAGTATAGATAGTGTCGGTACGTCCAGTGTTGTGAAGAGGAGCACCGAGACCAGCTGGCGATTCAGCGCGCAGCACGTAGGGAATAATGCAAACAATTGTGTAAGGACGGATACCAACTTAGCAAGCAAAATTAGCCCATCATTGTCTCACTTCTCATTTTGTTACAATGAGGATGTATTTCTGTGACATGTTGTAGTTAAAAAAATATTTTATTGAAAAGGTATGTTTTATTGGTTTAATGCTTGATACACTTTGATGCTTGCTCTCAAAAATTTTGTGCGACGTGTGATCAAAAATGTATATATTTTCAAATAAAAATACCTAAAGCTGGCCTCCTTCCTTCACAAATTGTTTGCATACTTTGTTAATAACACATACTGTCGAAGATTTAAATATTTTTATATGAATACATTTCGTCATGGGCACTGAATAGTCTATCAGCTGCTGTATGCTAGTATACTTCAGGTATATGGCATATTATTTTTTTGCTATGTACAGTGTAGATGGAATTTTCTATAAAAACAAAAAAAAGATATTTATAAAAGGAAGGCTTAACCTTGTAACGAAGTTTGGTTTTTTGGTACTACTTTTTTGGTATTTTTTCTAATAATAAGAAAGTAGTATTATTTATACCTGCATGTGAAGTACTAACATGGATGCATTGCTTTAGATACTTGAGAAAGATTTAGTGTATCAAACATACATATTTTAAGAATCATCATCGGAATATGTAAATTTATTTGGAATAAGATTTATTATGACCAGAAAGATATAGACAACAAAAGCGGATTAATTTATTAATAGAAGTCTGTTGTTTTGATGTATGTGTCGAGCCTAATAATTTAAAACTAAAATGGAACAAATATCTGCTTCTGCTACTTCTGTATATAATGTTATATAATGAAATTGTAAACTACAGTCTTGAAAATTGGATTTAGTGTAGGTAATCTTAGTTGTTTTAGATTTTATGTTAGGTTTTCCTAAACATGCATTTTGCCTCTTGCTGATACTATTCTTATTCAGGAGCAAACAAATAAATACTAATTAAAATATTTTGTTTACTTTTAAATTTGATAAGTTCCAAATTACATAGAAGAAATATTTCACAAATGTTGTATTTAATTAGTTTCTTAAATGGTTTAAATTGCAAACCGCTGGGTTGCACACTCCGCGAGATTTGATAGGTCTGATGGTGAACCCATTTATAATGGTTGTAAATTAAATATTTATGTTGAATGTACATCACGTTTTACGATTACCTTGGTAGATAAAATGTTGAACATTTTACTTGTGTACTTGTGCTTTATTGTCATCTTATTTAGAAAGTTTTTATGCATATGTACCTTTACATTTTATTTTAGATTATATTATTCAGATTAATTAGCTCAATGGAATCAGACTAGAACAATTAGTATTTTAAATTTTGTTTAAATTATATAAGGACTTCCAAGTAAGATCACTTTAACCAATAGTCCATTATCTACATAGTATATATTTTTATCAAGTACAATTGCAGGTTGCTTCAAAAGATCTATAATATAAGTTAGTATATTGTAAACATAATATTTTATCGAGAAGCCCTTCTATACGGAAGGACGTGAACAAAGGAGGTACTTGTAAACATTACAGTAATATTGTCAGAACATAAGTAATGGAGATTATCTGTCAATAATCATAATTTCCTTTTTTTTAATTTATGGGCCCGTTAGTAAAGGACTGATTAATCTCAATTGTTATAGTCTGCTAAATAAGAAGTCACTATTTATTTTGTAGCTAGTTTATAAAATAAATAAAAATAGTCAAATTGTATAAAACAGTTTCTAGTATCCTAACGGGTTCTGAATTTGAGATATCCTATGTAACTGTCACTTTAAGCAAATAATATGTACACTTGGTGCAATTAGTTCATTCACGCAACATTTACTTGTAATAATAGTGTAGAGAGTTGACGTGTAAACTGGAACACTATGTGTGTTAAATTTTATGTAAAATTGATTTAATCAACTCATGACTTAAACATTAATAGATGATAAGAGTGAGTGGAAATAAACTTTGTATATATTTCAATATATAATGATTTAAGTAAATCTTTTAAGTAACTTATGTTGAATTTCATTTTGTAACCCTGAGATCTGAACATTAGGCGAACTCTATGTTAGCAACTATGGAAGGAAGGCTCTCTTTAAAACAGGCTATTTTAATATTTACTTGAAACGAGAATAAGTAACAGGTATCAGTGAACATATGTGGCTTCTCTTTTCATGTCTCATTTATCTATTATGAAGAATTAGAGAAGTGAAGGACTAAGAACTCAATACAGCTACATTACATCAAGTTAAGTATTTAATAGTGCAGTAGTAGGTAATACATACAGAATCTGTTACCTATTTTGTGCTTTCTTATTTATTTGCAGGCACCGGTCCCAGCAGAACGCCCAAAAAGAAGGCGAAGAAGCAGCACCAACATCCTCCGCAAGCCGTAAATATTTAGTATAGTTCATAAACGTAGCACGTATTATTGATCATTGACTATCACAATGCTAAGACTTGCCACTGTTGTTATTTTAGCTAAAGCCTGTAGCTCCTGTAAGTGCGGCAGTAGCGGGTGTAGCACCGGGACCGGCGACGGCGTCCGCGCTGGCTTCGGGCCCAGCGGCTGCTGACAACGCGCCGCCGCCCGCGGCCGACGCCAAGCCCGTGGCGGTGCCCGAGTCGCCGCCCGAGCTCGAGCCCAAGGAGCCCGCCGCGGCCCCAGCGCCCGTGCCGCTCCCCGCCGTGACGGCCGCTAGCGTTGTCCCCGACTCTTCCCTAGCCTCCCTCGCACCGGTCGCCCCACTAGCCCCTCTCGCCCCTCTCGTTCCCATCGCCCCTCTGGCCCCTCTGGCCCCGGTCGTCCGTACGCCGGAGGAACCTAAACCAGCTGTGAAAACGGAGCCACGAAATGGCCTTGACAAGGTTGAGCCGTCGCAGTACATAGATCCTATCGAAAGGTCGCTGGCGAGTCTGGAGCGAAGTCTGAAAGCAGACGTTCCGATGGATGTCCGCGTAGGCGTTTCCGAGTCATCGATGCGTCTCGAGGATGAGTTCTCGCTTCCTAAACCCCAGATAATGCCGGACACGGCGCATCAGAATTTAATGGCTCAGCTAGGAGGATTGACGGATGTCGCTCGGGTGCCTGAGATTAAAACTGAGATGTACCTTCCTGCGCACAATGGATTTGTTGACAAAATGTCTCACGAGCGCGAGACATCTAGACCAGAAGTCACTACTAACATTCCGGGCATGACGAGCGTAGCCACGGTATCGTCAATATTTGACCCACTGCCAACACAGCATAGTGTTATTGCTCAATCTCATCACAATATGTCGAATCCACCATGTCTACTTACACCCGCTGTAAAGAAGGAGGACGTAAAACCGCTCCTCACGCCTAAACCCATTGAGGATCTTATGGGAGTTCCAAATATGGTCTCGAATAATATGTCCGACCGTGCTAAATATGAAATGGAAAAGAAGGTAGAAGACTCGAAGAACTCTAATTTTGCACAAGCTTTTAAGCTCAAGCAAGATCCCAATTTGAAGAATGCGAGTTCCTGGTCATCCCTGGCGCAAGCTGGCAGTCCACAAAGTATACCAAATATCAGTACCAACAATCAGATAAAGCAGAAACCTGTTATGGACAGCTTCCAAGTGAGTACCTTGATATATTAGCATTCCAATGAAAATATTAAAAAGGTTTAGCTTTGTCATGTATATCAGACTCGAGATTTACTTCACCAGTGCCGAAGAGCAAATATTTTAGGTAATAAAGTAAAAAAAATAACAAGGTTTTTTGGGTTTGGACGCCAAATCCTAACCAGAACAATTAAAAAAATACTACTGGTAGTATTTTTACTTTCAACTAACAATAAAATTCGTGTATCTCGGCAACGGCTCTAACTCTTTGAATCAAATTTTGTATTTAGAGGTGTTGTTTTGTAAGTTTTTCTATGTAGGTATCTTACCTGATAAAACGCGATATTACAAAATAAAAATAACGCCGAGCTAAGCTCGATCACCCAGGTACTAAGACAAAATTAAGCACGGTTAGTTCTTTTTTTTAGTTAACATCTTAATGTAGATTGCCATGCATCCTCGACAGTCTGTGGCCACTATTTCTGTCGACTCCTTTTATTTAGACACTGCAAATCAACCTGATAAATGATCCCGGGTTTACTTAATTCAATGGACTTGATTGTTGCAGGGAAAAACCATATTGGAATCTACAAAAAAAAAAAAAATCTTAGTAGTAGAAGAAAGAAATATAATTTTTTATGTTTTCCACAGGCTTTCAAGAAACAAGCTCGTGAAAAAATCGATCGTCAAAGAGCGCTTATTGAACAGCAAGAACTAAGGAAAAAGGAACAAGCTGAAAGAGAAAGACAACGCCAAGAGACAGAAAGGCGACATCCCGACGAGGAAAAGATAAGGTAGATAAAAATAACAAATCTTTCTCAGAGTAGTCAGAGTCGGTTTCTTATTTCCAAGACAGGTAGCGAGGATGTCATTTCGAGAAAGTAGAGCTATGTGTTTTTAGCTGTTTTCCTGTGTGATTCGTAGCTACTAAACGGCCTAATCGATTGTGTTGATGTTTAGCTATGAAATTGCCGTTTTAAAAAAATCTTAACGATTTTAGGTAGATTTCGAAGAAATTTTACCTATTGGTTTTGTACCAATTGTCGAGTTTTCTAAAAATTTCTTTAGAGGAGGTCTAGTTATGATCCCTCTAGACCCCAAAACAACCGCCAGTTAAAAAGTAGAGGTCGCAATTAGGCAACGATTGCTTTCAAACTTTTACGACAAATCAACAGGGCATAAATGAAGGTTATGTTCGTGAATGGGGGATATTCCCCCAAAGGGGGGAGAGGGGGGGGGGCAGATTTTCAAAATAATAAAAAAACACGAAATCTACCTCTGCGGGCCCGGTTTTTTTTTCTATATTTTTTATTTCTATTAATCAAATAATCACCTATGCAGTCGATGCATCTTTGCGAACGCAGTGGCAGTTTATGGCCCTTCTTGAAGAAATCAGCTGGACAGGAGGCAACAAATTCTTGAAAGGCATTTTGTTCTAGTCTCGGGTATTGAATCGAGTTTTCCCGCCAAGAAGTTATCCAAATTAGAAAAAGTAGACGTCTGTAGAGGAATCTACCCTAAGTCCAGCTCTCGGACTATAATTTCAGAGAAATATTACATTATGTGTATAAAAATGAGTGCATTTACAAATCGTTCTTAATTATATGGCCACCACTGTAAACATAATCGGTGTTCAGTTCCAGGGTGGTCCGCAAGGCAGAGAGTGCGGAAGTGGCGTCGCCGCACGTGTCGCCGGTGGCGCGCGCGTCGCCGCCGGCCGCGGCCGCCGCCGCCGCCGCCGCCGCCGCAGCCGCAGCCGCCGCGCCTGACAAGCCGCCCGCCTCCGAGCGCGAGCGCCTGCGCCAGCGCGAACAGGAGCGCCGCCGCCGCGAGGCCGTAAGTAGCATTATCACTTCTACGACCTTTACTTGCTCTTCTGTAGAGCAGAGCCGTTTGCTTACTGCCTACAATATTTACTTCGCTACGGACCTGTGCTTCACTAAAAAAAATCGGCTTTTTAAAGCCAATTTTTTTTATATGTAGCGAAAACTAATTATTCCAATGTTACATGTGTATTTTTTTATGCTTTGTTAAAACTTTTAATGGAACCGCTAGAGACCTAATTTACCTAATCTTCAAGGAACAGAGACAAAAAGTGGAGACTGACAATATTTTTTGGGGTAATTGTCCCAGATTTTGGTATTTCAATTAAGTACGTTTGACATTATTGTTTTGTTTACTAAAATTGACAAAAAGAAAACGATAGATACATTTATAATTAATAAAAAATAACACATCATCCTCCGCGCCTTTTCCTAACTAAGTTGGAGTCGGCTTTCAGTCTAACTACGATATGGTCGAACTTTGATATTTTACGTGAAGCGACTGCCATCAGACCTCCACAACCCAAGTACTAGGCGATATTGAAGTTCTACAGTTGGACAGGTGTCGGACTTTTTAAGGTTCCAACTACCCGTAACGATTGCCACAGATTTTTGTATGGCACCCGGGACCGACGCTTTAACGTGCTCTCCGAAGCATGGAGGGGTCTCAATGTGTTAAGAATGGTCATCATTCCTAGACTGACCTGGCTAGTATTACTTAACGTAGTAATGTGCTAACCTACTAGGTTACCACTTAGCTACAAGATGATGATGAGAAAATTAAGTAGCTATGTAAACTAAAATGTCAAAGAAATAAGTTCGTTCATTCAAAATAGAAGTATAGAGTTTCTTATATAGCAACCATAAATTGTGATAGATAGATAGATAGATTAACTCTTTATTGTACAAAACATAAGAAATTATACAAGACTGCATATACATAATCTTACAAACTATAAACCTTGTACCATTGGCGGCCTTATCGCGTTCTGCGATCTCTTCCAGGCAACCATTGGATGGAAAGAGAGTTTATGGATGGTAAGAGAAGTTGCAGTGTATAGTTGCTTAAAAATAATATCATATTACACATATGTTTTCACATACATAAGTTTAACTCTATATATATACAGATAATAATATAAATATATACCCAAATAAATAAATATAGGTGCACACATATTAATGCACGGATATCATGAACCTAACCACTCAACAACTAAAGTAGTGCTCCTTTATTAATTTTTGAAATTGGGAAGTGTTTTTGCGAGCCTGATGGACAGTGGCAATGCATTCCACAGACGAATGGCCTGACTTGAGAAAGATTTGTCCATGAAATTCGTGGAATGCGTTGGTATTTTCAATGTCAAGTTCTCTGAAGACCTAAGGACCCTTGAATGTGTGTTATGTAAGAATTTAAATCGTTCTTTGAGATAAGGAGGAGTGTTAGGATTGAAAAGTGTACTATATAATAGTGAAAGGATATGAATATTCCGGCGAAGGCGAATAGGTAACCAGTTGAGCTTATTTCGATATTCAGGAACGTGGTCAAATTTGCGTAAACCAAAGATGAACCGTATACAAAAGTTTGAAGTCGCTCAAGTTTATTTCATTGGTCCTCGGTGAGATCAGGATAACTGGCATCTGCGTAATCGAGAATGGGAAGAAGAAGGGATTCTGCAAGCGCAATTTTGGTGGTAACCAGTAGGAAGTTGCGTAATCTTCTCAATGACCCTGCAGAGGCAAACATTTTTCTACCTACCTCTTGTAGCTGCGGACCCCAGGACAAATTTTTATCGATAAGTATTCCCAGATTTTTAACTGTATTTGCGATGGGAATGGAGGCACCATCACAGAATATTTGAGGTAGCTGTGTCCAATCAATTTTAGATGTTGCCCTGGAGCTACCAACAAACATTAGCTTGAGTTTTACACGGATTTACGTTTAATCCATGCTGCCTACTCCATACACAAATTTGCTCTATATCCTTGTTAATATTAAAAATAGCTTCAGATAGCCGTTCCACAGGTGCTTGGGTATAGATCTGTAAATCATCTGCATAATGGTGGTAGGAGGAGATGAGTTTATTGGAAATAGAGTTTATAAAAACTGCGAAGAGCAGGGGAGATAGAACGCCACCCTGGGGTACGTCTGCAGGCATAGTGCTCCAACTTGAGAATCTTTCCTCAATACGAATACGCTGCCGGCGTCCGCGCAGGTAGTTACGAAACCAGTCAACTGTCGTTGGAGATATGTTAAGAGAGCACATTATACCGAGTAAAACATCGAAGTCAACAGTGATAAAGGCGTTACTAAAATCAAGCAGCGCCAGCACCGTTAACTGACCGTCTTCCATGCCTGACCGTATATCATCCGTAATATGAACCAGCGCAGTAGTTGTACTATGTCCAGGACGAAAACCAGATTGGAGAGGATTAAGAAGGTAATTTTTAGACGAGGCGTTCAAGAGCTTTAGAGAGGAAGGGTAAGATTGAAATAGGACGATAATCGGAGAAACTGGATGGGTTGGATTTTTTTTGGTAATGGGGTAACTTGTGCCTCTTTCCATGCCGTAGGAAAGCTTCCACTTATTAAAGAAAAATTAAATATGTGAGTAAGAACAGGAGTGATTTCGTCCAGGATTGGCAGGATCATATTACGTCTGATACTATCTCTTCCAACTGCGTTGGAACCTATCGAAATTATACTCTTCTTAACATCACAATTGGATATTTGACTGAAGACGAATATTGGAGAGTTCGGAGTTGAAAGATAAGTAAGATATTTTAACGTATTTTCTTTTATTGTCCTGTCAAAATTGGACGACGCGGAGAAGTGTTGATTCATCAATTCGATATCTAAATCTTTGGGAACTGTGTTTTGTCGTGATTTTCCAACTCCTAGAGATCGAAGAAATTGTCAAACTTTGGCTGGGTCTCCGTTTTCAACAGAGGAATGGATGTGTTGGCGTTGCGCTTTCCTACAGTATAACGATAGTATACTAAATTTATGTGTGTAACGTACCTTGGTCAACAGTAAACCAAACAGCTTACAATTTTTTTTATTTTAATATATGTGGATATCTTTAGATGAGTCAACCGATTATTTAGGTCGATATATTGTGCATTTTGTCGTAAAACTTTTAAACGAGGTAACAGGTAAGTCATGTTTAATAGTGTCTAAAAAGTTGTGATTGGGGAGATACAATTACTTAATTTCTCATTGAATGTTTAGAAAGTATGTAGGAAAAAAGTAAGAGATGTTTATGTCCTATGTTCTGATAGCATATATATTAAAAACAGAACGTATTTTAAATAATGATTTGCCAAATATGCTACATGATGTTACGTGTTTTACGTTACGCTTAATCATGTACAGAACAAATACGCGTAGAGTATGCGGATGATGATACGTGGATTTCAAATGTAAATAAATATTTCAAATGTAATTAATTATTTATAATTAAATATATTGGTTTTGTACCAGTTGTCGAGTTTTCCAAAAATTTCTTCACAGGAGGTCTAGTTATGATCCATAGACCCCAAAACACCACCAACCATACTCTTTCACGCAAAAACATACGAACATTTTTTAATATGAACCCTAATGATTCCATCGTTAATTTGGGAAGGGGAGGGGGTAAACCAAAATTTCTTGGAAAAAAAATCATAGCTCCGAAACTAAACCTTTTTACAATCGGTAATATTTTTAAATGAAAGCTATTTTTTTATTTTACTCTAAAATGTAGACATTTAAAGTTTTTAATTCGACTTATATTTTTAAAATTAAAAAAAAAACATGAAATTACCTCTGCGGGCCTGCTGCGGGCCCGGTTTTTATAAAAGCTAAACTAGCTAAAGCAGCTAGCTAAAACAAAATTTTATTAGTTTTATCTATTTATTTGTCAGACTGTTTTCTTAAAACTATTAAATAATAATAATAAAAAAAACTTATGATGTGTAGTGCATATACTGAGTATTTAAAAAATTAGGTTTTTGTTATAAAACGATTCAAGGAACAATTTCCCAACATTTAATTGCAGGACAAATATTATGAAGAAATTAAAACAATTGTAAGATTTTCCAAAAGCTCTGATGCTATGTTTATCAGCTATGCTAAATCTGTGTGGTTAAGTCTGTGATGTTGAAGAAAAAATTTATTTAGACGAGATGTTGACGAATATTATAAAATAATTTGAATTTAAATAAATTCATACGTTAAACAAGGCCGTATGCTCGATACTTTGGCCTACTTTGGCGTGAATAAAAAAGTCGCCATTGTTTGTCAATAGCGCTCTCAAGTGTGTATGCTTAGAATTTGTTAATTAAGTGTATCATACCATCATATCATCATACTGTATCAGAATAAACGTATTTTCTTTTTTCTTCTGTTGGAGAAATGGAGTGGTTTCTTTCACGGAGCAGATACAAAGAGGTGTTGTAATTAGATTTCCCTATGAAACAACGCGTGTCAATTTGCGGGGTGAGGGGGTGTTAAGCTCCGCCCACTTCACTTTTTTCCATCTACCAAACAATAAACTACTCGCATCGTTCTATGTCGATGTTGCTATGTAGTTTAGCAATCTCACACTAGTTATAGGATGTAAGGGACCGTACTCAGAATTTACTTACCAGGTAGTATTTTTTTTTTTTTAGATAAAATTTGGTTTACAGATAGATTGCGACCTGGCTTAACACATGGGCATTGGGCATTGCTAGTGTGAGAATAAAAAAGTTTGTTCTAAATCACGAATGACGATTCAAATTTGTTCACTTATTCATTCTCATTTTATCTGTCTTTATTCGTATCTGCACCGCAGCTGCAGTTTATTTTGTAGATCTAAATTAATGAGCTTAAAATACCTTTCAAATCATCAGCCTAAGTACAATTCATTTCATTTTAATATTTAAAGGACTTTCAATTCAAGATAAATACTCGTATAGTCGTGGGTTGCTAGGTAAAATAATTGGGTTCTAATTACGGCCCTGTCTTTTTGTTCTGTTTATATATGTTCTTCTAGTTGAAGATAGATGACAGTCTATTCAAAAAATGATTACAAAAAATATAAAAATAATACTTGGACGGCAAAAAATTCTTTAGGATTGGATGTAGAACACATTTCAGTATCTTCGTATGATTTATTTTACTAATACTTTGCTCTACGTACCTTTGTTTTTTAGTTCCCATTACACAAAGTTTTGCCATCTAGTGACGAATACATTTAATTATATTTCAAAAAACACTCCCGAGATTTTTCTAGAACTATTTTAATAAATTAATTAAAAAAAATAGTAACAAATGAATTGTGATGCCATACATGACATCAGAGCGTCTATCCGAATAGTTTTTATATGATAAAATACAGCACTTTATCTTTTACTTCCTAATACCACGAAAATTTACTAATTTGCGATTTTTCCATACAAAGGTACCAGACGATGGCTGACAGTGTACTAACTATAAGCCACGCCCACTGTGATGACGTCAGGACCTCACAGGAATCACAGTGCACAGTTGCTTAGGCCCTCTCCTCTTTGTATCTGCTCCATGAGTTTAGCTATCTCACACTAGTTATAGGTTGTAAGGGGCCGTACTCAGAATTTACTTACCAGGTAGTAGTTTTTTCAAGATTGATTTTTTAAACCATCTTGATGCAAAAGGAAAGTTTGTGAGTTCTTTCTTTCTCCTAGCCTTGACTTTATCCCACAGCTTGGACGGATTTGGATAAAATTTGGTATACAGATAGATTGCGACCTGGCTTAACACATGGGCATAGGGCATTGCTAGTGTGAGAATAAAAAAGTTTGTGGTAAATCACGAATGACGATTCAAATTTGTTCACTTATTTATTTTTATTTATTTATTTAAGTTCGGAAAACCAACAGCTACAAAAACAACAGTAGGCAGTTTCATGCACAACATTGAGCCAATTACAGGTTTTCACGAATTGCTGCATTGTAATATAACAGAGGTTTTGGAACACTAATAACTAACACGAAACTATACCTATACAACGCGATAAGCATTAAAGAAGAAAGGAAAAAAATACATCATTACATGTTTGAAAAAAAACCGATATTCATTAGTCTCCTGATATTGTTGCCATTCACTGTGTATGGATCGAACAAAAGTTCGTTGCACAATTCATTAAAGTCTTTACTTGCTCGCACCATAAACGTATTCATTCTATAATTCGAGTGCGCCAAATGTAATACCTTTCAGACTGGTATGGTATATGAAGACGAAAGCATAGGAACCTAATGAATCGCCTTTGGACACCCTCAATACGGTTTATGTATTTGTTATACCGTGGACTCCATATCTGCGATGCGTATTCTAGATGGCTCCTGACATACGTACAGTATAAAATTTATAACGTTTTTGCTTTTTTGAAGCACCCAGAAACCCTCATCACAAAACCAAGCGCCTTGGAAGCTCTCGAGACTATTTTATCAATATGAGCATCAAAAAGCAGCTTTGAGTCATGATAAATTCCAAAGTCGCGTATGACTTCACACTTTTGAAAAATCTTGCCCCATTAGAGTATAGGAAGAAGGAATAACATCACGTTTTCTGGTGTAAGTGACTATGGAACATTTAAGTGGATTAAGGTCTAATTTGTTTATCCTACAGTAGTCATTCAAACGTGTTAGATCTTCTTGAAGTGAGATCACATCATTTGACGATTTTATAGACGAAAATATTTTCATGTCGTCAGCAAAACAAAGCAGGTTGGATGTTTGAAAGCAAGATTCGATGTCGTTCACATATATAAAAAAGTAGCGGACCAATCAAAGAGCCCTGCGGAACACCACTGGGCACTTGTACCCAACTAGAAATGTAATTGCTTATAACTACTGCTTGTGACCTATTTTCAAGATAAGAGGAAAACCACCTTAATATATCTCCTCTGATTCCAATGTTGAGAAGCTTTGTTTTAAGCAAACAATATATAAATACGGTCGAATGCTTTGCTATAGTCTGTATAAACGACATCAACCTGTGCTCCTCGGTCCATGCTGCTTGTTATGTAGTCATTGAGGACGGTAAAGTTGGTGATAGTGGACCTGCCTTTGAGAAAACCATGTTGTGTGTGGCTGAATGAGTTCCGAAGCGCTGCATATCTCTACTTACCTTTGTTTTTTAGTTCCCATTACACAAAGTTTTGCCATCTAGTGACGAATAGATTTAATTATATTTCAAAAAACACTCCCAAGATTTTTCTAGAACTATTTTAATAAATTAAATAAAAAATAGTTATAAATGAACTGTGATGCCATACATGGCATCAGAGCGTCTATCCGAATAGTTTTTACATGATAAAATACAAAACTTCATCTTTTACTTATTAATACCACGAAAATTGACTGATTTGCGATTTTTCGATACAAACGTACAAGACGAACGCTGACAGTGTACTAACTATAAGCCACGCCCACTGTGATGACGTCACGACCTAAGATACCTGATACCTAGGATGACTCTCCTCTGTGTATCTGCTTCGTGGACTGCACTCAGTAAACACGCACTCAAGTATCATGCGACGACCGCTGTTGAGTGCGCAGTTTGATTTATTAATACGAAGTCACTCAAGTGCAAGTATTAATTTGTACAGCATTTCAAGTGCACGCTTGAGATATATCTCAGAGATAAGTTCCATGTATTAATACGGGTCTTAATTATTAAATACCTGGATGACCGAACTTTGCTCGTTTTTTTTACGTTTTCTAAAAATGAAATCTAGCTAGATCGATTGATCGCCCCCGAAACCCCTGCATACTAAATTTCATGAAAATCGTTGGAGCTGTTTCTGAGATTCAGATTATATATGTATGTATAAAGTTATTAGATAGATTATTAATTGAGCTTGATTTCCGTTTACGTTTTGTTTTAATGTTAAGTTGAATAAACCGCGCAAAAAGCTAGAAAATTTATATTGTTTTTACCTTCACCTTGTTAATTATTAAAGCTTGTATTTATTTACTTTTTAACAATACGATTATGTTTTGAAATGAATTTACTCGTTTGACTGTATTATTAACATGTATTTAAAACATACTTAAGTGAAATATCAAAACCTGGGACCATTTTCATAAAAATATGTTGTCCTATGGCAGTCTCCATTTATTGTCTCTGTTCTTGAAATGTAGGTAAATGATCTCCACTTCTTCTGATCACTGGTAGATAGATGTATTGAGAGTTTTGATTTAAATTATTTATATTCAATATTCATTGATTTTAATAATACTTTTCAGATGGCTGGTCAGATAGATATGAACATGCAGAGTGATTTGATGGCCGCATTCGAGGAATCGCTCTAACGTGCTCCAGGGACGTTTTAATGAATTGTACATATGAGTATATAAATATTAATATTACGTCAATGCAATCGATAATTATGGTGATAGTATGACACTGAAGTGAGTTTGTGATCGTCTTGTGCGTGAAACAGTTGACTAACATGTGGTTAAGTGCTGTGAATAGGTATACTTAAACTGTTGTAACGTCATTATTGATTTCGTGGTCGCATATTTTGGCCTTTACTAGAGGGTTGCATTTTAATTAACATTAACAACTTGTATTATAAGTTTGTATGTAAGGTCTTAAAGGTAAACAACTCTCTTTACATTCGTAAGTCTATATTTATATTTTGTTTTAGAGGCATCTTCCTTCCATAATTGTTTTTTAGTGTCTACTAATGACGATAGAGGTAGATTGAAATTGGAAAATCAACATGTTTTATGTTATTTGGTGAGAATAGGCAATCAAAGAAACTATGAAATCTGTTACATGTGTTCACACCATTTCTCATTGCATGGTTGATTAACTTGAATGTTTCACCAACAACATAGATCGTCAACACTTAGAAATTAGACAAAAATAATTGTAAGTATATAATGCCATAATATTAGAAAGTCGCTTTCAATTGAACGTGCAATGGGTGGGGGTGTGGATTTATATTTATTAGTAAATGGAATTTCTGTTACATATTCGATTTTTCGATAAATATTACTTAATGTTAGTAGATTTTTTATCAGTCTGTCATTAAAACAGATCAAATGTCATACATTTGATTTGAAATATATTTATTTTACATTGGAATATGTCTTTTTATGTTTGTAGATAGATAACTCCAGTGAAAATGTAGTAATTTTTAAACAAATTCTGCTGACTCGTAAATTAAGGAGAAGTATCAGTAACAATGGTACACCGAATATTGTATATTGTTAAGAGACTTTTTAATTTCAGCCATTTACTCTCAAACTCGAAATCAAATGTAGATATGAAGTAAAATATATTGACATTCCATATTGTAATGTGTTGTTTAAATTGTTATTTATGTTTTATTTTCGCCAATATTTATGTCACTTTGAGCATTTTGACAAGACATTTTTCATATATAAAGATTAAACAGAAATTGGCGCTTGGTGTTAAAACAGGATTGTCTTCTATGTTATACGTAAGATGAAGCCGGTTTTATAGAATGACCTATTTGTACAGTGGATTATACAACTATTAAAATAAGCTTAGTTTCGTTACAGATTCATAATTTGTATATTACAAACAGTTAAAAAGACATTGACTAATTAGGTATTTTACAGTCTATACCAGGGCTGTCCAGACCAGATACGATCGCGAGCCAATACACATCATTGTATTGATTGAAGGGCCGCAGAATAAAATACTTACGTTAATGAGATTAACCTACGTTATTAACGTAGTCCAAATAGTCCAAAAATATTTTGGATAAAAATAAAAATACAGCGATAATGTTACAATTAGTTTTATTAATTCTTCATTAATTTATCTTTTACATTTCTATCAATGTCAACATTAATATTAGTTGTTGCCAGGCGCAGTGCGTAAGTAAATTATGAGTCGGTGAATATATTTTATTAATAAAAATATATAATGTATTATATTTAAATTTTATAACATTCATAGTTGAAAACGCACTTTCAGATAGTACGCTAAATGCCCATCACCGAACTACAATCAGCCAAGATTCGTTAGTTTCCGAAAACGCTCGCCAAGGAGCTTAAAAAATTAGTTTCAGATTGTTCTGCCCTTTTAAGAGGTCTGATTGTAGGTCACATAGTTCCAATTGGTAATTAGGCATTACATTTTCAATTATAATCGTTAATGGATTTTAAAGAGCGGTATCTCACTCTCTTATTCTTTCTCTTGCTTTTGGGCAAATTTTACAATTATTTCATCAATGTAGTTCAGGAAAAAAAGAGAAGACGTGATGTTTGAATAAATTTAGTATACTTCTAAACCCTGTCACGTATCCATACAAGTTGGCTATGCTGTGTTGTTTTTACCTTGCAACTTTAAATTCACTTCATTGTTTCCCCCTCTAATAAGGTTTGTTATTTTAACAACTTTCATGGCGTTCGTTTGGCGCCGTATGCAGCGAATTAACGGACATTCAATACCTTTTTTTCTTTTTTTTTATCGTGTGGAAACCCCCATGGGGCATCACCTCACCAGGGCTACTGGTGAAGTGGTATCACGGAATCGAACAGACTAAAACCAAACGGTGTTCCGTCACAATGAGTCTTATTGCAAGGGACTATATATAGGAAGTCGCCGAGAACCCTGGCAGACCTTGGTCGCCTTAAAGAGAGGACAGCCACACCTTTGCGTGCGGAGGTGCCCCCCTTCCGATTTAGAGACGCGCGCGCAGAAAACGTCGCACCACCGTCTCAGGTCTGGGAGAGTACAAGCCCTCTCCCGTTCCTTTTACCCCGGCTTCTTTAGCTGACATCAATTCCTCACAAAAAGAGGCGGCGAATTCCTACGCACCCTCACTTTGGACCATGGACAGAACCAGTGTCTCCAGTGAGAGGCATCCCACTCCAATAGCCTCCGCGGGGTCGCTTCCACGCTAAGCACTCAACTAAAGTGTGGATTGCAGTATCCTAGCGATAGCCCTCGCAGTGATGGCACGCAGACGTAGTCTCCCGGCCTATGCGACGCAGGTACTTTCCGAAACAGCCGTGGCCGGTCAGCTCATGTGTCAGCCGATTGGATAGGCTGCCGTGCTGACTCTCCAGACAATCCTCCATGATGGTTCTTACCGCCACACAATACCATTTTGTCTAAGAAGTCCCGCAAATCCTGTCATGGGCAATGATGTGTATGGTCATGGCTTTTGCTCCATCAGTAACAATATAAGTACTTACTTTTTTAAATAATCCACAATAGTTCATTGACAGCTAAATAGATATCATTGCCGTTAGTTGTTCCAGTTATGTCACTAAATTTAGGATTTCCTCGGTAATTATGAAATCCTTTGACAAGCAACGGATAAAAACTAATATCTGGCTGATGATATTATTTTGGTCAGTACTTTCGTCCAAAGCTATGGAATAGTATTCGCAATCTACAACAGAATCTTATACTTTTTGAAATAAAATCTCCCATGTCTATTCGGCACGCCATTGTTTGATGGGATAATGGTACCGATTCGAATTTTTCAGACAGTTTCGAAACGAGTATTTTGAACCAGTCTGCAGTCGTATAGATAAATAAATACTGAAGTCTGTCAATTAAGTAAATTAATATAAAGTAAAATAAACTGTTTAAAGAAAATGTATTAATTTGTATTGGAAAAATAATGTAATTTTACCTAAAGATACCAAAGGAAAATTTGCGCCATTGTGGTGGATTAGAAACATGTTGCGGGCCGCACAAATATTAGCCACGGGCCGTGCTTTAGAGAGCCCTGGTGTACACCATAACATCACAAGTACACTTGTACTTAAGTTCAGTTCAGAAGATGTGTTACAATTTTTTTTGCTATTTCAACTATTCGTTAACTGTGTTCTTCTTTGTTTGATTAACATTTTTTTTTGTTCGTCTGTAGTTTTTTTTTAATAAAATAAAAAATACCCTCAAATTGACGGGGGAAAGTCGTTCTTTTACATTGTTTTGTGCCATTTCAATAGATCGTTAACTGTTCTTCATTGTTCGATCAAAATTTTGTTTTGTTCGTTCTTAATTTATAAAATAAATAAAATAAAAAAAACAAATTACTCTCAAGTTGGCGGGGAGAAGTCATTTTTTTAAATTTTATTACCAAGTTCGATTGACCAAGTATCATGACATATGACCAATATCGTATCGCCGCGGCCCGCTCACTTCGCTAGCTCAGCTCGTGCCTTATGGTCACAGTTCTAACCTAACATAAACCTAGCCATTTATGTTCAATTGACCTACCCTACTAATGTTAAATCGTCTCCAACTTAATATTAAAGTCGCCTTCTCTGTATTTCTAGTCGCTCACTTAGTAATTTAGTGGCACGCCTAAAATTTTCATATCTAAAATGGATTATACGCATCACGCTTTTAGAAGCTCGTTTTGGTTTTAAGATAACAACGAACAAAACAATTTTTTAATAGAACAATGAAGAGCAGTTATCGAACAATTGAAAAAGCAAAAAAAAAAATTGTAAAAAAAATACTTCCTCCTGTCAATTTAAGACAGCTTACTACGCTTGTTAAATTTACTGAGAGTCTAATAAGAATAATTATTTATACTGATTCAAATAGGTGCGTGCCACTTGGAGATGACAAACCGGGGATCTAGACATATGCAGTAATAATATAAATAAAAAATATCAATAAACATATAGAAGTGCAGAAAGCTAAAATTTTTAAACAATATGTTACAAATAAAAAAAAAATATATGACATATCAATGACAGTTCCACTTTACTGCAAATAAATAGTTAAAAAATATGAATTATGGTCGAATTTCAACCACCAGCATCTAGATTATTATTACATCATATTGTATTGGCAAGAAACGTGTGGGATGTGAGGAGTACGTGGGAGGGGGGGGGGGGGGATGGGGACGATGTGGCCGCGGGCCACACTCTTCGGCAATACACAGACAGTTACAGTTCTCACTATTTCCACTCACTATTCCACTTGTACTATTCGCTGTACTTCGCAATTCTTAACTCCTAGTATCGCTCAACTAGAACTGAATGTCCATACCGCTGTTCGAACTTCTAGAACTCAGTAGAACATTCTTATTGATAGCCTAGTAGTTCCCTTATTTTCTAACAGAAGGCACCATGCGTCATTAATTTAGTTCCCGCTACTCGTGACTAGGTGGCGCCCGCGCGTCTATTTAGGCTTCCCTAACAATAAAATATGAAAACTGAAATGCCCTGTTAACATGACATGCAAGCGAACGCTTGAGCACTATTCATCCGCCATATTTTGTTTGGTTTCCTGTTAAAAAGCTTTAGCAATAAAATATTTCATAGATAAATAATAGTTTTTCTTACAGGTAAAACAAACACTAGGTTTGAAACCTTGTTGTTGGTTGCGGTTTCGGTTGCAAATTCTATTTCGGTCGGACACTAATTTTAGTAATATACTTTACTGAAAGAAAGGTAATAAAAAGAAAATTAATAAAGTAGTATTTATTTATTCTTAGATAAAAAATACACTCCTTTAAAACGATTATCTTATAAATATTAAGTTAATAAATATCGTAAACAACTTACACAAGACAAAGAAGATTGAGTTATTGTTATAAAGATTATTAAAGAATTACCTATATAATATAGGTAATTCTTTAATAATCTTTTCTAATTGCTCATAATTACAGTTCCGTCTCCAGTTCTGAGTTTATTTACATTGAAAACATAGTTTTCTATGGAAACAAACTGTTTAAAGACCCGAAGTACCCACCGGTACTACTAACATTAGATGGAAGCTAAAATAAAAAAAATTATACATGTTTTTCGCGTGATCTAACTACTGTTATATAGGTATCTATATTAGTTATGTAGGTACTTCGATCGCACGGAAAAGTGCCAATTATAGCATTATGTATATGTCGTGGCCAGATCTTAAAAATTATCACCTTATGATGCGTCTATTCCATGAATTATTCGTATTTCATGAAATGGTCGGTTACATCATGCTATGGTCTGGCCGGATCAATGAATGATCAGCATTTGACGATATGAACAGCTATATGCACGACTACTTCATGATATGGTCTAACATTAGTGATCATATCGTCAACCGGTGTAACCATTTTACGGTAACGTTATCCATAGTTAGAGACGCTATTATCGTTTTGTTTTTGTAATGCATCAGCATTACAAAAACAAAACGATATTAGAGCCTCTGGCGGGGCGGACAATTATTTTGTTTTAAACCGAATAGTAATGTGCAAACAGAGAAGTAAAAAGTACAATGAAATATCGCCACAACAACTTAAATGAGCAATATATAAGTTCCTTCTTTATTTAGAATTTTTATTAAACCTTTTACATCATAGGAGACCTTGCATTAATGATTTGGTCAAGCGATAACGATAAACGTTTAAACGATACGGTCAGTTTTAGCTGGCTATAACATGAAAACGATCATTTCATGAAATGGTTGAACTCACTATGAAGTGGTCAATTCTAAGATCTGGCCACGACATATATATGTATGTAAATGCCCTCAATAAAGCTAAAGGTGATGCGATTTATAACAACGCCTAATTTTAGTTGAGTAGGGCGCTTTTACTGGTTTCAATATTTGTAGTACCTAGTATACATATCTAATATTTGCCTCTTGTCTTACCTACAGTGCTTTTTGGTATAAAGGTTTGACTAGAATTAAATGATGAATATTATTATTACACATGACACTGTCCTACAAGAGGCAATGATAATTCTTAAGTATTTCATTTACTTTACTTAAATACCACCACTAAACCACTTATTCCCATGCATAAATAATGATGTTTTGATCATTGGCATTTTAAATTTAGATAGAAAGGAAACATCTTCAAAAATAGGCGTTACTCTAGCTCAGTGTTTCCCAATTAGTGGTATGAGTATCCCCAGGGGTACGCGGAGCAATCACTTGATTAAGAAAATTAAATCAGTCAAAAAATTTGGCAAACAGCAATTGTCCAAATATATTTTTAATCGATCAGTGTCCAGTTGATTTGCTCAAACAGTGCGCTATGCGCTTTTTAAGCCGACGCTGCCTTTCTTCATAACGCAATTTTAAATGAAGACATTAACATAATTAATAGTAAAGACATAGTTGAACGTTGGAAAAGGTACATAAAAGGATTGTATATAGGTCAAGGAATGATGAAAGATGACATAGAAAGAGAAGATCTTTAACATGAGGATAAATTCTCGACATGATTCTGTAATATTAAAGCAGGAATTCAACAAAGCTTTGAATTCTATCCAAATTTGATAAACTACAGCTATGATTTCTTATTCATAGAACTGAATAAATATGTTGTTTGTGATCCATTTTTCGACGAAATTTACTACTTGATCAAGATGTACAAAACTGGTACGTACCGCAAAATTTTTAAATTAGTACAACAATAGTACCATTACCGATTAAACAAAACATCCTTACTTGTGAAGAACACAGAACGTTTAGCTTAGTCTCTGAAGCATCTAACATACTACTAAAAAAGTAAAAAATGGAATAAGACCACATGCAGAAAACTACTTAGAGCCTGATTAGGTTTCAGACATAATAAAGGTACAAGAGAAGTTTTATTAGCATAGCTGATTGACAGACATGGATTTAAGTCAATGGGGCCTTAAATTTTTAAAATTTTTTGTGAGTGTGCCATGAGGGAAATTTTAGAAACAGGTATGAGAGAGGGGGAGGAATCAAATATGATGAGGAGACTGTACAATTTATCAGGTTTGCAGACGATATAGCAGCAATACTCGATAATACAAACAATTTGAAACAAGTTTTTATAATAATGAACGACACTTTTTCTAAATTAGGTAATAGTAATAATTAGTTAATAACTTATCACCTCAAAATTTCCATCCATATCTAGTAAACTTAAAATCGAAAATACAAGTGGACATTTAAAATATTTAGGCAGCCGAATAACGCATGATTCAAGGTGTTCTAAAAGACTTTTCTTACTTAGAATAAATAGACTCGCTTTCGCCAAGCAAGCCGTCAACTGCAAAAACATCCATTAAAAGCCAAAATTAACATCGAAGTAAGGAAACGGCTCATTAAGACGTACATATGGAGCATTGCGTTTTATGGTTGCGAAACGTAAACGCTAATCCAAAGAGACGGAGATAGATTGGCAGCATTTGAGATGTGGGGGTGGTGGCGGATGATAAATATTAGCTGGACAGGAAAAAGAACCAACGAGGTAGGTACTTCTGGTAATGGTAAATGGAGAGAGACAGTCTTTGAAAACTAAAGATAAAAGAAGGGAAAATGGTTGGCCACTTGATAAGACTCGACATCTTGCTTTGAAGAAGTTGTCGAATCTTATCATAATAAAAAGAAAAATAGAGGGAAACGGAAGACGAGAAAGGCATAGAAGAAGTATTATACAACAAGTGAAGGAGAAAGTGCTAGTCGATATGAAGGGGTTAAAAAGATCGCAGAGGATATAGAGGAGTGGCGATTGCGTCACCGACAAGAGCGTAGCTCTTAAATTTGTAGATTTTTTTTTAATTCACCTTCGATACGGGATACGCGAGTTTGAGGTCTTTCTTGAACCGGTACGTTGGAAAAACTAATTGGGAACCACTGCTCTAGACTCTAGCTTAACGAATTGAAGAATAGGACTCTTTTATTTTGAGTTATGGTTTGACAACGGATTGTATTAACACATGCTTTATTTTCTCCACGGTACAATTTTTGTTAAGGGATATTTTCCTTAAGGAAACGTCACTCTTCTCTACTTATAATCTTATCTTATCTTATCTTCTCCTTAAATTACTATAACTCTTCTCCTTAAATTACTATACCTTACAAATCACATTAAAATAAAACCAACTTCGAAGTAGATCCCACTAAAAATGAGAACTATCAAACCTGAGCGAAGAGGTGTGCTTGATCAATTGTTTCGATCATCATACTTCTCTGCTTTCTAGGTTAAATAATAGGAGGTAGAGTAGGTATATCTAAATAATTCCTCTAATCCTTGCTTAACCTTACGGAAGAACCCCAATCTTCCTTAATAAGATCCGCTGCCTTTTCACCGATCATGACAACGGCAGCATGAGTATGCGCAGCTGGTATTCTTGGAATAATTGATGCATCTGCAACTCGTAAGCCTTCTATGCCGTGGACTAGCAATCTTGGTGAAACTACTCCAGTTGGGTCACCGGCTGGTGCCATTTTACATGTCCCCACCTGTGAAAGAAAAGGCAAACAGTTATTTATTTTTATTTATTAGATTATGAAAGAGCAGCTAGCTTATATGTTCACATCTAGTGATAAATGTATTATAGTCTCTTTATTTCTATATTTTAAATGTCTGTCACTTTTTTGAGCACTGAATTGTTCAATCGTGGCTAGTCGCTAGTTATCGAGTCTGTTTTTAAATGAGTTTATAGAAGTGGCAGAAACAACGTCCTTTGGCAGTAAATTCCAATTACGGAATTTACTGCTGCTGAAAAAGTGATGGGCAACCAGTGTACCAGTGGAGGCCCGTAACAAACAAAGGCTGTGCCCGCCCGATGGCCGTTGGCTGTCTTTTCTGAGAAGGATGTCTTGTATATCTGGCAGATTGTAGTGTGTAACGAAGACCTTATACGTTTCTATGAGATCGCCTCGAAGTCGTCTTTGCTCAAGAGTGGTGAGATTCAGCGCACGAAGTCTCTCCTCATAGGACATGCGACGTAGAGCCTGTGGTATCTTGGTAGCCTTCCTCTGAACACTAGCAGGTTGATATCCTTGTGTAAGTATGGGCTCCAGAAATGAAACTTATATTCCAAGAGTAGCCTAATATAAGTTTTAGCCGGCCTCAAGATGTTGTGTAACGACGACTTTGTTTTTCGGTGGTTTTGTCAAGCTTTACACAAAGGGAATCTCTCTAGCACAGCGGGACTGCACAGGCTTATCTACGCGGAATGCTGGAGGTCAACACCAAGACCGTGGCTCTAATCCTGAGGCCATGGCTTAGGAATGGCAGAATTATTTGCGGTCTAAGAGTTATTGGAGGTAAATTACTTCTTAATACCACAATTCATAAACCGCGTTCATGTATTTACGCGTGTTCGCAGACCTAACTGTCCGGTCTGCTCGACTTGGTGATACCATCCGCCTCAGTAGCGAATCCAGGGGGGGGGGGGGGGCTAAGGGGCTCAAGCTTATGATTATCCAAAAAGGGCAGAGCAGACGAAAGGTGGACAAAAAAGATACTGGATACTATAAGGAATACTTACTCTTGGCTAGTTTATAGCCAACAATTGTTTGCCTCACTTATTATTTTCTGGCCCAGATGATGGGAGCAAGCATTCTGTGGGTCTAGGATCTTTAGTCATTCGTCAACTTTGCAAATATAAAAAGGCGTTAGTAATCTTCAGCAACCATTCCGTTACAGATTACGGTGGGTACACTGAAAGTTTTGTGTAACTCATTAATAAAACAATTTATAAATTTACTGCTTTTCGAAGTAATCTCCATTACATTTTAAACTTTTTTCATTCGGTCAAACTATTTTTGAAAACATGAGGACCATTGGGCTAAGGCAGAGGTCGGCAACCTTTTGAGTCACAAGAGTGAAAATAACAATTTACAAAATTTCAAAGTTTTTAAAGAGCCAGTTGCTCGTCGTAAAAAGTAGTTGATGACCTTTTTCTTTTTGATTAAAATGTCGTTCGCCGTAAAAAGAATTGGATGACTTTTTTTTTTTCAGATAAAATATGAATCAAAATGTTTAAAATGTTGTTAATAAATTCTATTTGCGTATGGAACTAAAGAGCCACAACTTCACATCCAAGGAGCCGCATGTGGCGCGCGTGCTTGAAAGTTATCACGGCCTCATCCGGCCCCGTAAATGTATACCTCTCATGAAATCTTTAAGTTTTGGGAAAATAAAGAAATCGCAAGGTGCCAGGTCTGGACTATACGTGCGGGATGGGTCACTAGCTCTACTTTTTCAGGAGCCAAAAATTACTTTGTTTTGTTCGCGGTGTGCGCCGAAGCATTCTCATGGACTTCTTGGTCGTTTTTCCCTAACTTTTTCAAAGACACTGGGCAAACAAATGGTGGTGTACCACTTAGCATTAACTGTCTTTTGTTCTTCAAGTGGGATCGTGCAGACAGAACCCGTCCGGGAGAAGAAAAACGCAATAATTTTTTTGCCTTTTCTCAGTGATCCCAGTTGAAGGCCGACCTTCACGAATTTCATCATGGAGAGAAAAACGGATCAAATTCTGCGTACCAACGCGTTACGATGCTCAAATGAGGTGCTTCCCTCCCAAAAGCTTTTGAAGACGAGCAGTCTTGCGGAGTCAGTGAACTTTTAAAATCATAAAAAATTATCGCCCTAAAATCTTTTCGCGTTAATTCCATTTTTGATACGGACGACGAACTTCAACTTCAACAAACACAATTGACACGCGATTTTCCTCCATTTTTTTTAAATAATTGATTGAGTTTCTTATGTTTAAAAGAAATATAACATTCGATATTAAAACATTTAGGTGCGGCCAGGAGCGCAAAACTTTCAGTGTGCCCTTTGTACCTACCACAAAAAACACTAATTTCTAAAGTTAAGCCCTGAAAAGGCTTTCAATATTTTAATTGAACCTGAGAAACTGAAAATAATTAAATCAAATAGAGAGCGGCTGATTCCTTTATAAAGGACAATCATACTATTTGATCGAGAAAATATACCGTTTAGAGACCACCGAGATGATGGTACATTCAGTGAAATGAAATCGGCCAAGGTAAATTTCGAGCACTTTTGAAATTTTGTATTGATGATTCATCTCTCCAAAAGCATTTAGAGACAGCGCCAAAAATGCTACATATCTGCAATGATACAGAAGAGTACAATTCAGGAAGAGTTCGTATGCTTCTTGTCTAGACAGGTTAACCGGTTTGGCTGCCACGTATATTCACCGAGATATCTCTGGTAGTGGTAGTTTGAAACCTAACGAAGTCTTTGAGAAATTTGGGTATTCGATTAGGCTCATAAATGCGTTAAGCATCTTTCCCCCCTCCTCCTCTTCTCCCACCTTAAAGATCGGCAACGCACTTGTGACTTTTAAGTTACCCATTAAGCCCATGGCCGGCGGTAGTCATTTACCATCAGGTGACCCGTCTGCTCGTTTGCCCCTATAAAAAAAAAAAAACAAAATAAAATGTTGTGTGCCTTTTAAGTATTTACTTTGCTAAAACCTACCCTCATTGGGGTCAAGCCCCTCCCAAATGTCAATCCTGGATCCGCCACTGATCCGCCTACTTGCCGGGCAATGCAGACATGAACTGACCGCGCTTGTAAGCTACTGCGAGCGTTAGGGACTGGAGCTGATCGTCTCCGCTGACACCAATGCGCACCACGTTCAATATAGGGCACACTGAAAGTTCTGCGCTCCTGGCCGCTGATAAATGTTTGAATTTCGAATGTTATATTTTTTTAAACAAAAGAAACTCAATCATTGATTAAAAAAAAACTGGCGGGAAATCGCGTGTCAATTGTTTTATGATTTTAAAAGTTCACTGACTTCGCAAGACCGCACTGCTCGTCTTCTAAATGCTTTTGGGAGGGAAGCACCTCATTTGAGCACCGTAAGGCGTTGGTACGCATACATTGATCATGGCCGTGGGTATCTCCATGATAAAATTCGTGAAGGTCGGCCCTCAACTGCGCTCACTGAGGAAAATGTGGCTACCTTAGGTGGCTACTGTCAGACAACTAATTCAAGAAAACCGGTGTATCACCTATAAGGAGATTCGAGGACATTTATTCGACATAGATATAGACGATTATTGACTTTGATTATTGATATATTATGTACATATTTAGCATAATAATAACTATAAATTATAAGTCATAATTTATATGTCTAAGGTATAGTTACATAATTTTTGTATTGTATTGGCCGTATTAATCAAAGAGTGTACAATAAGTAGTATATTTTCTGTGGTACAAACACTAGTATTAAAGTGCAGCTCAATGGCCGTTCACGTCACTTATCAGAATATCAGCGCCGCTTCAGGTGTAAACACGAAGCGGCACTATGCTGAGCTAGGGACCATTTTTGTTTCACACACAGGGTACCTACATAAGCACGTAGATTGCACGTAGATACTACTGATTAATTACCAAATTTTTATATGTAGGTACGTACGTAGAAATGGACATAGCTCTACGAAGTAATTCATCATTTTATTATTTGGCGCCGACTCAAAATAAGTTTATTTAAATCTTGATAGTTTATGTAAATAAGCTCAATACTTAAGACTTAAGCTTATTTATTTTTTGGTTTTTAGTTCTTTTCGTCGATTTATTTTTTTGTTAAAAAGATTTTTATACTTATCACAATACAAAGTGTTTATGAGTGCTAACAAACGCTGGATATTCCTTCAATGGTTCAAAGGGTATAGCGATTTACACGGGAGCGATGCCGCCGATGAGAGGGCAAGAAAGGGATCTACAACCAACCTCGCTTTTAGGTAAGGCAACGGATTCGGAGGCGCACAACAGTTGAGCTAACATCCCTAGCTGCTATCTGCTAGCTGCATATGCGGCTGGTAAACACTTATGTAAGTATATCAATCGGCGGTCTTATCGCTCACGGCGATCTCTTCCAGACAACCTTTGTACGAATATTATCAAATATATCTCAGGGTAGTCTGTGGTGTACGGATATAGGTTAATATTGATTATAATATTATATACCTACTTAGTATACTATACTTATCCGTACTAATTCCTTATTAATATTATAAATGCGAAAGTAACTCTGTCTGTCTGTCTGTCTGTCGGTCTGTCTGTCTGTCTGTGTGTCTGTCGCCCTTTCACGCCAAAACTACTGAACCGATTTAAATGAAATTTGGCACACAGATAGTCTAGAGTCGCGGGCACAGCTAGTATTACCATAAACAGCTTCGCTTAGCTTAAAAAGATTAGTGGGGTTGTTAATCATATCAGAGATAATTAACTGCTTTTTTTTTTAAATAAATATGACAAGTGAAAAAAGTTACTTATTCAGTCAAGTGAAATCAGTAAATCAGTCTGTTCAAAGTCATATAAATAGGTAGCTATTCGAGAATGGACTTACTTGGTGGTCTAGCGTAATAGACGTCTGCATTATAGCACATTCCCAATATTCATCAGAGTCAAATAAATATGACTCACATCCAGGAAATGGTGTGTCATGCATTTTGGTGTTAAGTCGTTGAAATGCTTTGGTATGGATGATTTTTTCCACCTGCAATAGTGATGCCTAAGTTAATGATTTCAATGATCAAAGTGAATTTCAGTCGTCGAAAGGTTGTATGAATTATCCACGGTTTGCACTGAGCAGGTGTTTCTTAATGACACTAACCACTGACCTTTTGTCTAAAAACTGTCACAAGCATCAATCTTGAATACGCTCAAAATTGTGATGAACAAACGACAAATAGGTTATGTCAATATTTCTCAGCATTTCATACCACGTCATAAGTAAAAAAAGCAATGTTAAGCCGGTGATCACGGGAAGGGTATATTAGTCGAGCGTTTGACTACAGCGCTATAGTGCTGTGCTGTAAACAAATAACTTTTAAATGCTTGATTATAATCAAGCATTTTAAAGTTTTTTGTTTAAGGATAATAGCTTACACCTACCATGCGAACGCCTTCAACCATAGTTCTTAAATCAGTAAGGTCAGCGAAATAATTCATATGGATTCTTGGATGGTCTGCGAAGTTTGCGCTGCGCAGCATCAACCGACCGACACTCTTTGGACGAATTAAAACGGGGTTAATTACGAAAGTGCGCAGTCTAGCAGCTAAAGGCAGCGAGCCATACACTTTCCAGTACCATTCATCAGTGATCCCTGAAATACAAAAAAAAAAAAATACAAATATTAATCACTCGGAATAACATGCGTTTATGTGGATTGTGTTCGAAACCTGTCTATAACCACTGTAAAAAGTCTGAAGCAAATGTAAGGAACATTTATATTGTAATAAACTTTTATATATTTTTTAAAGAAAATAATTTTCCTCTAACGTTCAATGAATATAAAATTTTCAATTATTTTCGACAACGTAAAGATATGGCTTTATCAAAAAAGGTTTAGTGCCCAGGGGTCATGTGCGTTGCTGTTTACCTACTTAAAAAAGGTATAAGAAAATTACGAACGTCTGTATTAAAAATATTTACTTCTCTTGTACTTATATTCTGTAATAATAATAATAGTTATTAGTAAATTAAGAAAATATATATTAATTTTATTATAACGAAACTCTGTTTTATCTATTTATTTTACTCCATTTTTCTTTATTAGTTCTATTAATTATTCATTTTAGGCGTTCAGTGACTGCTAACCTTTTTTTTCTAACGTTAGGTATTATCAGTTATTATTAGCATTAAATAATGTCAATATGTTAGTGTAACTTTGTTGCCTATATATCTATCTACCGTAATTGAGAAAACTATTTTTTTCAACGGTCTTTATATTGGTATCAAATTATAAAGAAGGATTTCTGACTTTCGGGATTTTAGTGCATCAAGGTTTTTGCCACGATTTTGTCTTGTAGTGTCATTTTAAACGTAAGCAGATTTGCATTGAATTGAAGTGAAAAAGGGAATAAGGTGTGAGTATAAATATGTAGTCAAAAAATCCCGTAGGCCAAAAACCAACATGTTTTTTCATCGTAACTAAAACCAACGATCACGATTTAAGACTTCAAAACAGCCCGTGTCGCGGAGTCGTCAATCAATTCTAAAAGGCTTCAAAAACTGAGTTTCGGTTGATTTGTGTTCGTACTGACCGTCAGACTGTCCGATAGTGGAAAGTGGTATATAAAAGATACGTAGGTGTATCATTATCATCACATTTTCAATCAATCGAGGAATATGAAAGGTACATTTTGCTAAAAAAGTAGTGAAAAGTAGTAAAGAGGTCTCTTTACTACTTTTGCCTTTTCAAAGGCAATTTACTTACATGTACCCGCTGGTTACCAAGTCCGACCAGATTTTGGGTTCAGTTCTAGAGTAGGTATTTATCAGCTACCTACTAGGTACATGTTCATCATGATTTAGTGATTAACTTTTCAACTTTTGAGTAAGAAATACATCAATGTTTGGCTTATTATACATATATTTTTCTAGTTTTCCTAACAAATACAATAATAATTTGTAATATAACATATGGGTTTAGGAACGAATTCCGCAAATCTAGTATTGTGTGGGGGGCTATTTTCTCATCACGTCATTAAGACTGGTTATACTTACCAAGTAATGACCGCAAAATTCCGATCGTTTCACCAGCCAATGATCCAGCACCCATGACGAGCTCAATATCTGGTCTGCTTTTGTCCCGGTCGGAGGAGTATTTCGTGTGGATAAAGGCCAGGCCGGTTGCTCCGCCGGGTAATGTGAGAGGGCCTCCACCTGCCATGTACGCTGCTGCCGCCAGGGGAGAAGCAGCTGCGAACTGTAAGTTACATTATAATTGTCAGTTTCTTTTTCAATTATCTTATAAAATATTTAAGTAAATTCGACTTATTGTTCGGTTGCGTAATGATATTATATTTCACACTCTATTACACATCTTCTGTAAAAAAGAAATCAATGTAGATATTTCTGTTAATGAAGATTTTCAATTGATCTAAATAAACACTTCAAACAATTTAAATCATAGGTTCCCAACCTTTTATGGACTACCATAAAAAAAAAAAAAACATCCAGCGCCCCCCTTTACATAATAGTTTATTATACCAATTATATATATATATATATATATATATATATAATTGGTATAATAAACTACTTATATTTTTGGAGATAAAAAAAAAAAACACGAAATCTACCTCTGCGGGCCTGCTGCAGGACCGGATTTTTTTTTAATAATGGCGTTTCTAACAATACTTAGTACACTTTTTTCATTTTTGTTTCATTTCAATTCAGAATTTTTGCAAGCTTGACTGTGTATTTTGAGCAGTCTGTTAGAAAAGCACACTGTTACGTTTCTGACTCTGTGTGATTTTGTTTCGTTCATGCGCGATATGTGAGTCCTTTAAAAGAAGTAAATCGCTTGTCACTGATCTTATCAGAAGTTGTTGTCAATCCAGAGCTAATGTAACGTAAAATAGCTACGACGTTCAAAGAATCGTATCATCAATAAAGAACGCGTAAGTGTTTGGTACGCTTAACTGTAAGTTTCAAATACTGACACAGAAAAAGAACAGTTCTTTCGAGTCTATATATAATGTAAATTTCGCATAAAGGTTGCAAATGTATATAACATTTTACAAACAATTATATTCCAATTTAATAATAATCTAGCTGCGCCCCGCGGTTTCAAGTCCCTCGTTAAGTTTTCTTTAATTTTCTAATTTTCCGCACAACTTTCTTAATTTCTTATTTCATAAGAACCTTCTCCTGACAATAACAAGTACAAAAAAAGAATTAGCGAAATCGGTCCAGCCGTTCACGCGTGATGCCGTAACCAATGGACATTGGGATTTTTTATATTTAAAATATAAAATAAAATAAGATATAGATATAGACTAGCCGTCCCCGCAGTTTCACCTGCGTTAATGGTCATACTGTTCCGCTCCTTTTGGTCGTAACGTGATGTTATATAGCCTTCCTCGATAAATGGGCCAGAATTCGAACCAGTAGTAGTTCCTGAGATTAGAGCGTTCAACCAAACAAACAAGCAAACTTTTTAGAATTGTAATATTAGTATAGATTAAGTACCTACCGAGTATTAATATCCTGATATTTCATTATATAAATATATATATGTATATATTTTTTTTATGGTATAGGGGGCAAACGAGCAGACGGGTCACCTGATGGTAAATTATTAAACTCAAGAGTCACAAGTGCGTTGCCGCCCTTTAAGGTGGGAATAGGTGAAGAGGGGGAGAGGGGGGAAGAGTGGTAAGACGGGAGAGGGGGATTAGAGGGAAGGAGACGGGGAGAGGGGAAGGACGGGAATAGGGGAGAGGGAAGGGTTAGGGCCTTTTTTTTTTTTTTTTTGTGCGTGTGGAAACCCCCTCGGGCCGTCATCCCACCGGGGTTTTCGGTAGGGCGGTGTGTCGGAATCGAACCGACTAAAACCACACGGTGTGCCGTACTGCGCCTTAAGTAGGAAGGATCCGAGAACAGCTTTTATTAAGACATCCGGAACCCTCCTAGCGCCTGCCCGCAAAAGCGCGGGCACCACCTTCGGGTAGAAACCTCTCAATTAGGCGACGTCCAGGCACACGCGGACGCCGCCTCCTCGCGGGGGCCACTATAGCAGGTGGAGGGGAAAAAACCCGTCCCGTCCACCCGCGGCCACACTCAGGGCGGCATGAGGCATCGCCCCGTGCGTCCGTCCTGGGGGAACCCCACGCAACGGACTTGGCGTTGAAGTCCCCCAGCACTAAGACGAGCCCAGACGCTAATCGCCGCATCGAGGTCTCTAGGTTGTTGAGAAAAACCTCGAAGTCGCTCAGACTCCGATTGGGGGAGAAGTAGACACCATATATGGTGATCCCCCCCATTCGGCAGCAACATATCCAGTACCCTTGTCTCTTAGCGACAAGGGCGGGGAATGAGCCGCCGTGGAGCCGACGACTGCCACGGAGCCGTCCCATTCACCCAGCCAATTTGGACGGGGAGGCACGTGATAGGGCTCCGCGGCTACGGCCACACCTATCGACCACTCCGCCATGGTTTGCAGGAAAAGATCCTGCGCACCAGCAGAGTGGTTCAGGTTCGTCTGGACAAGGAGGTTGGAGACTTGGTCCATTACTGGACTGTCTCTACAACCTCCTCCATGGGCGACGACGACGACGCAGGATTGACATCGGAGGCAGCCTGGGTCGATTGGCTAGCCCCCGAAGTTTGTCGAGAAGTGCGGGGCGGCTTGCAGCCACCCTGCCCCATCTGATGGTCGGCGGGAAGATTTCCCGCCGCACACGCTGGGCAGTGAGGGGCGGCAGAGCATTCCGCCGCCTTGTGCCCCGGTCGACCGCAGCGGAAGCAAAGTCCACTGCAGTCAAAACAGCTAGCGCACCTGACGCGGGTGTGTCCCGTGGAGAGGCAATTAAAACACCTCATCGGTCTCGCCGCCAGGAGTGTGACTCTGGCGTTCACGAAACCGATGAGAACTCTTCCGGCGTCGCTCAAAATCTTGGCCGACGCCATGGAACAACTGGTCCACACTGCGCCAAGGCACCCTGGACCGGGGCGGATGGTGCCGACCCTGATGTTGTCCGCGCTGCAACCCGTCTTCTCCCGAATTACAACGCGGACATCCTCGACCGTCACTGAATCGTCCAGGCCCGAAATGCGCAGTTCCGCGCACTTGGTGGGCCTGGCGATCTTTACACCATCCGTGGCTGCGAATATCTCCCGCATCTTCTCGGCAAAGGTGTCCGCCGTCTTTGCGCCTTCAGCCCCAGGGAACTCGAGGACTCGAGCTCCCGTTTGGGCAAAGCGCATCCTCACACCCACGGCCCCAAATTCACCGGCCAGACTATCCCGAGCCTTCTTAAAGACAGCCGCGTAGGATAGCCCGCCGTCCCCCACCGCCGGCGACAGGGTTACGACCACAGCCGCCGTTTTGGGTGGCACCAGTTTCCGGGGCTTTTTTGAGGCAGTCACTGCCACGGATGGTGCCTGCGGCGGAGACGGTGCACTCTTGGCAGCCTTCTTATTGCGACCTCCCCCGACTTTCTGCCACCCGTCACTGGAAGCGGCAGACGTGGAGGGGACAGATGCGGACGGACCAGACACGAGCTCAGCACCGGCGACAACAGGTGTCGCATTCATCCCCTTCGGTGCTGGAGTGGGAAGCGGAGGGAATTGTGCTGTCACCTTTTCCACGGCCTTCGGCGGTTGGCCGGCCTTTGGTGCAACTGCTTTTGACGCAGCCTTGGCCGGTCGACCAGCCTTCGGTGCGGCTGCAGGCGCCGGTGCCGACGTCGCCGCGGCATACGTCACTGTCACGCGGCCACCCGAGACGGGAAGAGGTGTCGGGACCGTTGTGGCATTAGCCCTGGCCGCGGCGAGTGGCGGCCGCACAATAGGTGCCGGAGGAAGCCTTGCCTCCAGGCCCGCGAGGCGCCCGTCCATCATGCGCCACTCTGCGTCAATAACCTGACGCAAGTGGGAATCCGGAACGGGGGATGGGGAGGGGGCAGGTTGCCGGGCAACCGGGTTTGGCTGCTCAGGGCAATTCGCCTGTGCCCGAAATTGGGCGAACTGAGCGCTGAGCTCGGTGACCTGCCCCGTCAATAAATCGTTTGCGGCCTGGAGGCGCGCCACGTCCCCAATGAGGGTCTCGACGACCCCGGAGATGGCGGAAGAGGAGTCCTTAAGGGCCCTAACAAAGGAACCCTTAAGGTTCGTGGACTTGGTGGCCACTTTGTGGATAATGGCCACCGCCGCGTTTGATCTCTCCTGCATGGTCGATGGTGTTTGGGGGACAGAACCCCCTACCACCGGCTCTTGTAATTTAAGCAGGAGATCTGCAATCTCCTCTTCCGCTATGTTTTCGCCCTCCGCTCTGACTCGGACATAGGCTTCCCTTCCAGAGAAGGCGGAGCCCGACAGAGCTGAGACCGGCGTGCGCGACCTCCCTCTATGGCTACTAGCCACTTTGGGAGGCAGCATCTCCTGGGACGTGTCACCATCTTTATCCATGGAGCGTCCGCGTTTTCGACTTTCAGTGTCGCGAACCTCCACTTCCATCGCCTCTTGTGTGTCCGCCGTCAAACCAGAATTTTCGTACGATGACAGGACAGACCTGGAACGCAGGCGTTCCGAATACCTTCTGCTCTGTCAAGTCGACTTCTGGGAGCGCCTCCGAGATAGGCGTCTCCAATACAACCTCATCTTTGGTAGACAAGGTGTCCGCCTTCTTCTCGTTCTTCTCCTTCTGCTTCTTATTTGCAACTTTCTCCGTCTTTTTTTCTTCATTTGTTTCTTTTATAAATTGATTTTGATATTCCATAACTAAACCCACGAGACGGGGAGAACTAATGGTCGACCCGGGCAGAGATCCCCAATACCCGGGCAAGCGAAGGTTTATGCCCAACCGAGGGTTCCGCAGGTGCCCCGGCTGGGAGTGCGCTTGCGACTGAACCTCCCATCAGCCATGCATCCCCTGGTCACGCACCAGAACACGGGATTCGGGGTGATTTTTTAGAGAGGTTTTCTTCCTCGCAGTCCGGGCGGCTAAGCCAAGACCCTCGTCTCCGATCGGAGCCACAAAACATGACCACGACTCCTTTCGGGATTACGATATGCCGACGGTGACAGGAAACTAAACCTTCCCATGCCTGCTCGGTGGCAGTGTGAGTGCACGCCGAGCCCGTCTTTCTTCCTCCACTGTTGACAGCAGAGAAACTCCGACCCATGGAAGGGTCCCTCCTTCGTGATTTTTTACCGAGGTTTTCATCCTCATAGCTCCGAAGAGCGAAGAGCCAACAGAAGGATGTGCTCTGTTGGGCCAAGCCTCAACCGTGTGGCCGAAGAAATATGGCCTCCTCTTCGTACTAGAATATTAGCCGTTGGCGATGACGCCCTCCTCAAAACAGAGGAGGCTGCGTCATCGCCAACGGTAACCTCACTCACGCGGCGAAAAGCAATGAAAGCATTGTTTCACTGCCGGTTTACTGTGAGGCTGTGGTATCATGCGGAGTCGAGCCGGCCATACGTGCCGAAGCATGGCTCTCCCACGTAGAAATAGAGTTATAAAAATAATATCTATATCTAAATATTTGTATAACGTATAATTTATTTGGTTTTTAACTATTTCACTATATTTTCTTTATATATATATTTTTTTATATTACTAGAACCTACTATCTTATAGGTAGAGTATAGTAGGTAGGATATAGGTATAATATTAAGTTTATGATTATTTTATATATTATTTTACTTACATCATTTATTGTGACTCCTGTTTCATTAACAATAAATGCGTTTCCAGAAAAAGTAACATGATCTTGAAGGTTGTATCCAACTGGAAGGTTTACTATGTTGGGGATCCCAACTTCGCTCAAGTGGTCTTGTGGACCCACTCCGGATATCATAAGCAGTTGCGCCGATCCAATAGCTCCTGCTGACAAAACCACTTCATTTCGGGCACGCACTCGTATACTGTAAAGATTTTTTCACAAATGAATGCATACTTACATACATACATATACATGATAGTAAGCTTCAACGGTGGCCTTATGTCATCAAAAAGTGTGTTCGTTTTTGCGTCTTGTTGTTTGCCGCCAAATCATATAATTCCGTAAGTAACTTAGCTGTGTAACTCAACCAAATGCATATTGTATTTGGTTGTGTTATATGTTATTATCCTCAGTTTCTCCCAAAGATACAAGGTATTAACTATTAATTTTTATATTAGGTTTTGTGGTTTTAGACACCCTGATCTACAGTATCCTTAATTTACAGTTTCTAACACCCATTATTATTCATTACTAGCAACGCCCCGGTTTCACGCCCTTAAGTCCCGATGCCGGGAGAATAACGTAACAGCCTATGTGTTTGTTAATCCAGGTCTCCAGCTATCTACATGCCAAGTTTCATCGCAATCGGTTCAGTAGTTTTTGCGTGAAAGAGCAACAAGTATCCAAACATCCTCACAAATTTTCACGTTTATAACGTAAATATACTGTGCTATTAACTATCCCACTAACAGGATAGTTAATAGCACAGTATATTTACAGTGTATGAAATATAAAACTCTATAGGCTCTGCCATGTTAAATATTGTTGAATTAGTTCTATGCAAATATTAACTAGTCGATCTAGGCAATAGAATACGTTCATAAGAGAGGCTTAGTAAATTATGGAGACACTTTAGGGGTTAGTTTTAAGTATAGTCATATCATGCCCAAAAGGTTTTAATTTTTAATTCATTATTCTAAGAGGACGTTGTGATATATTTTCTGTATAAACTTGTATATCAGTGCACGCTACAATCTTTAAGGTAAATATTAATTTGTGTAACTTTTTATATTGTTCAATTTACAGATGTGAATTCTCTGGATACTTACATTTTGTTTCGTTTCACAAATTCTACGCCTGTAGCTCTTTTAGATTGGGGATCTATGATAATTTTCGTAACTGTAGAGAATTTAGAAACTTTTAAATTATGTCTGAAACGAACTGGCTCTAAAAACGCTTTTGAAGAACTACATCGCCTTCCATTTCGCATTGTAGCCTGTGGCTTCGAGAAGCCGATCAGTTTTTCTCCGTTTGGATCTCTCCATTTATACCCCAGCTCTTCACCAGCTTTTTTAAATATATCTTCAAGGGGATATCGGTACGGAGAATATTCAACAGCCATATATCCCCCAGTACCATGATAAGTTGAATTTCGTAATTCCATTATACCAACATTTTCCGATTTCTTGAAGTAAGGAAGTATTTCATCATAACTCCAACCTTTGTTACCCATTCGAGCCCAGTCATTATAATCTTCGGGATGTCCTCTTTGATAAATTAAAAAGTTAAGCACACTACTTCCCCCGAGAACTTTACCTCGGGGCAAAAAACATACTTTCCCTCTTAGATCTTTGCATGCTCTAAGCTCTGGCATTGAATTGTAGCCCCAATTCATCGGGGTAAGAGACAGGAATGCAGCGAATATTGGAATGTCAGAAAAGAAGTTCTCATTACCGCCTGCTTCTAAGAGTAAGACTTTCCATTGTGGCACTTCTGTTAAACGGTTAGCAATAACGCAGCCTGCGGAACCAGCTCCTATGACTATAAAGTCGAACTCTTCATTATTCCTAGGTGTGTAGTCAGGAAGGAATCCTTCATTGGGGTTTCGCGGGAAGGGCCGGAATAAATCAGTCCAGTAGTCTAAAAAACTCCTATCAATCGTTGCTTTAACAGAAGTAAGACAGAATAAATAGAAGAACCATCTCATGTTGTTCTTTTTTATTCTTCATTCCTAAAACAAAATAAAAAATAGAAAATAAATAATACAATTTTACATACATATCTCTGGACGATTATTGACTTTCAAGTAGATCCAACATGATTATTGAAAACTAATCTAGAAATGTCATGTAGCCAGTGGACATAATACCACTGCGTATATTACAATGTCTTTGTAGGGTGTTTCATCAATTAAATTAAACTATGCCAATGTACAGAGATAGCTTAGCTTCATTAATATATTAAGCGTTATTTGCTCTTGGGGATATATTTTGCAAGGATATTGATTTTTTTTCCCAATATCAAAATATCAAATAGTTAAAATAAAATAACTAATCAGTCTGATTGTTATACCGAAGGTCGACTTTTATTGCAGCTTTCTCAACTATCTACCAACTAATATCTACGTACCCGTTTTAGCCTGATTGTAGCTTTTTAATTACTTCCTATTCTTTTTTCTTTTCCATAACTACTTATTCAGGTTATGGTATCACGATTTCATTATGTCGAGTTTATGCACTCACTAATTAAATGTTTATCGACTTAAATTACATTAATTTTCTTAAAATATTAAAAATCATAACCATACTTACAAACTTTATGTCTATCTAATTGTAGAAGATATTTCAAAATTAAAAGATCACAGAAAACACATATTTTAAGATAAATAGATAGGAAATTTTATTGTACACTACATTATTAAATACACAAAACTAGACACAAATTCGATGAAATTACTGCAACAGTTTTATTAACTTACAGAAACTACGTAAACATTGCACGCCTTAATTGAACAATTTGAAATCAATGTCAGTAGGTAGACTCAACGAACGCTGACTTATGTGGCATTTCTAGGGCTACGTTGAAATATTTGAAGGTTAACGTTTGTCATTTAGTAGGTCTGGAATGGGCTATGTGAATACAAATGAAACCTAATGACGTCATAGCATAATACATAAACATAAGTCACACAATCAGCGAAAACCTTAATTCACACACCTAAAATAATAGGCGTGAAGAAGGATTTCCATTTGCCACTTGGTAAGAATAAAATTATAATAAGACAGTAAAATATCGTTATTGTTTTAATTTAATAGGCCGGAATGCCGAATGTGAAATCTTTTTTGTTAGGTACATAGCAAACCTAACGACATGTATACGGTGCCCAGAATAATAATAGTTGTTTTTTAATTTAAAAGTGGCACCTTTTTTGAAATATAGTATATCCACAACGAACTCAAACAAGCTAGAAATTCATACAATTTATAATAATATAATAGTACTTAAATGAAAAGTTGAATTAAGTCTCATCAGCATTGTTGTCGGTCGTAACAAATTATCAAAATTTTGCCAAAGATATATTTTTTTATTTTTTATTTAATACAGGAAGTATTCTACATTGCACGGGACTGAATGCCACATGGCATTATCTTCCAATCAACCTTTGGATGATTCAGTGAGGGACATGGCAGGTGAAAACAAAATCATAGTTAACAATAAACTGATAATACACTCTGTTATATACACAAAACAATTTATAATGCTACATAATAATAGATAGCCGAATACAAAAATATACATATACATTCTTGCAGATGAATATAAACACATATAAATAAATACATACATATATATATATATATACATACATACATACATACATACAAAATAAGCTTATGGTTGTGAGGTCATGAGGATATTTCTGCTAATTGTTTTCTATAAAATTCCCGGACTTTAGCTTTAAACGCGCCACGGTTTGTGGACATCCTAATTTCAGGTGGGAGCGCATTCCACAGTAAAATAGACTGGACAGCAAAGGAAGAATGAACGAAGAGAAGAAGTGTGATATATTCATCTCGTTTCAAATTCAGTAACTAGGCGACGGCGACGGTGCGTAAAATCGCGGTTTTTCACTAAAGGCAACAAAAGCAGGTACAGAGTACTCTATACCTCTTTTTGTTTGATAAAATTACAAAGCAAAACCTTATATAAACACAAAATTTGATCCTACCATCTACATACCAAGTTTCATTGCAATCGGTTCAGTAGTTTTTGCGTGAAAGAGAACAAGCATCAATACATCTTCACAAACTTTCACAAAACGATACTATACAAAAAATGCTGGTGTTATTATATAATGATAAAATACCGTTTTTAGTTTTAATCGTTTTTGTAAAATATTTCATTCAAGATTTCAATTTATTTCATTACTACCATTGTTTGTAATCCCTTCAACTAATTATTCCGCTTGTGCAAGGAAATAGTTCACGTCTTTTAATATATCCATTATAAAAGACACTCCCGCCAAGAATCAACTCTAACTCCATATCCAACATAACACTGCCCTCGTGACCAAGGGCCGATATTGATTACAAAATGAGTCGCTTAGGTAAATATAGTTTGGGGTGCGAGTCGGGTAACCTCCACGTGCGTTCTTGTGCTTCCTGTCCCTTCTGACCACAGGGTCCGTGGGGAACAGAAGCAGGGAACCGGTGTACCCTGGGCGACGGTCAATAGCTTCCCTTGAGGTGGGTATTGACCGTTGGCGAATAACTCGACAAGGGAGGGGGGGTATTTCACTCTCGGTACTCCTCTGTTCATCAGAGGAGACTGAATGAGTAAAGGCAGAGGCCGAAGTGGGATTCGTAGGAAATCCCCGGGCGGGTCAACCTACTGCTCGCGCAGGGGCTGACAAGCGTTAGTGCTGCCGCCGGTGAGAGAGGGTTAGCCACCCTCTCGCATTCCGTAACCAACAGGGGCTCAACAACGACCCAACTGGTGGCTACAGGAGGGTACGCTGAAAACCTGTAGACCGGAGGGCTTGCCTTGATTGGCCGGCCCATGACAAGGACAGTCTATAACACCCGACAGCAAAGTCGTTAAAACCTGTGGATACCAGCCGACCTCCACAGTATATAGGCTTATCCGGGTGCAGGGGGCACCGCCCGGATGGACTTCATTTCCCCCATACTCGTGGGACTACAAATGGAAACAAGTAACTCAAATAAAACAACGGATGAATCTACACTACACAACGAAACTGGCATACAGAAAGGACTTCTGAATTTAAGAGAAAACTCGAGAGAAGGGGAGGAGCGGCGATTGCATCAGCGGTCGCAATCGTTTAAAAATATCTCCAGGCCCTCCACTCCTCTTAGCCTAGATGGGAGGGAGCGAGCAGAGGAAAGCGATAGCTCGGTAAGATCAGAGAGGGAAACGCGTCGGCAGTCTCGTAAGCGCGGGAACTTGCGGTCCGATACTGAGGACGAGTCTGGTCATTTGGCAAAACGGGCACACAGTGAGGTGGACACAGAGGGAAAACCCAACAACAACAGCTCAGAAGAGGATGGCGCCCACATGCTACGAAGTCTAGCTGATATGCAAGAAATGCTGGACAAACCTCGCAACACAAAGGCGGAAATAATAAGCTCCATACGCCGGGTTCTGCAGACTCTGCAGACAGGTATTAAGGAGCTCTGCAACCAGGCGGTGTCGCGTGAACGTGAGCTGGCGAACCAAATTACGGATCTCCAACAGGAGATCAAATGTCTCACCTCTCCTTCCAATGCGACGGCGCCATCTTTGGCTGTACCGGCCACAGGGGTGCCAGAAGGGACCCCACTGTCTTCGTCGACATCGGGATCAGGGTTGACAAGTGGCCCCGTGGGCACCTTTTCAGTAGCCCGCCCAGCAAGGCAGGAGCACCCGGACTGGGAGCAAATTGAGGTCATCATGAATAAAGAGTTTGCTCGATTCCAGTCCGGGCTTTTGGATAGGTTTTTCCCCGAAAGAGGTGCTAGACCTCCTCTAGGCCAGGGGCAGACTTCCAAGGAGCAGCAGCCGGCGGCAACAGCCCCAGCTACTAATTCTTCCGAGAAGAAAAAAAAGAAGAAGAGGAAAAGAAAAAATAAAAAGAAGGCAAAAGGGCCGGCTGCTCAATTGGCCCCGGTAACGAGTCAGGCGACCAGTATAGGGATCCAGCCGGGAGCAGCGATAAGCCAGGAAAGGAGCACTTGGGCCCAAGTTGCTGGGAGGAAAACCCAAGTTGCCACTGCGAGACAGGGTACCGGGGTCACTCCCATAAAAAGTAAGAAGTTCCAGTTACCGCGTCCACCCGCCAATGCCGCCGTTCTGGTTGCGATACCTCCAGGATCTAATACCTCACTGGCAGATATCATGCAGAAGGCAAAGGCCCGTATTAGGTTAGCAGAGCTCGGGATCACGGGTGGGGTTCGCCAGCGAAAAGCTGTCACCGGGGACCTAATATTGGAGGTCCCCGGTCCTGATAGCGCTGCCAAAGCAGACGCTTTGGTCGATCGCTTGCGTGCAGTCATGGGCGATACAGACGCGCGGTTCATGCGTCCATGTAAGACGGCCGAACTGCGGGTGATGGATCTGGACGAATCCATTACCCCCACCGAGGTCGCGGAGGCAATAGCCGCAGCGAGTAGCTGTTCTCCGTCCGACTTCAAGGTCGGGGAGATCCGCAGAACCATAGCCCGGTTGGGAACAGTTTGGGTCCGGGGCCCACTTGCAGCGGTACGCCAAGTTGCGGCGGCCCAACGCGTGCAGGTAGGCTGGGCATCCGTCCGGGTCGAAGCGTTATCACCACGACCCTTGCAATGCTTCCAGTGCCTCGAAATGGGGCACGTTAAAGCGAAATGCTCGGGTCACGCCGACAGAAGTAGACTTTGCTACCGCTGTGGGGAGTTGGGCCATAAAGCCCGAGACTGTGCAGCGGACGCGCCGAAGTGTCCGGTGTGCGGCGATTACGGTCGGCCTGCCAACCATCGGATGGGCAGCAAGAGTTGCTGTCCACCGAAGAAGAAAAAGGGCGGAGAGGTTCAGCCTCGCTCCGCCCTTACTCAAGCGGGCCAGTTAGTTTCGAGTGGTAACTCGACGGGAGAGGCAATGGAGGTATAAAATTCCAACCACTCATAAGAGTTCTCCAGGGCAACCTCAACCACTGCCGCGCAGCACAGGATCTGTTGATCCAGACGCTCACGGAGCAGTCGGTTGCCCTGGCAGCCATTGCAGAGCCCTATTCCGTCCCGGACCATCCGCGTTGGTTCGGGGCGGTCGATGGCTCTGCGGCTATTTATTGGTCGGGAGGGGAAGGCCTCCATTGCTCTTTCCTGAGCAATGGTGTAGGGTTTGTGGCAGTGGAGTGGGGAGTAATGGTGGTAGTGAGCTGTTACTTCTCCCCTAATCGCGGCCCAGCCGAATATGAGGCATACCTGCACGGGTTGGGGAACTGTATCCGCACTTACGCTTCCCGTCCGGTATTCGTCCTGGGTGACTTCAACGCCCACTCAAGGGAGTGGGGTGACACCCGGGACGACGCGAGGGGAGAAGCTATCCTGGAGTGGGCGGCTGGACTGGACCTTCGACTTCTAAATCGGGGTTCAGTCAGTACCTGTGTGCGGTGGCAGGGGGAGTCGATTGTCGACCTATCGTGGGCGACTCCTTCTGCAGTACACATGGTATCGGGATGGCGGGTGGCGGAGGAAGTGGTTAGTCTCTCTGACCACCGGCACATCTTATTTGATGTGTCTCTCTGCCGCCCTTGCCGCTCACGCCAGGAAAGAGAACCTCCGCGACGATGGTCCCTTAAGCGGCTCAATAGAGAGATGGTCGTAGCCGCATCCCACGTCGCGGATTGGTCGGAGGAAAGGGTTTCGTCCGATCCGGAAGAACTGGCGGCCTGGTTTGGGAGCATTATGGCGTCCATATGTGACGCCTCAATGCCCCGGGTCATGCCAGTCAGGAAGGGCTCGGCGTATTGGTGGAGCGCAGAGATCTCGCGGCTGAGAATGACAGTCGCTAGATTGCGCCGCCCCTACCTTCGAGCCCGGAGAAGACGGCGAGCCACAGTCGAGGAGATCGACGGAGCACGGCGGGAATATGGAGCTGCCGTAAAGGCTCTCAGCGATGCAATCGCCGAGGCCAAGGCTCGGTCCTGGAGAGAGCTCATCGCGGGACTGGATAGGGACCCATGGGGGCGACCATATAGAATGGTGTTGGGCAAGCTCAGACCATGGGTTCCTCCGTTGACAGAAACCCTGGACCCGGAGTTTGTAGGAAGAGTGTTAAACACGCTCTTCCCAAGGGTCCAGGATAGTCCCCCGATCGCTCCGATACAATCGGACCGGTTACTCTGGTCCGACGATTGTGAGGTGACGGAGGGAGAGCTGGATCGAGCTGTACGGCGGCTGGCTTCCCGCAACACCGCACCTGGACCTGATGGTATTCCAGGCCGGGCGCTGGTGATAGCTCTATCGGTGCTGGGAGACAAACTGAGGCAGATATTTACTGAGTGTTTCGGCCTCGGTGTCTTCCCCCTCGGCTGGAAAGAAGTGAGACTGGTGCTCCTAAAAAAGGAAGGAAGGGCTGCAGATTCTCCCTCTGCGTTCCGACCGATATGCCTGCTGAACGAGTCGGGAAAACTCTTTGAGAGAGTTATCTCGGACCGTATCAGCGGGCACTTGTCGCGAGTGGGCCCTAATCTATCGGGCTGCCAGTTTGGATTCCGACGGGGACGCTCGACAGTAGACGCTATTAGGTGTGTTCGCTCCCTGTCGGAGTCGGCAGTCCGATCGGGGGGGGTGGCGTTGGCAGTTAGCCTTGATATCGTCAACGCTTTTGGCACCCTCCCCTGGCGGACAATTAGGGCGGCCCTTGAATATCACGAGGTGCCGCCCTACCTGCGTGCCGTCATAGAGGCCTATCTGCGCGACAGGACGGTGAAGTTTGTCGATCGGAACGGGGTGGAGAATCGAAGGGAGGTGTGTTGCGGGGTTCCTCAGGGGTCCGTATTGGGCCCACTGTTATGGAACCTCGCATACGACGCTGTCCTTCGCACTAGTCTGCCCTCTGGCCTAAGTGTCGTCTGCTATGCGGACGATACCTTAATACTGGCTAGAGGGTCACGCTTTGAGGATGTGCTTAGGCTCGCCGAGCAAGGGGTGGCTTGTGTCGTGGAAAAAATTCGTGAGCTGGGCCTGAGGGTAGCGCCTCAGAAAACTGAGGCGATATGGTTCCATGGCCTACGTAAGCGCCAGGAACCACCCAGCTCATGCCTCCGGGTGGATGACACTGAAGTCCAGGTGGGCAAGTACATGAAGTACCTAGGCCTCATCCTGGACAGTCGGTGGAGCTTCGAAGAGCATTTCGGGCGACTAGTCCCTCGAGTAAGAGGGGTAGCAGGGGCGTTACATCGTCTGCTGCCCAATCTCGGGGGACCACGGGAAGAATGCGTGCGATCCATGGTCCTCTATGGGGCGCCCGTCTGGTCAAAGGACCTGGCGGGCTCCTCCCGCTGTAAGGCTCAACTCGGGAGTCTGCAGCGGCTGATGGCCATACGGATCGCACGGGGCTACCGCACGATCTCGTACGAGGCAGCGTTGGTTCTGGCGCGGTCTCCGCCGTTCGACATTCTGGCCAACATGGACACGATGGTCTACGACCAAATTCGTTCTGTCGGTCAGAGTGACGAAGGGGCGGCGCCGGATCACGAGCCCGGAATGTTACGGCGGAATGCACACACGCAAGCCCTGCAGGCTTGGCGGGCACGGCTCGAAATCCAGGGCTGTGCCAGCCAACGCGCTGTTGGAGCCGTTCTGCCGAACTTCGAAGCTTGGGTAGGGAGGACCGACTGTGTCACCTACCGATTAACTCAGGTCCTCACCCGGCACGGTTGCTTCGGTGAGTACCTGAACAGGATCGGACGTGAGGCTACGGCACAATGCCACCACTGCGGATCCGACCGGGGCTCCGCCCAGCACACGCTGGAGGACTGCCCTGCGTGGGAGTCCGAGCGTCGAGTCCTGGTCGGACAAATCGGACGAAACCTTTCACCGCCAGCATTGATTGCAGCAATGCTGGCGAGTAGTGAGGGTTGGGAAGCCGCGGTCTCTTTCTGTGAGGACGTTATGCTCCAGAAGGAGTCCGCAGAGCGGCATCGGGAAAGGGCCGATCCCGCTCGAAGAAGGCGACGAAGGGGACGCGGTAGAGGCCGCTAGCTCCCCAATCGTCGCCTAAGGGTCGTTTGTGGCCACATCTGGGGAAGATGTGACCGCTGTAGGCGACCCGAGAACGGTGACACCCCGGTGCGGCCCGGGGGGTGTCGTCCAAGGCGGGTCGGTTTTCCGCGTCTTAACGTGTAAAGCGGTGAGAGGCGTGACACCGACCTGCCACGGGGGTGACTCTGGTCACCCCGGGATGTACCTCAGTCATGAGCTACGGCAGGGGGGACTCCAGAAGCCGCCGATGCGTTCCTGGAGCTCCTCCCGACTGCCGAGGTAGGCCGCCGCGGTGGTTTAGTGGGTAGACCGGTTCGCCGGGAGTCCCACACACGCCCTTCGTATCCCCGACGGAGGGTATGGTGCGAAAAGCATTCCCCGCGTAAAAAAAAAAAAAAAAAAAAAAAAGAAAGGTAAATATAGTTTGTAGTTAGTCTTATAAACCGATCGGGCTATATTAATCTCTCGGTGGTTTACAGAGTTCTTACAATCACTGGGTAATCAATTCATAGTCGGCAGTGATTGGATTCGAAGGCTAAGCATACCTACTGAGGAGCAAGGGCTACCGTAATGAGCGAATAAAAAAAGACTTCGATAATTAGCTGATACTTCAATCTACTGGAGACCCGACACGACCTGGCCTATGGACAATTATTATAACTATTATATTATAAGACACAAAAAAAAATTTGAATGACATTTTAATATACAATTTTTTATGATACCTACAAAATAAAAGTTACGTGGCTTTATATGACTTTGAACTTACCCTGTACACAAGAAGTGTGATACACATAGGTATAGTTTATTCTTAGATCGAAAGTCGGAGGCCACGGGTTTATCTATTCTTAATGACACAGCCAGATGGTGTACTGGGACCTAGCATTTAGGGTTCTTGTCTAAATGTCCAACTCAAAGGATTCTGGCATCTATTAGTTTTGACTATGAACTTTTTTATTTAGAACATTTTAGTTGAATATCCTAGAAAAGTCATTCACTGTAAGCGGGGCGTATCGAAGCTTCACTTATTCACACTCAAAATAAAAATTGGTGTAATAAAGCTAAAAATGTAATACAGTTAGTGTGAAATTAGACGTCTCCTTCATTCGTAATTTAATTTAGCAAGCCCTCGTCAGAACACTCTTCGAATATCCAATTACTTTTTGCGATCTTACGAACTTACATACGTACATGTTTTTGTTATGTACTCAAGTGTTTGGATAATGGGATCACTGGGTGAAAAATAATTTGTTTTTAACCGACTTCAAAATAGGAGGAGGTTCTATGTTCGGCTGTATGCATTTTTTTAATGTATGAACCGATTTTTCGGCCATCTAAGTACCGATTAAAAAAAAAAACTGTTTGAAAGTTTATGCTGGGTACGTGCGTCAACGACGCCGACGTCTCCACGCCGCAGAAGACCTTTTTTTTTTTTTTTTTTTTTGTGCGTGTGGAAACCCCCTCGGGCCGTCACCCCACCGGGGTTTTCGGTGGGGCGGTGTGTCGGAATCGAACCGACTAAAACCACACGGTGTGCCGTACTGCGCCTTAAGTAGGAGGGGTCCGGGAACAGCTTTTATTAAGATATCCGGAACCCTCCTAGCGCCTGCCCGCAAAAGCGCGGGCACCACCTCTGGGTAAAGACCTCTCAATTAGGCGACGTCCAGGCACACGCGGACGCCTCCTCCTCGCGGGGGGCCACTATAGCGGGTGGAGAGGAAAACCCGTCCCGTCCACCCGCGGCCACACTCAGGGCGGCATGAGGCGCTGGTAAGCGCGCCTCCGCCGCCCGATTCGCCGGCGGCGAATTAGGTCCGAGTGGAGATCGTCCTCCCGGACCCTTTCCGCCGCCTCCTTCTGCGAGATGACGTCCTCACAGAAGGTCGCGACCGCGGTAAAATTCCTGTCGCTACCGGCCATGGAGCGTATGACGGCCGGTAGCGAGAGATCCCCTCCGATGACTGCAGTGAGGGCCCGACGCTGCGTCGCCCAGGCGGAGCAAACTGCCAGCGTGTGCTGAGCCGAGTCCTCACTGCAGTCGCAGTGGTGACAGGCGGGACTCAGTTCCCTCCTAGCGACCGAGTGCAGGTACTTCCCGAAGCAGCCGTGCCCGGAAAGAACCTGCGTCAGTCGGAAGGAAAGGGTCCCATGCTGCCGCACTGCCCACTCGACGATGACCGGCCGGAGCGCCTTCACGGCGGCAAAGCCAGCACGTGGAGCCTCCAGCCGGGACGACCAATGAGCCATGGTGGCTCGGCGAGCGGCCTCACGCCATTCGCGTACCTCTTCGGGCGGGGGCCGACTGCCGCCTCCCGCCCGGAACTCAGCCGTTCGCCGATGTACTTCGGCGAGCACATCCGCCTCCAAATCCCACGGGGGAGTCCCGGCCAACGCGCACGCCGCCTCCGTCGACACGGTGCGGTATCCACGTATGGCTCTAACCGCCATAACCCTCTGAGGGCGCCAGAGGCGTGCCCTATTCTGGGCGGTCAGAGCCCCCGCCCACACCGGTGCACCGTAAAGTGCCATTGACCGGACAACCCCCGTGTACAGCCGCCTCGTAGCGACGCTGGGTCCGCCCAAATTGGGCAAGAGTCGCCCAAGGGCGGACGCAGCGCCGACCAGCCTGGGAGCAAGCTGTTGGAAGTGCTCGTCGAAGCGCCACCTACCGTCGAGGATCAGGCCCAGATATTTAATGTGGGCCTGAACCGGTACGAGGACCGAGTTGACCTCGATAGAGGTGCCAGGGGGTGGACCACGACGGGGCCCATGGAATAAAAGGGCCTCCGTCTTATCCAGGGCCACCCGCAAACCCAGCGCCTCGATGCGCCCGACCACCAAGGAGACTCCCCTGGTGGCCAGGCACGCCGCCTCCTGAAAGTTCACCCCCCGGGCTGTGACCAACGTGTCATCGGCGTAACAGATTACGCCGAGCCCGGGGGGGAAGTCGCCTCGAAGGGCCCAGTCGTACCCCATGTTCCACAGGAGTGGTCAAAGGACAGATCCCTGCGGAACACCGCACGACATGGGCCGACGACTCAAAATTCCGTCTCGGTCCTCGTACATGACGGTACGCTCCTCTAAATAGTCTGCCACTAGCCGCCTCAGGTACCCCGGCACTCCGTGATAGTGGAGTGCTTCCCTGATGCAGCTGAATGGCAGACTATTGAACGCGTTGGCGATGTCCAACGACACTGCCAACAGCACGCCGCCACAGCTCACTACCTCGGTCACGGCCCACAGGCGCAACACAGCACCGACCGTCGAACGCCCCGCCCGAAAACCGAATTCGGCTTCCGACAAATCGGGGCCGACCTCGCGAAGGTGCCGGACGATGCGGGCAGAGAGGACTCTCTCAAACAATTTACCCGCCTCGTCCAGCAACACGATGGGCCTGTAGGCCGCGACCGAGTTGGTAGGCCGTCCCGGCTTCCTTAAAAGTACCAGCTTCCCGCTCTTCCAGCAGTCAGGGAAGCGTCCGGACGCCAAGCTAGCGTCGAACACCTCCTCGAGGCGGTCGGACATGTGGTCGAGGGCCAGGGCCAACACTCGGGCAGGGATCCCGTCTGGGCCGGGGGTGGTGTTCTTGGAACGGATCCGTAGAACAGCCGCCCCTACCTCCGCCTCCGTGACGGGTGGAACACCATCCTCCTCGTCCTCCCCGTCGTCTCCAGCCAAGGGGGCCATCGACGGGGGCACGTGCTCCACCCGTTGCGGGAAAAGGCCCTCAACCACTTCCTGCAGGAAGCTGGGCTGGAGAGTCTCCGTAAGGGGGGGGCCCGACGCGCGAAGCTTTTGTTGCGCCACGCGATATGGGCGACCCCAGGGGTCACGATCGAGACCCTCCAGCATCTCCTTTCTCTTTTCTTCTTTGGCGCGGCTAATGGCCAGCTTCAGAGTTTGCCGCGCCTCTCGGTACTCTTCATGAAGCTGGTCCTCCTCCCCCTCTCCGCGGCGACGCCGCCGGCTGCGAGTGTAGGACCTCCGGGCACGGGTACAGGCCGCACGGAGGTCCGCCAACTCCTGGGACCACCAGTAGACCTCCTTCCTTGGAGGCCAACGACCTCGGACGCGGGGCATGGCCGCATCGCAAATCTGCGTAATCGCATTGCGAAAGCGGCCTGCCCCCATGTCTACCTCCTCAGTCAGAGTTCCTTACTCGTGCGGCGAGAGCAGGGGTAGCGAACGAAAGGTCCACTATCGACCCCCCTGCTGTCGCACGCACATGTTGGTGGAGCCTCTGTTTAGGAGACAGAGGCCCACTGATGCCATCCACTCCTCCACGGCATCGCCCCGTGCGTCCGTCCTGGGGGAACCCCACGCAATGGATTTTGCGTTGAAGTCCCCCAGCACGTGCCCAGACGCTAGTCGCCGCATCGAGGTCTCCAAGTTGTTGAGGAAAACCTCGAAATCGCTCAGACTCCGGTTTGGGGAGAAGTAGACACCATATATGGTGATTCCTCCCCACTCGGCAGCAACATATCCATTACCCTTGTCTCTTATCGACAAGGGCGGGGAATGAGCCACCGTGGAGCCGACGATTGCCACGGAGCCGTCCCGGTCACCCACCCAGTTTGGACGGGGAGGAACGTAATAGGGCTCCGCGGCTACGGCTACACCAATCGACCACTCCGCCATGGTTTGCAGGAAAAGATCCTGGGCACCGGCAGAGTGGTTTAGGTTCGTCTGGACAAGGAGGCTAGAGACTTGGTCCATTTATTGGACCGTCTCTACAACCTCCTCCATGGGCGACGACGACGACGCCCGAATTACATCGGTGGCAGCCTGGGTCGATTGGCTAGCCCCTGATGATTTTTGAGTGCGGGGAGGCTTGCAGCCCCCCTGTCCCATCTGGTGACTGGCGGTAAGATTTCCCGCCGCACATGCTGGGCAGTGAGGGGCAGCGGAGCATTCCGCCGCCTTATGCCCCGGTTGACCGCAGCGGAAACAAAGCCCGCTGCAATCAAAACAACTTGCGCATTTGATGCGGGTGTGTCCCGATGATAAGCATTTAAAGCACCTCATCGGTCTTGCCGTCAGGACTGTGACTCTAGCGTTCACAAAACCGATGAGGACCCTGACAGCGTCGCCCAAAATTTTGGCCGACGCTACGGGACAACTTACCCACACCGCGCCGAGGCCCCCTGGACCGGGGCGGATGGTGCCGACCCTGATGTTCTCCACGTTGCATCCTGTGTTCTGCTGAATTGCAACGCGGACATCTTCGACTGTCACGGAGTCGTCCAGGCCCGAGATGCGCAGCTCCGCACACTTGGTGGGCCTGGCGATCTTGACACCATCCGAGGCTGCAAAAATTCCCCGGAGCTTCTCAGCAAAGGAGTCTGCCGTTTTTGCGCCTTCAGCCCCTGGGAACTCGAGGACTCGAGCTCCCGTCTGGGTGAGACGCATCCTCACTCCTACTCCACCAAATTCACCGGCGAGACTATCCCTTGCCTTCTTGAAGACGGCCGCGTAGGATAGCCCGCCGTCTCCTGCTGCCGGCAATACGGTAACCACAACGGCCGCTGTTTTTGGTGGCTGCAACTTTCTCGGCTTCTTCGTGGCGGTCACTGCCACGGTCGGCGCCTGTGACGGAGTAGCTGCGCTCTTCGTAGCCTTTTTGTTCCTATTCCGGGACGGCTTCTTACCTCCCCCGACCTTCTGCCACCCTTCGCTGGAGGAAGCAGATGAGGAGGGACCAGGCACGATCCCAGCACCAGAGGGAACAGTAAGTGGGCTCGTCTTTTTAGGTCCCGGAGTGCCAAGCGGAGGGAATTCGCCGCAGAAGACCTAGCCTAACTATCAAGTACCTATTTGGGTTGGCACCGACTTCAAACAGACCAGTAGGTACCTAGTGCCTGTTACCTATTATATTAAAAGTGTTACATGTATTGTAGTCTTTTCAATTGAGTTAGCTATCAATTATTATTTTTCATTATTTGGTACCCTTGGTAAGTAGTTAGTTTTTTGAAGTCAGTTTAACTTTTCCTTTAAAGTGTTTATTGTAGTCATATTAGTGGCGTTATATGAATGCATCCTTATCAGGTGGTATCGTCATTTATAAATATTAATCACTTTGTATATTACATTTTAGGGCTATAAGAAAACACTTTTGAACCTGTGGTAATTGTTGTCGCCACATCAAAAACTCGTATTTATTTTATTCAAAATGAAGGCAAACGCATATTCCTTTACACAATGAAAAAAAACTATAATAATTGAGGATCAGTCACTTTTTTTGTTAAGTATGCAGATTATTAGCTATAAAAAAAAACAATAAATACTGTGTTTACATTTTTTTAATCGGATCAAAAATGACCAAGGTACAGAGATTTTAGTGCACCAACTTAAAAAACGCGCGCGAGAAAGACCGTATAAGCTGTGACGTCATTCATCGCGTATCGGCGAAAGTGGCGGATCGCCTTCGCGTCGCCAGCTTGGTATGCTTCTAGTCCAGCGCAGTAAGGGCAACGACCTGACGATTGCTGATTTTTAGATTATTTTTTAAAGTGATAATGCCGTCAAATAAGTATTGCATTGTGCCAAAATGTAATACAAGTGTTAATGCACCTAATAAGCTTTTTTGGACTAAAAAAAAATGGTGTAGAGTAATGCGGAGAGATGACAAAACTCCTTTGATTTGAAAATGAAATGATCTTCGCAACAGTATAGGTACTGTTGCGAAGATCATTTTGACGTAAGTACCTGCAATATCCTAGCTAGAGTATCTACCTAATATCAGTAGGTACAATATTATTATGGTCAACGGATCTAGTGCTAATCATTTGTAAAGTTAGCAGTTTCGATGCGCAGTAGACAATTTAGTATGAAATGCTGCACTGCGCATGTCAAACAGCTAAAATTCACGAATAGATCCACTGACCGTATAGATTTTATTATAATATACCTACCTATTGTGCATCGTTTCTATCATTTCTTCATAACATTTGAATTTCCGCGGATAGCTTTGATGTTTGTTCACACAGATGATGTTCGTTCGTTCATGCCTAATGCCTACCTACTCAAGTAAACAATGGAACACAAGGATATTCGAGCCAGAGCTGTACCCAGACCACGGGCGAGCCATGCTTCGGCACATATGGGCGGGCTCGACCGAAGTGATACTATGGCCTCACAGAAAACTGGCAGTGAAGCAATACTTGCATTGCTTATTGCCGCGTGAGTGAGGTTACCGGAGGCCCTAACCCTTCCCTCTCCCCTATTCCCGTCCTTCCCCTGTCCCAGTCCCCTCTCTTCCCACTCGTGTCCCCCCTCTCCTCCTACTCCCACGTTAAAGGGCGGCAACGCACTCATGACTCTTGAGTTACAGGTGCCCATCGGCGGCGGTAGTCATTTACCACCAGGTGACCCGTCTGCTCGTTTGCCCCCTATACAATAAAGAAAAAGAGGTCCCCTGAGCTGGTGGGTGATTTTGTCATGTGATAAACGCAATTTGTGATAATGTGTGAAAGCGCGCCTGCCGCCGGGCGCCCCATACTTACTGTTGAGTATTGTTTTATTTGTATCCTATGATATACAATCAGGCGAATGTTGGTTGTACCTACCTAATTTTTTAATATATATTTTTCCAAAATGCAGTGCATTCGGATAAAATGGTCAAACAATAGTTTTCGTCATAGTCAACTTCGTGTATAGCTAAAGATTTATCTTGTTCGAACTGAGGGCTCAGTTGGGTTTGTGCTTTGCACTTGTTAGAGATAATTTGAATGATTTAAATAATCCAGAAAAATCTCATCCTCAGAACACACAGTTAAAGTGGGTAAGTAGGTACCTATTTAGAAGAAATAGACTTAACCTCCCACCTTCCCAACTAACAAGGCATTCTACAAGCCCCTTGGCGATATTATACAAATGCAATTAAAATATACAACAAATTACCGGAACCAAATAAAAACGAAGAAAAACATAATATTTTTATTAATAAGCTGAAACTTTTTCTGTTACAAAAAAGTTACTACACTGTAAAAGAATTTATATAAGGAAAAATAACCTAAGGTAGCTGCTTAAATAGTATTAAATCTTCACATTATAAAAATAATATAAGATAACATAGTCAAGCCTAACCTAAACCTCCTAACCTTTTTTTGTGCATAAATACGAGTATGTAAATGACATTTAAAATAAATACTAATTAACATTGAATTTTAATTAATAATAACTAAATTAGAAATACTATTAAAACAAATTAATATGATTTTTGAATGTATATATTCCTGTGTGAATGATATTTAATACCATATTGACACAATATAGAATAATTTTATTATTATTTACAATTGTGTATAAACTTTGTCTAGGCACTAATAATAATAATTGTAACAAACTCTTCCTCTCTCCTAACATTGTGCTGTGCCCGACAGGGTCCATAATTGTAACCTAATTATAAGCTTGACATCTGTATCACATTATAGAACGCAATAAATGTATTGAGTATTGAGTATTTAGGTACTCAGTAGGAGTAGGTGTGTATAGACTTAGTTACCTTTTCATTATATCCCCACAAAACTGACCTCCATAATAGGTACTGTAACTACCTACTCGTACTATTTAGATATCAATAGATACTCAATATCAATATAAATACTGTTATCCTAATAATATGACATCAAATTATAGTAAAAACTAAATAATTTACATGCCACGACATGAGCGAAACGGTGAATAATCTGAACCAAACTGACCAAAGTAGGGATTTTGTACGGGTGGAGGGCGCGATTCGCGACGTGTGACGTCATCATACCAAGCGCGGCTCCGAGCAAGCGTTTCAAAATAGCCGAAAAGAAAACTTTAATAACTTTGTCATTTCTAGTTGGATTTGAATCATTTAAAAAACGAAATGATCAGAATGTTATAGCGCATACGCCCCCATATTTAGAAATCTAATATTTTGTTATGTGACTGATCCTCATTGAATAAAAATGAGTTAATATACATTATCGTGTTATACCGGTAGCGTAACGCCATTGGTCGGCATGGTGGGGTGATAAAAAGGCTAGGCATGCATTATAAGCTGATAACGATCACTTGAGTGCCGATTGAGATACAAACAACATAGCAGTTACTCTTATTTAGTGAATTTGATAGTTTATAGTAATAGTAGTGAGATCGTTTGCTAACATAATGAAATTGCGAAAGAACGATAAACGACATAGGCTTCTTTATTTCATATCGATGTTACTAAATGGGTTAAGCTCGCCTTTGTACATACCTTTTCCTTGTTTGATATGTAATCTACTTTTAGTGTACAATAAAGAATAAATAAAATAAATAAATATTGTACGGGGTACAGTATTTTTGTTTAACTATGTTTTTACAGTTTATGTAGGAGTGGTTTTAATTTTCCCTTACGTTATTTTACTTAGCCATCGTTTTAAAGAAGAAGGAAGACAGTGTTTTTAAGAAGAAGAAATTCACGTTGTTCTTCTTTGTTTAAAATCATGTATGGATGAAAATTATGCTTCGATTGCCATACTGGTTTTAAAGACTGATAATAAAGTTACCATTACCATACCATTAGTATTGTTGTAACTTTCCCCCGTTTTGTTTAATTAGAATCACCAGCTGACTAATGAAAGTCTTCTGTTACATGATACCTCACATTTTATCTCTTAATTATTACGCTAGGTACCGCGACCTCCATGTTTAAATTTATTCATGTTGACCTAATTGGAAACGTGTGAGGTGTGAGGTAGATATTATTATGTAGCAAGGTTAATAACTCTATATTCGTAAGTCATGTTGCGGTAACGTTGGCGAACCCTTAGCGTCCTCAGCACTCTGTCGAAGGTTAACATATAATAGGATATTGCTTTCCAATTATAGGCTCAATAAGAAAAATTGTTTATTGTGCTTAGATCCTTAAAAAAATATTTTTACTACGTAATAAATGAATTTAAGTGTCGATAAAAAGATTATAAGGGTCGCCAAAAATCACAATATTTTTCTTTTTATAGTAATAATACATTGTATTTGACATTGCTTTCTATAGTAATTACTGGTAATTTATTCGTGCCGTGTCTACGCACATCTTAGGGCATATTTGATAGATTTTTTTTGTACATCGTCTTAAGTATACCTACCTACTTATAGGCCGTTAAGACTGTTTCAAATTGAGAAATATTTTTTAGTAGTACATTTTATATATATAAAAAAAAATAGGCAGTCATGGGACTGCCGACAAAAGTGAAAACTTAATCGAAACGACCTATATATGTATTATTATGAATGGATGGATCTATATATGTATTATTAGCGTGACGGTCACGAGTTCAGTTCTCTCTCCCTCCCTCACTCTCCATGTCTCTCTGACGCTGTACATGTAAATATAAGAAACTCGGCTACATCGTACGAATTTTAGATGGGGACGGACATCAGGGTCACGTGTCCTGACGCGAGGTTAACATTTTTTATACATCAAAAAGTGCACAATGCCGCTAAAGAAGTTTTCACTTCAAAAATCAATTTAGTGGATAACGTTTCCTTCTGATAGTAAGTGCCTTTTCAAAATTAACGTACATATCATCATTACAATATTAACCGTACCTGGTTTGCTTCTGTTCACTCATCCCTACACAGAACCTAATTTAATCATTCAATCCTATAAGAACGAGCCAGAGTCAAGTAAAACGACGGCTTTTATAAATTCGCTAAGACAAGTTAAGGAGCAAAACAGAAGTGGCGTGGCATGGCATCGTGACGCACAGACAGTAATAGAAATTGTCTTTCAAACAACGCTGCATAAATAAATATTGAATGCAATTGCAGTAGGGCAGTAGCACAGACAAAGTACATAATAGTACCAGCAATAGGTAGATCACGAGTGTTGCCGATGATGAAATATCCCACGAATATAGTGTGTATGCTAAATGGAATAGTGTGTTAAGTGTTTTCTATGCTTTTAATACTAAAGTGCGGCATGACACTTACATCAGTACAACTGATAATTGTGGTCGCTATACATATATGCATTCAATTCACTAATTCCTACAATTCAATTCCATTTGTAATGATTAAGTTAGATAGTTCTACTAAACAACAAAACAAATACAATACAAACAAAAAAAATGAGTAAAGAAATTTAATGAGGTCATACTTCCTAGTCTGATAAGGTTCCGTGCCCCCTCTAGATATCCTCGGAATAGTGTGACACCATTATGCCCACCACTGAGAAGAACGGTCTCAGGTTCTAAGTCGATAAGTTGTAGTGATTTCATCGATTTAGACCTTGACAGTATCGATAAACTTTACAAAACTGTTGTCAATCAACTTGCACATGTAAATTTCTAATAATACCTACCTTTCTCATTTCAATCCCTATTATGTATTAATCTAAATTACGTATAAATAAATGTTTAATGAGTTATTGTTGTTATAGTTTTGGATTTATTTTACTATTTTTGTTAAGAATGTGTTATTAACTTGTTATATGTGTATGCAAATGTTGTATATATATGTAGATAATTCATTTTGAGATCATTTATTATATACCGTATACCGTGATTTATTGAGCATTTGGTGTTAGCGTGTAAGGGATTGTTACACTCACACATGCTTACTTTATATTATATTAATAATGGTAATGTTTAGTGTAATAAATGTTGGCTAATCTAATAGTTAATGAATAAGTAAATACTTATCGCTCGCACTTTGAAAGAAAGGGAAATCACGCATTTTTCAAATGACTTATCAAAATCATTTGATTCAATTAAACCAATAATAGGTATTTTTGGATTGTCAGGAGTAGGAGTCAGTCAGACTAAGTCAGTCGTGAAGCTAGTTGCCTTAATTCTCTCATACCCAGCGTCAATTAAATAGTCTGCTTAAAACTATCTAATTCATTCATGTTTATGACTGATATATGGAAATATAGTTAGTTATCTAACTACAGTGAACCACTGAAAAGTCATAAAATTGAATGAATAGTAATACTTGTTTCGATGCGAAGGTCAAGTCCAACTTTACCGCAGCACGGTTACGAGTTACGAGCCAATGACCCCTGTTTCTTACTGCTGATCAGAATCGCTGAATGAGATTTTTGTGTAATAGCTACAAAACTGGTGTATAACATCAGTAACCTAAATTGCAAATAAGGTTGTTTGACCATCACGTAATATGTGAAGGATTACGTGATTGTCAGTCACGCCAGCTGTAATGGGCGACATCCGAATATATAATTCGCGCTCAGCCTTTTGATCAGTATTGTGCATGAAATCATTTTCAAATCATTATATCACATAGGCATTAATATTTCAACGCTAACGAAATATTAGATGTATAGACTAATACAATGTCGCTCGTATTAATAAATGAGTTTTAGACATTGCCTCTTTTAAAATGAGGCCTGCCGCCCCATCACGTTTTGAATTAAATTATTTAAGAAGATAAAATATGAGGAGGCACGTAAATGCTGTATTATCAAGTTTAAAATGATGTAGAGAGAAGGTGTTCATTATATAAAGCAGTTCACTACTTCATTGGGCACGTTAAAAAACCGTAAGGGTGTTCTTTTCATTAAAACATTGATACTAATATTGAAACTAATAAGATTAATGTTAATATTATTAAGTGCCAGCCTGGGAAAGGCTACAAGAAGCTTTTATACTCCAACCCTCAGCTCGTGAAATTTTACATAGAGAGTAAAATGTAAGTTTTCTCACTTTTAATAAGTACGGCGGGTCGTGACATGACGGCATGCGTCGTGTATATGAGTGGCACGATAATCAGCGCCGAGAGTAATACTCGAAAAACGCAGTCCTGCTTTTTTGAGGTAGTTGGGTAAAAATATGTTGCTTTATTAATTTTGTGTAATTGATATTGCAAATGTAAAAACCGGAAACGATCTCACTATCACTTCCGGTTTTTACATGTTGGATGATGGATTTACAAATTTGTGGTATACCCGCTCATTAGATGCACTTTTAAAGCAAAGCAAAAGCGAAGCCATTTCTGATCTGACAATATAGATGTGCATATGAATGGACGTTATTCTATGGTTATCAGCGCTGCTTTTTTTTATACCTAGAAATTATAAAATTTAAATTTCATGCTAAAAAATGAGGGCTAAATACCGACTACATTAAACTAACAATATAGTTACATAAATATTAAATTATTATACTCGTATAAATTGAAGTAGATTCGACGATGTAGATTCGAAGTGATTGTGTAAGTGTGAGAAATCGATGAATTTACTAACTGGATGGATATTATATTACTGTAAAACCCCGATCTATGGTTATTCTCAGAATAGCCTGTAAAACCTAAGATTTACTATCATCTAATAGTAAAAGTCCGAAATGTTTGGTGATCATCTTCGTTTCGAAACTGTACCATCAACTTCTCAATAATTATTAGGTTTTACCTCAGAGACCCGGAAAATAGACATAATAACTTTGAAGTGCTAAATACCACAGTAGCTCTCCAGATTGTTAGAAGTAGATTTGTTTATAATCGTAATCCTAGGTAATATTATAAATGCAAAAGTAAGTTTTTTTGAAGCAGCGGGCAACCTGGCACTAGTGATGGGAGCTGGATAAATACTCAAAAGATAAATACACTTGAGTTTTCATTTTTATCGGACACATATATAAATTTTTTCTCTTCTATATTATAGAAATAACTGGTGTAAGGACCGGCTTACCGAATCTTGAAATAGTAGATTCAGATCATCATTCTGAATGGAAAATGATTGGAAATTTCTGCCGGAAAATTCACTTCTTTATTTTACATTTTTGTGGTTAAAAGTGATATCACAATGCGGAAACAGAACATTTTCCCGATAAACAAAATACGGCTCCCATGGGGCCAAAAACCCTAATGAAATAAATTAAACCACATTTATGTAATCAGCTGCTTCGAAGGCACCGAACGTTTAAGGCCGTTCACCGTACCGCACAAAAATGGTACCAACGGGTGTTGCGTTTACATTGCGTAGTGCAAAATCAAACTAATGACTGTAAATCTTTAATCTCGAATTTTTATGATGAACTGACTTTTGCATTGTGATAAGTATCCAAAAAAAGACGTTTTTGTAAGTTATTCGCGACGGTGATACTTAGACGCTGTACTCGTATATACTCGTATAAATAAAAGGATATTCACTCACTCACCTATACTGACTGTTCATGAAATCTAGAGAACCACGTGAGCTATGAAGATGAAGGTAGTTTATGAATAAGAGACTTCCGTTAAGAACGGATTTTGCGACATATCGCAAAATCCTTAAATATAAATATTCACTCAGTTATTGAAGAAATCCATAAAAACTAGTTTCAAAAAAATTCCGATATGTTTTTTTTTTTATCGTGTGGAAACCCACACGGGTCATTACCTCACCAGAGCTAACAGTAAAGTGGTATGTCGAAATCGAACAGAGGACCCGGGTATACCCTAGGAAGGAAGCCTCCGGGAACCCCTGTAGAACTTGGCCGCCTGCCAGCAGGCGACCACACCATGGAGTATTGGGGGCCTTACCCCCCTCCAGATCAGAGAGGCGCGCGTGGAACGTGAAGAACGTGGGGTTTGATTCTGCAAGGGTAACGGTCAGCCCGACCCGTTACCCCCAGGCCAGCGCCCATGGAGGTCAGAGATCATTCTGCTCTACGACGCCTGGTGCGTCTTCTGCGGTATGGGAGAGTGCTTGGCCTCTCCCGTTCCCGTTCCGCCGCCTCTTCAGCCAACATCACCTCCTCCCAAAACGAGACGGCAGATTCCCACGCACCCTCACTTTGGATCATGGACAGAACCATGGTCTCTAGCGAGAGGCTTCCCACACTAATAGCTATCGCGAGATCGTTGCACTGCTGCGTCCACACTGAGCACTCCACCAATGTGTGGAGTGCAGTGTCCTCGCGACAGCCTCCGCTGTGGTGGCTTGCAGGCGTTGGCTCCCGGCCTAAGTGACACAGGTACTTACCGAAGCAGCCTTGTCCGCTGAGTACCTGCGTCAACCGATAAGAGGTCTCCATGATGGGTCTTACTGCCGACGCAGGGGACGCCACAATTGTGTGGCGTCCCCTGCGCTCGGTCGCTCTAGTCGTTCTTTCCACTTCCGCGGAGACCGTTGCTCCTCGATCTTACGAGTCTACCTTACCTACCTTAGTCTACGTAAACATTATAATATATGTTTGTAAGAAGAATATTTCTTTTTGGTTATTCGTTACCGAGCGGACAGTGGTAAAAGTTAGAAATGAATGATGATCACAAAATATTTCGGACTTACCATTAAGAGTTGGTAAATCTTAGGATTTACTGGCTAATCTTAAGATTTACCGTAGTTCAGGCTTTTACAGTAACAGATACACAAGATAACCGTATTATACAGATTTTTCTACAAAGTTTTTTGTGACCTTATTCGAAGTGTTTATTCATAAGCACTAATAGCGGATGTCAGCTTCAAGACAGTAGTTAGTAGTTTGTCTTTGTTGTTGTAACCTGCTTTCGAGTAAGTTAAAACGTTTTGCAAATTGCTTCATTATGGTTATGTTTGTAGGTATAATATGTGCATTTAATTCAAGGTTTTAACCATCACTGCGAATATTAGTACTTTAGAGTATGCAAAAAAATAATTTATCGTTAAACATTTCACTTTTTTTTATTTTGATAAAGAAGGCATACCTGATGGTACATTGTTATTTTAAGCTGTGCAGTTACTGTATGCTTTTTCAAGAGCTCTATAAATAATAAACGTACCGAGGTGATCCCTCCTTCCAGCCTGGTTAGTAGACTTATTAGCCCCAGTACCACAGCGGCACAGACTCAATGTACAGGAAAATCGGATGAACATAAGATCGTGAGCAATGGTAACATTTAAAATCAATTATTTTGTTATTTTCTTTTACAAATACTTTCTGGTTACGGGTAATTCCTTAAAATAATGAAGTGAAGTTGCAATAATTCACGTTTCGTTGCTGATTTTGCTACAAAATTACAAAGTTACTACCACTACGCTTAACAAATTATAGACAGCATAGTGCTCCTAAGATCAAAATAACATTATTTGTGTATCTTCATTATCTACTCCTTATAATGAATATAACATAATACGTATAAGATATAATATTAGAAGAATTAAAGATAAAATATCGGTTTGGTAGGTTTGATGGGGATTTCTAATTCAAATTTGGAGTCTACAAAATATCACAACAGCACTAATTGAATTGCGTTTTGTGTGGATTTATAATATTCTTACTTCTCCAATTTCCTTTTGATAATTTGCGGGTTTCAAAACTGTTTCATATGCTTTGGGGCTCGCTAACAATTTATTTTTGCTCTTTCGTGGGTTTCTATTTTTCTTGATTCTAGAGTAATAGTAGTACGGATTAGTCCCATTAGAATTGTATATATTCTTATCGCGAGAGGTATTAGAGTGCCTTGTAACAAAACAAAGTGCAGCAGTGATTACTGTTATAAAATATATATATATATATATATATATATATATATATATATATATATATATATATATATATATATATATATATATATATATATATATATATATATATATATATATATATATATATATATATATATTTTTTATTTTTTATGGTATAGGGGGCAAACGAGCAGACGGGTCACCTGATGGTAAATGACTACCGCCGCCCATGGGCACCTGTAACTCAAGAGTCACAAGTGCGTTGCCGCCCTTTAAGGTGTGAGTAGGAGAAGAGGGGGAGTGGGGGAAGAGTGGGAAGAGGTGAGAGCTGGGAGGAGCTGAAGGACGGGTATAGGGGAGAGGTAAGGGTTAGGGCCTCCTATAACCTCACTCACGCGGCGAAATGCAATGCAAGCATTGCTTCACTGCCGGTTTTCTGTGAGGCCGTGGTATCGAGCGGAGTCGAGCCGGCCCATTCGTGCCGAAGCATGGCTCTCCCACTTTAAAATAATATGTTCTTATTTGATGTTTACTTAAGTCAAGATGTCAATATACCTAGTAAAGTAAAGTATAAAAGCAGCATTGTTGCTAATAACATCAGAGATTCAACCAATACCAATAACATAAGATATCCGATGAACGGATGCATCTAAGGTTAATAACATCAGAGATTCAACCAATACCAATAACATAAGATATCCGATGAACGGATGCATCTAAGGTTAATAACATCAGAGATTCAACCAATACCAATAACATAAGATATCCGATGAACGGATGCATCTAAGGTTAATAACATCAGAGACTCAACCAATACCAATAACATAAGATATCCGATGAAAGGATGCATCTAAGGTTAATAACATCAGAGATTCAACCAATACCAATAACATAAGATATCCGATGAACGGATGCATCTAAGGTTAATAACATCAGAGATTCAACCAATACCAATAACATAAGATATCCGATGAACGGATGCATCTAAGGTTAATAACATCAGAGATTCAACCAATACCAATAACATAAGATATCCGATGAACGGATGCATCTAAGGTTAATAACATCAGAGATTCAACCAATACCAATAACATAAGATATCCGATGAACGGATGCATCTAAGGTTAATAACATCAGAGATTCAACCAATACCAATAACATAAGATATCCGATGAACGGATGCATCTAAGGTTAATAACATCAGAGATTCAACCAATACCAATAACATAAGATATCCGATGAACGGATGCATCTAAGGTTAATAACATCAGAGATTCAACCAATACCAATAACATAAGATATCCGATGAACGGATGCATCTAAGGTTAATAACATCAGAGATTCAACCAATACCAATAACATAAGATATCCGATGAACGGATGCATCTAAGGTTAATAACATCAGAGATTCAACCAATACCAATAACATAAGATATCCGATGAACGGATGCATCTAAGGTTAATAACATCAGAGATTCAACCAATACCAATAACATAAGATATCCGATGAACGGATGCATCTAAGGTTAATAACATCAGAGATTCAACCAATACCAATAACATAAGATATCCGATGAACGGATGCATCTAAGGTTAATAACATCAGAGATTCAACCAATACCAATAACATAAGATATCCGATGAACGGATGCATCTAAGGTTAATAACATCAGAGATTCAACCAATACCAATAACATAAGATATCCGATGAACGGATGCATCTAAGGTTAATAACATCAGAGATTCAACCAATACCAATAACATAAGATATCCGATGAACGGATGCATCTAAGGTTAATATTTCGATACCAATGTATGGAATTGTCTTCTGATGTAACAATTCATTTATTTCTGTGTAATTTTACTGCCCCAGGGATAAACTATTTTGCCATCGATTGAATTTTAATATCAATTATATTACGTTATTTTGATATCTTTTTGTAAATAACGTTCGTAATGTTAATTTATTTACTGTTAGGATGAGTGTGTGTTTGAATGTGTTTAGATTATCTGAAAACTGGGATATAGTACCTAGATGCAGTATTTTTTTACTACTGTTAAGGTAAGGAGAAATTTCTGTACAGTAACAGTAGAAAAATGGGGAATCTATAAGAGAATCTATAAAAGGAAAGTACCTACAGGAACCATTTGATCTTTTTTAGAAAAAAAACAAATAAAAAAAGTGTGTGTGTGCAATTCACACACGGCAGATGTGAAACTTTTGAAAAGTAGCCTACGAGAGAAAGAGAAATAATAAAAAGTAAAATCAACACAAATAATTTACTAATATTAATAAATTTAATTTTCTATAATTTCTATAAAAGTTATTGGTCAAATTATTTTATTTTTATTTTATTCAATAGGTACAGATCAAGATATACAAAGAATTACCTTAATAATAAACTGTACACAACTTTCAAAACAAACAATACTTCGTTTTCAATATAGGTTAAGGTTGGATTTAAATGTAAATTTGTAAATAATCAATTAAGTATAAGTGAAATGTGGAGAAAAACAACTAAAATAAATTTAATAAGCGAATGGAAAAAAATTACACCACGTTGACATTGACGTATTTTCTGAAGGCTTGGTAGTACGCAGGCGCAAAGACAAAGATTGGTAGTACGCAGGCGTAAAGACAAAGATTATAGGAACTTTATGGTAGGAATTTTATCGTGATGCTTCCGTTTCATGGAATTTCAAATCACAACGATTCTAAAGAAGTTTCATTTCAATAAAATTGCAATGTAAAAATTTCAGTCATGCATGAGTTGTCTGTAAAAATTACAATATAAAAGTTTTTTCATGCTTACAGCTCTACAAATTAAAAACAATTGTTAATAAATACTTACTTAAAAATACGTAAGTATCATGGTATAATTAACTTTTCTATAAAATTTCGCCATCATGACAAGCTTCAGAAAAACTGTAATAGTTATTTTTGGTCAAGTATAAGTTACCCAGTAAACCAGTAACAACTTTAATACAAATGGTAAAGCTTATGGTTAGTGATATAGTTAGTAAAAGTAGTTTATGAGATACATAAACCTACTTCAATGTTTTTCAATGTGTGACCAACGCCGTATGACAAGCCGGCCCTCGTTGTATGCTATGTACTATGCACTATGCTATCGTGTTAAGTGAGAGTCAAATACTCCAGTTTAAAAGCAAATGCAAATTTACAATACAACCAAAATAAATATATGCAGTACGTAGACTATTGCAAAATAATATTAATAAGATCATAAATTGACAATTACTTTAATTTTTGATTTGATTAACAGATGTATACATAATAATTAGTTCGCTTTTTATATCTATATTATTTCATACTTTCTAAACAAACAAGTGGTCTACATACCTACATAGATATCGTGATACCGGTAGCCACGTATTAAAAAATCCTTTGCATTATGCATCATGACTTTTGTCCCTATCTCAGCGACACATGTATCCAAAGTGTTGGGGATTCCCCGAAATTGCGTACCTAATGCCATATGTATATTACGGATCTGCAACTGAGAATTCTAAGAACTAGGAATCCATAAAACCAAATTGTATACATTACATTAATTTATTTTTAATAATAATGAATCTGTAAATGCCACTTCATCTTCATCACTTACATTATGTTTTAATTTACCTAATTGAGTTTATTGCTTGAGTGATTAAATATAACCTATTCATTACGATTTAAAGATTGTTGGGTACATTGTAAGACTATATATGATATCATATTCTTGAAAGTTATACGGTTGTATTCGCGTGTGTATTTCGGAGATCTCCGAACCTGAAAGGTCCAACCAACCCTGTATTATCGAGGGGAGAAGCGCCCTACGACGCTAGACGGGCATAGCCATCATAACCCCACCTAGTGCTCTATCGTCGTAAAACCACTCCTAACACAAGCATCTAGCTCAGCTGGTGGGGTTAACCCCATTACTAGTATTCTTTATTTAAAATAAAAAATATATGATTTTGCTTTTTAGAGAGTTTGCAAGCACTAAAGCCGAAGTATCTGTGCACGAGCTAGGGTGGTTTATGGGTACCGGTAGCCATATACCATAAGGCGGGATTCCTGCGCGCGCCTAAAAATGTATTATATTTCTCATTAGCAAAATGTATTTTTAGGAATTTACGATCTACGACGATTTAAGATCGCAAGTCAACCATAATAATTTTTTGGAACGAAGATCCTTAAAGCACGTTAGACTTTAGACGCTCGCGGATGGGGACTAGGCGAACAAATTGTGCTAGCGCAATGAAATATGCTGACCTCAAATTGTTTTTTTTTAAATTTAAAATCAAAGATATATATTTATGGCGAAAGGAGCTTCGTTCCAACAGGGTGTCCCAAAGACGACGTTCGAAGGCAGGGACAAAACTGAGTCTTAGACAGAGGAGAATTAGGTAGGGACTAAACTATTTTGTCTTTTCTATTACTTCTTAATAACTGTTTATTACGTGAGCAACCACCCTTATTCAATGTAATCAAAACTACTTAAATCTGTTACACAACCATATATTTCACATTTTAGACATGAGAAGCGAATATGTATATATTATTACACTAATGCACACATATATGGAAAAGTAGGTGAACCTTGCCAACAACATATCTTTGATTATTTAAATGATGGTTGAATTTGTGAGTGTGTTAAGGATAACTAAATTATGATATTTATATAGTTTATAACATAGAGGGGCTCGTGGCTAAGTGTTAACCGAGTAGGTTAGCACATTACAAAGTTAAATAATACTAACCAGGTCAGTCCGAGATGGGTGACCATTCCTAACAGATTGAGAGCACGTTAAACCGTCGGCCCCGCATGCTATCAACATCTGTGCCATTCGTTACGGGTAGTTAGAGCCCTAAAAAGTCCGACAATCTGTCGAACTACAGAACTTCGATATGGCCTACTACTCGGGTTGTGGAGGTCTGATGGCAGTCGCTTCACGTAAAATATCAAAGCTCAGCCGTATCGTAGTTAGACTGAAAGCCCACCCCAACTTAGTTGGGAAAAGGCGCGGATGATGATGATATCGTTTATAACATACAGAGGTTATTGATATAATCACGCAGGTATTTTTCAAAAACATTAAAAAGGTAATAATAATAACATAATAACCTGATACATCTCACACACGGCCGTCTGATCCCAAGGCAGAGCCAGTACTACGGTAACCAGATGATGATAAACATACTTATATATATTTCTAAATACATACATATTATAGATAAATTACACTCAGATGCAGAACAAAGATTCATGCTCATTACACAATTATTTGTCCTGGGTGGGAATCGAACCCATGACATTTGGCTCAGCAGTCAGGATCACTTACCACTAGACCAACAGGCCAGTCAAAATAACAGGTATATAGAATTTTCGATATCCAATTTTTAGCTATATTAGTATTAGTGCATCCGAGCAACAGTACCTACAGCCGTTAATTTTATCTATACTCTATTCAACTTCCTCTGAGACAAAAGGTAAACAAAGAAACCAATGTTTCTCAACGAGTTGATCGATAGTAGAGATAGCCGGTGTAACCAAACTAATTACAAAATTTCATATTTCTACGTAAATTATTTACCTTATCACTACTCCTCAATTTAGTAGTGTTATAATACGTTCCATGTTTGAGAACAGCTACAGTTTTAGGTGTTTTAATTGTCACTTTTTTTATTGATTCTGGATGCATATAAAATGTGAACTATTAAAAAACCTTTTTCTGATTTGTTTACCTTTTGTCTCAGAGGAAGTTGAATAGACTATAGGTACTTTTTTTACCTAGGAATTTCAAGATGGAGGTCAGGGATTTATTATACAAATTATTTTGTAAATTTTAGCTATCAGTCGAATAGGATTTTCTATTATTTTTTTTTTTAAAACAACTCCCGCATTAGATATATTCCTGTGTCGCGGGGAGCTTCACAAACATTCAAACAACGGACACAAAGGACACCCAGACTCGGGATAACTATTTATGGATCACACAATTTTTTGTCCCGTGTGGGATTTGAACCCACATCATTCGGCGCGGCGTAGTGGCGAGGTGACCACTTAAATCATTGCGCCACCCGTGCAGTCAATTAGCCGAAAAACGTTCAAATATGGGTGAAATTGAGATAGTCGGTTTTTTATTTTTATTTGTTAGATAAAAACGTCACAATTAACACAATTCATTTCAAAGCAAATTCACACCCGTGACATCACCGTCAGAAAAATTGACAAAAATTTGCCTTTTGGCCTGGCTTTCTTTCAGTTTTTTCAAAGTTTCGCCATCAGTTTAAAGCCGATCTTGCTGAAATTCTGTGGGTGTATATAAGGGGCTATGAAACCCACATTAATACTGTAATTTAATCTTGATCTTGGCTTTAGATTAGGTTTTACATTATGACAAACGTGTTCTACTTTGGATGTATTATTTAGATTGCTGCGGTCTTTGTTATTATCTGTTGAATAAATTAAATTATTTTACATACTTATACTAAAAAGCATGAACATATATTATATGAATCTATTTAAAACTAAGAGTATTATATGTATACAGCTGTGTAAATCGATTGATTTATATGCTCGTATTCAGAAATAACTGTACGTAAAGCAAATACCTTATTGACTATATATACTTTATTTTCAAACCAGTGATCACCATCACTAACTAATAAAGGTAGATAAAATCGTACCTACTCGTTTTAAGTCAATGGTTATATTGTCAGCTGCAGAGCAAACATATTTTATATAAGTACATACCTATGTACAGTAACTTATCCAAAAGTATTTTTTAATACTATTATGCCTACCACATAAACTGCGGTTACTGATTTTATAATGCAGAATAGGTATTCCTCTGGCAAAAAGGTAATAAAAGTCTAAGTAGACGACCAATAGTTATAAATAGACAAACAGAACAAGATTAACATATAGACAGCGTTATTGTAAAATCGTTCACGTAACCTCTTGCACAGAGGTTTAGTGATCGCTCTTATAAATCAGACACATATTTACATTTGATCGATGGAATTGTAATAGACTGAACGAAATGACTTGCTCTTAACTGTATTCAAGTTGAGATTAAAATCTAAACTTATTCCGTTTAAATACGGGTGAGTATGTGGTTATATTCTTATCTAAACTAATATTATAAAGAGGAAACATTTATGTGTATGTTTGTAATGTTTCCACACAAAAACTACTAGACCGATTGCAATGAAACTTGGTATGTAGGTAGCTCAAGACCTGGATTAACGCATAAGCTACTTTTTACCCTGACATTCTCACGGGATCAGGACTTACGCGGGTGAAACCGCGAGGCACTGCCAGTGGATAATACAGTGAGTTAAAAAAATGAAAAGCAGCTAAAAGTAAGGAGATAATAACTATAAAAAATACGTAGGTAGGGAGGTACTTGAAAATCGGCGCTGTAGTATCACTACTGATGGACCTTTTCCATTCTAGCACAGGTTTTCTATGTAAGTCACAAGGTTCTATACAATTGCTACGGTACGAGACTAATCTAATTTAGACTGCCTTTACAATCAATAAAGTAACTAAATGTGTAATATACTAGAATGTGTAGGAGACATCACATATTTTGCGTAAGTAGCTATGATATTTTATGAGTAAAAAAGAATAACCCTATACACTCTTGAGTATTCGTTCTTTATAAGTTTAATTTTATATGTTTATTGTATTTCACAAAAAAAAAAAACAAGGTATTTATTATGTATATTCGTAATTACCGCAATACTATGAACACCGTCGAAGTATAATATAAAAGATATTATAATTCGACGGTGTTAATAGATACTTACTGTGTAATTAAGTGCCTCTTCACACTCTTTCTGCCTTCTTATTTTCTTTTTACTTTCTAATGTTTAAAATTTAGAGGAAAGAATATGCTAATGAGAAAATCAAGAAATCATCTTCTAAAAGAAGGATTTCATATGAAGGCGCTAACAAGGATAATTATTTCAAGACTCAAGTGCCATGCTAAGTAACCTTTTCGCATAAAATATATATAGGTATATAATTATATTCTGTGCTAAAACGCGTTGCGCCATAAGGTGTGAATAGACACTAAATACAGTATTCACAGCCTAGAGTCCTAGACACAATGACACTACTATTTTAGTACTTTTAGTGTTTAAAACAGAAATTTCAAGTGACATAGCCGTCTAAAACAAACCTGTAATATTGAATTTAATTATACACCTATTTTATGATTACGAGTTTTTTAAGCCTATCATTAATTTTAATTGTGTTATGAAGTAATAATGATTATATAACACATTTTATTATATTTAATATGAAACGCTGTGTGGATAAATCTTTAAAATTAGATTTGTGCTGTGTGTCATACGTAATTACTTGCTTCATTAACACTGCTGCCAGAATGGGTATTGGTTTGTGTGACAAATAAAGGGGTGTATCACGTGTGTATTTTGGGGTGCTCGACTGATTACGCGCCCTTTATCAAGGGATGAAGCGTCAGGCCGCGTCTTTGTCACCTATCGAGTCCGAAACTAGTCGGTCATCAATATACCTCATGATCAATTATCATCAGTATACCATCAGTATAACTCCATTTGATCGGGAAAATCAGAATAAACATTTTTAAAGATATTATACTGACAACTGAGCAACATAAAAAATAGATGATAAAAATAATTCAAATAGCGGTTTTAGTAAATGTACTTAACCCTCATTCATGAGAAGGGTACAAAAGGACTTCCATTTACTTTAAGCGGTCAACGGGTATAATTGAGCGATTAAATCGGCGAATGGACTCGCACCCGATCAACTCTTTCTATGCATATCTACTATGTAGTAATAGATAGATACTTTTCTATTGCACGCCCATCATTATATACAACAATAGATTATAGTTAAAGGTTTACGTATCTTCTCTCTAACGGACAACCTGTACGTTCAGTATAGTTCATTGAAAGGTTGTCTTTAATCCGCCGTACGTCTTTAATAAAAAATACCTGACAAGTGCGAGTCTGGCTCGCACATTGAGGGTTAAGTACAAACTGGTATTTTGATAGTTCAAATCTCGGGAATCAATTCTAGAAGATTTTCCATACGTTTTGTTTAGCCTGCGAAGTGTTTTATTTATTTATTTTTATTTATAACACTTCCTGCAGATAAATTGCATGATGCGGACTTAAGTGTCAAAGTTGGTTAAAATAATAGAGTGGATTGCATTGACTTAGATAACTCACAGGTTCAAAGGAGCGCAGACATAAAAGTATTTGAAGTTAATTTCAACTTAAAACCTCCACGCGTTACTGAAAATTATCTTTTAAAAAAAGTATCACCGACTTCAATGCGCCTCAAAATATCCAAATCGCTTTAAATGTGCCTATAAAATTTCAAGAGTCGATTTCTCCAGGATTTCATCATCAGATTCTGACCTGATGACCATGGTACCACCTGGGAAGTATATCCTTTCAAACAAAAGAAGAATTTTCCAAATCGCTCCAGGCGTCTTTGAGTAATCAGTGAACATACATAAATCAAAAATATACAGTGGAAGATAGAACCTCCTTCCCTTTGTGAAGTCGGTTCAAAAGGGACTCGACAGACAGGTAAACGGACAACGAAGTGATCCTGTAAGGTTTCTTTTAGAGGAACGGATTATAAAAAGTTAAGACTTGCTAAAAACGGCATGAAAACTACTTTCATAGATCTCCAACCAACCACCAACTAGGGGGCGTACGAGCCCTTAAATCTTATTTCGTCATTCTGTATTTTGTGCTTTTACACAAAATATTCCTTTAAAACGTTTTAACCTCCATTTTCATTAACTACATCACAACAGTTTATATTCAGATAAAAGATTTCCGTTCTTTTGTTTGAATGTAAATTGGTAAATAAAGAAAATACCTACTCGTCAACTAGGTCTACGCTAGAACTATACTGGTTCTATACTGTTTCGAAAAAGTTAGTCCTCAAAACAATGTCTATATCTCAATTATATCTCAAGTGTTTATATTTGTATTTAGATGATGTGCCTTTTACATTTGAATTATGTACCGACGTACACAATATTTACATATTTTTAGATAAGTAAGCTGTATTTTTAAACGTAAGTAGGTATTGATTTTATTGTGAACTGTCATATATTTAGTTTATAAATTGCGTCTGAACAACTGCAAAGTACAACGACGTTCAACTTTTAAGAGTATACAGTTGTTTATCTTTTATAAAGAACTTTGGAAACTGGAAATTGGGGGTTGTGCCACTGTGATCTTACATCGCGTCAATATTTTCACCGGTTTTGATTTGTGACAAGGCCAGTAAAGTAATTGGTTTACATTTTAAGCAAAGCATTTAAATAATTCTTTAATAAATAAATAAGTGTATTACTACATAACTTGTATTTTTAACACGCTTTTATTAGCTAAACAAATCTAAGAAGTCTATTTTAACCTACTTCTAATTGTCGTAGCTTTTATTTAACTTTATTGGAATTATTACACCAAAACTAAGGTCAAATGTTGAAAGTGAATTAAAACCACTCATTCTTATCATAGTTTGATTCCAATGACAGTGTATTTTTATAAAAAACATGACCTGATTCTGAACACAGAATTGGCTGTAGACGAGAGAGCTCCTTAACAGTCTATATTACAGACATGAAACTTTATACGCCTTGAACTATGATAGTCTGTTCTCAATTTTACCATGACCGGACTGCTGCACCCAGGATTGGTTTGGGATTGGTTGGTGGAAACTCCTCTGTTGTACAGACACGAAACTTTATAATTATACACATTCAATTATGATGAATGCACTGATGGCGCAATTGCTAAAGTGGTCATCTTGCCACAACACTGCGCCGAGTATTGGGGGTTCAAATTCCACACCATACAAATATTTGTGTGATCTACACATAGTTTTTCCGAATCTAAGTCTTCTTTGCGTCCGTGTTTTGAATGTTTGGAAAGTCTCGCGACAAAGGAATTATTTGAAGTGCAAAAATTGTCTTTTATAAGGATCTAAGGATTATGGAAGGATGAAACCTTTCTCTGAAGTTTGGCATGACTTGGTTTGGTGCACCTCGGTTAGTTTTACACCATGACTTGTGTATTTTCGCGAGATAGGTGTCATTAGGATTGGTTGGCTGGTTGTAAAACCAGACTAGGAGAAGAAAAACACCAAAATCAAACGCTTAAGTGTGTTTCGTTAGGGACAAGTAAGATTTAAGTTGAAATAAGTGGTGCAGAGTTCAAAACTTGCAAGTCAGGGTAGGGTTGTGCCGAGGACTAAGTAGCATCCGGGTGTACTGAACATGGTCGCGAACATACCATCACAAAAAGAATTATGTCCACAACAAACTAAAAAAGGAATAAATAAATTAAAAAAGGTTTTTAAAAACAAGCTTTAGATCATACAATTTGATATTTTATTAAAGCTTCTACCTTCTTTTAATAATTTTTTCTAGCATTTTTATTAAGTAAGATTGAGATCCATATTACAAGGATTTGTCTTTTTATTTGTACAGAAATTTCCACCATTACTAATTGATCTAGAGACCAAACTGTATTTATCACATACTTTAAGTGTTTTACATGTATAAAGAATTGGAGATGAGATGTTTGTTAAGTTATATAACATTCGTCTAGTCGTGATTTGAGCATTTAGTTACGATTATACAAATATTTACCTGATACAGCTATTTTAAGTAATAAAACGTCATAGATGGAAATGTAGCTTTCAAAACAGACTTTGACTGCCACTCGGACATCAACATTGTTCGACACTCGAACACGCATAGCTTTCAAAATATTTTTTTTTTAAATCAATATAATTTATTTTAATTAAACCAATTTTACGTATTTTTGAATTGTCAGGAGTAGGTGTCAGTAAGAATCAGTCGGTCGTGAAGTTATTTGCCTGTTCAACAAGCAAGAAACTCCAAAGACACTATTTTTCCCCATGTTTTTTTTATTTTCTGGTCACTGTGGTTTATATGTGAAAATTATATGTGAGGACAGTGTAACATAATGTTCAAAAATAAGTTCAAAATTAAGTAATAGCAGTCCAGAGGTGACCAGCTCTAACTAACGGCACCCGTTCACCAGGATAACTCTCGCGTCAGCCATCGTCCATGTCAATTATATTGAAGAGAGCCGGACGATCCGACACACACGCCAGCCAGTTAACCACCACGTTAACCAGTACTTCTAGGTGAGCATAACATAGTCTGCCGGGCGGCACAGAAGAAAATAACTTATTAAGTGACTACACAGTTATCACATGAACAAAGTTTCTAAATTAAACAAAAAAAAAAAACATGTCAATCCTATAATATCAATGCAGTGTATAAGGTAATGTCATATAGTGTAAAAATTTATAATATCAATACTAGTAATATTGATAAAAAAAAACAATTGATAGATACATGTCGGACGAAAGTTAAAACTAATACACAAGTGAAAATTCATAAGGAGAAGCAAAATCTAAAGAAGTGGTCTTTAGATTCTGCTACTGCTCATTTACAGTGTGGCTGTGTAACAGGATCAACATTTTGCCAAGCATTTTTATCAGCTATTCATATAATCAGCTTATAAGCTCATTTACAAAGCAAGCGTAGTGTGCAAGTTTAAAAAAAATCTTCTCATTTAGTTGAAATATATTTTATCATTAAATTTAACACAGTACACCACAAAAGATTTTTGCACTCTTTTAAATCTGAAATTAGGTTAAACTAATTAATTTCAATTTCTAGTAATATAATTATGTATTCTTAAATGGATGCAGTATATAGACCTCTGTATGTGGCCTTCATTGACTACAGCAAAGCTTTTGACAGCATCAGCCACTGTTCAATCTGGAACGCACTACAACAATCAAATATTAACTACAAATAACATCAATATCTTGAAATATATCTATTCAAAAAGTACGAGCAGAGTTAAATTAGAAACTAGAGGACACGAAATAAACATAGAACGAGGAGTTAGACAAGGAGATCTTCTTATATCCTCGGAGAGAGAAAATATTTTTAAAAAACTAGACTGGAAAAACAGGGGAGTGTACATAAACGGACACTATTTAAACCATCTGAGGTTCGCTGATAATATTGTTATAATTGCTGAAACTGCCAAAGACCTAGAGGAAATGATGAGATCACTGGACTGCGAAAGCTCCAAAATCGGCCTAGAAATGAATGTAAATAAAACTAAGATATTAACCAACAATCGCGAACGCCCGATAGTGATAAAAGGTAACAATATAGAATACGTCAGCGAATACATCTATTTGGGGAAGCAAATCTCATTCAAAACGTCAAGTAACGAAGAAGAAGTAACAAGAAGAATCAACGCAAATTGGAAGAAATTCTGGGCATTAAAAGAAATCCTAAAAGGGAACTACAGCTTGCACATGAAAAGGACAATATTTGATACATGCCTATTACCCTGCTTGTTGTATGGTTGCCAAACTTGGATATTTAAAAATAAAATAAAACAAAAAATCAAATCCAGTCAAACAGCAATGGAAAGGAGCATGTTGAAAATTAGAAGAATACACAAAATTAAGAGCGAAAACATTCGTCAAAAAACTAAACTCACCGATGCACTCAGGCACGCACTCTCACTTAAGTGGAGATGGGCTAGACACATCTCACGATACCCAGACAGAAGATGGACCATTGAAGCCACACGATGGAAAGGACCAATGGGGAAAAGAAATGTTGGTCTACAATTAAGACGGTGGGCTGATGACATAACACACGTCGCAGGAAATGATTGGATAAAGTTAGGCAAGGACAGGGAGCCATGGAAAAGGATGGAGGAGGCCTTTACCCAAACAGGGGTCCAAATCTCATAAATCATACTAACATTAATTATAAGCAACCTTTCTTAAATTTAAGCAACAACTTACTAACAAACATTGTAACAAATATCGAAAGTGAGATTTGGAATAAATGGCTTTATTATTATTAAATGGATGCAGACTTTTTCTAACATACATGATGTTTTTATAAATACACTGACAAGGCACCGTTAGGATGTTAATTTCTCTAAATAGATCCCTGAAGGATTCGTGACTACGTAGAACTCTTTTCGTCGTGCAGTATCTATGTCCGTTAATTGGGGGACTTCCTTACACCATATGGTGCAGAACAAACTGTTCGTTTTCTTTTTAAATTTAACACAAAATTTTAGGCAGTAAAACAACCATTTACTTGAAGATTTTTATTTATTTTATATTTTATTTTATTTTACATTTTATTATTTACATTGTCGAAGCTATTGACCCTATTTTTTTTATGGCATAGGACGCAAACGACTACTGATGGTAAGTGACTACCGCTGCCCATGGGCACCTGCAACTCAAGAGTCACAAGTGCTTTACCGGCCTTTAAGGTGGGAGTAGGGGAAGAGGGGGGAGAGGGGGGAAGAGTGGAAAGAGTAGGGAGAGGGAAGGGTTAGGGCCTCCGGTAACCTCACTCACTCGGCTAAAAGCAATGCAAGCATTGCTTCACTGCCGGTTTTCTGTGAGGCCGTGGTATCACTCCGGTTGAGCCGCCCCATACGTGCCGAAGCATGGCTCTCCCACGAACAACTGTCTACTTTAAAAATTATTGATGTGAATTATTGATAGCAAATAATAGTATTTTTAGTTGATTATGCAGTAAATGTGGGAGATTATTAATAGGCGAGAGAAAGAAACGGGCCCAATATCAATTATCAACTTGTATCCTAATGAATCGACAATATTTATCTGAACCTGCTGTTGTCTATCACTCAGGTAAGATTTCACCAAACAGAGGGCCTGTTTACAAGGTAGGACCGAGGTCAGTTGTACAACACCTTTTAGTGAAACCGTTGATCGGGAAGGATGTTGTTTGCATTAAAATGAAGTAAAAATTAAGTAGTATTTGGGTTAAGTCTGATCTTTTCGAAAACCTGGCTAAATACCGACAGGACTGAAACAGGCCTATAATTATTTGAATCTTGAGTGTCTGGAGTGGTAATATCCTAATAGCTATTTAACGTCTAAGTTTAATTGGGATGCGCATAGATCTCCTGGTCAAGTTTAACTTCTTTGCAAAAATGTTTGTGTCAAAAAATGTTGTCACTATGATGACCTACTAAGAAGGTAATATTTATGATTGTTAAGCATATGAATATAATTATTTTGTTTGTGAGAAAAATGGTCACAATAGGAGTATGAACACTATTATTTTTTGACAACTTAAACTTAATAGTTGAGCAACGCAGTTAGATATATCTCTCTTTGAAAGATTTAAACAAACACCGACAAATAATATTATGCTTGTAAATGAATCATACATATTTTTAACTATGTATATTAGAAATTATTTGTTTATATCTTATACTAGGTATACCTGGTCATTCCTTTCAAAGTTGGTTATATATAACAACTTTGGACAATGACCCAGGCTGTTGCGTAATAATACTCCAAAACCTTTACCAATATTATCCGTAAGTAATATTAAGTGATAGTGGGCAGTACTATTTAAACTTGGAGACATTCGTTTCTGTGAACTGACATGTTTAATACTCACGATTTTAGTGCCTCTTCTCATAACTTTATTTCAGACTAAGTGTTAAGCGTCCTTTTCATACATTAATTTCCTATCCTCTAATTTTATTTGGTAATTCTTAAGCTATGAAATTAATGCAACACGAGTTGTATATTTTTTAAAAAGATTTTTGTTGCATTTTAATCTGTCACATTATTTAATAAATTTATTAGATTTGATGTATTTCTTAATTTTTTTATGACTGTTTTGTTTGAAATTCATACACTTTAATATTGAGACTGTTTAGTTAATAGTGACTAATGATCATAGGTCGGAATAGGTAGAATGATTTCCGGTGAATGAACTCAAATGTACATTGTATGTTAATAAAACATTATTTGTTCCGGTGTTGTACAATTACTAAGATTTATTTTAAGAAAAAAATTTACGTGCAAGTGGTGTTAAGTGATACGTATCAATACGATCAACAGTTTATTTTAATCAATCAGTAACTACACATTTGTAGGGACATTGCTCTTATCTCTTATTTATCATCAAAACGAAAACATAAATGTTTAAGTACGAAATTACAAAATCATAGGCGTATTAAACATAACATAGTACTTGTCCGTCGAACGGGTTTACTTGTTGCAATATTCTGACCGGTAGTTTCAAAAACTTGAATGTTAATATAGGTAGGCTAGTTTTGCACAGGTTAAGCAGCAATGCATGCTTACATCACTTATTTACCGCAGTACGGGGGTCACACTGAAAGTTTTTAGAAAATAAAAAACGGAATGGTATAGAAGCCTGTTAATATTTTTATTACTTTTTAATTTTTTATGGAGGTGTCATAAAATATTTTGGGTTTTTTCTTATCGGTTGAGGACTTTGAAGCAACAAGTTAGTCTGGGTTGCTTGCCTGGCTTTTCTATTCTGGGGGCCGAGTTGAAGAAATATTTTATGTCATTGAAATTGTTATATATCAAGGTATCTCTCATAAGATATCAAAACATCTCTCAAACACTGAAAATACTAAAAGCTTAAGTAGCGCTACTAAGCATTTGAGTTCCTATTAAGCCAGGCTGTCATTGTTATAACGTGGTATTTGTCAATGTAATTCCAGTTAAGACTTTAGAGATTCCATCTCGGCAACCCGTAGTCCGAAGCTGTCACTGATCAGATGTGATTTACCAGGTATTATTTATGTAAAAAATATTTATATTAAATATCGACAAGATATTGCCCACAGAAACTCTTTGAACTGATGTCATAAAGGTTTCAAATTTATGATTGACATTTTTGTATTTACGTATAATAAATTTAATCAGAAGTGTAAGACAATATTCTTAATACGACCTTTGTATTTTCCGATATGGGATCATCTAATGAAAGAACCAGTGAATGATCATTAAAATAAGTTTTAATTATTTTCCCACAACAGCAACAGAAACAAGGCTAGAAGGTCTAATTTTGCGAGAATATATACATATTATAACATATCTATTTAAATGTCTTCAAGGCTCGGAGGGCCGTTAACATATCAACTGTATAAGTATTTACCAGTGTTTGTTGTCTGTGCTGTTTGTTCTTTCGTGGACACGCTACTGTGGACAGCATAGGGCATTGTAACTGAATCTTTATAATTTACTAATTTTTTTCTTCTACTGCCTTCATAGAATTAGTATATCATAGTCATAGTTAAAAATTTAATTGGAAAAACTAAACTGTGAGTTGACGGGACTAGAACCAACTAAGTTGCCCGTATTCGTTCTGAAATATTGATATTCCTGTTTGATAAGACGCCATTCTTATCTTTATTGTGGCTAAATCTAATACGTAGAGCTGATGTTTGGAGAGTGTTTCAACGAGATAACTGAAATGTTAAGAGGCTTGACCCAGGTGTCCCTTTATTAGGATCCCTCTACTACATCCATATCCATACATTTTTGAGGAAACTATAGTTAAAATAGTTAAAAATATCGAAGAGCATACAAGCTAAGCCGTTGTTGGGTTGGGATTGTGAAATAACACTTATTGGACGGCGGAGAATATTTTCGTTAGAATAATATGTTTGATTTATATAAAACTAACTGACCCGCGCAACTTCGTCTGCGTTTGTGAATTTTCCCCGTTTTTGCAACATTTTTAATTGATGCTTCGCTCCTATTGGTCGTAGCGTGATGTTATTAGCCTTTAGCCTTCCCCTATAAATGGGCTATTCAATCCTAAAAGAATTTTCAAAATCGGATCAGTAGCACCAGAGATTACCCCGAACATCCAAACTCACAAACTTTACCACTTTATAATATTAGTATCTAGCAATCCGCCCCGGCATCGCATGGGTAGCAGAGATATCTTCAACAATCATCATATCTCAACCAATTTACAAAAAACCTTGACAAATTATATAGGTACCTAAACCTTCCTCATGAATCGCTCTATCTATTAGTAAAAACCGCATGAAAAACCGTTCAGTAGTTTTTTGAGTTTAGCGCGAACAGGCAGACGTGGCGGGGGACTTTGTTTTATAATATGTAGTGATTAGCTTATGCCCACGGCTGCGCTTGCATTGTATGTAAACTGTCAAACAAACAAAAAACCCATTAGGATTAGGTTTAAAAATTTTATAGAGTCATTAAGGCTGGACGCAGTAACTCTATTGGTATCACAACTTTTGATTTTTTTAATGTGAACTCCGGAATGATTGCGTAAACGTCATATTACTCACCCCATTTGGTCTTGGTGCATGTTAGAGGTAAGATAGGTAATAAACGAGCTGATATCTGGACAAAGAAAGTGCAAGTCTTTTGTTTTTATCACACGTCGTTTGTGCTGTAATTAATTGAAATTAAAAACGAGAAAAGTGTCTATTTATTATAGCCTGTCAAGCAAACTTTACTAGATCACTTTACTAAAGAACTTAGTTATCACATTCCCTGTTTTAAATATATTTTTTTTGAATTTTTTTAACATTAATAGTTTTATATTAACTTAAGAAAATAGATGAAAATTTACCCATTCCCTTATCCCGTGAAACTACTGAACCTATTTTAGAAAAAAAAATACAGAAAATAATTTACTTACAGGAAATCCTAGAAGTCTTAATATTGTGTGTACAAACTTACATTTGCAGTTGGAATGTATGGAAAACCATTCTCTTCCACTGTAATGTTAAATTTGTTCTTCATCGTACGGAACCCTCTACACGCGAGTTCAACTCAAACTTGGCCGGTTTTTATTAAACTTATTATGTCCATGTGTAAGTGCTATTCATCACAATGATTTTAATTTTGTTGCGTTGTTTAATTTATTGTAAGTATTTAAAAAAAATGCATGTTAACGTGAGTCAATACATTGGACGTAATACAAGTGCTCTGGTTAAACCCTCTATTAAATTAAAACGGTTGAGTGAGTTCACGCCGCTGCTGAACAGCAATTTACTACCGACGCGACGCTTTTAATATGGGCATATAACTTTACCGATTTAGTCATACATAAGGCTAGGCGCGCACTTCGAGTTAGTAACGGCGTGGTGTCGACTGTCGCGCCACAAAGGAGTTGTCTTTTCGACTCTGCGGCGACATTGAGGTCAAGTGCGTGCAGTATTATTGAAAATACTGTTACAATACCGCGGCATAACTTTACGCCGCCGCGGTGCTGTTTTTGCCGTGTGACGAAAATCTCTGAGTGCGCGGGTAGCTTTATACTGCTTATAACAAGGCAAGGTTAAATACCGTATATTCTTCTTCTCAGTGATGTAACTTTTTTTAATATACATAATAATATTTAAAAAGTTTCATCACTCTATATTTTATATTCTATGGACTTACATAAATTACTTTTATTTACATAATTAATTAACTATGGTGTCCAATAACATCAACTATTGTGGCTTTTATTACAAGATTCCTAAAGGATTAAGTACAAGGTGTTGTAGGGCCCTCGGCGTACGAATATCTTTGAATAGTATTTAACCTTTGAAGTTTCGTAACAATTTTATATGGGTATAAGCAAACGTGTTGTCCTGTGAGAATAGATATATTTTGTACAAATGTACAAAATAGCATAATGTTTTAATAAATAAAAACTATTTATTGTAAGTTTCAGTTTAGAATTGCTAGAAACGAAACCTCGCTTGTAGTAATAAACTATAACATATAAACTATCACACAGTACAGTATTCACATTCAGTGTGTAATATACTTAATATTGATTGAATGAGAGTTGTCTCATTTAATCAATATTAAGTCATATTAATTTAAACCTATAAGGCTAATTATAATGGTATAAAAGCAGATAACGTAGTTCGACAAAGAACAATGGAAAAAAGAAACCAATGGAAAAGCAAAAAGGTCTGTGCCTGTGCATTTGTATGAGTGCAAAATAAATATGTTTCTTTCTTTCTCTGTCGATTAAATATACCTATATATTGGTAAATCCTAAGATTTACCAACCAGTACCAGTAAGTTAGGTAAATGTAAAGAACGAATAAAAAGACAAATAATAAATGTTGTTGTTGATAAACATTGTTAATTATTACTAAATAGCTATTATGGGTGTAAAAAGTATTCGGAGCTAACGGAGGCGACGAAGAGAGGTAGAGGGGTACTGGAGTTGCAGACTGCCCACGAGTATGAGATGAACATATCAGTGTACGCCGAATATGTCTATTTTGCGGTATTTAAGATTTAAGAGTGGCCAAAGTTCGTAATAAGCGATGATCACAGAACATTTTGGAGTTTTACCATTAAGAGTTGGGAAATCTTAGGTTTTACTGGAATATCTTTGCGGATTTACCGTACTTCGGAGTTTTACAATAACATACATTGAATCGGTGTATGTAGTCAATTTTGTAATATATGCATAAAAGGAAGTAAATAGCCGTGACTACATAGCCACGACTTTGTTTTGACGTTTTGACTTTTCCAGTTGCTCTTTTTTATACCTAATACAAAACCGTTTGTGCACTACATTGTGTCAAACTATGTTCTTTGCTTTACTTAAAAGTACCAGAGAAGATTTGTGAACGGTCGTCCACAAGAGTGTAAGTTATTTAAAAAAATCGTGTATTCAAAATCTAGTAAAATAACTTAATGACTTATTGGCTTACTTAATGGCTTAAAATAAAAAAATGATAATAAAAATATTATTATTATGTAGTCATAACTTTGTAGGAACGGAATAAAGAATAAGAAAAAACACAACTTCGGCGGGGTTTTTACAAATTCAACATTCCACGGAGCAGTTCCGGATATCTTTGCTACTTTCAAGTACATTCTGTGATAAATTAGTCTGACATGGGTCAATGTTATATCTCCAGTTGATGCGGAAATTAATTCACCTTAAATGTCCCGTTATTTAGACATACCACAATTATTCGTAATAGCTTTGTATACGAAACTTGTAAGCATCACTTAATTATGATTGGGGATAGTAAACGTAAAGTATTCTTATATGCTATCTACACACGGAGAAGAGTACTACCTTTTTTCTTTTTTTAACGTGTGGAAACCTAAACGGGTCACATCACATCACCTCGCCGGGGCAAAACGGCAAGGTGGTATGTCGGACTCGACGACGACTACGACTCGACTAAAACCACACAGCGTTCCGTCACCGGGTCTTATAGCCGGGGGCTCAGGTGCACCCTAGAAAAGAAATTGTTGTGAACCCCGGCAGACTTGGCCGCCTGTTAAACAAGGCAACCCCACTATGAGGTGCAGATGGTTCTGTCCCCTCTAATTTAGAGAGACGCGCGCGGAACACGTCGCGCCACCGTCTTGGACCTACTTCTGCTAGGGCGACAGATAGTCCCTTCCATCGCCCTAAGGCAAGCGCTCATAAAGGCCGGAGATCGTTTTGAACTCTCCGGAGCCTGGTGCGTCTTCTGCGGGACGGAAGAGTATTAGTTCTCTCCCGTTCCCTCACCGCCGCTTCTTTGGCATTAACTATCTCCCGTTTTTACACTTTGGTGAAAATATGATGCCTCGATTACCATTGCCCAAACGTACTACGCGGAGATTTTCTTGCCAAGCACTATAGTTTTCTTACACAGTTATATTTTTTGCTATGTAATGATATAAGAATCCTTTTCCTTATCTCACTAAGATAAGGTAACCGAGTGGTTATGTTAAAACTGGAAGCTGTTCTTCTAATTTCTAGTTTTTATGTAGTGGTATTTTGTCTAGACCTTTGTTAATGGTCAATCCAGTTAAGTACAGGTTAGCATTTGAAAACTATATCAACCGAACTGATGAAACAGTCACAAATCGTTTAGTTAAACATTGGCATCCAGTCTAGTAATAGTTTATGATTCTGTTTTGCTATTTGTTGTAAATTTAAATAATGTCGTTTAAAATTACTTCTCTTGCGTCATTACTTGGAGTACCTAATTGGAATGTGCGTTAACTTGTTAATTATCGACCTAATTACTTATTAACACATAGTCCACGCATTAGTATTGAGTGAGACATAAAGCGCTTATGTTGTAGGTATGGCAATAAACTTATAAAATAGTGTTCTGTATTGTGAGTATTATTATTAAAGCTTTTACGTAACTCCGCATATATAGGTAAGTAGCGAATGAGTGATTCCTATTGCGTAACTTTTTATCATCTTCTATATTGTCTCTTAAACGGTATTTGATACTTTAGAATTTGTTTCACTTAAATTGTCTAGTTATAGTAATTGTCTACAATTGTAAGTATAATTACTGAACAGGCAAAAGCATGGTGGTGGTTAGTAGTGGTGAAAATTTATGAAAAGGTTAAAATATAGCTTATGTACGATGGACCTGCTTGCATGTATGTCGCCTTAAGTGGGAGGTTGTGCACCAAAGACGTTTTTATTATACGATTATGACGGTCATTTATACGAAGGTCATTTTAATTTTGATACGTCAATCGTGTAAATAAAAGAAAATGGATACTGATGAGTTACAAGCGGTGAAAGAGGTTTGTCGGAATCAAACCCCCTTGCAAATGCTTAGAAGTATGACCATTGTAAGAAGGAAATCCGGGGGGATTTTAGCACCTGACGAACTGCAGGCGACCAAAGACGCTATCAAAGCCTAGTTCCTAATTCTGTTAGAGCGATGGATAGCATTAGTCATACCCCTCAGGACAGTTATCACAGTAGTAATAGGCACGTGACTAATAAAAGTCTCAGTTGAGTTGTAAAAAAAATATAACGATATCATTGTAATGAATACCGTGATTGAATGATTGAGCATGTACCTTAAAATACGTGTATCTACTGCAACATTAATATGAATAACTGATAAATTTATAGGCACCTTGATGTCGCTCTGGGCTATAGGACAAGGTAGAAGAGAAATAAATAACAATAATAATGTTATGTAGTTTTAGTTTATAATTAAAAAAGACACGAATCGGGGTTATTAATTCCGATGCACCATTTTAATGTAATCATAGTACATTTAGAATTTCCGTTTAAATTTAGTTTAAAGTTAGTAAGAAAAAAGCCTATGTACTTGTCGCTATAGAACGGAAGCTTTCGACACGACTCTAAATAGATTGAAAAGTTTATACCTTCGTACTTATGTAGTCCTAATACCTGATTCTTGCGGCGAGTGATTGCTATTACATCATATAGTTTTGTAATACATCGTCAGAAATTAACAATATAAACGACGACAAACTATAAGAGAAACCTACAGTTAATTAAATACATATTAATATTAATGGAGGATTCCAGTTTTACGATGTGTATTTCAAATAAGTGATGATGCAATGTCATTATTTCATGATTTTATGAACTATGTTCTTTGTCATGGACCTGCAGACACTCGTAGTAACATAATTATTTTGTCGCAAATATTATTTAAAAACTAGAATCAAGGTCTTTTTAGGAAATATTTGCACAAATATAGAACGAATTAGCTGGAGACCGGTTTTCACTGTGCTAAAGATCGCAGTTAAAACAATCTTGAACATTAACAGCTTGCAGTTAGTAGAGTCTAGTTAGTAAGAATTGTGGTTTTCTTCCTTAAGCCTCTAATTTAACATTCAAAGGTTGTCACACTTCTAGTAAATACTCGTAATAATATAGAGCCTACAAAATAAATAGAGCATGTGGGAATAAAGTGGACGGAAAAATGTGTGGTCAATATTTATTCTAACCGAATTCAGCTACTGTCAAATATAAATTTTGTCAAAGTACAATTTACGGAAAATTAAAATAAAAAGAGTTTAAGACTCTCTCACTTTTTATTTCAAAATTCAGGAATATTTTTAATCACTCAATTGTATTTACGGTGTTTCTAGGACGTCTGTGTCTGGGTAAATAGATCACCTACTAAATATTACAAACGTAAAATTTGAGAGAATGTATAGATGTAAGGATGTTTGTTGCTCTTTGACGCAAAAACTACAGAACCAATTGTGATGAAACTTGGTATGTAGATAGCTGGCTACCTGGATTAACACATAGGCTACTCTTTATCCCAATATTCCTACGGCATCGGGACTTACGCGGGTGAAACCGCTAGGCACAGCTGGGAATAAATAAATAACAGCCTTAGCCTTAGCTAAGCCACTCAATTCTAATCTGACTAAAAGTAACATTTACTCTATCCTGATTAGCTAATCTCTTAGATTCTGTGTGTAATGAAATATACAAATTAATTTCTTAATAAATAATTGTGATTACACCTGTCTCTGTACATAGACTATATCTATGCTTAAAAAATAAATAGTTCCTGGAGGATAGCTAATAGGATAGTCCGAAGCGCCGACTTGTGACTTATACAGAGGACGTATTAGTACCTACCTTACATAATAATATAAATGCGAGCAAAGTTATTGATTAACGTAATCTGCCCCATCCACAAACTTCGCCAAAGACCCCCGTAAGTATGTTGTAGGGCCCAAGTAATTTTCGGGTACATACATTTTAATGGCAAGTGAATTAAAACTTTGTTGTATATTTAATATTTAATGTATGTTTCACACCTTTTAAGCTCATAAATTATAAATTATATTTCCTATGTGCAAACTTTTCACTTATCGTTAATGAATTAAAATACTGTCTTTACAAATAATAGCAATAAGAGTGTCTTGATGAGAAATTGAATAAGACTCAATTCTGATTATTAAATTATAATTATAATAAATTAATGACATATTTTTAAACAATAAATTCAATCATGAATACAAATAAATAAAATTGAAGTGACTGTTTGCAATGTCAAAATAATAGTTTTTTTAAGCTCATACAGTTATTTGCACGATACATATGCCTAAAAATCAGTTATTAAAATTATTGTCTGTCTTCTGTCTGTTTGTTGCAGCTAATCTCCGGAACGGGTAAACCGATTTCTATGACAGATAGCTGGTGTTATAAGGAGTAACTTAGGCCATTTTTATTTTGGAAAAAGAATTAGGGTTCCGCGCAAAATATATAAATATGTACACATAAGCATAGATAAAAAGAAATATACAACGTATGAAATAAATAATTATATCACGTCTATTCAGCGATTTTTTAAATTTTTAGGGACTATAATAATAAGTTTTGAATATAAACCATGGTTGAAAAAAGAACTCACCCCATTTAAAAAAGTCCTTTTAACCACTTCACCAATGGACAATCACACAACACTGTCACTCTAATCGGTTCATATGTATGTGTTATCAAAATCATCAGTCGATTGCGGATAGTAAAGCGTTTGGATGTTCATGTGCTTAACTACTCGAATCGGATGTGTGCATGCACGCACGAACTCAGACGGACCTACAGGTATTGGGCGCGCGCGCTCTCCACTACACGCAATATAACTAGTGCCGGCCGTCCGACGGCCTTGCCCGCGGACTGGTAAAATTGTGGTATCTGTTACAAACAACAATCGATACATTTACCAAATGTTGCCATTGAATTCCAAGTTCAATTTACGCCTTACGCCGCAACCCGTTAATATTGTGCAAATTAATTGTTAAACTTCCAAACAAAAAACGGTTCCAGTGATGCGTATCATACAAGTTATCGAGGCTTTTCGGTTGCATTTAAAACAAGTTTTCTGTTATTAAAAATCGCCATCGTCATCGGGTTTCATCATAAATCGCCGACATGATATGAGAGAATATAAAATACTAAATGAAAAGCGTTCTATTTAAAGTCCGTTCAATTATACCTACGTAATTACCGAAATGTAAACCATTCTATAATGAGAGAAGAAAGTTAACTACGAACCAAAGCTAGTATCGTTTCTGATTAACTTGGCTTTAAAAACAACACTAACTACAGATACTATTGGAGTACCAAGGATGAGCTAACCTAAATAACTGTATATTGTAAAAATAAAAATATAAATCCTGATAACATACAGAGAGCTTTTTGTTCCATTTTCTGTTTACCACCCTCGTATTGATATAAATACTAAAAAAAAAAACACGATTATCAACTCAATTTTTTTATATATGGACTCTATAAAAAAAAATTTAGTTGATAATCGTGTTTTTTTTTTGAGTATTTTAAAAGTGTTGTACTAGCCGTCACGGATATTGACAAAATGTCAAATGAGTCAAATGTTCCTGTTGAAGAGTTTTAAATTTTGACAGATGAAGTTTTTAAATATAAAATAAAATTGCATACCTATGTGTTCAATTTACACGACGGTTGGTATATAATAATTTTTTTTTCATGGTAAACTTAGTAGTGACTTACACCGTATGAATAAAATTTGGGTAAGTTACGTTATTTGGGCCAAAAGGAAAAATATTCATTCCTTCGCTTTAATTCACTTTCAAAGAAAGAAAATTACATTTCTTCCTTCTCGTCAATGAGCCATGTATAATTACATAGCAACAGCAGCAATTAATTTAGGAAATTATAGCATGAAAATAAAAAGGGTATATAAGGATAAGCCTTAAATTATATCTACAATTAAATGTAATTACCTATTACAATTTTTATGTAAAAAGATGAAATAATTGGATCCCATCGACCGAAATTAAAATCGAACTTTTCAAAACTATTTAATATTATTAAGATTCATTCAAAATATTAATATGTACATTAATATGTATATTAATATGTATATTTCGGCAGTTATTAAATCAGTTGACAAACATGTTAATTTTTAATTTTCGTTTGTCTAATTGGCATCCAAATTTATGACAGCCATTCTTTGTTTGCGAAATACTTCACGGTCAACTTGATGGCAATGTTTTTATCAGCACCACTACTCACTTTCAAAACCGTTGGTATCTGGATTGTTAGTGATTAGATCGCTGTCACAAACAGAAATAGAAAACGACTTGAGTAGTGCCGCTTAACCACATGTAACTGTGTTCAACCGAAATTACTGAAGTAGTGTCTTCATGGGTTTTTATGTGGTTTCCAGTTGCGTCGTTCTAATTTGGGCACAACCTTCTCTTTCTAAAGTCATAGTCCTCGTCGAATAAATGTAATAGAAATAACAAGTATAACTTATAATATTATCTACGTATTTACGAGAATTAACGCGATCACGAAAAGGTATTCCTTTTCGTGATCGCGTTCATTCCCGTAAATACGTAGATAATATTATATCATGGAACGCGAAAGTTTAAAAGTAAGTATAACTTAATTATCAGCTGCAGCCAAAATTCAGTAAGGAACTTTTACCTGGATTAGACAAAAGTCAGTCAAGTAACTTTAGTAGTTTTTTTAACTTTAAACTTAGAAGTTTCAATTCGACCTATCATTGATTTTCAACTTCACCCGCTCGTTGCTGCCATTAAATAAATCTTTAGCTGAACTTTCTGATCGTAGTTATAGAATAGTATGTCGTTAACTAACACTATAAACAGGCGTGCACGGATTTGTGTGTTAATTTAGACTGTCTACACATTAGCGTTTTCCAGCGTAGGTGTTCGATGAACGTAGGCGCAGCGCAGACGCCAGCCACTACACCGTGACGCGTGTGTCGTGTTTCCTATGCGGTCACTTTGAGCCAATTGGATGAATTCTTGATGAAGATTTCCAACATGCTATGGGTCAAAATTCCTCAAATATATATCCTGATATTGTACGATGACTAAGAAGCGTGCGGCCGGCCTGATGGTAAGTGGAAACCTTAGCCTATGGACGTTTGGAATTCTGGAGAGGACTCGTAAGCGCGTTGCCGACTCTTTACAAACCTATACACTCTTTTCTTGCAGAACCCTATACTGTAGTCGGTTCCCTCGGAAAAACCTCGGCAGGAAGCTCATTCCACAGCAATAGCGTTCGCGGCAATTTAGGTTTCATGGTGTGAGGATGAATGCTCTGTCGGTGGCGAGCGGTGCGGTGGTAGAATGCGGCTAAGGGTACCATGTCAAACAAGTTCCTCGAAGCATCGGGAGGCAAAGTCTATCCTTAGGTATTAGGGTTCAATACCTCTTGTGAGTTTGGGATCGTCGACGATTCTCACAGCACGTCTTTGGACGGAATCAAAAGGCCCAAGCTGGTACGCAAGTACCCCCGCCCAGGGATGACAGCAGTACTCCATAGAAGAACGGACTTGTGACTTGTATCCTCCTTGTGTCAGTTTTCTCAATTCTAAGGGGCGTGACCTCTTTTGTGGATCTTGGCGTGTGTGAAAGTCCGCCATCTGTGTCTGTCTTGGGCTGTGTGTAGAGCATTATAGACCGTGGTGTCGAGGGTGGACTGTACTTGGTCGGACCAGCATAACGGCCTTCAAACTTCCCTGTGACCATACATTTTTCAAGATTGTTGCTTTCTTTTCTCGCAATGTGATAGATAGATACTCTTTATTGCACAACATAAATAGGATACAAGAATGAAAAAAAAAATACATTAAAAACAATACCTAGTACAATCGGCGGCCTTATCGCAGTCTGCAATCTCTTACAGGCAACCTTTAGATGGCTATAAGAACAGGTAATTTGTGGTGCACATTTGTCCTATCAGATATGAGCAGTTGAGTGTACGATCAGAGAAGTAGAAAAAATTTGAATAATAGTGAAAATATACATTTGAATATTACATCGCATAAATCTATTTAGACTAACTACTAGAACTATTTACAAATACTATAATACTATACATGCAAATACATATATACAACCACACACATACATAATATATACAGTAGAAATGTACATACATACACATACATATACATATACAACACGTAGTTGTTACAAAAATAAGTAGTAATTCTTGACGAGCTTTTGAAAAGTAGTTACTGTCTGTGCTCGTTTTAAAGCTTCCGGCAATAAATTCTACAGGCGTGCAGCTTGTACTGTGAGGGATGTATCCAAAAACGTTGTGGAATGTGTTGGAATTTCTAACGTTAGATTTTCCGATGATCTCAAATATCATGTGTCTCGTGAATTATTGCGAAACGAAAGGGATGATAGCCGGTCTCGTATGTCCAGTTCTGCGAGGATGGATGCGTTGATGCAGTGAGATGTCTACATTATTCGCAGTATCTTCGTCCAGCATCACAGCTTTCAGAGTCCATGTCTCGAATCCGTACAAGAAAATGGGGAACATGAGGGTTTGTACTAGTTTTATTTTGTCCGTCTTGAGATGTTTCTACTTCCATATCCTGTCTTAGTCAGACAGAGCACTCTCTGCCATCCCGATTCTTCTACTTATCTCTTTCTCGCATGATCCGGTTTTGTTTATGTTGGAGCCAAGATAGATGAAGTCTTAGACAACTTTTAAGTAAAGGGACCCTGTCAGTTTTAATTTCAAGTATATATCAGCAACCATCACTTTTGTTTTGTACTTGTTAATTTTTTGCCCTAAGGCCTTCGCTGGCTCTCTCCATTCTATTTAGAAGTATCAGCATATCGGCTTCGTCTGCAGCTAGAAGAGTAGGTAGTGTCATCTGCGTATCGGAAGTTTAAAATTTTTACGGTACCAAAAGATACACATCTATCCCAGACATCGAGTGCCCGCAGGATGATGTATTCCCCGTAGATATTAAAAAGAATCGGAGATAATATGGTGCCCTGGCGTATTCCTTTTCCGAAAGAAAATGGCTTGGAGACAACTTTGTCCACTTTAATGATGCTCTGGCTATTGTTGTAGAGTCACTGAAGGAGTGCGGTCAGATGTTGTGATATACCCATTTTGTCCAGGATTTTCTATAAACAGTCCCATCTGACGCAGTGACTTGTATAATAAAAGTCTTTACACCGAGATGCACTCCAAGCTTTCTGGATGCCAGCTTGGCTTTGTCTTCGAAGTATTTGAACACCGAGAATCCCAATACACTCTGAGATTATAAGGGTGTGTCTTGGAACATTGGGGTCACAGTAAATGGGGTTTTTTAAACACAAGGTGACTCTCTAGCACAATGGAACAAGGAATATTGGCTCGGCCCGTGTACTAATCATCATCCTCATCTGCATATCAATGGATGTCATCAATAGACAACATGTCAAACATATAACCAAAGCATACAAACAAGCAACAAACCTTGTAAAGCTTGCAACCCTACTTACTATCAGAAACATTTGTATTACTGTTTATGAAGGTATTGCAGAATTGGAGTCCGCCGAGTGGTCTACTACAAAAATTGCGGTAAGACAGGACACTTCCAGGATAGTTCTGTTTTCTTTTTGTAAGAGGGAGGGATAGGGTATGTAACGCACAAATAAATGTTGCTGCATGTAAAAAAACTAGGTTAGCAGTGTTGTTTCGCAGGCATTGATTGTTTGGCCTAGGGCCAATGTTGCTGATTTTAATCTTCTTATATATAAAATTCTCGTGTCACAGTGTTTGTTACCAAACTCCTCCGAACGGGCTGGACCGATTTTTATGAAATTTTGTGTGCATATCGGGTAGGTCTGAGAATCGGCTAACATCTATTTGTCATCCCCCTAAATGTTAAGGGTAGTCCACCCCTAATTTTTTTTTTTAATTTTTAGATATTTTTTTTTATGATACAGCATTAGAAAATACATACAACCCTGAATTTTCAACCCTCTACGATCAACCCCTGTTTTTTAATAGCGATATTAGTATTTTTACTTTCATTGGTACAATATTTTTAAAGTATTTAACCGTCAAGTCGATGTGAAACTTTTTTTTTTATGGAATAGGGGGGATTAACGAGCAGACGGGTCACCTGATGGTAAGTGACTACCGCTGCCCATGGACACCTGCAACTCGAGAGTCACAAGTGCCTTGCCGGCCTTTAAGGTGGGAGTAGGAGAGGAGGGGAGATGGAGAGATAGGGGGGAAGATAGAGAGAGGGAAGGGTTAGGGCCACCGATAACCTCACTCGCTTTGTGAAGTACAACTAAGCATTGTTTCACTGCCGGTTTTCTGTGAGGCCATGATATCACTCCTTTCGAGCCGGCCCATACGTGCCAAAGCATGGCTCTCCCACTGTTAAACTTTAAATATGTCAGTTAAGTTAATGAAGTACTTTGAATTAAGAAAATGAATGGTTGATGTTTTGTTATTTATATAGGCCGTCAATAGGCCACAGCGCTCCATTCTTCTTTCAGTCATAGACCCCATCCCCACAATAAGTTAGTTATTTTTTATTTGACTACCAAAATATTCTTTAGAAATAATTAATATGGCAAAACAACGTGTGCCGGGTCAGCTAGTATGTTATGAAAATTAGATTATTTGCTTCGAAAGAAATTAGAAATTTACATAATACATAATATAGAGAATATTATAGAATTGAAAAGAATTTTGAAAGTAGTAGCCATGAAGAGCATAAGTGTGACCGTGAACGGAGGAATAACTGAAATTAACATCAAATATTTATATCAGTGGTCTCTTGAAACTGTAAGCTCCTAAGTCAACGCAATCAAAAGATATGGCAATTAAACCTTAGATTTTAACAAATTTTAACATTTCCTCCGCTCAAATTTGGACCTAACCTATTTGGGTACGCCTCTCGTATTCCGCTCAGCATTTTTTGACAAAATCTCAATAGGAGAAGGATAATCTCTTGGTAGCAACGTACGTACCCTTTTATAATGGTAGGGATCTATTTTGTGTCTTTTTAAAATTCGGTGTACAGTTCTAGTTGATATCTCTATATCTCGAACTATTACCAGAGTTCGAGAGCACCTTAATGCGGCGTATCCAAATAGGTGGATAGGGTGGTTAGGTCCAATATTGTGGCTACCACGCTCGCTAAACCTAACACTGCCAGTGCAACCTGGTCGAAACGTCAGGCAATTCAGAGGTATGTAATACTTTTCAGGACACTCCTGTCTCATATTTAGGTATGGCAGTGTGTTAGTCAAAATCAAAAATCTATTCAATGATCTGCTTAAGGATGTCGAAAAACGACAATTTATTTAAGTAAATATTACTTCACCATTTGAGCAGAAATGTAAGTTCGGCATATACTCGTTGATGGAGTGTCCTACACATTCATTAGATAAAATATGCTAATCACGAAGGCTGGGCAAAAATAAAGCAACGTCATCATGAAAATCGAAAACTATATGATATAAGTAGTTCTTCGCTGTTTAACAAATTCATGTTAAGCGACATTAGGTGACATTGGCTATATAAGGCGTCTACCGACTTTGAAAAATTCCGGTTTCAAATTCTTTCAGTACTCTATCGATCTGAACCTATTCTTGAGCATTTATTTTATTTGTAGGGATTAACGAGACTGTTAGTAATGTGTGACTATTTATGTATTATGTACCTGTGCCTGCGACTTCGTTTGTTTTTTGTTGGAAAACAGCAATATGTCGCTTATAATTGGCATTGCATCTCTGAAAGAAGGAAATCCTATAGGCAGGACTTTTTAAACTATATTGCGGCTTCCTACCGGATCCACTGCGCGAAATGTTCTCCTCCCAGAAGATCGCGATAAAACAACTGTGACGAACTAACGCTTCGATTCGTCCGACCAATTGGGCAACTCACGCTGTAGTCAATCAGTCAATGCCACTTCCTAGAAACTATGGGCAGCCAATACTAACAAATAATAAATCCATCCCGCAACAAATAAATGTTTGGTTCTGAGCTTTGTTTAGTCACGGTGTAACATAAGATTTCACAATAATGAAACCGAACGGAAAATGAATGGTCTGGAAATGTAAAAAAACTATGTAATTTTGTTGGAGATAGTGTGTGGGATATTCTTATTCTGTATTTATAAATGTATATTTATTCTTTACAACCCCCCTTTTTTATTTTGTAAAAATATTTATTTATTATTCGTGAAGATTTTTATTTAAAATAAAGGAATATTGAAAATTATTGTTTCATGAAAAAAACAGTTATCCGGTACTCACCAATTAAAGTTTAGAGTCGGATTCCGATTGTAACGGAGAAAGCTGTTCCTAGCGCAGTGCTTACTAGCTGGCATTACAGTTTGATATGTTAATTTTATCTATAGTAGCTCACGTGCTTACCTTTTTGTGTATAGCAAAAGTTGAGTAATGGAAGTGGGAAACCCGGAATGGTATTTAATCAGGTCAATAGATAACTGTTTTTAAGTTTGTTCTTTCAAAGTTTGCTTAGTGAGGCAAGTTAAGAATAAATTGGCTAGATTTCAGAACCCTAAGAACCAGAAGACTAAAAACATAAAAAAGGGATTCATTGGTTTAGTATCAAGGACAAAAAGAAATAAATTCCCTAATAATAAAGTTGCAAAATGCAACATACCACTACAAAGTACGTGTACACTGTACATATTATATCAACAATCCACCTATAGGACAGTTTAACCTTTACAAAGAAAATGTAGTGCGTTTAGATATTTTTTTACAAGAGTAATAAAGAGAGTGCGCGTCTAGTCCCGTGAGATTGATACTCAACTTGATGACTAAGCACAACTGACATATAATATATCTTAAGGTGTAATTTATTAAATTATAGCATCTTTAAGCGGTCGGTCGTATGGCACATCACTGGATGTTGCAAAATAAACATATTTGTCCTGTACGGTTACTGTTGAGAGTTGATACTTTTAATATTTATATTCTTGTACTTTCCAGAGAATCCAGAGATGTCTCGCTGTTTCAATAATCTTAAGTAGTGTATGTACATATTTGTTTTACAAATTATAAAGTGTATATTTTACTGTTTTCTACTTCTATTTTTGCAACTCACGTAAAAGTCTTTACTGATAATAATAATTATGATGAATATCTTAAGGTACTGATAAAAGTAGAAGTGTTTCTAATAAAAAAAATAATAATCTGTGTTTTGAAGACGTTTTAAAAATTAAACAATACGTAGTTGTATTCTAAACAATAATATAATTATTGTTAGATCCCATTATAAAACTCACTAAAATATCTTCTACTGCAATCTGCTAAATAATCTTCTCAGATATTCACGTAAAAAACAGTAATTAATTAAAAATTTTGAAACGTTAAAAAAGGAATTTGGAAAAAAATAACTGGAGCTGTCAATAATTGTCGTGTATGTATCGATACCACCACCATTAGTATGGTCGGTGTACCGTCTACACTAATCATATGAGAGTATATGGCCTGTTACTTTTACAATCTAAAACTTAATCGGGGCTCGTGGTTTTAGTAAATGCCGGTTAACGAATTTTTTTTAGGTATACCATAAAAACTTCTACAAAGGGCGGTCTTGTGCCGCACTTTGACCAGATCATCGGGCCCTCTGGCGGCAACAGAGAGCTATGTCGTTAACTATGTTTTTTTTTTTGTTCAGTATTATAGCTTGTAGAAAAACACACCGCATAGTCCGCTCACCAGTTCGTAGGGAGAGCTTTAGTTTTTTATAAAGTGTATAGTTAGCGGTTTACGGCATAATGGCATAATGTCAAAATCCCTAATTTTCAGACCTTCGTTGTTGCTCTTATCGGGTGGGTCTTGTGGGTGGATGAACATAAACAAGAAGAAGATTAGCTCTAACGACCACATTGCAACAATACTGGAAGTTTTCGACGACTATGTCTACCTTGGACTACGAGAAAGATCAATCGAAGGACATTTGCTGATTTGTGATCAACAGCTATCACTACATATTATAAAACAAAGTCCCCCGCCGCGTCTGTCTGTTCGCGATAAACTGAAAAACTACTGAACGGATTTTCATGCGGTTTCCACTAGTAGACAGAGTGATTCATGAGGAAGGTTTAGGTGTATAATTTCTACCCGTGCGAAGCCGGGGCGGGTTGATAGTTTAGTATAAGGACACTTAAACACTGTTATCACTTATCATACACCTGATCATAGAACATCTAGTGAAAAAAGTGATAAACAAACATACAAAGAAAACATTGTTTAAAGTAGAGTGCAAAGCATTGGTGCTGTGCATTTTCAGAACTCAATTTATTTTTCGAAGAACCACGCGACGTCAGTCATCTTAAATACAATAATAAAGACAAATCTTCTGATATGCGGCGTATTCGTCAACATCAAAATGTTAAAACTCATGATAAACAAAAGGTTTGGTATAAAATATCGCAGCTACATTAGTATGACCTCAATATGCAATAATTATGTTATTGTTCGAGTTGATAAATATACCATAGTCTCTTCAAAATTGTGATTTATATTTTCGAGATCTGAGTAAGTACCATGAATCTATGTCAGAATTTAAACAATTCAATTTAACTTATTTCGATAAATCCTTGTGTACCTTACTAAATAAGTTTTCTTTTTTTGCAATCTATGCTATGTATTCATTTTCAATAACAAATGACTATCTCCAACTCCATGTTCGAACGTGTCGTTGTCCATCTTTAGACGTTTAAAATGGACTCGCCCAAGTGCAATTGGAAACTTGAAATACGTAAGAAAATAAGATTTTTATGGGTAAATATTATTAACTGCACATATATATAATGCTAAAAGTATCTATTATCGGCTCGGAAGGATGAGAAATTGTGCGAAATGCGCACTAAGTGCACTATAGATAAAATAAAGTTCCAGGGTGTTTGTAACCGCCTCCATTTGCCAGCTTTAGTACCGTAAAATTTATATCCTTCCTTGGATTCCTTATGTATGGGAGTGTGACTCGCTAGCTCTTCTTGCGATGTTTTATAATTAAGATGCAGTTTTTGTTATTGTTGTCTAAACAAGTGATGATTAGAGTAAGTTATTTATTCTTTTATTTCTTCCAGGTGACAGATTGCGTGATTCGGAAATGCAAGGAGGTTTCCCTCCACAGAAACAAAACTAACAAAATGAGAACGGATATTTTTTAACACACTGTCCTCCAAGTTTTTTTTTAATTGTTTAGTGATAGATATTCATTTAGATATCACACCTTACCTTATCATACCAGGCTGTATTTGAAAATAGAACACTTACTTTAATCACTAAAAGGGTTACAATAAAAAATAAAAAAAATCTTATTTTTTTCATGATATAGGTTGCAAACGAATGAGCAGACGGGTCACCCGATGGTAAATGACTACCGCCGCCCATAGACACCTGCAACTCAAGAGTCACAAGTGCGTTGCCGCCCTTTAAGGCGGGAGTTGGGGAAGAGGGGGGAGAGGGGTGAAGACCGGGAAGGGGGGAGAGAGGGGGAAAACCGCTAAGAGGGGAGAAGGAAAGGTTAGGGCCTCCGGTAACCTCACTCACGCAGCGAAAAGTAATGCAAGCAGTGATTCACTGCCGGTTTTCTGTGAGGCCGTGGTATCATTCCGGTCGAGCTGGCCCATAATAATAATAATAACCTGATGTAGTGCTGATAGACCGATTAGAGCGCCGTGCAATGATTGTCGATATCGGTCTCGTGAAAGTTGAAAAAGAAAAACAAATAAAATATTTGGATTTGTCTCACGAGATTGTCGATATGTGGAATATCGATTCGGCAATCATTGTTCCGATTGTCATATCTGCACATGGATTAATAGCCAAGAGCCTCGATCAACACCTTAAGAGGCTCGCGTTAGACGGCTGGATCAAGGGGCTAATGCAGAAGGCTGTTCTCCTTGACACGGCCCGTATAGTGAGGAGGTTCCTGTCTTTGGAGCCCTAACCACCGGTGTCATATTTTTTATATTTTTAAATATATACATATTGTTTTGTACATATTTAAAAATGTAATTTATAAGTGTTAAGATAAATAAAGAGGAATAATAATAATAAATAGTTTATTAGCAAAAAACACAAAAGATACATTGCCGGTGGCCCCACACTAGGCAAGCCTGTCCTGTGGGTACCAAATGCGATTACAAAATAAGGCTTTACATTATTGTTCGGTAAACATTGCCATCGCTGTCCCTTTTTTGGGGGTATAGTTACATACTTGTTACATACTTTGTTACTTGGTATAAACTAGAACAACAGCTACAGTCATTAAACCGAATATAGATGAATATAGGTGCCGAAGCATGGCTCTACCACTGTACCATTTAAAATCTTTGACTTTACACATTCCACTTTTATGAAAAACTGAGGAAAAAATACTTGGAAATTCAAACAGTCAGAATTTGTAAACGGATACGTAGCTTTTTTTAAAAAAAATCTTATTGTAACTGCATGCTACTTACTTACTTACTGCGTTCTAAAGTTGTAGTAGTCCCCACTGCCAGTAATACAGGTCTTAATACGTGTCAACCAGGCTCTGAACACATTACTCCAGTATTCCTCTGGAACACAGCCGCATATCTCCCCAAAGGCATACAAGCTCCTCATGCCCGAAAACTTGCGTCCCTTCAGTTGTTTTTTTTTTACATAACGGAATAGTGTAAAGTCGCTTAAACAAATAGTCCGTAGTTTTGCCGGCTTGATGTACAGGGGCGTTTCCTTAATGTTAAGTATAGAGTCTTAAGTTTGATCGTTATCTCGCCTTTATCAAGTACAACGCTATCCAATATTCCTCTCTTAATAAAAAGTATAGCAACCATTCTTTTCTTTACGTATCGGGAAATTTTCACAGACGTCCGTGGTGGTTTATCATCAAACACCCACACTTACTATGGGATTTAGTAGGCACGTCGAAATAATACAGTCAGGTTTCATCACATATAAATGGTCGTGAAGAAACCGATGAACAGTTGGTGCACTTAACTTGAAGGTTTCATCGGTCTGTCGATATGTTACCCATCGGTCTTCCTGCAATATTTTTTCTACAGTCTCAATGTTTTTATCAGTAGTCTGCAGGACCTTGCATCATCCTCCAAGTTAAAATTGCCGCGATTGAATTGAATATACCACCATTTAATGGTCTCTAAATATGGACAAGTTTTCCTCAGTGCTTTACTCATTTATGTTTAGATACGCCACGCCTAAAGTTATATAAAATAATTATACGAATGTGCCAGCTTTTCATTTAGAAAATTAATTTTAAATTCGAACAAACAATTACTCTTCTCCAATTATTTTTTTAAATATTATGTAATGCGATTTGAATATGTCTTCAAATCACAATATTATGATATATATATTGCATACGACAAAACTTATGTATGTAGTATTTCAAAGAAAAGGAATAGCAAAATAATATACCTACTTCAATACACAGATTACTATTTTGTAGGAAAAAATGAAAGGCATATTTTTGTTATTTATTTATTAAAAAAAACATTAATCCATCTAAGTTTATACTTGTCATATACTTGTTGAACATAAACTATTACGCAGATCTGAAATATATTACAATACTACATAATATATTATATTGGAGTATGGTAGGTAACCCATAATTTAGTAGTTAGATACAAAATTATGAAAGTTAATTACTTGCAAAGTTTCCCGTTGTATCAGTCGTAGCATGATTAACTTTGAGACGACGACGAATACATCATAGTATTAAAATGGTAATTTCTAATAACACTATTTTAGCACAATAATATTGTACGTGCTAAATGCAGGTTCCCAAAACTTCGGTGTTCGATCATTTTTGTTCTAGTTACAAACTCGGGGTGCTCATTACGATATGTTAAGTAGCAGTTCAGTAGCATTCCTTATACTAACCTATATTCTTGTAACTAGTTGTAGTTAATATTTTAAAATGTGTTATCTACATCCACTTGATGGGATAGAGATGTCGTTGGTTGTCGTTGGCTTACTCACGACAACTGACCATAAAACAATGAATTAGTCTCATCAACAAAAATAAATAATTAAATTACATAATGCTTATTCGATGTGATCGTTACGACATTTATTAGGCAAATTGGGCAAATAAACTAATAACTTACACACAGGTACACCGAAAAAATGATAGTGATGGATTAGTATAAAAATTTAATATATATTTTAGACAACCCAAGTCAAAGGTAATATAAGCGACAGGCGGGTGGTTATTGCTATTTTTTGGTAGAACATTGTACGTATTTAAACAACTATAAATATCTTCCAGGGCCTATATCTTGTACTACAAACTTAGCTATTATAGCCGCCTTATTAAACAGTTTAAATAACGAAATTCGTTCTGCTAAATCAAGTTCTTTCTTCTTATATTCTTCTATATTTACATAAGCTACGAGTACAAAGCCAATCTACGATTAAAATTCGGTTTTAATATAATAAATTTTATCGTACAACAATGTAAATGTGCCGATTGCCGATAACAAAGTATACAATGTATACATTACTGTTAAATCGATAATTACACATAAGCATAACTGTAAGGCCATGTTCAGATGACAGGCGTTTCTACGCGCGTCAATAAGAACCCGCATTTTGTTCAAGTCAACTCAAATTTTGATCAAATGCGCGCACGACGCGCCGCAAACGCCTATGGCGTCATGTGAACGGAGTCCCATACGTAATACATCGTTAGTTACAAGGCACGTAACGAATTACAGTGCTAATAAAGTTAAATGTAAGCTTATCATTTCTCAAAATTCTTTATTCATAATATACATATTAAGTATATTTGTCTAGGCACTGAAGTTTTAGTGAAAATAACTGTAAGTAAGTAGCAGTTACTAAGCATAATTTTTACAAGGTATATAATAAGTAATTGCGTCGAAAGTTTCATTTCTAAGCGTCTAGAAAATCACCAAGTTCAAACTATAAATGTTGACTAAGTAAATCTTATAAACTTTAATTCAACGTTCAGTAGAGAAACACCTTTTATAAACAGCACTAAACAATCATTTATATATTTATTCCGTAATAAGAGAATAGACCGATTTGCATTCTATAAAAACGTGAGAGAATTCATAATGTACATAATATCAGCTAAGATTGCGTACATTCCGTTCAGGCTCATGGTCACCTCCGTAGATGACAGTGACACTGACTACAGACCTTGATTTAGGCCCGTTCTCTTTCCGATTACAAATTATGACAAACTGTAGTAAAGTATCTACACTAATACTAACATTAAAATAAATTCAAAAGTGATATAACCGATCTCATACAGTTATGTTACCAGATAATTTTGAGTTTAACAAAGATAACTTTTATAATCCCATAATAAAAAAACACTTTTTTTACTGTTACATGTGCCCATAATTTTAACGATCCAGTTTCGGTCCCTTTACACTGTAGAACACTTAAAACGGAATCCAGAATTAACGTGAAGGGTAATATGCTAACTTATGCACACTCACAAACCTCATCTTATATAACATTCATAATAGGTAATCAGATAACTAGTAAATCGGCAATCGGCATATAAGCAAAAGCCGTATAATGATGTTCATAAAGTATACATCGAAAAACCAGAACATTAAATTGTTTGGTTTTACATTTGGTCATTATACCTACTCGTCTACTGCTCCCTCTTGATAATTGCCAAACTTTTCTTTTCCCTTCTGTTAGTCCAACGACTACTATGCATTCTAATTAGTCCTAAAACTCTGAATTTACACAAAATATGTATTTTTTTAAGATTATACAATTTAGAGCCCTATTTGTGCTATGTACAAAAGTATTCCAAACTAATATCGTTGTGCAATTCATTTTAGTGCTCGGTATTTACAATTAGCAGTATATTTACATTTTCTATATAAATTCTCTCCCAGGAATATTGCAATTTGATAGGACCGAGTGTGTATAATCACAAAACTAGTTCCCGAAACGTATAACTACAGAATTCCTATCTTTTAAGTTGGCTTGAAAGATAAACTTATCTATGCCGTTCTAAAAATACTTTCCCATACATTGATGTACGTCACAGTAAACTTTTCAAGAGCTAAATATAATTGTGTAATCGCATTTCTTTTATGTGATATAACAACAAACTATTGACTTTCGGATTTTTCATTTACTTATGCTGTGAGACCTTGCTTCTCGCCAAATTTCATGATGCTAATTAAATGGGAAGCACCCTATAGGTAGTGATTTACCTGCGAAGTGTTAAAATTGGTTAAAACATTAGACCGTATCTTTTGACTGCGTTGTCTTAGAGGCTTGATTTTTTACGGCTTCAAGAAACCGCAGACATGAATATTTGGTGTTAATTTGAACTTGATACCTAAAGGCATTCTTGAGAAAAAGGGGCTTGGCAGACAGACAAATAAACAGACAAACCTACAGAGTGACAGACGGACAACGAAGTGGTCCTATAAGATTTCCGTTTTTCCTTTTGAGGTACGGAACCCCCTAAAAAGCTTATTATTAAGCTCTTTAATGATGATTGAAGTTATAAAAGTACATTTAATATTAAACTGACATTTACAACTTGACAACGATTATATTTAAAATATTTTCCATGATTTTATTTTCTAAAATGAAATTCGGAGACAAAACTTTTTAGAGCTCAAACTAAGGTTCAACTTCTGATAGACCTTTACCGGATAAAACTATGTAAACCAGGTTCACAATACGCGTTTGTTAATTGCTGTAACCTACAAAAGTCTTTTATAGTCTAGTTTTCGATGAACCTTTTTATGTTATCTTCCAGACGAACGGTTCGCCCCGCACCACCCTACATTATACGTGGCCCCTACTGAAACTCGTTCAATGTACGGTTATTTTCTAGGGCAGATGTGACCGGCACACTGCCACTTTAGCTTTCTATGTAATACCATTACACAACAGGGTGCACACTCGTAGACTCTATAAAGGTAATCAATTCATGAAGCATTGATTGAAACATTCAGTAACATGGTAGCGCGTTATGGTTTCTGAATAATTGAATTATGACATAAGATTTCGGTTTTAAAACCTATTTGCTTATTTTAAAATTCAAATACATATATTATCTCTTATTTGTATTTTATGTTTTGGCAATAAGTTTAAAATACTGGGGAGATAGGCAGCTTAAAACTTTGAATAACGAGGGTTGACGTAACACTGATTTAGAATCTAAGAGGAATGTCCAAGAACAGTTTCATGCGCTCTCCGATATCTACGATGGAGCGCTCGTCGAATTGCTAGCTATCATCTCCGGTAATGTCGTCCTCATCAGGGTCATCTTCATCCAGGGGTTGGCTTGTCAGCGCGGCCCAGAGCGGCGATCGGGCGCCGGGCTGCACTGAGCCACGTCGCTAGCTGTCCCGGTTGCACATAGCCGCCGCTGCTGCTGTGCCCATTGCACCAACAGCTCCGAATATAATCGTTCCCACTTCGCGGTCGGGCGTTATCTCCACCTTCGAAAATAATACTGAATAAACATAACATAATTTTTAAATAGACGTTACGAAGGACGACAGGAGAAGCAGAACACCCCACTTAAACAGAATTACTATATACATTTTGATTTATCTTTATCTAAAAGAGTCTTTAGTAATAGCAGAAAAATACAAGATTATGGTTTTAGCACTCGTTGAAGTTTACACGCTTCAGAAATATTATTTTATATTTACAGTATCCGTATCCTATCTTCAGACATTAATAACGATAGTCATAAATTTATATGCTGGGTTATATGCTAATATGGGTTCTTATCGTCCCCGAAATCATTATACAAACACGTTAAGCTTGATGTAGGTGCATGTCAAGGTTCATTTACACAAGGTCAGGTGATTTGTGATTGGTAAAATTAAATGTGTTAAATTCAAAAGATTTTCGGCGTAAAGCATGAGTCAAGACATAATCACCGATTTTAATAAAGGTTGTAACATCCAAATAATTACATTAGTATTAACTCAAAGTGTAAACGTGTAAGTGTAAACGATAAAGTTTATGCCCTTAGTGCGGGACATAAAAGAGAGGCCGTAAAATTCATAATGGAGTAATGCTTGCAGTAGCTACAATTACATTTTAGTAACGTGGGAGAGCCATACTTCGGCACGTATATGCCGGCTCGACTCCGTCTGCTCGTTTGCCCCCTATACCATAAAAAAAAGTTTAAAACATGGAAAAGAATTACAACGAAATTTGAACAAAAGTAAATTTCAATTACAACGTGCCCAGATTGGATAGCTACTTTTAAGCTACAAAGCAATTTTAAGGAAAATTTATATTAGTGAGCCTTAGAAGTTTTAAAGCTAACACTAAATTCTGAAAAGACTTTAATTTAGATAAATTTTGTTTATTTGTTTATTTTGTTTATTTTAAAAAAGAATACTCCCGCATTAGGAATTACTCCTGTGTCGCGGGGGATTTTACAAACATACAAACAACGGACACAAAGAACACCCAGACTAGGGTGGGAATCGAACCCACGACCTCTGGCTTAGCAGTCAGTGTCACTAACGACTAGACCAACAGGCCAGTCAGTTTTCTTTTGGACATTTGAGTAATGTATCTTAATTGTTAGAAATAAATGAATTGAAATTGTTGAATAAATATTTTTATACTAGCTTTGTAGAAGCTTTGATTTCATTGATTGGTTGAGTACTTAAGGCATGAAAGAGCGTAACAAACAAAAAATTCACATTTATAATATTAGTTAGGATGAGGATATATCTATTGTTTTATTCCGATTCAACGTAACATACTACTAAAATTTGCTTTATTAACCGACTTCAAAAAGGAGGAGGTTCTCAATTCGTCGGTATCTTTTTTTTATGTATGTTCACCGATTACTCGAAGACGCCTGAACCAATTTGAAAAATGTTTTTTTTTATTTCAAAGGGTATACTTTCCAGTTGGTACAAGTTAAATAATATCGAAATCGGTAGAGCAGTTTTTGAAAAATCAATAAATATCTAAAAATCGAAAAAATCGATGATATTCTCGTTTACTCCGAAACCTCGCTATCTCATTGGAGCGGTGCGTTTAGTTGGTCTACCCTATATTTAAATTAAATATGTTCATCTAATTTAAACTAAAAAATTTAAAATAAAATTAATATGTAACCGACTTCAAAAAAGGAGGAGGTTCTGTCCCTGTGGTTACCTTTCGTCAGAAATGAGATTTCTCAATCGCTGCATTTCTGCTAATGGTTCCTCAAATGTGACCCCCTGTTACAAGGATGGGGGGTCCAAAATTCGTGTGACGTAATTTGTAGATGGCCTTTTATTACAATTTATCATGATTTAGGCACATTGAAGTCGTTGATACTTTTTTTAAAAGATAATTATTTCTTAGAGAACTCAATGTTTATCGAGTTCGGTAATGGAATTGTAAAATGCTGTAGTAAACATGTAAGTAGTACTTGTGATATTGTGGTTTGTTCAGGGTCTGATCGTTCTTCTAGGACAGTGTCGAGTTCCAGAGCGGGTGGCGGCCGCGGTGACCGCACCAAACTAACGGCACGGGGCTTCGATTTTAAAGGAGACAGCTTCACCACTGACAGCTCTCCACGATCCAATTCGCAATTTCGCCGTCTTGCACGTTCTCTGAAAATATTGTTTTACATAAATCTTCTATATAATATCACAAAAATTTCCCAATCGATCTGAAGCTATTTTTTTCTAAAATATATAATTATTTAGTTTATTAAGTTCTTGCACAAAGAAAAAAGTGCTTGTGCGTGATGCGTGGTTCATTTATATGGTGATGTAACCATAAAATAAGAATGTTTGCTACTACATGTTTGCTGAAACGACTTAACGGATTTCGATGAGATTTCTCTAACAGTTATCCTGGATTAACACTAATCCTAACGAAATCCGCGCAGGCAAAGCTGCGGGCAAAAGCACATAAAAATAACCTTCTTTTTTTGAAGTCGGTTAAAAATGAAAGCAAGTGTGTTCTCCTAGACAAATAAAATTTCTTACTTTTACAGGTGAGAAGATTTTTTATCTCTAAGGCGTTTATATAAAAATGTAAAAGGCCTTAAAAAGTAGAAAGTGTCGCTCTAGTTCTAAAATCGTTACGTAATTGACACACAAAAAATTTAAATTCATTTATCCATTATAAAGACATAGTGGTGTGTAACCTTACTGCGTATTCTTCGCATTACACAGCGGCCCGAACAGATGTCGAGCGAGCTGAGGCTGCGATATCGTTAGCTCATCAGCTGTTATATTATACTGTACTTTAAAAGCTATCAGTACTTTACGCAACTTGTATTTTTCCCATTTTAACCTTTAATCTTAAATGCACGAAGTTTATAATTAAAATTTTAAAATAGTCACAAATTACCTTGTTGAATACATTGTAACAATTTTTTGTGAAAAATTGATAATGTATTTTTCGTTTGCAGAATTAAATTATGCTTGGAGAGTGGGCGAGTAATTATTTTGTATTCGATTTTATTTACTGTATCTGTATTTTATAGTCTAGCCTGTTCGTCTAGTGGTTAGTGAAGTTGACTGCTAAGCCAGAGGATGTGGGTTCAATTTCCACCCAGAATAAATAATTGTGTGATGAGCACAATTATTTGTTCTGTGTCTGGGAGTAATTTATCTATAATATCTATGTATTTAGAAATATATAAGAATGTTTATCAGCAGTCTAGTTACCATAGCACAGGCTCTGCCTAGTTTGAGATTATCCGGCCGTGTGTGAGATGTGTACTCTTATTATTATTATTATCTACACACAACATGGGGGAACAAGTGATGATGACGCTAGTGGTGAGAGCAGATATTGTATATACTGCAGCACTGGCTACCATTCCCAGTATTCCAGTGCTGTAAACACAACCTACATACGTTAGAGAGCAGTTCAAGGTCATGTCTTACATATTAAGGGTAGCAGGGAAAGTGTTAATAAACCCTAAAATGTTCGGACTGTTCGGGACAGCGATGTTATTTCCCTAGTAATATATTGTGATAGTGTGACCATTAGATCTTTAATAAAAATTTTAATCGTTTCAGTAAATTTGGAATCCTCATCGTTATCAGCCTTTCATCATCCACTGCGCTTTACATAGGCCTCTCTTAATGTACGCTGCTCAGCTCGATCGTCAGCTTGCCTCATCCAGTTTTTCTCCGCCGTTTTGCGCAGACCGTCACTCCAACCGGTCGCAGGGTGTCCCACACTACGTTTCCCTTGACGCGATCTCTGCTACAGAACTCGTCTACTCCAGCGGTTATCGGTTTTAGGGGTAACGTGGCCAGCCCACTGCCACTTCTGCTTGCTAATTAATTAAATTTGCAATGGTTACACCAAATTAGAGATACAACAATTACTTACCTAGCTAACTTGGCTCTTCTCCGTAAACAACAGATTACAGTGAGCGCTAACAATGGAAATCCAAATATACATGACACAATCGGCACTACAATCGACTCCGGAGTTACTGAAACAATGAAAAAACACGAATATATAGTTCTCGTTTTTATAATAGACTATAAGAAGAATGTTAATAATTACAACCTGCATAGATCTGATATGAAATAGGTATCATATGCAAAGTTCTAAAACACTACTTCAAGCGCTCATAAATAAAAAATAAAGGGTGTCTCAGTAAGAGTGCACTTTTTCATTTTAAAATAAAAACAAGTATTTTATGACAGAGTTGTGATATTTTTATTGTATTGTAAAGAAAACATGTTCCGATTAAGTATGGAATAAAATATCCGGCAAATGACCCCCACGGCTCCGATGATAGGCCATTACTCTATTCATGAAATTTTCCATGACTTTTGCACAGAGATGTGGCTGTATCTCACCGATGACGCGTTAAATTTCCGATTTGAGCTCAGGAATTGTTTCGGGTTTATTTTCATAAACCCGAGATTTCACAAAACCCCAAAGAAAAAAATTTCACGGCGTTAAATCGCACGATCTTGGTGGCCAGTTGACATCAGAATTTCGTGAGATAATGTGTTCTCTAAATCGTTGCTGCAATAAGTCATTTGTTTCATGCGCAGTGTGGCAAGTTGCGCCGTCCCGTTGAAACCACATGTTGTCCAGATTCATGCCGTCCAGTTGAGGCCACAAAAAGTCCGTTATCATATTCCTGTAACGAGTGTTCACAGTCACTTCAATTTCGGCCTCATTTTCAAAAAAGTAAGGTCAAATCACGTGGCCTGACCAAAATCCGCACCAGACAGTTATTCGTTGTGGGTGCATTTGTTTCTCATATATTGCATGAGGATTTTCTGAGTCCCAAATTCAACAACTTTGTGTATTCACGAAGCCATTCATATGGAAATGCGCTTCATCGGAGAAAACACGGTTGACACATTAGGTGCACTTTCTCGGCTGAAAATTTGGCGAAGTTTGCGAGCGGTTTCAGCGTAACTTTCCCCATTTTTGTAATGAGTTTTCACAATTATAACGCGTTCTTCTTTCGAAAAGCGCTCCATTTTTAATAATTGGAATAAACAGAGGTGACAGTTTTCAAATTTCAGAGTTGCCACTTGCATGAAAAAAAAAATTTCAATTATAAAAAGTGCACTCTTACCGAGACACCCTTTATATATAATCCTACTAATATTATAAATGTGAAATTTTGTGAGAATGTATGAATGTTTGTTACTCTTTCACTCAAAAACGACTGAACCCATTGCAATTAAACTTGGCATGTAGATAGCTGGAGACCTAGATTAACACATAGGCTACTTTTTATCTCGATATCTGAAACCGAGGGGCAGAGCTAGTATAAAATATATTAAATACTAGTAGCGCCACGCGTCCCGATAAAAATGCCTATGCGTTAATCCAGGTCTCCAGCTATCTACACACCAAGTTTCATCGGAATCGGTTCAGTGGTTTTTGCGTGAAAGAGTAACAAACATCCATCCATTTAAACTTTCACATTTATAATATTAGTGGGATTCAATCATCCGTATATTAAAAGAAAAGTAATAAACAAGTTGTAAAAGTGGCGCAGTTATGGTCAGAAAAGCTTAATTTTCCCCAAAGAAACATTCTGGGACATTTCTTCAACAGAAAAAGTACAATAAATTTAGAGGCAATTGCCCTAAAGTAGGAACACTACAGTCATAATGCGGATTACAATAACCAAAGTTAACTAATAAAAATAACTCTTATTTCTGTTTCTATTTATGTTGCATCCAATGCTTACATTTCCCTCAGGTGCGTGTAAATATGCACCTATGTTACCGTAGTAAAACTTTACGATTAATATCATGTGACTGAAATTGGCCGTACTCTCGAGTTTTAAGTTAAACTCACACAAAAATCTTGACCATTGCTCAGTATTTAGACTTTGAAGTCCTAGCTGGCATTTAGGTTACCAAGTCGCTACGCAAGGCTCGAACTTTATATTATGTAATGTATACTATTTAATGATTAGTATATTATGCCAGAAATTGCATATTACGTAGTTTTTAATTCTGAGATAAAAACATAGGTATAAGCAAAACTGTGATAGCTGAGTGCATATTACAGTATATAATAAAACACCTTGTTTTTGAATGTGTAAGTTTTTTTTATATTTTAACTAGGGGACCCGACAGATATTATGCTGCCCAAATGTTGGATTTTCCTTTTGGTGCCATAATTGACTTCGAAACTAAAATAAATTCACTAAAACCTTTAAAAAAATAACAGTTACAACAATATATTTTCTAGAACCCGTTTTTTTTTTTTAAGATTGCAACGCCACGTCGCCGACCCATTCAAAGTCATCAAAATCGGTCCACCCACTTTGAACACACGTACAGAATTATGCACACAAAGAGCACAATACTGATTGACATCATCAGAATTTCCAAGGAAATAAACCAGAAGAAATTTGGCAGAAATTTTCTGAAGTTCTCAAGTGTTGCTGCGACATATGTGGATATGGCAAATGATTTATATGATTTATAGATAAATAAATGTAACCGTTCCTGTTCGTTCATCTTATGTTTGATTCCGAGTTCAGTTAGTTTTGTCGTAATACAAATATAATTACTTTTATTTATTAGAACCAATATTTGGACAGAAAAAAAATCTATCGATCTGCCGTATTCTTGTTCGTCTAGTACTGCTTTTTCTTCAATAGCCATCACGTGCACGTCTTTTTCATTTATCTTTACACACGACTTTACACGTGCGTTCAGTAACCCGAGAAGAAGCGATACGTCTAGTCCGTTTTATTACAGGTCTACTATTTCCTTTCTCTGAAAGATCATGAACCGTGCAAACAACACGCAGATCTTGAAATACCTATACATATGTATGGATAGATAGCGCTATTCTACGCGCCAATTCTGCTAGCAACATTGAATTTACTCTCTAGGTGATTACCCTTATACTATTTTAGGATGTTTATTTGCGGTTCACTTTACAGATATTCTTATTCGCAGATTCCTTGAGGAGTTCAAACCATACCACGGCTTTTTACTATTACGACTAAGCGGTTAGGAACGTAACATTGAATACCTACCCGTCAAGATCACATTGGCAAAAACTTTAGTATGGATTTATATTCTTATGCTGCTAACAGTGGTAAGTTAGTTAATTCCCGTTATCGCATATCATGGAATGCGGACGTTTAAAAGTTAGTAAAGTTTAACAGCATTACTTTTTGTAATTTTTTTATTTTTCATATCTAAGAAACTAGGAACGAAAAGAAAAGGACGGCCTACATACGTATAGTAGTCGGGTCAATTCCGGTATTCTTTCGAACGCAGATCACTTTCTTGGGTAGGGAATAGGTGATTTTGGGAACCTGTTCAGTAAACGGCTAACCGTTTCACTTTACCTTCGTTTATCACCTGAATAAAATAAGTTTAAAATTCAGAGCTCCCAATCAGCTATAACGACCTATTAAAAAAAGGGTATACAAATTTTTAGGATTAGCGAAGTGTGCATTAGAGACCTGTGTTGTAAACGTTCGTATGATTCCATCAGAAGGAGCGTAAACATGTTTCTCCTTTAAGGACCGACTTTTCCCGCACAAGGAAGGAATAAAATATGTTAGTTAACAGTGCTTACCCTAAAAGTATCAATATTGAGAAATTAAGTGAAGTTACGGTAGCGTAAGGGCTAAAGCATCGAATTTACAATCAAGAGGTTGTCGGTTAACTTTTTCACAATTGTATACAAGATTTTCGACTGGTGTAAATGATGAAGGCACATAGTATAACTTTATGATTCTGATAGCACTTAGGGTACATCATTATTTTTAAATAACTAACCTATGAAAAGGTGTTCGAATAATTACATTTCGTATATATATAAATCATTACTTACTTGTTAGGGTTCCGTACCTCAAAAGGTAAAAAAGGAACCCTTATAAGATCACTTTCTTGTCCATCTGTCCGTCTGTCTGTCCGTGTGTCACGATCGATTTTCTCAGGAATGGGTGGAACTAGCAATTTAAAATTTATACCAGATACTGAGGTCTATAATCCCTATTAGGTGTACAAAAATCAAGGTCCTGAGTCAACACAGTAAAAAGATATCGGAAATTTAGATTTTCGCGAAAACTTGCAAGTACTAAAATTTACCTTAATTTTCAAATTTTTTTTATTTTTCTAAATTTTCCCTTTACTTGTGCTTTTAACCAAAATTGACAATTCTAGGTCCACCGGAAGTACCCAATAGGTTTTGGGTCGAAAACCTATAGGGTACTTCCCATTTACGTAGAATCATGAAATTTGGTAAGAAGCAAGGTCTGACAGCACAAGTGAAGGGAAAAATTTGAAAGTTAATTTGTTGTTATATCACATATAAAAAAAGTTTTTGTGATTACAAACTTATATTTTGCGGTTGGATTGCTCATTTTGTCGTACATCGCAACAGCAAAGTTAAGTTTGTCTTTCGAAAAAGACGGGCAAAAGTCTTTGAGAATTGATTCCAATACAAAATTATATATACAAACTATACAAGTTTGTTTGCTTACGGAACCATCGGTGTGCGAGTCAGACTCGCACTTGTATGGTTCTTTTTTAATTAGGACTTGTAGATAAGACTTTCGTAAGTTTTCTAGTTTGTATTCCTGCATGCAATATGAACTCAATAATAAAATTATGCATAATGTCACACCGGTTTTACCATATAAATATTGAAATACTTTCATACCTTACAGTTTATATTTATGGCCGCGATTCCTCGCGGCGATAACTTTAAAATGAAATGAAGCTAGAGGCAAACATTTTTTCTGGGCTGAAGCTGAAAAAGTTAGCGAGCTCACCCTGAGCGGGCAGCTAATTATTATTTTATCTATTTCAAATATCTGAGTTGCGTAACTTGAATGCAAGACTAAGTTTCGATATGAATAGTGCTACGAAATTTAATTAATGTATTCATATAGCAATCGTAGCAGGCATAAGATTGATCACGCGTAAGATCCTTTCCATGTCTGATTAATGTGTAGTTCTCAGAGTCTTCGTTTTCAGAGTGTGGCTAAGTAATTTCAAGTTTAAGAGGTGGACACTAAATTATTCACGGCTCTACCTACGAGTACATACTTATTTATACAAATTGATAATGTTTAGCTTTAATTATTGCTGACTGTCTTTTGGTAAATAATACCAATAACGGTTGGAAGTAAAAAGTGAGACAGTAAGTACACATAAAAATACAGGGTCTTATGGCTGCAGTTGAAGATGATTTAACTAATAAATAATTTATTTTAACTTGTAGTTAGGTAAAAGATTTCATGCAAGATTGTGCCAAAATGCTTTAAACTTTTGTAGTTATGGTTGAGCATAGATATGGTTTTTTTTTTCTATATGTAGGAATATACTTTTATTTGTAATTTTATTAACTATTATAAATAATTGTGCGCTTACGAGAAAACGTGAAGGAATCAATGTATTGATTCCTTCACGTTTTCAAAATAAGTGTAAGTTCTGAGTTACAATATGATCCTTATATCTTATGCAGTAACATGGCCCGGTTTATATCCAATGCGGTACTCATGACGTTGAAACTCGGCCCCTGCAACAAAATGCGCAACTCGTCTACGATAAATGAGAGCAATATTAAACAAGACACCGCCTGTTTGTACCATTTCTGTAGCAACTTGAGGAAAAGCAAAGTGGAGACATTCCATATTAATCAGCGAGTATGCAATATTTATGGGTAGGTATTATTTTATAGTGCATATATATATATATCTTAGTGTCTAAGATGGTAAGTGAACACACGCGTATGTTTGCACCTTTGTACGGTTAAAATTAAAAATAGCTCGAGCAAGTCAGGGTCGCATACCTTCATATAGTGGGAGAGCCATGCTGCGGCACGCACGGGCCGGCTCGACCGGAGTGATACCACGGCCTTACAGAATACCGGCAATGCTTGCATTGCTTTTTGCCGAATGAGTGAGTAACTAGTCCCTCTCCCCCTCTCCCACCCTTCCTCTACTCCCACCTTAAAGGCCGGCAACGCACTAGTGACTCTTGAGTTGCAAGTATCCATGAGCGGCGGTAGTCATTTACCATCAGGTGACCCGTCTGCTTGTTTGCCCCCTATACCATAGAAAAAAACGTGTAACTCCAACTGGCGGTTGCCGGGAAGTCCGAGACCGCAACCTCGACGTTGTTCAAATTTTGTAAGAATTTGAACAAAGTTAAATTATCTACGCTTACTTGTCTCTGCAAATTATAAAATGTTAGAGAGACGAAGCAAGTGACAAGATAATATACAGATAAAACTTGGTATGTAGATAGCTGGAGACCTGGATTAACGCATAGACTTTTTATCCCGACATTCCTACAGGATCGGGACTTACGCGGGTGAAACCGCGAGGCGCTGATAGTATGTTAATAATTGTAGTAATAGTTATAGAAAAGTGTGTTGTTTTCTGTACCTACGTTCTTTTTACTTTTTATATTTACTTGTGAAGTGTCACTTAAGTGAATTTTGTAATATTCTTAGTGAGAATAAAGATCTTAAACCTTAAAACTTTATGCAATATAATGCAACACATCAGTACGAGTAACGTCTACCATCTGATTTAAACCCTCTATAATTCCTGTAATTGTGTTTATAACAAGAGGTAACGCAAAAGACAAATATCTTGACATACAAATGCGAAAAAGATTACGTAATTGACTGAATCTTCGAATTGATTAGTAGACGACGTTAGTCTAGATTACACCGCCACCGCCTTAAAAATAGCTTAGCTGAAAAATAAGGCTAGGAGACTTAACGATTAGCTGTCGCGACGCTATGAAGCTGACGTAAATATTGAACACTTTTATACTAGGAAAAGCATCGCTATATGAATGCTATATTTTCTCTTATTCTAAAAGTAGGACAGACAGCCAAATTAAATCAACTATCGCTGCTCGAAAATAAAGAATATTTTTTTAAAATGCACCTTACTACATACCTACACTTCCAGTTTTTTTTTTAACTTTCAACCACAAACGCCCGGTCGGCATAATGATGGCGGTAACCCTAACTTCCGACCCTGTTTGTTGTTGTTCATAATGAAGCGAATTTCGAACGCGCAGAGGGTATATGGAAATATATTTCATGAGTCATGTCTAAAGTCGTCGTTGTGTAAATTTAATCGTATGTTATTTTTCGAAGTGATTGTTAATACGATAGCTTTGTTTGAGTAGCAAACAAAAATTTATATGAATAGTAACATTATAAATAAATAGCTCGTGACCCATTTCACGTAGCACATATAAGCTTTAAAGCAGGGTTGGCAAGGTTTTATCTCGGAACGGGTAGAAAGCACGTAACAAAGAGAGTGTTCGTGGCATCAAAGAGGGCGACAAAAATGTTTCACTGTCTGTTATCTAGCAGAAGACGTTGGCAGAGTGGATCATGGAGGAAGGTCTTTAGGTAGTCCCAATTCGTTGCTCTCAAACCGTGCGGTGGAAACCCGCTTTCTATATTTTATACTGCCCTGAGCGCTACTCTGTGGGACGGGATGGATTTTTCTCTAAATCAGCTTTGATGGCCACCTGTTTAGAGAGAATGTCTGCGTTTATTGCATAGAAGGTGGAACAGCCAGTACTAACAGCCGTTTTTCGGTTCCTTCCTGTTTATGGGAGGCCGTAGTATGGAACCTAAAAAAATATTTAATGTTGGTTTAGTCCGAATGCTGACACAAATATATAAAATAAAATGGACAAGTGCGAGTCTGACTCGCGCACCGAGGGTTCCTTAAGTAAACAAAGTTGTAGATAGTACGTCCATCTTGGGAATCAATTCTCGAAGATTTTTGCCTGTTTTTAACGAAAGACAAACTTAACACCAAAGACAAAGTCAACTTTCCATCCGCAAAATATAAGTTTGTAATCTCAAAAACGTTTTTTTTATGTGGTATATCAATACATTAACGTCTTTCGGATTTTTTCCTTTACTTGTGCTGCAAACCGTGCTACTTACCAAAGTTCATGATTCTAAGTGAATTGGAAATTCCCAATAGGTTTTGATGAATGTTCAAATTTGTTAAAATCTAAGGCTTAATGGCCGTATCTTTTGATTGCGTCGACTTAGCTTAATTTTTTTTTCAGCTTCAAAGGATCGCTGACATAATACATATGTATTTGATGTTAATTTCAACTTGATGCCTCCACGGGTTCCTGAGGAAAAGGGTCGTGATAGACAGGCAGGCACAGAGATATTATAACAACAAATTAACGACTTTCAAATATGTTTTTTTTATGTGGTAGGGGGCAAACGAGCAGACGGTTCATCTGATGCTAAGTGACTACCGCCACCCATGAGCACCTGTAACTCAAGAGACAGGGGGGAAAAGCGAGAGTGCAGGGAGGGAGAGAAGAGGGGAAGTTGGGGAGAAGGATGGGTTAGGGCCTCCGTTAACCTCACTCACTCAGCGAACAACAATGGAAGCATTCCTTAACTGCCGGTTTTCTGTGAAGACGTGGTATCACTCCGGTCAAGCCGGCCACACGGTCACGAACGGCTACAGTTTTAATTTTTCTTTTACTTGTGCTGTGAGACCTTGCTTCTTAACAAAATTTATGATTATAGGTCAGTAGGGAAGTAGGTTTTGATTTAGCTACGAAATGTTTAAATTCGGTCAAATCTAAGACTTATGTTAAGTGGCCATATCTTTGGATTGCGTTGACTTAGAAGCTTAATTTTTTACAGTTTCAAGGGACCGCATACATAGAATAGAAATAAACTTTATTGTACACCAACAAACATTTTATTACAAGAAATACATCAGGTGAATATGTACAAAGGGCAGCCTTATCACTGAAAGCAATTTCTTCCAGGCAACCTTTGGATCGACAAATCGACAATAAATAGATGAAATCATTGGTAGTTTTGGTGTGAATTGCTGATATCGCAGATATTTTTATTTTTAAAGAATCATAACATACTTATAAATCTTATTATATAGCATATATCGTGTGAAAGATAAATAATAAAAATAATTACACATATATGTATATGCAGTCAGTCGTAACAATGGATATATACACTAAACTGTGTAAACATGTTCATTTAGATAATATATACAAACATACCTACGTAATATAATATTGATACAGAAATTACAAATATACACAACAGATATTATGTTTTAGGCAAATAATTTAATAGATTAAGAAGTCGGGTAATGTTCTTTGACCAAGTTCTTAAAGAAAGCAAAGTTTTGGCACGTCTAATAGCTATTGGCAGAGCATTCTATAATCGGATAGCCTGCACAGTAAACGATTTATCGAAGAACTTGGTACAGAGATTCGGACAACCTCAAGGATCTTGTATGTGTTTCATTGAGGAAAACAAAGTGTTCCTTTAAATAAGCTGGAGTACAGGGATAAAATAAAATACTCTATAGTATAAAAAGAATATGAGTATTCCGTCAAAGGCGAATTGGGAGCCACTTGAGCTGGTTTCGAAATTCAGATACATGATCATATTTGCGTAATCCAAATATAAATCTAATACAAAAGTTTTGAAGGCGCTTAAGTTTATCGAATTATATCGAGATCACTGACAACAGCATAGTCGAGTATAGGAAGAAGGAGGGATTGTAACCGTTAGCAGAAAATTGCGTAGTCTCAGTTCAACAGTGGAAGAGCCATGCTTCGGCACGTATGGGCGGGCTTGACCCGAGTGATACCACGGCCTCACAGAAAGCCGGCAGTGAAGCAGTGCCTACATTGCTTTTCGCCGATTGAGTAAGGTTACCGGAGGCCCTCACCCTTCCTTTTCCCCCTCTTCCCCTACTCCCACCTTAAAAGCCGGCCACGCACTTGTGACTTTTGAGTTGTAAGTGCCCATGGGTGGCGGTAGTCACTTACCATCAGGTGACCCGTCTGCTCATTTGCCTATAAAAAAAAGTCTTCGCAAGGAACCTGCCGATGCAAGCAATTTCCGACTGACAGACGAACAACAAAGTGGGTTCCTTTTTTTTCGTTTTGAGGAACCGAACCCTAAAAAGTATTCTATTGTTTTGCAAATGCATCAAAGCATATTCTTTCATTATTCATTCTGCCCCGTACGTCTACAGACTTGAAAAATTAAATTTACTATTTCATCACTAGGATGTCTTCTTTATAATTATGTTCACGTATATATTTTGTTAGTAAATTGTAGAGTACCACGAGTTCAAATTCGGTAAGAGTGCCTAAAGCAAATTCTTTTATTTAGATTTTTATATCGTGGAAACTCGTTTCATATTGTGAAATAAGTTTTTTTTCGAACATAATAGCGAGTTTTTAATGATTTCGGAAAAACAAAATTGGATCCTTTTTTCCTGTGATTGTGTCGATAATAAATCAGTCTTATTAAACGGCTCTCTAATACATTTTAGAAGTAAATGGCAATTTTATGAAACATCTTGTAACAAGAAACAAACCGTTAAACATATTTTCGTTAGTTTTACTTAATTTAGTATACCATATATCAATTGTCAACCAAAACAGATCCTATCACCACTGAAGTGGTTCGATAAACTTTCTGTAAATTGTTCGAACTAAGTAAAGACTGCCGTAGTCAGACATTAGATACGCTGCTAAGTACTAACTACAGTTTAACTAGAGATGTACTACACTCTCGATTTAGAAAGATCTACGGCATATACTTGTGAAGATAAGGAACATTAATCTGTAGGTGTTCTGTACCGAGGAGCTAATTAATCGTCTAATTTTCTTGCTGATCGAGGACTGCTTGAGATTTATAATGATAGTATTTTAATTATACCATTAAGATTTTCTTTATACGTAGCTAAGGTCAGTTCTTTCAAGATTTCTCTGAAGGAGAAACAATGAAACTAAGGCCTGGCTTTCTTGCTGTATGTTCAGGTATTAAACATAAAAGTAAATTTTGGACACATTAAAAGTTCATCATTTTAGAGACCGTGGTTTAAGGTGCATTTATCAAAGATATTTTTGGTTTCATTTCTATAAAAACATTAAGATGCTAGTTGAAGGCTAAAGGATAAAGCTTTAATCGCCTGATCACCGTCACGACTTCAAAAATCTTTTATTTACTTTTTGGAGAGCCCCGTACAATCACTTGGGGATATCGTGGTAGTGAGCACAATGTGAGCTTCCTTCTAAAAAAGGCCCTTTCGTTTAATATTATGTATTAGTAAAAGAACCAAACAATTTATTTGAAGATAAGAATAATTTAACTCAGTACTACCAAAATCTCACAAAAATGCCAGGAAATGTTTTGTTTATATTGGATATTTTCTGATAAAGCGTCTTCAACCCGCTTTGTGGTTGTGACACCTGAGCATTAATTCAAATACAGCGAATATGTACTTATCTATTAATGGGTAGGAGCGGTAACTCTTCGAGACAAAAATAATGACCTTATTATTCGCAGGATGACTGTTCAGTCATGAATAATCCGCCTGTCCCGGTAATAGGTAAAAGTAATATTAGCAGTTTCTGATTATTAAGTCGGTTCGGTTAACTCTTTCGTATCCTCAACTTGGTGGTGCACTGTGAGGTCACTGTAAAATTTGTTGATGAACATACATTCGATACATAAAATCTACCTACCTGTCATGCATTGAATCCATAGGTTTAAACCCATAAAAGAAACTGTAGTTATCTGCCTAAAAAAATTTGGCGATTACTAAAGATATTATATTTTCTACATTCCGAGAGGTAACTTCGTTGGCGCCTGATTTATATGTGTATATGATATTGTTTCATGTCAACGCGTGTTCAGGCATTTGGCTATGTTGTGCGAATAAATGTAACGTAAGTCATTTTCGTTTCAATTTTGTTTCAGGATTTGAACTTATCTACAAATAGAAACATATTTACAATTATAATTTGAAATCTAATAAAAAATCTGTATTCTGTGTTTTATTTCTCGTAATTAAATGAAAGCATTTATATAAAGATAAAACATAATTTTTGGCAAGATGATTGCTTTAGTCTCTATTTGCTTTCACTAAAACTGGATTATCATAAAGTAAATTTAAACTTGTAGTAGAATACATAAATATGTCATTTCCGCCCTGGTAATCCCGGCTTTCATCGCCAACTTATAGCACCAAGGAAGCCTCCGAGGCATTGTCAGAAAGTATAAAAGTCGTGGGAATAAAATGACGCAATTCGCAAAACGGTTCATTCCTTTGCATAAAAATAGGGTTTTGACGCGTGAATGTCACGTTCCTACAGTTAAATGTATAGAATATATCCTGTAACATATTACGTCAGCAACTGGCTTTAATTATTATCTTGCAGGTTATCTTTAAATTTTCTTTGAGTGTATGATTTGCATTAGCATTTGTTTCAATATAGGAAAAGGGAAATGCTGTCATTTATACGGTAAACCGTTTTTGTATTGTGCACTAGGCGCAGACATAAACGTAAAAGTCGACCCCAAAGGTTAGCCTCTCTCTGGATACCGTCTACTTATTGTCAGTACAACGTCAACATCTGTGTTTTGTTCGTGCTCAAACCTATATTTGATTGCGATTGATATTCGAACCGAACAGGTGGTGGCATTTTAAGATAATGCCACCACCTGTTTTTAGGGGGTATGCACTGTAGGGGTTTACTTCACTGGTCGCCGTCTAAGGTAATGTGTGCAGGAGAGAAATAATAATTGGAGTTCACAAAAAATATAATTTCACAACGACTAAAGACTGTGTGGAATATTACATAGGTACATCGCTTGTTGCACTGTACTCAGGCTTACATGTCAGCATTAAACCACCACATGTTTAAAGTAGTAAAATATCGGATGAACATCCATTTTCCAAAGAGATGAGGAAGTTGATTACGTTTATTACCCAAGATAAATAGCTTACTATTCTTCTGTGAACATGACTTACTGGAAGTTAGCTATAAACATATAAAGAAAGAAAGAAAATATTTTATTCTATAAAAGACAGCATACAACAAATAAAAAAATAATGAAATATATTATAAAAGAAAATTAATATTTTAATAACAGGTATCATTCTCTCGATGTGGCATTGTTACATGACACTGACATGACACGTCAATGCTATGTATACGACCACGTTTCTGTGAATCTTAATTTATATAACTAATCAATTACAATAAAAACACTTTTTATGTTACTGAGGGTTGTGCACCGTGCACCTCCTGTTTGGAGAACAAAATAGACATAATATTACACCAGCGCAAATAAAAAAAATTAATAACAGCATAAAAATTGATAAAAAGGGAAGAAAATACAGCAAAAGTAGAGTGCATTGGGTTGAGCTTTTAGTGGTGGAACATAGGTTTTCCAGTGAAACTAGACCTATCGAAAAAAAGTGAAATGTAAAAGTTGTACATAATAATAAAAAGATAAGAAAAAGAAAGAGAAAGAACTTTTGCATCAACAATTTTTTCACATAACCTCAAATTTCCCGACAAAAATCGAAAAACCTGTTAACACTTGAATGCAATAAATCAAGTTTCGAAATAAAAAAATATGGCAAAAGTCACTTTTGAAACATGCTGTTATTAATGTTTTGTTTACTTAATATAGCTATCTGCACTGGTCTATAAGGACAGCCTGTTTTCTGTAAATCACTATCACTTAATATTATAAACCGAAGTCCTTCCGCCGTATCTGTTTGTTTTTCTTGTCTGTCTGTACGCGATAAACTCAATAACTACAGAACGGATTTTCATAAGGTTTTTACCAATTGATGATGATTCATGACGAATGTTTTAGGTGTATACTTCATTAGGGTTTTGTGTAAAATAGCTGAAATATGACGATGATTGTTTAAGATGACGGAAAAAAATTATACATGCTCTGGTACCCGGGGCGGGTTGCTAGTTTCTTATATAGGATAAGATATTTTCTGATATGAAGTGCATGCTCGGAGTAGTTATTTCCTCAATCAATATATTTTTCTCACCGGTAGGATAGATGATGATAGGCGTTGGTCTCTTGTTGTTCGCGTTGGGCTTGGGTGCAGGAGTACCAACAGTGGCTGTGCTCGATGTACTAGGCGCGGAAGTACTGTTCGCGAACCGTTCTAGCAGCCGCAATGGCGGCGATGTAGTCCTCGTCATCGCGAAGCTTTACCCTACAAGTTAAAAGAGATTGTAATTTAGTATTTGAATCCTATGTTTAACAATTCTACTAATATTATAAACGTGAAAGTTCCTGAGGATGTATGGATGTTTGTTACTTTTCCACGCAAAAACTACTGAACCGATTGCGATGAAACTTGTTATGGAGACCCGGATTCACACATAGGCCACTTTTTATCCCGATATTCCCACAGCACCGGGACATACGCTGGTGAAACCGTGGGACGCAACTAGTAAAACATAAAATTCTCCATTGTACTCTAAAAAACAAAAATGTAGAAACAGATACTTTATACATAAAATGCACTATTGACGGCCTATTCAAAATAATCAATATATTCCAGTCAACCTTTGAAAAGAGTGCAATGATTAAACGTCGGTGGTCCTGGGGTGTCAAAGAAAATCCTTTTAAACCAAGTAAAACATTTTGGGGTTATATGGTAATAACCATTTTATATAACATATGTATTTTTTTCATCTTAGACTACTGTCCCACTCTACTACTAAATGTATAAAATAATTTCTTCATCACAACAAGGGGTTTAAATGCAGGCTACCGCTTTAAACAGGTCGTCGAGTCGCTTTATCTTTTGTCTTTATTGTTCAATATCCTTTTTGAAAAACCAAGTAGGTAAAGAAAATTACTAGAAACGAGCGGATATCTTTCTGGAATCCGTTACTTCTCAAGAGTTCGGTCATTTTACGGTTATGTTGTACGCTGTACAGCAAGCATGCTTATTACAAACTGTGGAACCTCTTTTAGGTGTATTATTTGAAATAATCTTCATCTATTTGAATGACTAGTTGTTAACTGTGTTAACTGTGTGTGGTGCCATGCCGGCTATTACTATATTTAAGCTATACAATTTTAAGATCAAATACATACATATGTAATGTATATTGGTTATATACTACGTTCTGTGTTTGAATCTCTGTGCTAAAACTATTTTTATTAGCAATGTATGTACAAAAACAAAACGTAAAACGCAACGTCTGGAACGAATCTATGTTTGTTTATCTTTAAATGTTTAGAATAGTTAGTGGGTCTGTTATCTGTCATGTCGTCGGTTGACTTGACTGGTTTAGGACCTATTTACACAATAAGTATATAATATATATTACATTTGTAACAAATAATCTGATTGAACTGATAGGAGCTGAATAACTTTAAGGTTCACTTCTAAGTCTAACTTAAAATTTTCACGATATATATATATATATATATATATATATATATATATATATATATATATATATATATATATATCGTGAAAATTTTAAGAATTTTAAGAAACGAGTAGCGAAAGAATAAAATAATCTTACTTTTATAATATACTAGCCATTCACCGCAGTTTCACCTTCGTCCATGCCATGCCACTACTCCGCTTCTAAGGATGTTGATGTTACATGACCTATAATATTTCTCAATTACTACTCTATCCATAATAAAGCTGAAAACTTATTTTGTTTGTTCAAACGCACTTATCTCTGGAAATATTAAGTACGATTCACAACGAACCGGCCGCGCCGGAGCGCGTCGGACCGGATCTAAAGGGACATGCGCGCTTGCCGCGGCAACCGTCTGCTATTCCCATGCACCAAGGCGCGTCGAATCCGAAACGCCCGCGGCAGCAAGAAGTTCCATGCAAAAATGAATTTTAAGTAATAAATATAAACTTCAATTTACATCACCGTACTAAAACGTGTTCTGATGCGCTCCGGCGCGGTCCGTTCCGTGTGAAAAAGAAGTCTTCAGCTTTATTATATTAGTATATAATATATTATTAAATTGAAAGATCTAAATAAAAGAAAATAAAACCGAATATCTCTTAAACACCGCATAATATTTACGTACAATGAAGTAAGTTTATAGACTAATTGTTTTATTAACCAAACTTTATTAAACACAAGATTTTGCAAGGAATTTTACTACCTACTTGAAAAAAAGATTCTAAAAAGTTACAGAAAGAGGAGGCAAAGAGTTACACACAAATATTTTTAAATCTAAATATTAATCAACTTTGAGAACAAAAGATACCTAGTTCTTTAACTATTTTTTTAGTTTTATTCTTAGATCGCTATGAAATATGGGTTTTTGCATAGTTTAGGGTAAAGTAAGGGCTGATAGTTATCATGGTGCCTTATACAAATGGAAACTCCATAGTTATTCAATCAGTTCTTAAAAAGTTTTCGACAGGAAAGGACGGTTTGCTTTTCTTTAAGTGCATCGTCTCGCTAGTAATAGATGCCTATTCTGCGTCTTCCGCAATAGATCTAATGTAGTGTACTATGTGTGTAATGTATGGACATCGTTTGTTTTTAATGGTTTCAACTTCGACATTACCGCTTTGTACCTCGGCGGGGTGAAATTGGGCACTTGGGCAGTCGTGTATATAAATAATTACATCTTTGTTAACTAAATGAGGGAGTTTATTTGGTAACTAAATTATGATTTTTTTTTTAAATTTTTAAATTTGCTCGATGCCTATTCTCATTAAATTTAAAACCAGACACATTATAATGTTGAACGTACGTTTAAACGATTTATATCGGTAATGTACGTGCGAGCTAAAATTAAACGCATATTTTTTACCCTCGGCAGTCGTTAATTTATTGAAGAGGGAGAGTACTGAAATGTTGCGAATTCTACTCTTTTATATAAATTTGCTACTTTATTCATAAAAAATATTATTCTACAGCTGTGCTATGTAGTGCCATAAGGTATTATGTGTCTGTTTATTGATTGATTTATAAATCTTATCGTATGTTTAACCATCGTTGCAAATAGGACCGTCAAGGTTTAAGCATATTTTAAAGTGTCTGTCTGTCAATAAAATCTGACCTCCTGATTGAGGTTTGCGGTCTCTGGATTTATTTGGAGCGTTGGATATGACCTCCAACAGATATCGGTTATTCGCTCTAAACTTGCCTAGTAACGGATAGAAATAGGGCCTCTTAGCGTTGGGAGGAATAAAACGTTTGTAAAAATACCAGTAGAGGTTTGCACTTATAATGTGTTTGGATTCAGTTGGAGGCGGTTGTCTAGCAAAAATAAAAGACTTTTGCCGTTGACTTTACAGGATTTGAAAAAAAAGCCATAGTATTTTATTTCCAAATTATAGTAGATAGAATTATATAGAGAGACACTTATGGTATACAATAACATTGGCTAGTTCCAGTGGAGTGCTAAAGAAAAAAAATGTAATAATTTATACTTATCTATTATATTTATGAGTGTTTACTCATAAAAATTATAGGTATACATTTATTATAAAGCTAAAGAAATTAAACAATTTTAACAAAATATTAGTTATTTGAGCTACTATATAATATTTTATCCAATTTCGTATTTTTATTAAGTGAATCAAAGATGTCAATGTCTCAATTGTGGGATTGAATAATATTGCACTGATTGAGTACTCTATGTAAGCGATTGCAGATCTAAATTAGTTCAGCAGAATAGTACATCAAAGTTCTAGTAATTCTATGTCTAGGATAAGAATGAGGAATGGCGAAGAATACCTCCAATATTCCTCCTCTATTCCAAAAGATAACTTCACTGAATCATATCTCTTAGCAATTTGAGAAGAAACATAAGGTCAAATATGCGTTTACGTTTACAACGACTTTTTATTTCAGATTTGGATAATCGCATATGGTTTCCTATAAGAGAATCTGCTGATTTATATCGGTAATGTACGTAATGAATGTAATACTTCTAGTAAAGGTTCGCTGAAAAAATGCCTTCAACCCAATGCGAATGCACAAGAAAATATGGTGAACATACGATAGTAGTAAATTCGAGATAGCTCCGGACGAGACTAATGTATAAGAGTAGTTGGGTGCTAATATTCCTAAAGCCAACAGTGTTTCTTCCCAGAATCCGAGGCTGCCTTTTTAACAGTTTTGTGATTTAAAAATTAACTTTGTTTCGACGATAACGCCCAAATTACAGTTCTCGTTCACTTCGCCTAAATACGAGTAATATGTTCTGCGCTTGGATTTATATGCCATAGATACACAATTTCCTACAAAATTCGCGTCAAATAGTGGCACTCGGTAGTTCCATTATTATACGTGCATGCATTTAATATGCCATTGTAATAATAAACTAGACCATACAAAGAATGATTCTGTGAATATATGTTGTAATAGCTTGATATAAAAACTGCAATGCATAGCGTCTGTAGTTTATTACTTTCCTATCACAACGGAGTGTATTAGGCTCGTGGTAAGTATTCCACGTGAAAGGGACATGTACGCAGACGTATTTAAAAAATAACTAAATTTTTAAATTATCGTTCATTACAGTGCCAAAATTATACTTTTCAAAATTAAAGCTATGATAAAAATATTATTCTCATCTGAAGTACGACATTTCATGCGTTCTTTGCATTTCCAAAGCATAATTTTAATATTTTAGTAGCCGTAAAATAATACCATACCGGACGCAAAGCGTCTGATCCCTGTAGACTCTGTGCGTCTGATACCTCAACTGTGCTTAGTGCATTTAAGCACAGTTTAGATGTGCCATTTTTTGGGTGCCGATCAAACATCTGTGGTATATATGATCGAAAGTTTCACTTCTTGTATTTAATAAAAAGCGTTTTTTTTTTTGCGGGTAAATTTAGTTAGAATGTATTTATTTATATTGAGTTCGATACAATTCCACAGACTAAAAATAGTATTCACTATTATATATGACATACAAAATAAATATATATTGTATGTCCCCGAAGGTGTAGGTGGTGGTGTATACAAGCACATTTCGTCCACTATATGTATTTATGTTTCCTCGTAATAGCGAGGGTGAAGCTATTGCCGTCTACCGGACACATTTCCACACTCCGTTCGTTTTCTCTGATAATTAAAATCATTTATTTATATCGCTTCAAGAAATATTTAAGTTACAGAATGTTCAGTTTTCTTCTGCTTTACTTTCCATACGTGTTAAGAGGACAAAAGAGAAAACATTGGCTAGCTAAAATACTCAATATTTAATAACCTAAATAAGGGCATCCGTTTATTTTATTGATATTTGCTTCATTAAATAAAAGAAAGTAGGAGAAACAAACATGTAATAACATACAGGTACAATCCGAAGTGTCTCAACGAAGCTACCATCCTACTAATATTATAAACGTGAAAGTTTGTGAGGATGTATGGATGTATGAATGTTTGTTACGCTTTCACGCCAAAACTATTGCACCGATTACGATGAACTTGGTATGTAGATAGCTGGAGACCTGGATTAACATATATGCTTTTTATCCCGATATTCCCACAGGATCGCGACTTACAAGGGTGAAACCGCGGGGCGCTGCTAGTAGATAATATTTTGACAATGCAACTTCTAAATACGGGTAAAGTGATCTGTGCATGAATCTTGTTTCCCTAATGCGTGTTTTAGAGTATCTACGCTAGAGGGTACAAATTCCCGAAACAATAACCGTTTCCAGCCATGTTTTCGTCCCCGACCCAAGTGTACCTTGGACTTGACGAGCGTCAATCAGATTTATTATAAATGCAAATATTTAGTCGGAACCGTCAATTGGTTTTCATTTATTATTGATGTATTTCGAATCCCTGATGAACGGCTGTGGTGAAATGTATTTGTAACTGTGCGATATTGCTGTATTAATACTTCTGGTTGAATTATGAGTATGTAAATAGTTAAAGGGTGGACTCTGTATATGTGTTTAGGTATATAAAGACAGAATAGTGTCCCCGCTGTCGGCCAGATTGCTTGTTTTACGTAATGGATCCACTGCTTTGTAAGACATTATGAAGATGAATTGACTTTTAGGTAGATTTCGAAGAAAAGTCTACCTTATTGGTTTTGTACCAGTTGTCGAGTTTTCCAAAAATATCTTCACAGGAGGTCTAGTTATGATCCCTAGACCCCAAAACAGCCAGTTAAAAAGTTTATATATATATATATATATATATGTGTATATATGTATGTACCTCAATTTTATCGGCACGATAGAGGTCGCAATTATGCACTGGTTGCTTTCAAACTTGGACGAAAAATCAACAGGGCAAAAATTAAGGTTAAGTTCGTGAATGGGGGGGATATTGCCCCAAAGGGAGCAGATGCCCTGGGGCCAGATTTTCAAAAAAATAAAAATAAAACGAAATCTACTTCTGCGGGCCTGCTGCGGGCCCGAGTTTTTTAATCAGAAAGCTAGCGTCTGAACTTTGTGTCAACGCAGGCCTACCCATCTTCCATGGCAGTAACGACATACCATCTGGTCTCTTCCCATCGTCTCGTACCAGATCATTGGGTTCACGTACTGCTGGCACGCCGGCGGTAACAAGAGCACGACGGATTATGTCGTTAAGATTGGCATGTCGAGATATACGGCCTGCGCTTCTGCCACAAGAAAGGCCGTGATGTCCGAGACTGTCGACAGCTTCTCCACAGTGACAAAGATGTGGAGAAACACAAGGAGTTCCTAAACGAAGGCAAGTAGCAAGGCGGAATGTGTTATCGTCCAACAAGGTGCCTATGTTGGGCGATGGAAGTGCCTGAATCCATAGGCCTGATTCCCATTCTCCCACAGCCAACAAACGAGCGCGCTCTGCAACATTGGATGATGTGTTAATAAAAAAATCCTTTCTTAAAGTGCATAACGGCGCGTCCCATTGCCTCTGAGAGAATGGATTAACAGGTAAAAGAGTATTCGGAGAAGCTATCTGCCAAGCATTTATGGCATCGGTCTTGCAGGTCACTTAAGAATTAACCAGTGTGTTTGTTAGAAATTTCTAGGTTAACTCTTCTGTGCCGTGGACCGAAGACAAAAATGCTGAAAGGCTGACATCTGAACCGGTAGGGATGCTTGGAGCCAGCCTCGGTCGTCCAAAGCCACATTTAAAATTTTGCTAAGGGTGTTTTGAATAATTTTGTCAATTTTTTCTAAAAGTGTTAAATGTTTCCAAAGTTGCGATAATATGAATAAACAGCTAATATGGTAAAAGAAAAACAAATAACGCAACTGCACTATGCAGAGTAACTTTAGCTGCGTTTCTAAAACCAGCCATGAATCTGTTAGTCCACAAAATTAGTCTGTTATTTTTGACTTGCTTAATTACGTAAATTTATCGCAAGATCTCAATGAACAGAAGAAAATTACAGTCTGGAGCGAGATAGTTAATTACTGTCTAAGTCATCCTGTACACTTTAGGCACTTCCTGCCACGAAAATTTGAGTCTTATAACGAGAAACCAAGTCTGAGCGGCATTGTTCTATACTTAAGACGAGCCGTATACCGGGGGAAATTTAAAGTGTAACCCTTGACAAACGTTGTATGAATATTCCTTTGTGAGGAGTTTGTAGAGCCATGTACTCGTAGTATATAACATACATATTTAGAACTCGTGACCGTGAGTTCCTGGACGTCTATTGAAAAAGTTTTAGTCGCTACCCGGTTTGAAAAGTGTAGACTGTAAAAGGCAAAGAAAGATATTAATTTGAATTTATTTAGGTATTTGAAGCATTGTTTTCAAAAGAGATTAAACATTTGAAATTAAATCTTTTGTTTGTTGAATAAGAGACATGTGTTAATATTAATAAATTTGATAAAAAAAATATTACCCCTGGCCTATACTTAATATGCTGTAACTGTTTTTACTCGTATTGTTGTCACCACATCAAAAAGTCTTATTTATTTTATTAAAAATAGGGCCAAACTGTAATAGATGATAACACAGTTCACTAATTCATAAAAATAAGTTAATAGATATTATTTTGACTGGTTAGACCGGTAACGCAATACTATTAGTCGATTGATAAATATTAACAAATTGTGGGTTTATAAAAGGAGAAATACGATGAGAACTTGACTTGAGTGCAAACAGAGGTACGAACAACTTGGCAGTTGCTGTTAGTTAGTGATTTTCATAGTTTATATCAGTGGTTTTGAGACTGTTTCTAACAGTATAATGTTTGTAAAGAAAATTGCAGACTCTTGTATATTACTTAATATATCACTATATTTAAATATACTGGTCTATAAATTAATATCAAAATACAAGTTCTTTACAATTCTTCTTTATTATTTCTAAATAAGAAAGGTTTAGTTGCAGTTTTCGAAAATAATCAGATTTTAGCTAAATGTCAAATAATTTTAAATACCTTACATTTTTTGACAAGACTGAGGGGTTCTTAATTTATATGCATAAGCTATATGCATATATCGTAAAAAATATACTTTAACCCATCTAATATACATAATCAAACTATTTATATGCCGATTGAAAAATGAGAGTACCTACTATCTTTAAAATTTATCATTCACTTTTAAAAAGACGTCTGTTTTATATACCTCGAATACGACCCGGTATCTAAAGGTCCCTAGGGTATAATAGAGCGTTAATCTCAAAGAATACCTATGTAGGTAAGAATGCAGGCCTAGACATTGGGTCAAGTTAATAAATTCTAATAAATTCAAACATCTTTATTTCTAAATGTAGAAATTATTCAATGTAGCTTATGTTCACTGCTAAACCATCTAACTACGTTGTTTAATGCCGTGTCTATTTGCATTCTAAACAATTAATAATATTATTTTAGTTTTATACGTGTAGCGCATTAGGATTTCTAAGAAAAAAAAAATTGGCTACAATATAAAATATAGTATCTACTTAGTAATGAATTTTGTAACGTACCAGAGTACAGATTACTTTCGTTATATATATTTTAAATCGTATTGTAAGCAAAAAAGTTCCCTCGTGTTGCACTTGATCATGATTGACATGTTCTTTGTTTCAGCCTTTTGTTCAGTACAAGCACCCTCTTCAAATTCGTTTTTGTTCAGTTTTCGTCAACCCAATAATTTTTTTGTTGCTTTTATTCAAATTTATTTTCTTTTGTTTAGAATGTTGGACTATACATACGTATAGCGTACAATTTTATTTACCATGTGTGTTACTGGATGAAGCAATTTTTTTACATTAGGTACCAAGTATGAGCGTATTAAATGAAATATAAAAGCTTCTTTCTCCAACGAAACACGCTTTGTGCTTCCTCTAAGTCTTTCCTCAAATGTGAGAGAGTACTGAAAAGTTTGACGAGTTAAACTATCACTCCGTTTCTCATTAAACCGGGTGGAATGTGTAGTAAAGATAAAGATTTTAAATCAAACATGTTTTTTTATATTGATAAGAGAAACGGAGGAACCTAAAAATTCTAACGGTTATAACTTTTACACGCATAGTTTTTTTTCAAAAAATATTTTTGTAAGTACATGCTAGAGTGATGCAGTGATGATTTCAGTGATTTAAGTTAGTCTTTCATTGTCAGATACGAGTAGATCCTGTATATACGACCTCGCATTGGAAAAAAATGCGATTTCATATAAACACGATTACAAAAGCCATAAAATAATATCATTATTAAAGATTCTCCTTATACAAATATGTCCTGAGAGTGCAAATATATTATAATATAATAAGGTCCCGAGATGCAGTTACCTTTATACGGCAGGACGTCTTACTTCAGACGCCATGGCACTGGTACTAATTAAGGCTAGTTACCCGTATGCCTATCGGTCACAAGGTATCGCCACTCGTGAAACCACACTCGCAGCGACCCCCGTTCGCAATCGACACACATTGTCCAGATAGGTACCGGAGCTGTAATGCACGCTCACCACCCGCATATTTGCATATGCTTGCGGTAACACCGCTAGGATCGTCAGAGAAGCCGTCTGCCAGTTACCAGCTGGTACTGGAGCTACAATCATATACAGGTCTACCCCGGCCTATAGACGGGTTTCCGAATCAGTGTCTAGTCTCCTTTTTCCTTGCTAAACAGGCAAGTGCCCGAGCTGAATCGGTTCGACGGGACCTCTGCTAAGTAACGCTCCAAGCCCCGCAGCGGAAAATCAAAGAGCCATTCGCCTTAGACCGGTGTCTGGTTCATTCCGCTGCTCGCTGCGCGCGAGATCAGACGCTCCACGCTGGTGGAGCAGACGACATGCCCTTTTTCTGAGTAGGACAGTGTCGAAATATAGCGTGTTGACGTTTAGGTGTAAACAGTTCGAACAACTCATCGGATCTTCTTTCAACGCGTGCCGCTAAATCATGTTATTCAAATTCAAAATCATTTATTCAATTAAGATAAAATATTAAATTCAATTTCGAATTCAAATTTAAATTATTTATTTCGGACAACTTGATCCATGTGATTGGTAATAACAGATAGGTACTTATATACTAAAGGTTAATAAATTAAATAAATTTATTTCATTCTGTGCGGAGGACGACGATGATGGAAACATAATATGTTCCTTACTTGATCAGCGTCCGCAAAAAATTACTAACTATAGGAGAAACACAATTGACACAACACAACTTAAGGAAGAGTGTCTAATTTTTGCAACTGAGGAGAGTAGACATAATGTTAGCAAAATAATCTTAGTTCTTACCAAAATAATATATAAGAAAGTGCGTGCTCCTTAAAGTCTTGCTCCCTCCCATTCAAGGGCTTTAATAATAATAATAACTCCACACATCTCACACACCTCACACACGGCCGTCTGATCCCAAACTAGGCAGAGCCTGAACTATGGTAACCGGACTGCCGATAAACATACTTATATATTTCCAAATACATACATATTATAGATAAATTACACCCAGACACAGATCAAATTATCGTGCTCATCACACAATTATTTGTCCTGGGTGGGAATCGAACCCACGATCTCTGGCTTAGCAGTCAGGGTCACTAACCGCTAGACCAACAGGCCAGTCAAGTCAGCTTTGTATAAGTTAATTACTATTTGAGTATATTCAATCTCTGAGTGAGTACATTCATCTTACACTCACTCATTCTTGTGCTCAGACATAATTTTTTATTGCACAGACTTGGTTGTCTATACTATGATAACAATTGACTTGTTGAAAAAAAAAAGTTTTTTTTATTTATTTGAAAGTTTATCATAAATTATATTAATAGTCGATGAGAAAAACAAATTTTTTGAAGTGATAACTTCTTATCGGAGGGTAAACCGCTTCGTTACGTAACGCACCAGTCTGTCTGGCGTTTAAGTTATCACTTCTGTCGGGCGTCCCGAGACGCACACGTTTTTTTTTAATTATTTAATTGATAATAAGAATCACGTGAACGCCCCTCGATTTTTCGCCATGTTTGTGACGTAATAATGTTAAGAAATTTCACGATAGTACACTGTCAACGTTTTCTACACTGTTTCAGTCATAAATTTATTATACTAGCGTTCAGCTGTGTGCTATGATGAGTAGAAATTACCATTATTACGTCACACGCGCTCGGGTTTGGTTTCAGGAATTGTCGGTGTGTTTTCGGTACTAGGTTCAAACAATTATTTTTTTATTGCATATCACTTTTTAATTATAGCAAAAAAATCTAATAATAGTTTTCTATAAAACTTACTTATACACATGACATATTTTTAATATTGTTGTTTAGAAAAACCTATTACATTGAAAAACATTTAGAAATAAAATTTACACAATTTATTGCAAAATTGCCGAAGCGATATCGTCAAGTGTACTTGTACTTGTTCCACGTGTCTAAAACATAGTTTGAAAAAGCCAGGTAAATTGTAGTCGTAATATTTGCTCCATTATTCCGCAACTTTTGCTAATGATACGGTTGGAAGTGTAATTTGATAATAATATTTTCATATTAGTAGATATATAACTTTACGACGCTGTTATTCCCCAAAGTCGAAGAATGAGTGTTCAGTTGAACGCTTTTGTCTGTGATTTAGGAGCGGTTGCTCTCTTACTTCAAAGGTAATTGTTGTTACTGTTTACAAAATATAGGTTATTTATTACACCAGTATGTTAAGTTAAAGTAATAGATTGGTTTAAAGACTTATTTTTTACACTTAAAGACTTACTTTACTTAGTAGAAATTAGGTTGAAAATTATAACAAAATTTAAAGATAAGAAGACATACTTTAGTTGAGTGCCATCGTCTGCGATTTAACCTCGTGACCATGTGGCGGTCATTGAAGCGATTACTCTCTAGCTAGAGATCATGATATAGATACCTCGCAGCGAGCCGCCGACGGCACTTTTATTTGGGTGGTGACGAGCATGAACGCTGGCCTAGGGGTAATGAGCTGGCATGTCATCCTAGAAAACATAGGCACGAGGCTGCCCAATGTGTTTAGCTAGCCTTGCTCGCCTTTAAGTTAAAAAGTGAGTGACCTCGCTGTGTTATTTTTCTACACCTATGTACGTGACCAAAGGGGTACGTAGTCACGTCGTATATGCCTCGCATACGCTATTTAAGTTAAAAGTCCAGTGCGTGTGCAACATCAAGTTCCACTACAAAATTACGCTATTAATTTAGCTTTCTAAAGAAAGTTATTAAAACGTAGTAATCGAAAAATAACAACCAAGAGTTACGGACTACGGTTTACATTACATCACATACATTGCCCCAAGCCTCAACATAATTGGATCTGTTAAAAAAAACCGCGCTTATACTTTGGAGCTTATGGCCTGCGTATAAGTGGCGATAAGATCGTCTATCTATCATTTTAGGGCCTAATCATTACTGTAATACAGCGTCTACCGAGTGAGGGCACCTACGTTCATAATCTTCTGGCTCTCAAATGAAACCCTTTATAGATAACTAAACTTAAATGGTTTTACTAAAGAGTTTCACTTAATACTATGAATAATAGGCAACGCAAAGCTTCGTGCATGGTTTGAAAATTGGTGCTTTACAAAGGCACTGTTTGAGTCAATGACTGCACGGATGGCGGAATGGTTAAAATGGTCGCCTAACCTCAACACATACACATTGGACAAATATTTGTGTTATCTACTAATAGTTGTCTCGAGTCTGGGTGCTTTGCGTATCCGTTGTTTGAATCATAATTAGTGTACGACTTAAGTAAAAAAAATAAATAAATTGACACCCATTCTCCATCTCTGACTTCAAAGGTTATTGTCGCGTTAAAAGTTATTTCAGTTGCCCTCGAGAACAGTGTTTTTTTTCTGGATAAAAGGTACCTTTGTCTTTCTTCTTGTGTCTTTTTCTGTATCCTTGCTACGTGTAAGGAAAATGTTATGAAAGCGTAACAAATAAACTTACAATCACAATTAAAGGATAACGATTATTATATCAGACATAGAACATCTGCTGTTGAATGTAAAAAAAAAATGATTCCTGTAATTAGCCGCCATTTCTTAACGCTAGAGATCGTCAATGGCAACACATATTAGTCATTCACTTTTACAACTTGTTCCAGGGAAGTTTATTCGTCGAAAACTTCAAGAGTAGTTTGCCCAACAGCAGCCGGTATTATTATAACAAGGACAAGATTATTTCTACGTGTTACGTACATGTAACATAATTTTCGTCTTGATTACGTTCATTTGAACAACTTAGGTTAACTTAAAAGGTTTATGAGCTTGTGCCATGCATGGTCATCCAAATAAAAGTCTTTAGATGAACTTGACACAATGGTAGAAATCATTTACCACTATTTGATTGACAAATCGAACGTGAATAATATATTTACCGCAGATTTCTGAGTTGGGCATTATTCGAATATATTGATATCTAGATAATTATTCCAAGAAATTAAATTAAATTAATTGTGAATAATTTATTCACAAATAAATTGCCTGCGTATGAACTCACTCTTTAGCCCTACAAAAGATAAAGCGATAAAACAAATTTGTGCAAATTATATTTCGTCAACTATACCTGCTAAGCCTATCTGCCTACCTCATTTCTGTCATATAAGGAATAGTAGCGGCACAAGATAGGATTTTTTCTCTTTTCCTCGCCTTTATAGTGACACTCAACCAAAAAGTACCTATCTTATATAGCGGAAAATGCAGGATTCTTATGCAAAAAAATCTTTATCTTTTCTTCTATAATTTAGCATTTAAGGGCTGAGGGAACTTATTGCTAATAATAACACACACTTAGGTTCTTCTGAGGCTCCTATCGATTTTCAGACCCTTATATATTATTTTCTTTTCAAGAGGTGGTATATAGTACAGGTGCACCTGTGCTTTTAGTTAATCATGGCTACATGGAAGGAAATGAAATAAATAATTATTTTATTACTATCATATTATAAGAATTCTGTAAAACGCCTAAGCAAGTATATTATCCTTGATATTTTGTAAAGATCTCTAAGCTTTACCTATCTAGATTTTAACCAAATGCTCACGATTAAATACTCTGCCGATAAAGTTAATAAAAATAGATCATTTACGGCCAATAGACTAAAAAACGATCTCGAACGTTGTTATATTAGTAAACTTCATGGTGCCTACGAAACTGTTTTCATATTGCTTAGGTTGCACATTTCCAATTCAAATAAAAACTCTCATAACTCAGGAGGGCAATTAACGTTTCCCGGCTTTAGAGAGAAGACAATCGGACTATTAACAAGAATTGGAAGCTTAGAAGCTCCGTAAATCTAAATCAATTTCGGTTGATTCAAGGCGAGTAAGTTCTCCATTACCGAGGCTCCACACTTCATTGTTCTACTTTCTTAATGGCTAGTAATGGATTCCTCCGATTCGAGATTATTACAGTCACTGATGGCAAAGGATTTAATTATTTAATACATGTTTGTTTCAGATTCGCGTATTAGTTTGACCACGATCTCCGTCTTAAATTCCTAAATACAAAACAAAAACTATTTTTACATGAAGTTTATTGTAGGATGGTCTAAATTGTCATATTTCAATCAGTAAGTTGGGAAGATTATAAGTGATTTTCAAACTTAATGTACAAAGAAATTTCTGAATTAAAATTCAAGCCTAAGCCTTAAGATTCACATGCTACCCTACTCAATTTTGGTAACATACGGGTCAGTAATTGAATGCAGTTCTATTCCGAAGCAAATGAGCTGGTGTACACATGGCATTCTGCACTCACCGATGCAACGCGTTGTTATGCATTCGACGAAGCCATCCTAGTAACATTCATCGCTGACACTTTGAAACTTTATTCAGTAACACTTTATTGATTGTCTGTCGCTATATTAATACAAGCATTGTTACAATATAGTTACGTATTTATAAGTAGGCTCTCGCCAAGTGTTTACAGGAGCAGGCGGTAGGCGAGCGTTCGGTAGCTCTCCCACCGTTCGACTGAAGCCGGGCTTGCCTGGAACCAACATTAGGGCCTCATTGCATTTCGTCCGACGACTCGCTGGGTATCACTTTACTTACGTTTATTTCAGACAACTCCTATCAAATAATACGTATAAACCAAATACAAGCGTACGTCGAAACAATCCCATAGAAGCTTTGCGCCCTTCATATGATTCAATGGTAATATTTTCTAAGAGTATGAAACCTTGATCGTTTGGTTTTACGACATTAGTTTTGCAACTTTTTGAAGTACACATATGTTTTTGAAGTAGACATTTATGTAATGGAGTGTAATTTTATATGTTTATTTATTTAAGTGAGTGCCAACCGGGTTAAGTATTTAAAAATAACACAAAAATTTTATTTTCCTTTAAAAGTTGCTTAGAACTTAATTTGCAAGGTACCATCGATTAACATCTTCCATTTCCACCACCACAACGACCGAATTTATTTGATACAATAAGCAATAACGCCTTTAGGAGCATAATGTAATAGGTTTTTTCTCCAATTAGTTCACTTTGTTTTATTGTTTTCCTTGTTGCTCAGCTTTTTCAATGTGTTTGTTATTACTTATTGAAGTTGTGAAAGAAAATTAGTTTGTAAAAACGTGGCAAATGGAATGTTTCATACCAGTTGATACAAGAAGGACAATCAATAATTTAAAGAGTCAGACACTATTTTACTTTGTACCTAATGACTTTAATTCTAATCATCATACTGTATAAAATATTACTTTGAACGTTAACTGTCTTTGACCTTTATTCGTTTACAAATCTTGTATAGGCCTTTATCTACCTAATATAATTTACCTTTAATAGTTACTATCGGGTAATGTTATGTATAAATGATATGAATTTAATTACTCATATTTATATACATATAATTTATAACAAAACCTTACATTAAAAAAGGTCAAGTGTTATTTGGTTTCGCGTTCACTCTCTAATGCGTATCAATTATGATACGTGATTGACCAAGCATAAACTGAACCAGTTCGGTAAAGTTAATAAGTGTGTCATATAATAAATATCTAAGAGAGTCGTCATGTGCTACAATATTTTTTCCAGAACTTTTGTGTGCCTGACCAAGGACAAAAAGGTGTTTTTATAATTAGCTTAAAGAAAACATTACACAGTGCATTCTATTTTGAATTAAAAAAAAACGTTAATTATAGACCGTTATTTGTTTAACTTTTTAGTAAATTAATTTAGACGCAATGCTTTTTGTTTCTTTTATTTCAGACGTTTTTGTTATTAAAATGAATTTTTAGTTAAGTGCATCCATCTTTGTTATTAATTTCCCTACACATATTACATATGATATATGGCTGTGTGTAGGTATAGAAATAATAATGTTCAGTTCATGCGAAACATTGAGCTACCTAAGTCTAACGAAACGAAGTATCAAAAAATTTATTAAAATATGAAAAAGTGATAATAATGTGAAAGTGAAACTTATTCTTACTTACAAATATCCAATTCCTTTCTTAACAAATGTACATAAGTAATGAAGAAATGCCTCGGTTTACAATCATGATAATTTAAAATAATATAACGTATTTACTAACATAGCTTTCAAGTATCCCGATGTTACTAACACATATGGACTGATAGCCTGAAATGAATGGTGATTTATTTATTTCATTTGTAATGAGAATAGGGTCAGTTATTAGCTTCATTCATCGTTTGGTTCTTCATTAATGTAGTCGATTGAACGGTTTTGTAAAATCAGGCTAAGAAAGGAAAGATAGGCTGATAGAAACAAAGCTTCTGTAAAAACTAACTAGATTGGTACACCGCTTATTTTTAGTCTGTATAAACTTAAAAGTATTTTTTCAAGTTAGCAGTATTTCAAGTAAATATGCTCTTGTTAAATGTCCCATAAATTTGTAAGACACATTTTTTGAAAACGGCTTTTTCACAACTGTTTTAATGTAAGCAATTATGAGTACTTATAAGCGCCGTAATTAACGCTATAAGTTTCCACCGGCTGGTTTTAAGGCCTTAAAACTCGTAACTAATTACGTAATTAGGGTACAAGCTTAGAATAAAATCATTAATATATATAAATGCACTTTATTTTTGATAAACGCTGTTAGTGAGTTTATGTTTCGATTATTTCAAATCAAGATTAAGGTCCCTTGCGTAAACGTGAGATGATACTGCTATATTTTTTGCTTAGTTTTCTATAAAAAAAAATACTTTCTTTGTTAAAATGTATTGAACCTAAACTGCACGAATAATAAACCGAAACCGGATGAAGAAATGCCTCCGTTCGTAGATAACAATCTCTGACTGATTAAGATTACTGAAATCTATACAACTATTATAAATGCGAAAGTTACTCCGTCGTCTATCTGTCTGTTTGTTACGTTATCATGCCTAAGCTGCTCAATTAATCTTGATGGATTTTGGTATAAATATAGATGATAGAAAATAAAATTTGAAAATTGATAAATATAACTGCCAAGAAACTTGTTGCACAAAATCAATTAAGGAGAACCTAATACTCAGCTCCGACAGTAGGTTTGCTCGAGACCAGGACCCCATCTTCCCAATCCTTATTTCTGACTAACTACTGACAGACTTAAGAAGACCTGGTGTGGCATAGAGTGGTTATGTTCGGTCCGATTCAGATGTAACTGCTTTAAAGCGATCTTGATGAAGAATTAGTGGCACTAACTTTTAACTGTACTTAATAGGTATTACATACCTTTGAATTGCCTGACGTTTCAACATTGTTGCACTAGCCGTGGTCACAGGCTGACTGAGAATTAGTGGTACCTGAAGATTTTCCTACACTAATCATTACTAATTACGTAATTAGGTACAAGTTTAGAATAAAATCATTAATTTGTAAATGCACTTTATTTTTGATATCATATCAAATGGAACTCTGTCTGTCTATTACATTTTCACGCTTTACTACTACTCAACCGAGCATTTTGAAATTCTGCATACACGTTGCCAGGGTTTGTAAATATAGACAATAACATGGCACCTTTCCATCCATTCAAAGAAAAAAAGATCATGAGGGATAAAAAATAAACATAGCGTGAGCGAATCAAAAGGGGGCAAAAGCAAAAAGTTATTCTGCACACGTCATAAATATTAGAGTCTGTGCGGAAAGAGAACCGTCGTAGGATTCGAGGTCGCAGCAGTGCTAAATTACCTTTTTACACTGTTACGTTATTGTTGTTCTCTTTCCGTACAGACTCTAACAGTCTTATCTTCTTTCGTTTATTTGAGTAATCTATTACATTAAGTACAGACGTGTGTGTACGTCTGTACTTAATGCTGGTTACTTATGTTTTCCTTTTAACGCCTTATTACATACAGATGGATAGATAGATAGAGTATACTTTATTGTACACCAAAAATAGGATACATACAACATTCAATATTAAGTAGCATACAATGGGCGGTCTTATCGCAGTCTGCGATCTCTTACAGACAATTTTGATGGACTATACTGTATAGTAATAGGTAACTTGTGGTGCACATTAGTCTTACTTACTAAAACAATAACATGCATACATACACACATACATACATATATACATACAAACATACCCATATAAAAATATATATACACATAAAATACAGAAACATATACATAGGTATAGGTTATTACAAAGATAGGTAGTGATCCTTGACGAGATTTTGGAAAATAGTTAGTGACTTTGCCCGTCTGTTAGCTTCTGGCAATGCATTCCATAGACGTGCAGCTTGCACTATAAAAGATTTGTCAGAAAAAGCTGTGGACTGGGTTGGAATTTCCAACGTCAGGTTTTCCGATGATACGTGCCTAATAAAACAGTTCTCATATTATAATGAGAGGATTGATGAACATCACACGTAGATACTAACTGTAATGATTCCCATTTACAGAACTTTCTTCTTAACAGTCCTCTTCAAAGTTATCTTCAGCAGGCGTTGATGAAGAGTCTTTAGGATTTCATTCAAAGTTTAGTGTCAAACGCTGCGTTCTTGATACCAACCATAATTATATGAAAATTAGGGCCGAGGCAGCGAAGACATGTGTTCTGTATCCGCTTCCCACGAAGAGGAAGGACAATGTCCTCATAGGACATTTTACACTTGTTATTTGATCAATGTTTACCTTTGGGGTATCGGTTTTAATTTTAGTTTCGATTTTGAAAGGTTCATCTATTTTTTAACCGACTTCAAAAAAGGAGGAGGTTATATGTTCCACAGTATATTTTCTTTGGAACCGATTTGGAATATTCTTCTTTTGTTTGAAAGAGTATGTTCCCAGGTTGTTCCATGGTCATCAGGTCAGGATAATGGGATCCTGGAAATGGAAATCGAGGGAACTCTTCAAATTTTATATGCACACTTGAAGCGATTTGGGTATTTTGAGGCGTATTGAAGTCGGTGATACTTTTTTTTAAGATAATTATTTAACATTATTTTGCATTTTTTATGAATTTTACTTAACTCTAAATATAAATATACAGATATGTCTATATTGAGTAAAACAAGTTTTTTTCAAAGTCAACGTTCAACACTCAATGGATTAAATGATAATTATACCTGTGAGTGTTCAAAGACTATAACGTTAAATACTATGTTAAATAGTTTAGATGATAATTATCTGCAGAGATCTACTATTCAAAGTGAATCCTTTGAATAGGAATGAGGTGGTCAAGGGTGACTTTCTGCATATTTTAGAGTACCTATTTGCCGTTATATATGTACATACAGAGCAAAGAATCCGGGTCGTATAAAGATACCTGAATATCTTGGAAATTAATAATGCTAGGGAAGTAAACCAAATGGTCTTTAATAGTATGCTTATACAGCATTTGATTCGAATGAGAATGTGAAAACTCTTGACCAATGTTCAACACTCCAATTTAAGTGGTGCGGGGCATATCTTAGTCTCGAAATACGATGCCCACGCTCTTTATGACCCGAATTCGTATCTTTATGCGACCCGGATTCATTGCTCTCGAATGTATTTATTCAAATTTGTTGATGATTTAAGACCTTATACACTATAAGACACTTTGGAGGCGCGATCTCACAAAGTATTTACAAGGTTTTACAAGGTGTTCTTGACGATGTAAAATGACGGTTTATACCAAGTACTTCTACTTATTATTACACTATTATATTAAGATTTCTACTTATTTTTTGTTTTTCTTTTTGCTAAAATTTTATGTGATTTTACCTCTTCAATAGTTTTCAACTTATTTTTGTGCTCTCGCTTTTTTATGCTCGATGTCCTGTGGGTCACTGCTGTTGAACCTGGCGTACATAAATACAAGTGACACAAAAATGCTTTATCTTCTTCGTCCATCTACTTTTTATATCGCCTTTATATATCCTGTTATTCTAAGCCAAAATTTCATTAATTCATTTGCCAAAAAAAAAACAAGAAGCTTTTAAAACACATGCTAATAATGAAAGAAAAGGGTTTGATGTTCACTACGATGTTGAGACAATGAGTAGATATTCAAAACAACGTTGTATATAATTACGTAGATTTAGTGCTGTTGAGTCATCGTATCTATTTGAATGATCCATTTGCACACGGCACGTTAAAAGTAAATTCACCCGTCAACGGGTTCGTTTTAGTTTGTTATGACGATACTTTTATGAATCCTATCAATCCTCTCTAATATGCGATGAATAAAAAAAAAGTGTGTGTGTACTTATGTACGCACGTAAGAAGTTATACCTACTTCTCTGGCGCTAGTTAAATAAAGTTTATTTAAATATCATAATAAATAATACATACTGTCAACTTACCTCAAATTCTACAAACGTACTCAAAGTAATATGTAAAAACCCATTTTATCACTTATTACCACAGTAAATTATCTCTAAATCAATAAACTGTTAATAAATATCAGTCACCACGATATATTATTTGAAATAAAATCGTGGAGTTGGTAACTTATTTTGAAGAACTAAAATGTTGACAAACTGTCGGTTTTTTGTGACGGAGTGCGCGTGCCTCGTAAAAATTTACTCTCATCATTTTTCCCTAACGCGCCAAAAGAAGTATAACTTCAAAAACTCATATTGTGTAACATCATACCTAAGCGTATGAAAGCTTTTTTCGTTTGTATATTTGGGACAAAAATAAAACATTGACGGGTGACATAAATTCTTGTCTTCCTAAATCGATTTGGCCGAGGCCGATTTTAATTATGTTTTGTACATACTTATGGGGTCACCCAGGCTGTTTTAGCTGGAGGCAGTAGACGGCGCTGTTGTAGAAATTCAGGTTTCCTAATTTTCCGACTGAATTAGGACAGGACAATGCAGGCACCTAGTTATTGACATTGTAGGTTCTCCTATGTAACTCAACTATTCTCAAAAACTCAAAAGGTAAATGGTAAAGGTTCAGATAATTATGTCATGTAATACCCATTTTTGTAAACTGACACGTCCAATAAAAAATAAGTATTGTAATAGGTAGTCTCGCAGGTTTCATACTTGCTTTTGTTTTTATCACGTCTTTATTTACAAAAGAAATAGTAAACTACATCCTGTCAAGAGCTATGCGTGTCATATCATTTTTCATAAAATATGTTTTTATTGATATGTACGATTTAGGCATGTTTTGGTGTAATGTGATGATTTTATTTTTATTGTGTTGGAACCAATACAAATCCATATGATTTAACTTTAACAGTCACTGAGTAATAGACAACAAACACAGAGGGTATGCCCTAGAAGCATGATTTGACGAAAGTTTAATTAATATTCACCGCCAATTCACAAGGGCTAAAATGAGACGTATAAATCTCACTAGCCCGACGACCGTACATTCTATTTCTGATTCCAAACAATTACAGTTTGTGAAAGTTTCAATCGAGGTACTTAAACATTTAATGTAGATATTTGAATATATTCAAATAAAATTCTTTAAAACAAATATTCTTAAACAGTTCTATCATTAAACTCTAGTCTTTTATATCTACTTGCTTGAACACATTTCAAACCTCTCATGTGAAAATAAATTGGATTTTTTATGGACCAAAATATCTTCGTTTGATGGAAATAATATTTTATTAAATAATTTTTGATGACGGCTATGACAGATATCATCATATTAATTTAATAACAACCTATAAAATGATAAGTAGTAATCAATTTTATATATTCATAAAATATCGTTATGATACCTGCTGAGGTGGAAGGGGAAGAAACTTTTGCAATATAAGATCAGGAAGAAGGTATTAACTGCTTATATCTAATACATTTAAACGAGCAATTCTTGTATATATAAAATCTGAATCTCGGAAACCACTTCAACAATTTTCATGAAATTTTGTAAACAGATACAGTTTTGAATTTTAAGTTCAACTGCATTGTTGTATTTCCTGTTAAAAAGCCAATTTTACAACAAAAAAAATCGACTTTACAAAAAGCTACCGAGCAAAGCTCGATCTCCCAGGCACTGTATATAATAATCGTTAAAACAAGTAGGTAAATAATTTTCAACAAGCGCATTTTTTCCTAACAGGCAGCGCTAAGAAAACTCTAAAATGTGACTATCCTATAAATGCATACAATAAACAACGATTGAGCTTGTATATTGTGTACAATACGGACATTTAAAAAGAGATCAAAGTTGAGGCTATTTGTGAATATATCTGAAACATATTTCAGGAAAGTTGAATAGAAATGATATGTTTCACCATATATATAATCAAAGGTTTCACTGCGGTTTCCTGTAAAAGAGGTGGTATCAAAATGTTTTAATGAATAAGACTTATATAGAAACAGATACAAAATAGAAAAGATTAAAAAAAGTTTGCTTAAACTACCTAAAAATAATATTATATTTATTATCTCTTCCTACCTTCCTTTGGCTTCTTGCCCTGCATAGAGTTCCGCCTCTGGACGGCCAATAAACAAAAGTATCTGTGCTTATGTCTATTGTCAGTATTTGATAATAGAGTTCAGACAAAAAATACTGCGTGAAGAAACTGTAAATGAACTGTTACGAAAAGTTGGGCCGTCTTAATAACGTTAAGCCCAAGCCGATGATGTGTGAATTGACCCTTCTACGCCACTGGCTGCCAACAGTTGTGGAAATGTTTGTATTACAGTTAAGCCAAAAACCATTCCCAGAAGTTTTAACTACGATGGAAAAGAAGATTATGCAAAAATTTTGTTTTACAAATTTTGATATTCTATTTTTAGATATTCCATCTTCTGTCTTTTTTGAATATTGAATGAAAAACTTTTAGATACACGTTTTTGCTAGCAATTATGGATAACAATTGGGAAACTACATCAGAAATCTTGTACTTATTAAAGAGCTTGTTAAAATAATGCTCCCGGTTACAAATAGTCCAACATATAACCGTGTTACAAAAAGATGAAAAACCATATCTTTTTTCTATTTTAATATTAAAAGTGTTTTTTTCTTGTAATGTCTAAAAATCAAGAATTGTCGTAGCTGTTAGTTGCCGTATAGTGAACAAGAATATTATGGTTATGTTTAGTGAGACCGACCTGAGCCAATAATGTCCGTAAAAATGTCTTGGGGTGTAACGCGTGACTCGGATAAGGCGATTTATTAGATTTGTTCGCATCCTTCCGACAGAAGTGATTGGCTCTCCGGAAATCCAATTTGGAACATCATTGTTTGAAATAACTTTGTAAACGGTGACATACTATTACACTAGGTATATCTTTGGACAAGGGAACACTATACTATGTTTTTAAAAACGTTATAAAGTTCAAAAAAAATATATATTCAATATTTGCCAGTGTGATGAACCGATTTTAATGAAATTTTGCATGCCCCGGGCCATGGGCATCGGCAACTCAAGAGTCACAAGTGCGTTGCTGGCCTTTAAGGTGGAGGTAGGGGAAGGGTGGAAGAGGGGGGGGGGAAGGATGGAGGAGGGGAAACGGTAGGAGGAGGGGGAGGGCTAGGGCCACCGGTAACGTCACTCACTCGGCGAAAAGCAAATTGCTTCACTGCCGGTTTTCTGTGGGGACGTGGTATCACACCGGTCGAGCCGGCCCATACGTGCCGAAGCATGGCTCTCCCACGATAAAAGGTATTCGAGTTATTATTATGAACAGAATATTAATTCTCTGTATTACCAGGTTTATGCATATCTTATTATAGATTTTTAGTATAATATGTTCTCAATACTTTTAAAACGTTTTATAGTCCCGTGAAAATTAATAAAGGAACATTCATAAAGCGACTAAATCATTGTTGTTGATAAACTAAGCTATATTTGGTAAATTTTCTATGCTGAACTGAACATGAAAATTATTTATTTAACTTGTAGAAGGTAACAATCTCTGATTTTCATATCATACCAAAAGTTACTTTAATTTTTATTGCAAAGTAATTTTTTTTAATTTAATCAAAGTTGTTTTATCCACAATTACAAAAACTGCAAAATTATTTTGCAGAAATATTTCTAACCAAAAATACAGGGATCGTAGTGAGTTCAAAGAAATAACATTTTTCCAATTTGTAAACTCTTCAGGAATCTTAACTGAAAAATTTTTGTAACTTAAATTTGTTTCCGAAACATTAATTGAGAAAATGTGTTTCTTTTTTTGTCAGAAATAAGTGAATAAATAGTAAATGGGATTGTATGAAGAAAACATTTTATCGTAGTGGACACGGATATGTTGACTTCAATAGTTTTTCAAACACTCATCCATATTATTATTACTGGTACAACTTCTTTATGGGTAAGCTTCGCTTGGCGAACTTATATTATACTACCCCGTACCGCTAATAGATTTTTGAAATTATTTTACTTTGCCATGCTTCATTAAGACCTAACACTGCTTTTCACTGATACAAGACCATTGCCAAATTTTAACAGTACAAGACTTATTGTTGGACACTAGAGGGACAGACGACATGGTCAAAGTTTCAGGGAACTAGTTGTGTAGATTGAGTTCGCGGATGACCTATGTTCAGCAGAAAACAGCCTAATGGCGCAATTACACTTGGTCGTTAGCTCGTATTCGGGTGCAAGAAAGACGTTACCCCAATTCGGGCACCCGATGCATTAAAACATTGTTTTACTCGAATTCGGTCACTGGAATACGGGCAAATGATGAAGTTATCTCTTTGTTTGAATAAATCTCGAACCCACACTTTTCGTTTCTTTTTTATTCTGCGAGCCAATTCTATCAATAAAATATCACAAACAACGGAAGGAAAACGGCATCGGGTATTCTGATTCGGGTAACCAAAACGAAAGCTGGACTAGATTGTACGAAGACGGGCGTACTCGACTCCGTTCATTTACACTTAGTCGTTTGTCCGAATTCCATAGGCAATCGAATACGAGCTAACGACCAAGTGTAATTGCGCCATAAGGCTAGGAATCAACAACAATAAAATTGTAATCATTGGATAATTCTTCACTTTATTATAACATAGTATGGTAGTTAACTATCCGGTCAAGTTAGTTCGCACGTTCAATCGCGTCTCTATGATAGAAAACTTGTTACAACATTATTTCTCATATGAAATAATAGTAATGGAATTTCGTTTTTTTTTTTTATAAAGGGTCTTTCAACAAGGACGGGTCGATGTTAAAATTGAATAAAACAAGATGTGTGTGAGATATTAACGAAATTTATTTTTTGTTTGAAAGGCCCATTTATGCCATTATGGATGGAATATGACATCCTTCAAATGTCCGCCGCGGCTTCGTATGGTGGCACGAATCCGAGAGGTCCAATTTTTAATGACTCTGCTGCATAGATCCAGCTGAATCTGAGCAATGGTAACTTTTTGTGGATGCATTGTCACCTGGTGAACCTCATGTGGGTTGTGGTCATCCCATATACGGCAATTTTGCTTATTAATAAAACCATTCATCCAAAAATGTGCCTCGTCGCTAAAGATTATTTTTCGGCCAAAATCGGGGTTCTCTTCCAAGCGTTCCGAAGCCCATTCAGCGAACACACGGCGTTGTCTATGATCATTAACTTTGAGCTCTTGGGTCAGTGGGATCTTGTACGGATGCAGGCCCAAGACCCGACGCAAAATTTTCCAAGTTGAAGTCTGCGAAAGGCCCGAGTTCTTGTGCACGGCGAGAAATCGACTACCTCGGAGTCTCCTGAACACTCTCACGTACAGCGGCGATGTTCTCGGCCGATCTGGCGTTCCTTTGACGTAAAGGTGTTGGTTGGTTGTTTACCGAACCGGTCGTCTCAAATTTGGTCACCAATCGTCTGTCGTAAAATGGGCGCAATGCGCGCAACGTTTGCACTAACGAACACTCATTTTGATAATAAAGTTTTATCATTTGCACATGCTGCTCAACCGTGTAACTTGCCATGGTGATTTGGCATCAGTGACTGAATAAGAAAAAACAAATTTGACAGATGCCGCCAAAACAAAATGGCCGTCACAGATTATTAACATCGACCCGCTCTATTTGAAAGACCTTCCTTCCTTTATTATTGGGAATTGAAAAGTACTAAACTTGGTAGTGGTCAGCTCCTTAATGTACTAGAAAATTCACGGGTCAGATGAAAAGAGAGATAGGGTAATTCGAATTCCCTACTCAAGTGACTAGGTAAATACTTTTAAGGTAAATAGGAGACACTAACATTTCATTGTATTGTTGTTTGTATTGTTACGGTGAGTGCTGTCTTTAGTGTTGATAGTCCACAAGTTTTTTTTCAAATTTGACTGATGTTACTGTGTGTTACGATGTGACCCTAAGATTACAATCCTGCAAATTGTTGTGTTTCGTGAATTGAAAGATCATAAAATTCGATGCTAAGATATTTTTTAAACTATAATCTTGTCAGTATAATAATCCCGTTTCATTTTTAGTTTTAGTTTTCATTCGTGTGTAAGGGTAGTCTTGTTATCAATTAGATTTCCTTCCTTTGTGTATCAGATCCCGACTTTTTCTTTACGTGATCTTCGGAGTACGTCTTTTATATGCCAATCCCATAGTTGAACTTGTTCGTGCCATTCTTATTCTTTCACAAGGGCTAACAATGAACTACAGACTCATAGATAGCAGTATTACTACTAAAAAAAGTGTATTTTATTTTTTATTTTGCAGTTTTTTGGTATTATTTTATACGTAGAAAGTATAATAATATAATTATACAGACATGTTACCAGGGCAGATTTAATATAAGAAATCTTTGCGTGGATGTTAGCGCCATCGCAATAAGTCGATGTATCAGCATCAACAGTGCACTGCATTGCCTACTGGTAGCTGTTGTCGGTGTCACAGGGTTCAGCTCGTAACCGGTAACGGAATATTCAAATTTCAAACAATCACGACTTTGCTATGCGACCTTAACGCTAAAAAAGTACCAGACGTTGGTAGCATGCGGGTAAAAGCGTTTCCGTGGCATTGTGTGTTGCCAAGTTGTTTTTAAAAGGCACTGAGGTACTACCCAGCTGATTACAATATATTACTTACAAAACTTTTATTTAACTTGCAAGTACTTTAAAAACAGTTTGCAAAATTGACCTCTAATTGAGCTAAAATTTGGACAAAACGATTCGAGCGTCTGAAGATTCTGTGAATCTCCTTGTAATTCAGGATATAGGAAGATAAATATATAAAGGCTAATGACAACATTGTTGAAGACATGTACGATTGTAGTGGTAACACACATAATCAGATAACACATATTGACTTCGTTAAGTGAAGGAATTGAAAAGAACGAGGGTAACGGACGGAGGTTAATTTTAGTAAGACAACTAAGACTCAAAGATGGTGAAGTAACGGTCAATAGACATCGCTTAGTATTGATTTGTTGGTTTTTGTCTACCTTGACCCAAATATCTACAAATAGATACACTACTGAAGAGATGCAGAGAGAAGAGGCAATTGTTGCACAGATAAAATTGCTCCGTAAGTAAATAGGAACTGCCAATTCAATAATGCCAAATTTGGATAAAGACTGGGATAGAAGCAATAGATAGCAAGTGAGGTTTTAAGCCCGTATATTGGGAAAAAAATGATAGGAGATCGTCATAGTGTAAAGGCACTCTTTGTGCGTCATGGTGGTACGCATTGAACACAACAACACCAGTGTCCAGTGAAAAGTGCATATGGCGTTTCCTAGTGAATCGAATACAGAGGAAAAAATTGTCGCCAGTGGATGAAGCCGGAACCAGAAAAGAAGAATCATGGTTAAATAAAAACAAAAGAGTATTACAGTAGCAATGATGCAGAGTACAGATCCAGTTTTACAATATTTGCACTAACCGCTACCTAAAAGATAACTATATAATAGAGTTTAAAATACAATAAAGATAAAGTATGACAACAATCTAAATAAAAGTAAGAAAAGCCTTTTATATTCCCCTTAAAGCAAGCCTTTACACCACTTTAATAGCTTGACATTGCGTTAACAAAATGTTGCTGATGGTTTTTAATAAGAAATTCTATTTATTCCCTTGAACTTGTAAGTAAATTCTAAACTCAATCTTTTTCGGGACAAAGTAAGTATTACTTTCTTATTCATTCTATCACTTGTGGGTGGTTATTGTATGGTGCAGTTATGCAATAAGCCGGTACATTGTGACTGAAGGCTTTTCATGTCTCGAACATAATAGAACTTGAACAACGAGAAGAGAGATAGGGTAACTGTAGCCATCTAACACAGCTAGCGTTGGGTATTTTCATTTAATCGTCTTAGAAGCTTTTGTGTCTACTCTAGTTGTATGTTCTAACGTCTGTTAATAGTTTCAAATCTGCAGGGAAGGGAAAAGATTTAAATTATTCACGCGCCTGGGCTCTTCAATATTACCAACGTTCTGTTTTGTTCCCTTTGGCTTATGTTTTCATCTCAATGTTTACATTGCGGTGGTTTACTATTGTTTGTTTACATATAAATGGCTTAATGTCACTGTAAAAACCCATAAAAAGTCTATAAATTGCAAAAGCAAAGCCATAAACGACATAACATCTTACAGTGCCGGCTCGATCCGCCGTATGTTTGTTTGTTACTTTAGCAGAATAAAAACTGACCAACGCTAATAAAAGATATTGGTGTATTACGCAAACAAATATTTCAAACACCAAATACAATATGTACACTTAATTATATTAAAAATAGTAGATTCGTTTTTATTTGCGTTGCGACTGAGTGTATAAAGCATACGCATAAATGTAACGTCTTTCGGTTTTGGTATTCCTTAAGTTATTATAACAGGCAGTCATGAAAGGCATTACAAACAACTATATATGTTAATTTACCAAACATCGCTTAACGTCACCAGGTCGTCATGTAGTGTTCTGTACGACAGAGTAATCGAAAAGTTAAGTATTTACGTCGTATTACGTGATACTTAGTGTACAAATAAACTGACAGACAAGGTTTCATCCTTGTCTGAAGATAAATAGTTACCGTAACACGTTTTTTTTTTTCGTTTTATTATTCACAATTATGTAGAGTTTAGTTTCAACCAAGTGAAATCAGATTTACTAAAATCCAAAGAGTGAGCAATAGTGATTAGTTAAACTTATTAGCAGAACACAGCCATTGATTGCAGCGGTATGATTGTGCTCTCTAAGGCATAGACGGACGTACGTATCCGCTGAGTTGAGTGACCAGCTGTTGATATGCAAAGGTACCAATATTCCCTCCTATGGGTTTTTAATTTAGTAAGAAAATATTATTAGTTATTCGTGGTTAGTGACACCTGAGCCGCTAATAACTTCATTTTGTACCCACAGAGCGCTACTTTTTTTTTTAAATCTTGATCAGAACTCTAAGAAGAATAATATACATACATTTTTTATCAAAACAATTAATGCGATTGCCTGGTGACCTGTCACCTACCTATCGTTGAAGGATTGTAAGATGATGCAACCATAGTTTGTTACTCTGTAGCTTTTTTTTCATTGTCTCGTGCTATTCAAACCTTAGTAACTTTTCTTTACATATGAAGCATATTTAGCTTGCTTTTCACTTGTGATCATGAATTTGGCCAATAAACATAATGGTTACCCGATGGTAACTATTCCAGTACTACTATTTAGTTGTGGCCTCCTATAGAGTAAAGTCACTTTCCAACCGGGTGAAAATTCTGAAAGACTTCTCTTAATATCTGCGATATTTCAGAAAGTGATGGTTACAGAAAATAAAATTTAGTTTAAGAAAATACCAATGTATTATGTATGCTAGGGCGCTACATAAGTTTTGGCGTACTTTGTGAAATTTTGTTTTACACATATGAAACGTGTAAACCAGGTGCTGAACATTGCTCCAGTATGGAACACAGCCGCATATCTCTTCAAAACCTCCTCTTGCGTCTGGCGTCCCTTCAGTTGTTTTTTTTTTACATACAGGAACAGTGCAATGTTATATAGCGCTGAATAAGGACTATATGGAGGGTGTCCTAGCACTTTGATTCCAGCTTGGTGCACAGAGTGAACCAAGTTTCCGTACTTTCAAATGGTCGTGAAGAATTCGATGAACAGTTTTTGCGCTTAACTTGGAAGTTTCCTTGTTCCAATCCAATAGTTTTCGTACAGTCTCAATGTTCTTATCGGTAGTAACTTATATCGGCCTGCCGGACCTTGCAACACCCTCCAAGTTAAAATTGCCGCTATTGAATTGAATATACCACCGGTCCTTAGATATGGACAAGTTTCCCTCAATTGCACTAATTTCTTCAAAACATTTTTGTTTAGTTAAGTCACGCTTAAAGTTATAAAAAATAATTACACGAATATCGTAACGAAAGAAGCCCGCCATTAAAAATGTATGATATTCGTGTAATTATTTTTTTTTAGAAAACTAATTTAAACATCGAACAAACAACTCCTTGCTTGAGGTAATTTTGTTTTTTATATTACTTAGACTTTATTATCAAATCACAATATTATGATATCTAGTTTGCACACGACAAATATAATGTAGCGTCCTACGTATAATAAGTTTAAACGAGCAATTCTTGTATAATTATAATTGTTTATAAATTTATATTATGTATCTCGGAAACGGCTCTAACCATTTGGATCAAGTTTTGTGTTTAGATACGGTTTTTGCTTTTTAAGTTGATGTATGTAAAAGTGTTTTTCTTAAAAAAAGGCGATTAATCACAAAAACTACTAGCGAAGCTTTATCTGTATTTCTTAGTACCGGAGCTACCATGAAAGAGAATTATTAAGAGAAAACGACTAGACTATTCTTCCAATAAACAACATCTTAGTAAATGGTGAAAAATGTCTTTAATGCTACCCAACCTCCGCCCATAACACGAAGAGGGTGTGCCGCTTTTCAATTGATTCCTTACGTTCAATTACTTTAAGGTAAACAAATCACAAAATTACTTAGTTAATCATGGTAATCGACTAGATTATATAATCTATCAGGCGTGGTGAGCTTTGTAGAAAATAAAATTACAAAAAAGGGCTTTGTTTTGATTCATCTCTTCGTAAATCATAATGTCTTTCTGTCTGAAGCAGCCAGAGTCACATTACACGATTGGGGAGGTTTGTACAGTTGTTTAGATATTTTACATTTCGGTATATTTACTAATAAATCAATTCTTTACTAGGTGACCCTTTATACGTTGTCTTGTCCAAGTTTTAATAAATTATAAAATACAAAAGAACAAAAGTGCTTTCAGTATATTGATTGCTGAACGCAATTTTTGGAAGAAACAGTTGATTGTGTTTCAAGGAAATAACGAAAATGATATAAAGGTAGTAAGTATATTTAGTACTAACGAGTACTTAATGGTTAGTATTAATTATAACGACAAATAGATTTAATTATGTTTTAGTAAGGTTGTTAGTATTTCTTTCTAAACTTCGAGAACATATATATTAATATTACATGATGATGTGAAGATTTTGTTTGTTTTTTTGAACGATTCTCAAAAGTACTCGCTTGTTGTGCCTCTGGCAGTTGAAAACGGCTTGTCGCAGCGGCTCAGCTGAGTTGAATAGGGAGATCTGGGGGTGAACTATGGCAAAAAATAGTTCTTTAATTTTGTCACTGACACAATCACCGATCATCTAAATTGTAAGCAGATACACAAACTTCAAGTTTTGAACAGTGTTTGGCTAAACACTGTGTAAAGCAAGAGAATCTTAGAGCATACCACAATTTCTGTCCTGTATTATAGATATGCCAATTGCTTATGTGACTTAGTAATCTTATATAATAGATATGTGATTGCAAAGTTACTTTTGCAGTTCATTAATTAAAATAGGGGGTATAGGCAGACATAGACACACAGACGACTGATGTTTCTTTTAATCTTACTAATATTATAAAGAAAGGAGAAGTCCGTTTCTGGGCCAAACCGTTACACGAATCAGATATGTACCAAAAAATTCGTCTATTTTACTTAATTAACCCATTTAAATCTTAGCCTCAATTACAATGGCCAAGTATAGAAAATAAGTAGATTTCTATTTATTGTTTTAAACAACCTTTGTAAAATCCCTGCAGCACTAATTTTATTATACGTCACTAACTTCACAAACGCTGACATAATATCAATAGAGCGTTCCACTAAATCGATATTCTTACCTAAGAATATCGATTTAGTGGAACTCGATACTTTTACAAATAAATAATATTCTATTGTTTTATGATAATTGTTTTATAGGTATTAAAATCAAATGTAAAATAGAAAATCTGTAATCTAATTGATTTTTAACTTAAGCACTATTAAAAAATAATTAAAAGAAATAAATAATCAATAAAATCGATTACACTAGGGATTGCTCTACTATTATATATATAGTAGTATTAATAGTATTATGTCTGTCAACTGTCATGGCACAGTTGTGATGTCATTGTCAATGCCATTTGCTTTTCGTATTTTTGCGCAAGTGAATGTGTTTTGCCGTATTTCTTTTATCACACATTTCATTTATTACAATAATGAGTTTTTTTATTTTAATATATTATTGTAATCTCAGATTACTGTAATTAGATCCCCTAGTAGATACAATATTAACAAATGCAAGCCAGTAGTGATGTAAGTGGGTCTTCATTATTAAACATAGTTTTCAGCTGAGGTTTTCGGTAATATTAATCAGATAAATCTGAAGTCACCACCTAAGCACTCTTTAATAAATCACTTACAACCTGATCGTGATAGTCTGCCGGCGCTGCAGCACAGTCATCGCCAGATTTACGTAGGAAACAGACTCAAAAACATATTTTTTTATTAAAATACTCAAATAATAAAAATAACCTAAAATGTAAACATTGTCTGATTTTACGTGAAACTGATTGACGTGAAAATTGGGCTCGTGAAACTTTCCTAAGTGCTCTAAATGATGACCAAATTTCAGCCCTGTAACGCCAGGCCCAAGTTTTTATGGACTTTGGTTTTCTCCTTTGTGAGAATGCGTAGATGGATGGACTGATGTTTGTCACTCTTTCTCACAAAAATGACTGAACGGATCTGAATGAAAGTAGGTACAGAGATAGATCATAGTCTGCATTAGCAGGATACTTTTTACCGCGGAAAAATTTACGGTTCCTGTGGGATAGATTTCACTAAAATTTCTACGGGAACGAAGTTGCGGTCAAGAGGCAATATAATAAATCTTTATTTCTTTAAAAATAGACTGACTAGGCAAAACACACGGCAATAGAAACTATATACTACAAAATCTACTTGATATTAGCTTTGAGCGCTTTACTTATGTTTGGTTATGCATACATTATATACCGAACGGGTCAGCAAATTGAAGTGGCAATGGGCAGGGCACATAGCACGTAGAAAGGATGATCGATGGGCCGAAAAAGTTCTCGAATGGAGACCACGGACCGGGAAGTGCAGCGTAGAACGTCCATTATCGCGAACGACAGACGACCTAGTAAAGATCGCAGGCCGTCGGTGGATGCAGGCCGCTTATAACCGATCTTCTTGGAAGTCATTAAGGGGGCCTTTTGAAAACAGTGGACGTCCTATGGGTGAAATGATGACGCATACATTTGGTCTGCTAGCGCTATGTTCAATTAGGACTATTTATAATGATATAATACTTTTACGTTACTACTAGCCTATGTGTTAATCCAGGTGTCCAAATATATAATTACCAAGTTTCATCGCAATCGGTTCAGTAGTTTTTGCGTGAAAGAAACTCTTCACAAACTTTCACGTTTATAATATTAGTTTTAGTAGGATGTTGCCATGAGATGGCCAAGTCATTCTATTTATTAAAAAAATAAAGATGTCTTATATTGATACGGTCATTACAAAATGTTGTTAGTTAAGCAATCAGGTAACAATTAGATGTCATAACTTTCTGGGGTAGTAAAACTGCGCTGCGAGACTTGCAGTTTTTATAATATTTGAACCTTTCTCCGAAACCCTAAGAGAACAAAACTTTTAATAGAAGTGTATTTAATAAAGCAAAATAATATGTACAAATATGTTTAGTTGGTTATCGGTTTCAGTCGATAATATTATAGGTCAGGATACAAGTTCAGAGGTAAGCACTACACATAAACATAAACATTTTTAATATTTATAATCCTTACTCTCTTTCCATATCTTTAATGATAAAAATAGACACGACTTTGAAACACTCGGTTACTCTGATAAAATATACCCTTAATATTATTATGATAACAAGCAAAAAATTATATATCAGAGGAAAGTTATGATACACTGACCTTATGAATGTCACTTAATCATATTGTTGTCTGAATTGATGAAAATATCATGTAGGTCTAGCTGTTGTCGGAGATTTAATTCACGTGGGAATTTTGGTGAAATCTATCACACGGGAACCATACATATTTCCGGGATAAAACGTAGGCTTTGTACTATTCCAGACTATCTCTGTTACAAAGTTCCCCCAGATCCGTTTAACCGTTTTTTTTAAGATATTTATGCAGCTCATTCTTTATCGACTTTGATTCAGTTTAAATAAAAAATTAAACTACTCGTTATGTTTATTTAACAAATTAAATCTTTCTTTCTAATAAAGCAAGGTGTGGAATTCTTAATTTATCAAATTGCGTTAACAATGACGTTTTTAATTAGAAACAAATCTGAGTTTTGAGAGGGAGGGACAGGGACAGGGATAGGGGCAGGGACAGTAATAATACATATATAGATCCACTAGAGCTCTTTATTAATTAATGTCACCAACCTGTTAATGTGACGTTTTAAGTTTATCGTTTCGTTTAAGTTTTCACTTCTGTTGACAGTCCCATGACTGCCAATTTTTTTTTGTATTCGTGTATTAATTTATTTGAGTGTTATGTTTTCTTCGCATTTGAATCTTTTACGTCATAATTAATACGTTAAAAATAATTACTCGAAAATTATGGAATATGAGTACCGTCGTGACAGCAAAGCGGCACAAGCGGCAGTCAACATCAACTACGTTTACGGAGCTAACACTACAAACCAACGCACCGCCTGTTATTGGTTTGCCCACTTCCGTTCTGGAAATTTCGACCTGAAAAATTAACCTAGTGGTCGTTCGAAAATTTTGGTCGACAATGACGAATTTAAGGCGATTGTGGAAGCTGATGATACTCAATCTACGGCTGAATTAGCAGCAGCTTTCGTCAAAACAATATTGGTCCATTTTCGAATTGGCAAATTGGCAAGGTAAAAAAGGGTGCCCCACGAACTCAATGATCGCCAGCGCCAAGTACGCGTCAAGGCGTGCCTTGCACTGCTCATAGGCACACAAACGAAGGATTTTTGAACCGCATTGTTACCTGCGATGAAAAATGAATTCTGTTTGACAATCGCAATTATTGAGTAAGTTGGTTGAATCCTGGTTCAGCACCTCAACAATGCCATGAAAGAAAACTGACCCCTAGACAAGAGTTGGTCACTATTTGGTGGTCTAGCGGCGTGTGATTCATCACAGCTTCTTACAAAACTTCTTACAACTTCTTTCTGCTACGGACGGCCTACTGTGCAGAGCTTGCATTGAAGCAGATGAAACAGCAACCCATGTACTTTTGGACTGCCAGGGGTTTGCAGAATACCGGGCTAAGTACCTTGGCTCGCCAGGGTCACTCTCCGAGATCGTCGGTAACGTGAAGGGGTTACTAGGATTCTTCGGGGAGTTAGGGTCGCTCGAATAGCTTTTATTCCCACCGACGCAAAATACGCGCCTCGTCGTAGAGTTGCGGAAAATTGCCCGTGAAAACTTTTTTTTTTTTTGTGCGTGTGGAAACCCCCTCGGGCCGTTACCCCACCTGGGTTTTCGGTGGGGCGGTGTATCGGAATCGAACGGACTAAAACCACACGGTATGCCGTACTGCGCCATAATGCGTACGCGGCCACACTCAGGGAGGCATGAGGGGCTGGAAAGCGCGCCTCCGCCGCCCGGTTCGCCGGCGGCGAATCCAGTATGAGTGGAGATCGTCCTCCCGGACCCGTGCCGCCGCCTTCTTCTGCGAGATGACGTCCTCACAGAAGGTCGCGACCGTGGTAAAATTCCTGGCGCTACCGGCCATGGAGCGTAGGACGGCCGGTAGCGAGAGATCCCCTCCGATGACTGCAGTGAGGGCCCGATGCTCCGTCGCCCAGGTAGAGCAAGCCGCCAGCGTGTGCTGAGCCGAGTGCTCACTGCAGTCGCAGTGGTGACAGGCGGGACTCAATTCTCTCCTAGCGACCGAGTGCAGGTACTTCCCGAAGCAGCCGTGCCCGGAAAGAACCTGCGTCAGTCGGAAGGAAAGGGTCCCGTGCTGCCGCCCTGCCCACTCAACGATGACCAGCTGGAGCGCCTTCACGGCGGCAAAGCCAGCACGTGGAGCCTCCCACCGGGACGACCAACGAGCCATGGTGGCTCGGCGAGCGGCCTCACGCCATTCACGTACCTCTTCAAGCGGGGGCCGACTGCTGCTTCCCGCCCGGAACTCAGCCGTTCGCCGATATACTTCGGCGAGCACTTCCGCCTCCAAATCCCACGGGGGAGTCCCGGCCAACGCACACGCCGCCTCCGTTGACACGGTGCGGTATCCGCGTATGGCTCTAACCGCCATAACCCTTTGAGGGCGCCAGAGGCGCGCCCTATTCTGGGCGGTCAGAGGCTCGCCCGTGAAAACCTAACCTAACCTACCAAATGGGATGAACATTACTGCAGATGTGTACTGTGAAGAACTGAACACAATGGTGGAGAAGCTCGCACATCTCCAACCAGCTTTGATTAATCGTTCGTCTCCGCTGCTCCTGCATGACAACGCGCGACCTCATACTGCACAGCGGACGGTCTCCAAGTTGCAAGAGCTGGGATTGGAAGCTCATACACCGTACTCACCAGAGCTTGCGCCTACAGACTTCTACTTTTTCCAGAATTTGGATAACTTCTTGGCGGGAAAAATATCGATACCCGAGAGGCAGTACAAAATGCCTTTGAAGAATTTGTTGCCTCCCTTCCAGCTCATTTCTTCAAGAAGGACATCAATAAACTGCCTCTGCGTTGGTAAAGATGCATCGCCTATCGCAGTGGCAGTTTCAGTTATATAGAAATAAAAAATATAGAAAAATAATCGTTTCATTTTTTTTCACATAAAACGGCAATTTTATAGGTAAAGACCTAATATTATGAAATATTTAGTGAAGCAATAAAATATAATGTGGCCGAATATTTTAAGTAAATATTTGCAGTTTGATTATAAAAATAATAATTATACATGATAGTTTACTATAATAATATGAATATAACTGAATTCCTGACGCCTGTCGTCCACCCGACGATAAGCAACATAGCGACAGCCGTCTTTTGATTTGAGCTCATAATTAATGTCAACTAAAATCCGAGACGTAAACATCGGGTCAACGTAAACCACAAACGTAAATATTGTTTTGGAGACTTGTACCTACTTATAGTAGGGGAGGCCATTAAGGGATTTTTTGGATTTACTCCTGCGCTGCAGATTATTATAAAGGGGGTTAATTACATGCTGACAAGTGTATATTTTGATAATCTGACGATTTGAGCGTGACGCAAGGCAGTGGGAAGGTTACAAACTTGCAAAAAAAAATTCGATCATTTGACATTGTCGAGCGCGTCAGATTAAGATACGGCTGGTTAATTACATGTTGACAAGTGTACATTTTGATAATCTGACGATTTGAGCGTGACGCAAGGAAGTGGGAAGGAATCGATTTTTTTTTTGAAGGAAATAATTCAAGGATAACAGAAAACATATAAAGCTCAGCAGCATACGCAGTTAGAAGAAAAATTCGTGAACTGACTGATATTGAAACAGTCAGATTAGTCTATTTTAGTTATTTTCAAAGTATAATGTCGCATAAAACTATATTCGTGCTGCAGAAGAAGACTATCTGAACAATTTATATATTTATATAACTCAGGTAGTTGTGATTCACTAGGGCAGAAATATAAAGAAATAAACATCCTGACTGTGGCTTATTTATGAAAACCTACTTTACTTTCATAAAAATATAGATCAGTTCTGTGAAAAAAAAAGCGGTATACATTCTTTCACACACGTAATAAAAACAACTTGTACCTGCTACTATACGACTATTATTTTTTGTGGCTCGCGATTTTATACGCTTAATATATTGATTCATCTAAACAATTCACTTTGGAATATGTTTTTCAATAAATTTGGAATTTAAATGGTATTCGTAAATTAGCAAAATTGTTTTTGGCTTAGAATCATTCCTTAGCTGACTTCTCTTACTCACAAACTACCTCCCTGCCAAGTTTCATTTTCATAGGTCAAATAGTTTTCCAGATTTCGTGATTAGTCAGTAGATGAGTGAGTGAGTGAGTGAGTATCTTTTCGCTTTTATATATGTATATAAATAGTTAAGTCTATTTGTATTTGCATGCTATTTTCCGTGCACATTTGACACATTTAATGATAAAAATACATGTATGTTTTTTTCAAATCGTCAGATTAAGGGAATCCCTCCAAATAATCGTCAGATTATTGGTCAGCTTGTCTAGGACATTAAGCTGAACCATCTATATGAAAATCTGACGCGCTCAACTTGGTCAAAAGGCGATTTTTGGTTGCATTTTCAAAAAGCCGCTGCGAGCTTGCGTCACTTCCGAATCGTCAGATTATTGAATGGGGGTTTCTTTCGGGTGTACTTAACATCCCCTCTTAATATCTGACGCGCTCGAATAATTTTTTTTCCCCTTTTCTACCCTTCCATACGGCCACCCCCACCATGCAAATGGGCAGATTAACCTACCCCCATTATCAGAGACATGTGGGGTATCTACACTATTAATATCTGACACGCTAGTCCATTTTACAATTTTTTTTTTTACATCTTTGAAAGCCTGTAGAAGCTTGCCACCAATGAAACGGATATATCGCCTGAACTCTTTTTCTTTCTACCATCTAATCTTCAAAATCCAATAGGTCCCAACGACGCCGGAGTAAATACACATTTAGCATCGTGGGCTCCTCTTCTATTACTTATCGATATTGAACTATGATGAATGTTATTGGGTAAAAAAAATAATTTCAATATTGGCGCATGCGTGCGGCGCCGCATACTTCGCACGTATGAGCGGCGGGCGCGACCCTGGGCTTAAGTAGTACTTACTCAGAAACAAGGTTAGCAACAACTTATTGCCGTTTTTTTGAACTTATCAACCAATACCATTAAGGTTATAAAGTTAGCTTAATGTATAATAATACTGATATCTCTCAACAGTACTCTTCAGCCGGAGGCCGGATGAAGGCATAATAGATTCCGACACTTTTTAAGCAGCCATTTTGTCTAAACAGCCTCAAACTTCTTCTCTCAGATTGGGAATTAGTAGATACTACCCTGGCTTCGCACGGGTAGCAGAGACATCTTCAACAATCATCAACATATTTCAGTCAATTTACACAAAAACTTAACTAATTATACACCAAAACCTTCCTCATGAATCACTCTGTCTTTTAGTGAAAACCGCACGAAAATCCGTTCAGTAATTTTTCAGTTTATCGCGGACAAACAGACAGATAGACGCGGCGGGGGACTTTGTTTTATAATATGCAGTGATAAAATTTGATGGTTTCTGTAAATAAGCTCAATACTTAAGACTTAAAAGGTTTATTTATTTTTTGCTTTTTAGTTCATTTCGTCGGTTTAATTTTTTGTTAAAAAAAGTTTCATCTTACCTCTGAATTTCACCATTTTTGGTTAGAAAAAGATGGATAGAGTATTTACAATGAACTTAGGAGTTTTTATTTTATTTACAAACATATCCCAATACGAGAATATTTTTTACAGCTCAAACGAATTCTAGACTTAAATATTTGAACCTAATTTCAACTTGATTACTCAAGACGCAAAGGGTCGTGTAAGGGAATTACAGAAGGACAACTTGTACGTACTTAACGTTATTTTTCGAAAAAAAAATCAAATAAAAACATAAAATTACACATCAGTTCACATGAATTTCATTTAAAAAAACCGTATTTATATAACTACATAATAAGATTATTGAATTGATGTTAAAACAAAATGTGTATTTTAAACACAAAACGCGTTTTATGTTATTATATCATAATTAATTATGTGAAAATTACTGTTATTTTAATCAGTATTTTGTCGAGGAACAAATTTCACCTTACCTCCACTCAAGGGAGATAATGTTATGCCATAAGGGTCACTTTTTATCAAGTAAGGTTCAGCGGGCTCAAATCTGTATTTCATCACCATGTGGGCGATTGCGGTGCGCACCTGCATACTTCCGTAGCGTTTACCTGAACATTTAAACTGTATTTAAAAAATAATAAATATGTGTTATATAAAAACATTACATAAATTTCTCTTTTTCAGGTCTATAGACTTTTTTTTACATGTCTACTTTAAAAGTAAGTAGGGCACAGCAAATTCTACTCGACCAGGAAGTAATTCGCAGGCTTTTCTTGGATATTCTTCAGGGATGGACTGGATGCGGAAGGCGGAGGACCGGGTGCTGTGGCGCACATTGGGAGACGCCTACGTCCAGCAGTGGACTATGATAGGCTGATTGATTGATTGAATACACTATGATGTAACGTAATTTTAAAACACATACATGACATAATTAATTACAACTTTACACATATTATGTCATTCAATACCGGAGGCCCTAACCCTTCCCTCTCCCCTATTCCTATCCTTTTCCTTTCCCCCCTCTCCATCCCTCCAATCCCCACTTCCGTCTTCCCGCTCCTCCCCCTCTCCCGTCTTCCCGCTCTTCCCCCCTCTCTCCCTCTTCCCCTACTCCCACCTTAAAGGGCGGCAACGCACTTATGGCTCTTGAGTTCAGGTGCCCATGGGCGGCGGTAGTCATTTACCATCAGGTGACCCGTCTGCTTGTTTGCCCTCTATATCATAAAAAAAAAACCTACACAAAATTAGTACATAGTCGTTTTATTTTCCCTATCACACGTTATCTCCCTTAAGAAGAGTTTTGGGCTGAGTTCCTTTGAAATCGTCTTAAACTGGTTTTACCGTATATCGTTTAAAAAATTAGTTTTATAATTTTAGTAAAAGTTGGGAAGACAATATATAGTTTATAAAGTATAAATAAGTCAACTTGGTGCACAATTAATTATGGTCGTACTATGTATACGTCCTCTAATAAAAATGAATGCACCTTTGCTAGTAGCCATAAAATCATTTGAAATAAAGACATGAACCTATTGATAATTATTTAGGCAGTTTTAATAAATATTACAAGAACGTACCTATACAAACTCGCGGCCCTTCTCCAAACGGTATGAATGTAAAGTTCTTGTTGTCATTGTCACTTGAACCTTCAAATCTATCAGGTTGCCACTTTTTCGGGTTAGGATAGAATTCCTCGTTGAAATGAACTGCTGTTACATTAATGAATACAGGTGTCCCAGCATCAATGGTTAGCTCATCAGTCAAACTGTATTTGTTAATGCATACCCGGTCCAAGTATGCTAACGGAACATACTTCCTCAATGTTTCTGAAACATTCGATTTAGTCATTTAAGCCATGTTCATGTTCTTTGTTGCATGTTTGTGTATAAAATACCTTTGATACAGCCGGAGAGGTAGCTTAATTCTAATAAGTCATTGTATTCCAAAACACTCTTTCCTTTTTCCTTTAATGCTGTGCTAATTTCCTCGTATAGCTTCTCCTAAAATCGTACGATAATTTCATATATGTTGGTTCCGTTCTTATGATAAAGCATAAGTATGATAATTTTCAATTGGAAGCGGTCAAGGTCGAGGAGTTATTATCATGATATATGACTTATTATGAGAAATGATCATACAGCGCATGTTATAATAAATGTGTTCGAGTAATATTATTTTTATATTTTATATAGTATTTTTATTTTTAATCACGTAAATCAAAAACTTAGGTTTTTTGTTTGATGTGTAGGTAATGTTTGTTTATAGTTACCTGGCAGGAATTGCGTTCAAGAGTGTTTGCAGTTCCGCCACTGTAAAATACCATGATTATTTGGGGAACCATTTATAATATCATCCAACAAAACTTGTTGCGGGGCATAGATGATTGATAGAGCAATGGCAATAGTGATTAACTGATTCGAAATAATATATGAATCCTGAAATGATCACATTTTTGGAAAACTAGCAAAAACACTTTAACGCTACATTCAGCAATTTTACTAAAACTGGGACTGTTTTAAGTATTGAATAAAATGTTCTGAAAACCCAGTACTGACTCACCCAGAAAAGAAACCTAGAAAAAGACGTTTATAACTAAAAGTCTTGGCTAAAAATGAGGAGTAAACTGGTAGATGATTTATTACCTGCTCTTCAGGATGGTATGACAATTCGTGCAGACAGTAACTCAGGGTAGCCGCAGACGTTTCAATAGATCCAATTATAAACACCGCAGCTTGAGCTAATATTAGATCATCTGCTAATTCTATAAAGAAAATAGTAAGGCTACTTTAAACAGTATACCTACCTCGTAACCATAGTAACCTCATATGGCCAACTTGCAACTTTGTCACTGCATCTTAGCAACAGGCTAAAATTTACTAGAATACCTATTTTTACTTTTCTATCGAAGTAGATTTACTTTACATCAGGTAATTAAGAATTCGTTGCGTTGTGCTGTGTGTTGTTGCTGAAATAATCTTGGCAGGTGTGGTATATTATTTATGTATGTATTTATTTGAAAAGATTATTTAAAAGATGACCAATCTTTAATCGGCCCTACAGAAACTTCAGAAGAGATTTACAGACTTTTAAAACTATGACCAACCGTAGAGTTTAGATAGAATAAACGTTACGTTAACGCACATATATGAATCTCCTAGTTGAGCGCTTAAGTTACGAATAAGCTATACGAACTTATACCTAAAATAAACCTGATGAGAAATCTCTTCTCTACAAGTCTTTACTCAGTCTTACACAATTTACTCTTTCACTCCTTAAGGTGACTGTTTTCTAGATATTAACTACACTAAACTAAAACAACTAGTAACTAAAACTGTCTAACATTTACCTATCAGTGCAGATGTACACCTTGTGACAAAACAGAGTTTTAAGCGACCGTTTAACAGACAGGCAAGCCCCTGTGTAAGAGAACTTCATGCTAGAATATACGGACATGACATTCGTAGCAAAATTCCAATTGCCAGGGCACAAAAAACCCTTTTTGGGCCCACAAAAATTGTAGAGAAGCTGTATGTCTCATCGAAATGACGCAAAACTTAAAGACTAAATTGAGTGCACCCTATCTTATAATGCGTAATCAACATCAATTGTCTCACAACGAAAATAATAATAATTCCGAGACTTCAAATGTTTTACAGGTCCTTTGTTCGAATAAAAACTTTCGTGGGTGGTATTCATATTCGTCTGGCACCTGCAACCGGCGCGGCAGGACGCCTCACCCCTTGATAAACCGATAAACCCCCGTCGGGTCCGAAACTAGTCGGGCATCCCCGAAATATACACGTGAGTAAAACCGTTAATCTTAACTAATAAGACCTTTGTTACGTGAACGACATCTTTATCCAAGGTATGATTCACCAAAAAAAGATAGAATCATTAAGTCTCTGACTGTGGCTTGTGTGTGTTTGAAAGACTGTGGGTGTCTGAATCTTGTTTAATTTTGAAACATTTATCAAACGTTATAAAAAATTAACTTACTCGTGTCACTGTCTACAGGTAGTTTGAAATTTTCTTTTAATTTCATTAAATGATTAAGGAGGTCTTTACTATTTGGCTGAGCCACTTTCTTACGTTGTTCCACAAGACTCCAAAATAGCTGTTTGATGTAAGCTGTTGCCTGAGCCGAAAAGAATTTTAACCTAAAAATTAGAAATTTGATTAGTAATGAAACAGTTTTATTATTTTGCGCTTGGTGGTTGATAACTAAATGAATACAATTCATGAAGATGTTCAGAAGAAGCGATGAATTGGGCAAGGGAATTATATCTGTCTTTAATATCGTGATCTGCCTTGTGTTATGAACTCTCCACATATGTTTACTTTCCTCAAACGGTTTGGCAGACAAATGGCAAGAAGAGTTTCTCGAGCACCTTAATTCGTTCAGATATATCTAAAAGTGTCTAAAACTAGCTTTTGCTCTTGGCTTCGCTCGCGTAACACTTATTTTTCTATCTCTCGGGAACTAGATTAGCGCGTTCTACCAAACAAACAAACAAGCCCTTCAGCTTTATAATATTAGTATAGATTAACCAGATGTGAAGACATAGATTTTTTAATTCAGTGGTACACAGTGGAGATGAATGTTTAGCACTATGTTAATCAATTTTAATACGAGTACAATTATGATTTTTTAATGCACCCTTATTTGTATTTATAATAAAAAATAAAAAACAGATCTTTTAAATCGTATCAAAATGTATTAATGATAGGTACATAAGGTGGTTGATTTATTTATTAAAGTCACATTCTAAGTTTTCTAAAAAAATGTTATTTCGATATTACTACTTAATTTTGTCTAAAATGCGACTTCATACACACATTTTGGATCAGACAGACATACTTAATTAATGATAATACCTACCTCATAATGTTTGCTATATCAGGAACAAAGAATATCATATTTATTTCAAAACTCCTCCAGAAAGTCCACTTGACCATGTGGCGTGTCAAGAACCAAAGCGGTGACGTCTGATCCCTTAAAGCACTAACTTTTAGTCCAAAGACGGTATATCCAACTATATCGGATGTGTACATTAAGAACAGTTCCTGCAATAAAAAATCATTTGTTTTAAAGTTAAAATCAACTGAATTAACCGTTAAATGGCGGCAATCATCTGAGCTTGCTTCGTGTTGCGGGGAAACATGCCTCGAGGTATCCGGTGTACTGCAACATTGTAACGAGAAGAGGAATCATACTAACGAGTAACTAGTTGTGTAACACTTTTCTCCATATTTCACTTATACTTAATTGATTCTTTACAAATTTACATTTAAATCCAACCTTAACCTATTTTGAAAACGAAGTATTGTTTGTTTTGAATGTTGTGTACAGTTGTAACTGGACTTCAGATTGGCTTACTGCTTATTATTAAGGCCATTATTTGTATATCTTGATCTGTTGTGTGTATCTGTATTTATTGAGTACAATAAAAATAAAATAATTTGACCAATAACTTTTATAGAAACTATCTAAAATTTTTATTAACATTAGTAAATTATTTGTGTTGATTTTACTTTTTAATTCTCATTTTCTGGTAGGCTACTTTTCTGAAGTTTCACTTCAGCCGTGTGTGAATTGCACACACACACATTTTTTTTTTAAATGTTTTTAACAATAACACTAAAGTTTTTCAATGGCCAAAAGAAAATCGGTAGACAAACACAGCAGCGGTTCTAAACTGTTTTGTACTAGCTTATTTACATAGATATACTAGATCTTTCAATAAGTCCTGGACTAACTTGGAGATGGTGCATATACAATTTTTATTTTATTTTTAGAAAGTACTGGCCATCAAATGATATGTAACAATTTTTTTTTGAAAATCGAACAATAAAATATTAAGTTACATAATATATTTATGTGACGCTAGTTTTGTAATTTCGAAAACAATGGAAAACAACTTACATTATCTCTAATGTTTTCGTGAACTTTCAGCATAAATTATGAAAAGAGGTTAACATTAAAGTAGCAACTGCTACATGGCCGAAAGGATTATTTCTTTGTAGCACCGATTTTTAATATAGGTACTCGTAGGTACTCGTATATATTCAAAATCAATAAACGCATTATACATTTACTAAGTTATTCGTTCAATTACCTTCAAATTAACAGGTTTACCATTTTCTACGTAGTCGGTTTGAATCCTTTGTACTAACTCAGCCGAATTGATGTTCATCAGTTCTGTGAGGGTTTTCAGACGTAAACTTGTGAACATTGGCGCCAGCTCTTGTTTCATTACACTCCATATAGGGTTCTGTAAAATAATGTTTTACTATAGGAAAACATTATAAGGAATTATAATTTCATGCACTTAACTTTATATGATGTACTAATATCATAATAATGCAAGTCACAAATATGTGTGGTTATTTACACATTTTCAGGTATAATAATAAAATAGATTGATATAGATTTCGGGTCATTGCATGAAAAATGAATATAAAAAAATTGTAAAAATTGAAGTTATTTGTTTTATGAAACCCTAATCACCGTTTTTATACTCAACACTTACAGACTGAATTTTTAAAGTAGTCAATTATATTATAAAACTAGCTGCGCCGCTTAATCCAGGTGTCCAGCTATCTACTATCTATCTAGATCAGTATTTTTTGCGTGAAAGAGCAACAATCATTCATACAACCTCACCAACTTTCACGTTTATAATATTAGTAGAATATATAGACGTTATTTTAAAAATGAATACCATATTGACTTAGAATTTTTAGTTTCTTAAAAACTTTTACTCACTTTGACGGAAAATAAATTTAATGCACCCAACGGATCGTCTTTATCGCCTGAATAGGTATATCGGTTTTGAAAATTGTCAAAATCTTTGACCAGTACTTTCTTTGCAAGTTCTTTTGAATTTATCACAAGGGCTGGTTGCTGCCCTAAAAATATTCCCACGTAGTCGGTTTTGTGCTTCTTTGCCAAATCACGCATGAAGTCCCACGTACTTAACCTCAAGAGATGTCCAAGATTTCCAACTAAAACTACAGGTTTTTCGTATGGAACGCCGCGGTTTTTCCAATATCCATAGTTACGGCGAAGGTAGAAATATAATACAATCAAACACACAACTAGTAACAGTAATAAAACACTCGTAAACATAGCAACGACCTACTTATCCGAGAGTGACAATATAATAACATTAAATAAAGTTAGGTATTGCATTTTATAGACTAGTTGGCAGTCAATTGACTCGATTGTAAAAAAGATAGAGTGACGCAAGTTAAAATCACGACGTCGAATTCTGTACTGTTTAAATAATATTATATTAATTATTAAAATAACTAATAATACATTTACATACACCATATATGTGAATGTGTATGTATATATACAAACATTTGTTTAATATAGGTGTAACCGACAGCCCCCTCTGAAGAGCCTGTATGCAAGCAGAAGAGACGGCTGTACACATTCTACTAGAGTGCACACATACCACGCCAAACACCTAGGGTCATCGAGGACGCTCTCCAAGTCTTCAAGACCATCGAAGACAATAGTAGCTATCTACCCCGTCACGCAAAATAGGCGTACAGTAACGTTGAGTTGCGAAAAGTAGCCCGCGAATATCATGCCTTACCATAAATGACTGTGGAGGAATGGAGTGTAATGTCCCTCCAACACAAAGGGATGTTCCTCCAACCAGGCTAGGTGTTAATTGTTGGAAAGTTGTATATGTTATGGACCAAGAGATTAAACATTGCACTAATTATAATTTTTAATGTGTAGTTACAGAAGAAGTTATAGATTGTTTAAATGGATAATTTATTGATACTAAAAAGTTTATTATGACTAAAAAGTGTGCATATGTTAAATGCCTAATATATCCTTGTGTAGGATTTAAAAACATAGGAATAAATAAATATTTGTTAAGCACAGTTATTCTTAATTCTACTGTAAAAAAAAATTCGCAGTCATGGGACTGCTGACAGAACTGAGAACTTAAGACTTTAGCATGTCGGTAACGCCAACCCATCAACTTCAAGTCCGATTTGATAAAATAATCAGCGTAGGAGAGCCATACTTCGACACGTATGGGTCGGTTCGACCGGAGTGATACCACGATCACACAGAAAAACCGACAGTGATACAACGTTGCATTGCTTTTCGCCGAGTGAGTGAGGTTACCGGAGGCCCTAACCCTTCTCATCCCCTCTCCTCCCCCTCTTTCACTCTTCCCCTACTCTTACCTGAAAGGCCGGCAACGCACTTGTGACTCTTGAGTTGCAGGTGCTCATGGGCGGCTTTAGTCATTTACCATCAGGTGACCCGTCTGCTCGTTTGCCCCCTATACCATAAAAAAAAAGATTATTTTTGGGTTGTTAAGAAATACTTTTAGGAAGTATTTTTTATTAGAAATTTCTTTCATTGACGTATTATATAGTTATAATTTTTTTATTTATTGCGCTACAACGACACGGTAATGTTATCTATTCAGTATTGTGACTCGGCCCTGTCCTTGAAATAATTACCTACTGCCGGGCGGTACGTACCACTCCCTATTAGACGAACTCAAACAATATCATCTTTCAAAAAAATGGTAAAAGAATATTATCTGGTAAAATAAATATGTTTGTTGTATTTATGTATAAATATATATGTAATTAAATAGGTAGGTATATATGTATTTGTATATGTATCTGTATGTGTGCTGTACTAATATAACATATAATACAATTAATATATGAATGTATAAATATTATTTATGCAATCCATTCACTGATTGCATAAATCACTACAAGCTCTTCCTTGGCATTGTGACACCAAAACCACCCACGTATATCATAACACTCCTGTCCATCCTAAGGTTGCTTGGAAGATATTGCTTCTAGCGATAAGGCCGCCCATCGTGCATTTTGTGTATAATTTGTTCATGTATTGTTTCCTTTTTTTGGTGTACAATAAAGAGTATTTATTATTTTTATTACGTAAACATGCGATAGGGGCTGTCCATAATTTCATCTGCCTACTTGAGATTCTTTCTAGTTTTGTGATTGTAAATATTACAATTTATTTAAAACAATTAAATTCGTTGTGAATGAAATGAGAAGTGTTCAATAAAACTACAGGTCCTGTTTTTCAATTAGTAGATTTTATAAAAATTGGTTGTCTGTAAAGTCAGTTTACCGACGATAATTTTAACGTCATAAGAAAACAGTGGAAGAGAGATTCACGTCAAAAAACACACTCTAAATCTTACTAGGTACCTACCATTTTTTACTCTCATAATCATTTCATAATGATATTTCGTCTAATTCGATAATATTTGTAAGTAGCTAAATACATAACGCCACCCGGCAAAAAAGTGTCATATCACAAAAATAGTGTCACATCACATGTTAGGTATGTTTTGACATTTTTATAGCATTGAATAGCAAATGTTGCATTTGGTCCGCTGTAAAAACATCGTTATTAGCTCAGTGAATTGTCAGTTTTGTTCAATTCACCGGCATAAAGTCGTGTTTTCTCGAAATAGCTGCTTTTGTATTATGACACTTTTTTGCCGGGTGGCGATAAGTAAATAAATAGCTTAGCCTAAGAAACTACCTACTAGTTTCTTTTTAAACGACGCGAGTGTAACGCGTGCGTGGGTAGGTCACAATATAAAGGTCGCCATAGCATTGAACTAGCCCAAAAGTTTGGTTTTGTAAAATCTATAAATTTTATTTGTAAATTTTCCCTTCTTTTGCAATATTATTAATTGATGCTCCGCTCTTATTGGCCTTTGCGTGATGTTATATAACCTATAGCCTTCCTCGATAAATGGGCTATCCAACATTTAATAATTTTTCAATTCCAACCAGTAATTCAGTGATAAGATTAGCGCGTTTAACCAAACAAAGAAAATCTTCAGCTTTATAACTTTATTATAGATATTATATTATAATATAATCAACATAGTATTCCGTAAAACATTTTTCCTTTGTTTCCAAACGTTAAACCATGTTTAATGTATTGTTTGACATAATTATTAGTATTATACCAATAGTCATATAAATTAACAAAAATATAATAAAATGCTATTGCCTGCAATACTAATTTGCATTGTAATTCGAAAAATAAACTATAAATGACTGTACTTATGTGACGTCACATAATGAAGTCGCGCGGCCGGCACCTCGACCGCCGAAATTTGAAGAACGTGATATTGGAAACAAAATTACCATTTATATAAGCATACACACATTGAACTACTTATCAAAATATATTTGAATCAAAAAATGTATGTGTATTTTAGATATTTTGATTTTATTTTCCAATATAAAACAGTAAAAATACTTCGCGCTTGAAAAAGTATTTTTTTTTGTTTTCAAGAGTATATCACTTTCTTTTGCCTGTTATTTGTAATTATATATAATTATATAGTTTAACAATTATTCTTCATATATTTACTAGTAATTATATGTAAGAAGAAAGTGATACAAGCTACTTCGAAAATATTTCAGAAATTGCCTGGATGCCCTAGGTATTCTATACATTGCCTAGGTATTGTATAGAATACCTGAATTGTACAGATTGCCGATAACATATACAGGGTATTACAGGGTAAGTGTTTGTCATTACTCAGAATTTAGGTCTACTTTATTTAATATATATATATATATATATATATATATATATATATATATATATAGTATGACTAAAATTCGCAGCTTTAAAAAATATTTTTACGTATATGTACGTAAAAATATTTCTTAAAGCTGATAAAGAATATTTTTCATGTTTGTTTGTTTTAAAATTGCTTTATCCTTAATGTCTTTATAGATCATGAACCTAAAAGGTCATGTACTAATAATACAAATACGAATGACAAAACACAGATGATAGAGATTTGTTTAAGTCTGGAATTCAGTACTTATAGGACCAGTTAAAATAAATGGTATTAAAATTGCTCAACTGTGCTTTTAATAACTAAATATACGAGTATCTGCAATTTCAACATTACATTCTTATGTTCTGTTTCCTTTCATTTTGGAAGTGGATTGGCGCATCGGTTTTATATTCCTTGATGTATTACCAATATTTTCGAGAGTAAGCTGGCAGATAAGTGAATACCTCGCCGCGTTGGTTTCTATTTCCGACTATTTAACACTCGTCTTATTGAATGCAGGTAAAACTCATATAATGTTATACATATATATTTACATTTACATTTATATGTATTTAAATGGACCGACGACCTGAGGAAGGTAGCAGGGATGGACTGGATTTGGAAGGCTGCTGTGGTGTGCATTGGGAGAGGCCTATGTCCAGCAATGGCCTACTATAGATTGATTGAAATGTAACATCTGAAAATTTGAAACGTTTGGAGGGATAGAAAAAGTAAAGAAGAAATATAGCATATAACAGTATTTGTAAAAAGTCTATATTTATTTGTACTGTAAGAATATAAATATAATGATAAAAGTGGTATGGTTTTAAAAAGGCTTGAACATTTAGCCCATGCCGCATCTTTCGAAAATTATTTACGTACACGAGTTCCATTGAGATGACGTAATTCACTTGTTTGTGGGAGCTGCTCCTAATCAAATACCTATATTTAAGCTAATAGCTGATTATGAAACTATCACCTAGTCTTATGTGCCTCTACTAATTAATTAAAATTCTAAAATATCCTTATTCACATTGTTCATCCTTATTCAATGTTCCCACGGTGGACGGGGCTGGTTTTGTTCTTCAATCGCGTTAGTGACTAGCCGCTAAGGGAGACGGAGTTTCAAAAAGTGGATGCTTGCGCTTTTGCGAGCCACCACACCGATAACCGTAAAGGCGGCCCGGCGTGGCGTCTCTTTGTAATACTACCATAGAAGTAGTATTGTACCTGCTGTACCTCTTCAATTTCTGCTGCAAGGGTTTAAACAGCGGTACTGCAATAGTTATGGCGTCGGGCTTGCGATCAAGTGGTTGTGGTTTCAAACCCCACATTACCGATATGTGAATCCACTCCTAACACAAGTAATATATATATATATATAGCACAAGTTCACAACCATGGGATTCAGCTTTCTCGTATGCAGCTCAGAAAATTCAAATCGGTTAAAGTCTGTCGGTTATAGGTAAAGGTCCGTAATAAAATACTGCAATGTTAACAAACATGATCATTCTGATATTAAGATAGTTTAAAGAATGAACGAAGATGGTCGAAAAGAAAAAAATAGGCAGTCATGAGACTGCCAACAGAAGTGAAAACTTAAACGAAACGACGAACTTAAAACTTCACATTAGCAGGATAGTGATATTAACTAATAAGGAGTTGACAAATGGACCGACGACCTGAGGAAGGTAGCTGGGAGGGACTGGATGCGAAAGGCGGAGGACCGGGTGCTATGGCGCACATTGGGAGAGGCCTATGTCCAGCAGTGGACTAACTTAGGCTAATTGATTGATTTATTTGATTAACAGAACTCAATGTTTAGATTAGCGCCCTCTAGTATATGTATTATTAGCGTGACGGTCACGATTTCAGTGCTTTTCCCCATATCAAAAGTGCACAAACGTGCCCAAAGAAGTTTTCACAAACTGCTACTTATAAAAAACGACTGTATTGAAGATAGAATTATTGCCTCAAGGTTTTAAAAAGTCGATAATGTTTAGTTAATGATGCTCTGCAAGTGTCTATAAGTTCCAGCAGTTCACAACAGGTGTTTGTACTTAAGTTAATTGTACAGCAGATGTATTAGAGCACTGTAGTTATATTGTGAAAAAGAGATCCAGATGAAATGCATTCCACACATTTTTTGTCCAAATACAGTATACATAATGAACTATGCCATACAATAATGTCATTCTGTTTTTAAAAAGGCATATAAAAAATGACGGGGATACCTATGAAGCAGGCTGGATCGATTTGTACCAACTTCTTTTTGTTCCTGATCTATCTTGCTCCTGGGCCATGGCCCAGAACCATTCTGCGGCACCAGCATACAGCGAGCGTATTCTATCATAAACGCCCAATATACATCATTGGCCATTAAGAGGTGGAAGATCACGACTGGTCTAAGACACTCGAAAGCCTTAATAAAGGACTATGTTAATAAAGGATCCAAAGAAATTCTGGATCTCAAAAGATACAAAACCTGTGCAGTAACAAGAGTCCTCACCGGACACTGCAAACTGAACAAACATAATAAATTCAACCTAAAATTAGGCAAGAACACAATATGCAGATTCTGTCAAGAGACAGAAGAGACTGCAATGCATATTTTATGCTCTTGTGGCCCACTAATGCGGCACCGAAGTATTTACTAGGGTTGCACATCGTTCAACCGCAGGAAATACAAACAATCACTGCTGATAGGATATGGAGGTTTCTGGAAGCCATAAGTCTGAGCAGTGAACTGTAAAGCAGAAGTGCTCTACAAAAGACCAGAAATGGTCGAGCTAGCACTAGGCACTTAACCCAATAATAATAATAAATCTTGCTCCTACTTCTTCATATCTTAGTATTTAGTAGTTTTATACATTTTAACCTTATTGTACTAAGTTCTGTTTTGTGTACCTAAACTAAATAAATAAATTTAGTAGTGATCGAACTTCGACCATAATTTATTAAACGAATGTTTTGTTTTATTTCAATTACCTATTTGTAACATAAATCAAGCTATTCACTTCCAGTCTAAGCTGAACTACGTTTAGCTTATACTGGAAGTTGACAGGTGTACGTTGATGTATCCATTTTCACATACTTTTAAAATTCATATCAAATATTGTTTAAAAATGTTAGCTTCCTACACTTCTTCTTCATATAAGCTTTATGTGTTATAAATTTCACATTCCTATGTGCACGAAATGTGTTCAAAAAGGGGAACAAATAATTTTCTTTACGTATTTTTATATAGACACTAAAATATTTGTAATAAAAGACGAACATTGGTCAAAAATGCCAAGATTTTGCTAATGGACTTTGACATTGGTATAGTTTTGTAAAATTTCTTCAAGTTAAGACAACTACCGAGAATGTTTATATTGGAACCAATTGGGAATAAATACATTTGAAGCAACTACAGAAACACTCCAATTATTAACAAGACTTTAACTTTCAATCGGCTATATAAAACGCTTGGAGAAATTATAACGATAATTGAAATGCCAAAAGTGTTCCCTTAACATATTAATAGGTGATGATGAATAGGTGAAAGCTATATTATTTGCAGTTTTATTTCATATCAATGTATGATAAACATAAAGAAGATCCTCTCAACTTCAATGAAACTGCTTTGTAATTTACAAGATTTTTATTTCGACTAAATTATTAAACAGCAATTCTTATCCTCGTGAAGTTGTGCACTGGTTTCAGTATTAACTATGAAAGTGTGCACCAAGTAAAATAATACAAAACTAAAATTGTAATAAACTAAATCATTCAATAATTTCATCCCCATGCATGACAAAATTATATTATGTACAGATATTTATTCTATAGTTAAGTAAAACGTGTAATAAGTAATTAAAGATTTTTAACGAGAAATAAATTTAACTCTGCCTCCAGTTTTAGGCGCTAATACCACACTGTAAGGGTCCACTGGCACATTGTAGACATCAACAGGCTCTACTCTGAAGTTCATTAGAATGTGCGCGATTGCCGTGCGTACTTGCATCAGTCCGTAGCGTTTGCCTGAATAAGGATTATTATTAGTTTATAATTAATTTATCATATACTACAACAGATGTATTAGATCAGACAATCGTAGTAGATCAAAATTAATCTCGTGTGTGTGTAATTTGTCCAATAACAGACACACGAGAAAATTATTGAAAAAAGAAGATTATTAAGAAGATTATTGAAAAAAATATATAATAGTCTCAAATAGGCTTTGTAAACTTTCTTTTTTAAATTATGTAAAAAGAAGCTTAGATTAGAAATTACCAAGGTAAGCTCTTTAGATGTGTTTGACATCACTAGACCTGGCAAGGTGGTGTTGTCTTATATTATCGAATTTGTTTCATTGGGAATTTGTAAATTTTACCACTTTTCATTATATTGAGAAAAAAATGTTGATTATACTTCTATATCGGTAGCAAGCTCTAAACAACATTTAGATAGATGTTAAAAAGCAAGTCTGAGTGCCATGGGCTAAGAATATTGCTGGCATTCCTATAAGCTTGTGATTTTTTTTTTAAAGGTCTCTTGTAAGTCTCGCACTGCAGTTACAGATCTACTAGGTAAGTTTTACTAAAATTGTTCATTTAGTAAATTTTTGTTCAACTATTATTCTATATACAATGTCATTAGTTTGAAGCTTTAACTTAATAGGCTTAATGTTTCTAGTAAATGTTTCTAACCTAAATAAAAATACTACTCCTTTCACATTTAAGCTCTAAAGCAATAAAATGATTTAGTACAGACAATAAACGTCATCCCTTTAAATTTTTAAAGAATGTAGTTAGAAAAGTGTGTAATGTTAGTCTAGGTTAACATACCTATGCAAAAGCGTGGTCCTTCGCCGAACGGTAGGAATTTAAAGTCATTGTTATCATTGTCAGTTGTAATCCCGAATCGCTCTGGCCGCCACTCCTCCGGTTGAGGGTAGTATTCTTCATTGTAATGAATAGCCAGGACATTAACGTACACAGGTGTGCCTTTCTCTATCGTCACCTCGTCGGTCAATTGATAAGTCTTATTACAGACTCGGTCTAGGAACGCAAGTGTGGGATATTTCCTTAATGTCTCTAAAATATAAACAGAACAGAATATTATTTAGGTTAAATTAATAATAAAAAATATTTTGAGTTTCAAACGTACCTTTTATACAAGCAGTAAGATAGTTTATTTCTAAGAAGTCGTTGAATTCTAAAACTTTCTTCCCCTTAGTCTCTAGAGCTTTGTTGATTTCTGCGTGTAGTTTTTCCTAAAAAGCATTTGTTAATGAGTAAATAAAATTACAGTAAAACTTATTTTAACGAATTAATTTATTTTGCCATTAGTAAGTAATAGTTATCTAGCTGTACCCTATCAGCTAAAACAAAAATGTTGTATGCCAACACTGCCAAAATAGTCTCGTTATCTATGTATTTAATTATAACGAAATAATACGCATTACATAAATTTATCTTCCGTATTTATATTATACACATTAAACACTTAAACTTTTATCTATGTTCTAAAAGCTCTTTATCTTAATTGCTTACATACGGATAAATATTTGTAATTAACAATATTTCATGTCAATATTTGTTTTTTTCTCATTTAAAGTTTAGACATTTGAGAAATTATAAATTCATAATTACTTTACCTGTTTCTCAGGGTGGTGCGCTAATTCATGAAGACAGAAGCTCAATGTAGTGGAGGATGTTTCGACGGCACCCAAAATGAACAGAGCTGCTTGAGCCAGCATTAAATTATCGGCTAATTCTGAAACATTATTGTTTAAATGAATAGCCTAATAATGTTGTAAAGTATTCAGGTAGGAACACCACTATAACCATTACTGATATTTTTTTTAGTAGTTTTTTTTTTATAATAAGAACATTTTATACATATCCACAAATTACAAGTTATCATAGTCAAACACACTTCAAAAAAAGGATTTTATGACATTCCTGTAATTATCTTCTAATATATAAAATTCTCGTGTCACAGTTTTCGTTTCATCCCCCTAAATGTTAGGGGTAGTCCACCCCTAAATTTTATTTTTTATTTTTTAGACAAAATTTTTAATTTCTATTTTTTTATGATACAGCATTAGAAAATACATACAACCCTGAATTTTCAACCCTCTACGATTAACCCCTGTTTTTTAATAGCGATATTAGTATTTTTACTTTCATTGGTACAATTTTTTTAAAGTATTCAACCCATTGAAAATAGAAAGTGCGATTGTTATAATCGATTTTTTTTTATGAAATAGGGGGTTAACGAGCAGACGGGTCACCTGGTGGTAAGTGACTACCGCCGCCCATGGGCACCTGCAACTCGAGAGTCACAAGTGCCTTACCGGCCTTTAAGGTGGGAGTAGGAGAGGAGGGGAGATCGGCGAAACACAACGTAAGCATTGCTTTATCGATATGGCGATCGAGCCGGCCCATACGTGCCGAAACATTGCTCTCCCACTGTTAAACTTTAAATATGTCAGTTTAGTTAATGAAGTACTTTGAATTAAGAAAACGAATGGTTGGTGTTTTGTTATTTTTATTGACCCCATCCCACAATAAGTTAGTTATTTTTTGACTACCAAAATATTCATTAAAAATAATTAATATGGCAAAACAACGTGTGCCGGGTCAGCTAGTTTTTTATAGTTTTAAGCGTGGCTTAATTAAAAAAGTTTCATTCATTGCACTACTCATTTCCTCGAAACATTTTTGTTTTAAACAACTTTTTTGATACTTTTCGAAACTTTTCCTTCCAAGGACCTTATAACTGTGGTATATTCAATTCAACCGTGGCAATTTTAACTTGGAGGATGATGCAAAGCACCCCCGACGTCTAAGAAAAGGTCCCGATCCGTAACGAAAAGAATGGATGCTGCAGGGTATACAGAGGAATATTTACCTAAAGTATTCAATCAAATTACTGGGACACTCTCCTTACAGTCCCCATTTAGCGCGATGCAACTTTGCACTATTCTCGTATGTAAAATACCAACTGAATGGACTCAAGTTTCAGAGTGATGAGGAGCTTATAGGAGCTTTTGAGAAGATATGCGGCTGTGTTTCAGAGGGATACCGGAGCAGTGTTTAGCACCTGGTTTACACAATTGTAGACCTATATTACTGCCAGTGGAGACTACTTCCAAATAAAGAAAAATCATAAAGTACGACAAAACCCTAGTAGTTTTCTGTCTGGCACAATGGATATTTTTTTATTAGGTTAAGTGAGTATGTTTTTTTTATTGCTTTAATTATTTTACTAATTATTGACTGGTTATTTATACCTATCATTTAAATGTATTGTGAATATGTATATTATATAGAAATAAATATTTTTTCTTTCTGCTTACTCTTCTTCTAACATATACCTACATACAAATCGTTAATATACGTAATAGGTAATTAAACACACAACTATAACTAAAACACACAAATATAAATAATCACACACATATTTTAATTAATTTATGTTTGCTTTTGCTGTTACACCAGTGGTGTTTAAAGTGTCTTTTTTCTAGTCTAGCTTTATTAAAAACTTAAAAAAAAGAAATTATTACATCCATATTTTTGACAATTTGGATGTTTGGAGTTTTGTTTAATCTATTGTACGAGTGCAATAAACAACTACGAAATCTAAGCCGAAAGTAGAATAGCTTGATTAAAATATTAAAGAAAATAAACACATTTCAACATTAAAAGCAGGAAATGTGTAATGTTTGTATTTATTTACCTTGGGTTGATTTGGTGGAATTACAAGCTTGTTTACAAGTGCATTTTAAATCAGTTCCACTCAACCAATTGTACTAAAACTGAACACACTTTTTAAAAGAAATATTACTTGTGAATCTTTGTAAATTTTGCAAACTTACGAGCATCAGAGTCAACGGGAAGCTTCAAGTTCTTCTTTAAATTTAATAACATATTAACAAGATCTTTGTCATCGGTTTTACCCGAATTCTGGCGCTCCTCAACAACATTCCAGAACAACTTCTTTACATATTCAGTTGCTGGTGCTGAAAAGAATTTTAGTCTGTAAACAAAAAAATCGAAATCATTTGCATTGGAATTATATTTTTAACACAGAATTATATTACATAACAATTATTAACCACTCTAAGTTAAGCAAAAGTTTCTTTAGTTGAATACTAATAATCCGGTAAAGTCCAGACATGCATCTACGTGAGCTGATCGTATGTGTATCATAACTTGTAAAGGGCGTTATTGTAAAGCTTTCGTGAATCCTCGTTGTTAATTAGGTACTGACAAATTTAGATTTTTTTCTATTACATTCTTGTATTGACATGTTGTACAAATAGTTTATAGTTATGCATAATAGTTTATCTAAGTTCATGTCTGGTTGGAATGAAAAGCCTTGGATAGCATTTTAGTTATATTTTTCACTTTTTATTATTTTACTGTTAACGACACTGGATGCAAAGAAAAAAGGTGTCGTTTTCGCACGTTATCAAAAAGTTTTATTAATTTTTTATTTATTTATACCTTTAAGTGGTAAACAATGCAAACATGTTACAAATATTAGGTATAACAATCGGCGGTCTTTTCATACACGACGATTTCTTCCAGAAAACCTTTGTTCGGATATTATCAAATATAATTTAACAACCACTGACGTTTTAAAATGTGAGAGCTAACCTGTTGGAAGTGGCGAGTAGTACAACGATGGATTTCAAACATTTTGAAATAATACATTAGAATTATACATTTATTTTTAAGATACATAGTAAGATTAACATCAAAGTTAACGTAGATGGATAAAACAAACTCCTAATCAGATATGTGACACAAACAAAGATATTTTTTGCGATAATACCGACAAGTTGATAGCCAAGCATGTAGAGTTTTAAAACCAAATTTTAATCGTAGATTAGATCTTCGGGACAGACTACCAAATAAAGATATAGACTCATACTAAACTCGACTAAACCATGCAAAATTTTGATATACTGATAGCGCGTAGAAACCAAATCTACCTTTTTTTTAATCATATTATTTCCCTAAAGTCCTACCTATCTCAAGAAGTTCGTTAAAATTACGGCTGGCTGTATGTATATATATTTTCTACATTATCCTAGCGTCCTGTAGAAAGTGACCGAGGGTCTTTTCCCGGAACAGGTGGAGAACATAACCCTGTCAATAGCCTCTTTTGTCAAAGATGGAAGGATTCCATCTATCGCGGACTTGGAGTTGGGGGCGGCTGCTCTAAGATTTCGTTTAAAGAGCTAATGGCAAATCTGCCAAGGCCCTCAGTTTGAGCCTAAAGAAGATCGCCTGCTCAACGCGCGTCTGGCATGTGGACTGTTCCATAAGAGCTTGAAATGGGGCCTTTTAGTTTTCCAAGTCAGAAGCAAAGGAAATATTTGTACTTATGTTTTTTCACACACCTATAAAGATTTGAGTTTGTTCTCTAACTAGAGTACAAAATATGTCAAGTTTCCTAACATTTGACAGAGTGGTAAAGAAGCAGCACACGTATTTGTCGATTGGTTATTAGTACACAAGAATGAAATTGCTATACATTGATACGAACGACGTTTATATATTGTGTGAGCCAATTGAGGCGCCAAAAAAAGCGAGTGACTTTACAATGCAACTGTTAGTACAAAATTGTAACATATTTAAATTGATAGAATAAAAAAAACATAAAAAGAGTGGAAATCCTAGTGAAATATATAATCCTACAAGCACACTCGCACAGAAATGATGCGCTCTTTGGTGCGTCGCGGTGGTCTGGTGTTTAAAGACTAGTAGCTAGAGATCAAAATTAACATTACACTTTGTACTTTTTAAATTTATTAAACTGTTGTCTTTCAGGAACTTAAAAAAAAAAATAAACAATCACAGGAAACCTACTGGTAATTTGAAGCCCTGCGTACTTTTTGGTAGTGCTCACCCTTTGAGTGTCACGTAGTTTTTATTTCCAAAAAAATATTTGGTACCTCATAATTTCTGCTATGGCGGGTGCAAAGAATATCATGGTAAACTCGAAACCCCTCCAGAAAGTCCATTTCACCATGTGTCGGGTAATATACCAAAGAGGTGATGTAAGTTCCTTTAGAACACTCACTCTTAATCCAAAGACGGTGAAAGCGATTGTGTCGGAAGTGTACATTGAGAACAGCTCCTGTAAGAAAAGGTCTAGTGTTTAATTGAAATAAAATAATATAGATTATTGTTATTGTTACTTTTTAATTTAGCTCTGAATTGTTGGGTCAGATTGGTTGAAGTTTTAGTATCTGAAAGAATATAATTTTTGTTTTTTTAAAAGCAACTAGTATAAAAATTTATTGTAAGTAAATTGCCGTGTCAGGAACCGGAATTAGGACACCAATATTTGACAGAACAGTGGCCAGAGCATATCAACAACTAATATCGTGGATTGCACTGCACGAATTCAAATTCATGGTGAGTATAAAGTTGTGTTGTGCTAAAAGGTTATGCCTTAACCTCTTAAAGGATTGTTTTAAATTTTATTCAAAAGAAGTATTTCCTTGGCTTCCCTTTTAAGCCCGAGGAACATTACCTTCATATCTACACGTTTATTGTTATCTATATGGTCCGTCTGAATCCTTCGTACTAGCTCTGCTGAGTTAATGTTCATTAGTTCCGTAACGCCTCTTAGACGCATGCTTGTGAACATGGGTGCTAGCTCGTGTCTCATTGTACTCCATAGGGGGCTCTGAAAATAATCACAAATTGAAATCATTTCCAGAAGCCAAATTAAGCAGTAGGCAAAGTGTTTTTTTTTATAATCCTGTCTATATTTCTCTTTTATTTTTTGAGATTTTTTCGAGTTAGATACAGTACAAGATGTTTATTGTTATGTATATGTTACTATTATTTTTTATGTACAACAGTTACCTCTCCTAGGAATCTGTAAGTAACATGGTTTTCAGGAGAAATCGAATCCCACAAAAGAACTAAATACATTATTATCTTATATGAATTGAAATTTCCGTTTAAAAAATAAATGTTTAATTATTGCTTACAGAACATTTTAGAAGTAAATTTGAGTTCAAAGATAATATTTTTTTTTCTTTTATACCTTTTCGTATAAACAAATGCGATACTGGAATATTATACTATGAAAATAAATAAGTAATAAAAATATTTATTTCTCTTTTCATATTTTTTTTAACGGATTTTTATAGCATTCCTGTTTCCAAAGTTCGGTCCTCACCTGTATAATGGAAGTCAGAGTTCCTGCACTAGATATTACATTGTACAACAGATAGAACAGGCAATGTGGTATGAAAATTAGTGTAAATATTCAATATTCAAGTGAGCATCAATATAAATTAGTAAAAGTGTAGACCCTAAAATGTTACTCTCACATTAAATTCATCGTCTGCTCCATGGCTAAGAATTATAACCTTTGACACAAATGTTTCGTCAGTTCATGCAATTGCTCTATTGTACTAAAGGCACAATATTGGGACTAATAATCATGTGACTTACATAATTATGATAAGATTATGTCGTAACTCTCCACTATTCCGACTTATAGAATGACTGCTAGAGTTGATCGAGTATGAACCATGAATATGAATTAACATATTCAAATCTAGGATATTGCTAACTATGTTAATAAATATTTTTTGTTACTTACCAGATGATGGCATAATTATAATTAATAGGTACTACTTTTAATGACCACAAAAGATACTAAATGTACAATCAAGACAATATATTTAAAAACTTTCAAAATGTAGAAAACAGTAGAAAAGAAGAACAGAAAAGTAGTTAAATTCAAAACGTTTTTAAAGAAACTTTTTGAGAAAACACTTAACAAAAAACATTGTTTCGTTGTGAAAAATTACGAAAACTACTAACTTAGTGAAAGTAGTTATTATATTGGAGATATACTCCAATTTGTAACGAGGTACTACTTATTTTTAATTAATTTTCTTTAATTAATTCGGTACTGATTATTAGAATTACATAACTTTCTATCAATATCACAGTTAAAGTTAATTATTTTACAGAACTGAATGATTTGAACGATTACTATTTATAAGCATACGATCATACAACAGTAACACAGCAATCAAGTACGGTAGTAAAAAATTAAGTTTTCATAGTTGCCAAATCTTGAAGACATAGTTCTAAATAACGGGTGACTATTACGAAGTTTTCTTCGTAGTAAATGAACAGTGTAATGAATACGTACCTTCACAGTAAACAAATTCAATGCACCCAACGGATCATCTTGGTCACCCGGGTAGCTGTATCTATTTTGGAAACTGTCAAAATCTTTCACAAGTATTTTCTTCGCGAGTTCCTTTGAATTAATTACAAGTGTAGGTTTCCATCCCAAAAATATTCCCACGTAGTCAGTTTTGTGCTTCTTCCTCAAATCGTTCATTAATTCCCATATACTTTTTCTCATGAGTCCACCAAGGTTACCGAAAAATAGACCCGGATTCTCATACGGAACACCATGCTTCTTCCAATAACCATAGTCGCGGCGTAAAAATAAGCACAAGATAGTGAGACACAACACTACGAGGGCTAACAGTAATTGTAAAATAGTTTCAAACATAATTACGTCCGTTCTAATCGGGAGTTCCACTTAAAGTGTCATTTAGATATGTGATGTCGTTTAAATTTTCAATATATGTTTCTCCCGTCTTTAGGTGACAAATAAAAGAGTTGGCTTAGCCTATTAATTTGGGTTCCGTAGTTGAAATTTGCAACGAAAATGATTGAATGCTTCATAAGGTGTAAATTTTTTGGGCGTACAACTGAGACTTTTGAGCTTCTGTGGTTGTGCTTCTATGTTATGAATACAATTCCTGCAGTAGGATAATATCGCACACCTAGATCTAAAGGTGAAATTTTTGAGTTAAGCACACTATCAAATTCCTTATCTCAATACCTACTAACGAATAAATCAGATTTAAAAACATCACCACTACTTGACGCTAGTCGCTAAATTCACCAACACAAGCTCAACATAAAATAATAAAACAAATATACATAGATTGTAAAGCAATAGGGAAATAACTACAAAAAGCCCCAAAACATGATTAAAACACAAAATTTCTACAATATCTTTCTTCTAGCTGCATATAAAACCCCAAACTCCAGCAGTGCACAGGGACATAGTAATTAGATTTTCGTCTTTTCTAAAAAAGTACTTTTTGAGTTAATAGATTAGATAGATTAGATATAGGTGTGCGATATACAAACAACACGTTTGTTTTTATAAACTATTGCTGTTTTGGGGGTCGAAACCATAACACGTGTCACTTTTTGCATGATTTAGTGCTATGATCCACGTGTCATCAACTTAGCAATTTGAATAGAGACCAAGGAATCCAAACAAAAATATTCAACAGTCATGTATATGCATTGATAAAATTGATAATGGCTTCTAAATCTGATAAAAATCTAAAAATAAGAGATAAGTACAATCAATAAATGTCAGATTGTTCGAATTGAGCATTGTGCAAACTGAAATTTATAAATTGTTTTTTCAATTGAAAAATAAGTAGTTATACAATACGAAGACCTTATTTATCAGGATGGTAAAAACGTATCAACCAAAGTAGAAAAAAGGCCATCAATAATTATGAATTTAAGTATATTTTATGCCATGTAATGAACGATGAAGCGATTATGTCATGGCTATAGTAATATGTATTTTTTTCATTATGTAAAAATATTTTATGATAGTTTTATTCATGTTATATTTGAACGCTGATAGTGTGGAATTTTCACTGCTCATTCGTGTAATATGCCTCTTACTTAGAGGCCTTAACTACAAGTAGATTTTACGTTATGATAGACCACTAAGCAACTTGTATTTACTACTGCAATGCTACCATAATAGGCGCACACGCTACTAATAGGAGTATGGGTATAAGACCCACTGTTATAAAACGCATACTTTTTTTATTAGCTTGGTTTAAATGTAGCGTGAGTATTTTTGTCTAAATTACTGTGTAAATGAGGATGTAATTTACTAAAAACATGCTATTAGTAGATGTCATGATTATTGAGAATCATTACTCGTAAGAATGGTCAATTTTATACTGACCTAATGATATTATAAGTGGAAAAGTTATTTAGTCAACAGCCATGCTCATTTCATGTGCATAGTGAACATATGTATTCTGGCATTGTAGTTTCAGCTGTGTATTTGCATGTGTTCATGTGTAGGCTCCATTAAAAATGAGAGAGGTCGAGGAAGCACTAGTCACTCAAAATAATAAGTATTGGCAGCATCAATATGACAGTAATAATATTAGAGTAATTAAAAGTTTTTAAGTGAAGTGTACCGTACTGTAAAAATCAAAATTTGGTATATTATCCCTTCAACTATTCATAAATTAGTAATATGACTTACGACCACTTTTTATCGTCGTTACTATTTTTTTAGACCTTGCACATCTTTTCATTACATTTGCCGTCGTCTGCAAAACGGATTTCATATTCCGTCTCTCTGGAAATGTTAAGTTCAATTAACAAAAACAGTTAACTTTCAGTTTTAACTTCTATAATTATTAAATAGTATAATATTTTCCATAACAGTCGATTAAACACTATGTAAATGTCACCCGAAACCCCGAACGTGATTTTACATGTTATGAAAATAGTTGAATTTAACTCTGAACAGAAATCGTAGACAAGGCAGGAAATTAAAATGACAGGTTTGTCATAGTACTCGCAATCATTAGATAGAATTTTAGCCGACACTAGCTGCGCCGCTGTCTTGTTACTAAATATTTCAAATACATTGTAATTTGGGACCTTCTAGAGTTACTTATTTCAAAATTAATTAAAAAAATACTTTCATTACACTTGAACAATTAAGCCCTAAGAGTGACATTTGAGAAAACAGTAAATAGTTTTCATAGAACATTCATTGCGGAATAAGCATTTACAAAAAAAAAACAGTGTTTAGTGACACTGACTGCTATGCCAGAGGTCGTGGGTTCGATTCCCACCCAGGATAAATAATTGTGTGATGAGCACTATCGTTTGTTCTGTGTCTGGGTGTAATTTATCAATAATATTTAGAAATATATAGATAAGTATGTTTATCAGCAGTCTGTTTACCATAGTACAGGTTCTGCCTGGTTTGGGATCAGACGGTCGTGGGTGAGATGTGTGGAGTTATCATTATATTTCCAAACAGTGAAGTTAGGTAGGTAAGTTATTTCGAGCGCTTTCAAATGAAAAACTTTACAAAAGGACTAGCGTCTACACCAAAAGCCACCAACCTTATCTTTAATTTTCTACTTGAGACGTAGTGAACAAAGTTGATGTACCTAATTTTACTCAAGAAACTTATTTTCCTTTTTTAAATCGTTTAAAATCGGTGTTCATTTTGGTGCCGAGACAAAAATATGTATTCTGCAATACATATTAATAAAACTAAAATATTGTTCTGTTTAAAGGGTATTTTTTAGGTTTAAACTGTGAAATGGTCAATATTATAGTGACTGATGGTGGAAGCGATCAAGTTGACAATGAAGTGGTTTAGTTTAAATTAGGTTTTGAGAATAAGATTATTTAATAGTTCTCGATATCTCGACTTCAATACCTTTGGTCTCAGCGTTTTTGTTTAGACCAATTAGATATCCCTTCTAAAGTTACAGACTCCATCAATATTATTTTTTATTTCTAGAATTTTAGACCTCTTCTTCTGTTCCCCCTTGTCTGCCGATTGTTTATTCCAATAGTTTTCAAGCAAATTAATCGATATTAAAGTTCAATGGTATACAAGGTGGCTCTCACTTTAACATATTACATATCTTAGGCAATTTGCAAATTAAGAAAAAGCGTGTTATGTTCTCATAAATCATCTTGGTCAATTATTAAACTGAAATTGACGTCATCAACAATGACAATTTTACTTTAACCAAGATTATGGTTAAAATAAAATTGTCGTTCCGATGAAGTAAATTTTTTAGGAGAAAATAGCCTGTTTAAACAGCTTTCAATTATTTGCATAAATTTATTAATCTTTTAAAAGTAAATAACAAAAATAGTAACGAAAAAATTTTATTTGTACATCACACCGTTATAATTGCGTACAAAATATATAATATTAATAAGAGTACTTACAGAAAAAAAAACAAACAAAGAAAAGAATATAGGAATATCTTGTTACAGCGACTGAATATTGAATAGAACTCATAAACAGGGTTTGATAGGTTTGACAGGAAATTAAAGTGCTTTGTTATATTAACACCGAACGGATTTATTAAAATACAATCAGACTTCAGCTCACTGCAAACAGATAGTTATATGAAATTTTGTATGATGTTTATATATCTAGAGCATGCATTTTTAAATAGTATTTATAGCGATTTACCATGACATGCTGATCATGTTTAAGATTCTCTAGTACTTGAATTTAAATCAATAATCAACATCCCACAATATTTACGAGTATTTGATTTTTGGTTTTGACCTACGCGGTGTTTAAGCTTGTCTTCTAGGATGTTTATGTATATTATCATCACTTCTCTAGTAAATAATCCAACAAAAACCGACAAATTTAAAATACATACAAGTACATACCTATTACAGGCTGAATTATTGTTTGTATATTATTTTTAGAAATAATGAACAGCCTAGACCGATGTCATATTGATTTTCTTGTCACTAAAAATAATTAAGTACTTTGAGATATTGGCATCCTTTCTTTAATTTATAATACATTAGTTTCAGCTCTTATCAAATTAAACTTATCACGTGTTGAACGTGTATCAACAGAATGTAAACAAAATAACCAAAAATGTTAACATTTACTTGATTAAAGCACAATAATTTTGATTAAACGACTAAAAATCGGCCACGGCACATACAAATCCGCAGCAGATGATGCGGTTTTAAGGATTTACATTAATTAAAATTCAACCAATACAATATAATGCTTTTATTTCCATATCGTATTGGGCTGGCCCATAAAATGGGCACGCCATCGACCTCCACAGCATTAAGTGATTACGTTCATAGTAAGATATATTTTTTGGTATAGACTACATAACTATCCATTGTATAAAAGTTGAAATACTCCACGAGCTAAACCTAGATAAAATTTTAATCCATAGGATCTGTAGTTTAATACATAACACGTCGTGTTAAATATTGACCGAGACAAGCCTTAGTATAACTATAATTAGTACTTTTAAACTATACAACTATGGACTGATAAGAAACATGTCTTTTCTGAACACATTATACGAGTATAGTGTAGCATTAAATTTGAATTGCTTTTACGGCGTGAGAGTAAGGTATTTTATTTCATCAAACAACACGAATGAAATAGCAAATGAAATAATAACAAAAGCGTTTTACTGTAGCACTGGAGCTCCATTTGAAATACGCCTCAATGAAAATGCAATACATCTCGCTTGGTGAATGTGGATCGACAAAGGAAAGTATGAAGTGGGAAATTAAAAGCAGATGGGGTTAGACTGCAAACAATTTCGTAAGTTAAAGCTTTGCATTTGTGAATTCTTTTCATCTACACAATAAAACATCGGAGCTGTTTTGGTGTGGCATCAACCTCATTTTATGGTTCGAGGGCCGCGGTGGAGTGGCCGTGAGCGGAATCAGGGAGCACTCGTTGCGTAGTCGTTCAGTGTTTATTGACGAGCGAACTCCCCGTTTATTTGAATCTATTTTTAGAACGTATTCCAATGTATATCGTAGAAAAGTGGAGGAAGTAACTGGGGCAATTTTAAAGGAATTTCAGATGTTATACGTAAATATTTATATTTTCAGTTTTGTAAATACTGCCTCCATACCCGTAAAATTGTTTACCGCATAGTGGTGGCTTAGTTACAGATTTTGCTCTGAACAGCAGCGGTCGTAGCTTTCAAACAGATTAAATACTGTTTATATTTCTGTTCTAATTTTCTCACTGTACCAGGGATTCGATGGTTTCATGACTTCTCATTCGTGGATATTACTTAATGTCCTGATTTAAAAAGTCTGATTAAAAACCAGCAAATGATCAAACAGTTTCTATTCGGTGGGCACGTAAGGTACACATGTAACAAGCGCGTTTATTGTTTTTAGATGAAATAAGTTATATTATTGCTATAACTATTGAGAGTCTTAAATGTCTACGAATAACGGTTGACAGACAGAGGACAAAAAGGATCTACGCTGTTTTATTGATGCTAAAGCTCGTCAGTAGCTACAAAAAATAAATAAAAAGAAATCGGTTGACAATAGGATACAATTCTTAACTGTTTGTCTTTGCCTATTTATATACAGATATTAACTTCACATGGAATTTATAAACTTGCAAAATCTTGATGATCTGTGTTTTTAACCGACGAAAAAAAAGGAGGTTCTGAATTGGACCTGACTGATTTTTTTATTTTTTTTTATGTCTGTTCAGCCCTCACTCCGTTATTTATGAACCGATTTTGATTTTTTTTTTTGTTAGATAGGGTAGCTCAAGGGTGGCCCCATGTCAAGGAAGTCAGGATCTGATGATGGGATACTGATGAAATTGAGAGCAACCCTCGAAAATTATAGGAACGAATAGTGTTTTTGTTTACTTTTCATTACTTTATCAGGTATTTGCGTTTAGAAATCATCACATCATGTAGCTGAGCTGATGATGAAAAAAAATCATAAAATAAAAATCTTTTTAACAAAAAATTTAACTGACGAAAAGAACTAAAAAGCAAAAAATAAATAAACCTTAAGTCTTAAGTATTAAGCTTATTTACATAAACTATCAAATTTTATATAAACTTATTTTGAGTCGGCGCCAAATAATAAAATGGTTAATTACCTACGTAGGGCCATGTCCATTTCTACGTAGCTACATATAAAATTCTGATAATTAATCAGTTTGTTGTTTCGCGCGACTCAAAATAAGTTTATATAAAATTTGATAGTTTATGGAAATAAGCTCAATACTTAAGACTTAAGGTTTATTTATTTTTTGCTTTTTAGTTCTTTTCGTCGGTTTAACTTTTTGTTAACAAGATTTTTATGTTTTGTGATTTTGATGATGTACCTACTAAAATGTATCATTTATCGAGTGTTTTAGGAAAAATAAAACTTTAGTTACCTCTGACAATAAAATTAACTAAAAACACAAAATAACGCTCAAACAGGAACAAAAGCTCTTAAAGTGGCTCAGTATCTGACCACTACAAAACCAATTTCGCACCGAATTGAACTCCATGCTTGCAAACCAAAGATAAAGAATTTCATTTATCGCTCATGGACACGGCAACTATGTTACATACCCACATTACACAAATAAATAGGATCCTAATAACATTATATAAAAAAATATTAAATTAAAAATAACTCAATGATTTCATAATATATCGTGTAAAGAAAATTGAAGTTACTCGTATGTTAGGAAGAAAATAGGTACTTAAATTCTAAGAGGAAAATACTACATTACATTTCAGTCTTCTGTACATAAGCTTTGCAATGTCTAGTTTATACTGATCCATTAAATTGGACTAAGGAGGCTAATGTAAATCAAGTTTACTAGCTATAGCTATATAAGACAATGCTTAATGACGTCATTGTCAGTACATACGACTACAATCAGATTGATTTGTTCCTAGAATCTGGCGTGTACACAGCGTATAAATGTATGCGGGCTTACAATAGATAATCCGTTCGGAAACGGTAGTGGTTAACAGGCAGATAACAGCTCTGAACCATTTTAGAATTCAATGGTTTAATTTTACTTTGTCACATACGATCGATAATATAGTAAAAATACATGGGAGTTGTATCAATATGGTGCCATGGTGCCATGGTGGATGGTTGAAGCACGTTGAAATACGAGTACTAAACTGTCTGTTGAAGCTATAAGAGTTTTCTTATAGCTTCTTATGAAAATACTAGTGACGTGGTTCTTCGATTACTGTCGTCGCAAACTGCGAGGTCAATATTTAAATTTAAAACATATTATGCATATAGATATATAATGCAGAGTGTTACAGAAATCTGTGGTTAAATTTCAGGAGCGTTATGTGTAGCATAAAAATAGTTGATTTAACTTGAAAAAAAACTATAAAAATATATTTGGAATTTCTTTTTCGTCAGACAATGCTTTGTAGGTACAAAAAACATATTTTTATTTTAAATTTTCATGTCAACTTAAATAGTTTTGTCTTTTTTTTATTTTTTATTCAGACCTATTAAAAAATCGGGACATTCCATAAACTTTCTTGGTAATAAATAATACCCTTAATTTCATTCATGTCAGCTCTCTCTCTCTCTTAAATATTAGCTATATTGGTAAATTTTCTAGTTCAATTTATGAGTTTCACAATAAGATTTCTGTATTAAAAATCATAAATTTTGCTAAAATTGTTAGGGATGTACATTACTCACGGGGTCTACTATGCGACCCTAAAGTATGACCACACATTTCTGTAACATTAGACCACTAAGTGAGTAGCATGTGCAATATCTAACAATATTGCAGCTAATGCTGTTTCTGTTAATGAAACATTCACGTCTCGGTAGGAAGATTCAAAACCGTAACATTCACATTCTGCCGCGACACAGTTTAGTAGTGTATAATATATACTTGAAATTAAAATTAGTTAATAAATAAAAAGAAATAAAAATAAATTATCCTTTTCTTTGTACAGAATAATTCGAAAAAAATACTTATTTAACTTGAAGCTTATTTTTAGGCCAAATTGAGTTAAGCATAAATACACAAAGTTTATGAAACAAGCTGTGAAACTAATTTAATTAAGGTAAGTTAGCCTGGTCTATAAGAGGCCAACCGTATCGCCATCCCTGGGGGTATAACTGCGAAAAGTAAACGAAAGAAACTTGATTTATAGGGTCCAATGGACCGTTTAATGCATACGGTATCGGTTCAAGAACAAACGGGCGATGGATGGAAGTAGTTCGAGAAAATGATCCCCGAGGTGATTTAAATGGATTCCATTTATTTCATGTAACGACTAGGGTAGTAGGTTATTGTGACAGAAGTTCAAAAAAAACTAGGAGTGTTTTCTATTACTTTGATAAATAATTAAATTTTGTACAGAAGGTACACTAGTAAGGATTTCACTAATAATAAGCAATGTATCTGGGACACTAATACATCGGTAACAATGTAAATTGTAAATAACAACGTTGTTGTCAACCTACACAAAAAGTTGTAAGTTAAGAATTGTCCAAATTTAACTCCGAAAGATTATCGTATCGAGTTACACATTATAGATGCAAAAGGGCAAAAAGATGCCCCAGGTAGATTAAACTCGTTTTGCAGCCGGGACATAATAAAATTTGTAATCAAACCTCATTGGAAAGACGTGTGGTACTTCTATGTGGTACACCTTGATGACATGATTTAACAAAGGTCCTAATGTGCTTAAATCTGACATAAAAAAATACTTCTCGAGACTCATGCTTTACAGCGAAAAGCCATGTGGAAAAGTGTGTGCTGAAATGTAGACGATATAGAACAACGCAGATCAGATGAATATGAGAAATTTGCCGGCAATTTAATATCAGTAATTAAATATATTTTTTAAGTCCTTCTATCACTTCTATACACCTGTGATGATTATTGACTTAAGTAGATATCAAGCCCAGGGGCAGAGCCGAAGTTTCTAATTATCATCAGACTAGTCCGTTTCTGTTAACACTAAAACTCGAGATCATCGGTTCAAATATTACAAAAGTTATAAATATATTTAAAAAATAACTTAAATTGACACACGCTTACTTATCTGTAATCTTCTTGGGTATTTTGTACTTGGCTGAGAAAGTAACAAAGACATCCCTGACCACTAGCGATCAGTCGGATTATCTGATAGCAAACACCTGCTGTCGTTCACGCATGGCCCGCCATCTACCGAGAATACGGTCCCTCTTGATAATGTTAAAGCCATGCATTTATAACATTATTTTAATATAATTTAACCTTGTAACCCTTATCACCTTGCAGCTTCGGGCATGTTGAAGGGTTACACTAAACATGACTCGGGTCCTAAGCTAACAATAAAGTACCTCCCAATAATCACACACTTAGGGTAAGCCAAAGGCTATGGGCACACGAACCTCAAGTGTCAGCGACAATCTATGGGTCCACTTATCAAGCCTGTAAGAGATAAGTTTTTCATGTATTGTGAAGTTTGTAGTAAGACTCTGCTCCAGAACACAAGACACAACAATATCCTGAGGAGTTGACGACTAGGTTCCATTTTCGTTGACTCTTAACATATTGACTCTATCAAGAAATCTTTTAAATCAATCCATCAATTTGAGGTGTCTCATAGCCAAAGACAACCACTTAAATAAAATTACACTGTCACTCTACTAGAAAACCATGGTAAGTTTCAGGTTGCTATTGTTACTGTGGGTAATAATGTGTGTGTAGTCGGCCTAATAAAGTTTTGTGAAACTTACACCACCCTTGTTCATATCTTGTTGTAACTTGTTCGCTCATTTACGGCATAGTTATCAAACTTACCTATTTACCTTCTCTCCCAAGTCAAGATATAATAGCCAGTATGAGATTGAATTTACTCGTACAACGGTTGCTAAAATATACACATGTTTCTCTTAAGCTTAAAATTTGCTGTTATTTGAATGTGGTGTTTAATTATTGCTAGTGTCGTATTAGTGGTACCATCAGCTGGCCTGTATAGGTACCCGATGAAGTTAAACCGCCTGATTTTAAATGCTTGACGATGCTTATAATTAGTTTTAAAATTAGTACCTGCAATCTTATTCACCAAAGGACAACAAAATCCTATTAGTATTATTTACCGTTGTTCTTTTGTAAAGAGAACGTTCTTTCAAAGTCTAGAGGCTCTGTTTCGAACACTTTACGTCTCTTTCTTAAGTGATATAAAAATATAATAAATCTTGTACACCTTGAAAAAGCAATGGACAGTTCTGTTTCTCAGAAGCTTAAAAATAATACCCCTGGCTTCATAAATATCGTATTCAATCACCAGATTCATCGCTTAGGGTTCTAATTAAGCAAAATGCTTTTCAACTTATGAATATTCAAAAAGTTTTCGAAATATAATGGCCCCTAGTCGGTGAGTTATAGCCTATTTATCTAAAAGTGAAACAGAGGTTATTAGGTTGTTTGTGTTAATGTAAAATTAACTATCTTATAATGTAAGATGTTTTTATAGGCAGGTTGTTATAGATAATATGTCATTGTCTATAATACCTACATTAAAGTTGTTGTGTACATGTAATGTGGAACTTTGAGCGAAGGCTGACACATTACAAAGTCTTAACTCTCGGACGAGGCTGTAATAAAATATTTGAAAGTTATCTAATGTATTCTCAATTTTGGTGTAAATTCACAGACGTATTCATAAACGTAGCAATTGCCGTTGCTTTCAGGATATATTTGTTTAAAAATCATTTTTTAATTGTTGAAAAACAGATGCGTTTACGAAATATTGCATAAGTGAGTCATTCGTAGGCATTTACTACTTAATCTAAGCCTATAGAACATATTATGAGTGACCACAAAGCTGATGCTCGACATTAACATTAAATGATCCGAAAGGCATATTTATAGCAACCCTATATAAGCATTATGAAGTGCGAAAGTTTTGCTTCTCATAATCTCAGAATCCAGCGAACTGTTATGAAAATAGTAGTAGTTTGTTATTAGCTAAGGTTTGCCTTGGATTCTTTATTAATTTACTTCTTGTGGTAATAGCCTCGGCTGAAATAGATAAACTCATATAATATTTGTATATAATTAACCTTGTAGTTATTTTGATAACATTTATTTTTATGAAAAAAAAAAACAGTTCATGAATTTGAAAAAGGATCTAATATTCTTAACAGTTGATGTTAATAATTCAAGTACTTGTTTTCCATTGTTTCAATGGTTGTGCAAGTAAGAAAGTAAGTCCTACTTAACTAACTTGTAAGTAACTCTTAGCTTTAAAGTAGTTCGATGTGATGTAAAGACCATATTTTTTCTTCAGTCACTCTTATCAGACTGTCGTTCACTTGACTGCCCTGCTGGTCTACTGGTTAGTGATCCTGAGTGCTGACTCAGAGGTTGAGGATTTGATTCCCACCCAGGACAAATAATTGTGTGATGAGTACGAGAATTTGTTCTTTGTCTGGGTGTAACTTATGTAACTAGCAACCCATCCCGGCTTCGCACGGGTAGCAGCAAAGCATATATCACATCTATCGATTTTTTCCGACATCTTCAACAATCTTCATTATATTTCAGTCATTTTACACAAAACCTTAACCTTAACCTAAACCTTCCTCATGAATCACTCCGTCTATTGGTGAAAACTGCATGAAAATCCGTTGCGAAGTTTTCGAGTTTATCGCGAACAGACAGACAGACAGATGCGGCGGGGGACTTTGTTTTATAATATGTAGTGATATATTATGTATGTATTTAGAAATACAAAAGTATCTTTATCAGCAGTCTGGTTACCATAGTAGGTACTGGATCTGCCTAGTTTGGGATCGGGAGACGGCCGTGTAGGAGATGTGTCAAGTTATTATTATTATTATTCTCTTTATTTACTTAATATACATATAAATTACATTTTTAAATACATTCACTATAAAAAATAAAAACAAATATATTTAAAAATATAGAAATAGTGTCCCACCGGTATCGGGTACAGGGACCAAGCTACCGGTGGTTAGGGTTCCAGAGATAGAAACCTCCTCACAATGCGTGCCGTATCAAGGAGGACTGCCTTCTGCATCAGGCTCTTAATCCAGTTGCCTAACGTGAGCCTCTGAAGGTGTTGGTCGAGGCTCTTAGCAATTAACCCATGGGCCGAAATGACTATCGGCACAATGATTGCTGAATCCACATCCCACATGTCGACAATCTCGTGAGCTAGGTCCAAATATTTTATTTCTTTATCTTTTTCGGCTTTTAAGAGATTGTCGTCATGGGGAATGGTGATGTCAATAATCATTGCTCGGCGCTCTAATCGGTCTATCACCACTATATCAGGCTTATTGGCAACAATAGTCCTATCGGTGATGATAGATCGATCCCAGTACAATGTTGCACGACCATTTTCGAGAACTGGGTCGGGCACATACCTGTAGTACGGTAACTCGACAGCCACAAGATTATATTTAACAGCAAGTTGCTGATGGACTATCCTGGCCACTTGGTTATGTCTATGCAAGTACTCGCCGTTGGCAAGACGAGAACAACCAGAAATTATATGCCTGAGGGTTTCTCCGGGACGATGACACGCCCGACAAATGTCAATTGTGCCGTCCTTCAGGATATATCTCCGATAGTTATTCGTCATAACAACTTCATCTGTAATTGCACAGACAAAACCTTCAGTTTCTCCGAAGAGGTCACCGAACCGTAGCCAGGATACTGATGCTAATAAATCTACATCGGGCCCATTTAAGGCCCGATAAAAACGTCCATGCAACGCCTTGCTATTCCATATCTCCCTGCGGTCTGTAATAGTAAGTACTGCTGGTTTGCGCCAGTTCTCTTTTCCTAGAGCAAGCGGAGTGAGTCCGTTGTCAACTGCCACCACATCCCGATACACATCCAGGTCAACGGAGAGGAAGTAATCTCTAAGGTTGCATACCTCGCGGTTATGGAGGGTCTTGGCATTTAAAAAACCACGACCCCCACACTTCCGCGGGATATACAATCTCATGACCGATGAACGTGGATGGTGCATTCGGTACGCGGTAAGCAGTGTACGAACTCTTCTATCCAGGGCATCTAGTTCAGTCTGAGTCCATCTAAGTATGCCAAAGGAGTAGGTTAGGACTGGTATGACCCAATCCATCCAAATGGTATGGCCCGCACCTTATTACCACCTGACAAAAGACTTTTCAATACTTTTTTCAGGCGGCCAAAGAAACGTTCCTGTAACGATTGCTTCATAGTCAATTCATTTACACCTAACGCCTGTGTCATACCTAGATACTTGTAAGTTTCGTTGGCGGAAAGACATCTAAGGTGTGTGGAATCTGAGAGTTCCATCCCCTCAGGTTCCACAATCCTGCCTCTTTTTACATGCATGACTACACATTTATCCACACCAAATTCCATCCTGATACATTTACTAAAGGTTTCAGTTACCTCAAGTAATTTTATCAATTGGAAATTGTTGCAGGCAAACAGTTTCAAATCATCCATGAAAAGGAGATGGGATATAACCTGACCTTCTTTCCGTAAACGATAGCCTAGCCCTGAACTCTCCAGTAAAGTGCTGAGAGGATTCAAAGCTAAGCAAAACCACAAGGGACTCAAACTGTCACCCTGAAATATACCCCGCCTGATCTTAATATACTCGCCGTAACCCTGAGACCGCCGACATCCTGGATAGTAGAGTACCGTTCTCCATTGCCGCATACATGCCTTCAAGAAAGTGCATAGAGTTGTATCTACCTTGTACAACTCCATCACTCTCAAGAGCCACGTATGCGGCACAGAGTCATAGGCTTTTTTGTAATCTATCCAACATGTCGCCAAATCCATTCGATTACGACGAACTTGTTGGTTAATGGTCGTGTCAATAATAAGGAGCTCTTTAGTGCCACGGGCCCCACTTTTACATCCATTCTGAGAGTAAGCCATAATAGTATTGTTAGTTATATGAGATGTTATCTTCACTCTCAGAATAGACGTAAGTAATTTATAAAGTGTGGGTAAACACGTTATAGGTCTATAATTTTTGGGATCTGTGGCACTACCAGACTTAAAGAGCAGGTGAGTTACGCCTGTGGTCATAAAAGTCGGAAGCGAACCTGATTCTAAGCATGATTGCAATTGAGATGCCAATCGTACATGTGAGCTACGGAGCCACTTTAACCAAAAGTTATGCAGTCCGTCCGGTCCCGCTGATTTCCAGTTCGGCAGCGAACGAACTGCATAAGCTATATCAGTATTCGATATTGTTATTGGCTCCATGATATCAATCGACTCACACGAACGTTCGACATCTCGCATCCAATCACCCTCTGTGTGAGTGACAGGCATCGCCCAGATGTCACGCCAAAAGGTATTCGTAATTTCAGCATCTGGGAAATGTGTATCACTCACTAAATCAGGCTGCTCCCACCTTCTATAAACCCACCTCTCATCCCTTTGGAATGAACGATTCTGAGTATATCGGTCCACTCGTTTTTTGTACCTTCGTATACGGTTTGCCCATGCATAAACTTTCTGTTTCAGAAAGTCAATGCGCTCTGTGACCCACGCTGCATAATTACAGGAACTGATATCAGTTCCCAAAAAGGCCCGTTTCACAAAACGCATTACTCTCGGGCGCGTGTTACCCGATCTGAAACAGATAAGCTTGCCAATGAGTGCCCTCGCCTCAGCGATACGACGTTCAATCCTGCACTGCCACGCCGGAGCAGCAAGCTTTGACCGAGTAGCGGTATCATTTTCTGGAAATTTAACACCAGCTACTCGACATGCTGCAACAGCCGCACAGTACAGAATTGAGTGTGTATCACTGAGATCTGTGCTTTTTTCTAAATAAATACCTAATATAGAATCAAGGGCACGCACTAGCGCTTTATTTCGTTTATGCATTGGCAAACGCGGTAAACGAGGTCTGTTGTCATAACTCATGGTCCGATATTCTCGAATAGCACCTTCCAAAATGTTCCTTATTTGTTCATTGTACTGAGTACTTACAGATGAAGTACCACTGTCCTCTCCACCCTCAGCTGGGTAAGGTCGTAGCAACCCAGAAATTGATTGTGACACTGTTTGTTTGTGACACTGGGGAGAAGTAACAATGCTATTCTGCAAGTCCAAGCGTAGCCTATCAAGCACGGAGTTATCCAACAAATGACATCGTTGAATAGCCCGTACTTGATCCGATAGCCTTTGTGCCGTTACGTTAACAGCTGGTTCAAGTTCCTGAAACAGAGTTCTCGTTTATCGAGTATGTCCATTTCATGTGATGCACATTACCACCGGTAGCGGGGGCCCTATTCGAAGCCGGTGGGCCTCGGGGTCCCAAGCAGGTCGGTGGCCGGCCTCTCCCCTGCCGACGTACAGGTGTTGGCGACGTCGGTGGAGAGAAAAACTCGTCACTCGATGTTGAGCTCGACGCATCCACAGCGGCCGGTATGCTTGATGCCGTTTCCGGGGGCCGGGCGGCGGAGCTGAGCGACGAGTCCGGGGATGTTAAGGGTGCAGTCCTTGCTCTGGACCTTGTTAACATCAGCAGTCATATTCTTCTTCTTTTAATTCAATGGCTCCATCGTTTATCGATGATTTCAATTATATTAGACATGACGTTATAAACGTCATGTCGTACTCATATATTTTTGGTTTTTTACATATTTAAAACTTCCTTTTCATATGAATATTTATTTATGGTATTAATTTTTATAAATACTATTGAAAATATTTATAATTGGATTTGTAAATACAGAAAAATAAAAATATTGGATAAGAGGTGAAAATTTTACGACTGCCATATTATAGTGTTGCCAGTTATTATTATTATTAATCTCTTTATTCATTTTTTATCATATAAATTACATTTTTAAATATGTACATAAAAAAATATATATTTAAAAATATAAAAAATAGTAGACCACCGACATCGGGTACAGGGACCAAGATACCGGTGGTTAGGGCTCCAAAGACAGGAACCTCCTCACTATACGGGCCGTGTCGAGAAGAACTGCCCTGTCCCTTGATCCAACCGTCTAACGCGAGCCTCTGAAGGTGTTGATCGAGGCTCTTGGCTATTAAGCCATGAGCAGATATGACAATCGGAACAATGATCGCCGATTCGACATTCCACATATCGACAATCTCGTGAGACAAATCCAAATATTTGATTTGTTTATCTTTTTCAACTTTCACGAGATTCTCGTCATGAGGAACAGCGATATCGATGATCATTGCACGGCGCTCTAATCGATCTATCACCACTATATCAGGTTTATTCGCAACAATAGTTCTGTCAGTGATGATAGATCGATCCCAATACAATGTGGCTCGACCATTTTCAAGAACTGGGTCGGGCACATACCTGTAATATGGCACCTCTGAATTCACAAGGTTGTATTTAAGGGCTAGCTGTTGATGTACAATCCTGGCCACTTGGTTGTGTCTGTGCAAATATTCACCATTGGCAAGACAAGAACAACCAGAAATAATATGCCTGATAGATTCACCGGGGCGGTGGCACGCCCGACAGATGTCAACCGTACCATCTTTCAGGATATATTTCCGATAGTTATTTGTCATAACAACTTCGTCCATAATTGCAAAGACAAAACCTTCGGTTTCTCCGAAGAGATCACCGAACCGTAGCCAAGATGTGGACGCTTTTAAGTCTATATCAGGCCCATTTAGGGCCCGATAAAAACGACCATGAAGTGCTTTGCCCTTCCATACCTCCCTGCGCTCATTAATACTAAGAACTACAGGTTTGCGCCAGTTCTCTTTAGCCAGAGCGAGCGGAGTGAGTCCGTTGTCCACTGCAACCACATTACAATGCACGCCCACATCAGTATGAAGAAAATACTCTCTAAGGTTGTATATCTCACGATTGTGTAAGGTCTTAATGTTTAAAAGTCCACGACCCCCAAACTTTCGTGGGATATACAACCTCATTACCGATGAACGTGGGTGGTGCATTCGAAATGCAGTAAGCAGTGAACGGACTCTCCTGTCAAGGGCATCTAGTTCCGTCTGAGTCCATCTAAGTATACCAAAGGAATACATCAGAACCGGCATGACCCAACCGTTGCAGGCACGTATTTTGTTACCCCCCGATAAAAGACTTTTTAGCACTTTTTTCAGGCGGCTAAAAAAGCGCTCCTGCAGCGCTTGTTTCATAGTAGGTTCAGGTATTCCCAATGACTGTGATATACCTAGATACTTGTAGGTTTCGGTGGCAGACAGAGATCTGAGTTTTGTTGAATCGGAAAGTTCGACTCCTTCAGATTCCACTATTACACCTTTCTTTACATGCATGACTGCACACTTGTCCACACCAAATTCCATCCTGATAGAGTTACTAAAGTTTTCAGTTACCTTCAGTAACGCTATCAATTGCAAATTAGTGGGGGCTAGTAGTTTCAAATCATCCATATATAGAAGGTGAGATATAACTAGATCACCTTTCTGCTACCTATAGCCTAGCCCTGAACCCTCTAACAGAGTACTGAGAGGGTTCAAAGCCAGGCAGAACCACAAGGGACTCAGACTATCACCTTGAAATATGCCCCGCTCAATCTTTATTGGTACATTGCTTGCCTCAATCTGCCGACATCCTGGATAGCGAAGTACCGTCCTCCATTGCCTCATACATGACTTCAAGAAAGTGCAAAGAGTTGTATCAATTTTATACAACTCTAGCACCTTCAAAAGCCACGTATGTGGAACCGAGTCATAGGCCTTCTTATAGTCTATCCAACATGTCGACAGATTCTTACGGTTACGACGTACCTGTTGGCTAATGGCCATATCCATGATAAGGAGCTCTTTAGTACCACGGGTCCCGCTTCTACATCCATTCTGAGAAATAGAAATGATCGAATTTTTATTTAATTGTAAAGTAATTTTGAGTCTCAGAATGGAAGTTAGAAGCTTATACACGGTTGGTAGGCATGTGATAGGTGTATAATTTTTGGGATCCGTGGCATTACCGGATTTGTAGAGTAAGTGGGTAATGCCAGTGGTCATAAAATGGGGTAATAACCCTGAATCTAAAGCTGATTGGAATTGAGATTCCAAACAAACGTGTGAGCTTCGGAACCACTTAAGCCAAAAGTTGTGCAGTCCGTCTGGTCCAGCTGATGTCCAATTTGGTAATGAACGGACTGCACTACTTACGTCCTCTGTGGTTATGGCAATAGGTTCCATTTTTTGTATACGCTCACATGACCGCTTAACATCTCGTATCCAATCACCTTCTGTATGAGTGACAGGCACCGACCAGATGTTACGCCAAAATGTATTTGTAACATCTTCATCCGGTAAGTGCCCATCACTCATACATGGATCAGCTTGTTCCCATTTTCGGTACACCCACCTCTCATTTCTTTGGAATATACGATTCTGATTATACCTATCAATTCGTTTTTTGTAACGTCGTATCCTATTTGCCCACGCATAAACTTTTTGCTTTAGAAAGTCTATGCGCTCTGTGACACATGACATGTATTGTTGAGGACTGATGTCAGTCCCCAAAAATGCCTGTTTCACAAAGCGCATCACCTTTGGCCGCGTATTGCCCAATCGAAAGTTAATTAGCTTACTGATGAGCGTCCTAGCCTCAGCTATACGACGCTCAATTAAACACTGCCAGGCTGGCACAGTAGACTTGGGTCGAGTAGTAGTGGTATTTACGAAAAAATTAACTCCCGCTACTCGACATACTGCGACAGCCGCGCAGTAGAGAATAGAGTGTGTATCACTAAGATCTTCGCTATTGTATAAATAGTCAGACAATAGCGAATCCAGGGCACACACCAGCGCTATATTTCTTTTATGCATAGGCAAACGGGATAAACGTGGTCTAATTTGATAATTTACAGACCTGTATTCCAGAATCGCATCCTCCAAAGCACTCCTTAGTCTCTCATTGTATTGGGTACTCACGGATATAGCCTCACTCTCCACAACTTCATCAAGAGGTAGTAACTGTGGCATCTCGTTAGTCACCAAACTCACAGTTTGCGATGAAGAAGGGACAATAAAGCTATCCCGTACGTCAGAGCGTATCCTGTCAAGTACGGTATTATTCAGCAGGTGGCAGCGCTGTATAGCCCGTACCTGATCCGACAGTCGTTGTGCTGATACGTTGACGGCTGGTTCAAGCTCCTGAAACAGAGACACCAAACGAACACGGTACACAGTAAGATTAGTTCCCAACTCTGTAGCCCGATAATATGCCCGCATGACGTTTTCATTAATTGAATTAGTCCATTTCATGCGGCGCACATCACCACCGGCAGCTGGGGCCCTATTCGAGGTCAGTGGTCCTCGGGGTTCCAAGCAGGTCGGTGGCCGGGTTCTCCCCTGCCGACGCACAGGTGTTGGCGACGTCGGCGGGGAAAAATACTCGTCGCTAGAGCTTGAGCTCGACGCCTCATTGCTTGCCGCTGTCTTCGAAGGGTGTAGTGGCGGCTGTGAGGCGGAGCTGTGCGACGAGTCCGGGGTTATCCGTTGTGCATTTCTGTTTCTGGCTTGATTTCTTGTTAGCATTTCTATTGTGTTCCATGGTATTGTATTTTATGACATCTGTCAATCTCTTCTAAAATTTTTGGTTTATATTTTTTCATATTGTTGCTGTATTGCATATTGTTTTTCTTATATTTCTTAGTAAAAATCTGTTTCCAAAACATATATTTTATGTATTTATTCCGATTTTGATAGTTTATTTGAAATTAAAAATATATAATATGTTTTGTAAGAAAATGTGACGCTAACAGGTAAGTGTTGCCAGTTTATTATTATTATTATTACTTTTATCTGCTATATTTGTCACTTGGAGCATACACAAAAAATTGCACTGATGGTCACGGGTCGTTCAAAACAGCGGGTATACGAAAAGTATCGTACCTTAAAAATATTCGCTTAGTTTCAGAAGTCTAGTTAGTAGATATTTCATCAGAAATTAACGAACACTAAGCTTTGGCAAAACAAGATTAGGTCTATAACTTGTTGGTCTATAACGAGTTAACTTACACATCTAATTTAGAAATCTAAGTAATAGTCAATATCTATCAAATATTAGATGAGAATCATTCATCACCAATTTTTTATCAATATATTTTAATAAAGTGTTTAATAGTACATGGAGAAAACATTAGGTAGGTACATAATGAAATATTTATCATGAAATATTTATCTAATAGCCGTTTCTTGTGGTAAATTTTTAGACAATCACAATTTATATTTCGCAAGCGATTAGCGCATTAAAAATATTATAGGGCTTTACAAAACATTATTACTTCAATAAAGAATAATAAATATTAACGAAGAAGAATTTGAGTTACCCACGTTATCTACTTATAACTTCGGAATGAGGAAATGAGAGTTTTAAAATTTGTGGTATACCAATGACGCATCAGTTTCTGCATGAAAGTTTAAATTGCTTAGGTACAAAAGTAAAATTTTGGTTCTTCAACTTCGATATTTCATAAAAGCTATTCAATTGTATATTTCACAGTTTTTTTTGTTATATGTATTTAGCATTAATAGGAGTTAAAAAATTTGAACTGTTAGTCACCGAACATCTTGAAGTTTTGAAAGACCTAACCACCTAATTATTACAAAAAACGATAGAGAAATGCATTACAAATCAAGAACGTTCAGCATTTAATATCCTAATCTGTCACATTTATGATACATTAGAGGCAATGTTGCATTAGTACGTACCGTTACTTTAAATTACAATAGATGTTCCTTCATTATTCAGAAGTCATTTATGCGGTAAGCTATAACCTCTTGACGCTGTTTACAAGCGACTCATAAGGAATTTGTTTGTAGAAAACTCAGGAACGGAAAGGAGTCATTAAGTCTGAGATAAGATTTCACCAGTCGTGGGCGTTATTTATACATAATGGAGCGTGTTCTCATAACATCAAGCATAGATGCTAGTTTTACTGGTGCAGCCGTTCATATTTATAATCGTTTACTACCAGGCCACGCTATTTGTCTGTTTGTCATAACTATAATGAACTCTTAAATTTTTTTTTATCAACTCCAAGTCCAGATATAAAAGATGTCAACCCATGATTACTATGAAGAATACTGTCAGCGACCTCGATGCTACTCGCTTTGATATTCCTCCTAAAAAGTGCGGTCCTGAAAGGACCGCATTGGTTCTTTCAGTGATCATATTGGTTCCTACTAAACAAAAGATCACTCACATAGTAGACATACTGTACTTTTTTACAACTTACCTCGGGCCCATATGACGTCTCAGTGCTAGACAGTATAGAGTTGTACTCGAATGGCACTATACTGAGTCTTGATTATTCCTAACACAAAATCTTTGATAATTTATGTCTCGAAAACTAACTTTGTAGCACTCAACATTTCTCTATCTCTATCTTTGTTGCTTTCAATGCAAACATTTAATCAACTATCACTTTATAAAGGACTAGCAACTCCGGCTTTGCACGGGTAGCAGAGACATCTTCAACAACCATCATCACATTTCAACCAATTTACACAAAATCTTAACAAATTATACACCTAAACCTTCCTCATGACTCTCTGTCTACTGGTTAAAACCGCATGAAAATCTGATCAGTAGTTTTCCAGTTTATCGCGAACAGACAGACGCAGCGGATTTGTTTATGGTCGTAAGTTATTTTTGAAAACAGGGGTTACGATGCATATTAATACTCTCAACATTATTGATTTTACTCCTTTGTTTCCTATCTAGTCCCACTGCCCATGGAGCTCTGACGATACTAAGTATAGGTCCTTTGTGGGTACATACTCCGTTGACCGGTTACGATTCAAAGTCTTCTGCATTATATCAAAGTACGAAATACCTCTTTTAACGCCTTAAAATAATGTTATTTTATAATAGTACACCAGCTGAGTAATGATAACATCATAAATAATACGTTTACTGAACTCCGAGCGTCCTTAGGCTATTAATCTTACTAATTACGACAGAATTTTGTTCAAACCCAAGCGTTTGTCTTAGAATCCTTTACCAATTATCCTTGAACCCCTCTGGACCAGTATTCATTTTATTAAAGCTCTGGTAGTCCAATTAAAGAGGAATTATCGCGGTTTCGGCTATGGATAGGAATTAAGCAACGACTAAGTTATTATCTAACTTATAACACAAATAAAAATGTAACAGGTCCAATTCTGTACATTGAAAATATTTTGAAAAATTTTTTTTGGGGACACTATGATCGATACTGAAGCCAAAACTATATTTTTTTTTATTTTTGTCTGTCTGTCTGTCTGTATCATGGCCGCGCATCACGCTGAAACTACTGAACGGATTCAAATGAAACTTGGCATGATTTGAGTTTATACTACGAGGTAGGATATAGGATACTTTTTATCCCGAAATTCATAACGGTTTCCTTGAGACGGGGATCAAAGTAAAAATGTGTACTTCGTTGTAATTCATTGATGCGTAGTCCGATTGCAATCATTCTTTTTTTGTTGGAAAGGAGGCACTTTGTAGATTATCACGTAATCTTTTTTTTCTATATCTATGTGTATCATAAATCTATAGACATCGAGTTTGTGTTTGGTTGCTTCACGTAAAAAGTACAAAATCATTCAGGAAACGTATTATGCACAAGTATTGTGTGTAATTCGGTGTAACATTTAGTATGTGATTGATCACTATTGGTTCTCTCTACCCATAGAAAAAACAATGCAAAGTTATAAGTTATAAACACCGCACAGCGACATCTATTGGTCCAAAGTAGTACTAACTATACAATACTTACAACGTTAAAATAAATGGTCATTTCTTTTTTTACATATTTATTATTAGCATATAACACACGCATCTATTATAATGAAACTGTTACAGGTCCAATTCTGTACATTGAAGATATTTTGATGATGAGATGTAGTTCCGAGGTGACCACTTAAACTATTGCGCCATCTGTGTATAATATAAACATAATAGATACTGATAGATAGATAGTTTAAGTGAATTGTGTAGTGCAATATCTACGCTAATATTATAAAGAGGAAAGATTTGATTTCCTATTTGTTTAATTGTAATGCCTATCCATTACCGAAATAAACTATTGGACCGATTTTAATAGAAAGCTACATTATCAGAATTTTATTTACATATTTTATTCCAGTAATTATAAGATTTCAGCCTCAAATAACGGCATTCGTGATACAAGCCAGGAGATAAAGCGCTTCCGAGGTGCTTTATGCGCTGACTAAGTGGTCAGTCATACATAAAAAATATGTATTACAAAAATTTTGGTCTTCAGTAGGTCTAAAAAAAAATCCGCGGTACCATATACGTATCTCCTATAAATAAGGCACAATAACGCATTTTCTGTCGAAAATAATATAAAAATTAAAACGTGAATTTCAATCATCATTAAAAGGCATAGCATATTAACCTTTACAAAAAGATAGGCAGTCAAGGGATTGCCGACAGAAGAAACTCAAAACGACGTGTCACATTCCGTTTCAAGTTCAAGTCCGATTTGATAAAATAAACATTATTTTTGGATTGTTATCTTTATTAAGTATTTTATTAGAGAATTTTTTTTATCAACGTACCTATTAATTTAGTAATAAAATTTTCACATTTTCACAAAAATAATGATTATTATCTTTTTAATGCAAAATGTTTATAATAAATGTTTAATGTTATTTTAAGACAACACCCGGCTTAGGAATATTCCTGTGTGTCGCGAGGGGGCTTCACCAATGTATGAACAACAGACACAAAAAACACCCAGGGTCGGGACAACTATTTGTAGATCACCCAAATTTTTGTCCCGTGTGGCTCCGTAACTACTGAACCAATTTTAAAAACTCTTTCACCTATAGAAAGGTATATTATCAGCGAGTAACATAGGTTATATAACAGATACTACTTTTAAAACAAAAATGTTTATTGTATGGCAAAAATACTGACTTGCACACTAAATTATCAAAAGTTACAATGGAATTTCTAACTTGCTTTACAATAATGTAATTATGTATGCACGACCAAATTTTATTCTACAGAGCATACATATAGGCTAGCCGCTAGGTTTAGGTTAGGTTAGAACTGCGACCACAACGCATGAGCCGAACGAGCGAAGCGAGCGTGCCGCGGTAGCGGCCGGCGAGTGCCAGAACCGAATCCTATTGTAAAATCACAAATTTTTGTAACAAACATTAGATATTTTGAACACTCGATGTATTAGAGTTTCCATAAAATAGATATCATATTTTATTTTGACTCAAATAATTATTAGATTTACTTTTAGATAATAATAAACGTACGTAGATAATATAAACGTGCGATGTAATATACTAACACAATGGATTTTTGTTGTCCGAAAATAAAAATAAAACCGGCCAAGTACGAGTCGGACTCGCGCACCGAGGGTTCCGTAAAATATTTTTGTGATATGATGTAACTAAAAATTTACGGTTTTCCTTTATCTGTACTGTAAGACGTTGCTTCGTACCAAATTTCAAGATTCTGAGTTTACGGGAAGTACGGTAAGTTTTGATTCTCTTGCGAAATTTGTGTCGAAAATTTGCAGAAACGGCTGTATCTTTTGATTGCGTTGGCTTAGAAGTTTTATTTTTTCACAGCTTCAAGGGACAGTAAAGCTGAGTATTATTATAGTACACTTCAGCTTGATACCTCCACGCGTTTGTGAGAAAAATGGTCTTGACAGACAGACAGACGGACGGGCAACAAAGTGATCCTATAAGGGTTCCATTTTACCTTTCGAGGTACGGAACCCTAATGATTATTATAACAGATAGTAAATCAGGTTTGCTTCATCTATTAAACAGCATACTACATTTTATTTCATTTGTGTGCATATTTAGTGTGCAATTAAGTATTTTTGGTGCTATTTCCGAATATTTTGTAAGAAGAAAAGGGATTTATAGTTATACGATTAAATACTACCCCTTAAAAATTGGGTACCTAAATAAAAATAAATGAAAAAGGTTTATAGTAAAAATAATAATAGTGAGTGGTCAATCAGAAACGTTTACATTTAATAGACAAACAAAATAACTTTTGTATACCTATTATATTATAATAAAATATATATTTATGCTTCAAAACTCAATTTTAATATTTGACGTTTTCTTACTAAATTCTGTCGTATCGATGTATTTTAATTAAAAATTGGGATTATGCTCCTTATGATTAGACAGGCAGAGTTCAATGTAATACGCAATAATTTATTCCAACACTTTATATTTCAATGTGTTCAATTCCCTAAGGTAATTTTTTTCTGAGAGAAACAGTACTTATATAATTTTTTACTCTTTGCACATTATCAAATTGACTTTATTGCACGATAACTAAATAGCTTAACAAATTAGGTACAGTTTTTAAAATAAATAATATTTGAAAATTATAGCACCTTTGTATTAAAAGAAACGTGCGTTATTATTGCACTGAACCTCTACTCTACGTCTAGAGAACACGAGTCAGACAGACGTGTGTTATAAACCCACATCACTATAAGTGTATCTGAGCAGTCACGTGGTCACGCGAGTGCAATACTTTTTCCCCCATCCCACAATTGCAGAACGACGTAGTCTGTACATATATTTATTGTTATTATTGTAAATATGCATCTGAGCGTGACGGTCATGTGAGTTCAGTGCTTTTTCCCCAACCCAAAAGTGCACAACGTGCCTAAAGAAATTTTCACTTCAAAAAGTTAGAATATAAAGATAATCTTATTTAAATAAACTTTGTCATTTACAGCAACTTATTTGGACGCGTAGTTGAGGAGATATGAAAAATAAATACAAACTTACAAAAACGTCTTTCTTTGGATACTTATAGCAATGCAAAAGTCAGTTCATCATAAAATTGAGAGACGAAGGAATTTTATAGTCAATAGTTTGATTTTGAACTACGCAGTGTAACGCAACATGCGTACTGTGCAGTACAGTGAATAACCTTTAGCGCACGGAGCCGTCGAAGCAGCTACTGATTACTGATTTTTTTTCGGTAAAATGTTCTGTTTACTCATTGTGATATCACTTTTAAGTAAAAGGAAGAAAAAAAAAAGAAGAATTATGAATTTCCGGCAGAAATTTCCAATGATTTTCCACTCTTAATGATGGTCTGAATACACTATTTCAGGATGCGGTACAGTGTCACTGACACCCTGTATAGTCGTTGATACGTATAAAATCAGAGTGACGCTTGATCGCGTGTTCTGCTGCCGAGTCCCTGCGCCGTGATCGTGGTACTCCCGTACCACCCGGGGAGTTGACGTCTATGTATAAGGTATTCGCACAGCTCGCGGTCTGCTCCTTACGCAACGCACCCGAACAAAATGGTGATTTTTGGTAAGAAAAATTGAACATTCGATTGAAAAAGTTCTTTTGTGAGCTAAAACTATCTGAAAAAGTTCTTTTTAGAGCTACATTTATGTTAAAGAGTTCTTATTAGAACGACAACTTGCACATTTCTTCAAATTAAAAAGTTCTTTTGAGAGCTGTAAATACTTAGAAAAAATCTTTTTTTAAACATTTATGTTAAAAAGTTCTTCTCAGAATTAGTACTTTTACTTTTCTTATAACGTCATTACTATTATTAAAGTTACATCAGAACCTATTCAATTCTTATCTTTTAGTATTTCTATAACCTGTATACCGTACCTGTAAACGCTTTACCACTTGATTTTACCTAATTTAATGGTTTCAATAGATACCTACTAATATACCTAGAAGAAGTTTAGAACTTTCTAAATAGAACTCCCAGTGTAGAACAGTCAAAATGCGTCTTCCTGCACAAAATATTAGGACCTCGCAAAAACGCGTGAGGGAATCGAGTATTGAGCGGTCACAACGTTTTAGGACGTTGCGAATCAAGCACCGGCCGCCCGTCCATAGCGGCTCAGGGTACAAAGAGAAAGACAACAAGTGACGACATCTATAGCGCGCAGTTGAATTTTAGCTCACAGTAACAGGTCGGCTTTCAGTTACGATCCAAACTACTGTAAATTTGCAGGAATGAGTAAGATTTGCCCTAAGTGCCATACAAAACATGGGTAGATGAAGCGTGCGGTGTGTACTGTGCATCCAGCAAAGTGATTCTTCCCAATATATAGGAACTACCACAACAGATACAAAATCTTTTCATGGACATTCGTTTAGGAATAAAATAAGTTAAGAAATTAAGGAAGGTAACTTCATGCCCACTTTTAAGGTCGGAAGGGCAGGTTTACCGCCTCATAGGCAGTCTTTTCCCGCAATCAAACTTAAAGTCACAAACTGATTTCACGCGGGCGAAGCCGCGGGCACAGCTAGTCTATAATATGTATGTGTTTAGAAATATATAAGTATGTTTATCAGCAGTCTGGTTACCATAGTACAGGCTCTGCCTAGTGTGGGATCAGACGGCCGTGTGTGAGATGTGTGGAGTTATTATTATTATTTTAAGTTGAGGAGTCAACCAAAACTTTTATTGGTCGCTTTAATTATTATATAAATATATTACATCAATGAGGAAGTCTTCAAGCCTTTTAAAGTTGATATAAAAATAATATATTTTAATAATTCATTTATTTTCAATATAGTTCAAGTGTCAATTATTGTTATATTAAAACAGACATTTCGTATCACAAAATTTTGTTTAATAACGTGCGTTATTAATTCATTATAATTAGTAAATACTTAGTCTTATAAGTCTATATTTTTAATAGACATACCTAATGTTGTAATCAGCATTACGTCTATTAAAAATATAGACTTGATTAAACAATGATTTTGTAACCAAGAGAGCAAGATAGGTTACATCTAGTAATAGGAAATGGTGATGTACATAGGCTGCACTAAAAGTATCGGGAATGGAATATTTCCACTTTTTCTGTCATATTAAAATCTTTTTAATTGAAAACACCTTGGTTTTAAAAATCGAATACCATTTATTTATTTAAAAAAAGATTCTGGGTCTTATCACAAGGTTTTGTCAAACATGTTTAGTCGTGGAGAAAATGGAATTGACTCGAGAAAATTCAAGAGCGATGATTTATTATGACTTTCGAAGTGGTTTAACGCAAAAACAGTGTGTTGACCGGATGATTTCTGCATTTGGTGATGAAGCCCCATCCAAAACCACAATTTATCGCTGGTTTGCTTAATTTCAACGTGGACGTGTCAAGCTCAGTGATGATCCCCGTCAAGGTCGTCCAAAAACTGCAGTCACACAAGAAAACGTTGATGCTGTGCGTAAGCTGATTGAGGAAGATCGACATGTCACATATCACGAAATTCAAGCAACTTTAGACATTGGCATGAGTCAAATACAAATATTCTTACATGAACAATTAGGTGTAAAAAAGTTGTTTTCCCGATGGATACCGCATTCGCTCTGTGAAGAGCAAAAAGCGGCTCGCGTTACTTGGTGCGTTAGAACTCTCGAAAGATTCCACGCAGGATCCTCAAATGCTGTATACAACATCGTATCAGGTGACGAATTCTGGATATACGCGTACGAACCCGAAACAAAAAACTAGTCACGAGTTTGGGTTTTCGAAAATGAGTTAAAGCCAACAAAAATTGTTCGTTCACGGAGTGTTGCAAAAAAAATGGTGGCCACTTATGTCTCCAAAACCGGCCATGTTGCGACTATTTCTCTTGAGGGACAAAGAACGGTTAATGCAGAATGGTATGCTAGCATTTGTTTGCCACAGGTCATTTCTGAATTCCGTAAAGAGAACTGCAACCGCCGCATCATCCTCCATCACGACAATGCGAGTTCTCACACCGCGCACAGAACAAAAGATTTTCTAAAGCAAGAAAACATAGAATTATTAGACCATCCGCTGTACAGTCCCGACCTAAGCCCTAATGATTTCTATACTTTCCCTAAAATAAGGAATAAATTGCGTGGTCAGAGATTTTCATCACCTGAAGAAGCTGTGGACGCCTACAAAACGGCAATTTTGGAGACCCCAACTTCCGAATGGAATGGTTGCTTCAATGATTGGTTCCCTCCATTCCATCAAATTTCGCGGAGAATACTTCGAAAAGCAATAAATACATTTTTAAATAGTAATGTTGTGTCACTTCCTTGATTCCCGAAATTTTCAGTCCCGCCCTCGTAAGGAAGTTTACTTTTATTGACACAATGTAGTGAACGGTGTGCCATTCGAGAAATATTTTATTAAAAGTTTGAATGCAAACACTTACATTATAATTTAGACAGATTGCAAGGGGACGAATAATTTTTTTATGGTAGGTATATTTAATAGATTCCATAGACGTATAAACTTTTATTTGGACTTTGCTCAAATTTTAACAGCTATACCTACTAATAAATTCGGACCTATGACACTTAAATTTTAATTATTTTTTCACTAATGATTCGGACACCATCATAGCCTCTTGTCCACACACGGTTTACCGCCGTAAAAATCTACGGATAATTCGCCGTGTGTAGGCATGGTCGTCAGTGTTGTATGGATCACTGTGAAGCTTGTTTACAAACGGTGGTGGCGCTACGGCACGGCGCGCCGTATGCGGCGCGTCTACCCACGGTGCAATTTTCATCAGTGTTGTATTGCAGATTGCAGTCTATGCGAGTGTGTGGCCAGCGCAGGACGTTTTTGGGACAGTTTACATACGCTGATTTTGTTTTACGAGTAAAGAGTAAAATGAATATAAACCAAGAATTACATTAATTAAAGAGAGGCCTATAGTATGGGATAAGACGATCGATGATTTTGAAAATAAGCGGCACAAGTATGTTTTCTAATCTAACGTCTAAGCAACGATAATCTTTTTCTTATGAGGGTTCATGATGCATGTCCTGCAGCTTCACCAAAGAAAACGCAACTGGGCCGTAATGGCCGTTGTCTTGGTTCGTTGTTTCGCCGTGTCATGTCTCGCCCCGTACGACGTGTCAGTCGTAAGCTTAAGAAACCGTGCCGTGAACAAGAGGCCTAAGCGGCATCTTTGAATAAATAAATAAGCCAGTAAAGTTCCATTCCTAATTGATTATCCACAAAAGTAAAATTCTATAAACCAAATTTCAAAATTAAATTTCCATTATGAGTTATCCGAAAATATTTGGGCGAGTACAGATAACGAGGCTTACTGATAAATATTCGGTTCAAGTGTTTCTGAATCAACAAACGGAAATTAATTGCGGCTCTTACAGGGAAACGATCATTTATTACTAACCGACTTCTATTTCTGTTCACATAAATCGAGAGGCGCATAAAGAACTGTTCTTTTTCTATATCAACGACGTTTTTATAGTTTGAGATTTTGTTTTAGTGACCGATAGTACATACAATATATTTACAAAATACTAGTTAAGAAAACAGGAATTACTTAAAACTAACTTACCTTTTTTTTTAAGTAAGTAAGTATAATTCACTGCGATTCCTCGTCATTCAATTGATACTTGTAAGAAATAGGGAACAGTAGCTGCACTCGTTACACCCAGGAAGCGCTTGCTATCAGTCACCCTATGTGTTTGCTTTCCACCTTGGTTGTTTTTTTAAAAGTCCTAGGTATTGCTAAACTTCCACTTTCTTATAGCAAATGAACGAAGAGTTCGGTGCTTACTTGGTTTAGATGAAATTAACATAATATTTATACAAACATTTCATTTGAAGTAAATATTTTATTAGCTACACGTATTATACTTTGGCTTAAATAGCCAGTGGTTTATGGTATTATGGTGGGATTCATAAAAACAACTTGTTTCTTGCAATCTGACTATTCTAATATCATCTACCCGTTAGATATAAATAGTGAATAGTGGGCCTCTTTGTTGATATACTCGGCGGAGTGAAAAGTGTAACGGCTTATGTAGCTACAATGCTTAGATTTAGTACGGTCCAATTAACGACCGAAACGTAGATAATTTCTTAGTCCAATAAATAATTGTTCATGAGTTATCGTGATGTCATCGTGGTTAATATTCGGAGAGTTCGGACCAGTTCAATGCGCTCTTGTCCAGCATTTACTTATATCTTATTACTTCGAAAATACAAAAAGTAAAGTAAAATATTACCAAATATTAATAGAAGCCTAGAGGTTCATAACTATAAGAAGATAAAACGGCGCCATTCAAATTGACTGGATATTTACTAAACTGTACAATAGGTGCCCATAGAATAACAAATAATATTACCCTCAATGTCTCACTAGTACCTTTCCGAGTATAATAATAAATCACTTTGTTTATGCAAAAGGAGACGGCAAGATCCATTCACGTTAAATATGTATTTCAATGTTTCCTCACATTTCTTAGTGTAAAACCGTTTTCACACAGTTTAGTACTCGTGTTTACCTAAGTGTGAGAAGAATACTTACATATTATATTACATACATACTAAGTGTACACGTGCTACACACACTTATAATCAAAACTATACTCTGCCCATTCGTTTATTTTCTTTTCACAGTTGCTTGAATGTAACTAAACTTTAAAGCGTTGTTAGAATAATGAATTAATAATCTATTTTCATTCGGTTATACTATTTACCATTCGTAGATATTATGATACTGTACGTACATGTATTATTTATTTTTAAATAAATGATTATAAGTAATTAATTTCGATTATAAGTAAGTAATTTTAAAATAAATGAGTATAAGTAAATTATAAGTAATAAAAAAAAGTTACTATCTAATGCACGTAGTTAATGTAAACAAATGTTTCTACTGCATATTCAAAAATCGATATAAATTATTTGTGATCCGTATAAAAAGCTTTTCGTCTATATAGAGTTATGAATAGTTATTATATTTTCAATAAATGACTTCGCAATGATTGATATTCAAGTCTAAACTTAGACTAATGAAGAAATGAACGATCATACACACTAGATTCGTCTTTTCGGCAACATTTTTAGTTATCACTAACACTAAGTAATTACTTATCGAACTATCAGATTATAGTGTCCGCGTTCATTTATATGTATACTAGCTGTGCCCCGCGGTTTCACCCGCGTAACTCAGATGCCAGAGGAATATCGGGATAAAAAGGAGCCTATGTGTTAATCCAGGTCTCCAGCTATCTACATACGAATTATGGTCGCAATCGATACAGTAGTTTTTGCGCGACAACGCGAGCGCGAAACATCCTCACAAACATACAATTTTTTTTCATATATACATACACTAGCAGCGCCCCGCGGTTTCACCGTAGATCCATAAGTCCCGATCCCGTGGGAATATCGACATAAAAAGTAGCCTATATGTTAATCCAGGTCTCCACCTGTCTACATACCAAGTTTCATTGCAACTGGTTCAGTATATTTGGCGTGAAAGAGTAACAAACATCCATACATCCATACATCCATACATCCATACATCCATACATCCATACATCCATATATCCATACATCCATACATCCATACATCCACACATCCATACATCCATACATCCTCACAAACTTTCACGTTTATAATATTAGTAGGATTATGTCCTTTAACCTCCATCGGCGCTCACTGCGTTAGCTCAGTACGCAGGTCTAATACAGACTAATCATCAATTTTTTTTTGCGATGAATGTGAAGTGGAAGTAGGTATTTTAAATTGCTTTACACTTCATTCAACCGTCTCACAAAAACTTAACCTAACTGCGACCAATAACCACGGCTCCTAAAGTTTAACTTAAATGTAGTGTGTTGTCGCCACATCAAAAACTCTTATATATTTATTAAAAATAGGGACAAACTATAATAGATGAAAACACAGTTCACTATTTAATAACAATAGGTTAATAGACATCATTTGGACTGGTTATACCGGTAACGCAATCCTATTGGTCAATTGATAAATATTAACGAATAGTGGGATTATAAAAGGGTGTGTGCGAACAGAGGTACGAACAACTTGGCAGTTACTGTTAGTTAGTGATTTTCATAGTTTATATCAGCTTTGAGACTGTTTCTTACAAGTGGCAACTATATACGATAAACAGACATCAATCATCTGCTATGTTTTATGTTTAGGTTTAAAATACTTTAAATTAAAGCACACGGGGGCGCCGCGCCGGGTGCCTAAAATAAACATTAGAATATGGTTTTATAACCTCTAAAATTCAGAGCTGGAAAAAACAATAACCTTTAGTTCCAAATGATTAACTCCAACATCTAAATAAATGGATAAAAGGCGACAAGTTTTATCGAAAAAATCAATCACCTTGAAATTTCTCACATTTTTGATAGCAAATTACTGTCGTTCAATTTTACCGTCCATTTCATTTTACTATATGAGATGGAAGATATAGGTATTGTTTCCGCTTGTCAAAAATAATGATACAAACTTGACACAAGTAAGATGACAATAGCACCTTTGAAGGCAGTTTTTGGAATGTGTCACAAAGCTTGCCCGAGCAAAGAAACCGATGTCGTTTGAAATGAAACATACAAAGATATGTAACATTGCTAGATATGAAAAGTAGTAGTTAGAGATACAAGTCTTTTTTCACGTAAACATATTGCCTTTACCTGGATTGTACATCTTCGAAGTTTGCGTATTTGTTAAAACTTCTCGTAACTCACGACTTGTAATTGAGGAGAGGTCTTGGAGAGGACTTGTTAATATAATTTATCCCTAAAACTATGCTGTTTCAACGGCATGGCTATGCTATGTGTGTAAAAATATTTAATAAAGTGCTATCAGCCATCTAAGAGCCGTCCTATATTTAATAAAGTGCTATCAGCCATCTAAGAGCCGTCCTATATTTAATAAAGTGCTATCAGCCATCTAAGAGCCGTCCTATATTTAATAAAGTGCTATCAGCCATCTAAGAGCCGTCCTATATTTAATAAAGTGCTATCAGCCATCTAAGAGCCGTCCTATATTTAATAAAGTGCTATCAGCCATCTAAGAGCCGTCCTATATTTAATAAAGTGCTATCAGCCATCTAAGAGCCGTCCTATATTTAAAAGGAAGCTAAAATTGCTACTCTTTGAAAAAATAATTTATTCAGTAAATGAATGGCTCCAGAATACTGTGTAATTAGATTTTAATTATAGTGTTGATTATTGTCATGCATGCATTATATTTTACCGTTGACATTGTATTATTATAATTTTATTTATTGTTATTCACTCTATTTATTGTATTACTAGCTGCGCCCCGCGGTTTCACCAGCGTGTCCCTCGTTAAGTTTTCTTAATTTTTTCTTTCATAAGAACCTTCTGACAATAACAACTAAAAAAAAACTGTCAGTGCTGTCACCTGAGCGTGACAGTCACGCGATTATAGTGCCTTTTCCCCCCATACCAATAGTGTCCAACGTGCCTAAAGAAGTTTTCACTTCAAAAAATAATATAATTAGCAAAATCGGTCCAGCCGTTCACGCGTGATACCGTGACCAAGGGAAATAAGGATTCATTTTATATACAAATATAAAGATTATATTCTTTTTATTAAAAAATATGTTAACAGTAAATAAATAATTGAAATGTAATACTAAATGTTTGAAAATTTGCACACCTGCTGAGGTACAATATGGCGGAAAATAAACTATTTATGATTATGATTTATGACTATGAAAATAAAAAGAAGTTCAATAAGTTGTTAATCATAAAAAAATATTAATCGTCGAAATTTTCAGTTTCATGATATTTACTGACACTTGTAGGTAAACTGCTACAGTTGGTAGTTCATCTGAATTCAAATACCGGATCCTGGAGAAATATCTCACCAAGGTGCCACAACATCAGAATTGGTCGCAGAGATTTACATTGAATGCGGTAACTGAATCACTAACCTCTGTCAGGTCTTGGTAAAAATGTTCGATGACCCCTTCCGCAGTAGAGCCTCGTGATGTCGTCTTTTATTCTCAAAAATGGTGTGAAAGACTCCGTAACGATCTAATCATGCCATCACAGGTCATCTACGTATTTTTTTTCACATATTCCCTTGATACAGCTCCAAAGACCCTCTGTTCCTGCATAAGGCTGGTTAAAATTGGCTAGATAGTGATCTATACCAGACTGAATCCAACATCTTTGGAGAATTTCTGTCCGTCCCTTCACCGATTCTAAACAAAACAGTTTCGTAACCCACCTTATAGTTATATCCACCACCCACCCACACAGTTATATTTATTGAAATATAACTCCCGTACCAATTTTTTACCTCTTCGGTTTTATAGTATGTACTCCTATTACAACAATTAACACCATGAAATCACACACTCAAACACACCATGTTATGGGTGATTTTCTCAAGCTTAATATTTAGGCGGCTAAGCTGAAAATCACATCTTAAGGTAAAGATGTTGATGAATGGTTTTTTTTGAGAAGAAAGCCATTATGTGTCTAAATGAAGCCATAGTTAACATTAGTAGAAAGTATTTTAGTGATTTTAAAAAAAAATATTCTTTATATCATTTCTAAGTTTGGTGGCTTGTCCGCTATCAGTATTGCTGAGCATTAGCACCGTTTAAACGAAACTGCGCTAGTTTATTGGAAAGGACAAATTTTATTTGAATTCAGCAATACTTTTTCGGTCTATGGAGATTTTAATTCGTATATTTAATATCATAGTTTATTCTAGAAAAAATTAAAAAAAACTGTCCGCGTGTAATTCTATATTTTGGTGTGAATTAGAAAAACATGAGGAGACTTGTAATGATTGAACATAGAAGAACGATACTACCATCGCCCGATCCATTAAGTAGGGTGCTCACGCGCTACAGTGCGGGTCGTGTCTTTTGATGTTACGATGCGCCGCTAGAAAAGCAAGTAACACTGTTTCTGGTAATCTGACAAAAATCCTGCAATTTTGGTGGAGAAATTTTAAAATGTTTTAAACCAAATTATAGGTTTTAATATGCGTTTATACCAAAAAGGTTGGGTTTCCATTTAAAATGACACCAATAGTATTATTATATTCTTTTTAGTATTTCTTTTAATTAACATATTTTACGTGATTCTAATTTTGGTGGTGCAATTTTGGTGGTTTTGGTGGTATTTTAGTTACACAAAAATTGGTACACAGTTATAAGCTTTCTCAGTCAGGCAATATTAAGAGTCCATGAAAATTAAACAGATTTAACCAGAAAGTACGGTCATCAGGGTGTTCATCGAAGTTATAGAGATAATATATTACTATATATGTATAATACTTCTATAATAGCTCAACTTAGGGTATTGGAATCAGTTTGATGTGGATATTTTAAATGCTATAATTCTACACGAAATAATTTTTCCTTGTATTTCAGTATGCCAAAGAAAAAGTCAAAGACTCAAGAAGAGTATTTAGAGAAGAAAAGGATTGCAGAGAGGAAGAGAAAAGAAAAAATAGGAATGATCCTGTAAAACTGGACGAATTACGAAGAAAATTAGAAAAGCCGATATCAGAAATGTTACCATGGGCAAATACAGCGACGGTACGGGATGTAAAAACCAGCATATTAAAAAACCAGTTCAACTTTGCCTTCAAAAGAGACATTGCCCGGGCGAAGTCAGAAAACATCCGCAGAATTGGTGAGAGACTGGTGAGTCTCCCTTCCGAAGCTCATGCATTTTGGACTCTTGCTAAAGCTGTCCAGGGGAATTTCCGTAGACCATTTCTTCCATCACTGCATATGGGCAAGAATTCGTTGGCCCATGACGCTAAGCAGAAAGCTGATCTTCTAGGGAAACTCTTTGCGTCGAAGTCGACTTTGGATGACGTGGGAAACATACCGCCGACCATACCGCGGTGCGAAAGCCGTATGCCGGAAGTCCGACTTTTACAAAGCTCACTGCGTAAAGCACTTCTCTTCAATATTCATATCTCGAGTAGCCCTGATGGAATCTCTCCTATCGTGCTGAAGACGTGTACCCCAGAGTTGGCACCGGTTTTAACGCGTCTAGAGTGTAAGAGAGCCAATAAGGCTCTCCTACTCTCTAGGCGTCGCAATCGCCCCGAACTCATGGAAGACATCTTAAGTGCACCCGATTCCTAAAAAGTAGACCGCTCCGAACCGTCCAACTATAAACCTATATAGTCACAACCTCCTTCTCCAAGACAATGCAATCCATTATCAACTGCCAGCTCCAAACCAGACTTAGAAGACCACTAACTACTCAATGACTAACAATACTTTTCCCTGGAGTTTGCTCAGCTAGTGATCTTCTTGTTTACCTGACTCACGGGTGGGTGAGTAGGCGATCGAGACCAAGGGGGAGACGTTGGCGGTTAGTTTGGACATAGTGAAGGCCAACTGTGCAACTGGGTAACCAGTTTTCTGACAGACAGAAGCATCAAGGTTGTTGTCGGTGGTGCATGCTCTGATTTCAAGTCTGTCAATGATAGTGTCCCACAAGGGTGTGTGCTGTCATCAGCGCTGTTTCTTCTGCATATCAATGATATGCTGCAAATTTGCAGCTTTCACTTCTATGCAGATGATAGATAGCACGGGTGATGCCTTTTATACTGGCCGTGCCAATATTTCTCGTGAAAACGACATTGAGAAATCAAACTTGCGTCTGAAATCAAAGCTTTCTTAGAAAAAGTTACAGATCGGGGTCGATTTAATCTAGCCCAATTTAACCCCACGAAGACACAGGTTTACGCGTTCACCGCCAAGATGATACCATTTGTCGTATCACCTCGCTTTGCGAGCACTTCCCTAACTGCGACAGCCACCATCGGAATTCTTGGCGTCGATATAGCGAGCAAAGTCCAGTTTCGCGGTCACTTAGAGGGTAAGGCCAAATTAGCTTCGAAGAAGCTTGTTGCGCTGAATAGATCTAGACAGTATTTCACTCGGGCTCACCGCCTACAACTTTGTAATGTGCAGGTTCGGCCGCATATGGAATGCTGTCCTCATCTCTATGCAGCGGCACCCCAGTACCAGCTTCTCTTTCTGGACCGCATTCAACGGAGATTGACTCGAATCCTATGTTGCCAGGATATTTCGGATCTCGGCCATCGATACCAGCTGCAGATTTCCGCCATCGTTCAACGCGGCAAAACTTCCATCACCATCACTTAGACAATTGGCACTCCACCACTGTGCGCTTGAAGGGCCGGCAACGGACTTGTCACTCTAGAGTTGCAGATGAACAGGTGTGTGCAGGTGGCGGTAGTCACCTACCATCACGTGACCCGTCTGCTCGTTTGCTCCCTATTCCATAAAAAAAGTTATAACAATGACTACAATATTTTTTGATTTAAGTTATATAACCTGACTATATAGACTTACTATATAGATCTAAGTTATATATAGACTGAAAAAATAATGAGACTGTGTCATACATTAAGAAAGAAGAAAGAATTTTATTTTTAATGGTTACAGCTCATTTCTAATTGATCATAATATATTGATTTATAAAATATTTTAATAAAACATTCAGTATAATAATGCTTTTACATTTTTTTATAATTTTGGTGACAGAAATAAATTTTGGTGTTGATATATCTAATTTTGGTGTCAAGATATCAATTTTGGTGCTGTAACAATTTAGGTGTCAATAATATTTCAGAAACTGTTAGATTTAGACGAATTCTTCTTACATTTCATGTAACTGAAAACGTCATTCTAATATACCAATGTACAAAATTACCTAAAAGTCAAGAAACAAAAAAGTCTACCAAAATTAGGCAAAAATTCATAGTTGTTGAAATTCACTCTTATAATATAAAGCTGCATATATTTATGTTGGTACGTAGGTACTCTTACATTATTCACATAAGAAATTACTTTAACTTATTAAGATTAATTGCACACACACATTGTGTCGAGTACGCAATTTTAAATAGCTTTTCTCGTTTCCTAACTAGTATCTTTGGAAATACCTCAACTAATTTTAGTAGGAGTGGGTGGGGGAGCGAGGGGTCTTCACAAGGGACATCAGATAAACGCTTCAATGAACAGCACACTGCCTTCCTACTCGTTCACACCACATGTTTGTTGTTAGAGTCGGTTTGTGGGCGAGCAATGTATTATCGTTAGACTCAGCTAAATTTAGAAGTCCATTATCGAGCTTACGGTAGAAGTACATTTTGTAGTATAATATATACCTTACGGATTTAGCAAGAAATTTTCCTAATAGTTTTTGTTAACAGCTATATTAAAGAATTTTTGGACTTAAAAACTGATGCGGAAGGGACCCGAGCAAGGCACACATTAGTCATCAGTGACTACTGAACCACAAACGTTACTAAACGCGTGTGTAGGGTTCTTCATGTTTCAGTTTACTTATTAATATAGTTTTAATATTTACTTATTTAATGTCATAATCACAGTCTATGACGTGACATTGTATCTACTATTAACCTATCTATGCATCTATGTAGGTAAGGTAGCAAAGTAACTTTGTAATCCGATATTTATTATATTGGATTACAAAGTTGACATTTGACAGAAAAAATGCGTACATAAATTGCTGCCACGTTTTACACTTTCGAATTGAAACTCGTATAAAAAATGCTCTTTTATTATAGTTATAAATTTGCGTGTTTGCTAAGCGCTTTTTTGCTGTTGTTCCAGTTTCTCGCAGAAATATTCATGGTTTCCAAGTTCCTTGATCTTCGATTATACATTGATTTGGCTGCATAAACACCTAACTCCAAAGTCTTGAAGCGTGTCTTATTAGCTGTTAGTTTTCCTAAGGCCTGAGGGGCTATTTAATATTTTAAGGGAAGAGATTTTATCTATATATTTTCTTTTTATTAGGAAAACTAACAGCTAATAAGACACGCTTCAAGATTTTCGGGTTAGGTGTTTTTTCAACAATAATCACAGTTGTTGCTGCTAACCCTTGTACATTAAATTGCTAGTTCAAATAAAATTGTTATACTGCTGTGACATGCAATCCTCTGCGGTTTTTCACATCTAGGGAACTCCACGACCACAACTAAGGACTGCTAATAAACATAATTATATGTTTCTAAATACAGCTACATAATATAGATAAATTACACCTAGACACAAAACAAATGGTCTTGCTCCTCATACAACTATACTGAGCCCCTGTAACTTTTTGTAGGCGTTTTCACATAATTTTTCAACTTCTAACTCAATTTCATTGATAAAAATTGTGGCTTTCTACAGTTCTTCTACTCCTTTTGATTCCTTCGATTCTTCCTCCGATATTTGCTTATAAAGGGGTACAAAAACATTTCTTCGCCTATTATTAAAATGATAATGAATATCTTTTAAAAAAAGTATCACCGACTTCAATGCGCCTCAAAATACCCTAATCGCTTCAAGTGTGCCTATAAAATTTGAAGAGTTCCCTCGATTTCTCCAAGATCCTAGCATCAGATCTTGACCCGATAACCATGGGACCACCTGGGAAGTATACCCTTTCAAACAAAAGAAGAGTTTTTTTAATCGGTATAGGTGTCTATGAGTAATCGGTGAACATATATCAAAAAAATATATATACAGTGGAACATAGAACCTCCTCCTTTTTTGAGGTCGGTTAAAACAGCATACATAACTACTCATACTCACGTTGTTAGCCGACTAAATGAAAGCATACATCGATACCACAAGACATAAATACATGCAGCTAGTCTGATAGTAACGCCCTAAATTATAATAAAAGGAAATTGAATGAAAAAATAGAGAGGAGCCTCTGTTATTATATATAGTGCTAACACATTTGTTAACACAAACACTGTAGCCAATAGTAGTAAAATTGTGGCACTCACTTTTTATTGCCTTGCTGTTTTCTCCAAGGCTCCAACTAAATTGCGAACATGGCATTAATTAGAGAAGAACGAGTGTGCACTTATGTTCCGGTTTTATTTTGGATACCTACAAAAAAGTTGTGATATGGATTTGCCTTTTTTGTCGCAATAATTAAAGAATAAATCTTATTATCACAGTTTCTTTCCGTAAATGACCCGTGGTTTTTGATGTTTTGAATTTATTTATTATAAATGGCAGCTACTATTACTGTCAACATAAGCTAAAAAATATTTGTAGTTGAATCTCTATTTCTATAAAAATGTAATTGAGAAAAACACTTAATCGTTATAGAAGATACACTCAATTCCTTTAATTTGTTTTATCCATTTGTGGCAAAGGTACATTACTTGAAAGATAAAATCTTTTAAATCCAATAACTTAGAGTTGCGATGAAAAAATAATTTATTATTGGAAGATGAGAACTTGAAAGAAAACGAATTTATTTTTTACATCACAACCGTTTCCTTTCTTTGATCAAAATAAACACCGGAGAATTCATCTCCGGTCCTACTTATATTTGAGGAAGAATTGAAGAAAATACTTTGCATTTGTAAATAGTTAAGAAAAGTAAAACTGGTGGTTGATTTTTATATTTAGTGAAAACGACCTACGTATTTCTACGAACGACATCATATAAACCCTGTTAATTTGGTAATTAAGTCCTGACTCTGATTATGAATTTAGAACTTTCTTTTTTCAAACTGAGGAACTTGTCAGACCCTAAATGTTGTTACTAGCATCACATTCAGTATAATCAAATTAAAGAACCCTATCAACTTGAGATAAGTTTATCAGGGTAAGAAAGTACAGTACTAAAGTAGGTCGGTTAAGTATATATAAGACAACTTTAATTCTAAAAAGGCATGAGTTTATTGACGTCAAAGTATCGGGTGTTTGTCGCCAGACTGCCACTAAACATTTCTTAAGGAAATAAACTTGATTAAACTGTTTTTGAGTGTAATTGAAGATCTGGCTAGCTACGCAGCGACCGCTAATTCAGTGTAGCTGGTCATTTACATTCAGTATTTTTGTTTCATTTTATATACAAAACATGTAACATCTTGAATGTACTAATATGATTATTAAAACCTTAAAAAAAGTATAATGAGGAGAGCACTCGTTATCTTCCTTTGGATCCGGCAAAGAGATTTCTCCTTCGAAAGAACTGCTATACAAAGCAAGAAACAAAGCAATAAACATATTATTCCATTGAAAATCTTTTAATAGGTTTTTTAAATTACTTTCTTGTGTATCAATAAACCACATATTTGTTTCAGGATAGTGGACTGAACGTAATAGAAATAAAAAAGTATTAGTGACTTCACTTTCTTTTTTCTAACCAACAACAATAACGTGGATTTTACAGAACTCTTGCAAAAAAGGCTCCAATTAAGCTCAATCCTTATGTTGGGAGTAGGTTTACGACAGCGTACTAGATGATATCCGGACTCGTAACATCGCCGTTGCTAAATGTAATGCCTGATTTTTTTGTAGACAACGATTTTATTTTAAATAGCATCGGAGTTATGCTTTACGATGTTATTTAAAAAAGAATACACAATTAACATACCTTTTCTCTATACTAGTATATTATAGCTGAAAAGGTTTTTGTTTGTTTGATTGTTTGTTTTAACGCGCCAATCTCTGGAACTAATAGTTGGATTTAAAAAAATATTTTTGTATATGATAGGCTATCATATATATACAAAATATGTAGGTATAGGCTAAAAATCAATTGGAAGAAAAAGTGCTTTGAGAGCACTTTTTCTTCCTATTGATTTTTTAAAAGATTTAGATTTAGTTTGAAGGAAATAATTTATTAGTAGCGACATTTGTTATTAGATTCAGGGTTAGGAACCATTTGTTAGATACGAAAAATTTTGGTCTAGGCGAACATCTTGATCCCTATGTACGTGACTCATTTCTTCGCAGTTTATTGCTTTTGTTTGGCAATATAACTCGTTGTTAGGCCCTGTTACAGATCGGTGCAATTCGATTCGAAATATCTTTTAAAAAAAGTATTTTTTTTATAAAAAAACAAAAACCGACTTCAAGATTAGGTACACCTACATGTACAAACTGAAACTAAGCAACCAAAACATCATCGGTATATATATTTTTTTGTTTTTATATATAATTTTTATAAAATTTATATGGCGCCTCTTATGTAAGACCCAGCAAACAAAAAAAACCTTAAAAATCGATTCATAATTGGCGGAATAATCGTGTAACAAACAAACTAAGAAAACATATAGTCAAATTGAGAACCTCCTCACTTTTGAAGTCGGTTAAAAATATATCGCTTTTGATATTACTGTTTTGTATGTCATTCTTAATAAATAATTTTACATCAATATTTTCGACATTATCCCTCCACTTCTCAGAGGCCCAAAATAAAGCCGTGACCTCTAGTCTCCTTTTACGACATTACACGAATTATGTATATTAAGTACACATTTTTCAGATATCCTCTAGACAGATATACACAACAAGGTTTAAATAAAAATACAAGATTACGACCTACGTAAATGGCTTTCACTTTAGCTTAAGGCAATTTTCATAAAACGGCAACAAAATATAAAACCTTATAAACCTCTGAATGCTTTTGTAGCGTTTATTTATGTGAATATGATATTTGTAAATGTATTTGGCTTTTACCTTTCGAAGGGTTTCGTCTAATTCCCCTGGTATTGCAAACGCCCGTTGATAAAAGATCGCTTAACCGATCTTCTGAATGCTAAGAAAGAAATTAGAACGAATATACATACCTAATATTAGTTATAGTCATTTCTATAACCAAGTTTAACATATATTCATATGATCGAATGGTTTTTTATTTTCAAATTTTCCATTAATTCAATACATTATAGATAAAGAATCCTTGTTTTCTTTTCGAGGACGTTTTTGGAGGTCGTCGTTTCATAGTTTTTGAACATAGTGAAAGGTGTTCCGTCAGAAGATAAAATAAATATACGATCTGTCAGACCCGTTGGGTCTGATAGATGATGTACGTACAAAAATCTGCCTATTAATTTGTAACATGGTGTGAAAGTAATTATTTTGATCACTCTTTTAAAATGAATTTTGTACTACAATGTGAATAAATGGGATACATTTCAGTCATAGAAAAACGGTGGATTTGATTTTTTTACACTTTTCGTTTTTGACTTAAAGCCTATTGAAAAAAATTATCATAAAATAAAATATTTTTCAAAGCTCAACACACAGTAACATTGGCAGATTTCATTAACAGAAATAACCGTTTTCAAAATATTACGTAAAACATCATTTGAAAGCTTTAAAGTGTTCAAATCCGTCGTTTTCCTACGACGACGACGACGATTTATAATTACATATTTCACTTGAGCATAGCTAAGTTTGGTGATTACATACATACATGACTAAATATGGTGCTAAGAGCAACTTTCTTTATGTGTTGAAACATTCATATAATTATGTACTTGTGATAAGATTATTAGACTAGCAACATTCACAATGCTCTAATGCCCGGTTCATTCGTTTCTTCATTAATAGGAACCGGGCATAAATGGCCAATCCAACTACAAGCCGTCTATTGGAGGGTCAGGTATTTTTTCCGGCTTGTAAACACCACAATTAGCAAAGTCATTTCAACAAGCCAGATAAATCCTTCCACTGTATTGCGCCTGCCATTAATTATAGTTATCTGGTAACTACCACACTACATACTTCCGTAGTTAGACTACTCGATGTTTTATACTGTAATTATAGTAGCTTAATGTGTTAAAGACTTTATATCTAGTGCTGAAATGAAAGTTAAAATAAATACACTATTTGCCTCCTTAATAATAGCTTCTTAACAGATAGCGAGAACCGGCAATATAAAAGTCAATTTCAGTAACTGCCCGGAACAAAATAATAAATTTACGTACAGCGTAAGAAACAATTTAATAACATATATTGTCTGAATTTCAAAAGACCGAAAATTCATTTGGGTAACTTGGGTTCTGTTTTAAAGATAACGTGATAAATTAGAGTAAGGCGTGCCCTGTGGTAAGTAGTTGGCGTAGCTTATTGACTCTTGCCACGTCATGCGATTTTATCACGGGTTTATTAAAGTTGAAATTGTTTCCAAAGAATTTTCTGTATGGTGCAAAGGCAAAAAAGCAATATTGGACCCACTAGTAGTCAGTATAGCGCTCTCTTAAAGGGTTCTTGAGACCGTACTTAATGCAGAAACTTAAAAAACTTTGTAGTACCTACTTACTTCTCGTGTCCTGCATCTTTTTATTTGTTTTTTACAATATAAGCTTAAGGAGAGGGAGAAAATTTTCTTATCAAAGTAATGTTATTCATCAATCAATAGCAATCTTAACTGTTTCTTAAATCTATAAATAGTTTCATTTTATCGCTGGGATTTCATGGCGAAAAAAACCGCATCGAAATCGGTCCATCCATTTGAGAGCTACGATGCCACAGACAGACACACACACACAACACAGAGATCGACGTCAAACTTATAACACCCCTCTTTTTGTGTCGGGGGTTAAAAATGTATTATCATGAACCAAACCATGTTTATAAATGTAGTTTTATCCATTTAAAGTAGGTATTTCTACGAAGAAACAGTTAAATTGTTCATCAATTACTGTTTCTAGATTGAGTACAACAGATACATAGGTTAGAGTTAAAACAGCTAGATTTTTCACTGTAAAGGGCTTAGAATTTCTTTCAAGCTATACATTGCATATGAACCGGTGTTGTCTCTCTAACACAAAGGATGGATCCTTTCTCGACCTTTCTTTTCATCAGGCTAAGTGATCATGGTTAGCGATCCACGACCCAACGATTGATGTTGAAATTTTATATATGTAGGAGTACATGTATAAGTAATAATGAGCATGAATTATGAAAAGCTTTAAGGCGTGATGGAGCAATAGTAGTTATATAGTAGTTTGGACTATCCTCGTCCGACGGGGTTGAGTATATTTTTTGTGTGTCTGAAGCCACCCTATTATATTTAAGTTTTACTCGGGGTTTAATCACTACATATTATAAAACAAAGTCCCCCGCCGCGTCTGTCTGCCTGTCTGTTCACGATAAACTCAAAAACTACGGATTTTCATGCGGTTTTCACTAATAGATAGAACGATTCATGAGGAAGGTTTAGGTATGTAATTTGTTCAGGTTTTGTGTAATTTTTTTGAAATATGATGATGATTGTTGAAGATGTCACTGCTACCCGTGTGCAGCTAGGGCGGGTTGCTAGTAATACGATAATTACAAAAAGAAGCTCTGGTTGCTGACAATAATAGCCTATATATATATATAAAACTCCGTGGACCAATTTGGACATGTACTAGTATTTTTGTAGTGTCAGTTCAATAGCATTTACTACGAGTATATAAGTATTTATGCGGGCAAAGTCGGTCAGACAATTATAAACTGCTCCATCAGTTCGTGCATGTCAAATATTCACCGAAAATGTCGTTCCTTCGAAATTGTATACATAACACACTCTAAACTGAGAATAGAATGTAGATAGTTTATAAATTGTTGGGATAACAACATTGTTCGCGATATTATCCTAATTAGACGCTTGAAAGTAAGTCGATGAAGAATTCATTATCATAAGTGAGCTTATTTCTGTCCTCATTTCTCGGTTCCCTGAGTGTCTAAGCGTTAATTACAAAAAATCATTTATAATAAGACGAGGAATTTGTCGGGGACATAGAACCGTCGCATCGTCGCGCGTTGGCGTATGCAGTCAGCTCAGTCCCTATAATGAAATGACTCGCTCTCCCATTAGGAGAACAAAAATGCCTTTAATTAACACTCTGAGCTCGCTTTTTTAAAACGAACCAGAAGCGGCAAAGCAATTAGCAAAATCTTGAAGTTGCAACATTTTGTGCGGGTTTTGTAGAGAGATTATTTTATAATATTGTATTTTAAACCCTTTCAACGGAAAACGCCTTTGTCTTTTGGGGTTATCGTTATAATTATACGCTTTGTCGTTTAATATTGTCGCCAGCTTAACCATAAAAGATTTTCATTGTCTCATTTTAATTTGAAATTGCTCTAATATAACGATAATTCACTTAGAAATCGAATTAATCTAATCATTTTAAGTTTACTTAAACAATATCGTTTTAAGCTAGTTACACAGTCAAAATTAAATCTATAAATTATGTACTATTGTTTTTATCTTTTAGAAATTGAATTTCACGATATACCTAATGAATTTTGGTCATTAAATGTAACCTCTCTCTAGGAAAACCCCCGCAGATCTGCTTTTTAACTGTACCATTTGTACTGTACTGTTTTTTTTAATCTCATAAATTTGTTGTAAAAAAGACAAACGATCTAAAAGTTTATAATATTGTTTATAGTTCCTGTACACTATTGTTAATTTGAAAATTATTTGATTGTGTTCGGATATCACACGTAATATCCATTCAAACTAAGAGATCGTAAATACACTGAGATTCCCCTCTTTGATCCTCTGACGCTCGTTTTCCTCAGCCTCCCCTTGCCTCCATCAATACCCCTCGAGTACAGGAGACGGAATAATGTCAGTAATTACAAGATTGTGACGTCAGCAGTGTGTAAGTTACCGAACCTACAATACTTTTGTTTCAGCCTCTCACTCTTATTTCGCTATTTTTATATTCACTACGAACACTACAAATAAATTAAATCGAAGTGTCTCTTTTTAGACACACAATTCAATTTAATTTATTTGTAGTGTGTCATTAGTCAAAATAATTGCTTTTTTTTTAAGCTAACAAGCTAAGCTCTAAGCTTAATAGTTATTTGCACAATACCTAGGCCTAAAATCAGTTTTTATTTTTTTCTGTCTGTCTGTCTGTTTGTTCCGGCTAATCACCGGAAAGGGTTAATGGATGGACTTTCACTGGCAGATAGCTGGTGTAGAAGAAGTAAGAAGTAACTTAGCTTTTATTTTCGAAAAATAATTAAGGTTCCGGGCAAAATATATCAATATGTACACGCTAGCAAAGCCACGCGGGAACTGCTAGTCCTAAATACGAGTACACTAAGTTTATCTTTAGGAGATTGTTCAAATATACGATGTTGAAAGCAGTAATGTAACTACTGCTTTTACCATTGTATTTACCCTATGTCTACTAATGTAAATAATTGTTGGTGACGCAATCGGGTAGTAGTTAGTGAAATGTAAGAGATCCGATCTAATTGTATTCACGCCGACCGTGTCTCGCTTAAATTAATAACGATTTACTTTACAGTAACGGTAGGTAGGTACATTATACAGTACGAGTATACATTTACAGGACATCGCGTTCAATCGGCGATAACTGAATCTCTCTAGCGGTGAAGCAATCAAAATGCAATTATATATTCCCACACTACTAATGAAGAGGTTTGTATTAGGTCTTTACATATGAAATTGACATTTTGTCTAACTGGCCACTTCGATCTTAAACATCTGGTGTTTGGTTAGAAATTCCAAATTCAAATTAATTTCATATTCGGCCTTATGTATCTATTTATGTTTCGAATTTAGTGATTCGGTTGTTTTCGCGCTATTTGATTTTACTTTGACATCGTTTATGGAAGACTTCAAATATCGCGTTATTTATGAATACGAATTCCGCCGTGGCACTAGCGCTGCTGAAGCAGCTTGTAGGATTAATGATGTGTGTGGGGACGCTACAGTAAAAGAAAACCCGTTACATTTTTGGTTCCAACGTTTTCGTTCTGAAAATGTTAACCTACAGAACAAACCTTAGATTATATATAGGTCCAGATGCCTAATCCGCGCCCCAAAACTGAAGCCAAAAAATACAAGCGACTAATACAAATACAAGCGACTCACTCGTCACACGCGAGCGAACGTTCGCCGCTGAAGTAAGTCTAGAGGCGCTATTTATATAATATTCAAAAATGCCTGGTTGTGCAGTTACATCCTGTAAAAATTATACAAAAAAAAAACTTAAGTGTCCGAACATCACATTTCACAAATTGAAGTAACTTTAAGTATTATTTACATCTGAATAATTCCAGTGAGTGAGTGTGAGGTGAGTTTACTGAAATTTAACCTTGAATAACTTTTAAACGAGCTGACTTAGCGAAAAATCATATCCGACCTTTTTCGTAAATCGGTTAATTTCCTACAAGAATATATATTGATTTTTACAACTTGTCAATTTGTTGGAACGTGACCAAATTTCAAACAAAAAAAAACGATATATATATATCCAAGTGTTGTTGTAAATATGTCTTTAAATTTACATGGTTTGAGTACCTGAATTAAAATGCAATAATATTGGGATACAATGCCCCGGTTTCCTGATACATAGAGTATATAAATAGTTCCTACTAAGTAGCTTTATTTTTATTTTGCATTTGTCTTTTTAACTAAATGATTAAATAAAAAAAAAAATAAACGAATACTTGTAACACATTTAAATACATTTAAAATGTCTTTATTTAATATTACTTACATAAAAAAAAAATATTATGTTTCATAAAAAAGTCCCTAAATTTTGGGGTAACTTCTATGCACTGGTAGTAAAACCGTCACGCACACAAGCGCAGATATTGTATGTTGACACTCGCGTTGGGCGGGATTCACTCACACAGCTCCAAAAAGTGGCTTCAAAGAAAACGGTGACATTTGTACTGGTCACGGTATCTGGACCTATTACCTATTTTATACTTTTTCCAAATAAAAAGCCAATTTTATATGTAAAGACCTAATATTAATAATAATCTTCAACGATGTACGATATGTTTACGGTATAACGGTTCTTAGAAAGCCGAACAAGCTTGACCTTCTCAGGAAATGAGGATGTGCTATGTGTGTAAAAAGTCTTCGGTATACTAATAATAGTTTTTTCTATTAACGATCAATGCTGCAGGTATTCTAAACATAAAATATTACCACAAAATAAACAATCTGTACAAAGCAAAGTTAGGAAAAACATATGTAGCAACATGACGTTAACAAGTTAGATAAGTACGTGTCGAGTCGTATTAACATAATTTAAAAGTTAAGACTTGGTTGTTGTTAATCAGGTCATATATTCCCCACGGACATTATAATGTGTACTCGTTAACACGGGACTTATTCGAGAATGAAGGTTCAAAGTATTCGGCAAAACGAAACTGAAGTAACTATTTATGTTTTTCATAACTAAATACACTGTTAAGACAATATGTATTCAATATCTAATTGATTTCACGTAGTAGTAGGAGGTTCTATGTTTATCACGTTCTCTTTAATATATTATCAATATGTGTGTATATGACTTCCTCTTTTCTTATGTAGGTAAAACTTTAAATGTCAGTGACAGAGAAAAAATAATCTTAAAGTAAAAAGAAAACTTACTTTACTTAAATAATACCATTTCTAAGTGTCATTTCATTAGGTATTATAAAAAACCAATATATTATAGGAGAAATAAATTATATATAGAGAAATATTGACAACGGATTTCTGTAAAGAAACCTCAATAAGTAACACATTTTCAAAAAATTCAAAATTTAATCGAGCCATGCAACTTTTTGAGTACGACCCACAAGGAGATCAATCAGTACAGTTTTCCAAAACTTTTCCTATTGGTCCGGAATAATATTGAAGTCCGTTGCTGTATCCCTGTAGTTTAATAATCAAATGGCGAATTGGTAGTTCAATAAACTTAGCACACTAGCTTAATATACTAAGTTTATGGGTAGTTGGTTTACGCGCAGTTAATAAATCACAAATTGCAGTATTCTGTTAAATGTTTGTGCCGCTTGTATGGTAACAATTGGTAATGAAGCCGTAGTGTACACTTCCTTCCGTCCACAAGATCAATTGCTACAGCATCAAATACTTCAGTGAAATAATGCTGTTCGCTGCTTATTTTTTCTCTATTTTAACAAAAATAACATGTTTCAATATTATTTTTTGTTGTTGGAAGCATTGATGTATTAATCCTGTGATGATAAAATGGGACAGTATGTAACATGCAGCATGATTAATTTCGATATAACTCTAAACTTAGAACTGAAAATGAACTTCATTTTACAAGTAACAAAATATTAGTAAGTAATACATAGAAATATAACAACGCAATTTACACAAATACCCGCCATTTTTTGTTCTTTTTCTTCACTTTGATGTCGTTATTTATTTGACTTTTTTGGTGTTTTTTATAAAGTACTTCAGGCAAGAGTAGAGGGCTAAAAATAGATTAGCAGCACACAATGTAAGTTTTTAATACTATTTAATATTGGAAATCGCAACAAATCGAGAGTTTACTCTCCGTCTGTCGCAGTAATATGGATTAGGCATTGGTAAATATTTAAATTTATAAACGAATTTACTTTGCTTGAAAAAAATATTTCGTCCCAGCTGCGATTATAATGGATTGTCTAAAAGGCTTTTCAAATGATTTATGAGAAATAACAAAATTATTCACTGGTGGATGAATAGCGAACGCTAGAAAACTAGTAACACCACATAACTGCAGTTATCCTGCTGTAAAAGCATTTCGGATTGGATATTTATCCAATAAAAGTCCTATAGAATAATGTAAATGTTTAGTATAAGTATTTACGAATGTTAAAATACAAAACAAAGAATCCAACCAGGAAAGGAAATACAGAATAAAAAAATTGTACTTTAAAATTGCACATTAATTATTAAACACCTACTTATCTATATTTTACTTTTATAGATTGCCTACAATTTTATTACAAAGCAGCATACAATTCAAACATTGGTTAGGTACGTCTTTCCTAGCATTTTTTATTCTCGTTCGATAAGGGTTTGGCGCCCAAGAAAATATATATAAAGAAGCAATGAGAATTTCAGCTAAAATTAGGTTATATTCGGCAAATTCAATTTTCATAATTTCATTTAGTAAATACCCGTATTTCGAGTTTGCAATTTACTAGCGAGAAAGATGATATCATTTAACAGAATCCCGTTGTTTATTCGATTTTCTGTTTTTATGTATTAGAGACTTGGGAAAAATACTATGAGCAATCTAAATACGGGATCAAAGCTGCCGATAGTTTAATTTCAAAGAACATCTGGTTGTAAAACAGTTACAGGTAATATTGCAATTACCAAATAAAATAAGTTTTATCGTCGGTGTGTACTCGTATTAGTATTGGTTAAGGGCTCTGTTTCCGCATTTAGACTTAAAAACGGTCCATTATGCGTTCAGATATGGCTAGCTAGTTGAGCCAGCCCAGCTCCTTCTAGAAGCACAGAAGCTTCCGCGTGCATTCGTATCAGCAGCATCTAAACACAAGTGGTCGGCAGTTTGCAACTTAAATAATCACACAATATTGTGGGATATCGCCGTCACACAACAAAAATCTTCGCTACGTGTCCTCGCAGATCATTATATTTTTTACAAACCTTAGCAAACTTAAAAAATGAATTAAGAACCGGCTTAGTGATCCACTTCAAGCCCTATGTGTTATCTGATCATTTAAAAAAAACGGCTTAATAATCACTGTGAGTGAAGACATATCACTATTTATTACAAGCGGTGCTTTTACGATATATAAACATGATAATATTGATATCGCTGGTTTGAATTAGGCCCAATAAAGAGAATAACAAAACTTTTCCCAATATTGTATCGACACCGATATGATTATTGCTATCGCAGAACTTATAATGTTATATCCGATAGATGTCCTAAACTTCTCGGTATAATACTTACTTATCGTAATATAACTGCTAACAAGGTTAATTGAAACCTACCGATTCAACACGTGTTGTGTTGACGGGCAGACTCGCGCATTACTTCCTATTCTAATACATGTAGGTAGTAAACGCTAATGTGATACAAATATATAGTTCGCTATGTTACATTGTTTCTTTTTGTCATCACAATGATTGAATTAGAGAATGACTCGTCCTTTGGGGTTCTAACGAAATCGATAGGTAAAGAACTGTAAAGAGTGTTATGTCCCTCTAACACAAAGTGAGGATCCTCCGACCAGGCGATGTCATCATGCCCAACGGGAAGTTGTATCTATACCAATCGGCGCGAGAACTTGCATTGTGCGAAGAAGGATGAGTTGATAAATCGATAGAGATAGATAGATAGTCAGTCCGAACTGTTCTGTAGTGGCTGGCTGCTGCATAGACGGGAGAAAGATGCTCTTCTTATGTGAACCGTAGATGCTGGCTGAGGCTTGATTACCGCTCATTGCTGTAGGAGTGTATACGATGCTGATACTGTTGATCTGCTCCACGAAAAGAAGAGCTTCCAATCACGTCGGGGTCACCACTGTGGATTAAGGGCTGTTTTTTAGTAGCTAGATTAATCAAATATCTGTCTGTATGTGCGATGTAATGGCAATTTATTCAAGAATTAGTTCATAGAGTCGGCTTGGTTTTTGAACCTCGGAATAACTATAACTTCTCTTTCAAAACACATAATAATGGAACTCCGTTTAGAGCTATAAAAAAATATTATTCCATTGTCATTAAATGGTGCATGTCAATGCGTGCGACCGTCATTCGAATTTTATGTATAAAATCAAGATCCATAAGATACATGAACTTGAATTTGTAACTATAAAGTCTTTACCGGTAAATAATGAAGAAAGTAACACTTTTCTTCACCGTATGGGGCATGTTTCAATGTATGGAGAAAAAAAGGGAAGTTTCAGTAAAATATTTATACAAATAGACGTAGCATTACATAATTTGACATCGTTATTACAATCTAAGCAGGGAATAATGTCATTTTCGGGTGTTTCACTGCCGCCAACAATATGGGGAATGAAGTCTACGAGGCTACGATCATCTGAATATCAAATAGCTGTAAATAATAAATATCAAAAAGCTTCCCACTTCCACATTACAATCTTGGTTTAACACTATGCGCATGTTGTGTTTGCTTGAAAGTGGTTGTTAATTAGTCTAAATTTAACCAAATATAATTCATAAGATTAATAACAATGTTACGACTGTAAGCAAACCACAAATAAATAAATAAACAACTCGGTGTAACTAATTACAGAAAATGTCAGCCTTATTTTTTGATACTTGATTTTTCCGGGAAATATGGGTTTAACCAAGTTGCGGCATGTGTAATAAACAAAGTTATGGAACGTTTGCTTTCATACACACAAGCACACACAGAGCAGGTAAAGTTTCGTACTCAAAACTTCCAAAGATCCAAATTTCCAAGAACTTTGTAATAAAAATGTAAACTTTGAACATTTATGAACATCAAATCTAAGTAAGATTTTCCTTCATCATATAAACATACTTTTTATGAAAATAGCGGGCTCTTCTCGTTATTACATCGTGTAATTATTTCCTATGATTTTAAGTGTGGCTTAAATAAACAAAAATGTGTGAGTAGGTACACTTGGAGAAACTTGTCCATCTCTGAGGACTATAGAATGGTGTTTTATCAATAGCGGCAATTTTAACTTATAGATTGTTACAAGATGCGGCAGGCCAAAAGAAGTGACTATGATAAGAACATTGAGACTGTACGAAAATTATTGGATAAGACCAACGTGTGACATATCGACAGATCGAGGAAACGAAAAACATACCCGTATGTAGCGCTCTAGGATTCACATTTTACATTCACGTTAATACTGTCACAAAACATGGGAATTAAATCTCACAATATAATATCATGTATCTCATAATAAATTTGGCTTAGGTTTGCAGCTTGTTCGAAAACTGCTACAGATAATTATAAACTTACTTAATTATATTTGTTTTGACATCAGGCGTAGCGCAGTAGGTAATTTAAATAATTACGCCCAAAACTTAGTTAAAAACTTGTTTATGTAAGACATGAACAATTGTTCTATATCTATGTGCGGATAGTGTACGTTAATGTAGTATATTATGCTAGTATACTATAGTATACTAAGTTTATGCTTACAGTCCTTCTGAGTTGCTTTCTTAAAAAAATGAAAACATCACAGCAGACCCTTTAAGGCCGCGCATTTTTGTAATGAGATCTCTGAAAATGTATGGAAAACATAGATATTAATAAAAAACGAGTTAAACTGATATTAAAACATTATACTCACATAATAACAAATCCTATTTCGGGACTATTCACTTTGTGCACGTGTAAAAAACTTTATTCCTAACGGAACCTTTTCTTGGATTAGAGAAATACTTATAACGGTCAGCCGGGCAAGACTAAGTTATGTTCGTACCTAAATCAAAATCACTTTCTGACCACTTTAGATACTATAAGCCTTTTACAATTTAATTTGGTTTGAGACCAGGGTTTGGCACTGGTTGACTTCTTAAACGCCTTCAATACCGACAGTCACGATATTTTTTTATTCATCCACTCCTATATTAAGATGTCTTCACTGAGATACTGGATCAGTCAATGTCAATGAGTCTTCTTTCTGTCTGTGTTTACTATCTCCTAACACCAAATCTTCAATATGCGCTTCATGTGTGTATATTTTGATGATATGTAACTGTACATAGCGTTGCAATCTGTTTCCGAACCCTTCAGGTATGCCTCGATGAGAGCCACAAATAGTATTTAATGGCCTATGATTTGTCCGAATTACAAACGAAGAAAACCTGCCCTAAAAAAATTGGTCAATACGCCTTACCCCAAATATTATTGCATTCTCCTCCTTTTGTATCTGTGAGTATTGACGCTCAAACACGTTCAAAGTACGTGACGCATACGACATCGGTCATTCCGTGCGATAATACCGCGCCTAGACCGCTCAGTAACGCGTCTGTTAAAATTATCTTAGCTGATATCTATATATGGTGTTGGATGTCTAGCCATAACACTGCGCGATCTATACTTACTAAACCAGTCCTATCATAATCAAAAGCATACTATCTTACTCAACTTCTTATTTTGAATGACTCTAGGATATTTTTAACTTTCACGATCGTGCCACGAATATTACCGATGTTTGGTAAATTATTTTTTTAAATATCAAACCCGGCTTTGTCCATATATCTAATACGACAGCAACTCCAAAAAATATAAATAACCAAATATTACAATGAAAAATGTTCATACCAACTGAGGCTTTTCATTATGATATTTTCAATTTATAGATTGTCAGTTTCTTTCTGGGCCGCTGAACGGTATACTCATTTAAAAGGATGAGTCTCACAATCGATAAACAAATCCAAGGACGTAGATTGAAAGTAGGTCAACGAGCTTGTGATGACTTGCACACGTGACAATGAGCCGTTTTCATATTCAGATAAGGCAGTAACATATTATCCCATCGTTGAGAAGCGTCTGACCCCAACTTCTATGTTTAAACTGAAATACATAAAATAAATCTCGCCATTGTCTTTGCACTAGATAATATGCGTATTTTAATACAAATTTTAAAGATACTTTGAGTGTATGTACCCTTACTAGCAAAAGGTGTGTAAAATATCTAACTTCAAATTTGATTTAGTCCTTAATATAAACTAAAATTTTTTTTTTTTGGAAAAATGGAAAAATTCATAAATTATCTGATTTGAAAAAAAAAAATGATATTTTCTACTAAGTATAATGATGTTTATTTTTTCATAAAAAAAAAAAAATTGGTACTTATGTGAAAAAAATGTATATTTGTAAATAAAAATAATATTTTACGTTTTTCTGCGCAATCACTGCAAAATATTCAGAAAGGAGATTTTCATATTCTGCTACATTTTATAATGAATCCGTTAAACATATGCATGTCAAATTTCACTTGGATGGAGAAAATACTTCTCACCTCAGTCAACGTCCACTACCACATCATTATAAATTATTAATTACATTATACCGGCTGCATTAAAATAAACTTAAAACGTATTTTGTAATCTAATCGACAACTTAACGGGAATTCACCCTTAAACATGAGCAGTAAACTTCAAAGTCAATGAAAAAGAGAATAAATGTTATGGATATTTTTGAGAAGAAATAAAATCAAATCTTCAATAAGAACAAAAATGTTATAATATTATCTACGTATTAACGGGAATTAACGCGATCACGAAAAGGTATTAATTACATTACTATCGAAACGTCAGGCAATTCAGAGGTATGTAATACCTTTCGTGATCGCATTAATTCCCGTTAATACGTAGATAATATTATATCATGGAACGCGAAAGTTTAAAAATGTTATGTTTTAATAATTCCTTTTTTTGTTGGTTTTCAAACTACTTGGGTTTAATTTATTGCGCAAGTACACCAGCCTCTTATTACAGATATTATTTACAAATCCCTGAGTTTATATAGGTAAGAGAATAATTTATGTTTTAAGCTACGAATTGTTCGCACGGCTATTAAGACTTTAGAAACGTGTTCAAAGTTTTTAGTTTGTTTTAAACTACTAATAAATGCAATAACGTAGACTTCTAAACAGAGTGTAGGTTATTATTATTATTTTTTTTTATGAACACTGAAATCCAAGTTTTACTCATTGAAACGCCGCGCTGTTCTAATACATTTACATTGTACTACTTTAATATACATACTATGCTTTAGTATATTATTTGACATTTATAAGATTGCATCTGAGATATGTTCCATCACATATTTGAGCCCTAAGGAGATGGTTGTTCAGGGTTGTGTTACGTAGTACTATTAGGTATTCCGTGGTTGTATTATATTAATGCTTGCGAATGAAAAACTTATTCAGTGTATTGTTTTGTCGTAAACTTTTATAGGCCCAACAAACATAATCCTAAGATTTAAGAGAGAAAAAACAAGCAGATATTAACACAAGTGAAACTTTATTAATAAAACAATTTCATAAATTGACAAGTACTATTGTGACAGCGTAAGATTAGTTCACATAATTCATTTTATTTTCTGTTATTAAAATGATTAACAAGAATTTTATTCAACTTGTGAACTTGAGTAGTCCAAACATGTTGAAGTAATAGTGAGATTTTGTTTATTTGGCGTTTTAAAAGAAGGGCAGGTAACTGAGGTAAGTTTTTGTGTACATTCTTTCTTCAACCTCTACAGAGAACATCGAGTACAGCGACAAAACTTTACGTGTTATCTTAAAAAAGCAGTGGTTTCAATGTCATATAATTGAAACTTAATAAAATAGAAATAATGTATTTTTGCCATTTGTTGAAAGTATGTCTGGGGTGACGGTAGGTTTGAGCAATGGAAACAGTAGCAAAGTAGACATTTTTCATTAATTCTTCATTTATAAATGAGCACGGCTAAAATATTGAGGATAAACCTAATTCGTTTAGTTTTATCTAGTATAGAAAATTTTTCCAGAACTTTCTTAGAGTTCTTTTAAATAACTTGTAGTTTAAGAAACATAAAATTCTAAAAAAAACGTCACTTCGACTATAAAGTCTTTTCTTAGATACATAAAAGGTTAATATAAACAATTTTTTCCCTAAAGTTCGTGATAACTAGATTCAGGATAGAATATTTAGGTATTAAATATTATCAGTTTCCCACTGTCTTTCCTAATAAATCCTTCAGGACTCATCTTAAAGAACCAATGTAAAACTGATAGACATAAAGCACCTATCATCTGATAACAATGTAGAAAATTCATTGTTCTTTTTGCCACCATCGAAAAATCTCCATAATATTTCGAAAACACTTTTATTTAAAGAAACGTAACTCTAAACTAAAATAAAAAAAATGTTTCATTAGTAACAAATAACCATTCCATAGCTCTCAGTGTGCCTTCGATCAATCAAATCAATCAGAACCATTTATTTTAATTAAATCAATAATAAGTATTTTTGCACTGTCAGGAGTAGGTCAGTCAGACTAAGTCAGTCGTGAAGCTAGTTGCCTGTTCCAATACGTAGATCCTATGGAGAAGAACAGGCAAGAAACTCCAAGGACACTCACGACACAGGTAAGAAAACATAATAATAATGCAGATAATTACCTTAAAGCTAAAAAAACCATTCGGAAATACAATCGTGGGGCGTATATATGTAATGTATGTTTCTTTACCATATAGCCGTTTAACTTAAGAATATTTCTTAACTTATTTTTTATAGATTTTAAGGTTAATAATGCAAAAAATTAACCTTAGTTTTTGGTACCGCTCTCTGTGTGTGTGTCGGCTAATGGGGTCTTGTGAGTTCAGTCACACGAGTGTCGCTACTGCTTTTAAGAAATTAAAGTATGGCAAAGGAATATCTAGCGATTTAATTCTTTGCTTTTGCAAATGTCGTGAGGTGGTTATAATATATTTAGGTTATAAATGTTTATTATATTTCACATTACATTAGGTACTGCTGCCGTAAACACGGAAATAAAATGTATTCTCCCATTATGAAGCGAGGTTACTTTCTTATGTCTCATAATAAATTTGGATTTGATTACAAAGTTTGTACGAAAACAAACATAGTTGTTCCGTAGACCCATTATTTACTACGTATACGTAGATTGGCCTGATTTTTAAGGTTGGCTGGAAAGCACACAAATTCGATATGTTATTATCGAACAGAATGAATATGGATATAAACTCATTATCTACATTTAAAATCAACATTTGTTATTTACCCTTTTGGAATAACACAAAAAGATCAAAGGAAGCCTATTAACTCCACCACTGTATTTATTCGGCTTCATAAGAATTTTTTTTTAACGCTTCGATAGTTTTTCGCCACAATTGTGTCACTTTCATGTTCTAACCTCTGAATAATTGATGACAGGGTGACATAAGCTTGGGTCGATACTCTGCCATATAAATGTATAAAAGCACTCCACAGTTTACGTCACAGTTTATGTATGAAGGCGAGAATGATTAAATTTCTAATTTACGTAGTTTCTCAGTTGTGTACATTTCACTCGTATCAATCAGTTATTCAGAGGATTCACGTATATGGTTGCCATTTAATCCTACATTGACAATTGCTCTTCTGCAATTAAAACTTCTCCTGGACTAGCAAATAAACACAGGAGACAATAATTTAAATGTGTTTTTATGTCAAGAAGTAGCGTACTCAGCACGAAAATGAACTTTGAGGATTGTCGATGATGCCAAACTCGCAAGCTGTAATGAACTGCCTGATGAAAGAATTTGGCCGTCTATTTTAGTTTTCTGCTCAGATGTTTTGGTTTCCTTTTTCATTCTTAGCAATGTTTTATGTTTTGAGGAATTGTTTGATATGATCCATACAGTCACTATCTACGGTCTTACGATCCTAAGATAACTAAACTTAATAGTACAAGTATATATATCAAAGAATACCTAAAATTTATTGACTTCAAACAGCATCGCCAACAATTGGCTGTTTAAAAAAACATAACTGATCATTACATTTATCAAACAATAATATTTTTATATTTAGTAATATACAAATGTGTTTATCAGTAGACTGGTTACCATTGTACAGGGTCTGCCTAGTTTGGGATCAGACGGACTTTGGGCATGTGACGTATCTCAAATTATTATTATTATTGCATCTTTCGCTGAATTGGAAGGGCCCAAATGATGGGTCCTTCCAATTCAGCAACAGTTACGTGGTTTGCATTATGGAACACAAACCTGCTGTTAAAGGTTCGATGTAATTGAAACAAATGTATTGTTCCTGAGTGCGGCCTTTGTTCAACACACTTATCAAAGTGGATAACTAAACGTGAAATAATCGTAAATTTTCATTTCTCTGAAGTCTCATACACTTGCAACTCTTTAGAATGGACATATCAAATTTAAGATCTTTTATTAAGATCTACGGAAAAATAAGAATATAAATGGCGCAAGAGAAGATGCCGTGTAAAGAATCCGTTGCATTGCAACTGAAGGCTAGATAAATTCTATTTTTTTTTTCTATTAAAATGCTACTTTATTCGTATTACAATCCAGTCTATTACTCAATTCGTTGTTTAGTCTCACCTAAGTTACTAGGTATACTATATTATATGTTGCCCACGACTTTGTTCGCGTGTAAATTGAAGTATTTCCCATGGGAACCGTTTTCGGAATAAATAACCTATTTGCTATTCCAGACTTTTTTAATTTGGTTCACCAACAATTATTTACTAGACCAAAAAGATACTAGACCAAAATAATCTGTGCAAAAAAGCTGATGCAAGTATATTTTTCCAGAAAACCACGCGAGACAAAGTATCTAAAATAATAAAAAAGCTAAACACAAATAAAGCACCAGGCATGACAACATAAAGATATCCGATATGAAGCTGGAGTTGAGGCAGGCCTATGCCACTCGATGTACTTACGTGCGCTAAACAACTAGGTACAGGCCGCACGGCCGCTGGCTGCCGACAGCTGTACCGCGCGCTCACGCTTTTATTTTTGAATTTTTACGTAATTCGAAATCGTATTTTTATACCTTTATATACTTTAAATACAGACAAATTGACATGGTTTCTGGTAGTTTATGTGCTGTACATGGATGTAGATCCAGTAAGAGAAAAAATTAACAAAATCTGTAATAGATGTTGTTTTCAAATATATTTTGATGTTTTGGTTTCTGTTCCAAATAAATAAGTTATTACGGTTTTCACTGTCACATGTGGTTTTTTAGATAAGGATTTTTATGCGATTTCTTTAATATACAAATACCTACTTAATTTGAATGGTAAACCATTCGAATTAAACAATTTATTTTAATTAAATAAATTGTTTAATTCGAATAAAAATAGTTAATTCTGTAATAAAAGTAATTAATAATGGTTTACCATTCTTATTAAATATTTATAATAATAAAAAAAATACGTAATTTTGAAATGGTTTTAAGATTCTATTTATGGAAAAAATATATACTTAGGTAAGTACTAAATACCTTATCTTTATTATTTTTGGGTAAATGATACTTTATTAGTTTATATTTATAAGAATGCCATAACTACAAGAAATAAAATCTTTAGTACCTAGGTACCTTATTTTATTTTTTTATCCAAAAGCAAAACGCCACCGCGCTAGCGGTGCGTCCAGCCGACCAAAACATTTCGTTTTTAGATTTTGTCGGCACTATTGTCGTCAGGGACAACGACGCATCTACTCATGTAGTGCATTCCATGCGTTTGGTTGGGAAAAGATTTGGATGTAGGTACTCAACTTTAATTAAGGAACATCAACAAAATACATATGCAACATTGTTCTTTAGATTTATCACTACATCACATCTATACTAATATTATAAAGCTGAAGAGTTAGTTTGTTTGGTTGAAGCGCTAATCTCAGGAACTGCTGGTTCGAATTGAAAAATTCTTAAAATTTTGTGTTGGATGGACTATCCATTTATAGAGGTAGGCTATAGGCTATATAACATCACGCTACGACAAATTCTTTAAGTTTCTTTTCTCGAATAATTTATTGATGTTTCTCGTTAGAGGTTTGGTTAAGCAAGGTCGCGTGAGGTGTGAGGTGTGAGTTGCGGCAACTTCGTCCCGCACCCGCACTTCGTCCATTGAATAAAACACATATTTTTATTACTCTGCCCAATATGTTAAATACATTATTCATACACCCCGGTCAATTTACTTATTTTAACGGTTTTTATTATATTGGCTACTCATATTGAGCATTTTTAACCTGCAGCAGGGGATTGATATGGCCTTATTCATAATGTTCATAATGATATTATGAATAAAGCCATATCAATCCCTTGCTTCATAACATACCTACTTAAAATACACGTGCATATACAAAAAATAAATTTCATTCTATTCGTAAGTTAAGTTGTTATGACTTCAATTTTCAATCATAATATTTTATAACAAATTGGTTCTTTGAAGTACAAATATCGTTCAAAGTTTACCCCGCATATTATAACGGTAACTCCGCAATTGAATATAAAATCCATATCCAACATGTGAGGTTTTATTGTATTTTCAATTTGCTTTTATGTTCGTGACATAACGCATCATCTCACAAAGGGACAATGGTTACCGATAAGTTAGTTATTATGCAGTGAGAATAGGATTTGTGGATATAGCGGGAGAGATAACAGCGAGCCGCGCTCTGGTAAACCGAATTGATGGATGTATTGCATGTTTGCGCCTGCTTGTGGGGAGTAATCATAATAAATTTTCATATCCTAATGTGACACGGAGTTTGCGATAGTGTGAGAAATCAATAAACTTATCTATGGATGTCTGGTATGAAAATGTACGTGCTTTCTTTGTATGTGATTTTCTTTTTCACAACTTGTGAATGGAACGGGTTATTCTCAATCAATAAAGAAAATTTAACACAGCAGTAAATAGCAACGAGACATCTTTCACCATATTTTATGCATGAAATCGATAAACATAAAATACATGAACTCGCATCAAGTAACTATCAGCTGCTTAACCTTTGACAAAACTTAGTCTGTTGCGCATTTTATCTAGTAACAGGGGAGAAAAATATTTTAGTTGTTCATTTTTTGACATATTTTTAAACAAATGTATAAAGCATTATTAAAACTAATGTTCTAATGATATACCTAATAACTATTTGATAGGAAAAACTGAGTAGGTGTGAACCATTTCATTTATGTCATTTGTGCGTCGTAACTTGTAAATTACTGGCTCCTATGATTCGGTGACATCCCAGTGACGATTTTTAGGACTGTTACTGCTGGCACAGATTACTGAGTAGTTACTACGTAACAGATAAATCACTCCCTAGAAAAATATCGATACGTACCATTTTAATTGCCATCTCTTGCTGAGCGCCGACAACTGCATGCAAAAATGAACTTAAATGTTCGTAAGCACGATTATTATTGCCTCGCAATAGGGCACGGCCGCGTAGCCGTAAGTGTGCCTAGGGTTACTTCTTCAATATATATTTTTTTGTTTAAATGCTGTTTAAATTAAGTACTTACCTAACGCTTATTTTTCATTTCAAATGTTTTAGTATAAAACAATCCTACATTTGATTTGTTTTTATATAAAGATTAATAAACTTCTTCCCTTTTCTAAAATCTTATTAACCCACTGCGCGTGACTGCGTATGAGGTCCGCCGGCGAACCAGCGGCTGGTAGATATTTAGCGCACGCAAGTACATCGAGTGAAATAGGCCTGCTGCTAGTGCTTCAAATGTCAAAGAAATGGCGAACAAAGGCACAAATGCTGTAATGAGGTACCTATGCATTTATTAAAAGGGCTAAGAAGATTGCGTCTATAACTACGATGATATTTTCACCATAAAATTAAACTTTCAACGTCCTGGACAGTTGAAATGAGTTTCCCTGTTACTATTCAAAAAACTTCGACAATAGTCTACTTTAAACAAAATCCTCTTAAACAACTAAGTAATGAAGCTATAGTCAGTTCAACTTACATCAAAGTATGAGTTATATTAATATAATAATAAGATCTTTCATTCGGTGTAAAATGTACTGTGAGAGACATTTAACATTATGTTTTTAAATCAAATAACTAAGTATGTATTGTGATGAAATATTTAATGAACGTATTTGGTTATATCACATATCTAAGATTAGACAAACTAAAATATTAAGTTCCTTAAAACTTTAGAAAAAATGATTAATAAAAGTAATTTAATACTAAAAAAAATTGGTAGGTTTTAGTAGATTTAAGCAATGATTCGTTCGTATACAATTAAAATACATATATATTTTTAACAAAAAAAAAAACAATTGAACTTATAACTAAGCTCCCGATTGTTACTATCTCATTAATGTTTATATAACTTTGCTTAGAACAATAATTTATTAGTGACCAACCTGTATTACAAAGCAAAGCAGGACGATTGATCTGCCGTCGAAGTAGGTCTGAGACACAGCCTTTTATTTCATTATTACGTGCACTAGACATAAACTACATAGACTTTGGTAATGTAATCAGTCCGTGTTAAGCGATGTTTTGTTAAAAGTAAAGAATTAATACTTAACTCTTTTAGTTTAATATAAACAAGTATGTCATAAACAAAACAGGACGTATCTGGAAATGGAACACTTACTTTAATCAGAAAGGCCATGACTCTACCATGCAGTTAAAAGAGTTATATATTTCTTAAACTTTTCGTTTTAAAGTTATGACTGTTTCAATTTCCAGGCGTCATCATCTCCGTTTCTCATAAAAGCAGCCATGTGTGTAGTTAAAGATTTTAAATCGAACAATTTTTTTTTAAGTGAAACTTCTTTAGAATCGTTGTGTTTTGAAATTCGATGAAACGAAAAACTCTCACTAAAAAGAGACAAACATAAATAGGATTTAGCCTGCGAGAAAATGAGATAGAATACAAGTATCAGTGTTTCCTATAATCTTTGTCTTTGCGCCTGCGTTCTACGAAGCCTTCAGAAAATGCGTCACTGTCAACATGGTTTCATTTTTGTACAATTGCGTATTAAAATTCGTCGGTTAATTAATTTCTGTTAATTATTTAACACACAACAATAAATTTTATATAAATTATCTAACATTTAATTTGTTAACATTAGTAAATTATTTGTGTTGATGTTACTTTTTATTTCCCATTCTCTCGTAGGCTACTTTACTGAAGTTTTACTTCCGCCGTGTGTGAATTGCACACACACACACATACTATTTTTTATTTTGCAATTATTCAATTTGTTGTTAATGAGAAAATCCAACTAATACGCATGTTATTATACGCGGTCCAGTGCGAGATAAAGACGTATGGGATTTCGCTTCCAGGTCCCACAACGGGGTTCCAGCTTGGAGACTCACCGCTTCAAAATAGATCGTGCGTTACCCTCTTATGACCCTAACAACCATCGCTAGTTACTGGCGTCGAAGAAACGTAATACTACAGTCCTTCAGGAATGGAATTAGCCTGACCATAATGGATTAAAAAAAAACACATGAAAATGAAAACTCTTCACAAAATGCTTTTTTGTACCTATAGGTGCACAAAGTTTTATAATTTTTTGTTTTATTGTATGTACACTTCCAGCAAAGTTCCCATTTAAACAAAAGACAAACAATAGACATATAACCTAGAAAAGAGAGAAGGTACGACGGAGTTCTAAGTGAGCTATTGTACACTGATTCCAAAAATATCCACGATAGAACTTTTCAAATGCACGGAAATTATGCAACCCACGATTTTAATTGTACCTAAAAATTCAATATGTATATGAAGAAGGTATGATTGGCAGTAAGGTCAAATTTCAAAGAGTGTTAATCACTGCCAGAACGGTCGGAACGATTCAACAAGATTAAACGAATGCAATTTGCCCCACAAGTTAAGAAATCGAGCTGGTGAGAACAAATTCCCATCCGCTCTCGAACTATTGGGAAAAGTAATAAATGTAACTACCGTTTATCATAGATCCCAACTATCGTTTTTACAATATGTTTCTGATTAAATGCCTCTTGTAGTCATGTAGATAATTCTTCTCAAGTGGTCATATAACTTTCACAGTTGCTTGGGTTGACATTGAGGGTTGAATGTAAACAATATCTTAATACTAATAGTAACAGACCTTCTAGTACTTACTTGAAGTTACCGTTACTCTTAGACAAAAAATAATCGCAGTGTTTAAACACATTAATATTATTGTGGGTATACAATCCACGACCTTGCTTTCATGTTTATATTAATGAGAGGGTGACATAAATCTGCGTTGAAAGCTTTTTAATATAAATGTGTCGAAGCTTTTGAGTCTATATTTTAGGACACCTTTTATGGCTAAAGACGGCAGAGGATAATAAAATGAGTAGGTGTCTTTCATTTGCGTAAGGCGCTACATAAGTTTCGTCGTATGCAAACTAGATATCATAATATTGTGATTTAAGGTCATATCCATAAACTCTAAATAATATTTAAAAAAAATTAGAAGCATGGAATCCGTTGTTTGATTTTTAATTTATTTTCGAAATGAAAATGGCAGGCTACTCTCGTTATGACACTCGAGTAATTATTTTGTATATATTTAAGCATGGCTTAACTAAATAATGTTTCGAGGAAATGAGTATTGCACTGAGAGAAACTTGTGCAACCCTAACAACCATAGAGCAGTGGTATCCTCAATTCCATCCTTTCGTGAGTGGTATTCATATTAGTTAAGATATACTGTTTAACTCACGTGTATATTTCGGGGATGCCCGACTAGTTTCGAACCCGTCCAATTGGTGAGGCGTCCTGCCGCGCCGGTTGCAGGTGCCAACCGTATATCTTAACTAATGTTCAGACGTGTTAAAATTTCACAAAGTACGACAAAACTTATGTAGCTCCCTTTTACTTATAGGTACAGAAAGTTGTGAACATTTTATTAGTAAATGCAAGATTTACTTTATTACCGCAATAACCTGCGGTCGCACTTTATGGAAGCCAGGTTTTGGGTTTTCTACCATAAGGGAACAATTGAATCTTATTAATCTGTGTACGCATTCCCATTGTCTGACACAAGGCATTATTTAGTTTAGAACTTTAATAACTAAGAAATTGAAACCGTCATGGAAAATGTATAACAATAGCACATATCGTGGTTTGTCACCTTAAATTTGTCACCTAATAAAAACACTCACTCACCCCAAGATAGATGTTTTCTAAGTAATTTTATTTCGGGTAGTGCAGTTCGCTATCGTTAAAATCAACTTATTATAACCAACCTACACACCTTGGTAACATAAATATAAAAAAAAAACTACTGAAAAATACAATTAAATAATACTTTATTATAAAATCTGCTATTTACAACACTTTACGTCTATTTACAATTTTTCAGTAACTTGAGATTTATGTGTTACAATAATATGATGTTATTGAGCATGTTATAATACCTCTCGTATAAACAAATGTCTTAATAAAGTAATTTTAAAAAATTATCTAAAATATTTAATTTGAGGAGAACCTCCTGACCATACATATGACCTTCAAAATATACAATGAAATATCACATATTAAAATACAGTTTTCTTAAAATAACCTAGTTACTATATTTCATTGCTAACTATTGATAAGAAATACGTAAAGAAAATGTATTGTACTAACTTACCAATGAAAGCAAGGTTCTTTTTGACCAACTCCGTCTGCTACCGTCTAATAAGGACTTACTGGGCTTCATTCTGTGTAGGTACTTAATAAAGGTAGAAAATGTTTAGTAGGTCTTCGAAGTTTTTATAACTATTATAGTATTATAAAGTGGGTTTCTCATACATTGTTAATATGCTTGTACATGATTACTTTTGTGGCGAGTCTATGCCTTGTAATTTTCTGTTGCCACCGAGGAAAACACTTATGATAATCTTAATATAGATCCAAACCACATAAAATATAATTTGATTTCCAACATTTGAAAGTACATTAAGTTATAAATAACACTGTCATATGTGAATGAAACGGGTTTTCTTCACTACTAGCTGTTACTCGCGACTTCGTACGCTTAAAATACTTACTAAGAAAGGTAAAAGCCAGTCATTTTGGAATATGTTTAAAAAAACATTTTGGAATAAAAAATTCATGCGTAAATAGACAGCCAACTTGCAGAGTTTTGAAAGTTGATTTATTCTTAGCTGACGTGTTGATACCTATAAACTATCTCCCTGCCAATTTCAGGTCTCTAGAGTCTAGTACAAAAAACCAAGGACTTTCACATTAACTTGCGGAAGCCCTTAGACCGTCTTAATTTGGCCCTCTCGAAAAATCCATTCTTAGCTGACATGTCACACCTATAAACTACCTTCCTTTCAAGTTTTAGGTCTTATAAGAAAAAACTAACGACTTTCATATAAACTTGCGAGAGCCCTTAGATGCCTTTGATGTCGCCTGTCAGACAATCCGTTCTTAGCTAATGTCTCCTAGTCATAACTTTCTGCCAAATTAGTCGTTTGTCATATTTCGTGATGAGTCAATAGATGTGTGAGTGAGTATACTTTCGCTCTTATATATTATATAGATATAGATTGCAAAGTTACTCTTGTATGTTTGTCTGTGTATGTTTTCGATTGGATTGCATTTAATTTTGTAATAAAATTGATTAAGAACACAAAATCCGTTCCAGGAAGTTGAATGCGCACGTATGGCGCTCTGCGAATCAGAGTTGAAAACCATTTTGAATGACACGAGATGAATGAAAGAAAGCTACAAATTTTGTCCAAGTTGTCTATGTCAGTGCCAAATATCCATCAATAAAATATCAGTCTAGATATTAAACAATACGAATAGGACTTATGAATATGGCGGGAGAGATAGCACGGGTGAACCAAAATGATTGATTAATTGCATCGACGCGTTGGCTTATAGGGAGTAATCACAATAAATTATCATATCCTGATACGACAGCGAGCTCTGACACTGAGAAATCACTACACTGATTTATGGATACCAGGCCATAAACCAGTATCCATAAAAAGTTTATTAATATTAAAGGAGAATCGATATGTTTATGAATTTCATATTTAAGAAGTAAATTTATTATCATATTAACAAGATACGGATTCGTGTACGTAGGACAGTTTCAAAATCACATGGATATAAAATACTTCATAATGTTAAGCACTTACTATAAATGTGTAGGTACTCTTTATTGCGTTCCAATTTACAATCATAAGTTTCCATTACGCGAGTATGTATTTATTCAGCAATAAGACCGCCCTTAGTACATAATTATCCATTTATCTGTTTGACATATTTATTTATATGTATGATACTTGCATTGTAACAATGCACAATGGTGTACAAATAAAGTGTTATCTGTCTATTGTCACAACTCACGTTAAAATTTTGGAATGTAAATAATACTTCAAGTTAAATATGATTCTTTCTTTGCTAAATTTTCGCAACTTGTGGTTGAGTTTCAAACATCAAGAAAAATCTAAGACGGAACGAGGTTATGATGACTCGCGCACGTGACGAAATACCATTTTCATCATATTCAGATTCAGAACAGAATACCGTATACTGTCGCCATTACGATGATGTATTACATCGAATGTTATCTAGATATGGAATTTGAAAGACATAAAATTTCATTCGTACCACATAAAAATACTCTCATAGTGCTTGGTTACTATCAGTTCCTTAACTTTTATTCTTAAAATTATAATCTAAATAAAGCTTGCATAGAGTGCATTTCATCTGGTAACAATGGAATTAATAGATTTCTTTATCTCACATAGGGTGTTTTCAATATATGTGAGTTATTTATTAAACAAGCGGATAAAACATTATTAATGTTTTTTTAATTAGGTACATAATAACCAACTCATATCAAAATTTAAGTTCAACGTCTTGAACAAATAAAGCTAAATATCTTTACGTTTCATTTCTCCCTGTCCATGAACGTGCGACCCTCGTTCCTCTCTCGCTCGTAAATCACTGGCTCTTATTACTTCGTGACGTCCCACTGATGATTTTAAGGAGTCTCACTGCCGGCGCCTCAAATGCCAGTGATATAGCGAACGACGCCAAAAACGCCATCACTGCGTATCCCGCGTATATTGCCAACTGTAATCAAAAATTAAAAGGGTTGATTGATGGTTGTTAGCTACAGGAAGTTGCACAGAATGAAAATTAAAAAAAGTTATCTTTTTTTTTAATTTATAAATAAAAATAAGTTTTTTTGTACTAAGTAAGCTCTCGGAGTCACTATCAAAGAGAAATATTTCATACATCCTTGAAAAAGTTCCATCTACTTTACGAAACAATTACAATTAAAAACAATTACTTTACGAATACATTAATGTACATGAGCAAACAAAACCTTCTTAGGAAGGTAAGCTATAAAGTTAAAGCCACTTTAACGATACTTTGTTAACCAATTTCGGTTTCGGGCGTTTTGTAATGTTTAGTGTAATATCAACCACCACTACATCTGTACATCAATCACTATATCTGTTTTCTTTAAAAAACTAATTATATCCGTTAAAAATATGTTAGGTACAGTACCTATTGCAATGTCTATTTGTAAGGATTTTAATATACCCACTTCGTAATTTTGATATCACCATTGAGAGTAGGTAAGTAAAATATAAATTTATGTAGCTGGATAAATAAAACCTGATATGGGCTACCAGTCAACTACCCTATTATGGTGAGTGACTAAATACTCGTGGTAAAACGTTCCGAGAAAATTGACATGTCCCTGAGCTTCCTACCCTGAAACGATACTGTCCAATACATATTTTGTATTTAATTTTACATTTTATGTATATTCAAGTTCAGCGGCGTCACATAGATCTTTATTTGTAGGTCTCCTGATATTTAAAAATGTCAGCGAGCTTTGTATTGGAATAAAAATTAATTCGTGTTTATATGCGTTATTTCCAATGTCCGATACCTTGCGAGGAATCTGGGTGAACGGCTAAAGCTGAATTTCAGTAGGACAGTTTTGCTGCTCATTTGATATTCATTAGTCAGTGTCAATTGAACAACTCTAGTGTGGCACTTATCTGATTTGCTAACAAGTTCGTTACATGTAATTGACTACACTGTGATTAAAACAGACTAGAGGCGAACGTATTATTAGTTTCTATTACGATTCAGAATTGTAGTACAATGTTAATAACCTCCATTTTGAAGCTGGTTAGTTATGTAAGCTGGTAAATTTATTACCTTAATTCGCCAAATACTTTTGAATTCTTTGTGTATTTTGAAATAACCGTTTAAATTATTGAAATTAGATTCAATTTAATGCAAAAAGAAAACCTAATAGGAATTATGATTAATTTATTAAAAATAAAGCGCTTAACGTTACTTACGTTAAGCGCTTTATTTTTCTGACCTATATCATCTGCATTAAATATTGAAATGCTATAACAGAATTAAAGAAACAATAGTCAATTACATGTAACGAACTTGTTAGCAAATCAGATAAGTGCCACACTAGAGTTGTTCAATTGACACTGACTAATGAATATCAAATGAGCAGCAAAACTGTCCTACTGAAATTCAGCTTTAGCCGTTCACCCAGATTCCTCGCAAGGTATCGGACATTGGAAATAACGCATATAAACACGAATTAATTTTTATTCCAATACAAAGCTCGCTGACATTTTTAAATATCAGGAGACCTACAAATAAAGATCTATGTGACGCCGCTGAACTTGAATATACAACTGCAACGCATGGAGTCACAGATTCAATTTCCACTCAGTTTATATTTGTAATGATTTGGGCTTTTCTGTATAAACGCATGTACATATTTATATATATTTCGCGGAACCCTAACTCTTTTTCCAAAATAAAAGAAGCCTAAGTTACACCTGATAGCACCAGCTATCTACCAGTGAAAGTCCCGTGGAAATCGGCCTCCGTTCCGGAGATTAGCCGGAACAGACAGACAGACAAAACGTTTAAAAACTGTGTTTTAGGCATAGCTATCGTGCAAAATATCCGTATGAACTTAAAAACCACTATTATTTTGACATTACAAACTGACACTTCAATTTTATTTTATTGTATTGATGTATTGATGATACGTATGTTTTTACAAAATCATATATCTGAGTGTTTTTATCTGAGTTCTAGAATCCGTAGTACAAGCTATGCTTAGTCAGAGTCTAGAAAACGTAGGTATAATGTGTTCTAGAATTTTTACAATTATTAATTAACTATCCATTCCCCGCAGTTTCACCTGCGTTTATGGTCACTGCTCCTCTCGTAAGAGTCGTAGCGTGATGTTACATAGCCTAGCTCTTTCCTCGTGAATATGGCTATCAAAGAGAAAAAGATTTTTTAAAATCAGAAGGGTAGTTTCTGAGATAAGCGCGTTTAAACAAACAAAAAAAGCTTTATAATATTAATAATAATAATAATAACTCCACACATCTCACACACGGCCGTCTGATCCCAAACTAGGCAGAGCCTGTACTGTGGTAACCAGACTGCTGATAAACATACTTATATATTTCTAAATACATACATATTATAGATAAATTACACCCAGACACAGAACAAATTATCGTGCTCATCACACAATTATTTGTCCTGGGTGGGAATTGAACCCACGACCTCTGGCTTAGCAGTTAGGGTCACTAACCACTAGACGAACAGGCCAGTCGATATAATTAGTATAGATTATACTGTATAAGAACCTTTGTGTTTGGGTGTGATAGTATTTCATAATTCGATTGTGTACAGCGTATTGCTCTCGTTGTCTTTGGGTGTAAGATTTATTGCAGCAATAAGGAACGTTTGCAACTTCATTTCGAAATTCCGAATGGTATGCAGAACCTAGTGTTTATCTTGCTGTCTGTTCTAGTTGTGGCTAAATGGAATAGTGTTTAAAAAGCTTGTGACAGTTTTAAATAGATTTGTGCAGCTTCAATATTGTTGTATTTTTCATTTTTACGGTATCCGCAGTCTGAACTTATCTGTTGTTTTTTGTCTTGTAGCCACAGGAATGTATAGATTATAATCCACAGCTGTAACAAAACATAGTAAAGGCTAAAAGGTATATCTGCATTGTGAGAGATTTTGCCTTTCTCTATATTGTGTTATCAGGTTATCACTAATGGTAACGTAGTTGCTAAGAGTAATATATAAGTCGTATCGGCCTGAAAACCTACCCTTGCAAGTTCTTGCACTTGTTATAAAAAAGTTGTTATTCCTCATAACCAGATGCTTACATAATAGTTTTGTGTAGCCACATAAAAAAGCTATACCTATAAATAATTTCCAATTTGGAAATGTAATACTGTAACTGTTAAAAGTTATAAAAGGTAACCTTTCATTATTAGTTTAATAGATTTACACGGCATTCAGCGATTTGGCAACAAACGTACGTAGTTTTCGGCAAGTCTAAATCATACCGTCAGATTACTCATCAAATAATATTTTAGTACAGTTCAATGCTCCATTTCGCGCATACGGCACTTGTCTGTTAATCGGCAAAGTTCCAAGTTAGTTCCTTATAGTACGGTCCGTTAATTCGAAAAGTTACAATCATTTTGTACGTACAGTGTTAGTTGATTGTACCACCATAATATTTGACATCGCCATATAATGAACAACCGTATTTTCATACGGTTCTTCATTATTACATGTGGTGTCATGGTCGTCATGGTGGTATCATAAAACATTATTTAGTATTTTATTCCCGTGCCGTTTGAGAACATTTATCAAACTGAATTACCTACTGAATGCACAGCCAGTAAAATGTTTATTTCGGAACGAAAGCCATTTTGGGATGTTCGGTAATAAAAATGACATTATATTGGAGTTCTACTTTGCATTGTCAATTATAGTTTATGCATACAATATACATAAATATATAGTTATATTTACATATATAATTTAAAATGTTACAACAGAACAACGTAATTTTAGTATCATTATGAAAGTTAAGTATTATTGTTAAGTACCTACTGAATCCTACATCTGGGCGCAGTTTGATAAACTAAGGCACACTCGGGAACCGATATTAATACAAGCGAAGCCACAAAATCAATTTACATATGTAAATAAAAACTTAAACAAAAAAAAGCAGTCGTTTCATGTAAAATATTGAAGTTAGCCGTATCGTAGTTAGACTGCGCGCTAACACAACTGAAAACTTATAAATCCCGATCAACCAAGCATTCTAAAATAATATATTCTCTAAAATAACAGCTTGTTGTCGTTAACCCTCCCAGATCCCGGCGGTGCCGCGTTGCCCCGATCCCGGTCATTACGAGTATAACGATTGTTGATACTTGTGATGTGCGTATAATATACATAGATGGTTAGACAACTAGTTTAGGATCACATAAAACGGGCAAAGATAGAAGAAAATATTTATGCTTAATATATTCAAGACCATATTTTTGCGATTACAACTTATTTAAGTGATTTAAGTCAACTAAATAAATGTACTCACCACAGTAGAATTCTGCATGTGATAAGGTCCGTCCAGCAAGAAAGACGTGTAAATTAAAATGGTGGGATGAACTAAGTACGCGCAGTAGGTGAGTCTGCTGAGCGGTAGCAGGCCCCGGTACGATAATCCCGAGTTTACCAGGCCACCATAACCGCTACAGCAGGAGATCACCACCCACGCCACTGCTACGCCCCAGGCTGTATAGCAAAAAAATATTATTTTAATGTCGAAGGTAGGTGCAGTTTTCAGAGCTTACAGAACCCTTATGCATTGGCAACCCTACCACCCGATAGGGTTGCCTATGCGCAAGTATCACTATTAATGTTATGATTATTATTTTATTGATAACGGTAAACGCTAAAAGTAACGCAGGCTATGTGCTTGCTGCAATTCCATATTTTCTAGTATCGAGCTATAAGTAGGTATCTAATAAGTAAGTATATACCTACTTACTATGTTATGTAATATAACATTGTTTTTTGAAATTTAATTAACATATCGAAATGAGGATGGTATGCTGAATGTTTTTCCTCTGGCAAAAAAAATCCTCTAACAAGAATATTCAACTGTTAAATATGGAAGCATTCTTACATTTTAATTTTTTACACGAAAAGCATTTAAAGTTTAAGTAAAGAACGTTGAACAAAGGAAAATGTTTAAAAAGTATAAGACACATACTATATGTGATGTTTTACAAATTACAAGATAGTAATAGACTATATATTTTTTTTTTATAATTGGTAACCAGTTTTAATGCAGTATTTATAAACAATATTGTATTTAAGCCCACAAATATGTTAAAAAATTGTCAAGTTAAACAAGATACAATCTTTACACGCTCAATATCGAAAATTTCCGTATCAAGGACTGACGACAATACAAGACCAAAAAATAAGAAAATTAATTATGTCTATACTGTCTTGTGTCATAAACACAGCATTGTACATCTGAAACCATACACTTTAAAAACAATAAAAGCTTTTATTTATCTTGCAGTGTCTGTATGTCAGTTGTATGTTGTTCGGGTCAAATCTTGCAACTGAATTTTTTAAGCAGTTAAGCAGTTATCCTCAAGTAATGCTGTAATTTTGAATTATACACGTTTAATTTGGATGACAATAAATAAAATAAACAATAAGTTAATAGTAAAAAACATTTTTTGTAGATAAATAAGAATATAATATGCACCTAACTTGATACTGACATAAGTAATTTTGAGAAAAAAAACCTATTTTGTTTTAAATAGATAAATCTTGCGACTAGCTTTTATATCATATAAATGTGTAATGTGATAAATAAATTTCAAGGTTAAATTTAATTAGAAGTTTATTTTCTTCTTTTTAAAGCATTTAAATAAAAGCTTGTCTTTCATTTTTTTCTTTATTGTATTTTTTTTTAATACTACTACTATACTAGTAAAGCTCATTAATTGCTATTTATTAAAAGAAAAAAAGAATATCAGTAATGCCAATAGAGGAGAAAAAGATACTGAACTATTTTGTCTGTACCTATAGGTATACATGTATTAAAAAAAATTCTCAGTTTTTTTATTGATGATGATTTTTTGATGACACTTGTGTCAGTGTTTTGTATTTACCCATCTTCATACAAAATACCTACTAACTGATTCCATGTTTTATTGATAACACAATAAACTTGTCAATAGCTACAAAGAATATAAAGTAAATCGGCTGACAAACATGGAGAAAATAGTCTTTGCCTTGTTTTGCCTTTGCCAAAAAATCACTCTACGATTTATTACAATTCAAAATTATTTTTTTCTATTTCTTATTTGTCGCATTGTACACTAAACATATTTGCTGCATCAATATAATACTCTAAAATTAGCTTTACAATGCCCTTTTCCCCAGTACTTAAAATTAACAGCAAGACTTAGTTTTGGGCAGTTCAGAACTCAGTTCACAATTTATAAACGTACGAAATTTCACGAATATTTTAGATAGAATATGTGCCAAGCAGGTTTCAGGTTAACTCCTCGACGAAATTTCAGTTTGGCTAATACGCTTTCACAAAACAGAAAGCAGCTTTTAGCGGTTTTGCGTATCGTTATTGTCAGACAAAATGTTATTCACTTAGGGTGGGTACAAGAAAATTGTGATGATTTTATTATTTACATAATTTGTTGTGCTGTGTATGTGTTGTAAAGTATTAGGAGATTTAAAAAGGATCTTAAAGTGAAAAACCGAATTCAGTGTCCCGAACCTTGAAGAGAAATGTGAATTTATTTAATATACGTCATTTGAAAAGTTATTATATAAGGGGCACTATTTTTATATGGGTAACTTGATACTGACTCGAGATAAACTAATCCGTCGAAACGTTGTGGTAACGCTTTCGATGAAGCCTTATCTGATATAGAAATGTGGAAAAGATTTCGGTTTAAAAGGCGCGTCTTCTAAACCACAAGTATCTCGATGCAAGATATGGTATCACACTTATGAAGAAGCTGTTTAGAACGGCATTTTTCATTGATTTTTATTTTTCTCATTGTGCCTTTGTGCAGGTATCGTCAACTTCCTATTATCGCTCTTCTGTTGGAGATGTTATTGTAGTTCATGTATTGGAACTAAATCGCAGTAATAGGTATCATAATCATCGTAGACGTAAGATACGAAACCAGAAAATTAACGACCAATAAAAAAAATACGTTTTGGATTGGCGATCAAAAACGCAGCATAGGCAGTCCCCTAACCAAACGCGCCGATAACTTAGAGTAGCCTCAACTAGGAAACTGGAAGACTTATCACTAATGTAATATGTATTCGACTACAACAGTACGCGTCCGACGAGACTCTGGGCCAAAAGCATAAATCGCGAAAGTTTAAAAACCAAGACTTCATTTTTTTTCTAATTTACATAACATTCAGAAAATTACTTTTAAAATATCAAAAAACAATTACCTGTATGCCCAACACTTATGTAGAACGCTGTCGGCCATACTTCAAAGTAACCATTAACCATGCTGAAGATCAGACTTGCAATGATGCCAAGGGCAACAGGCCAGCCCACTGCTACCAACCAATACGGCAACTTCAACTGGCACTTCGTCTTGTGAGAGTACCAGCCTACTATCATTCCTGCAAAGATAAAGTAATATTTATAAAAAAAACTTGTCCTTATAACATAGGAGGAAGAGTATAGCAGATTTCTGCTCGTAATGGAGCCGCCAGTCTGGAGAAACACCTTCGTAATGCTGTCAACTACCGATGACAGAGCTCCAAAGGGGGAAAAGGGTTAGAATATATATATGTGTGTATGTTTTTTTTATGGAATAGGGGGCAAACGAGCAGACTGGTCACCGGATGGTAAATGACTACCGCCGCCCATGGGCACCTGCAACTCAAGAGTCACAAGTGCGTTGCCGGCCTTTAAGGTCGGCGAAAAGTAAATTGCTTTATTGTATGTGTTTTCATTTTATTATCACGAGGCATTATACTCATGATAATAAAACTCCTATAATTTTTTCAGAGATTAAAAGACTTTGAGTACCTACAGATTCTGACAAATTTATTATAACTTTTTTTATTATTTTTACCTTTAACTTATACACCATATTATTTACTTGTGACACTCCAAGGCGTTTCAAGTTTAACTTCAGGACAATACTTTCAATAAATCTCAAAGTACGAGTACATACTAACTGTAAATGAAAAGTACCAAAAAACATTTCTGGCTTTTCCTCGATCAATTGGAGATAAAAAACAGCCGACAGAACAATAAAAATAAAGAGGTTTTTTCGTACGCAAAAGTGCTTTAGATAAGAAGTATTTTAAATGTGTTCAATTTTCCTGTTGGGTAGGTAAGATTGGCCAGACGCAATGTGAAGAAGCGGACCGCATCGAGTTATCATATTGTTGAACCTACTATTTACGGTTTGTCAAAGTCCTTTATGATATCGTCATTGTCTCGCCAGCATATACTAAAACGTTCAGCAGGGTACAGCTTATCGGTATGATCGATAAAATCTCGGTAAATACATCAATTTCCAGGGATTATGGGAGGATCTGGGTACCGAATAGCTACACCATCAGATATCGATCGAGCATTCCCCGCGATATAGGAACGACGTTGTATCGACCTAAATAATTTTTAACGGAGCTTTTATTTTATTGCATGCTATCAGAGGCGGCCGTTTTGACCCAGTTTAATATTTGTTTTCCTATTCCTGGATTTATATTTTTACTATAGGATAATAAAAAGTTAGTAGACGAACAGAGATTTGTGTAATAGATATAATGGCTCAAAAATAGGAAAATCATTCGGTGGCGTAAAAGTTGATATAATCTAAATTAATAAAATTGTGCATTCGTGCGAAATACATATTTATTTTGAGTAAATTTTATATTTTAAATTATACTTACGTCAACGAAACGCGACCTCGATCGTTTTTCGCGACTCTTACTTTCATAATAAAACATAAGTATACGTAACAAACGAGTCTACGAGAAGCGAGAATATGTATATGTGTAGGCACTTGTCTTGCAAAATATATTGCGCAAAACAACTGTACTGAATGAAATTGCTATTGACCTACTGCACTTAATTGTGTAGAATCAAATTACGGGCCGTATGACTTAAGAGAAAGAGTTTTATGAGTATTATTTTGTGCTTTGTCTCGAACTGTTTTGTGAGAAACTGTACGTAAAACATTTTAGTTGAGTTCCGACTTTAAAGGTTTTGTGTAGAGGCAACTCGTGCCTATTTTGTACAGAGACCTAAAAATTGATTTTACCAAGAATAGCGCAACTTTCCAACAATAGTCGAAAGAATTGAAATTAAGTTCCAAGTGAAGCTAATATAATTGTGTTAAAAACATTAAAATAATATTTTTTTAACTTTATAGAACGAAAAGAAAAGTGGTAAAGGTAGGCCATTTTATTTTTGCTAATGAGTGGATCATTAGCAAAAATAAAATGACCTACGTTTTCTAGATATCAGAAAGGGTAGCGGAATATGTAAAAATATTCCGAACACTGGCGCAAATCTACGTAACGGAATTAAATGTATGTTACGTATGTATTTTTCTACAAATATGTATGACTAAAATGCAATTTCGCAATAAATCAATATATATAACGACTTTAGATAGACATTATTTTATCTTAAAACTTAAACGGTACTTTTTGTTCAGCCGACTTTATTCTTAGGGCACCATTGGCTGCTTTTGTCCCATAAATCGATATTTGCTGAATCAAAGCCACGTCTAGACTGCGTCTACGAGCTGTGAAAATAATATATGAGGACTTGAAGAGACTTGTGATTACATCTGAGATAAAATATTGTAGCCATACTATCTGGTATCTTCATAATTTATCAACGCGACACTCTCTTGGGATGGGGATTCGATTTATATTTTTTCTTAGTCTTTGAGTACTTGTAACCTATACAAAAATGTAAGTGTTACGTCAAAACATGATAGGCTATTTAAAAATCTGCAAGAATCTGTAGACCCAGTTAGTGTACAGATTCTTGCAGATTAAAAATATCATTGCTCCAATTAGAGGTCGCAAAGAATTCAAAACTAGACGGTAATTCATTAAATCATTGATAACAATTAGTTAATAAGAACATCACAATATTGAATATCGGAAATATAAGCAGTAGCGTAGCTGTGGGAGAGCCATGCTTCGGCACGTATGGGCCGGCTCGACCGAAGTGATACCACGACCTCAAGGAAAACCGGCAGTAAAGCAATGATTCATTGTATTTCGCCGAGTAAGTGAGGTTACCGGAGTCCCTAACCCTTCCCTCTCCCCCTCTTTTTCCCCTACGCACACTCTTCCTCCCCTTCCCCCCCCCCCCACCCCTACTCCCTTCTTAAATGCCTAGCAACGCACTTGTAACTCTTGAGTTGCAAGTGCCCATGGGCTAACGAGAGTTGTTAGAGAAACTGACTTATTTTGCTAATTTAAAAAGTCCCAGGACTAAGACGAAATCATTAGCCATGAGGCGAGCCGCACCTAGGATCAAATTAATCATAATCATATTGACATGATAGTATGAAACTTGATGAAACTTTGTTGTATGTGTGTAACTTTGCCAAAGCTTCCAATACTTAGTCAATAACTAATTTCTTCTCGTCTTAGAACTACATTCATCCATCACGGGCTATTCATAATTCCGTAAAAGTTTTAGAAAGATCGATGAGCTGCGCTAATTCCTTTCGAGGCTGCTATATATATTGGATTACTATGAGTGTTTATCCTTATCATCTCTCATTACTCATCTTAATCTCCTTCGGAGGTTATACGTTAGAGCTGTCATGATCAGCCTTGTTTAGAGTGTACTAAGTACCAACATACTACTCTGTCAAGAAAGTTCCGGGAAAAGGTCAATAAAACACAAAATGTTAACTGTTCTTCCAAATTTATTGTATCGCCTTCAAAGTAGGCCCCTTCAGAAATAATACACGCGAACAAATGATCCAAATATCAAAAAAAATTTAAATGCATTTTCCGGAATCGACTTCAGTTCTCGTCGCGAATTCTCTTTGGTATATATAAGTGGTGATTTGAGTTTTGAAAAGAAAAAAAGCGCGATCGTTTAAAATGGTACGAATCGATTCGTGAGACACAGAAAGTTTTCTTCAATTATAGTTAAGGAGGTTGTTTTTAGGTCAACATCGTAATTAGGTCGTTCCGTTTAAGAGGTATGCTGCCACTGACAAGCACACAGATACACACGTTAAACTTACAATACCTAATAAAACTTATAATCTTATTGCGTCGGGGGTAAAAAAATATTCTGATTGAAAAATGAATTAACTTGAAAAGTTAGCAGTGGATTTTATTTTTCATTTTATTTTTCTTAAGTTAATAGATAGAATGCCGCGTATTACAGTTAATGTGATTTAGGCGCATTGCAGATTGTTACACTTTTTTAAAGATAATTATTTATTATTAAGTACATTCGATAATGTTTCTATATCATTCCGTTTTGGCTACATTACAACGCCTAACAGAAACGCCATACTTTGGGATCGTTACATTCAGAAGATAAAACGTTGAGTCAACTGAAAAAACGGTGATGCTGTAAAACAATCGTTTTCGGTACATTTTCAACGTCATTTCTTTATATAAAAGCACATTTCTATAGTTTGTAAGTCAATGACAGCTTCAAGATTTTTATTACTATATTTAAACTCTAGAATATATACCTACTAATATTATAAAGCTGAGGAGTTTGTGTGTTCGGTTGCACGCGCTAATCTCAGAAACTACTAGTTCGAACTGAAAAAATATTTTAGTGTGGGAGAGCCAATTTATCGAGAAAGGCTATAAGCTATATAACATCACGCTACGACCAATAGGAGCGGAGCAGTGGCCATAAACACAGGTGAAACTGCGGGGACGGCTGGTTTTGTATAAAATGTTCTAGTTTGTTAGTTTAACATGTTATTGTTTCGATTATTCACATATTCTCATAGTTGAAAAACACAGTATTTACCCACCAACAATATAGATCGTTGCGATCTATATTGTTGGTGGGTAAATAGCATTTGCCACCATTTCTGGTAATCTTTATTTTCTAAAGAAAGAACCGGGAAAGAAAATCAAAAGAGAGAGATAACATAATTGTAATAAAAAAAATAATATTTATTTAACTTCTGAGTTCTGACATTTAAGAAATTTCTAAGATTGTTGTTAACAAACAACTATAATTCTTCGTCAATCATTATACCTTTTTTCACAAAAAGATAAAAAATACTGTACTTACCTACTAAATAGGGTCCAATTCTTGACCATGGCTTATCATAGAGTGGATCGAACATTTCAAAGGGCTCTTGTATCCTCGCCTTGTACTGATGCCACACGGAAATGTAGATAGTAGTCGCCCAGGAACTCGCCATTAGCAAACCCAACGATATCATCGCGAATTTTGGATGCCTACAAATATAAAACTAGTAATTAATATTAAAAATTAAATCATCGATGATAAATTGTGAATACATCAAGCATTACTTTATAAGAGAAATGTACATTGTTTGAATAAATTAGGAGGAGTAAAATTCTTGTAGGAATTGAATTAATAAATTTTGCTACTTTACTACCTGAAAAAATACATTTTACGCATACGAAAGAACTTTTACGCATGTAAGTATATTCACAATATTTTAAGTGCTCAGGAACGATAAGGCTAAGTTCTTTTAGATCTAATAAAGTTTTCGTTGAAAATTCAACGAAATTTTCCGGTCCGTAAGCAAAACGAATCGTTTCTTGATTATAAGAACCGGGCATAATATATAAAAACGGCCGCTTCATCATTCATAGTCTAGAATTTCGATTTCCCTAAGTTCCTAGAAATATTTACATTTACTATAATTAGAACCTAACCTACTTTGTTTTATTAGTGGTATTTTCTTTGCTTTACTTACTTGACAGAAATAAGTAGCAGTATGATCCCGACGACATAGAATTGTGTGTCATTCGCCATATACCACGTCCACACCATGCACATCTCACGCTGAGGGTACAAATTGTTGATGTAAAGGAGATTCCGCCACCAGAACTTGTCACATGTGATATGATCGAACATCGCGGGTTCAAAAACAGATCGGTCATGGGTATACCTTTGAGCAATTTCGTTTAACCCAATCACAAACCCATAAGCAGGGGATAATCTAACTACACGGTAGCCAAATAAAACGAAAAAAGATTTCAACATCGCTAGCAGTTCAGTCATCGTGTATATGCTGCTTTTTGGCTTGTCTAACAAATCTTCCTTAAAAGATTGTTGGCTTATGACCGATATAGAAAGTGCGGAGTTACTAAACCCATTAAGGTTCTTATTGATATCTTGCTTATCTTGCTGTACCACCCGATTCTTCTTTTTGTCTTCTGTGCGGAGAAAAAGGATTGTGACGAGGATACCGCTGTAACAAAAAGAAAAACAATATAAGCTAGTTTGCGCCAGCTCCTGATACGCAGGACTCAAAACCCATGCCGTAAGTCAAACTTAAAACTTCTTCTAAAATGCATTATATAGCATAAAAACTTTTTTTTTTATGGTATAGAGGGCAAACGAGCAGACGGGCCACCTGATGGTAAATGACTACCGCCGCCCATGGGCACCTGTAACTCAAGAGTCACAAGTGCGTTGCCGCCCTTAAAGTGGTAGTAGGAGAAGAGAGGGAGGGGGGAAGAATGGGAAGAGGGGAGAGGGGAAGGACGGGAATAGAGGATAGGGAAGGGTTAGGGCCTCTGGTAACCTCACTCATGCGGCGATATGCAATGAAAGCATTGCTTCACTACCGGTTTTCTGTGAGGCCATGGTATCGAGCGGAGTCGAGCCGGCCCATACATGCCGAAGCATGGCTCTCCCACGTAACATACATAGTCATTCATATCCATTCATGTTTTGTGTATTGAAATATCTCAATTCATGTGCAAATTGATGAGTTTTCCGATACTAGTCCCCGTAGGGCATTTCTCTTTTTTCCATAATTCCCTAAGGGATTACTATACGACACTAAATGTTAATTAAATATTTTTGTAACACAATGTACAAAAAATCGTAGTCCATTGAGCAAAATTAGTAAAGAAATTAAAAGTTATTAAACGAATAATGTTTACCTTGCACAACAACTATTAGAATGATTACCTAGTCAAGAACATTAATTACCTACAACTGCAAGCTCGTCTCAAGTTGTCAGAACATAAGAAGTTTGCCATGTTTTGTAAAGTAACTTGATAAAAGGTCCCAATTTGCCGCCAATCACAAAGCTTTTAAGATCACTTTCAAGGACTACATAAATAAGTGTATAAATATTACTACATCACAGATAAAATCAATCTTTTTACCAGGCATGTCTTTGAAATTGTGTAGTTTACATATTTACCGCCAATTTTGAATTTGGAACTGTTTAATATTCGAATTTGTTTCAATTCGGAATCTTAAAACAATTGAAAGTCTTGGGGTTGATGCTTTTGTTTAGTTACAGTGTTGTTCGGAATCTGTAAGGTCATTTTTCTAAGGAAAATGTTCGTGCAATAATTTTTTACAACTTTCGGAGAGGTCTAACACGGCTTTTGTGAAGTGTTTCGAAGTGTTGAAGGTGTTTCGAAGATCTAACATCTGTGTTCCATGATGAAACTCCATGACTGCGGACTGTTGAACGCTGGTATTTAGAATCCCAACGAGGACATACTAGTTTTGGTGACAAATCACGTGAAGGACGTTGAAAATCTGCCTTTATTGAAGAGAACGAAAAGTGTGTTAAACTACGTGGCGAATACTTTGAAAAAACAATAAAAAGTACTATAGGGTTCTAGTCCTTTAACGCAAAACTTAAAAGGCATGCCTCGTAGCCCCATTATTCGGCAGTTAAAAATACAATGGTTAGTTAATGATATCAAGTAAAGATTTTTGCTTATTGTTTCTAGATACATATGTTACTGACGCATCTGAATTCCGACAGTGAAACTGATTTATCTCAGTATTTTCATTTAATATTCTGGGAATTAAATGGGCAAATACTCTTAATTTTTTTTTGCACCGATAATTACAGAATACCAGAACTAATTACCTAAACTTAATAAGGCTATAATTACCTAAAAAAAAGTATAAATAATTATTTTTAGGAAATATTTACCTAAAAATAAATGTTTTTCTCTAATTCCGATAAAACTGATATTTACATAAATCCCCTCTCAGAAAAAGGAATGAAACCACCTTGAGATTTATGCATACACTAAGATTAAATGTACCCAATCTTTGAAGATTCAATAAAACATTTTTGAACATTCCACCTCTTCCTTTCGAGATACCCTCATCGACACTGCGATATTGATGTGCTGACCTTAGATACCTTAGAAGTATAAAGTTACATTAAACTATCTCAACTTTATCACTAACGATCGCTTAGGAAGTAGTATCAGGGCCCTTAATTATAGGTTACACTGCCCGTTGCTGTTGACAAAGTCCGTTAATAATAATTATTGTTCTAATTTAACCATAGCAACTCAGGGCCTCTCACAACTAATTGGTTCTGACGATCAAACAGATTGATTGATATCAAAGTGGATAAGGGTTCTGTCCTCAACTTGATTCATATGAAATCCAAACTAATCGTTAATCTGATTCAAATGTCTATTCTACATTGTACATTGTGAAAAGCATCAACCCTAAGACTTTCAATTGTTTTAAGATTCCCAATTGATATAAAATCTTCTCTTTATTGTCTTAGTATTACAGTAGAATAATTTGTGACGTGGAATACAATATATATCTTTGTTATGGTATAGAGGGCAAACGAGCAGCCGGGTCACCTGATGTTAAATGACATGACTACCGCCACCCATGGGCACCTGTAACTCAAGAGTCACAAGTGCGTTGCCGCCCTTTAAGGTGGGAGAAGAGCGGGAGGGGGGGAAAAGTGGGAAGAGGGGAGAGGGGAAGGACGGGAATAGGGGAGAAGGAAGGGTTAGGGCCTCCGGTAACCACACTCACATGGCTCACCCACGTCTAAATTCTAGATTCAAGTTAAAGCCAAGTTTACTATCACCCTCCACGCCTTTTCCCAGCTAAGTTGGGGTCGGCTTTCAGTCTAACTACGATACCCCCGAACTTTAATATTTTACATGAAGCAACTGCCATCAGACCTCCACAACCCAAGTACTAGGTGATATCGAAGTCCTGTAGTTAGACCAGGTTGTCGCACTTTTTAGGGCTCTAACTACCTGTTACGAATGCCACAGATGTTCGTATGGCAACTGGGATAGACGGCTTAACGAAGTCTCAATGTGTTAAGAATGGTCACCCATCTTGAGACTGACCTGGCTAGGATTACTTAACCTTGTAATGTACAAACCTATTCGGTTACCACTTAGCCACGAGCCCCTCAAAGCTCAAAGCAAAAGTCAAGTTTAGTATAAAAGAAGCAAAACCCTAACCTGCTTGAGCTAGTGCTTACACTCCCCAATCCATCCGTTTAAGCAATATACCTTTCCTTCCTTTGCCTTCTCTGTGTCCCTACTTTTCCTTTAAAAAATCTACTCCCAAGTTTCCCTCTTTAATTCCCAAAGTGCCCAGTTGCCCGCTTTACGTGAGTGGGACCAAATTATAATTGGCAAAATGTGGGTGTTCAATACGCTAAATACTGCCGAAGTGCCGATAGGCAAAATGGTAGTTTCGGGATATGTATTTTTAAACTGCACCAAAAATAACCTCTAAGTTATTTTTGGTGAAGTTTAAATACTTATAGATAATGGGCATTTCATAAAACAGGGATCTGAATATCATTCTTGGAATTCGTCAATTTAAACACAAAGTCAAAGAGGTATTTTTACTTATTAGCAACTCGTTACAATAATATTCTCTTTTTACTACTTTTATACTGCGTGTTATTTTTCGATAGTTCCATTTTTTGTGTTAAAAGTATTACTTACTATAAAACTCGACCAAAATAATCTAAAATCATAACATAGTGTTATGAGGGTTATTTTGCTGGTGGATTTAAGCATTCGTAGTCGAAATAAAAGAAATCTGTATTGTGTGGAATGTATAAATAAAACACTTACTTTTGTGACTTAAGTCAGATTAAAAATATGTAAAAACAACCATTCTCACTAAACGTCTCTTATTAGCTTGTAAGCATAAGAGCTATGTCTAATTTACACTGACTAAAATAAAGTAACCTACACTCTTCTTGGTTTTTATATTAATTTATAGTTGATTATATTCTGTTTTACTTTTTGTAAACTATATAATTATTATTTTTATTTCAAAGTTTTTTTTTACTTCAATGACTGTACTGGTAATTATACGCGTTATTTTTTTTGCTTAGATAACTACAGCATAAAACTTTGAAAGATAAACTATAAAAATTCAATATCCAAACGTCACAATTGTTTCCTCGTGTGACACAAATATTAAAGGCTAGCATTATCAAATCTTGTATCTTCATGTCCTATTACAACAACCTTAATGTGTTTATTGTGTCGTGAACAAGAACTTTAAATAGCGCAGAACGTGCTTTGAAAGCGAACGGGCAAAACTCTGCAAGATGTTTATGAATAAAATATTAACTATAAAATTATCGTAAACAAACAGTTTCAACACTGCAATCGTGGAAACAAATGCTTAAGCTGTTCTGCAGCACTGATGTAGTTCTCGACCTTGATCTAGGTATATCGCAATTGGTGAAACTTAATTACAAACGTGCAGCTAGCCTACAGTCATTAAAATTGCACGCCTACTGAAAGCAGCCTGCGTAAACAATTGTTAAGACTTATGACAAAACTCCAATTATTTAACTATTTTTAATTAGCAGGGGTGTACAAATATTCAACAGTGCTATACTAACCTTATGACGAAGAAAGTGTCCACACAATAGGAGGCGTTGCCAACGGATTGGTACCAGAAATTGCGCTCTGTGATGACCCTCATAGTTTTGTTGCCAGCCACATAGAACATGGTTAGATAAGTGTGTACCATTATCACCCATATCACTGACATGAACCTGAGAAAGTTAAAAACAAGTCTTTATTAAAAGTTTTGGTATAAAACAATTATTTGTTTTGATAAGTCCAAAATTTATTGACACCTCTGCTTGTAAGATAATTCGTTCAACAAAAAAAATCATTAAATAATTTACTTGAAATGACTATATTCTTCGCTCCTAGAAAGCCAGCGACGCATCATGGTAATTGATTCTAAGTTTTTTTTGACAAATTAATCACAAACAGCTTTTGAACAGTGTTGTATTTTCAAGGAGTATAAAAATAATTCAAGGCATTCCAGAAAACTCAAAATAATGTCTTAATTTTACAATGTGCCTAACATTGTGCGTGCTTTCATTTACATTATTTTGTCATTAAGATTACTATCATTCTAACTAACATTATAGCATAAATATAAATAACTTAGAGAAAAATTTGTTAGTATTAGTAGTAGGTATTTCATAAAACTATAGAAGCAAACAGAGCTTTTTAATTACGTATTTCTTTTATTTTTTAATAAAAATATGTTGAAATGCTCATTGATAAAGAAACGGTCGCTATGCAGTATTTTTAATTTCATCACTGACATCACTACATATTATAAAACAAAGACCCCCGCCGCGTCTATAAGCGGCGATAAGCTCAAAAACTACAGAACAGATTTTCATGCGGTTTTCACCAGTAGATAGAGCGGTTCATATGAAAGGTTTAAGTATATAATTTCTTAAGGTTTTGTGTACATTGGTTGAAATATGATGATGATTGTTGAAGATGTCTCTGCTACCCGTGCGAAGCCGGGGCGGGTTGCTGGTTAACAGAAAAAAGGAGATCATCCTGGTGAGTGTAGAGATCGCTTGGTAATCGAATTTTGACTCTAAATCTGAGTTCACCCTAAGACGCGAAGCTAAACGACGCGGTGCGCACATTTTAAGTTAGTAAACCAACATAGAACTTATTTACTACGCCTACTCTAAGTAATTATCTTTTCAATGTTAATCATAGACCAGTATACCTTGAACTGGCATTATACAAACATTCCGTACCATGACAGGTCACCATTTATTCCTTTTTGTAGCTGCTTTCACGTAATTTTTCAATTTTTAAAACAAATTGATTAAAATTTTTAGCTTTCTATGCTTCTCTTCTCTACAACTCTTCAAGTATTCCGAAAATGACAAGGGGTACAAAGAATTCTCATCACGTAATATAATGATGATGATGATTATGCATTGCTTCAAAATTTGTATGTGCCTACAAATATATTTCTGTTAAAGTTGTCATTATGTACTTTCAATTCAAACCAACCTATTTATTGGTAAAAACTAAATAAATAAACAAAGTAAAAACAGTTGTTCTCTATTCCTCCGCGGCAGAAGAGTTTGAGGAAAATGTTTGTTGCCTGCAGTAATATATTAAAAGCTCCGGGTTGAGTTATGGCTATAAATGATGATACCTTTGGGACTTGTAAGCACCATAGCTGTGGTCATTTTGAACATTGGAATAGCCACAGATAAAAATGAGTTTTTTTTCCATAATGTAAAGCACTAATGAAAATAAATAAAAAAAATCAAGAACATTTTTTTTTTATATTTGAACACAATGTCTGCCTGCTAGAATAATTAATTAATCCAAAAATAATTCCACACGAAACTTATGACTGAATAAAAAAATTCAATGTGATCCAATGGGAAAACCCCCTACGTTTTGCTTGCCAGTCTCTAGTCAACATTCAAAAACCTTTCATTCCCAGCAATTGTCGATTTAATGTACTATGCGGATCAAACGATCAAAATAGCAGAAGCTGTTGGATAAATTTAGTGACTGATCATCGTCGGAGTATTTGCTTGAGGCCTATTTTGCGCAATGTTCTGTGTTTTGGGTATATCACGTTATTTATACTGCTTATTAATGTAAGTAGACGCTCATTACATCAAGAGCTGAAACGTTTTTTTACTAAAGTTATTAAAGTGACCACATACAGTACCTTGACCTTTGATGATTTCTGTATTACTAGCAACCCGCCCCGGCTTCGCACGGGTACAAATTATACACCTAAATCTTCCTCATGAATCACTCTGTCTATTAGTGAAAACCGCATAAAAATCCGTTCAGTAGATTTTCAGTTTATTGCGAACAGACAGACAGATGCGGCGGGGGATTTTGTTTTATAATATGCAGTGATAATAATCACTTGAAACACTTCACACATGGCCGTCTGTCCGTCCCAAATTAGGTAGTGCCTGTACTATGGTAACCAGACTGGTAATAAACACACTTATATACTACTAAATACATACAAGTTATAGAAAAATGACACCCAGACACTGAACATCATCGTCGTCGTCGTGCTCATCACGCAATTATTTGTCCTGGGTGGGAATCAAACTCATGGCCTATGGCTTAGCAGTCAGGATTACTAACCATTAAACCAACAGGTTCCTGTTATTACAAACACAAGTGATTTTTTACTACCTAACTAATTACTGTTCCTGTATAGGTTTATGCTTTTTATATGTAGCTTTTTTGTATTGTTCAAAATAATGTACACGTCTTTGAAGAAGAAAGAAGGTGTGAGCTAGATACGAAACGAGTTCTACTGAAAACACGACCACCTTCAAATATAACATTTAATTACGTCAATGGTGCCCTTACGTGTCCGCAGTGTTCACGTCTATTTACCGCAAAAATTGGGTACATTAGCCATCTTAGAGCAAAACATCCAAGCTAGTAAAAAAAGGATCCCACAGAAGCTTAGTCGCCGTAGCCGAAATTGGCTACGAATCTTATATATATATATATATATATATATATATATGTAGCTTAAAGAAGATATTGTAGGAATCTTGTGTTTTAATCATGTTTTGGGACTGAAAATTTGATTTTTGTAGTTATTTGTCTATTGCTTAAGGTAATACACGGTAGGGCGTACTTGACAGGTTTGCCTGTACAGTTACACCCGTCAGGTAAGCTTGAGCTGAGTAAAACCTGAGACCTGCACAGTTGTGCAACATACACGCTCCGGTTTACCTGTAAAATTCAACTGTAGAGGCAAACCTTTCAGGTACACCCTACCGTGTATGGCTACCTTTAGCAAAGTATGTATATTTGTTTTATTATTTTGAGTTGAGTAATATACTTATTTATTTATTTAATTGGGGGAAAACCAATAGCTTCAACATCAAAATAGTAGCAGTGATATACTACATTTAGCCAATTAAAGGTCTTCACAAATAAGCACTATTTTATATAAATACAAAAATCGTACGGACAATTTAGATGTGTATTACATTAGTTTTACATATGCTACTTGTCTGCAAAAAAAGGAAGAAAGAAATCTCGGCTTAGCACCCGTCGTACTGTGGTTATTTTGGTGTTAAAAATGTCAATATCATGTGACTTGCAGATACCATTTAAGGCCTTGCTAGCTCGCCATAGAAATGTATTCTGTCGGTAATTTGATGATGCAGTGGACAGGTGAATAGGTATGTGATGTCTCATAGTCCTCACAGGTGCGTTAAAGCCTATACATGCCTATATATACAATAAATAGGTATTACTTATACTTATAATACTATACAATGGTTGAAATCTAAATGTTACTACCAAATGTACCTTTGATCGGGAACACTTTACACGAGAGTTTATTCAGGACCGATCGAGATACGAAGTACCTATATCAAAACGGACGTAAAACTAAATGGTGTGGACTGCGGACCTCTATTTTTATACGAGAGTACGAAAAATACGGATACAGCACGGGTACAAAAAACTTCGGTCGTAAAATGAACGTACCTCATTCCGTGAAGGCAAGTCAGTGCTCCGTCATTGGGAATATCTGTGCTCAGGATCGTTCTGCCGTTTGACAGTATAGAGAAAGATAACAGCACCTCCGACCATATACCTGTAAAAAAAAAGAGTTTAGATAACACCAACATCTGCAGTGAAACTCATAAATATTCAGAATAATTTTCCATAAAAAAATGCGATGTTTCGTATTCTCGTTTTCTCGAAGTTTCGATTTCGAGTGTTTATCGCCGACATTCGCCAGATCGCAGTTTGCAAGTAATATTATATCCACCGCGGTTTCGGGTACCTATTTGCACCAGTAAAGTTTTACGCCACTATAAAGTTTAAATCCACGGCAACAGCACGCTCTGCATTACATTTATTTTAGAGTTATCTATTAGCGACCAAATAATTGAATGAAAAAAACAGCGTGTATAAGCTTTAGTAAAGCTCATTTGACATTTCATTCCTTAATAATTATTGACTACATCCATAACTTTCAATGTGTATATATGTATATTTTTTTATGTGATAGAAGGCAAACGATCAGACGGGTCACCTGATGGTAAGTGACTACCGCCGCCCATGGGCACCTGCAACTCAAGAGTCACAAGTGCGTTGCCGCCTTTAAGGTGGGAGTGGGGGAAGAAGGAGAGTGCAGGGATGGGGAGAAGAGGGAAGAGGAGGAGAGGGAGGGGTTAGGGCGACCGGTAACCTCACTCACTCAGCGAAAAACAATAGAAGCATTGCTTAACTGCCGGTTTTCTGTGAGGCCGTGGTATCACTCCAGTCGAGCCGACCCATACGTGCCGAAGTATGGCTCTCCCACAGTTAAAACTTCACATTCTTATTCATTTAGAAAAGGATAGGCGTCCTGTAGTACAATTATGTAAATAAATATTTAATTTACAGGTACATTTACGAAACTTATTCCTAAATACAAAAGTATTAATTTTATTGCATTATTTTCAGAAATGCGTATTCTTATACACCTAACCTTTGTCTGTGGATTCGTTTATTGATATAAACTTGGATCCATCAATAGTTTCCAGGAAAACGAATCTACATGAGCCAGAAGAATTGGGTAAAATGTAAATGTCGAAGTGAAACTGACTAGAACAAACCTGTCGGTTCCATGTCGGACCTATGACTGACGTAATTTTTAAAGCCGCACGTTTATGAAAAGTCACCCTCACACTTCACATTCTCTTTTTTCAGTGTGTTATCATGCTTGAGTGGTCTACTTTTCTTATACAGCAGCTAAACCATATGGTAACTGAGCTAAGTATAGGTATTTATTTAATACTCCGTCATCGATTTGTTTTCATGTATGCTGTATTTCTGTTGTAAGAGAAGCAGAGTAGTTGGGTGCTTGCAATTTGTTAAGACGCCGCTGGTGTCAATAGCCTTTTTTTTATCATCAACTAATTAGCTCATAGTAAATAGCATATTCAGAGCGATTGCACTGTGGTCTTAATCAGCTCATTCTAGAAAGATAATTTGCAATTGATGTCTTGATCTTATGGACTGTAAAACGCAGCGTGAGACATCTTCATATATCATATAACGGACAGGTCAAATGGACAAAGTATTATTGAGTCTCTCGAATGAGGTTGAGAAAGACTGATTGAAGTGGAATTCTTTGGGGAGGTAGCAGTGGGCTTTATCTGACTGAGAAAGAAATGATGACATAATTTAATGTAGTAAACTTTTAACAAATTTTAAATTAGTCGCCGTTCACCGTTCTTTTGAATTGAAGATTACTATATTTATTTATATTTATCTATATTATTATACCATAAATTACTATCGTATAAGAATACATCGATAAATCGTGTTCAGGACTTTTCTATATTTGTAATTGACAACATTACTAATAAGTTTTAAAATAGTATGAAACATGAAATTAACTATTATTTTTTAAGTTCAATGTTGTACTCGTAGATCGTTCTACAATTCATACTAAATAGCGCAATGTCATACTAAAATATGCCACAACTCTCTCATAGATATCTAACAAATACAAAGGTATGATTTGAATAATTATGTGCCCCACTGTTGTTTATAAGCCTCCTTTTAGCTTTTAAAAAGGCTAGTTCTACCAAGCTGGCCTAGTACAGGTTTGCACATCCTTTAAGAACGATAACTTAACATTACACACAAAACCTCATATATAGCCTAAAATATTACAATTGTTTATTACCGACGGTTTGGTCTTAAATTAACTTCAGCAAGATAAAAGACGAAAAGAAAGGAAAATATCATACGTATTTGAAATAAAACTTTTTACTTTGTTTATTGAAAACAATCAAATATTTCTGTATACCTTCATTCGATGAAGGTCGTTCATAAGACGACGTTTAAGAAGTTTTAAGTCATAATGCCTTGAGAAAAGTTGAGGAATACAAAAGGTGAAAACTTCATTGTTCTACGAAGTAGAGATTTAGACCATAAATGTTCCAAAATACATTTTAATCTTCAAATGGCATTGGAAACCAACATTCATAAAGAATACATAAGGAAGATTAACAGGTATTAGGATCTAGCAAAAGATCAGAATGAATCAGCTACTCTGTCTTGCTTTTGTTGACTGCGATAGATTTGGCTAGTACAGCAGTCCAATTTAGTGGTGCCATCGGTATATTGAAGTACCGACGTAATTATATAACATGACCAGACAAGGAAACCCCATTCGGCTATAGCGTGGTGGGTAACCTAAGGATGTATTTCCCAGAATCTGTTCATTGCTGCACTGAGACACGTATTCAAGCATCTGAACTAGATAGATTTTGTCATTATTATGTATACTACGCTTTTGCCCGCGGCTTCACTCGCGTAAAAGTTATTTTTCTATCACTTTTACACAAACAGTACATTTTTTCAGAATGAAAGATACACTATGTCTTTTTCTGTCCCCCTGACAACGCGTATTCAAAATTTAATGATGATCGGTTGAGTAGTTTAAACGTGAATGCGTAATAAACAAACTCACTTTCGCATTAATATTATTAGTTATGATGCCAAACATTAATAATGGCTTTCGATTTTCTAATAGCGGCTGTTGTTGGCACAACTTCACTAAAGGTTCTCCATGAATACGTCTATTCTGGATTAGTAATTTAACTTCTAGAAAGAAGTCAGCCGATGACTTAAACTAGGATGGATAAAATTTGTGGGTATAGTGTTTTCGTCCTATTTTCTACTGAAGACATCATCAAACGGCGATATAAAACAACTCGTCGCCTAACAAGCAAAGAAAAACAATGTTGTTTTTTTCTCTACAACATGTGGTTCAGATTGAATTGAAAAGCGAAGCGGGGGACGTACCCCCAATAGACCCCACAGCATAGACGTCTTCGTTAAAGCGGCAGGGATCTGTTGGATGTAGACAGCTCTTTGTGGACGTCTTTAAAAGTGGCTTATGTTCAATAGTATACATAGTATTGCCCAGATCATGAATACCTGTCTTAGACTTTAATATATCTACTGCTCGAAATAACACAACTCTGCAAATCCTTAACTGACAGTTGAAAACATTTACCCGTCTCGACTAAAAGTTTTTCAATGCAAAGTTTAAAACAAAAACGCTTGATACTTCCTAAATGGATTAGAATACAATAAAAGGTGAAAGAATTTACAGAGTATATGTATATTTATGGGCTTAGAAAGCACCAGTATAATTTGGTAGCTACCTACTACGCACGTATGCTCATCATTACCACAACTCCACATACAGTTTGTTATATGTCTAAAGTAAGCAAGAATAGACACAAGTACCTACTATGTAGGCTATAAGACCTGAAAAGACTTAAATCCGTTGTTGTTATACATACTATTAATAGCATCCTCCTTTAACAGTCAAAGAGTTCTGCAAGATCAATTGTTGTGTTTGGTTACCAAAACCTACCTAATGATATAGTGTAATCGATTATATATTCAACTGATGACTAGGTACTATATAAATATATATATGTATAGGTACTATCATACATTATAACATAATGAATTCAGACCTCCTGGTATAAAAGACGTACGTGATAATGTTAGTCTGATAAATTAAACATTGTAGTAATTTCCGGCTTTTGGGAATGGGGCCCTTTACATTCCTCGAATCTTGCGGTGCTCGTGATGTTTACCGCAAGACTCTATATATTGAATAACTTATTACGAGAACACAGTCTATAAATGCTGTATACTAATTTACATTAATGACGCTTTATCTGATTATTTATGTTATGACCGTGCATTTAAGCTTGTTAAGTTAGTTTGAATATTAAGCAATAAGTTAACAGTGTCACGCCCATAAACTTAGTATACTAGCGTAACTATACTAAGTTTATGGTCACGCCTTTCATGAATCAATTTTGCCATTGACGAGAATTACCCTTAAAATTAAATGCGTTAATTTGTAAATTCAAGGTCAATGTGTGCGATATTATAATAAAATCCCAAAGAATATTCAAATGTTAAGTCTAAACAAGTTTAAGTCTACAGTAAAACGACAGCTATGCCTTAAGGGCTATTACTCAGTCGGGGATTATATACAGGATAAAAACGCTTGGGATGGAATTGTAATAGAAATCTAATGTGAGCTAATATGTTTCTTATTTTCCATCTCTCATGTTTTTCTTTTCTTTTTTTAATTTTTTCCTTAATTTTCAGTTACCCTATTGTCATATTTTTTTTTTAGTTTATTTACTTTTAATTTTAAAAACATAATAGCACACAACAAAATGATGTGATATTTACTGAATATTGTTGAAACTGTATGGTAACTGTATTTTTCTTTTTTAAAAGGGTGGCCGTGAGTTTGTTTGCCCGATTTCTTCTCACAAGGCTCAACCATTTGGAAACGGGCGGTTATAGATCGAAACAGGCAGATGTGATATTATGTTATCCATTTTTGTTTTCTTTAATCATTTTACATTTGACGAAGCAAACTATTGTTGCGGTGAATCTGTGTGTGTTGATCTATAATTTTTTAATTATAATAATTAGTTATTAAATCGACGATTTCCGATAATTGATGGTCAATTTTATGAAACAAAGATTTTTTTTAATTTGAATTTGAATTTTGGTGTTTAACTTAAGACTTCTTGTATTCCTCCAGGTTCCCATCTATTTCTTAATCAAATTGAAAAATATTAAGTTTGACTACATTTTTTTATATAATATCACATTTTAAACCAAACAGTCAAGCCTTAAAACAAACGTAAAGCTAATATTCTTTTAGCAATTTAACCAAACAGCGCATTGTTAACAACCTCAAAGTGTGTAAACAAACTATGGAAATCTTAATAAATATTTCTATTTCATACACACGTTCTGTATTTGTATTGTGATTGTGTCACATAACACTGTTGTGCACTCACCGCAAGTTTCCCGTCGAAGGTCTTTGTCTGCATTGTCTGCCTGCTTCCCATCGGTAGGTGGTACATTGTTGTTAACCTGCAAGTATATGTAGTTACGTCATAACTCTCTAGTGATGTGGAACAATGGAGCAAGAACTTTGACCTATTCACATGCTTAATCAGTTGGACAAAGATAGGTGTCCCGTAGTACATATATGTAAATTATTTTTATTATAAACCTACACGTACGAAACTATAACAAAAGTATTAGTATAGCGCTAGTATCAGAAATACATATTCTTATACAGCTTTTTGTTTGTGGGGTCTATTAAATAGGCGAGTAGTTTCCAGGAAAACCATTCCACGTGGTTTGGTAGAATATGGTAAGATGTAAGGTATTAAATTGGTATTGAGAAAGGTATTGAAAGGTTTGTGAAAAGTCACCCTTACTCTTCACATTATCATGGCGTTTCACAACTACTGAAACAAATATTTGCTTTTATATTTAATACTAGCTGACCTGCGCAACTTCGTCTGCGTTTGTAAATTTGCCCCGTTTTTCCAAATTTTTTTATTGATGCTCCGCTATTGGTCTTAGCGTGATGTAATATATTTGGACTATCTAACACGAAAAGAATTTTCAAAATCGGATCAGTAGGTAGTACCGGAGATTACCCCGAACATCCAAACTCACAAATTTTACCTCTTTATAATATTAGTATAGATTTCATTGAAGTGCCCTAAACTACCATCTCAAGAGTTTGCATTAAGTATGCATTCTTCACTACATATTATAAAACAAGAATATTCGGGGCTCTATAGTTAAATATAGTTTATTCTATGTATTTGTTTTATAACCCATCGTGATCTGCTTAGTTTGGGTTTAGATAGCGCTGTTTAATAGGTCCCAGAATATTATATAGTATCACTATCATTATTTGGGGAAAACGATGACCATTTGGATTGTAGGATATATAGGGTGATTCTGTAATCACCATTCAAATTGACACAGTAGAATCTTTGATGAAAATTATGAGAAACCTGTTTTTCGTTTTGATATCACGTTGAGTAATTTGCGTCATCAAGTCTTAGTTGTCTCAACAACTCACAGTTTTTAGACACACTGCACTTCGTGTACGCTAAGTGTCCATAACCGCTCTATCAGAACTTCCTACTTCGCAGCATTAAATATTTATTAAGTTTGACTTAGTGACCACGCAGCTAGACAATTTTTTTTGGAAAATAAAATATTTAAAAAATTTGACTAACCTACTTTAACGTTTGACGTGACCAAGCAGCTGGAATATTTTTTCGGTTTCTTTTTATTTTATCTAGTATTTTTTTCAAAAATGATGTTCTTGGTGATGATAAATTCACTCTGTATGTCATTATTTGAATAAAAACATTAATCAACTGCCGTTTTGTGTCGTTTAAAGTGACAAATTGCTAAGGTATGATTGATGATTGTGATGTCACAAAATTAAATTATAATAAACGCGCAAAATTTATTTAAATCCCAGATTACATTAATAAGTTTGTCGGCTGACCTGATTACAAGTTTCCATTACGGTGGAGATAATGAAATTTAATATGCAATTTCGCATCCCGCCATAATTATGTTTTTATGAAAAGTAGCTTATCGCGTGTTTGCGGAGAGCCCTTCGTCCTTCCGTATCCAACCCCGTACAGAGTAAACAGGCCTGTTGGTGTCTGTTATAACGTCTTGAGCAAGATTAATAGCAGTACACCCTTTATACCGTCTCCATTTACGAGATTTACTACATTCTGTATTTAATAGAAAATAATATTGTTAGTGGGAATTTTAGAAAATCATCTCCTCCTCTTGAAATATTTAATAAATATCACCATAAGGTAATATCCTCATTAATCTAATGATATACCTAATTAATACACGTTAGAATTATATATGCTGCTATTGGTTATTTACCCTCACGATCAGAAGGTCTAAGTAGCAAAAGGGGTTAGTAGATTTAAGGATTTAAATATACTTTTAAAATCAGGTTAAAAATCTTTACTTTAACATACGTGAACTCAGAGATAAGTTTTAACAAATTCTACTTTGAAATGCTACATCTAAGCACAAGGTACCAACAGGCACACGCTTACAGAATACCTTGCACATACACACTCAATTTTACACAGATGTCTACATAGGCTGCACTAAAAGTATCGGGAATGGAATATTTCCACTGTTTCTGTCATATCAAAATCTTTTTAATTGAAAACTCCTTGGTTTTAAAAATCGAATACCATTTATTTATTTAAAAAAAGATTCTCGGTCTCATCACAAGGTATTGTCAAACTTGTTTAGTCGTTGAAAAAATGGAATTGACTCGAGAAAATTCAAGAGCGATGATTTATTATGACTTTCGAAGTGGTTTAACGCAAAAACAGTGTGTTGACCGGATGATTTCTGCATTTGGTGATGAAGCCCCAGCCAAAACCACAATTTATCGCTAGTTTGCTGAATTTCAACGTGGACGTGTCAAGCTCAGTGATGATCCCCGTCTAGGTCATCCAAAAACTGCAGTCACCCAAGAAAACGTTGATGCTGTGCGTAAGCTGATTGAGGAAGATCGACATGTGACATGAAGATTGGCAAATACAAATAATCTTGCATGAACAATTAGGTGTAAAAAAGTTGTTTTCCCGATGGATACCGCATTCGCTCTGTGAAGAGCAAAAAGCGGCTCGCGTTACTTGGTGCGTCAGAACTCTCGAAAGATTCCACGCAGGATCCTCAAATGCTGTATACAACATCGTATCAGGTGACGAATCCTGGATATACGCGTACGAACCCGAAACAAAAAACCAGTCACGAGTTTGGGTGTTCGAAAATGAGTTAAAGCCAACAAAAATTGTTCGTTCACGGAGTGTTGCAAAAAAAATGGTGGCCACGTTTGTCTTCAAAACCGGCCATGTTGCGACTATTTCTCTTGAGGGACAAAGAACGGTTAATGCAGAATGGTATGCTAGCATTTGTTTGCCACAGGTCGGTTCTGAACTCCGTAAAGAGAACTGCAACCGCCGCATCATCCTCCATCACGACAATGCGAGTTCTCACACCGCGCACAGAACAAAAGGGTTTTTAAAGCAAGAAAACATAGAATTATTAGACCATCCGCCGTACAGCCCCGACCTAAGCCCTAATGATTTCTATACTTTCCCTTAAATAAAGAATAAACTGCGTGGTCAGAGATTTTCATCACCTGAAGAAGCTGTGGACGCCTACAAAACGGCCATTTTGGAGACCCCAACTTCCGAATGGAACGGTTGTTTCAATGATTGGTTCCATCGTATGGAAAAATGTGTCAAATTTCGCGGAGAATACTTCGAAAAGCAATAAATACATTTTTAAATAGTTATGTTGTGTCACTTCCTTGATTCCCGAAATTTTCAGTGCCGCCCTCGTAAGTGTGTTTGAAACCAATATATTTAATTAGCACATATACACTGGATATTAATCTTACATTCCTTAACATAGTCACGCCAAAACAAATACAATTTGACCGTTTTACAGTGAATGTACGAAAGCGTTGACACGTATAAATGGTCGGAACGCGTGAACATGATACCAAATTGAAAAATGCAACGAAGCATTGAATTGCACAAAAGCTCAGTTCATCCATGGAGTTGACGGAACGCTGCAGTAAAAGGATGCTATTGTTATACCACCCACTTCATAGATAAAATAAGATTATAACACGTGGTTCAATAAGTATCGATTCCAAATACTAAAAACAAAGTTTTTTTTGGTAAAATTCATTTTTATTTATCATCGTACTCTCCTTCAGCTGCAATACAGTCCCTCCAACGTTTTTCTAACTTTTCTATTTCATGTGTGTAGAACGATTTATCTTTGCGTTCAAAATGAGGTTTCGTTGCTGCGATTATCCACTCTGTTTACTGCCGATTGGATTCCGGAGTGAAATGGTGAATGCATGTTTCATCCATTGTCACATGCCGACGTAAAAAATCCTTTTTATTTTTATTGACAAGTAATAAACGGCACTCTGAATGATTGATACGTTGTTGCTTTTAAGCAATTGTAAGCAAACGCGGCACCCATTTGGAAAAAAAGCTTTTTCATGGCCAAATTTTGATGTAAAATAGTAAAAACACTACCAGTTGAAATCTTTACTACTATCTCAGCTATCCTTTCTTACCTTCCGATCTTCCTTCACGATTTTCTGGACTTGGTCGATGTTTTGTTGAGTCACTGCTTAATTTGGATGACCAGAGCGTTCAGCATCATTTGTGTCTATACGATAGTGTTTGAAAACGGTATAACACCGACAAATGGTTGGTTTAGACGGAGTAAGATTCCGGATATTTTGATATTTTGCTTATTCGATGCAATTTTCTGTTAAAATGAACACCAGCGTAAAACATTTTACCTTGACGGCCCTGGTGATACACGCAAAACCCTTTTCATTCAATTAGTACTGCCTGAAGTTATAAAGAACGCAAGGAAAGATATTTAGCATTAGCTGTTACGTCTTGGGGAATTGCTACAATCTTACTCCCTAGCGAGGAAAATTGCGCACAAATGTTCAAGATACCTTTGGACCTGGACGTAAACGAAACCTCAGCAGTATGACGGAATAGTGACAAGGCGATGATTCTTGCAGAGTTTAGCCTAATCGTTTGAAAGAATTGAACAACACAAAAGCACAAAAGTTCTACAAGACATTCTACGGAACTATCGAATTTTACCTCGAAGTACCTCCCACTTATTTAGTTACTGTATTATTTTGTGGTGATTTCCGTCAGACTACCTGTTATCACCCAAGGAACTAGAGCAGATGAGGTGAGCACATGTCTCAAACACTCTTTGCTCCGGCGTCGGGTACAGAAATCGATTCTTACACGGAACTTGAGAGCTCGAGAATTCCCGGACATCGTTATCGGTGAAATCATTCGGTAGAGAAACCTATTCGTTTATAGAGAAATATCCCAAATAACACGTCAAGAAGAATTCTTGGTTTTGTGAACGAGCAATACTGTTGCCCAAAAATGATCAAGCAAAGCATTTTGAAAAGTAATTACTGGAGTGAGGTATTATACCGGTCTGTAAATATAGTTCTTGACAGAACCGATGCTTCCGTCAGACTACCTGTTATCACGCGAGGAACTAGAGGAGATGAGGTGCGTGCATGTCTCACACGCTCTGGTTTCAGGTACAGAAACGATGGATGATGCTATCATCTATCCGGTAGAATTCCTTAACTCCCTTTCTGCATCCAGACTACACATAACATCGCTCTGAGAGTTTGTGGGTCCAATTATGTTGCTTCAGAACTTAACACCTCTGAATCTACGATAATCTCGTATGTAACAAAACTCGCCTTATAAATAGTTTTCATACCTCACTCCCAAGGATTTCTCTTTCTAATTCAAACGAGTGCAGGTTCCCGTGAGTGTATGATTCGCCTTGACCAGACGTTACACGTCACAAGGACAGGCGTTTCGGACAATAGTTCATCGTTCTGTTGAAATCTATCCTTAGTGTTTTTCCGTTGAAATTACCTCCAAACAAATCTCTAGTATCAATTACGAGTAGTTTAAATTTCTGCGACTATATGATAATAATTAGACACGATATGTTCTATGTGTGTAGATCAGCTTCTTCTTATATGCAAAAATAATTGATTTCTACTTCCTAATTCCACGGGTACGAAGTCGCGTTCACAAGATAGTTTTACTTTATTTTTGCTTTTAAAAAGCGTTTGAAAAAAAAAAGGCTTTTAAGTACAAGTCATTGTGACTAGTCGAGAGAAACTGCTTCAACAATTAGGCTTGTAGTCTCAGTGAGATTATTCCACTGACGATTAAAAACTTAAATCTCTGTCGTAAGTAATAAACTTTTGTTCAATCCGTACTTTTATATAAGGCACTGACCATAAGGACTATATAAACATTTGTTGGTTGGTTTATATTTCATAATACTCAGATAATATTGGAATAGAGTGTTTATGACTCTAAGTGTGGTTTTAGTTTATTTGCGTTTTTAATATTTTTTAAGTAAGGCAGCAAATAAGGACACAGCCTGCTAACTTACGCTTACCATCAATCCAAATAAAATCGATATATCATATAAGAGATGCTTCTCCGGTTAGATGCCTCCAATCATAAAATCCTATCTTTCTCCTTTCAAATGTATTTATAAAGTTAACAAAACATATACAGGGATAATTGACATATATTATATATATGTCAATTATTAAATATTATGAGTAAGGTCTGCTCTTATCAAGTATATTCAGCGATTCAATATTCTGTGTTCTTGGCTTTATTACTTACCGACGACTAATAAAAATTACGATATTATAAACGAAAGTACCAACAGGTTGCTTATGGTTTGCATCATTGTGTGCCAGTTCCAGGTCTCGTGCTTCCACTGCAATTCGGTATTTGCGCTCCAGGTAGCCTTCGTATAGTGAAGCGATGAACATCAGCACGACTACAACGATTGTTACGGTTCTGTAAGAAGAAAGACAAGTTTACTGTCGCGTTTCTTGATTTATTATAAAATGGTAATAAAAGAATAAAACCTGCCACCCACTTTCAGTTTTTAAGCTTCAACAATGATAACAGCCAAACAGACAGACCTGAGAGGCGAACCGAGTTATATTTTGGACCATATACACAATATGTTCATAAATTATAGCCTATGTGTTATTCTGATATATAAGCTATATTATTGTAAAGTTTCATTTAAATCCATACAGTAGTTTTTGCGTGAAAGAGTAGCAAACATCCATACATCCATACATCCTGACAAACTTTCACGTTTATAATATTAGTAGGATAGTAGGATATAGATTTGGAGATACCTGATTTGAAAATGTATGTTCCGCTCCGTTCATGATAATCCGCGTGGATACCCACGCGGATTATCATTTGATGAGTGAAATCTATTTGGTTTTTTAGTGATTTAATTATATTGGAAAAAATATTCCAAAATAAAACTACTAAAGTAAGTTAACTTAACTTAGTTAACTTCTTTTGTCCGTGTGGAAACCCCCTCGGCGTTTTCGGTGGGGCGGTGTGTCGGAATCGAACCGACTAAAACCACACGGTCTGCCGTACTGCGCCTTAAAAGGGATCCGGGAACAGCTTTTATTAAGACATACCTTAACCTTTTTACTTAAGACGTACTACGTGAACACACCCTTTCATTTCTAAATGGCAAGCTTTGCTATGTAAGTATTCTTCGGGTTTATGAATAGATGTTCTTATTAGCAGTTACACTTCTAACACGTTTCAAAATGTTCTGTGAACATTCCAAACAGCCGTTATCATGCAGAGTACGGAACGAGCAAGCTCTTTAAACTAGGCTCTTGGCAAGCATTCAGGATATTGTTTAACTGGTGATTCTTGGCACAGCTAGGTATTATTTTTAAACAACTAACAAATACAATCCATTTGAACAACTTGTCACATTTAAGCAATAAATCTATAAGTTATGAAGTTATTCTGTTATATGATTATAATACGACGACATAGATTTAAATTTACTAGAGATCGCCTGTTGATCGAATTTCAACCATGGTTTTTTCATTGGCCAGTATAACTTGAGCTATCATTGTATTGACTTACTTACTTACCATGACAGGTAATCACATATACTGGACGCGTAATTCTTAAAGTTTTTAAAGTTGTAAGACATATTTTCATTCATTCATTCATTTATCATAATATTAAAAGACAATGACTCTCCATTGAAATTATCCCACACCTCCTCCCTGTTCACGCTTCAGCATTTCAACCATTAATTTTTGATCACTCATTTGTAAATGGAGGTCTCCTGATAGCCGTGTAACTTTTGTGATTCTTCAACAATCTGACGTTTAATAGATAAAGAAAGTATACATTTTCTTTGGTGATCCACCAGCTTGTTCTTGATCTTCTGCTTAACTTCCATAACCTTCCATAAACAATTATATACAAAAAATTAATTTTAGTAGTATTTGTTGCAGACAGAACGCGGGTTGACTTAAAAACAATAAAACCACTTGGGAATTCCGGACTCATTCGGAAATCGCTCCGGATGTCGATAGATCTGTTTTTACATGCCGTTAGTCGGCCTTCTAAAGATGTACCCTTGTTTTTCAGGATCTTTGTTGTAACCCTAATCAAACTGGTTGGTATCTTGCTTGCTACATACCGAATATTTATTGATCATCTAATTTTATGAATGCATTTACAGTATAATAGTTGATAATACAATACTACAATCGATTACAGAAATACAGCCTTTGCAAATAAAATTAAATTTCACATTTTTTCATTCTTTTTGCCGTAAAGTTTGCCGATAAATCTGTAAAACAATGAAACGTAAATACTTAAATATATTCTATTTAAAATTTTGTTTTAATTCAATTAATCCCACTAATCCCACTAATATTATAAAAGTCAAAGTTTGGATGGATGGATGTTTGTTACTCTTTCACGCCAAAACTACTTAACCAATTGTAATGAAACTTGGTATGTAGATAGCTGGAGACCTGGATTAACATATAGGCTACTTTTTATCCCGATATTCCTACGGGATCGGGACTTATGCGGGTGAAACCGCGGAGCACTGCTAGTATATAATATAGCGTCAGAGATTAAATAACCTGAGAGCACGTAATCTATAAATTTAAGTCATTTACACGATGTTTAGGGTGCAAATAAACCAAATTTTTTATCGAATTTACTATGTAATACATATACTTAGTATGCTAAAATAAAATAACAAAAAAAACGACATAGTTGTTAGTTGAACTCAAATAAAATACTTAGTATTTTTTTGTTATGTCACTTCATTTAATAATTTCATAAACCACTACTGACCTACTTGGTTACTTACCTTGGTGACCTAATTTGGCTTAAGAACTTTAGAAAAGAACAATTACAAATACTACTACACAACCTCGCTTTTATTATCCTTAATTACAACTCGTGTTTAAAAAAAATCTGTACAGACGCTAGCCACCTTCCGAGTACCTTCTGAAGTGTATAAAACACTTCAGGAGAAGAAGGCCAGAGCAGATTTTTAAGATCGAATCGATCTAAAGAGCTACTGCTGCTGGTTGCTTGACAACGCACGTGTGGCACCGTTGATACAATGAGTTTTTTTAATAAGTCTTCAGTGGCATGAACATTGGCAAGGCGAGGAGAGGATATCTTGGGAAAGAATAGTAAGTAATCTTTCGAGGCCATGTCTTGATGATTAATGTATGTCTTAACAGTAAAAAATAAATAAGTCATAATGAAAATATGTATCCAATTAAAATAGTTAAGATCATTTGATCGAAATATTTATAGACAAGCTTTTAGGCAGAACTTTTAAACACTCAGCGCATAATGACGCCATTTCGTATTAACGTCATTTCAATCAAATCAGTCAAGACTTAAAATCAGCGCTCGGGTTTTTGTACTAAACCAATAATTTGATTAGCAATATTTTTGAACACTGTGGCGCACATTATATATTATAAACTTTTTTAAACTTCCTGCAGTTTACATTGCACGAGGCGGACTTAATGCCACATGGCATTATCTACCAATCAACCTTTGGGGGATTCAGTGAGGGACATGGCAGGCGTATAAGAACTAAATTTCTTAAAAAAGTTATAATCTACATACAAATTCAATACCACTAATATTATAAATGTGAAACTTTGGATGGATGGATGGATGTTTGTTACTCTTTCACGCCAAAACTTGGTACATAGATAGCTTGAGACCTGGATTAACATATAGGCTACCTTTTATCCCGATATTCCCACGGAATCGGGACTTACATGGGTGAAACCACGGGGCTTGTTGATTATACATAATACATACATAAATACTGACAGATAAATATATATAAAAATAAATACTATACATAGATACAAAATATACCTATGGTTAACAGGAAACAGTTGGCAGAAATATCCTCTATTTCGGCCAACTGTTTCTGTAAAATTCACGGACCTTAGCTTTAAACGTGTCTCTGTTGGTGGACATCCTAATCTCAACAGGGAGCGCATTCCATTGTAAAATAGAATGGATAGCAAATGAAGAGTGAACCAGAGAAGAAGTGTGTGTAGGGCATAGGAGTAAAAGATTATTTGGGGACCGAAGATCTCTGTCATGGTTGGAACATAGAAGTTGAAGCTGTGGGGTGAGATAACTTTTCTTCTTAGTAAGGTAAAAACATAGAGTACCTAAACAAGAATTTAAACATTAACTTAATCTTTTACAAAACAGAGCTCTTTTCTTATTAGCATGGCTCATGTCTTGGCTTGTTTAAGATGAGTACGTACGTGTATACGATAGCGTGAGTGAACGACTATTTTTTAAATATTTATCGAAACCTTACCCAAGTATATGAAGCTTAGGATCAGCGAAGAGATTATAATCGCCCGGTACAGGTCGCACTCTGAGAATCGAGAAGGAGGCCCCCATGCCAAGAGTTGCTGCACTCTCCGTCGCCGATGCTTCCGCGGCCCCCAGAAGCAAGTTTATTGCACGTGCATCGCAAGACGCTGGCATGCATTCACCAAGCAGCATTAACCTGCTCTGAATTGAAAAAAAGGCATGTTATTGAAATAACAAAGGTGTGTAAACGGTTTATACATGGTCAAAACAAATAATATTTTCACGGTAAAAGTATCAGGCGGCAAGGTACATCAAATTTACTTTTTGTGGGATAACGTGAAGAACTACCCTACTGAAGACTAGTTAAACCGCAATTTAGCCTAACACTGCATCAGCCTGATATTGTATTTGAATATAAATACAATAATAGTAAGCTCGGATAGTAGTGCATAGGTCACAGACAGGCTTAATAGAATTACCTATTCTCCCATGACTTTCATGCGTTCCGTGTGTGTGTGTGTTGGATTACCAACGCACGAATGACAACATTACCAGGCCTATGTCACTCGATAAACTTACGCGCTAAATACCTACCGGCCGCTCGTCCGCTGGCGGACGATATACAGTCTCGCGCAGTGGGTTGCCGACAGCTTTTATTATTGTATTGGTATTGATATATTCTTTTAATACTGTAAAATTCATACTGAAAATTGACATGGCTGTTTATGTGTAGTATAAGGAGAAAAAGCCCGGCAGCGCTATTTATGTATTTTTGAAGTGAAAACTTCTTTAGCGGCGTTGTGCACTTTTAGATGGGTATAAAAATTTATACTCGCGTCAGGACACGTGACCCTGATGTCCATCCCCATCGAAAATTCATACGACGGAGCCGTGAAAGAGAGCGTAGAGAGAGAGAAAGAGAGAGAGAGAAAGAGAGAGGGAGAAAGGGACAGAGGAGAGAGAGAGAGAGATAGGTCGTTTCGTTTTAGTTTTCACTTCTGTCTTTTTGTAAAATGTAGAACATACAGTTTAATAATCGAGATTGTAGAAAAGGAAAGAAGTTTATTTATCTTTATATAAAAATAAAACACATGTAGGATTTTTGTATACTAAAACATTGAAAATGAAAAATAAGCTTCAAGTACTTAATTTACATAACAATTGTAATTCTTTTTATAAAAAACTGAAGAGTTTTTTATTTGTTTCTCTGGAACTGTCACTCGGATTCGGAAATCTACTTTTATATGATTGGCAGATTCATGAGGAATATTATAGGCTATGTAAGCATAAGCTCTTAATAGTGGAGCAGTGGTGGTAAACGCGCGTGAAACAGCGGGGAACTGTTAGGTCATTATATAACGTGAAAAGAATGGAGCGTGGAAGTGAAAAACGATTACGTTGATTGTATTCAGAGAAGAAAAACCTTTATCTGTCCAGTGTGCATCAATCTTCTCGACATCTAGCTAAATAATGATGCTTCTATAAGAGCACCTTTCAAAAGATTAATAGACTTCGCATTCTAAAATGTCGTAGTAGAAACCTTGAAACCAAAACTACAACTTCCAATTTCATTATATTACTTACTAGCATTTTCAGCCGGGCTTCGCTCGCATGTACATATTTATATATTTTGCGCGGAACCCTAGTTTTTTTTCCAAAATAAAAGTAGCCTAAGTCACTCCTTATAACATCAGCTATTTGTCAGTGAGATTCCTGTGGAAATCGGTACACTCGTTCCGAAGGTGAACCGGAACAAAAAGATAGACAGACTTTAAAAACTGATTTTTAGGCATAGATATTCTGCAAATAACTGTATGAGCTTAATAAACAATTATTTTGACATTACAAACAGACACTTCAATTTTATTTATTTGTATTGATTAAATATTCATTTAAAAAATAAAAAGTTCACGTCCTAAGCGTTTTAAATAAAGATAATTTTATGGATAGTTAACAGTATGCTAGTCATCGTTAATTATATTAGCATTAAACAAAGTATTTTTCCATATTCCAATTGCAAATATAAGTTTGTAATTTGCAAAGTAACATTAGTCTCGATCAACAAGAAGTACATACGTTCGTGAAGTGAACGAAACAGGATGAAACAAGATATAAATAATTGCAGGCGGAGAACTCGGCATCATATTTCGTTCACCGCATATCGTGATTAATGTTTGACTTCAACTGATATTTATTTTTAATATTTGATTTCATGTCTCTTTATTTTCCTCTTGTTTCTATCGCTTTAGTTTGTTTTTCACGCAGGCGCGTGTTAAGATTCCTTTATTTCTTTTTTTTTTACTATAAAATAGTCTAGGAAATATAATTTTGAATTACCTACTTTATGACCTACTTTATGATGTGCTACTGTAAGTAATTCTTCTATCTCTTTCAAAATATCCTATTTTACGGCTCCATTTTTTTTTATAAAACCATGCTTATAAGGACGAATCGGTAAACCACTCATTAATTGAAATCCCTGTAGCCGTTAGAATGCTCTGAAGATAAAAAGAAAAAAAGTACGACATAGATACAACGTTCAACGAACAACTTATGAAAACAGAACCCTCTTTCCGTTCAGGTAATTAAGGAGTATTAATTAATACCTACAACATTCATTTACTTTTCATTGAACACAAAGAGGTTTATCAACATTAATTCAAAAGTTGTTTTGAGGTGCTCAAATAGACTAAAAAAGAATTTGAGTTTTATAATAATATATTATTTATAATACTGTTCCTATTTAGCAAGACTATTATAAACAAAACCAAGTATATTTCACAGGTAATACACACGCATACCGTAGTAAATAGAGATAAAATACGTTTACTTAGGGAATATTAATTAACTAATTAAATATGTCGGATACGTGACGAATGCTTTACAGAAAAAGTATCGTTATGCCATAAAAAGAATTTAAAAATTATTATTAACAAATTCGTTTTATGATTGATATTCATATACTGTATATAGTTAGGGTTAAATGGAAAAATTAGTACTAATACCCGCTATGATAGTTGACGAAAAAAGTTGAAAGTTAAGGTACTTTTTGGTACTTACAAGATTTCGCGGAAATCTAAATTTGCCCATATCTTTTTATCGTGTTGACTCAGGACCTTGATTTTTATACATCTAATAGAGACTATAAACCTCAGTATCTGATATAAATTTCAACTTGCTAGGTCCACCCGTTCCTGAGAAAACCGGTGGTGACACACCAACAGACAGACAGACGGACAAGAGAGTGATATAATGGTTCCTTTTTTTACCTTTTGATTTTTTTATTTACCCAAAAATTAAAGATTTGATGAGAGGTATGAGATTTACGGGGCCGGAAGAGGCCGTGATAGCTTTCAACCAGCACGTGAAAAACATGCTCTCAGACCAATGCCAGTCTTCATGTTTTCAAAAAAAGGTTTGACCCAATGAAAAAGTGTTTATAATGTAATGGAGAATACTTCGAAAAGCAGTAAATATATTACTTTACATGTAAATTGTTTTATTAATGAGTTACGCAAAACTTTCAGTGTACCCCGTGTGTGTATGTCTAATACTTTGGCACGCTCTGCAATCTAAGGATTTCCAACTATCGAAGTGTCATTGGATTAAATTATATTTGTAAATTTATTGCTGCGAGGGGGCAAAATTGTTCGTATGTATAGCCAAGAACCGGCTACCAATTACTCGCTAAAACAACGAAAAAAGAAAATTCCCGCATTTTCCAGAATCGATGCGATACTTGTGTGACTTCCTTTCTTTAAGTCTCGAACTCACGTGACAGTGCGTGACGCTCACTGTCAGCAGATAACTGCGCTCTGTGTTCCCCTATGCTATCCTTCGATTGAAAATCTGCCATAACGGAACGAATTTATTATTTTGTAACGTATTCATAGGTACGTCAATTTAAGGAAATAAATGAAGATGAAAGGTTATTATTTTGATGAATAAAACACACATGCACAACACTTTGTAGGTTATGTGCACTTTCTTTTTTTTTTTTGTTCATTTTGTAAAAATATTTATTTCATTTATATGAATAAATGAAATAAATATTTTTTTTTTTTTTCAATATTTAAAAACAATCACGTGTATTAATTAATATTACTTGGTCCAATAACGGACTGTATCTCCGTCTATTGGTCTAAAGTAACAAACGTATGATTACAATACAGTCAGCATTGTAATGAAATATTTTTTCTGGAACTGGATATGGATAGAGTGGACTATGTACAATATTTTTACAGAAAAGTTTTCCAAGTTTGTTTTGTACTTTTTAAGTGTTGCGAGCACAACCAACCAGACGAACATACAAAAATTCCGAAAATGGTAGAAATGGGTTCATACTTCTTGAAAATTTTAAATTATTTTTCTGTGGACAGAGAGAACCGATTTTGATTAATTAAAATACTTAACGCTACACCGAATTATACACAATACTTTTTGCATTAAACATTTCCACGATTATTTTGTACTTTTACTTGATGTGTGCACAATCAAGCACGTCTACAGATTTATTATCCATATAGATATAGACAAAAGAAGATTACGTGACAATCAAAATATTTTCCGTCCACCAAAAAAAGAATTATTGCAGTCGGACAACGTGGTAATGAATTTTAACTAAGTACACATTTTGACTTTCATTCCCCCTCTCAAGGAAACCGTCCTGAATTTCGGGCTAAAAAGCATCCTATGTCCTGAGTATATGACCATGAAAGTAGTGATTGTATTTACACTAGATATTTATGTGAGTGCGCTGTAGTTACATTATACCTACGCAATACAATGCATAACGCCCTTGCGATATATGATAATTTCAGAGGTTATTTTTGGTGTATGTGCTTATTATATGTACATAAAAGAGTTAGGCGTGCACTGACTTCTAGATACTCCTATTATAAAATTCATCATACAAGCAGTAAAAAGGTAGTGTTTTAAACTTGTAATGTACTACTACTTGTCATTCATATTACTAAAATGTATTATTGAACACTTGTAAATCGACATGATAATATAATCAATGTACTCGTACACTATTCAATTGGCACTCAGTTAATAAGTCGTTTTATTTAATAGCGTTCGGTTTACTACAGATATGTTGTTTTAGAGTTTCAGTTTTCTTGCAATGGTTTAACGTTTGAATTGTTTTATTATTAATGAAAACTAAACAAAGGAATTACGTAAATAAGTCTTTATTTTATGCATTATAGCAAAATGTATATAATAATAATGATTTAATATTATAAGAACTGTTTCACTAAATAAAAAGATCAATGCCTCCTTAAAAATAAATGAAAGAAAGCTTAAAGAAATAGTAATCTTTTGAAAGGTTTACTAATTTATCACATGGAAGCTCACACGCCTTATGTTATGTCTGTACATTTGTATACCAAATGTTTTGTGAACGAAAGACGATGGGAAGCGTCATCTGTCGGCTGTCTCTAAGCTGAACGTCTGTGTCTGCCAGAAGCAGTAGTGTTTTACTGCTGACGGCTGTGACAAATCAGTCTATTTGAATACTCTGTATCCAAATGACTGGTTTTTATTTGTTCCTTCATATAACGGTGTGGGCGTGGAAGTCGACACAGTTTAATATTTAATTTTGCCGCCGTTGAACACGTAGTATTTTAACGAAACTCATATAAAGTATCTTGTCGTGGAGAATTTATGTGGGACATACATATGTATTAAAAAGATATTGAACTGGCCCTTCCACCCTTTTACCCCATGGGTATAAAGTGTAAATAAATAAGTACTTTCATGCCCAAAAGCGTTCAGCGTGTATTTCGTATGACAAAACTTTTACAAGAGAAGAATTGTTTATCGGATACATAATCTAAAGCTTATGGAATCATTAATTTGTCAATGTTAACTAACATATTACCATATTTAAAAATCTAACGTACGACGTCGAACATTTTTTTTCATCTAATTTACAATGCAACACAATACATATGAACGCCAGGTCCGCAATGCATTAGGTAGAACCTGCGATAAAGGAAATCCTAACTAAAATTATAAATGCAAGTGTGAGTTTGTTCACTTATTTGTTTGTTACGGTTTTTAGCCTTAACTACTCAATCGATTCCGACATACCACTTCACCGCCAAGCCCGGTGAGGTGATGATCCGTGGGGTTTCCACACGATAAAAGAAAAGGTTGTCTGTTGTAACAGATTTGTTAAACAAAAAGAAATTTCTTGGAAGTACAAGATTGAGATAAACAAAAGAAAACACGGCTTACATCTTTTCAACACATCACTGGAATATTAATGTAGTTATACCTTAATATATTATTATAAATTTAATATTTACTGAACGGTACAAAAACCTCTTTTAAGTCTTGCTCGATTACTAATAAAACCAGTGTAAATAAGCTTCTACGCACAATAACCGCTGATGATCCCGCGTTAACCTGCAAAAGGTTTCATTAAATCGTGCACCTTTACATAATCTATTGAAAGATAGACACAGTTAACGTTTATTATGGTCATATAAATTCATATTACGGCTTTAAGGGTCGTTACTTTCATTTACAAAAGATGAAAATACAAGCTAACCTTAGGATATTAGGGTACATATCGACGTATCCAAAAACCGCTGTAATCAATTCGATACCTCGCGTACACTTTACACATATATATGGGTGCATATTTTTCGCGGTTTGGGAAAAATGTATTCCATTGCTTTCAATAAATGTTCTCTAAGTTGTGTTTATTGTTAGTAATATAGATTTCTACAATGCAATAGCTATAGCTTATCTAATAATGGCACCGTCAAATTCATAGCCAGTTTAGGATAGATCATCTTTGAAGAAGAAGAAGTTGATTCTGACTTTAGCCGAACGGATTAATGAATACTTTGTGGCTATCCTAAGTTTAAAAAAATCCGTCTCGCTTTAATTTAATGTCTTTTATGATGATGATGCATGACGGTATTCATTGACAAAAGTTCGTTTGGATTATTTCGTTACTTCATTCTTCCATGTTTTGCAAGTAAATCCAAGCGTAAAAACTGTAATCTATTTTAGCAGTTTGAACAGCGATTCTGCTATGCATTAGAATCTTAAAGAAATAAGTTTTCGGTCAATATAGGTGTGTTAAAACCGTTATTATATTACATAATAAAATAAAAACAACTGTAGAGAGGTTTAATGGCGAAGGATAATCCGTTAACAGGTACATATGTTCCCAAAAATAGATTATAGATATTTTTTCTTTTTTATTAGAATACTTTTGTTTCCTTACAGCACTGTTGGGATTGGAAACGTAGCAAATTGAGTTGACTCTATGGGTGAAATAGGTTGAACTCGTCCCAATAGCTACTAAAACTTTTATATTAAACTTGCCTGACACATAAGGAAATATTAGGGCTGCAAACACGGCCTTTACAAGTTTTTCTTATATGTAACTTATGTGTCTGCACTACCCCTTTATAATGATAATAAAACCATGGTCAGGGATACCTACACTCTATGACTCTTACCTCAATCAAAACAACAAGTACTAAATACACGCATGCATGTTTTTAACTAACTCTTGTTGCTCTTGTCGACCCTGTCCAAGTCCATCTCAATTCCCGTGTACCGGTGTGTTAATCCAAGATACAATTTGTTCAACGATAAGAGCGTGATTGAATAAGGAATATCTTCATAAACTCTCAAATTTATAATATTCCTAGGGGCTAACCCCCAACCCCACTTCGCCCGCGTTAATCTAAAATTATCTTTGTATGATATATGATATACGTAGTAATAATATAAGTAGTCTACGTTCATCGGGAATAATATAAAATGAGTTTTATGGGATTGTGGACATAAGATTAACCTCCACAAAATCCCATAAAATTTGCAGTGAAGTTTCTATAAAGCACACCTGCGATTCCCGATTATCATCATGGCCACCATCATGCGCACATGTCGATTTTGCATTAGACCGATTAATAATTTCGCCCGTTAAACTAAGAAGATAACCTACTTATTAACCTCTCCAACAAAATTAAAACTTTGACAGCAGTGTCTTTATGTTTTTACGTATGCTTTTCTAAAAGACTAGCTGTGCCCCACGGTTTCATTCGCGTAAAATTTAATTTCATTTAAACACTATTGTAGTAATATTATTTTGGCATTGCAGCGTTTACATTTTGTCACGAAATACCTTATTGTGGCTTATGTATAGATGCTCAAGAGATAGGCGCATGGTATTGCGGATATTTTTTTAGATGTATCAAAGACAATTTTTGTAGAGCAACATATTTACAAATCACTAACCCTTACGCCAGTGCACGCGGATAAAGCAATTTAGGAGTTCTTTTTCCTGCGAGTTGCTTAACAAAAATCAATATTTAAGGCTGGCTTAGAGGTGTAGTCTATAGCTAGATAGCCTATAATATTCCTCATGAATCTGCCTAACATATACAAATATAATTTTTCGAATCCTACTAGCAGTTCCAGAGAGAGCGTTTAAACAAAAAAACTCTTCAGCTTTATTTAATTAGGATACACAAGCATGATAATAAATTAAGAGGATATTGTTTTAATATTTAATGCTTTAATTCAACATAAATGCCGGCGTGACTGTGTCGCTCCTAAGATAAAACATAAAGCCATATAAAATTGACCTGAGAGAAAAGGAATGCACAGTTACGTAACAGCTTACCTTATACAAACAACATCAGCATAGGAAAGTTTAAAGTTCACGCGATATGAATCAGGAATGTGAAAATACCTTCTCACAAATATAAGCCGTTAAGCGTGAAAGTGCGCCAACTAATAATCATATTGTGTCACTTTTTAATCGTCTTCAAAAAAGGAGGAGTTTCACAGCTTGGCAGTATTTTTATATACCGTCGACAATTTCAAACCACTTTATTAGATAGATTATTATCGGTCCCACAAAATCTTAAAAAATCTAACCTCAAGGGTGAAGTGTGTAAACCATGGAAGCTGGCTGTATTTTTTTAAACATAATTATTATCATGGTTAAAGAGCACTATTATTGTAATACCATTAATATAAACGTTGCTTTGGGCTTTTAAGATAATAGGCTTATAAAATTCGCAACGGTCGACTGCCGCCATTGGTGTTGTGAATGTTTATTGACATCGGTGACCGCTTTCTAACGGTATCAATAAAAAAACATAGTCGGATACCAGATGCTTTCTTTTTTCTTATGTCTTTTTTTGCTTAGACTGTAGAACTGTTAAATCTTTGAGATTGTAATAGTAAAATTCGCTTTAAGTACCTTTATAAAAACATGGTATTATCATTTTAATACCTCAAAAGCTAACAATATTGCGCGAACTTGAACTAGTTCCAAACTGTGTTAAAATAATACTTGTAAAGGAATAAAGCGTATTCAATTAAGCTTAAAATAGATTGAAATTTATAGAGGCTCAAATAAATGTTTTTTGTAAAGTTAGGTATGCTACGAACACGCGGCATTACTGTTGTGTAAGATCAAATAAATATTGTAGTTGCGGTTTATATCAAAAACGTTACAAACCATAAGCTTTATAGTACCGACGTAAATGGACTTTACTTGGTATAGAGTACTTCAGTTTCTAAAACTTTATACAACCTTCACGTACGAGTGAACATAGTGGCGAACTAATGGAGGGCAAAATAGGTCTAACACAGGGCCATTACATGTGTAATTGGTTGTAGGAGATTGGTCGCGGGTAAAGGTAGGCGACTTATTCAAATATATTTAACTGTAACATTTCTCGAAGAATTACCGCCCTGTAACTCCCTGGAAATACCGCAACAATAGTCGTACATTTGCTGTATAAAGATTTCTTATTGGCACACAGGCACTGAATAAAGAACGATTTACGTACTGATCGTCCCTTTTTTTAATATGTTTATACGCCCAGGGCTATACATCCGGAAGGGTAGGTATTCCGAACCCTGATTTTGTTATGTAAATTTTTAGTACTAATTAATAGCCAATGGAAAAGTGCGCACGTGTGACGTTTTTGTCACGCTTGTCAAGTTTATTTAAATGAAGGGACGTGCGAGTTCGTCGCACGTTCGTCGTTAAATGAAGGTAGATAGATACAGATAAATGTATATATGTTAAGACTCTTTGGTTCGAACTTTTGTATGAATGAGATATGAGGGAAAACTCACCTGTGCACGCTTTTCTTACAAAAGAGTATAATAACATAATTTACCTGTGGTAAATGCTCGTTGTCGATGGTCATATTGATCTTGGCAACAAAAAAAGTAGTAGCAAAAGGCGGTGTCGAGGCATAGTACTCCTTAAGCTGCAAATCTTTGCATGCGTTGAACGACCCCAGCCAATACTCGTTCCCAAACAACACATTAGGGCTGTACTGGCCAGATGCGTCGAATACTGCAAAAAAAGAAAGAAACAATTGAATGTTAAGGGATCTACATACAAAAAGTATTCGGTAAGGGCAGCCAGATACTGAAAAAACAAAATCATCCCCCAAATATTGTAGAAAAAAGCACACAGCCTTTATAGTTAGCGAGTACCAGTACCTAGATACTCGTAAATTTCACAGCAAAACCGTCGTAGCTGCCCCTGTCCCATAGAACTCTGGTTACCCTACTTACAAGCAGACACCGCATATAGAAAATAGCACTATCGTTCAGAAAGTCACACTCACTCATCAAAAATTAAAATAAATAGCTAACTTCGCACCTACGTAATAGAATAAAATAATAGAAAATTTTAAATACATAAGGCAAGAAACGTATGTGTATTTCTACATGCATCCATTTTTTAATTCATCAATTAATGATTTTTGATTTTGCGATGTGCTTTTAAAAAAAGTCCGTACAAACACCGTTGAACTATTAACAGAAAATGTTATTTATATTCATCAGTTCATCAGTAACGAAAGTGTGTTACTTCACGTACAATACGTAATGTTCATCATAATTCAACGTCAAAAGTTTAATTACAGTTGGGAGTATCTTGACCGAGATAACAACGTGAAGCTTTTAGGCACCGTTCCAATATAGAGGAGTACCTGAAAATTTCCCAGAACGGCTGACTATTAAGGTTTAGAGTATATATATATACACAAAGAGAACATATGAACAGTTAAATAAAAAATCCTTCAACATTCTTTTAAGGAACATAATTTTTTTTAGAAACTACTAACCAAGGACTAAAATAAAAACCCCATACCACGGTTGAATCCGAATCCTTAAGAAGATTTTATAACGAATTGCCTTTTCTTACCACAAGGAATACTGTCAGTGATTGTGATACCGAAAAATGTCATGAAATCTATTGAAGCTACTTTGTTTGGTCCTTTTCTACACTACAATGTACAAAACAAGTTAAAATATTATTGTTAGTCATAGTAAGGTTAAAAAAGATAGTAGATATATCATATTCCAGAAATTATAAAAATACTATGTTATTACTATTACCACGGATGCTAATTAATTCATCTCTGCTCCGTGTAGTTAATTCTAGCTAAGTTTTAAAGACACTGTAGGTAAGCATATTTTTTGCAAAAATAAACAACAGAATATACGACGATACGAATATAAGAACTAAAGTAAGACCATACTCCGAAATTAAATGTATCTCATCGAAATGCATTCAACTATTAATCAACGAGAATGTTACTGAAACTGTATTCTGCAACAATACATACATGCTAGTTTATGAAGTGAAATTAAATGGATTTCCTATATACAAACAACAAAATAAATTTTAATGTAGTCTGTCTTCTTTCCCACAATCCATTTTTTAACTCGCCCCACTTAGCTTATTATTTGCTTAAACATCTTACACTTTAACTGTGGATGAGGAAGATGTATTCCTGTTGTATATACCTGCAGTATTATAAAATCCCTATAAGCCCAGGCGACCTCCTACCATGATATAGGAGAATATATAGGATGATAGGAAAATGTTTATTTAGCACTTTACTAGCATAACAAGCCAATATAGCGAAATACGTTACATATAAACCCTGGGCTTGACAGGTTATCAACATTCAATTTTCTACCGAATACCTTCACATACAAGCTCTATAGAAAAAAGTATTTCCGTAATACGTGTATTTGGTATATGGATAACGAAATAGTTGATTGGAAATTTTCAATCCATGGTTCACGTACATTCTGACGCGGCTTCTGGCACTTTGTGTGTTTACTGCGGTGTTTTGGTTCTTTATGTAGGAGGTATATTGCTTTACGAATATGACAAGGGAAATATATCCTAACATAGCTGCTTCTCCGGCATTCGTTTTATTAAAGTCCCTAATTTTTGCTATCATCATCGTCATTTCAGCCTTAGGACGTAGACTGTTGGCCATAGGCCTCCCTTAATGACGTCTGAACGCCACTGACGTCCTGCGATCTTTACTAGGTCGTCTGTCCCTACGTGCTACAAAATAATGTCGAAGTAATGAAATAAAGAAAGATAGGATTCCCATTTCCATTATTTGAATTTTCTATTATACCTGCTCCGTTGCTAATTGTGGAGTGATATTTTAAAATATTCATGAAGCGTTCTATGGCAATCAAGAGTAATTAGACTCGTTTGTTTTAATTATACTAAAAATTCTTCCGTCGTTTTAGGCATAGGCTCACGTAAATGAGTTCAAATTAAGCTCAAAGTAAAGAGAAAGTTATTCAAATTTGGAACAAGCCTAACCATACCAACAACAATTACGTTGTCATTATAAATTATTTAAATTTGCGTATAACAAGGCCATTAACAAAGTAAATATATTTATTTCATAAAATAAATCGCCTTTTCTTCTACTCAAAATTATAGATCAGCAGTTATTAACACCGCAACAATAAGGTTGCTTTGTCGAGAGTAAAACTATTAATAACAAATAATACCATGTTGTAAATAGTCATGATGAAGCTATCTACCAGTGTCGCTCTATAACCGCCCGTTTTCGAATAGTTGAACCTTATGAGAAGAAATCGGGCAAACAAATAATTATAATAAGCAAATTTACATATGTATTTTCCTGTAAACATAATCCGTATACAGTAAATAAATTTTGTGACTTCCAAACAGATAGACCTATTTCTTTTTTTTTTAATTAAAGCTTTTGTAATACAATGGTTTTAGGTGGTTTTTAATAGTACTAATATTTACATAATATAATCATGAAATGTTTCGTTATATTTTTTTTAGTTTAAATATTCAACATACTTTAATTTAAGTATATTGATTGTATGTCCACACAAATACAGTCAGTTATACTTACAACTAGTATAACAGATTATATGCTAGATATTAGACTACGAACAACATTGATGGGATATAACACTATCCAAAATATCGCCCACCTAGATCTAAACAGGTATTAACCCAAAAAAAACAGAAAAGGCGAAAAACTAATTACTGTGTCCCTATGCACTGCAGGAGTTTTCTGTATAGATGTATGCTCTATATGCAGCTAAAAGAAAGATATTGTAGGAATCTTGTATTTTATTATGTTTTTGGGCTGAAAATTGAATTTCTGTAGTTATTTCAATATTGCTTAACAATGTATTCTATGTTTTTTTTTATTTTTTTGAGTTGAGCCCATGTTGGTGAATTTAGCGTCAAGCTTCAAGTAGTGGTGATATTTTTTCAATCTGTTTTATTGGTCCGCAGGCATTGAGATAAGGAATCGATGGTGTGCATAACTCAAAAGTTTATGAGTTAGCTTCCTTTAAATCTATATGTGACGACGGCGACGCGATGGAGCAATTGGAATTCCTTTGGTAGTAATAATACGAGACTTTTTACGTACCTACGTTGACGTGAGTGACGTACGACGTACGCTGAGAAGTAAAACAGGGTAGTCTATATAATTCCAATTATATCAAAACGCCTACCTACCTACCTACTCAATATTCTCCTTGTTTTAAAATCTTGTGAATCTCTCCTGCAAATAATCTCTGATTATCTTCGATCCAGAAGGTCAATACTGTTTATTTAGTTTTGCACGTATTACCCAAAGAATCTTGGTAATATGTACCTACGTATTGTACGTGCAAAACATCCTAAATATATGCTTACTACTTTTCAATTTATTGCGTAGTTCGAGAATCGCTATTTATGTAAGTAATAGTAGGTAGGTATAACATCGATAAGAACGTAAAAAAGCCGTCTACTTTCAATCTAAGTATACTTAACATCCGTTTCGCGTGTTACATTATCAGATAACCGATAGACGCATCGTGAGTTGGCAAATCGAAAAATTGGTTTATACTTCAATATATTACTTTTACCACAGTATTCTAAAAGTTCCAAATAAAGGGTAAAACGGTGCTTATTTTAATATTTCACTGGTCTGTTGGTCTAGTGGTTAGTGATCCTGACTGCTGAGCCAGAGATCGTGGGATCAATAATTAAATAATCCAAGACAAATAATTGTGTAATAAGCACAGTCATTTGTGACCATTGTTCGTTCTTTGTATATATATAGATATATTACCTTAGGTGATTGGCTAGTCCAAGATTTAATCTCAGACAAATAGCCTGGGCTACACAAATGTCTCAGGCATCATCTCAGAGTCATGGAAAACTAAAATATATATAAATTGGGATTTTTTCGGACGTACACTCATAGATAAGATAATAGTTACATACAATTAGAACTTAAAAAAGATAATAGTTAATTACAATACAGATACTTCACTCCCATACTAAACGAAATCGTTTACGAAACGAAAGCAAAAATACCTATGCTATAATAGCCTACAAAATTGTAATAATAATACCTGACGTTAGCTGCAACCAATAATGTATCTTGTGCACACTTATTGAAAGTTGAGAACGCTGTGTATACAATGCAACGGTCATGTGTGTGCATCTCGCTCAGTAGCCAACGCTCTAGGGTTGTACAAATCAATATGCGAGTATAATAAGATCAATATGCGAGTGTTAAGTTTTATAAAATGACTAGCTGACCAGCGGAACTTTGTCTGCGTCACATAAAAGAGAGAGATAAATTTTGCCCGTTTTTGCAACAATTCCCGCTCCTATTGGTCGCAGGGTGATGTTATATAGCCTATAGTTTTCCTCGATATATGGGCTATACAACAATGAAGGATTTTTCTATTCGAACCAGTAGTTCCTGAGATTCGCGGATTCAAGCAAGCGAACAAACTCCTCAGCTTTATAATATTAGTATAGGTTTACTAATGTTTGCCATAATTTAAAATGCCATAATTTCATATGCCATAATTTCATTAGAAATAACGCTTCAGTTGCCATAATCGTGAAATGACATAAACTGACTTTCACTAATTCCATTGGTCATAATCGATCAAGTGTCATAATAATTGAAATCCATAAATGTATTTGCTATAATTTTCGTTTTCAATAATGCCATTTTTCATAACTTTTATTCACCATAATATAAATAAAGATAATTTTCTTTAAATTTCATTGATGAACATTGAGTCGATTCTTAATGGAGAACCAGAAAAAAAGAAAACTAGAATACATTAAAAAAACCAAAGAATAAACAACATTATAAAGAACAAAAATAATTACAGTGAAGAAGAGTTTTTGAGAGCTTTGGCCTCCAGTTTAAATTTAAAATATTGTTGCTTTCAGGAAAATAAACATTTTATATTATCTACCTATACTTGAATTATGTTGATTAATAAATGATTATACGACACAGATTTTTTATTCACAATTAAACTTAAAACTAAACCTCATATGGCGCCTACTAACTAACCTCGACGGAGCCCCGCTTCGCGGGGCTCCTACTTCTGGGTGGTTAAAAAAAAAAAACCACGAAGGCCTAATTCTAACCTAACCTATCCGAGTCGGATTGCACTGAGTCGGGGTGTTAACGAAAATTAATTTCGACCTAACAATATTATGTATTATTTTCATAATTATATCAAATTTTTATTTTGTCAAGAGTCGATTATGAGATGTGTTACTTATGGAAACTAATTATTATGATATATGTTGTTATAGAAAGTCATTATATGGCAAATAAAAGTTATGACTGTTGAGTTGTAATGCTAAACGTTATTAGGATAAATGATAATAGTGCAAGTAAATATTATGATCGGGGATGATTATGGCAAACAATATTAGTGCAAATGAATTTATGGAAAACGAGAGAATACCATTCGTATACTTAGATAACTTTATTTTCTTGTATGAAATTTATATTTAAAATTTTTATAAGTAATGAAATTATTCTGAAGTCTTTCGAAAGCGATGTGTACAGTATCAAAATTTAGCTTTGGTGTGATCCTTTATCCACAATTACGGATACGGTTGCGTCTGAAAAGATGAATATAAACGTTATAAAAAGCGAACATTCATAGCGTGACCAAAAAAAAAGTGCAATACAGAAAAGAAAATGTTGTAAATAAATAAATAAAAATGTGATTGTCTAAAAATATATTTAAAAAAGTTTTTACTATTACGCGATATCTATTACTTAAATTTATTATAAAAAGTATTTAAGCAATATTTAATAATTAAGTAGAGTAAGTAAGTAAGTATTATTATAGCCACGCGACAATAGCTACTGAAGAATAAATACCTAAAGCATTTAGTTGTATTAATAAAATAAGTAATAACTAAAATCTTTGTGTGACTCAAAAGGATGTGACCTAAAAGGATTCAACAGATTATTAGCATACCTACATCTAGTAATACCGTAATAAATTATATTTCGCAATTTATAAATGACGAAGTTTTATTGGTTATTTGGTCTTAACACACGTCCACTGGACAATAATTACGTTATTTCATCATTTTGTTTTTAATAGAAATACTATATACTATAGTGTACGTGGGAGAGCCTTGCTTCGGCACGTATGGGCCGGCCCGACTTTGCTCGATACCACGCCCTCACAGAAAACCGGCAGTGAAACAATGTTTTCATTGCTTTTCGCCGCGTGAGTGAGGTTACCGGAGGCCCTAACCTTTCCCTCTTCCCTATTCCCGTCCTTCCCCTCTCGTCCCTTATAATCCCCCTCTCCCGTCTTCCCGCTCTTCCCCCCTCTCCCCTCTTTCCCTACTGACTCCCTGACTCTTCAGTTACAGGTGCCCATGGGCGGCTGTAGTCATTTACCATCATGTGACCCGTCTGCTCGTTTGTCCCCGACAACATAAAAAAAAAAAGTGTGAGCGCTCAAGTAAACGTGTGACGATCCTGCCGGCTACTTGTGAAACCGCCGGAACGCTAACCTAGGCTATGTATAACTGGTAGGTATATATAACGCGACTTTGAGGGAGTGATGTAGCCCGGATACAATATATTAACCCCGCGAATAACCAGCCCGTTGAATATCGCTTTACGTACTTGCATGTAGTTACTAGAACTGAATCCTAGCGTGTTATGTAACGTTTTTTAGTAAACGTACAGGTAGATGCTAATATTACCGCGTTCAACCTTTAATTATCTCACATTTATTAGCTAGCTCACTCGCAATGGATTTGGATTTATTTCAGTCCGTGGACTGGCCAATAGTGTACGTTATTAGTTAACGTTTATAGTTACAAGCAACTTCTGTTGGTCGTGATTTTATATAGGCTACTAGCTGACCCGGCGAACTTCGTACCGCCATATTTTATTTCTCTAATCGCAACTAAGGAAATAAAACCCTTCCGGTAAAATCTAATTAGCTAAATTGAAAATAAAACTAAAGTACTCAATTGAAAAATTCATATTGTTGTACAAAATGACTCGTCCATCAGATGTTAAATCGCAAATAACAGACAAATAATTAGCTGAATTATATGGTATTTCGTTCACTACAAAATAAATTTAATTAATTTTATAGCGTCAACAACACGTGGTAATTATGCTGTTAAAATGTAGCTTATATGACACGTTCGTAGATTTACCATAGCAGCGCCATCTATTGATTACTTACTCAACCCAGTCGAAAGGTATCGACATCTGTTAGAATCATTTGGAGTTAACAGATAATTGTGACTGTCAAATAATAACAGACAAATAATTAGCAATAAATTAAAATTGCGACTATAATTTGAGATTTAAACTATCCTATCTCTTAAGTTGGATCGAACTGCACATGGTGTGCGAATTTTATTATAATCGGTTAAGTGGTTTAGGAGTCCATTGAGGACAAACATTGTGACACGAGATTTATATATATTAGATGTTAAACCTTAGTCAATATTAAATTTCGAACGTAAATGGTCTTTTGAACCCAATCCTAGATATTTATGCGTTTAAAAAGCAGAGACGAACTCTGCCGATTTATGACATTATTATTATTTTTTTTTTATGGTATAGGGGGCAAACGAGCAGACGGGTCACCTGATGGTCAATGACTACCGCCGCTCGTGGGCACCTGTAACTCAAGAGTCATAAGTGCGTTGCCGCCTTTAAAAGTGGGATTAGGAGAAGAGAGGGAGGGAGGGAAGAGCGGGAAGAGGTGAACGGGGCAGAGGCGATGGACGGGAATAGGGGAGAGGGAAGGGTTAGGGCCTCCGGTAACCTCACTCACGCGGCGAAATGCAATGCAAACATTGCTTCACTACCGGTTTTCTGTGAGGCCGTGGTATCGAACGGAGTCGAGCCGGCCCATACGTGCCGAAGCATGGCTCCCCCACGTAAAATCTTTACGTCTGTCTGATATAAGTCAATGCCGAGGGATCCAGAAAATAGATATTGTCCTTTCAAGAAGGGGCCTAATTAGTTAAAACGTATAATTCTCTAAAACTCTTTCCTAAAATCTAATGGAGGGAGATTCTATATATTCTTAATACTACCCATTATAGAATGACCCATAAGGAAAATATTATAAAATACCATACATTTTTTAATTGAAGCATGATGAAAATATTTTATTTATCAAGAATTTATGAAACCAGAAGATTAAATAGCGATACTTTATGAAATATTTATAAAATATTTACAAATCCTCTGACGATATTAAAACTTTGATATAACCGTTGAAACTATCTGGTTAACTGGTTAACTCAAACCATTTCCTAAATTTATTCGGAAATCTAAACGGCACCAGCGGGTCCTTATACAACTAATTAAAGTATAAACTACAGGTAAATTTACTCAAGCAACCTTGCGAGTGTACATAATCTGTACAGAGAACGGAGCCTCCTGTTCTATATATAGAGGCGACATTCTATTAAACTCTTACTTAACAGATAATAATATTTTAGCTTTCAAAGTGAAGAGTAAACACCTAATATTTTAAGGAGTTTAGCTTAATATTACGTTACAAATCGTGTTTTCCCACTAATATTATAAATGTGAAAATTTGGATGGATGGATGGATGGATATCTGTTACTCTTTCACGCCAACACAATTGAAACGATTGCAATGAAACTTGGTATATAGATAGCTGGAGACCTGGATTAACATATAGGCTTTTTATCCCGATATTCCCACGGGATAGGGACTTACGCGAGTGAAACCGCGAGGCGCTGCTAGTATTTCATATTTTATTCTTTCCCGTGTTTGGCAGTTACTATTAGTAAATCCTAACTAGACTCTTTCTTAGCATGTCAAATGGCATATAAATGTCATTATCTAAATTTCAACAGACTTGACGATTATCTTTAAAGACTTCCGTTAAACGGCATACACACCTTTTATTTAATTTTATTTTCTGTGCCAGATAGACGTAGGTAAGAAAGGTTACCGAATACGTAATGTTTGTTTTTTAAGAAATGCTACCTGCATTGATCTAATAATATAAATCATCACATAAATATACCCACCGAACTAAAAACCACCTTAATAATGCGTAAATACACACGTCCTTTAAAAAATCATAACACATCCGCTCAGTATGCCGTCTGCAGGCAAACTAAATGATCAAATTGGCCGATCGGTTCACACGAACCGATTTGATGTGACGCGACGAAGCCAGACGCTTCTGACTCCTGACCACCCAATGACCTTAAATTCAATGATTTGCGTTCACACGAAACGATTCGATTGAAAATCTAGTCAAATTGTGCGTGAAATTGTTCCGTGTGTACAGCGTTCTAAACGGCTAGTTTTTATGGTATAGAGAATAATTATTATCATTTTTTTTTTTATTGTATAGGGGGCAAACGAGCAGACAGGTTACCTGATGGTAAATGACTACCGCCGCCCATGGGCACCTGTAACTCAAGAGTCACAAGTGCGTTGCCGCCCTTTAAGGTAGGAGTAGGGGAAGAGGGGGATTAAAGGGGAGGAGAGATGAAGGACGGGAAGGGTTAGGGCCTTCTTTTTTTTTTTTTGTGCGTGTGGAAACCCCCTCGGGCCGTCACCCCACCGGGGTTTTCGGTGGGGCGGTGTGTCGGAATCGAACCGACTAAAACCACACGGTGTGCCGTACTGCGCCTTAAGTAGGAGGGATCCGGGAACAGCTTTTATTAAGACATCCGGACCCCCCCTAGCGCCTGCCCGCAAAAGCGCGGGCACCACCTTCGGGTGAAAACCTCTCAATTAGGCGACGTCCAGGCACACGCGGACGCCGCCTCCTCGCGGGGGGCCACTATAGCGGGTGGAGGGGAAAAACCCGTCCCGTCCACCCGCGGCCACACTCAGGGGGGCATGAGGCGCTGGTAAGCGCGCCTCCGCCGCCCGGTTCACCGGCGGCGAATTAGGTCCGAGTGGAGGGTTTCCGCCGCCTCCTTCTGCGAGATGACTTCCTCACAGAAGGTTGCGACCGCGGTAAAATTCCTGTCCTTTCCGGCCATGGAGCGAATGACAGCCGGTAGCGACAGATCCACTCCGATGACTGCAGTGAGGGCCCGACGCTGCGTCGCCCAACTGGGGCAAACCGCCAGCGTGTGCTGAGTCCTCAGTGCCATTGACCGGACAACCCCCGTGTACAGCCGTCTCGTAGCGACGCTGGGTCCACCCAAATTGGGCAAGAGTCGCCCAAGGGCGGACGCAGCGCCGAACAGCCTTGGAGCAAGCTGCAGGAAGTGCTCGTCGAAGCGCCACCTACCGTCGAGGATCAGGCCCAGATATTTTATGTGGGCCTGAACCGATACGAGGACCGAGTTGACCTCGATAGAGGCGCCAGGGGGTGGACCACGACGGGGCCCATGAAATAACAGGGCCTCCGTCTTATCCAGGGCCACCCGCAAACCCAGCGCCTCGATGCGCCCGACCACCAGAGAGACTCCCCTGGTGGCCAGGCACGCCGCCTCCTGAAAGTTTACCACAAATCGGGGCCGACCTCGCACAGATGCCGGACGATGCGGGCAGAGAGAACCCTCTCAAACAATTTACCCGCCTCGTCCAGCAACACGATGGGCCTGTAGGCCGCAACCGAGTCGGTAGGCCGTCCCGGCTTCCTTAAAAGGACCAGCTTCCCGCTCTTCCAGCAGTCAGGGAAGCGCCCGGACGCCAAGCAAGCGTCGAACACTTCCCTGAGGCGGTCGGACATGTGGTCGAGGGCGAGGGCCAACACTCGGGCAGGGATCCCGTCTGGCCCGGGGGCGGTGTTCTTGGAACGGATCCGTAGAACAACCGCCCCTACCTCCGCCTCCGTGACGGGCGGAACACCATCCTTCTCGTTCTCCCCGTCGTCTCCGGCCAAGGGGGCCATCGACGGGGGTACGTGCTCCACCCGTTGCGGAAAAACTTCCTGCAGGAAGCTGGGCTGGAGAGTCTCCGTAAGGGGGGGGGAGCCGACGCGCGGAGCTTTTGTTGCGCCGCGCGATATGGGCGTCCCTAGGGGTCACCATTGAGACCCTCCAGCATCTCCTTTCTTTTGTCCTCTTTGGCGCGGCTAATGGCCAGCTTCAGAGTTTTCCGCGCCTCTCGGTACTCCTCATGAAGCTGGTCCTCCTCCCCCTCTTCGCGGTGACGCCGCCGGCTGCGAGTGTAGGACCTCCGGGCACGAGTACAGGCCGCACGGAGGTCCGCCAACTCCTGGGACCACCAGTAGACCTCCTTCCTTGGAGGCCGACGACCTCGGATGCGGGGCATGGCCGCATCGCAAATCTGCGTAATCGCATCGCGAAAGCGGCCCGCCCCCATGTCTGCCTCCTCAGTCTGAGGCCGCGGAGACAGCCAAGCGTAAATAATGGCTGCCTCCTCCAGTAGGTCCCTATACACTTTTGTAACAGCCCACCGCGGGAAGCAGGAAGAACGCCGCGCCGTGTGACCCCTTCTATGGTCCTGGATCCGGGAGAGCTCGAATCGGATATAGAGGTGATCCGAGAGCGTCTCAACCTCTTCCAGGACACGCCAGTTCCTTACTCGTGCGGCGAGAGCAGGGGTAGCGAACGAAAGGTCCACTATCGACCCCCCCTGCTGTCGCACGCACGTGTTGGTGGAGCCTCTGTTTAAGAGACAGAGGCCCACCGATGCCGCCCACTCCTCCACGGCATCGCCCCGTGCGTCCGTCCTGGGGGAACCCCACGCAACGGACTTTGCGTTGAAGTCCCCCAGCACTAGGACGTGCCCAGACTCTAGTCGCCGCATCGAGTTCTCCAGGTTATTAAGGAAAACCTCGAAGTCGCTCAAACTCCTGTTGGGGGAGAAGTAGATACCATATATGGTGATCCCCCCCCATTCGGCGGCAACATATCCATTACCCTTGTCTCTTAGCGACAAGGGCGGGGAATGAGCCGCCGTGGAGCTGACGACTGCCACGGAGCCGTCTCGGTCACCCATCCAGTTGGGACGGGGAGAAACGTAATAGGGCTCCGCAGCTACGGCTATACCGACCGACCACTCCGCCATGGTTTGCAAGAAAAGATCTTGCGCACCGGCAGAGTGGTTGAGATTCGTCTGGACGAGGAGGCTGGAGACTTGGTCCATTTATTGGATCGCCTCTACAGCCACCTCCATGGGCGACGACGCTGACGCACGACTGACATCGGAGGTAGCCTGGGTCGACTGGCTAGCCCCCGATGTTTTTTGAGAAGCGCTGGGAGGCTTGCAGCCCCCCTGCCCCATCTGGTGATTGGCGGGCAGATTACCCGCCGCACACGCTGGGCAGTGAGGGGCGGCGGAACATTCCGCCGCCTTGGGCCCGGTTGACCGCAGCGGAAACATAATCCGCTGCAGTCAAAACAACTCGAACACTTGACGCGGGTGTGTCCCGACCCTAGGCATTTGAAACACCTCATCGGTCTCGCCGTCAGAACTGTGACTCTGGCGTTCACGAAACCGATGAGGACCTTGCCGGCATCGCCCAAAACTTTGGCCGACGCGACGGGACATACCGCGCCAAGGCCCCCTGGACCGGGGCGGATGGTACCGACTCTGATGCTGTCCGCGTTGCATCCCGTCTTCTCCTGAACTTCAACGCGGACATCTTCCACCGCCACAGAGTCGTCCAGGCCCGAAATGCGCAGTTCTGCGCACTTGGTGGGCCTGGCGATCTTAACACCATCCGTCGTTGCAAAAATACCCCGCAGCTTCTCAGCGAAAGTGTCAGCCGTCTTTGCGCCTTCAGCCCCGGGGAACTCTAAAACTCGAGCTCCAGTCTGGGCGAGTCGCATCTTCACGCCTACAGTCCCGAACTCTCCGGCGAGGCTGTCTCGGGCCTTTTTGAAAACGGCCGCGTATGACAGCCCACCGTCTGTCGCCTCCGGCGACACAGTGATCACCACAGCCGCTGTTCTAGGCGGTTGCAGTTTTCGTGCCTTCTTCGTGGTGGCCACTACCACCGACGGCGACTGCGGTGTAGAGGCCGCCTTCTTGGCAGCCTTCTTACCCCGCTTTCGGGACTTCTTACCCCCCGCGACCACTTCCCAACCATCTTTTGAGAGGGTTGATGCTGAAGGGCCAGGCACAGTTTTTGCACCAGTAGGGACTGTCGTGCTGGTCCCGTTAGGTGTAGCAGTGGGGAGCGGAGGGAACTCCACCACTGCTTTATTTGTGGCCTGAGCCAGTTGCCCGGCTTTTGGTGGAGCTGCAGAGACCGGCGCTGACACCGCCGCCGCAAAGGAACCTGTGACGCGGCCACGCGATACAGGAAGCGGCGTAGGGGCTGATGCGGTCTTCAGCTTATCTGCTGCAAGTGGCGGTCGAACGATGGGGGCCGGTGGCAACCTTGCTTCGAGTCCCGCAAGACGCCCGTCCATCATCCTCCACACTGCGTCAATAACCTGACGCAGGTGGGAATCCGGAACTTCAGAGGGAGAGGTGGAGCAGGGAGGAGGCCGCGCCGCAACCGGGCTCAGTGGCCCAGGGACTTCCGAGCGTAATCGAAACTGGGCAAACTGAGCGCTCAGTTCGGCGGTGCCGTAAGGCGGTCATTTGCCTCTTGAAGGCGCGCCACGTCTTCGATGAGGCTTTCAACGGCCACAGACACGGCGGAGGAGGAGTCCTTCAGGGCTCTGACGAAAGAACCCTTCAGGTTGGTGGATTTGGTGGCCACTTTGTTTATGATGGCCACCGCTGCGCACGTCCTCTCCTTCAACGTCGCCGGTGATTGAGGGACTGAACCCCCTTCCACCGGCGCACGGATCTTAGTAAGGAGATCCGCGATCTCCTCCTCCGCGACTATTTCGCCCTCTGCACGAGCTCGCGCATACACTTCCGCCTTAGAAAACGCGGAACCCGCCGGAGCTGAGATTGGCGTACGCGATCTCGACCTCCCTCTTAGGCTGGTAGCGACTTTTGGAGGGAGCATCGCCTGGTACGTGTCGGCATCCTCGTCCGTGGAGCGTCCGCGTTTTCGACTGTTGTTGCCGCGAACCTCCACTTCCATCACCTCCATGTTGTCTACCGTCGTATCGGTATTTCCGTCTGATGATACGACAGACCTGGAACGGAGACGTTCCGAGAATCTTCTGCTGCTCCCAGGAGTCGGATTAACTTCTGGGAGCTCCTCCGAGATAGGCGTCCTGGTTAACACCTCCTCGTCATTAGACGAGGTGTCGTCCGCCTTCTCATTTTTCTTCTTCCTCACACTTTTCTCCTTCTTTTTTTCTTCGATGATTTTAGTTTTAAGTATTTCAGTTTCCATAATAGACCCACGAGACGGGGAGAACTAAAAGTCGACCCGGGCAGAGATCCCCAATACCCGGGCAAGCGAAGATTTATGCCCAACCGAGGGGTCCGCAGGTGCCCCGGCTGGGAGTGCGCTTGCGACTGAACTACCCATCAGCCATGCATCCCCTGGTCACGCACCAGAACACGGGATTCGGGGTAATTTTTTAGAGAGGTTTTCTTCCTCGCAGTCCGGGCGGCTAAGCCAAGACCCTCGTCCCCGATCGGAGTCGCGAGACATGACCACGACTCTTTTCGGGATTACGATATGCCGACGGTGACAAGGAAACTAAATTTCCCATGCCTGCTCGGTGGCAGTGTAAGTGCACGCCAAGCCCGTCCTCCTTCTCCACTGTGGACAGTGGAGAAACTCCGACCCATGGCAGGGTCCCACCTCCATGATTTTTTACCGAGGTTCATACTTCCTCATTGCTCCGAAGAGCGAAGAGCCAACAGAGGAATCGGCAGACACACCCGCTCTGTTGGGCCAAGCCTCGACCGAGTCAACCGGCCGAAGAAAAATGGCCTCCTCTTCGTACTAGAATATTAGCCGTTGACGATGACGCCCTCCTCAAAACGGAGGAAGAAAAGGCAGCGTCATCGCCAACGTTTCCAGGGTGCACCACGTGGAGGTTTTCTAGACAGCACCCCGAAGGGTTAGGGCCTCCGGTAACCTCACTCACGCAGCGAAAAGCAATGCAAGCATTGTTTCACTGCCGGGTTTCTGTGAAGCCGTGATATCAAGCGGAGTCGAGCCGGCCTATACGTGCCGAAGCATGGCTCTCCCACGTGTCGAAGATCCTCAACGAATTATTTAGTTGCATATAAAAAATAAAAACATTATACATATAATCACAAAACACCGAAAACAGCGTATACGAGTATAGAGAATAGAATATACTGAGCATATTCTATTCTCTATATTTCTCTATATATCTATTTATATCTACATAATTATACATTCTATTCAGCAACTATCTTCTCGGTTTAAATCGCAATATAAATGGATTCTCTCTAAATTATTAACAAAATTCTTATCTCTGTGGTAGTCTCATTCGGGTCGCTTTGATACCGACTAAACCACAGCCGGATATCTTGACGGTGCCTGTATGACGGGATCTCGAGATCCAACTTACCTTGTAAACTGCTGCATAACTCTGCTGATTTGTTTATTACTTTTCCTGTTTTCATGCAATCGTATTTTTACGTATTTTAAACCTCACATTATTAGATTATTTGAAAATTAATATTTTAAAGTCGTCCATAAGACGTCAACAATGAAAGCTGTTGAAAGTTTTACGGACCATAAAAGAATATTAATTTGGAACTGGGATTTCTTTTTTAGGGTTTTTAAAAGCTGCGTACTAATACCGATATTATTATCAGCCATGTACCGATGGCTCCTACGTAAATTGGCGAAAGTGAAAAAAAAACATTCAATAGGACAGCAGTGTAGTAAGACCGTTATTTTAAATTATAACTTATAATTATTAAGAGGCCGTATACGAAATTTTGCCAATTTAGCTGATTTACGTGGTTTTACAGACGTGATTTTACAGTTAAAATACTATATTTCTATAAGTTTTTATGAACAACATAAAAGATCACTTTAATTTAGATCTAATGAGTAAACCACTTTTTTACTTTTATTAAAAATAATAATGCGAGATTTAGGTTGTTTTAAAACATTTTTTATTACCATATTTTTTAAATTTTTTGCAATTTTTTTTCAGAAAATGGGTTAACTTTGAACTGAAGTTTATTTCTGTTGTTGTAATTTTATGAATGAAAGTTCCACGCAGCCGAAATCAAAAGCAAAACTTTGTCCATTTTCTGTAAAATTTGACTAAGTTAAACATTTTTTTACTAAAAAATTTTATATTAAAATTATAAAAAGTGTTTCATACATTGTATAGACGACTTTTACAGCAATACATTGTAATTTTTTCATACCGTTGGTACTTCAAAACAGTTCGTAAATATGTGATATTCTAAACCTCTTACGGCAAAATTTACAAAACAGTCACCGGTTTGAGGTCGATTAATCAAAATTGAATAATAAAAGTAAAAAAGTGGCTCATACATTAGATCTAAATTGAAATGATCTTTTATGTTGTTTATAAAAACTTATAGAAATATAGTATTTTAACTGTCAAATCACGTCTGTAAAACCACGTAAATCAGCGAAATTGGCAAAATTTCGTATACGGCCTCTTAACTTCTGAAACAATTTTAATGAAATTTTGCATTATGCATTAACATGTGATGTTATTTATGGTGATGTATGAATAATGTATTTTTAAGATACGTTTTTTTCGTTTACTATGACTCCGTGTTTATTGTTCAACATAAAAATGTAGCGCTTTGTGAAAAACCCTAACGACCGATTGTACGCTGAGCTATACGTCTTAAACAATTTAGGTACTTAATAAAGTTTTTAATCATTTGAAAAAGAGACGCTTGAATATCTTAATATGATATGATATTAAATCTCGAGCTACAACAGATAGTTAGTAAATCAGTTCAGTTTCTTCTTTAAAATATACAAGTACTTTTCAGCCACTTACTGTAAAATTCAATAATCTAAGGCAAACTGCATCGTAAATGTAATGATATCCATAACGATATTTTGTATTTTCACTTTAGAGCATTGGAGCAGTATTTTCTACTTTATACTGCTTTACTCGTAGTAGGTACCAGCTGCTGGTAAAATGGCAACTAAAATTTCGCTTCTATTACAGGTACAGCTTTTACGGCACAAGAAATACAAAATATATAGCACAGGTGCAGTAAAAGAGAATTTTAAGCAAGATTCGAAATACAGCGATTGTAAAACACTGGGTGCGAATATTAAATCATGCAAACGTTATGAGTGTTGTGACGAAACATGCCTTTATAGATATTTTGATGTTTTATTTAATAGTCCTTACAAACAGCAACAATATCCGGAATTCATTAATATTTATACGTCGTGTACGTTTTAAAGTGTAAAATCATTGTTAATGCAATAGTTTTTTAGTAAGCAAAGAAAAGTTTAGAAAAAAAGCACCAAGTTGCAATGTTAACCGGTAGGGGTTTTCCTTTGATTCATAATTTTTTGATGAATTACATTTTGATGATATTTTATGCCCCTGTCACCCTGTAATAGTTATTTCTATCGTTTGTAATGATAGTTTATGATACAAAACTTACTTAATTCTTTAATTTCAAAAATTCAGTATGTGTTTAATATATGAAAGTATTTCCCCTAGACAGTTCTGATCTAAGTAGTGCAAATACCTCGCCTCGCCTCTGTTACGAGAAGTACTTAATAGATTTGTATTGAGAAACACGATTTTTAGGACTAGAAACATGCTCAATTAATATAAACTTTCTAGTTCTAAAATTTTTATATAACACTTATGAAGAAAACAGCGGAATAGGCATAGAAAATATCTGCTCTCCGACCTTTCAATTTTCAGTGAACAACCCTTTTCATAAGTAGTTCGCGACCTCGTTCTGAGATTCTAGCTACAGCGCACAAGGCAACTATACATAATTTAAATTTTCCTAGATTCGTTAAGCACATTATGCCATCAATAACAGCCTCACTTGATAAACACACATAAGTTTCGTTACTGAAGGCTGAAATATTCAAAGATATCCGCTTATTTCATAAATACAACACAAACAACAAAATATAAACAGTTAAAAGAACAGTCGTGATAAACTGATTCTCATCAACCAACTTAGTAATTATGTAATTTGTAAACCAAAATGTATCTTTGTTTTTGATTGAGTGCCATCTAAAACGTTCTAGGCTTCCCCACACTGTCTTGATTATTTGGAATGTCGCTATTTTCTTGTCTCTGATATCCCGGCCGCATATAAATACCATAAAATTAATATTTACTAACTTTTTAGTTATTTTTCTGACCCATTTCCCGGTTATAAATATGATTAATATCTTGTTTCCAAAAACGATCAAACTATGTAATATACGGTGTTTCCAATTATTGACACCATCTGAGAATGTAAACCGTTTCTGAAGAAGAGTTCTTATACCCACTTGGACACGAAATGAGTTGAAGTGATTCATTATCCATACGAATACCTATTCCAAAAGGAAAACACTCTGTTCATGGCTCCATAGCGAATTAGAACCTCTTCTTCATCCTCCGCGCCTTTTCCCAACTAAGTTGGGGTCGGCTTTCAATCTAACTACGATACGGCCGAACTTTGATATTTTACGTGAAGCAACTGTCATCAGACCTCCACACCCCAAGTACTAGGCGATATTGAAGTTCTGTAGTTAGACCAGGTTGTCGGACTTTTTAGGGCTCCAACTACCCGTAACGAATGCCACAGATGTTTGTATGGCACCCGGGACCGATGGTTTAACGTGTTCTACGGAATTAGAACCTCTTATGGTATGGATATTATAACGAATAAACTTTGCGTATCGTATTAACGATTAAGGTTCAAATGAATGTGTAAGAACCTAGATGGTACAAACAAAGGTTGAATGTTGATGATGAAATGTTGAATGAATGTTGATGGCACAAATGAAAAACCTTTGCTTTTTCGTGTGTAAGCCCCACGGGTCATGACGTCTCGGGAGCTACGGTGAACTGACATGTGGTATGTCGGAATCAAACCGACTAAAACAACACGGTGTTCCCTCACGTGTGGATCTATTCCAAGGGACCCGGGTATACCCCAAGAAGAAAGCCTCCGGGAACCCCTGAAGACCTTGGCCGGCTCTTGGTCAGTTGGCGGCCACACCCTGGAGTACAGAAGACCTTGCCTACCTTCGGTTTGGAGAGGAGCGCGTGGAACACGTCGCGCCCCGTCTCAGGCCTGCTTTTGCTAGGGTAACGGACAGCGTTATCTCCAGTCCAACATCACAAATGAAAAACCTTATAAATTTATGAATCTTTAATTAAAAATATTATTGTGACTAAGCTCCAATTTATATAGCTACTATATTTATTTAAAATATTTTTGAGGATGTAATTATAATAGAAATGCACTGGATATTAAAATACTCACTATCGCAATTTTGTTGTGACTTTACTTAATTGAATATTTTCGATCGTTGCGACGCGATGGTACAAAATAATAGTATTTAAAAAAAATCTTATAACTTAGAAAGTTTCTTTCCCTTTTTTATTTAACCCCTTTAATGGATATTGGCGGTCCTTTTTGTGGAATATTGTACAATGTTCACTAGGTCGGTAAGAACGTTAGAAAAAAAATGTTATCCATTAATACCTACGGACCTTGTACTGGACGCTTTTAAATCTTCAAAATATGATGGAAAGAAACATGACAGTGCACAATACTGAAAAGGTTAAAGGTTCTATTCGAATCTTTTGAAGTATTGCGGTGACCACGAATTCTATGTACGTTGTGAGATGTCGTTCTGCATGAATTCTTTAAATTTTGGACGTCCTTTGTGAGGTAAACATTTTGCGAGGTCCATATGGTATCCAAAGGCGGGTCTTAAAACGCCCAAACATTTGTCTTATAAAAAGGTAACATGTTACATATTTCAGGAACCCTTGTCAATGTCAGTTACACACGCATTAAGTGGAGATGCAAGGAAAACGTAGTATGCGTAGGTTTCGTAGTAAATGTTCGTTTCACAAGAGGTAATTAAGGCTCTCGTTGTGTCGTCGACCGTCACCGACGTCACCGGCCGGTATCCGCAAGATGCATGCACCGCGCTAGTCACGGTCGTACAATGTCCTACTTAACGGTCAATTCTGCACTTGCTTGAATATTTTTCTCGTGCTTCTTTCGTATGAGCTTTATTACGCTTCACGCTTCACTTAAATTCTCATTAAATTATTTAGATTCTGCTCGTCGCGTCGTCACGTAATGACTTTTGTAAGATATTTTTGCAACAACTTAAAAAAACTTACCATTACAACTATGTTTGGTAATACAATCCGAGAGCTTCATTTAAACAAAAATGGTGAACGCGGCCGCGGCTATGTTAATAGCACTAGAACTTTCTGAAAGCTTTTTTCATGTCCGTAACAAATGAATGTAGAAATTATATAAAAATATATTTGAATTTATGTAGGCAGGAACAAAGTCAAAATGGCTATAGTAATAGTTTTGAAATAGAATTTTTGATTCCATTATTTTGTTCAGGTACGTGAACAGTTTATTTTGAATAGTTCAAAGTAAATACACATGTTAAATAGTAAAATAGAAATCAATTATTTATATCACTTAATCGCTTAAACTATCATATAATTTATCATAAATTTCAATTTGTTGTTTATTACCTGCTTTCAAAGTTCGAAATGACCATATTGGGCATGATTTTCATCAGCAATGTTTACAAATATGTCTTTTAAAATCTAAGTTAAATGTCCTAAGTTACTTTATCAACAACAATCTGTAACGATAAAACATACACTTTTAACGTAACCACATAAAGGGAAATTTATACCTATATGTATGGATATGAGTTTTTAGAAAACAAGTACATAAAATCGAGATTTCATCCAAAATGAAAAATTAAGTAGATGCTTGCGGATATTGTGTATACAACATCCTCGAAACATAATCTACTAACATTATGTAAAATAAAGACGAATTTGAGAGAACACATGAACAAAAAGAAACAAATTACGTTATGTAAATTGGCAACATTAGAATGTCTCTTCTTAACAAAACGAAAGACATTATAAGACGAAAATATTGAACACAATGATGTAGCAGCTTTTGAGCATTCAAATTTCGATTTGTACCAACGTATAACATATTTACAATATAATCGTCCTGGAAATTATTCATTTAGATAAAAAAACAGTAAGCTCACATGAGCTGTCACTGAATAATGAATTATATGAATATGATGAATTTATAAGTTATGATAAACACACCCAACCGCATACCATTTACCAAAAACAACATTAAGTGTCAGATGAAATCCAATACTCATAACTACATATTTAGTATATTGTGTGGGTGACAGTCTAATTGTGACACTGATCTTTTACCATCATTGATACCACAAAGTTAAAAAGTTACCTTAAAAGTTAAAAATAAACGTCTAATTTGTATAATTTTAATAATTTCTTTTATTTTTATTTTAATTGTATTGTATGTCTAATGCTTGCGACTGTACAAATATAATTTTTATTAACGTATGACTTACCGTAGTTTCCGTTACATTTGTTCCACTTTCAAACTTAATTAAGCGTTTCATTACAAAGGATTGACGTTTGATGTTGGGCAATGTTGGGCAAATTCCTGTTAATTGACCAACTGGCTTACACCATTCAGTCGCTGTCTATTGGTGTGTAGTCAACATGTCGCAATATGGCCGCAGTTTGTAATGCCCATTCGTTTGATGTACGCGGCTATAGGCCAGCATCTTGACAATTTAGTGCTATTGTAAATTGCTAAAGGTCTATTGAGTTTTTAGAGACTTTCACTATTTTTCAAAAGTTTTAAATTTCGTGATTTACAACAATATAATATTACTTCCTTACCTACTTACTTTTATGAAATGAGTACATCACAGACTGCCGTAAACAGTTTTTCGCAATATCCGTATAAAAGCTGTCTCGAATAGATTGTCGTAAGTGATAAGATAAACAAAATACTAAAAATATCATACTTTTTTCGGTTTACTTCATATTGACTTACTATGTGGATGGTTAGAACTTGATACTTTACTACGTTACTAACTCTTTGGTATATCCATATTTAATACTTATTTAAATGAAGATTGAAGAAATCGTAAACAAATAAAGAAATCGTGATAAAGTATTGTGGTAGGTACTCATCGAGGACAACAGCTGGTTGCGTTGGCACGCTGCATTAAAACTCGAAGTTTAAATTAAATTGGAATCGAATGAAAAAAGACAAGCCCAGTTGACCACGCGCCGCGCCTCATCGGAATGCGAGTACGATCGTTTGAACAAAATGTTATTGTTATTAATGGAATTAATATCAATAATTATAGTTCCTGTTGCTCTTTAACTAGTCCGCATTGAATAGCTTAGCACTTGTTTACAAGCATTAGTAGTGCCAACCGGGAATTTCAATAAAACAAGTGAAAATAAAAGCCAAAAGAACTCAATAACAGTAGGTGAAAATGTCTTGATACTGCTGAACAAAGCAACCTTTATTAGAAATGTCAGCAAATACGGCTAAATAGAAGGAATCAGCAATCACAGAAATCTAAGCTCTCAGAATTTTAATGAACTTCTATGTTTAATAATTGTTGTATGTCTGTCCTCAGTTAAAGGCCAGTCATTACTTCCATTGGCGGAAGCAGCCTCGGAAAAATTACGTTCCCACTAGTTAGAAAATGTGTGAGGCAGGCAGGACGAGTATGGCGCCACCGAGGGGGCGTAGCTCCTGTAGTGATGAGACCTCTCGCACAGCTTGCATACTCCTTCGATTGAAATAATAACTCTTTGAAATGCGAGAGGCCTGGACTGGTAGCCCCAAACTCGAATTTAGAACATGTTTGAAATATTTTATAAAGAATAAGGATAGAAGAAAGGACAGTCGCCCAGAGGACAGAGGACGGGCTTGACGACTGTCCTTTGAACCCCTTTATTGCCAGGCACATTTTTTGTCTTACGCAGTAGGAAGGTGAGTTTTGTGCTTTCTACGGGCTACCTTTTGAAACACCGTACTGATACCTTTACCTTTACCGATTTACCTGTACCGATACCTTTTGATACACCGCCCGCCGAGAAGTTCCTTATAGAAAAAAATGCACAAGACGAAATGGTTTCTCAAACTCAGAACCTCACAACCAACCAGGATCAACAAGGCAGTCAACTTAGAGAAAACCGGACATATTATGTTTGGGATTCTCTAAAAGCTCCTGGCAAGCTTTTTACCAATCTAAAACCAATCACTTATTAATTAGACCCTTATTGAAATGGGACGATGTCAGGCAACTATTCCTCGTAATGTAATTCCACAGCATCGGTTGAAAGCCCATTACTCCATACAGTATACCTATCCAATATTGAAATCTAAATTAGTATATCGCAGATGTGAATGGTTTTGTCATTGAAACTTATTATTGATACTATTAGCTCATAGGTGTATTTAATTAATAAACGCGGTGGACAGTCACTCCATTTAATCCCCTTTGTGAATGTTTTAATGGCTTAGGCTGCTGGAGTGTGTTGAGACGTGAATGTCAAAGGGATTCACAAAAACATTTGCCGTTCCTCGGCATGAGAAACTAAAAGCCTATAGTCGCATCAATAGATCAAAGAAAACATATTTGAAATAGAAAATAAATTTATTATTTTTGAATAACAAGTTAAGTTTATTTGATTTGTTATAGTACATAGATTTCATAAAAACTATTTTTTATAAATTTCAGTATTAACTAATAATATATAGATAGATAGATAAGACTTTATTTGTAAAGTTAGTTAGTGGGAATCGTTGGCATATAACGACAACTTAACTATACTCACTTTAAGTATAGGCTTTAGTGTACTATATATTACTATAACAAAAACAGTTCACCATTTTTCTTGAAGTTTTTAATGGCCTTGATGTTGACTCATGCAGTGGTTATTGAAACTTTTTATTTTACGAAATGCGGATTTTTCTACCGTTGTTCCCCAAATTTCAACATGTGATAAATAACAGCAATATTTTCCTCATAGTTTGTAACTTGTAATTATTTCATAATTTTTGATTAAACTGAGTGAAAGTATTGCTCAGTTTAATCAACGCGACCTAAATTGAATAATAATATTAATATAACGAGATTATTTCACAAAATAGCTCAAAGAGTTTTTGGAGTCTGTAATGATTTCATATGTCATTTGTTTTTACAAATTGGCGGTAATTTAAAAAGTGTCTGTCGTGCATCGAAATGGATTTGACTAGAGAAAATTTTTACTCAATGATTTACGATTTTCGTCGCGATCTTACCCAACAACAATGTAACGACAGACTTCGATTGGCATTTCATTATGAGGCCTCATCACATCGTGTGACTTTCATATTTCCAAAAAGCAAAAAATATTTTTTTTTAAACCTACTACGGTTAAAACGTCATCGAAAAAGGGTAAAATTATTTAAAAACCCTCGACTTAGCCAGATTTTTAAGCTTTGCTTTTTAAGTTTATTATTTAATTTATAATTTTATTTAATAAACGTAAAAAGATTTTTATAATAGAGTTGATCTCTCGCGAAGTCAGTCATATAAACAATGGAGTGTCAGTTTCCATAGCACTTTCTTACGTACCTATTTGTTTCTCGAAGACATACTTAGATGTGACAATAATAAATAACATATTCAACTACCTATGAACTTAATAAACAACCAAAGAATATCCGCCGGAGCTGCCATTAAAGAAATTTGCAGTTTTATAGTAACGTTAGTATAATTATTGAAGATGTTTTACCACAACGTAATGTAACACAGGATATCTTCATTTTAGTTAAAATTTGAAATAGAGAGGGCAGCCCCCGACGGATACTCTTTGGTTCGGAGTCTACACTATGAGTTTCTTAATAAAAAGTTTTTACAAGGTAGGCTACGGCATAGATTGGTGTACAATCAACCAGGCACAGGGACTGCCTGAAATTAAGATATTATTTAGTCAGACATAATTACAGTCACGTTTATAATATTAAACATCTTGAGTATTAATTATATTATTGGTCGTCTTATAAGCTGCGGCTGTCTTTATTAAACCTTGTTATCTTATGCGCAATATATTTAATACTAGCAGCGCTCCGCGGTTTCACACGCGTAAATCCCGATCCTGTCGGAATATCGGGATAAAAAATAGCCTATATGTTAATCCAGGTCTCCAGCTATCTACATACCAAGTTTCATCGCAATCGGTTTAGTAGTTTTGGCGTGAAAGAGTAACAAACATCCATACATACATCGATATACTCGTATACTCACAAAATTTCATGTTTATAATATTAGTAGGACTACATAGACAAAATATATAATTTAATATTATAGAATATATTAGGCACGAGTGTTCAGATAATATTAGCTTTTTAAAAGTTTTATGTGTGGCTTGTAATTTTGTTCAGATGTATAAGGTGTCCCAAAAGAGATTAATTTTTTTATAAAAAGTAAGTCATCTATATAGGCACAATGTTTATTAATTAATAAAGTATACATTTTGGTAATTTATTTCTTAAAAATAATATCGTACAAATGCACTCCGTTAATCAATCAGCAAAATTTCTTATGACGGCTTGGCAGGTAGACTCAGTGATGGCTGCCATTTCGTGACGGATATTTTTTATGAAGTCGGTTTAACGCCATAAGCTTGACATTTGAGATAACCCTATAGGAAAAAGTCCATAAGGGTTCGATCTGGACTAAGTGGAGGCTAATTTATATCACCTCTTCTAGAGATCAATTTGCCTTGCCTTTGGTAGACACATGTTGGACGTGTGTGACGTTGCTTCGTCCTGCTGAAACCATATTCTTTGATTATAACCAGGAAATTTCTACAGTTCAGGCACTTAGAAGTGGTCTAACATCTCCACATAACGCTGTGAATTCACTGTTACTGCGCGTCTCCTTTCATCTTAAAAGTAAGGGCCGATAATTCCACTTGCCGACATTGCGGCCCATACTGTCAGTTTAGGCAAATTAAGGTGTTTGATGTTTGCATTTCGGATTACTTGCACTCCAGTAGCGGCAGTTTTCTTATTCACGCATCCATTAAGATTAAAATAAGTTTCGTCCGAAAACAACATTGTTATTGTTTACGAAGTCAAGCCTTTGACTTTCATCCTGGGGCTTTAATTCTTGGACCAACTGAATTTTGTAGGGTTGCAGATTTAGGTGTTTGTGCAAAATGCGGTGTAATGATAAAATCTATGCACATTTAACTTCTTATCTTAATGTTCACACTTGCCATCGCCCATTTTCTAATTAGAGGAGCGCTTAGTGAATCATTCAAATGGGAAAACAAACCTCTAGGTGCTACAGTCAGTGAATCTCTGTTTTTGTAGAATTCTCGCACGGACAACGGACGGTCCACTTCCGAGAAACGCTCCATAAGAACTGAATTTCCAAGAGTCACGCTGCCCATTGACATACCCCCCGCCCCCTTAGATTCTTTCACGCAGTAAGATCAACAAACATATACTTTCTTTTGAGACACCTTGTATAACAAACAATTATGATGAACAACAGACTGAAGACTTGGACTATCATACTACAGTGCTGATATGGATGTGGAAGTTATAAATTCTACTTACCAAATTTTTTTACTGCAGTCATTAAATAAATAGCAGCTTAAAATCATACAATCAACTTTGAACTGTCGTGTAAAACGCCGTGTGGCTTGGAACTTTTCCTCCTCTCAACTGTAAACCTGTATATCCAGTTCCTGGTCTAACATCTACTTAGATTATGTCACCGCAAGCATGTCTTGTTTAACAAGAAATGTCGATAGCTCGCAACGGTGCGTGTGAGTGAAATGAATCACTTACTTTCACAGGTTACTTATGAAATTGCGATTTACACGTTATGAGTATTTTGCGCAAGAGCATGGCGAGGCCGATACGCGAGCATCGTCAGCCGCCGGCACGGTAAACGTTATGTCACAAGCTGCACACGTTTCTCAATATTGTACTTCATTCACTTCGGTGTCTCTTTTAATTCTAGTTCTTAATAAACAATATTTTTTCACCTTGCCTTTATTATTTATGACCCCATGGATTTAAACAATACGTGAACCGCAGAACAACTTTTCTGAGTCTGGGTGTACTTTGTGTCCGTTATATAATAATTTAAAAAGCATTCCACATGTCGGATTTTTCGATGCAAGAAATACCTTTTAACGGCCCGTGGCTCAAGCGGTATGCGCAATTTAAGCAACATTTCCACACAAATATTCATAAATGGGTAATCAATTACAGAAAGTTCGCGTCAAAAAAGGTTCTAAGCAAAGATCGCCATCTGGGCAAAGTCATCAGCATACCAGATGGTCTTTTGACCCAAGTGAAGGAAAGCCATAAGAATTTTCTTAAGGCTGTTATTTCATCTTATATGCATTCTACTGATTTTAAAATAGGTTACATTATAAAGACTTGTTCAAGATTATGCCCGTGGCAAGGTGTCTACCATCAGTCCACTGACAGGAGATCCTCACACTTTGAAGCCGGTACTATAGCTTACTCGAGATTTTAAAAGGATTTTCCTACCATAAGGAGGTATAAAATATTTTTTGTGGGTTTTATTGTTGCTAGCATCTATAGGCTACTGTGATCATGTACTTATTAGGACACTTAGGGGTATATAATGACACTTATGTAATAAATGATAATAATCTCGTTAAAAATCTATTTAATTTAGTATATATTTAGTTAAGTAATTTTCTGTTCTAGTTACTACTTCAAATAGAGCTTATTTTACGCAAGAATTTCTTTCAACAATAGCTTCATTTTCTACTATAATTACGAGACAGCATTTAGAATTGACGTCCATTGTCTGACTTTTATAGTAATAGGCTAACAGTATTTTTGCAAAACAGTATCCATTTTGAATGTATCTTATTTTAAGTGTAGGCAGAGGTGGTTGGTAAAACCTCAATATTGTATTCCATCATAGGTGCTAGACTTATTTTAAAGATGTGGGGTATAGTATTATATTATCTGTGATGTGGGTTAAATTGCGTAAAAATGGAAGAGAATGTAACACTTTATTTTTTGTACGCTTCACTTTAACCTCGACCTATGTCCTAATGAAAGTTAAAATAAAACGACATTGAACGGTAAAAGTAGGTTTAACTGACTAGAATTTTATATAATAAAACCCAAAAAATTCTCAAGATATGTGGTTTTTAACACTATGACTAAATACTGAAGAGTGTGACTCATATAATTTTTTTAAAAAAACATACGTAAGACTTGGTCATTTCCTTAATTGATGTAATTATATTATATAACATATCATTTGAATAATTTTTGAAGTGACGTCTATCGCAGACATGAAACGGGAATCGGTCTAAAGCTACAAAATGTATTTTAATGAATCCATCTACAATTATTATAAGTTTCCTTTAAGTTAGTCTTATTGTTCAAGTAGTTAGGAGATGTCCATACTCGACTTTTTACAACACTGAACGTTTCTTGGACCCTATCCGGGAGCAACAGGGATTTGATGACCCCATACAAATAACCTATTACTTGGAGCCCTTGAACTCTGCATCCATTTCTTCTTGGCCATAATGATGACCAGTTTGGTCTGTTTACAGCCTTACCGGATTTCTCAGACATATATGTATACGTACATTTGACGACTAAGCATCTAATCAATACCAATACTATAGTTTAAAAAATAAAATCGTATAAATCTAGAATATCATTAGAAACCTGGTTGCCCAAGTATTTGTAATGTTGGTAATCTAGATAATACGCGTTGTTTTCGTGTTAATATTTTATTGGTTGCATGTGCACTGGATCGGTTTGAGTTTTGCTAATTTGTTCATACTTTGGAGCATTTAAATCTGTTGAAAATACAAATGGGTGGTGTTCGGATAGATTAGAGAGTTAAAATGAGTGGACTGTAAAAATGTGTTGATTATGAACATAGATATAGAACACACAGCTAGTATGTAATTAGAAGATATTGAGCAATTACGACGTGTTCTGTATCACCTTTATATGCCTACAATATTAGCTCCCTAAAAATTAATATACAAAATCACTAGTAGTAAAGAAGGAGCTATTAAATATCAAACAAACACAATACCTAGGTAAATTGAATAATGTATAAATACATTATTTAATGATGATTCACATGTTAAATAAATTTATTATATTATTAATCTTCACGAATGTTATAAATGTCAGAAACTTGTACACAATAACAAATTAAAAACGTGATTGCATTAAAAATATGAAATAATAAACATTCATTTTAGTATTCATTTTTAAAACCCTTTAGTGGGTGGTGGTTTCGCAGACATACTGTCACAATACTGTAGAAGGTATGTTTAGAAAAAAATATAAAATAAATACTCAAGACTCAATCATAAAGCTTTATAGTCGGACACGGCAGATTGTGGTGGATGCAATACAACGGTATGCATTATTCAGGCATTAAGCGAGGCAGGTATTTAGTCGTTTGAGGCGTGCTTCTTTTGTCACCTTTAAATACATCTACTATTTTTTACAAGTCCCTATAGTACCATGGATACATTTTCTATTCTATATTATTTCCAATAACAGTTACAATATCTTTTAGAATTCAAAACAGCATTACTCAATTTGTCTAAAACACTCAACGCTGTTATTATCATAATTTCAACATTTCATTTCTTCAACTGAAGGCTCCTATGGTAAAAGTGTTAGGGAGTTTGACGAACAAAGCTAAAAGTCTTCACTAAGTCTTCAGCGATGACAATTACGTTATATGTACGTATATTAATAACATTTGTACGTAGATCTACGTATTAATCAATAGATATACATCAATCAAATCAATCAGCCTATCATAGTCCACTGCTTGACATAGGCCTCTCCCAATGTGCGCCACAGGACAAACATCTCCGGAACGGGTGCGCTGGTTTTATGGGAGCTGGGAGTAACTAAGGCTACTTTTATTTTGGAAAATGAATTCGGGTTCTTCGAAAAATATATAAATATGTACAGCGAAGCCGCGCGGAAACTGCTAGTACTATAATATATGTATAACCTCATTGTAAGGAGCCGCATACGATTACGATTTACCCATCTAACATATATAAAAGTAGCGAAAATTTAAAAACATATATTAAGAATATATTTTAATTTTATACAAGTAAGTTAAGCAATTAACAATTACAACAACAGTGGTATCATTAAAAAGTATGACCAATTCTCCCCAGGAGTTGTGACAACCCTAAAAAATTAAGTTGGCTAACAAGTTCACGGCCCGCCTGCAGGTCAGTGACTACCGGTGCCTATAAACATTGATTGGTAACGAGAACAACCATGATGACGCTTGTGCGTCGCCAATATTAGCCAACTACAGAGAAGAGTGGTTTACCAGTCTTCAGTGGACCAAAATCCTTCTTCGTATACAGAACGAATGTAAGTATTTCACAGCTACATAAGTCTTCTCTTAACATATGAAGAGAGGTAGGTATGTATTTGCAGGAGCCAAGTGGAACGAACCGGGGTGGTGCATCACGATGAGGCGTTGGTGAGATGCAGGGACACGCCGACGGTCTTTGTACGGGCTGCATCTCACAAACATGATTATCTCAACAAAATATGCGCCAAGTAGGTCAGCTATAATGATTTCATTCACAACTTCACAGGTAGGTAAACAAGTTTTAGCATTGTGTAATCGTAGGACCGAAAGAAAGTGATTTAGAAACTTAAATCAATTTGTGTTAATGATTAGGTTGGATTTGGAAATACATTCTTACACATATGTAAGGTAGATGAAGTGGATATGGAACAGGCAATATTGTGAATAAGTAACATGAAATAAAAAATGTAATTCTACTAGCTGTCCTTGCAACTTCGTCTGCGTTTGTAAATTTTCAACGTTTTTGCAAAATTTTTCATTGATGCTCCGCTCCTATTGGTCTCATAGCCTTCCTAGATAAATGGGCTACCCAACACTACAATAATTTTTCAATTTGAACCAGTAGTTCCTGAGATTAGCGCGTTCAACCAAACAAACAAACTCTTCAGCTCTATTCAGCTAATATTAGTAGAGATTCATACTTCATGAATTTTGATGAACATGAATATGAAGAAACACATTGACAGCATTGGACCCGATGTCGAATCACGACCAATAGATGAGAAGACAACCACTCCATATTATATAATTATGTAACATTTCTTTTATATAATAACATACAAGCTAATTAAAAAAGTTTCATCTTAGGAATTATTTCAAACCAAGACAAAATTCTAAATCAGGCGGATGACGGCTTGACGCCTCGAAGTAGCTGGATATTCAGTGATATGACAAAAAAAGCCGCCAAAATACGAGGCCGGTCGTAACGCAAAGGTTACGGTCGGAGAGAAAATGCTACGTACTAACGTGACATATACAAATGGATGTGAAATGTCGGCTCACAAGCTAAATTTTGTAAGAAAGTTGTTTTTCTCTGTAACCAACCACCATACACTAACATTAAATTCTATTTTAAAAGACTTAGACCTTAGAACTTTCTCAATACAAACAACATTACCACTTATATGAGCGGAATACCGCTATGCAATAATACATAAATTTATATGGTATACATAATGTTAACGGTAACACCTAGTAAGCGTGTTTATATAGTCACAATTTACTTTTGGAAGCACTTTGTCTCCTATATGTGTACTCCTTTTACGCATCGTATCATCCTCCTCGAACATGGGGTTCGCCTACATTTTAAAACCAGGACGATTGCATACTAGACCGCAGTGGACTTCTTAAGGACTTCAAAAATCTTACACATGTAGTACCGATCTTCACTAAGAATTTCTTCCAAAACATACCTACAATTCAATGCACCTTGATTACTACATATCTGTCTGTCTGTTCGCGATAAACTGAAAAACTATGGAACGGATTTTCATGAGGTTTTCACCAATAGACAGAGATGATTCATGAGGAAGGTTAAGGTGTATAATTTGTTAACGTTTTGTGTAAATTGGTTGAAATATGATGATGATTGTTAAAGACGTCTCAACTACCCATGCATAGCCAAGGCGTTTTGCTAGTATAAAATAAATCAAAATTTACCGTAAAAGTATATTTAAATAAAAACCTTTGTGCAGGATATTATACAGATTCAACGGAATAAATAATAACTTTTCTTCTCTGTTCCTAGATAAAGATCATTTACATTTTTTGTTTCTGTTCCTCGGTGTCAGCTCCTGTAACTTTCCAAAGCAATTACGGCTATGCCATACTTTTGAAATAAATTTATCTACAATATTTATTATAATGACAATAAAATATTATTCCTTTTCTCCTCTACAGTCAACTTTTGAATTGCGAGAAACTATGATTTTAATAGAACCCTTACAACACAATCCTTTGAATTTGTTTCATTCTAAATGAACATTGCACATTAACATAGGAATAATTTTCTAGGAACATCTCTATGAATAAAGTACTCCGCCCCCTTGTGCAAATGCTTATCAAGTGTTAAATGGGTTTTTCCACAATCTAAATAAACGGGGTCACCAGGCATTTCTGGTGTCTAGAAAGGCTGCTGGCCAATTTTCGTAATTTTGTATTCTAACTATCGGAGTAATAAAGTTTTGTGATTCTCTAAACTTATTATACTGCTAAGTAGTAATATGGTTAGGCAGAGTACAAATCGACTTAGTAAGTGGTTAACGTAGCTTGACAACGCTTTCAAAATGTTTATAAGGTATTAAACGAGATGATGGCCTCCATAAGCACAAAAAAAAATCAAAAAATATAGATCAGTTTCCCCATAAAGATTATACTAACTATTGACTATGGGAACGTTAATATTCCTATTTAATACACTAGCAGCGGTTTCACCCGCGTAAGTCCCGATCCCGTGGAAATATCGGGATAATAAGTAGCCTATATGTTAATCCAGGTGTCCAACTATCTACATACCAAGTTTCATCGCAATCGTTTCAGTGGTTTTTGCGTGAAAGAGTAACAAACATCCATCCATACATCCTCACAAACTTTCACGTTTATAATATTAGAAGGATTATTGTGTGCCTCCTACGCTCAACATCTTTACAACTATCTTTTGCTTCATTTTAATCTTTTGCTCTTTTATTTCGTGAAAAGTAACGAAAAAGTACTTTATCCTGGCTGTGCTTGAAAAGAACATTGTAAATGATGTAAAGAAAAACAATAATATCGCTCAGGTATAAACATGTAGATAAGATTCATTTATATGAGTACTATTCATTGTTAAACGATAAACAATGACAACAAAATGTTAAAAATGTCTATTTTGCTTTTTTAACAGTTTACAGTACTTCAACGTCACGCAAAAGGATATAAATTAAAAAGGCAATATTCTGTAACTGAAGTGTTCTCTTGCGAAATGAAGGCGAGTAGGCCGTGAGCTTTTGAACAGTCTGGAAGGCTTGTGAAGCGACACGGCAAAGGTCACAGGTAAATAAATTACATGAAACGCGACCGTCGGGAGTTTACTGGCTGAACAACAAAGTTTTGTTCAGAAGTTTAGGTAGTGGTCACACATAGAAAACTTTCTACTGTACATACCCTTACCAACTTCATGTATGAAAATCACACTATTAATGGACGTCGATCGCGATTAATCAAATGCGCTGTTATAAGTTGACTAACGCAAAATTAATTAACACGTAATTGAATTGCGGTGTAGAGTAATTATGGAGATTTTAATTACAATTTCTCGGGATTCGTCGATACGTTTTGGTTCATCGTTATCTAATGTTTTCAACTGTAAATCTGAAAACGAGTACTAAATGTTGTCGGTACAAAATATCAATTTGAATTCTTAATTAATCTAAACCTAAAATCCACAATTAAACCCTGATAAAGACAAGGAATGGTGACAATAATGTTCCTAAATGAGCGACTTAATTCAAAGTTTATATTTAAGTAGTATACATAACCTTTATTGAAGTAACAAAACTGGCTTATACGTACTTGAACACGAAATGTCTATGAAATATGTTCAAAAAGTGTAGTTCATCAACGTATTTATTAATGGATGCTTATAATATGTAGAAAGCGTTTTCAAGGCATGAGTTAGCCTGATATTGCAAGCAAAAATAGGCTACGTTAATCACTTAAGACGCTAGCCCAGAGATTAAGCAGAATAAAGTGGTGAAAAAGGCTCACTCGCTTTCGTGGTATAAAATTTTGCTTATGATTAATTGCCTGCGTGCATCGTGAGCTTCTACTGTTTAGATGTCCGGGACGCGTAAACTGTTATGGGATTTTTCAGTTGTTATTTCTCAGCATAGCAACAAACAACGTCTTGAAGTGTCTGTAGCTTTAAAAATGTAGGTGTAGTACATCCCAGCTATTAGAGACATGAATTAATTTAATTAATTACCTAATTGTATGCATGCAGTGTTTGTTTGTAATTTAATGCAACTATTTTAGTTATAATTGGACAATAGGATATGCATGTATTTTTTTTTAACTTTTATTGACTTGTTCCATCATTCTACCCTAATAAAAAATAGAAATATCCTTGGCAACGTTCAAATTAATTTTTAAAATAACATTGAAAACATCGATAAAATTTGATTTGTTTGAACGCCGTCATATTTTGCGGGCCTTGGATGACGTCACGTTCCACGCTTAGTGTTTGTTTCATAAACTTACTTGAAGTGTTACAGTAATTTTATACCGATTTCCAGTTGTAATTACTATTTATTGTAATTAATAGACGATGGATAGAGTTAAAAACCATTTTATAGGTATTGCCTTGTCCCTAAGTGTAAAACACTATAAGAAGTACACCCAATACAGTATTTTTTCCAGTACAAAATAATAATGTAAAATACGAAAACAATGGTGTACATTAATGAGTAGAGATTAAGTATCTTCAATTTCGTGTTTATATTGTTGTGAAGATCACTTTAATGTAAGCATATTACAATTTAATTGCTAGTATAGTGTGAATTAGTCAGCAGTAATTTATGTTTGTTTTAAATATCGAGCAGAAGGCAACTTGCTTGTCTACTTAACCTAGGTAACAAAAGTCCAATAAAACTTAATGAATATAACTAACTATACATATCTTACCTATCCTTTAGATTATAATATAACAAGTATTATAATAATTACCTTGCGGCTTTTACTCCTTTAACTTCAGCGGACGTAGGTACAATCTGGATTTGATGCAAAATATATAGTCATCATGAATGCACCTATTTTCGGTGGATTGTCCGATTGTACTTTGACACAACTACATTCAGTCATTGTCCTAGATGATTTCTAATATCACTAGAATGCTTAAATTGCACTAGCTAAGAGCAAAAACGACAGGAACACCTATCTTTCTCCGTAACACTACGAATATAGGCGCCGATAAATGACAGAACATGCAATGTCACGTCATGTTTTGTTTCGACCAATGGTGAAGCGTTTTGCAAAGTTGAATTTCGCGCCCTTATTTTGCATATTTTAATCAATAATATTTGCAATTAAACATTACGAACTAAATACGAAAATTGGATGGTTAGCGCTCCTTTGGGGAGGCCTTTGTCCAGCAGTGGACGGCGATAGGCTGATGATGATGATGATGAAATAAGAAAATAATTGTTTAGGCATAATATCAGGATAATAAAGATTCAAGGGAAAATTAATCAAGTAAATTTAAACAACATGCATATTCCCTATTGTTACATTTTTAGCAAACCAATGTAAATAAGTAAATAAATAAACTGTTCAGGGTAGACAGAGAAAATAGTAAATAATCATAACTATTTATTTATAACTAAATAGTAAATAAAGATTCACTTTGAACTCTCAAGTTTTTTCTGCCATCAGTAGAGTTTTCCTTAGAGGCACATCGATTACAGATGCTTCTGACAGGCGTCAGATTGAGATGACTTTCATTCATTAATTAAATTACGGCCTCGACTAATTTATTCATAAAGACTCAACGGTTTAGCCGCGACATTATAAAGAACATTCAGACATACAAAGCTACATAAACGTTTTTAATATTACTTAATTCTTAAAGATTTTTTTTTACTTTTACGTAAGAAAGCATTATTGGTATTTGAATGAAAATTAATAACAAACCCTCGCCGGAAATTAAATCACATGAAATCGGAAGATCCTACATTCCCATGACAATCGGTTGTTAAGATACCAAGCCTTCATCATATTGTTAAGGTAAGATTACTGCGAGCTTATTTCTCTTTATATTAGAGGTTCTGCAAAAGGTTATCAAATCTTCTACTATACATGTTATAAAGTGCCATATAAGATAAATCGCCTCCCGTCAAAAAAAGTGTCATATCACATGTTAGGTACGTTTAACATTTTTAATAGCATTGAATAGCAAATGTTGCATTTCGTCAGCTGTAAAAACTTCGAGCTGTTTTGTTAAATTCACAGGCATAAAAGTCGTGTCTTCACGAAAAAGCTGTTTATGTAATATGTTGACTGGCCTTTTGCTCTAGTGGTTAGTGACCCTGACTGCTACGCAAGACGTTGTGGGTTCGATTCCCACCTAGGACAAATAGTTGTGTGATGAGCACGATCATTTGTTCTGTGTCTGGGTGAAATTTATCTATAATATGTATGTATTTAGAAATATATAAGTATGTTTATCAGCAGTCTGGTTACCATAGTACAGGCTCTGCCTAGTTTAGGATCAGACGGCCGTGTGTGAGATGTGTGGAGTTATTATTATTATTATTTGTATTATGACACTTTTTTTGCCGGGAGGCGAAATTTTTAACAGAAAATTAATATACTGGATGAATGTATGGATTTTTACATCTAGAGAGTACCCGAAAAAGTGGTCAACGGAGTTATATACATTATTCTTTAAATATACTTAGTATTAAAATCTGACTACACTGGAGCTAAAATGTAAAAAGCAAAACCCAGTCAGACCAGCAAAGGCTTGAAATATAAAACAAAAAAGTCTAGGAGCTGTTCCTGTCAAATTTCTTGTTAAGTAAACACCTGGTGCTGGCACGATGCTAAGATAACTCTAATCCTTTTAGGGTTATCATAATACTCTTAGATTATTAGGCAATGATTAGTGGCTAGCCAATAATGATAATAATAATTACTTTCACTGTAAACATTCCACACCACTCACTGTATTTACTTAGCGTGGACCTGTACCTCAATATTATTAAACTCGCCTAACGGCTGCAAAACATTGATTAAATGATAACATAGTAACACGAATAAACATATTGAGATACATTTTATGCATAAAAACACTCAGATCAATCCAAATAGCTTTCACGATACAAATATAGCGGCGGTAGCGTAATGGTTAAGGCGTCGGACTTGCGATCAAGTGGTTTCGGGTTCGAAACCCACCCAGTCCCTCTACCACCACACCATAATATAGCTTGCCAAATGTCTAGAAAACGAGTGGTGGATTCTTAGCTATTGCAGGCACTATTTTGACAAATAATCACACGTATCGAACGATATAATCTAATCAAAATTATTGGCTTCACCAAAATTGTCATCATGTTGTCACTAATATAATTAAGCTGAAGAGTTATTTTTGTTTGATTGTTTGTTTATACCCCCTAATCTCTGGAACTATAAGTCGGATTTGAATAATTATATCTGTTTTGGATAGAGTATTCATTGAGGAATATTATAGATAAACAACATCACGCTACGACACTTAGGAGCAAAGCAGTGACCATAAACCCAAGTGAAACTGTGGGGAATGGCTAGTATTATACATGTTACTTATAGACATTGATATCCAAAGGCTTGAATGCTAATTTTACAATAAAATAACAATGACATCTTAGATCATCATACAGTATTAAAAAAGCAAGCTCTTTGTCAAAACAACTTTTCCTACCTGTCGTGAGTAAAGTTACAGGTGGCCCGAAGTAACTTCTCAATAAGTCTACTTCATGATTTATGGAGCACAATGTTCGGAAAATATCTTTAGGTTTATTTTCTTCAAATTATGTAATCATATTCATGTCGTGCCGAATAAACAAAACTTGAAAAGGCTTCATAAATCTTTCAAACGTTTATATAGAAAGATTTATATACCAATCATGAAATGTTTGTGCGTAGTAATATGCGCGAAGGAGGCATTCAACGACAGACAAATATAGAAAGAAAAAAAAATTGTTAGCGAAACCAAGAAATTGAATATTATAAAAATTACATTTTAAGCAAAAAGTGGGAAGGAAATGTGCTGTATTTCCAGTTTTGGAGACAATTATGCATAGAACCACACTTAACTAAATTAAACTAATTAGAACTAAACATGCTAGAACAACAAAACCACACATTAGGCTTTCTCTGGAGTGAGTTGCACAATTCTAAGGATGATAGCGCACCATCACCTCTGCTATTCATTTATTTAAGCACACTCATTTAGCTTAATTTACCCCGCACCACTTCCCTGAAATCTTTCCCTACTCTATGTAATGCGACGTAATAGATTTTCCCCCTTGCCGTTCTGTTATTCAGATATGTACCTGCGTGTACGGGAGGGAGAAAATGAATTGAAAATTCGCACTTAAATTCCCCTTACCACCTTGTTTTGAAGAAACAAGCCGCGACCTATTTATACGAAAAAAGTAAGGTGACGTGGGCAACATATATTCGATTTTTATTGTGTTGGTACACAAATCCCGAACGATACGATTCGATCCCGAACGAACACACATGGTTACAGGTACAACTGTAACCATGTGGTTACAGTTTTAACTATTTAGCAAATTTGCGTAATTCTTGTTACAGTACAAAAAGTTTTAAAACAAAATAATTTATCCGTTCGATGAAATTCTGACGAGAGCCTGAAATATGTACGTAAATCAAATCTGAAACTGATAGTACTTCTCAGTGTTCATGAATGTTCTAAATATCGCTAACACAACATTGACTAAATAACTCCTTGAAAATGTTTACCCTTTTTTTTATTCTTCGACTATGACGCCTTAATATTAAGTCCTTAAAGATGATCAAGGTGTGATAATTAATTATAATGGTTGGTAGCGGAGAGTTTCCAGCCGTGGCTCCTGTAATCTCGAGCTTATGCTTATCCTGTTTTTTATACCTTATTTTGTATTTATAATGCAAATTAATTTAAATTCATGTATCATTCGCAGTTGTTTAGATGGATTCCTGTCTGTTTAATAAATTATTATCAATCCATGGTGCTTACAGGGAATGTGGCTCGATTGTTTTAGATAATCAACAATATATTTCCCTAAATCTAACCTAAACTAATATTAAAAAAAGAAATATAAGCTTTTTTGTATGTTTGTTTGTAATTTATGAATTCAAAAATCACTGAAACGATTAAAAAAAATTCTTTCACATATGGAAAGCTACATTATCAGCGACTAACATAGGTTGTATTTTAAAATATAATAGAGATCCCTGCGAAAATTGCAATAACGTAAGCTAAGGTATCAAAAGTTTTCCTGCGAAAACTATTAATTATAATAATAGTATAAACTACATGTTTATAGTACTCATAACTACCCACAAAAAAAGTCTGCGAGGCTATATGTCAAACTATTATAGCTTGTCACAATAACCGCTTTTCATTTAAATTTGTCAATCAAAACACAGGTAGAATGAAAACAAGTTGAAGATTCATAATATATCATGATATTAGTCCTTATTCAAAGTTACGTCGGGTATAAAAATGCTAAAAGTAAAAAAATGCCACGGAATAGCCCTACGCTTAGTCGATTTGTTATGAACCCATTAAATTTTCTGTTAACTAGAAACGACTGAATTGTTATTTTTGTTTTGTAGTTTGTATTTTTAATTATATTTTTTTATTGTCTAATACTTTAAAACGCTCTATAAAAAATACAGGGGTGGCGGAGTCTCTTCATGCGAAATGTTCGTCACTGAACCGAATTTAATAATTCTTTCATTATTAGACAGCTACATTATCCAGAAGTAACAGAGAGACAAAGCACTTTTTATCTCGATATCTCCACTGGCTTGAACTATGCTTTACGATGAAATTACAGCTCTAAATTGAATTTGCTATATTTTTACTTGTTACAAAGCAACGGGTCAACGACATTTTATGCAGAATTCGTCCTGAGAAAAAAATACGATATTAGATTGTGGTGGAGCGCCAATATATTTATAAAATGCATACATAATCGCACCATAATATATTTCGTTATATTATAAATTTCATAGTCTTTATAGTAAACCACATTCTGTTTGTCGAATGCAATTAGTGCTGGTACTGCTGTAATATTGCCAATGTACTCGACGATCTCAAGAGATGGCGTTAGCAGTCTTCAAATAATGTAAACGCGCTGCACCTGATTGGTGCAAGAAAAAACGGACATACCCTGCTCTCATCGCTTTTCGCGAAGAAGAGCCTTTAATATAAAAATTTTGTTCCGCCACGGACATCAGTTATATTTCTCGTGAAAAGAAGCTGATTTTCCGTTAGTCCTATAGCCGTGTAGTGTTCGGACTCGCTTGTAACCTTTACAAGGTGTATGTGGAGTGCTCTAGTCTTCGATCGTGACCGGCCGGTCAATACCTTTCAAGAGACCGTAGAAACCTCGCCGCTGCTCGCTGCCTTCTGGAGGATCGGGACTTGGTCGGTGTTGCAGGTTAGTGCTGGCATGATTGTTTTGATCGATAGAAGTGGTTTACTTCCCTACACCTCGTACGCTAACTGTTGAGCAATCACACCCTGGTCGGGCTATTTACACGCCTGACCATAATTTGGTCCTTACGAGTACGGATAGGCCAGTGATTCACGTAAATATTGGTGAATTTACTTTTCTATTCATATCATAAAAAAGATTCACGTAATTCTAGTGAATTCTTGCCGCCATTTTTCCTCGCTCACAGATTTACGTAAAATTGGTAAATTCTGTGTTTAAAACGCACGAGAACTACGTAATTATTGGTAGACTCGTATTTAAATATAATTAATTGTTAGATTTGGTGAATTACGTATTAATTGGTAATAATATCCATTATACTCAATTTAGTTGAACTTATTTATACCTACCCACTTATTAACCGCTCCACCACTGTACTTTACGCTAAGTCATTTTAGGATTTAAATTTAACTTGTGTTTTTACACTAACTAGGTAGATATACCTATCACTTTGTAGTTGTATTGTGATATTATTTTATAAACATGACGGAAAGCGAATCAAGCCGCGAAGTCATGTTGGTTATGTTGAATCAAAAGAAAGAATTATTATTTCAACGTATTAATCGTATGTACACATCGTCGAAAGGTATAATTTCTTTCGATTCATCAACGCGAGCTAACGAGAATTTTCTGGCTGAAACGGAGATAATAGATGAGTTACGCGATAAATTTGAGTCCATTGTTGATAAAATAAATAATATAAATTTGTTATCAAAGATTACGGTCAATCCCGAGTATTCTTGCCTCGATTCATTTGATGATTTATACTCGAGAGTTAAACGCGTTAGAAATAAAATATTAACCACTTCTAAGGTGCGTTCACTCGAGACCAGTAGCTCGATCAAGTCCGTAGTGAAATTAGAACCTTTAGTAATTCCGAGTTTTGACGGACGCCCTGAAAACTGGAATACCTTTTATCAGTCTTTTAAAGCTAATATTCATTTGAATCAACAGCTTTCTGACTCGCAACGTGTACAGTATCTAATTTCTAAACTCACCCACGACGCACTAAAATTCACTTCCGGTATTATTCCGTCAGGTGAAACATATAAAATACTGTGGGATAGTTTGGTTAAGAAATACCACGACAAACGCTCATTGGGTACATATTATCTCAATAATATACTGGACTTAAAAACTTGCTCGCACAATGCGAACGCTCTTGATACCTTTGTTAGTAAATACTCCGCTTCGATTTCAGCTCTAAAAGAATTAGGCATAACAGATCTAACTGATTTTATTTTTCTTCAATGCGCTTTGAGAAGGATGGATCCTCAAACCATCCAAGCCTTTGAACTTTCGATTCGGGATGTGGAAGTGCCTACGACACAACAGCTTATCGCTTTTATACAAGATCAGGCTAAGATTTTGGAGCGCTCAAACCCGCGAAATTCGTCATATACGAAACCCGCTGCTGTTGTTACGTCGCCCTCACGCGACCGGCGCGTTCATCACACCTCCAAATCTTTTGTCGCCAGTGAGTCCGCTAATAATGCAAATACTCTCACATATTCGGCGCCCGCAGCAGTTACCGCGAATTGTTGTTTGTGTAGTGGTAACCATCGACATTTATATGATTGCGCTCAGTTTAAAAATATGCGAGACGCAAGGGCTAGATATGAGTTTATTAAATCGAAGTACGGTTGCGTTAATTGTTTAAGCACTTTACATAAACTTCCCGATTGTAAGAGTACGTCAGTCTGTTTCTGTAATAAAAGACACCATAGGTTATTGCATTTTGATAGTAATAATTCGCAATCGCATGCGGCTATGGTAAATACCGCCGTCGCGTACTCGCCGCCGCCCGCTCATCGAGTGACCGTTACTTCGCCCGTGCCTTCTCATCGCGCTCACACGACTTCGTCATGCATTCGAGCGCCCCCGCTTGCTACAGAACCAGTTACACATACACAGTCTTACACTTCTTGTCATAAGGGTGATATACTTTTGTCAACCGCTCAGGTATACGCGCGCTCTAAGGGTAGCGCTGGTATCAAATCTGTAGTTAGGTGTTTGATAGATAATGGCTCGCAGAATAATCTAATAACATCTGCTTGTTCTAGTTTATTAAATTTACCGATAATACCGTTGAATAATTCCTATGTTAAAGGTGTTGGTTCCGCTTCAAGTCCGATAATCGGTTATGTTCATTTAGACATTGAATCCCGTATTTATCCGGATCAGAAATACACTATACATGCGCTTGTTGTAGAATGCATTACGGATCAATTGCCTTCGAAATTTATCGATTGTGATCGCGACCTAGATTTTCGTAACCTTCCGCTCGCTGACTTAAGCTGGAATATTCCGGGCAAGATTGATTTATTGTTAGGTGCCCAGCTATTCCCATTTATATACTTAGGAAATATGGTCGAGTGTGGGCCGCGCGCACCGTGTGCTTTATCTACAACATTTGGTTACGTACTTATGGGAGATTACCCGCGTAAACATATTTTACCTACTGCCGCGTCTTTTTCTGCGTTAGCGCTTAATGATATAGTGCAAAAGTTCTGGGAACTTGAAGAAGTACCCATGAAACGCTTGTTGTCACCAGAGGAGACAGATTGCGAAAATATTTTCACGGCTACCGTGACCCGTGACGACGTAGGTCGTTATACAGTTGCATTACCGTTCTGTAGGGACCCTTCGGAATTAGGTAATTCGCACGCTACCGCTTATCGCCGTTTCGTTTCACTCGAGCGTAAGCTCCGTCAGGCACCGATAGTGCGCGAAAATTATAACAAGGTTATTCAGGATTATATTGATAACAATTACCTCAGTCCTGTTAAAGAATCTGAGCTGTCCTCTGATGGTTATTATATACCGCATCACGCAGTAGTCCGACCTGATAAACCGATGCCGCGCATCGTATTGGACGCGAGTGCTAAAACGCATACAGGACTTTCGCTTAACGATATATTACATATTGGACCCAATTTACAGGCCGATCTGTTTTTATTATTGTTAGGTTTTAGATTATTTCCTATTGCAATGAACGCTGATATAAAACAATATTATTTACGGATTGGTGTACCAGTAGACCAACATAAATACCTACGCATTTTATTTAGATTCAACGAATCGGAAAAAATTCGAACTTATGCCTTTAATAGGCAACCTTTCGGTCTCAAGTCAAGCCCTTACATAGCTATGCGCACTGTGCGACAGCTGGCTACTGACATGAGTCCGCTCTATCCTGATGCCGCGAAAGTGGCAGAGACCTGTCTGTATATGGACGATTTGGTTCTTTCTATTGCAAATGAGGATACTGCCACGCAATTAGCTCACAACTTGATTAAGTTTTTCAAATCGGGTGACTTTGACTTAGTGAAGTGGTCTAGCAATTCACCAGTGCTACTTGACTCGCTTCCCGACACGCACCGCAAGTCGCTTGATTTTGATGTTGACAATAATGTCTCTAAGGTCTTAGGTCTCTCATGGGAACCATGTGAAGATAATTTTCATTTCACATGCGCCGCAATTAATGAAAGGTGCACCAAGAGAAACATACTCTCGATGGTTGCACGACTATTTGACGTGCTCGGATTGGTCGCGCCTGTGATTCTCTATGCCAAGTTGTTAATTAAGGAACTGTGGCTCAGCAAGTGTGATTGGGACGATCCTGCACCGGAGCACATACGCACCCGTTTTTTCGCTCTTGCGCAAGAACTTCAAATGCTTGACACTTTAAGGATTCCACGTCATGTAGGCGTCGAAGTTGGTTGTGAATTACGTCTTGTTGCTTTTTGTGATGCTAGCATGAATGGTCTGGGATGTGTCATTTATGCCCATTGTACCTACCCGTCTGGCATTCAAACTCGCATTCTTTGCGCTAAATCAAAGGTTTCGCCAACAAAAATCACTACGCTCGCTCGCTTAGAATTATGCGCTATTTTACTTATGTCAAAATTAATAAAAACTGTGCGAGACACATATGCAACACGTATGACCATTGCCGGGATATACGCATTTTCTGATTCCACTATTGCTTTATCATGGGATCATTCTTCACCACATCGTTGGTCAGTTTTCGTCGGTAATCGCGTCGCTCAGTGCCAAGAAAACTTAGACTCTAAACATTTTTATCATATTGCCGGAGCTAGTAATCCAAGTGATTGTCTTTCGCGTGGTATGCTTCCATCGCAACTTTTGACCCACGATTTGTGGTGGAAAGGTCCTCCGTGGATTCGCAGCTCATCTGAGAAGTGGCGGATTAAGCCATTCTCGCTTAATAATTGCTCTGTCTTGCCTGAACTCAAGGCAAATGTGTTGGCTGCCATTACTCACACAGAGCCGCCGTTGCTGTGTACGTTAGCACAACATGTTTCTTCTTGGGAAAAGTTGCTACGTATCACCGCATATGTATTAAAATTCGCAAGACCTAAAGTTAAGGTCGAACCTCGTTCTATAGCAGAGTTGACAAGTGCTGAGAATGCGTTAATTCTCGCCGTTCAATCTGTGCACTTCTGTGAAGATATCAAATTGATCAAGGCTGATAAATTACCTTCAAAAAAGCTGCAAAGCCTCTTCGTCTTCTTAGACAAACAAGGGATTTTACGCATTGGAGGAAGACTTTCTGGATCAATGCTTCCTTTCGAAGCTAAACATCCGGTTCTTCTCCCTAAACGCGATCATGTCGTTGACTTAATAATACAGCATTTTCATGTTGTTAATTGTCACACCGGACCTGGACTTCTTATGTCTATTATACGACAACGCTACTGGATCTTGGATGCCAGGACTGTTATCAGGTCCAAGTTGCGAAAGTGCAACACTTGCTTTAAATGCAACCCAACGCATCCAACGCCTATAATGGCTGATCTTCCTGATTACCGTGTTTCAGAGGCCAAGGCATTTTGTCACACTGGTGTAGATTACGCTGGTCCGATAAGGACAATCCTTTCTCGCCGCAGAGGTCAACATGCGCAAAAGGCGTACATCGTTCTTTTTGTTTGCATGGTCACACGTAGTCTACATATTGAAGTGACCAGTGATTTAACTACTGAGAACTTTCTAGCCGCGTTTAAACGCTTTATTTCCCGTCGAGGACCAGTTTCATGTCTCTATTCCGATAATGGATCTACTTTCATCGGTGCGAAGGCACATTTAGATGAGCTGTATAGTTTTTTATTGAACTCTAGCTTCAAAAACGCGCTGTCGAATGAGTTGCTCTCTCGACGCATAGAGTGGAAGATGATTCCCCCAAGATCACCAAATTTTGGTGGGATGTGGGAAGGGAATATAAAGAGCATGAAAACGCATTTATATAGAGTAATAGGAAGTCAGTTACTTACATACGAAGAACTGCAAACTGTTCTTACTCAGATAGAGTGTATTCTTAACTCTCGTCCATTGAGCGTATTATCGTCAGACCCTTATCCTGAGGTGTTAACTCCCGCGCATTTTTTGATGTCTACTCCGTTGCAATATTTACCCGCTGCTGATTTGTCAGATCAACGATTGAGTCTGTTAGAACGTAAAAAGTTGTTAGATAGTATGGTCCAATCCTTTTGGAAGAAATGGCACTTAGAGTATTTGCACACGTTGCAAGTTAGGCAAAAATGGGCTACTCCCGACAAACCGGTAGAAATCGGAACTGTTGTTCTTCTTGAGCAGGAGAATTCTCCACCGTTGCATTGGCCGTTAGGAGTAATTACGGACGTGTTCAGAGGCTCTGATAACGTTGTACGCGTGGCGATAGTTAAAACGCAAACTGGAATTTACAAACGCGCTGTAACTAAATTATATCCTATTCCTACACAATAAATTCAACTTAGTTTAAACCTTATTTTTTAGTTTAGGCCGCTATATTTATCATATTTATTATTTAATCGCATAATGCATGTGTTACTCTCGGTCAGTTAGAAAATTCGCGTGTTTTGAAACATCTTGTGATGTTCCAAGGCGGGGTGCATGGTGGAGCGCCAATATATTTATAAAATGCATACATAATCGCACCATAATATATTTCGTTATATTATAAATTTCATAGTCTTTATAGTAAACCACATTCTGTTTGTCGAATGCAATTAGTGCTGGTACTGCTGTAATATTGCCAATGTACTCGACGATCTCAAGAGATGGCGTTAGCAGTCTTCAAATAATGTAAACGCGCTGCACCTGATTGGTGCAAGAAAAAACGGACATACCCTGCTCTCATCGCTTTTCGCGAAGAAGAGCCTTTAATATAAAAAATTTGTTCCGCCACGGACATCAGTTATATTTCTCGTGAAAAGAAGCTGATTTTCCGTTAGTCCTATAGCCGTGTAGTGTTTGGACTCGCTTGTAACCTTTACAAGGTGTATGTGGAGTGCTCTAGTCTTCGATCGTGACCGGCCGGTCAATACCTTTCAAGAGACCGTAGAAACCTCGCCGCTGCTCGCTGCCTTCTGGAGGATCGGGACTTGGTCGGTGTTGCAGGTTAGTGCTGGCATGATTGTTTTGATCGATAGAAGTGGTTTACTTCCCTACACCTCGTACGCTAACTGTTGAGCAATCACACCCTGGTCGGGCTATTTACACGCCTGACCAGATTGTACTTGAATATGTTACCTAAGCATTATATGAATGGGCCTTTGTACGAGATTATCTCGCTGAAACAATAACAAACATCACAGAGGTTTAATACATTTATTTTGACATTTCACTGAACCCTGGATTATGCGACTGAAAGCGGATTGACTATGGAAAATCCTTAAAATCTCAGTATTACATAGCGTGAAATTTTGTTGTTTGTTACTGATTCTCAGTACGTATGAAATCTGATTTTTATACATTATATAAAAATTTGTAAAAAAAGTTGGTTACGCTGAGTAAATGCAAGAACATCTGAATTTCGTGTGTGAGTCTATTGAAGTCATTATATTTTGTTCTGTTTTGTTGGGACGCAGTTATCTGGGATGATAAATACTGAATTACATTCATACCTACATACAGAGTCAGCCTGTGAACACGACCAGTGCAACCTGGTCGACACGTAAGACAATTCAGGTATGTAACACCTTTTCGTGGTCGCGTTAATTCCCGTTTAAATACATAATTACTACATTAGTTTCTCCGTTTATCAACAATGTTGTTATAATAATTTAGCTTCTATCCATCTATGGTTAAGGTCTACAAGAGTGCCATGGTTTTTCATTTTGGCTAGACCTAATAATTTGGTATTGAACTCTTGGACTTCAGCAACTTATTACTTTATTTTTGAAAGCTGCCAGTTGAAAAAATTAAATTATGGCTGTAGTTTTTATCGTCTGAGAGCCATGCTTCGGCACGTATGGGCTGGCTCGAACGGAGTGATACCACGGCCTCACAGAAAACCGGCAGTGAAGCAATGTTTGTATAGCTTTTTGCCGAGTGAGTGAGGTTACCAGAAGCCCTAACCCTTCCCACCCCCGTCCTCTCCCCTCCCCTTCCCCATCTTCCACCCTTCCCCTACGCCCACCTTAAAGTCGCACTTGCGTAGTCATTGACCATCAGGTAACCCGTCTGCTCGTTTGCCCCCTATACCATAAAAAAGGTGAAGTATAGAGTGCAAAACTGAAAAATACATTTACTTATAATTAAGACGACCCTGGAATTTAGTATCTGTTAAATCAAATATCTAAATAAAAATGAATAATTTAGTTGAAGGGATAAACCTTATGCTTTAACGATAAATTTACAACTTAGGCCATCGTAAAATACGATCTTTTTTTTCCTAAAAAAGAAACATTTGGTGTATACGACGAGATTCGACTCTTCGGTTTTTTTAGAAAAGTATTTGTGCATATTCCGATCAGGTAATTTTGTGGTACGACATCTGTTTCCTCAATTTCACTATATGGACTGATTATGTATTGTAAGTATTAACATAATCTAAACATCCTCAAACCTAGTTTTACTTCATAGAAAGTTTTGTAATGTTAATGATATTGATAGACACGAGTATATGGTTTATTCATTGTTATCATTATAATAAAGTGTTATGGTAATGATAACTATGAATAATCTATCGTATCGTATCTCCGTATGTAGATTATTATTCTTTGGGTATCTAACTATAACTAACCAGTAAAATTTTTTGAGCACGCAGTTTTTTAAAACAGTGACTAGGTATACTAAATTTTAAACTTTGGCCTTCCATAACATATAATATTATTTATACATACGCGATCAATAGATCGTTAGGATCAATTCCACTAGTCACCCAGTGACCACGGCCAGTGCAACCTGGTCGTAATGTCAGAAAATTCAAAGGTATGGAGTACCTATCGATTTAATATTATTTACGGAATTACGGGTAATAAGCGGCGGTCGTCGGACTTGCGATCAAGTGGTTGCGGGTTCGAACCCCACCCAGTGCACTATCGACGTGAACCCACTCCTAACACAAGCATTTAGCTTAGCTGGAGGGGTTAACAAGAATACTAGTAGTGTGTGACCCACGTTACTAGAATTCTTTAAAAAAAAAAAACTTAAATAATATTATATCATGGAACGCGAAAGTTTAAAAGTTAGTATACGAGGGAGGCACTGAAAATTTCGGGAATTAAGGAAGTGACACAACATTACTATTTAAAAATGTATTTATTGCTTTTCGAAGTATTCTCCACGAAATTTGACACATTTTTCCATACGATGGAACCAATCATTGAAGCAACTATTCCATTCGGAAGTTGGGGTCTCCAAAATGGCCGTTTTATAGGCGTCCACAGCTTCTTCAGGTTATGAAAATCTCTGACCACGCAGTTTATTCTTTATTTTAGGGAAAGTATAGAAATCATTAGGGCTTAGGTCGGGGCTTTACGGCGGATGGTCTAATAATTCTATGCTTTCTTGCTTTAAAAACTCTTTTGTTCTGTGCGCGGTGTGAGAACTCGCATTGTCGTGATGGAGGATGATGTGGCGGTTGCAGTTCTCTTTACGGAGTTCAGAAACGACCTGTGGCAAACAAATGCTAGCATACCATTCTGCATTAACCGTTCTTTGTCCCTCAAGAGAAATAGTCGCAACATGGCCGGTTTCGGAGACAAACGTGGCCACCATTTTTTTTGCAACACTCCGTGAACAAACAATTTTTGTTAGCTTTAACTCATTTTCGAACACCCAAACTCGTGACTGGTTTTTTGTTTCGGGTTCGTACGCGTATATCCAGGATTCGTCACCTGATACGATGTTGAATACAGCATTTGAGGATCCTGCGTAGAATCTTTCGAGAGTTCTGACGCACCAAGTAACGCGAGCCGCTTTTTGCTCTTCACAGAGCGAATGCGGTATCCATCGGGAAAACAACTTTTTTACACCTAATTTTTCATGCAAGATTATTTGTATTTGACTCATGCCAATGTCTAAAGTTGCCTGAATTTCGCGGTATGTCACATGTCGATCTTCCTCAATCAGCTTACGCATAGCATCATCGTTTTCTTGGGTGACTGCAGTTTTTGGACGACCTTGATGGGGATCATCACTGAGCTTGACACGTCCACGTTGAAATTCAGCAAACTAGCGATAAATTGTGGTTTTGGATGGGGCTTCATCACCAAATGCAGAAATTATCTTCGAAAGTGATAATAAATCATCGCTCTTGAATTTTCTCGAGTCAATTCCATTTTCTCAACGACTAAACAAGTTTGACAAAACCTTGTGATAAGACCGAGAATCTTTTTTTAAATAAATAAATGGTATTCGATTTTTAAAACCAAGGTGTTTTCAATTAAAATGATTTTAATATGACAGAAACAGTGGAAATATTCCATTCCCGATACTTTTAGTGCAGCCTATGTAAATGTTCCGACAATACAGAATAATTTTGGACAATCAAATAGTTGTTAGCTATTCCATTCTATCACTTGTAATTCATGTCTCAATAAAAAGCGAGAAAGCGTGCATTATCATAAAAACGATCCATCATGATCGAACATGGTAGAGAAAGTGATGATGTCAATCAAAAACAAAAAGTAAATGTCATTCATTGACATCGCTGAACCTTTGAAATTAGCTATCAGTGGGTATAATTATACTTTCTATGAATATTCCAAAAAATAATAAAGGTAGTGCTATGAATGATTTGTGTGATTAATCTTCCCTTAATTTATAGTACTACCACTATCTAGATATTGCACTCGTGTTCAAATTTTCACCATAGATATGGATCTATGGTGAAAATTTGAACACGAGTGCAATATATAAATCGTCTGATTGATGGAATCAGACGATTTATACAGACGACATTAACATCGTGTTTATACACGTCAGTTACTTATACTTAAATATTAGTTACTAGCTTTTGTACGCAGCGTCGCTTTTTATCAATCGATCTATGTCTCGTGGAGAGTACTTTTACGGGATAAAAGGTATTTTTCTGTACCCTAGACAAATGTTTATGATGCTTGGTTAAGAAGTTAAGGCGTGAAAGAGTAAAAAAGAAATAAAATTACAATTGCATTAATATTATTAGTTAAGATAATTGGATTAAGGTTCTTAGGAAAACAAATTGAAAAAAAATACGGAAAGGTTATAAATTCGGGAACAACAACCATGACACTCGAAAACTCTTGCTTTTATTAACTGTCAACCTCGCACACAAAAAATAAAAAGAAACCTACTAATAGTGATAATATTGTAAATATGGATCTATATAAATGACTAACTGTTGCCCGCGACTTCGTTCGCCTGGAAATTTTATCTAAATTCTATGTGCTATTCCAGACTTTTATCTATCTCTGTGCCTAATTTCATCTAATCCGTTCAGCCATTTTGGCGTTAAAGAGTAACAAAAATCTATCCATCCATCCATGTGTCCAGTGTAATGTCAATAGAAAACTATATCGTAAGGCAGAATAAGCTGCTACGATTAATCACGTTTCGGCAACCGATGAATCATTTTGTGAGCGAAAGTTTATTTACCTTTTTATATTAATAGATATCCCTTTGCAATACAAGATAAATGAACAAGAAGTTACTAACCAATGGAATGTGATTTAGACGTCTCTGCTTAGAATACAAAAACATAAATGTAGCCTATACCTATTAACTATCACAAGATACACGCAGAAATTAGATTAGAATATTTTAATGTAAGCACAAAATCATTAGCAGTATAATAAAAAGCAATAAAAGTATACGGGTTGGATAATGAAACTTTGCCGTTTTTTCGTCGGTTAAAAATGCCACTTTTGTTTAAAGTTAATGTCACTAAATATATTATAATAATGAATAAGACTACATAAGCTTAAATTAGCATTCTCGCATCGAGTTTTATTTCCCGGTATTATATAGTAGTAGAACAAAGAAGGCACTTTTTGCAACGCAGAACACCTCTGTTCTCTTTAGTATCGGGAGAGACGTCTCAATAGACCATAAGACTGCCTAACATACTGCTTATGATCTGTCAAAATGGGACATATATATTGCCATTTCATTTCAGCAGACAGCACATAGGTAGTTAACCTACTTCTAGGTTTGCGGTAGACTAAGTCTGGCACAGATCTTCATTCATGTTAAACTATGACCATAAGCTGCAGGGAACACAAACGGTGGCTCTTCGAAGCTGCAAGAAAGAATCTGTCACAATAAAGAAGTACCATGGGCTTCGTGAAAATGACGATGTCTATGATTACCGCCTATGGACGATAACTTCAACAACATGAAAGTGAAAATGCAACTTGTGGTGACATTGAAAATTAAAATTAGGAGATTATTACCCATAAAATAAAAAGTAAATTCGTTGGCATGTGTGGAAATGGGAAAGGCTGTTTGTTAAAAAATTCTCTTTATTTCAAATTATGTTAAAATTAAGATCAAAGATTATATCAATGAATTCTGTTAGATTCTATGGAAAATATTGAATGTTTCTGACACCCCCATCTAGTAAGAAGAACGTATATCTAATAGTTGTTGAAATAAAGAAAAAGATATGATTATAATTTAAGTCACGTTCAGAAACGAGTCAAGATTCAAGAGGCTGAAGCATATTTACGACTTTACCAACAGGGACTAGCAATATCGGAACTAGAAAAAATATCCAACAACTCTTGGTAGTAATCGATTAAACAGGGGAAATGAAAAGTTTGTATGCTCGTTTATACCTACAGAAGATAAAATCGTAAGACGAATTTCCTGCTTATAGTTTACATTTGTAGATAGTATTTTGGTAGCTCATGGATAGTTAGGTAGGTAAATACGAAAGGACTTTACTAAAAGGAAGATAATTGCTTCCTTTCCTTTGGTCTATAAATACTGGTTACTAATACCCTGGTTAAGTGATTATTAAAAAGGAACATAAAAACGGTGACTTTCGTTTCTATCTTTTGGAGTAATATAGGCGATTACGAAAACTATGACATTTACAGATAGAAACATCCAGTAATAACACGAAATTATACAAATTCAACACGGTGCAGCGGTGCCTGAATTTGTTAAAATAATATCTATATGGTAGGTAGGTATCTGTTCACTTACATTACCTTCATAAATTGTATCACTTTCGCTATTTTCTAGTACACCTGAGAAGTTCGTGAAGACTCTTGTAAACAACTTAGACACTAGAATAATAATAATAATAATCATAAAAACGTTTATTTGGAGCTAAAAAACCAATACAATACTAAAACAAAATGGAAACGATGATAGCTGCAAAAGTATAAAACTGTGGCACAGCTGCCAACGCCCCCCTCCTGGTGGGAGGTAGGTTGTCCAGACAAAGACTTAGAAAGTAATTAAATGAAATTGTACAAAGTTTTCTTAGTATTAACAATATTTAAAATAATGAGGTAAAGTATTAAATGTATGGATATCTGCTTATGTGAGCGTGTAGGTGTGTGTGTGTGTGTGTGTGTGTGTGTGTGTGTGTGTGTATGTGTGTGTGTGTGTGTGTGTGTGTGTGTGTGTGTGTGTATGTGTGTGTGAATGTGAAATGTTATACTGTCACAAGTTTTTCTGTTTCATCATAATCAAGAGATTTTAGGCAAGTTTCAATTTTCTTTTTAAGTTTATGGCCATTTAGAGAATAAATATTGAGGGTGTGATTGATTTTATTATACACTCTAGAGCTTATGTGTTTAAAATGCCGACTCGCGGCTACGGTTCTACGCGATTTTATATCACATACTCTATCCGAGCGGCGTTTCGTGCTGTATATGTTTGGATCGTATGTTAGCTGACTATGCTTGCTTTGTAGTACGAACAATAAATAGCTGTCTGACAGAGAGGACCTTGCAGATAAAATAGAGGATTTTTGAAGGAAATCGGATGGGTTTCCTTCCTTAAGGATAGCTCGTTGGCCACGTTCTACGCGGATCAAAGTTGATTTAGGAGCTCCTTCACAGACCACTAGGCAGTAACCCATTACCAACTGTGCAAGTGCAAAATAGATGGATATTAAGCTATGAAAGTCTACCACGGCTCTAAGTTTCTTAAAAATATATATTAACTTTCTTAAGCGTGCTACTGTATAACTTATTTTCTGTTTCCATTTAAGGTTATTATCGATAATAATACCAAGGTATCTGACAAACTCAGAGCTGTCCAGTTTGGGACAATTACAATTTGTGTTATAGTCATTATCATTATAGGAACAATTGTGGGCACGAATTACAATGGGTGATTGGGGTTAACTAACTTTAGTGGGAGAGAAGGTTACAAACTTGGTCTTATTGACATCGAGTGTAAGTAGGTTGTTGGTTAACCATGCCATAACAGAGCTAAGCGCCAGTTCAGCATTGATCTGAACATCGTTCCAGTTGCGACCGTCAATTATAAGAGCTGTGTCATCTGCATAAGTTATTATTCTGCAGTTAGGTAATGATAACTGACACAGCTCATTCACGTATATAAGGAAAAGAGTCGGTCCGAGAACACTACCCTGTGGGACTCCATACGTGACAAATTCTACGTTACTGAAGTAGTTGTGCAGCTTAACAGACTGTTTTCTGTCTGTGAGATAGCTCCTGAAAATGTCCAGGGACGTGCCACGAACGAAAGAATGGGCGGAAATACTCGTACAAGTAACATCCTAAAATATTTCGGAAAAAAATTAATGGATAACCCATTACATGAACACTGGATACAGATCACCACACGTATGTGCTCCAAAGATGTTTTTTTTTTAATTACTCGCTTACTATATAAACTTTAGAACCATTGCTGCAAATACTCGTATGTAAAGGCATTCTAAATAAATAATAATACTATAACACCACTGACTATAAAAAATACTTGTGTAAAATGACCGCAATAAAATTCAAATGATATATTTAGAATTTTTCCATACGGTTCAATATCCACAGCCGTGATCCACATCTAGCTGTTTAATATTAATTTATGTTATAGTGCAATCGTGATGTATTCCACTTTGTATTTATTTATGATTGTAGAAATACACGGCTGTAATAGTAGTACGCGTAACGAATATCTAAGTGACACTTGCGATTTAACCGATTTTAAAAGCGGAAGGTTTTCAATACGGACAAATATTAGAATACAATTTTTATAACCCGCTTTCTTGTGTCTGAAAAGACGAAATTATATAATTGACTTTAAATTCCCTTCCTGGTTAGGAGAACATAACATTTTGAACAAAGCTCAGATAACAATTGAAATAAAAAGACAAAGACCTGACAAAATTATGAGAACGAAAAATGTTTGTAGCTGATTATGCTTTTAATAATTTGTTAATTAAATTAGCTTTTTTCAGATAACTACACCTTCAGAGACGTCCCTGTGTTGATTAAAAAACAATCTTTAGTAACGATAGTTATTTTCTGCCTCATTCCGTAGTTGTATTTCTACGAGTTATGACTTCATCCAAATGAATTTTCGTCTCAAATTGTAAATTGAGAACAATAATAAAAATGTAATGAAGCAAATTAAAGATTTACTCAATATCAAAATCTGTTGCTTTAAGTTGTGTGGTAAGTTTTATAATCTCTAGTACGGCAATATATTTTATTTGTAAATACCGTAAGTAAGCTATGCTTTGAAAACAGTCAAATTACAAACAATTACAGTAGGTACCTATATACAAAACTATTGGGACTAGGTATATTTAGGTTGGAAGAACACGTATAGTTTCAAATTCATCATGTTTATTCTACTCTTGAATTCTACACAACACGGTGCAATTGAACTTAGGCTAAAATAGAATGGCTCATGGCTGGTAGTGATAATATACATTTGCATTAATATTATTTAATTATTCAATAGGGTATCTATCATTTTTTAATAATAATAAATACTCTTTATTGTGCACGAAACGAAAAAAAAAACAATATACAGAAACAGATATTTTCACACATGAAAAGTGTCTAGAGATCAAGTACATTTTTAACTATAAAAAATTATCCAATTATTACTTACCAAATCTAGTCTTCCAGATTGGCTTCTTTCTTTATTTCCTAATGTTAAGTAGTATAAGTAACAACTTATCTAAATAATTTGTAAAAATTAAGAAAAATTGCAATTTTTGCAAATTGTGGGAAATTAACCTAAGTTGATGTCGTCAATTAAAAGGCAAAAATGGCAAAAATGAGGATATTTTAAATATTTATTGTAAAGATAAAAAAATTAATAATATGGGTTTCCACCATTGACACGAATCAGTTCATCAGAATGGCCGTCCACGTTCTTTCTAACAAGTCAAAAAGTTGTTCTGCGGTATACAAGGCATCCATACTCGGTCTTGCAGGCAACCTTTGGATGAACGGGAGAGTAATGATTTACATGGGTGGTTTTGGTGTAAAACATCAAAGAAGATCTTTATAGGATTTATGCAGTTTTTTCATGTTCAAAAAAATTATGTCAAAATATGTAATAACTTGTCGAAATTATTTATAACCCTAGTAATGGAATAAAACGGATACAATGAACGATAACAATAAAAAACATAGTTGGCTTTTAGGTTTAGAATTGATTTAGTTTTTTTCATGTTGACATGGATATCCAAGTACTCCTGCGTCACCGGCTTCGCCTAGTGTAGGATACTTAATAAGACCTGACGTTACAGGTTCTTCTTAAATACGATTGTTTTCTATTTAGATACTCTATACAACCCTGTAACTGTTAGAAGAACTTATAAACTTTTGGTAACAAAAACTTATTATTATTATTAGGTATTGAATTAAAATCGAAATCCAATGAGCAACAAATAGAATTTTCATAAATTTTTGGCATAGATTTAGATTTTTATACCCGTTTCTGAATCAAAAACCTGCTGTTAAACAAGTTTAAATAGGCTTAAAACTCAGAGCTAAAACTAACATCATATTGTCTTATTACAAAAATCCGCAGTGCAAATATAAATAATCATAAAAGAGCATTATTATTATGAACGCAATCTCGTAGTTACATTTACGACCTGTCATACACGGGTAAAGCCGAGATATTACCGTACTCAAGGCGTACTGCTCTGTACATTGGCATACGACCTACTTGAAGGCAGCTTGCCGTTCTAGGCGACCCACCAAGCCGGCTACTTGCTTTCTTTCCAACTTTTAAATTACCGCACTTACATAAGTTACGTCAGCCGCAAGAATACCGCAACGATTATAAAACAGGTAAACAGGAGATATTTAAGCTCATAATGTTTGAAATAGATTCTGTACTAATATTACCTCAATGGATAATTTTAAAGCTAATGGAATAAATTATATACATGTATAATTTGGAAATTACACGGTGCTAGTGTGTATTGCAAAATTGTACATACCCCATCAGGGATTCCGTCGCTTCCACAGTGCGTTTTCATGTGTAAGTTGTTACAGCAATGTATCAACATACATATAGTACTCGTATACCTCTATGCATATGCATTACTCTTTATGCATATGCAAACCATTCTATATTTTCTAATTATCCACAATTGTAAGAATTTATTGAAAATTTATTCGCCTATGCTTAACGTATTACGAAAATCGGGAACTAGTAGAGTTTTTCTGCATACGCTTCATCGCTTAACCATGACTAGGTTTAGTTCTAGAGTAAGTTTGTATAAAGCGATCGTTTGTGTGTATTACTCTCATGGGTAAGATGACCCAAAAAGTTACATAATCAGTGTTTATTCTAGGCATAAAAGTCTGAAATGTGTTGCATGGTGTTATCCTTGCTGTAAAACGCGAACACCAAATAAGGCAATAGTTTTGGGACCCGAACTTGACAGCGTTAATCACACTATATGATAGTAGAGGCATAGGCCATTAAATATTATTAAAGATCGCCCGTTGGACGATATTCGACCATAATTCCTTAAGTATTGGAAGTTTTGTTTTATTTCATTATCCAGTACAGCTTGAACTGGCATTCAGATTCAGATTCATTTATTTGTGTAAACATTGTGTCATAATGGTGTTAATTTTTTTTTTGCATTGTATAGACTTTCCGTACATGACTGGTCACTATATACGCCTTTAACTGTTTGTAGTCGTTGTGACAAAATTTAAATAAAAAAATAATATCTGATCCAATTTTTTTATTGATAGCACTAAAATTCGTCAATAACTACTCAACTTACTAAACTTAAAAAAATAAAGAAAATCAGTTGACAAACAAGAGAAAATCATTTTGTCTTGCCGATTTATATAAAGATGACTATAACATTAGCACGTGATACTTATTTTCTCGGCCTCACTTGTTAAATAACGCGAATTGGTAAACGGAAGGCAAGACGCCAGCCAGATGGACCGGCGACCTGAAGAAGGTAGATGGGATAGACTGACGACTTCGGTACTATGGCGCACATTGAGGCCTATCTATTTCCAGTCGTGGACTAAGTGATTGACTTGTAAAATTAATCTCCTTCTCTTCCTCGAAATGTACTTCAAAAGAATTTAACCAATATTTACACTAAATAACTATTGTACGCGACTTTGATCGCGTGGAAATTTTGGTTAAATCTATACCACGGGGCCCTATGTGCTATTTAAGACCTTAACTCTCCCTATGCCAAATTTCATCCAGATCCATGCAGACATTTATGAGTGAAAGAGTAACAAACATCCATCCATTCATTTCAAACTTTCGTCTTTAAAATATTATTAAGATGTTGCAAAACGGCCAGAGTTTATTTATATACCTTATGCTTGTGTGTCCTCGGAACGGTCTGAAATAGTTGTTAAGGTCAATAATTATATAAGTCTGTAAAAGTATAGAAAGATTAGGCTTTATACCCTAAGGAAACCTAAAGCGCTTCTACCCTTAGTTAACATCATTGCGATTTAAGGGAAAAACCTTAACTCAAAATATCAGCTTAGTAGTACAAAGCAACTTACTCTTCGAAGCCCAAAGTTGTCCATCGTAGAGACCTTTCAAATAGGCCTTCAGGTCCTGCTCGCACTGCTGCGGCAAAGACAGGGTACCGTTGTTGAGGAATTCCATCCACTTATGGTGGTCCAGCAGCGACTTCATCCAAGCCATACGAGAACTCCCACCCAGCACATTAGTAGAGTTTACATTTGCACCCACAGCACTCACTAACACTAAAATTGTCACGATTAACATCGTTCTGCTGTTACACCTGCTCACATACATTTTTTTGTTAGAAAACAAGCATTCTTATATGTATCACTCTTATCTTATTTAACACATATTCACCATTCTGCAGTGCCTGAAACAAAAAACAATTAAATGAATGCAAAGGAACACGAAGTGAAAGAAATTGCATTCGTTTTTAGGGTTCCGTAAGTCCGAATGAAAAAGCGGAACCCTTAGAGGATTTACGGACTGGTTTAGTTGAAATTTTAGTACACATATCAATTCCTGTAACCCAACCAAAGATGTGCATAATGTAAATAAATGAATTTTGAATATAGGAGTCACTTTTAGGGGCGAAGATAGAAAACGAAAATAAAAATGCGAATCGTACTTTGTGACGTATCAAACGAAAGGGCTTGTTGTGAGGGTCTTAAGTATATATTTTTATAGTGTTAAGATTATCTAATAGTTATAAATTTACATAAGAAAATATATGAAAATTGTCTATTTCAGCCACCTTTTACTTCCGAAACTACTAAGCCTAAAATTTTGAAATAAATACAGAAAAATAGTTTTTTACTTATAGATTACAGGAAAACCTATAAAAAGTCTATGATCTTGAAACAACATGATAAATTTCTCATTATTGTGCTTACAAACTTACATTTGCAGTTGGAATGCATGGGAGAACATGCTCTTCAACTACAAGTTAGTTTGTGACATAACACGAAGCTCTCTCCACGCGAGTTCAACTCAGACTTGGCTGGTTTTTTAATATATTCCAGCTTATTCAGTTATGTTAACAATGAATAAAATTTTTCGAAGTTGAAATATTCGACAATTTAAAATATGTAGTCCCGCAGCATAAAAATGTACGCTGCAGTTCAGAAAAGTTCATAGCAATAAGTATATATTTCAGACCGGCTGTGCTTTACATTACAGAATCTGCATTGAAATTTCAGTTGTTAGGACAGTTATATACTAAGAGAACATTTTAAAGAAATAAATATGAGAGTGCCGATGGAAGTATCAAAAAATTCTCTAACAAAAGAAGAAAAATTAACTTCATCTAACATCTTGAAGTCCTAAAAAAAGTGATTTAGAAGTCAATGTATGTAATACCATCCCGCCATGCAAAAATCAAGACATAAAAATTCAAATCATGAAAAAAAATTATAGAAATTATGTTCTAAAATCTGTATGTTTATATACATATATGTATTTGTGTATGTGTATATGTATGTATTTGTGTATACGTATGTAGTTGTACTAGCAGTAGGTACGTATTAGTACATATTATATGTTTGACACCATAACCACCCACACTAAATCATTACAGTCGTGTCTGTTGGCTGGAAGATATTGCTTGTTGTGATAAGGCCGCCCATTGTGCATTTTATGTTTAAGTTGTTTTTTTTGTATGTATATATATATTATGTGGTTAATGTACAATAAAGAGTACTTAATTCCTAATAATTTATTTAGCTCATAAAATAATATTACTGCATGCAAAATATGCGTTGACTCGCAGGTTTGCACTGTGTTCACTTAATGTTAAACTTACTTTCTTTGGAGCCTACTATACAACTTTCTACACGTTTAGCCTGTGGGCTAGATATACTCAAAGAACGGTCTTTGACTATATCTAGCCCAGCGTACAGCGCCCTTCGTGTTCAATATAACAACGCATTTAGGGTGCTGGTGGGTTGCCCTGTTTCTCCGTTCTGGAACGTTTGCGGATGCGCACATAAATTGTTTTTACGCAACTATGCGTAGAATATAAGCATCTCTGGTGCGCAGAGTACGAGATAGCCCCAACAGTATCATAAAGATAATCGCGAGTACATTGGATTACATGTATGTGAGTCGTTGCAGTACTATCTCGCACGGAATGGGTGTGTAGCGTGCCTTACATGCAATCTGAAAACTTTTTTTCTGTCTTTATGCATTTTGTAATTTTATTAGCTGTTGTATTATATTTTAATTTAAGTATTTTTACTAACATAGGTTTTAAGTTGGACTAACATTTATGAGTCATGGTTACTTGAATTAAGAAAGATATTACGAAAAAGTTTTATCCAGACACATTTCAGGAGCATTTAAAAGTCTATAAAAATAAATATCCTCCCAATGGATACCTGTATACACACAGACACTAAACCCCAAATAAAAGAAAGTTCTTAAAATATATGTTTGCACAGTTCTCTACAAAAATGTTCTTTCTTAATGTCCACAATAGATCTAACACCAAAATATGTTTGCTCCTTTAGCTGAGAGCCCTCAAAGAATGGTAGCACAAAGAAATTTCAAGAACATCGTCATGAGACAAACATCTCTTATATATTACGCTGGTGTTGTACTTAATCAATGCTATCACGGACAAAAATATGTAATTCAACAACAAACAAGCCCCTTTTAAGCGGCAATGAAATGGGCCGATCCATAATATTATTTTGCCAGGCGATTAAAAATAAATGTTGACGTTTCGTGTAGAAACCTATTAATGTAATCTGGTTTGAACTTTCGTGATTAATATCATTTTCCAACGTGATAAATTTTGTCTGTGACAGTCATATTTTTTTAAGCCATGTAGGATATAAAAGTAAATGAATTTACTAATTGGATTTAATAAAACACTATTTCGTGCATAATATTTTGAATTTAACATTTCCGCGTATGTCTTTTCCCTTACTTTTTAACTTTTTTAATATCTAAACCATTTTCTGAATTACCGAATTCGATAGAAATATATTTGTAACAGCTTTTTTGCTTTTAGGTTAAGAGATCGTAACATATACTAAGAGTTTCGCAATTTGAATTTGAACGTCGATTTCCTTCTTTGTAATATTTCTTCCCCCAACATTAATGCATGCCTCTTGCTATAATACATAATATATAACCGCACGGGGTTCGTTTGACACTTTGAGCTGTCTACGTTTCCCCTAATTACACGTAATATATGGCGGCTCATATTCCGTTAATAGTAAGGGATTAGTAGCAATTAGCGAACCCGACCGTCCTGAACAAAATTAATACTGGAAATAAGCGCCATATTAAAGGAACGAAGAAGATTTAAATGACACACATTTTATTACAGTCCTTTATTGCAATATTTTCCTGACAGGGTAGTCTTTCAAAATCTCGTAATAAAGTCCGAGTGCAAACAAACAGTGGAATACAATGGATTTGGAACAATCGCTGTGTGTTGATTAACAACACAAAAGCGAGCCCAACTGAAAGGCAATTAGACGCTTTGGAAGATGCTTTTTTGCATAAATGTGGTTTCTGTTGGTGAATACACAATCGAGTCGTTGTTATTCTGAGCCTGTCAACAAACAAAAATTACATGTTCAATAGTACGTGTACTTCATTAAGTTGAACAAAGTTTTGGAAGGTTGCGTGAGTCGCTTTTCAAAACCTATTACCGGTTACAACTACCATTTCCGATTATATTATGGTCGATGGGACATTTTAGCATCAATATTTTAGCCACTGTTTTGATTTATTTAAGTGTAAACGGCACATATTATTATGTACTTAGCAAGTATATTCGAAGGTGTTTGGTAAATATCATTTATCTTTTTTTACCACGATACTTCAATGGTAAACAACCACACACACGACCGTTCATTCATCTTATGGTAGACAAGAAGTACAATACTACGCTAATAATGCATTTTAATACGTTTTTATTACCTGTACTTATAACTCACTAACTAACTTTAATCAATCTATAATAATATTATAAAAGTAAAGTTTAAAGTTTGTGAATTTGGACGTTCGGGGTAAACCGGTACTACTGATCCGATTTTAAAAATTATTTTAGTGTAGTGTGATATAGGGTAACATAGCAAATCAAGTGTCACTTTTGGTGTTACAAGTATTTACAAACACCGATGCCGCTTCCCATGAGGTGAGTTAGAAGTATAAATTGTACTTACATTCTTTTGATAACTTCCTATAGTTAAAAATTAATAAAAAAATCTAACATATCATTAATAGTAACAGTTCAATGATTTGCTTTACGGCTCAGATCTTGTTCGCGTTTTATTTTATGTAATTGCATTGTGTAACGTATTAGTGGTAAGTAGGCTCACATTATTTTATCGACTCTACTGATCAATGAGGTAACAGTGTAAATACATTTTATAATATGAGTTTCAAATCTTGACCACGCGAGTTAGATAAAAAAATCGAAATGGCAGATTATAATTGTTTCCGCCGCATTAATGAATGACTGTTTAATATTAAGTGTAAGTAAAGATTTATTTATTAGACTTGTCTTGATTATTATACTTTCAAATCTATCGAGTCTCAATAGGGAGTTTTTAGTGGCGAATATGATAGTGTGCAACTTGTATGTTCAAAATAAATTAAGACTAGAATTTTTTCCGCTTTTTAAAAGATTACTTATGCGAAGTCGGCCTAGAGTCGGCTTGTAAAATTTGAGTGGGTATTGTTATGTTTCGGGTACGATTTATATTATATTAAATACTGTGAAATTACTGACAACATAAAGTCTTATTAACAGTACTAACGGGACCAACAAAGCATTCAAGTTTTAATTATCGTCAGATTAAATTTATTTTTCTTTGAAAATTTCCCAGAGTTTCAAAGAAGGGACATATTTAATTCATTTAACTTCACGATTTAAACTAGTAAGCTCGATTAAACCAGTTAGTTTTTCCCATCAAGTATTTTCTAACGTTAAACATACCTTTTTTTTTGTGCGTGTGGAAACCACCTCGGGCCGTCACCCCACCGGGGTTTTCGGTGGGGCGGTGTTAAACATACCTATTCTAATCTGAAATTTTTGAGCGTTGAGTTCTTAGTGTTTATAAGTTGCTATCTTATAGATATTTTTTTGTATTACGGTTTAATAGAAACTTCTAACTAACTATTATATGATTGATGGATGGATGGATGTTACTCTTTCAGGCCAAAACCACTGAACTGATTGCTATGAAACTTGGTATGTAGATAGCTGGAGACCTGGATGCATAGGCTACTTTTTATCCCGATATTCCCACGGGATCGGAATTTACGCGGGTACTTACGAGGCGCTCCTAGTTTATCATAAAATATTAAGTTCCTAATAGAAGACCTATTACGCAGTTTGTTTTTTAATAAATTAACTAAGCATCTGTTATTACTGAACTTGTAGATAATAAATTCTAAGAATAGCTTACTATAGTTAAAAATTTCACTATACAAAAGTCGTTACATGCGTATAGAAAATTGCTAAATGTGTACTATATTTATAACAGCTTACAACATCGCCCTCGACACGTTAGATGTAATATAAATAGGCACTGCAACGTCTCACGGCGGTAGTTGTGATAGAGATGTGGGTGGGGTTTGGACCACTCGATCGCAACCACAAGGCCTTTAGCCATTACGCTACCACCGCTTTATTTCTTTGATTTTATTATAAGCTTTAACCTAACCATAACTACACACATGATCATGGCCGAACATGAAATAAACAGGTGTTCTTTAGTTTTTCCTACTTTAACCAGTAACATAGTACACGTAACTATTACATAAGTTGACGTAATACACCTGCTTACTATATCAATTTATTTAAACTATGGGAATAGAATAATTTGTGGTTGTGGCCTGTCGCAATAGTATGCTTTTGAAGCATAAATGACCCAGTTTGTTGAATGGCACGCTTTCCGCGTTGGATGGCTATGTTTCGCGGTGGTGGTCGACCGTGTCCACAACAATGTGAATGCCCGCCGTTGGATAATGTGTTGGTTTGATTATGTCTGAAATTACGCGATACAGATTGTTTCACTGATTTCGTGTGTGGTAGTCGGATATTATCTAGACACTTGTATGGGCAATATTTTGCTATTGTAATATAGACTGGTAAATATAAAGAAGTTCAAATCAAGTAATACCTGTATAATACGTCCTTAGCATTTTTGGATAAACCAAACAATTGAATAAATCCTTATAGGTTAACAAATATACTTTATTATTTTGGAGGGAACTAATTTTTTTTTGTTAATTTTTTTTGTTGACGCTTGCTGCTTTTTGAATTTCGAAAAACTTTTATCACATTCCCCTACTTCGCGTGAACTTTGTCAAAAATAATAAAACTGAAATTCTCGAAACAATGACAAACTGTGTTTAAATTTATTTCTCTTTTTATTTGAACTGCTTCGAAATCTAAAGATTTCAAATTTCACTTTAAAACTTAAAACCTTCTTTTTGTTTGTTGTCCTATTTTGGAGTAAATAGTTTGTTAAATTTCAAAAATATCAGATATTTTTTTTTTTTTTAAGTTTTCACTTTCATGGTTTGTTACCAGTCTGCTAAACGCAACTATGTATGTGTACACATGTATATACATTTTTACCGTTACAGCAATTTAGATGAAATAATCATCAAAATTTCAAGTATATTTGAGAAAAGAAAAAGTTTACAAAACTGTACTAAAAATAACTATAATTCCTGCAAAAGCTCCTAAAATATTAAAGGTTTTCCCGACGAGGGATAATTCGGAAAAAAATAGTAAAAAAGGAATGTGTTAAGTGCTGATTGCTATCGTCGCCTTATTGAGTACGATGAGTATTTTGAAATGTTAGAGATTCCTCTGTATTTAGCTCTATTGAAGTTTTTAGTTTAAATCATATAAAATTCATACTTAAATAGACTGCTAAAATCATAACGGTTCCTTTTGAGTTTGCCGTAGTCTGGTGACAAAAATATAAAATCCTTCTTACAACCAACTTCGTACTTACGAACAACTTTTTCATAAAAAAGAAACCAAAGCATAATTTACGAAGTAAATAGTAAATAACGTTTTCTTATAAATATATCATATTAATAACGTTTATTATACTAAGTAGTTCAATGCTAAGTTTAGTATTTTTTCTTTGACATAAATTATATTACGAATTTAGCGAATAAATAATATTCAATTGTCTTTTAATACATAACACACAGTGAAGTCAATTTAAGATGAATAGATGTATCACCTCTTAATACAAATATCAATATTTTACCATTTTACCTTCTGATTGCATATGAAGATCTTCAAGCAGACCTAGACAAAATAACGAAATGGCCTAAACAATGGCTCGTTAATCTGAATGCATCAAAACGTACTGTACTGCATATAGGTAATCGCAACCCCCATCCTACATACACTTTAAATGATCGCAGGGACCGAGGAGATCTTTTCTAAACTTACAAGATATTGCATGGGCATCACGACACAGAGTTGTCTGAAGTTGAGCACCAGTTTTTCCTATAATAATCCCCACAGGCATTTTATCAGTAACAGAGTGGTCAGAGCGTGGAACAAGCTCCCAGAATAAGTGGTTTCAGTTGTTACTATAAACAGTTTCAGAAATGATTTGACAAATATATCGAAAATTAAAAATAAATTAAGAAAATAGGCCTTATCAGTTGAATATCAACTGCTCCCTGATAAATAATAATGTGTCATAAAAGTTAAATGACACGGTATATAGGTTATAATTATATACATATGTATATATTATGTCGTTAGTAATAGGATAGCTTTTACGTATTGTAATATATCGTGCTATGTATCGTATATAGATGTAAATATTACTTGGCTTGTTGGCCTAGTGGTTAGTGACCCTGACTGCTATGCTACAGGTCGTGGGTTCGATTCCCACCTGAGTCTGGGAGTTCTTTATGTTCGTTGTTTGTATGTTTGTAAAGTCCCCCGCGACACAAGAGTAGTAATTCCTATTGTGCTTTTTTTAAAAAATATATATATTATTTGGTAAGGAAACGTTAGAAGAAAAGTTTCAAGAGAATAATAGTAAAATAAAATATTTTGAAATAAAAGGTTTGTGTAAATATCGTGACGGCAGGTATTTGTAGTGTGATAAAGTTATTTATAAATATATACCCGCTTAACTGAGAAGTTAAGTTATTTTCTAACAATACTCATAGTTACGAGAAGAAAAAAGGAACTCAGTTATGAAGTTTTGAATTGATCGTCCAATTGGATAACTTTTCAGAAGGTAAAACAAGTTCCTACACAGTTTGAATCCCTGTTTCTCATCTGTTAGAGATGTAAATATAAAGGTTTATAGGTGTGTAATAAATTTAATAGGTTTAAAGAATTTATTTTGTCATAAGAACTTAAGTCTACTTACAATGAGATACATAATGCCTACTTCTAAATGGTGAATTATATCTCTGGCGTGTTAGAAAGTCTTAACGTTATACATCACTATTTCTAACATGTTGGCCTGTAATTTAATTTTCATTCAATCATACATATATACATAGATATGAAGTTGTCTTAGGTTGAGTAGTTTAACCTCTTCGTAAAGTTGTACGTGGGAGTATGTTAATGGTAGAGGAATAAGACCTCTCCTCCTAGAAATAAGCAGTTTTACTTAACAATAGCATAGACATACAGTGCGTGAATTGCGTGTGTTTAATGGGACCATTACAAACGACATTGATAGATAGCTGATGTCCTTATACGACTTCCATTCTAACAACCAACTAAAATCCTTGATCAAAACTGGGATGATACATTCACAGACTTGCTACAACTAAACATAGATTGTAAAACTGGTTGTCCAATAATCGTTTGCATTGATGTTATAGTTGCTTTACTGCAATGGAATTTAAAATATACTTCTTCAATATAAGAAATGGTAAACTCAAAAGTTTTAGTTTTTGAGTTACCTTAGAATTAAAGCAAAAATTATTTATGAACTGTTTTGAAGCTTTTGTCTAGCAGTGACAATATAACTTTAGAGTAATCTTTCTACACAAATATTCGTGGATCGCCATTCATTGTAAAGTAACTTGAAAGGAGTGAAAGTGGAAAATAATATCAAATAAATACCAGTTGTCGGAAATCAAGAAACGACGATCTTATTATAGTTATTGGATTCTTTGAGAGCTTTAAAAACGAATAAAGAGAATCAAGAAAAAGATATCTAAACAGACACGCACAACAACCGGTCAATTGAACCTTTTTGTTACTTATCAAATCACAATTATTATATTCAGAGCTATATCGATTGTGTATCCATTCTTTGTGCTGTTGGTTGTTACCGATGTCAATGTTATGTCAGTTCAGGTTCCGTTCGATATACTGCCATTGTTGTTGAAATAACATTAATAAATAAATCTCAATATCGCTGAGTCGCTGTTCAGATAATTTTTTTTTTTGAAAAGATAAAATTGAAACCATTTTCTTCTATTCTATTTTATTTTTAAGAGTGCCAGCAAGCCAGTAGCTAAAGTATAAAATCGACTTTTATTGCAAGACTTCGGTAGCCGGATAAATTGGACTTTATGTACTGACAGTATCATTTCGTTGAATATAAAAGTTTAAATGTAATCCTTTCAAGACTTTGTCAATGGAATTATTTTAAAAATGTACGACTAGGTATAATAAGAAAGTGTTATAATAAATAATAAAACACGCTTTTGTAACTAGCAGACCTAAAAAGTAGCAAATATTTTTTTCTATAAGTTAAAAAAAAATAGAGGGATTAAGAAAAAAATCATTTTATCGTAAAAATACGTGGGGTGCTAGATGTCAATTATTGTAAATATTTTATTGACAGATATTGGTAAGAGTAAAGTCATTATATAATATTTTAAAAAGAACCCAACACTTTTTTACGATAAAATGATTTTTTTCTAAATCACTCTATTTTTTTTTAGTCCTCGCCGTTGCAACGTTAGTACACTCATACTCTCTCTTAGTCTACGGCTCTCTTAGTCCAATTGAAATAATTGGATCCGGCACAATCATGATTATGAAACAAACCACTTAAACCGTCTAATATACTTAAAATTGTATATATTATGTAATCGTGTTTAACATACAAACGCATAAGTTGTTAAATAATAGCGCCACTTCACTTACGGTTACTGGCCGGCCTTGGCATACTGACTAACGAAAACCGAACATCGTTGTTTGCTTTTAAAATTTATGGCACAAAAACAAATTGTTTTGATGATAAATTTCCCTATCGGAGTTTACTGGACAACTTTACTTTACAAAAATCTAGTAAGTTTTATTAAAAAAGGTTACAGCTTAGTCGAACTAAAGAAATATTTTTTTAAAGCATTGATTGTACTAACTAATCGTATCTGTTACTGCCTCTGAAAGTGGAGGTACCCTACCGCTCAGCTAATTGAGGGTGAGCCTCTAGATTTTAAATAAAACCAATATTACCATTTTATCACTAATACTACAAATACGTAGGTATGTTTTTATGTTAATTGTGGGAAAAGCACATTCCAATATAAACTTCGTATCGTCTTGTCCACAGGAGACATCGTACAGCAAGCAATTGTTATTGCCGGATATCGTCTTCTCTTGCCTTTAATTCCATTGCGTGCGTTACATTATGAGCGTTTTTAATGTTTGTTAATAATAGAATAATATAACCTACATACACGATACCGTAACATCAGTCGTAACGTAATGTTCAACTAGAACACAATATCGCGTATTCAACTGGTATAAAAAAATGTAGGTATAAATGCAACCATATTTATTAACGGTATGAAATCTGAATATCAATTGCGGAATCGTTCCCTTAAAAACAAATGGCTACTTAAACTCGCAAGGAAATAATAGCTACCGAGCTAAGCCCCGTTGCCTTAAATTCATAAAAGGCAATAAAGTAGAAAAATCTCACAATATTACTTGTAAGGGAGAGTTAGCATTCTATTATCTCTGGTTATATTTTTATATAAACCAACGAGCGATAAAAAGAATATTTTATAAGAACTCCACCATAATTTATTTGATGAGCGAGAAAGGAGCAGTAAAATGAGCAAAAGAATTAAATTAAGCATCAAAACTGTGGTGGTTTGTTTCGCATAAACGGCAACTGTGCAGGAGCTAGGAGCATTAGAGATCAAGGAAAATTCGGTGACAAGTTTAAACGCATATTATAGAGTAAATTTTGAACTACCCTATATATACAAAGTTCCCTAAGACATCTCTTTAAGTAAACTCGTTTTGTTACGTCTGAGGTCAGTATTGAAGAGAATATATCGCTCCTTTTTAAGTGGCCCAAATATCGGAAAGGCTCCTAACTTAGCACTTCTGATTTCGGAAAGCTCGAATGCTTTCATTCTGACTCTAATCCGACATGTACCAGTAGTTGCGCCGCTCCGTAAATGGGTCTGTTGGGGTAGACACAAGTCGGTTTTACCAGAAGTTTAGAATATAACTGCTTTAGTAACTAAAAAAAAATATTTTATTTATGAAGTTGATAATCAATCATTTTATTTCTGACAGATACACATACTGCATATACTATCGATTTCGACATGATCGCTATACTTATATATACTTTTACTGTGGTGACTTCCACATACAGCAAAAACATACTCCAACATCATCTAGCGAAGACGAGCTGAACTACGAAGTAACTACTAATCCTGAATCGCGCTATGAGAGTTCTCGCTCCGATTAGTATATATACAACTTCCCAACATCAACCGTAGGGCCGCGGCCCGCCAGGCATGATCACCTCGTCTGGTCGGAGGATCCTCCCTTTGTGTTGGAGGGACATAACACCCGTTCCTCCACATTTACACATACTATCTGTTCCCCTCGGTAGAGTTGAGTAATACATCTAGCTTCACGTACTATACTTAACGGGATTGGTTGAAGTTGATGCATTAAAGTTATAAAGCCTATAACTTTCCTCAATAAATGGTCTATCGAAGCTGATACAAATAATTGTTCGCATACTTACTTTAACTCTACAGCTTTTTATTCATAATTAGCTGCACCCGGCATGTGTTTCAATGTAATTTTTTTTCTTTTTTAATATAGAGTTTTTGGACCAGGAACCCTCGCGGGCGTCCTCGGATCATCCTACCTAAGTTTCATCACAATCTGATAAAAAATTAGACGGATAGACGCATAGAGGACAAACATTGATTATTATTTATATAGATATAGATTCGCTATAAGTTGACTCTAAGTTCCTGCAATTTGTATAAGGTAGATTTTGATTAATAGGCATTTCCATTGAATTTGATCTATAGTGGTTCACTTTTCCTGTAATCGATCGTTGAAGTACAACTAGTTTATTAGTTTTAGACTCCAGTTATGAATAGTATAGATATTGGTGCTAATTCTGTTGTACACTAACTAAACTAAAACCTGAATAATTTCTTCAAATGAAATCAACCTTGTCTTCGTCGTAACAAGGTCTATTTTTTTACTGGCATCTTTTTCTCAGCGCCACTAAATTTCACTAAAACCTATCAACGTATACTCAACTTTATTTCTACGCTGCGATAGTCCCCAATCATTCAAATGCCGTATAAAAACTTGTTCAAAACGAACGAAGATGACGTTATTTTAATCGACACCTACGAAGACGCTTACTAAAAACACAGAGCAAAAGAGATGGTATTCAAAGGATAGCGGCTCTCGCTACGTGGTATTAAAGTTTATTTAAGCGTGTCAGACTTTAGTCGACAAATAAATCGCTTATATCGATAGCGACATATGTTACTTACTTGTTTAAATTTAAAATAAGACCTTGTTTCGAAGTGTACAAGGTTTACATCTTATATGAAGAAAATTTTGTCAATTTTAGATCAGAGAGTGAAGTAACAGAATTAGCACCATTGTTTAACTTTATATATTTCTCATATTACGTACTTACGTACGTCCAGATTATCCAGTAGATAACAGTGAGGCAAACATTTAGGAATGCAAAACTAACTGGTTTAATCACAAAAGAAACGTCATTCAAAGTGGACCACGTAAATCGTTACGTGGTCCACTTTCAGTACTTTAAATGAATGCGCTACCTATTGCACCAACTAGAGAACTAAAATTACAACACTGACTACCTAACTGCGTTTATTAACGCAATATAAAATTAGCAGACAAAGTCATTGATCATCATCATCAGTCATGATCTGACAATTAACTCTTTGTTATTAAAGACGTTTGTTTAATTAAAAGTGTTTGCGCAATAATTAATACAGTTATGAATATTATATCCCTCTAACTCTTAACTCTTAATTTGATTGAAATCTCAACTTCATAGACAATACCGATCGGCTAATTAATTTTGGGAACAGAACTAAAATAGGTCAATAGTTTGTTAAACGATGTCAATACCAAAAGGGTTAGATAGTTAGAAAGGTCTATAACTTAATCGACGACGTGACTGATTTCTCAAATAACCTAGGTTCCCTTATCCCTCCAAAGTTTTTTATGTACCTATTTCGTCGCAGTCGTTGAAAAACGGCGGATTAGATTTTTTTGACGATTTTTGTTTTTGACATAAATCTACTAAAACATACTTTATCATTAAAGAAAACACTTTTCAAAACTCATACACACAGTAACATTTTCTGATTTCATAAACAGAAACAGCCGTTTTCAAAATATTACGTAAAACATCATTTAAAAACTTTCTTGTAAAGTTACTAAAAATCAAATCCGTCGTTTTTCTACGACGACGACGATTTTTTTTTAAAAAGGAACACTTACTTAAATAACTGAAAGGGCATGAATCTAATATTTCTCATAGAAACCGTAAATTTAGAGATAGAACGTGTAAATTTAAAGATTTGAAATCGTTAAAATATTTTTTATTTTGGAACTACTCAAACAGTTATTGAGAAATTCCATAAGAACTAACTCAAAAAAAATTTGAAGTTAGTTTTTATGGATTTTCTTAGTAACGAAATGAAAAACGCCAAAATAAAAAAAAAATACGATTTAAAATCTTTTTTACACAATCAACCTACTTTTATGAAAACGGAGGCAAAAATACCTTGAAATTCAAACGGTCATAACTTGTAAACGAACAGTTTTTTTCTCAACAATTCTTATTGTATCTGTATGCTAGAGTCATGCCAATTCGGTGATTTATCTAAGTGTTTTCAAATGTATATTACTGAAGGGGTAAGCAGAGTTATTATTACACACGCACACTATTTTTAATTTACATGTTTGGTCAGTTTTGGCCGCTTCTGAGAGTTTACTGGCTTCCCCAATAACTATTTGCCGCATCAGCGTTTGAACTCAAAAGCTCACGATTATACGCCAAACCAATTAAAATGTGCAGAGTGAAGTGCGGTTATCCCTTTTTTTGCTCTACTTTGTTTATAAACTATTTATATATTTATGTACAAGAAAGCTAATAAATTCCATGCAGCATTCCTGTACGTAATTTCTGTGTCTAATATTGAAATAAAGATTACTTAATTTTAAAATGAGCACCTTCTCTTTTCTTCACATCGTGACTGTATCTCTGCGATGTGATCAAGGCGTGCTTATGCTTTCTTCCCTAGCTGGTGACCAAATAGTGACTAAGGAGATACCCAATTTGCGTGTTTTATATCCATACATAATGTACAAAATACGTTATGTTAACAGTAACGGGTTGGAAACGCGTTAACGCGTACAATGGCATCTAAATTTAAAGAATATTTATTCATTTAATACAGAACCTTATCTTAACAAAGCACGTGCGCTTGTTCCAATAAACCCTCCGAAAGAAAATATATAAGGTCTACTTAATCTGACATCTAAAAATACTTAAAAAGGAACCCTTCTTTGATATCCTTTTTATTACATAAACACTGATAAAAACGTGCCAAATATCCCAAAAACACATCCCCATTAACCCATTACGTGTATTTATAACGTAAAACATGTACGAGTATATTATCTCCTACTGTTGCGGACTGGAGCACTCCAAATGGGAATAATGGAAGGGTCCAGTAGGGTGACATTAAGAAATGACTAGGCCCTTATTGTGCGAGTATAAGTATACGAATATTTTCTTAAAATGCTATTTCACTATATTTTGCGCGGTAATTTGTTTATCTCAAAACTATACAAACAGTTTGTTTCCCTACACACAATCTACAATGCAATGTTATTAGAATCGTATTGTCATAATTCACTAAGGACTTCGGAGAATCAGCTTAAACCCAAACGCTAGGTATTGCTTATTGATCTAGCGTTTCGAATTCAAACTCCCTCGCTCACATAGTATTTGATCAATGATCATACATATGTGTAGTTTGATCGCGATGCAGATATTGTCGGTTCAGTCAGGCGTGTATAATTTTATTTTAGCTAGGTACCACAATCAGTAGCTACGAATAATAGTAAGAATAATAATATACCTCTAATTGGACACCAGAAACATTGAAGAGTGAAATGAGTAACAGTTCCGGTTTATATAATTGGCAACCCTATCGAACTACTTTTTTTTCTTTGACCTTTTCAGCTTCAAAATGTAATACAAATATAAACAATATATTTTGAAAACTTGTTTATCTCAAAACTATACAAACAGACAGCTATTGCTGTCAAGTGTCATCACAGTAAAACGTGCTACCTCAACGTTACCACAACTTATGTAAATTGCTACTTAAATTCAACATGCTATTGCGCTACGATATGATCCGCAGTAAGCTGAAACGCGTGTCTTTATTACCATATTATCTTTGTCAAAAATGCAAAACATAACAAAATTACTTAGTATTGTGTTTTATTTTTCAGTAACTGAAGCGTAACGTATGTAACGTAACTTTAGAAAGTCGGTGTAGGCATCATACCATCCATTAAAATAACTAAAAACAAATGATTCTTTATTCAAACAAGTCCACCGCTTTAGTTCAATTCTCGTAGTAAAGCTCATAACAGAGGATGTTCAAGTAGTAGTACAAAATATAATATGTCAAGCACATTTCTTTATACAGTTTTTATATAAAAATCAAGAAAATCAACAATGGGACGAATCACCGAATGAAAAAATACTCATACACACCGTAATTTTGCCTACTGTCTGTAAACTGGATCATGCATCTAGCAAATGACCTTTTTTTTCTCTCAATCAAATAAGGTACCTCCTTTGTGTATGATAACCAAAACGGCATATTTCCTAACCCATATGTTATTTAATTTTACTTAAGCGTTTGTTCCCAAAATAGAACACATGAGACCCAAAGTGCCACAGACCGCAATTATTTTCACACATCGTCGGTTAAAGCTACGATTAGCTGTCAGTTCCAGATTACAACATTGCCGTCTTTTATTATATCGTTACATCGTACCGGTGTTTCTACAAAGCTTAAGCGAACTATGTAATTAAACCTAAATGCAAATTAATGACATAGCAATGGTGGAGGGAGTGTTCAGTTTATAAAAACTTATATTATTCTTAAATCAACAATGCGATCGGAAGGAATTTTGCTCTTAAACTTTAGAATGACCATCCTTTCATGGTTTTCTAGAAAGTATACAGTATGGAGAGTTTTAAAAGTTTTTACAGACTTAGTACGAGGGCGGCACTGAAAATTTCGGGAATCAAGGAAGTGACAAAACATTACCATATAAAAATGTATTTATTGCTTTTCGAAGTATTCTCCAATCATTGAAGCAACCATTCCATTCGGAAGTTGGGTCTCCAAAATGGCCGTTTTGTAGGCGTCAACAGTTTCTTCAGGTGATGAAAATCTCTGACCACGCAATTTATTCTTTATTTTAGGGAAAGTATAGAAATCATTAGGGCTTAGGTCGGGGCTGTACGGCGGATGGTCTAATAATTCTATGTTTTCTTGCTTTAAAAACTCTTTTGTTCTGTGCGCGGTGTGAGAACTCGCATTGTCGTGATGGAGGATGATGCGGCGGTTGCAGTTCTCTTTACGGAGTTCAGAAACGACCTGTGGCAAACAAATGCTAGCATACCATTCTGCATTAACCGTTCTTTGTCCCTCAAGAGAAACAGTCGCAACATGGCCGGTTTTGGAGACAAACGTGGCCACCATTTTTTTTGCAACACTCCGTGAACGAACAATTTTTGTCGGCTTTAACTCATTTTCGAACACCCAAACTCGTGACTGGTTTTTTGTTTCGGGTTCGTACGCGTATATCCAGGATTCGTCACCTGATACGATGTTGAATACAGCATTTGAGGATCCTGCGTAGAATCTTTCGAGAGTTCTGACGCACCAAGTAACGCGAGCCGCTTTTTGCTCTTCACAGAGCGAATGCGGTATCCATCGGGAAAACAACTTTTTTACACCTAATTTTTCATGCAAGATTATTTGTATTTGACTCATGCCAATGTCTAAAGTTGCCTGAATTTCGCGGTATGTCACATGTCGATCTTCCTCAAACAGCTTACGCACAGCATCAACGTTTTCTTGGGTGACTGCAGTTTTTGGACGACCTTGACGGGAATCATCACTGAGCTTGACACGTCCACGTGGAAATTCAGCAAACCAGCGATAAATTGTGGTTTTGGACGGGGCTTCACCACCAAATGCAGAAATCATCCGGTCAACACACTGTTTTTGCGTTAAACCACTTCGAAAGTCATTATAAATCATCGCTCTTGAATTTTTTCGAGTCAAATTGTGATAAGACCGAGAATCTTTTTTTAAATAAATAAATGGTATTCGATTTTTAAAACCAAGGTGTTTTCAATTAAAAAGATTTTAATATGACAGAAACAGTAGAAATATTCCATTCCCGATACTTTTAGTGCAGCCTATGTATCACGTTAGTACCAAACAAATATACAAAAAAGAAAATATATCTGATGCTTCAAACGTCATTAAACTACCGTGACATAACTGTCACGCTAACGGCGAGCCTTAGAGGTACTTAAGTAAAATTTGTTGTTTTGTTTAAGTAAACAGAATTAGCTATAACGTGTCGTTAGATCTCCATCGTCACATATCAATTGAGATAAATTTAATAGTACAAGACACGCTTTAACCAAAATGGTTTCAAAATGTTTACCATGTTCTAAAACGTTCACGAATTAGTTTACGAAAATAGTTAAAACGACAACTAAAGAATGGGTAAAAGATTCTGTTTTTATTAAATTTATAAATCGACTTATTTTGTACACTGTACGCAGACGTTATACATAACAGTCATCTTATTATAATGTTCGAGCCTCAGTGCACGTAAGAACGAACAAAACTATTTTTCTGTAAAAAATACATTGACCTTAGACACATCTGAAGTACCTACCTAATACACATATTTAACTCATTACAACATAAAACAACTTTCGATTATTTTCTTAGGAAATTAGTAGTTTCAAAACTAAGTTTGTAGTACGATTAGACAACGGAAAAATTGCATTTAACCGCGCATGAACTATAAATCTAATCTCTTTCTCGACCATAACATTATTTATGTAACGTATTCCTGTGCGTTACAAGTTGTAATTTTTTTGTATGATTTATTGGCTATTAGTACATTTTTTTTTTTTTTTAGTTTATTTTCCAAAACTTTTTATTTACATTACTAAATATCATAACCTACTCACAAAAACCTATCTAAGGTTTATCAGTGGTAGGTAAGTCGCCGCTGGTCGTTACACAAGTTACAAACTACTCGTTTATTTTTGCCCTCTCAATTAGATACGTCTTTAAGACAGTGCGGGCTGTCTTTACATTTCTAGCACGTAATAATTCATATATATATTCGGTTGGCACTGAAAAACAGTACGTTTTATATCATCTCAGTGTATGCTGAGTGTCAACCCGAAATTGCAAAGCAGCAGCGTACTATGAGTGATAATCCCTTTAAAAATGATTCTTGAATAAAAATAAATTAAAAAGAATAAGGTAACCACATGTTTGACACGTCACCCACAGACATTCTACATGACATAACTGACGTTTTGTAGACATATCATAGACAGAAAATATGATGTTTGGAAATCACCTATTTCCAAACATTATATTTTTTATGTCTTATTCTTCCCTTAAATTATTCAATGTGTATTTTAAATATAGACAGTAACACAGAAAAAATGTACGCTAATGTTTTTGCAATAAATTATATTTTCTATTTTTTTTTTCTTTCATTCTTTTTCACTACATTATCTACTCTGTTGTTGTCTGCCTAAAACGTACAAATGAGTTGACAAAGACTACGCAAACACAATCATATGGATCGGCCTATAGGAATTGGTTCTTATCTCAAATATCGAAGGCCGTCTGTTATTGGCGATGGCCAAATATCAACTTTATTAAGCTTCAATGAGGCACTGATTGGACATATCTCATTCGATATAATATATTAAGTAACTAAAAAAGATAAATAACTCAGTTATTAAGCTGAAACTTATAGGTTTATATTTTCGAGTAACGGGTAAAATAGAGGAATTTAGGTTTTAAGAATAAATAAACTTATTAATAACCTTAATATTGGCAGAGCACATATGAAGGTTATTAATAAGTTTCAATCAACCGTCCAACCCTGTTTGTTCTATATTACAAATCTAATATAACAATGAAACCACTGTACTCTACTGATAACTGCTAAATTTCAATAAAAAGGAGTTTATTTAAAATCTAGACTAGTCTAGTAGACTAATCTAGTTTAGAGTTACTAACTCTAAACATATTTCCAATCTAGTAAACACGATATTCTAATACTATCAGAGTCCAAAACATCTTGACGTAGGTACGAACTTTAAATATTCAAGGCAACAAACAGGTACTTGAGGGCTACTTATCTACTCTACATCCTCTAAACATATCGTAACTCACAAACCAGCTATATAATAATAGCTATTAACATCTATGACAGATGATTTAAGAAGCATCGCACACTTGCGTTCGTGGCTGAATAGACCGATTCGGGAGGCGATCCCTAACCCGCACGTGCGACAAACGAATGGGCCCCCTTGTTGTTCCTGGTTGGCGGCGCGCTCGTGACGCCTCGTGCATTTTTCATTAAGAGTTCGAACCAGGTTTTGTTATGATGCGACTGGCCCTCATGAAAACCCTGTCATTGCTCTATTGAGGGTGGTCGAGATGCTAGAAACTTGCGACGCATTCAAAACTGACTCGTTTTTCATGCGATCTTTCCAAGTGATGCCGAGTTGCATTTGTAAGAGAGCGCTTGTGTGGTCGATGTTCTTGTTTTCAAAACTTGCTGACCCAGTGGAGTGCCATGATGCCAAGATCACTGGGGACTCTGAACATCCTTGTGCCAAAATGAAGGCCTTCTTAGTCGCTTTATATATTTAAAAGCTTATGTATAGAGATTAACTCACATGCTGTGGCAAATTTATCCATTAGGCTCTGGAGCTGAGCCTGGTCGTGAGCGACAAAAGCAAAGGTCCTTTCTGTAGCTCTTGGACTTGAACAGGGAAATGTTGTAAAGCCTACCATTGGATCAAGTGTGTAGGTGGAGGCCCTGTTCTTCGTTGCCGAAAGTATCCTTGAGAAGCACAGAAAGAATATGCTAAACAGGGTCGGTGAAAAAACACAGCCTTTGCGAGGGCCTCTGCGCACGTCAAGCGGCGCAGATGAGCAGCCATTGTGAAGAACTGTAGTATCATGCCCTCGTGGAAAAACTTCTAGAAGAACCTAAAACTCCTAAAGATTTAGGTAACTAGATTAAAACTAGATTAGGTAACTAAAAATAATTTAGGTATTTACATTAGTGCAGGAGTTCAGTTAGGCTAACAAGTTTATTTTTCACTTCTCAGTTCCTTCCTCCTTTCTCCTTTCGTCCTTTTCATTTTTTGTTAAAAACTTTTTAATTTTTTGGTTTTGTGGCTAAAACAATCAACTACAGATCTCTGTCATGTTGTAGTATCATTAGAACTACATACGAGTATGTGTGCTAAGTTTCAACAAAATCGGTACGCAGGTGAAAATTCGATGGGTGAACAATCATTCGTCCGTCTATTTTTCCACCGTTAGGGTTGAAATATTTATTTTAAATTTAAACGGGACCAACTTTGAAGTATGCCCTATCCAATAAAAAAAATATATCGAAATCAAACTACCCTGTAAAAAGTTATGCGTTGTCGTACTTGTCGGACATAAAAAAAAATCACAATATACGGATCGACTTGAGAACCTCGTCGGATAATAACGAAGTCTGGCGATCGCGGGCTCTTAGTCTATATTATTAATCAGACAAACTCAAGAAAATTTCAACTCCGTTTAGCACACAAATGAATGTTTTATGGAGGGTCTAATTACGCAGGACCGCTTTTACTTTTCTTTTGTAAGGTATTTTAGTATTAACAAACTCCTGTTACTGTTACATTCAAAGGACTATTTGTTAGGTAAATTATTAAGGTAGGAAATTCCCTTAGTCCCCAAAAAGAAAACTGTTTGCTACCAAATCTAAAATTAGGTATCGTCTGTACCCGTATTGCGGTTTCACCCGTGTAAGTTCCGGTGCCGTCGGAATATCGGGGTAAAAGTCTATGTGTTAATCCAGGACTCCAACTATCTATATATATACCAAGTTTCATTGCAATCGGTTAAGTAGTTTTTTCGTGAAAGAGTAACAAACATCCACATCTATACATCCATACATCCACACATCCATACATCGTTACAAACATTCACGTTTGTAATATTAGTAGGATTGTACAATTTTAGAATCTATAGGCACTATAATAAAAGAGTAAAAAAAAAGTTCGAGTTTCACGCAAAATCCTATAAATAGACTTTGTTTACTTTATTGCAGTTTTAAAGATAATATTTTAACATAAATATTACTGTAAGCTTCAAACATTAGGGTGCTCAGGTAAAATGGTTAATTTTAGTATTGCAGGCGAGGGCTGTGTTAAAATTAGTGATGCCGGATATCAGTATCCGCGGATATTCGAGGAAGAAAAAAAGATCTGTATCCACTGGCGTATCCGTTACTGTTTGACACATCTTAAACGGATCTTTTACGTTATTATATTTTATTACGTTTATGAAATTCTAAATTCATTTTGCTAAAATTTAATATTAAATAAGTATCTGATGTAATGAGTTACTAATATTATTGACAGTTATATGGTACTATTTGACTACTTTTATAACGAGAACAAACACCAAATCTTTATGATGAGTATTAAAACTAATTATTAAATAAAAACACGCTGTGTGCAAGTTGAAACATATCGTGTTATTAGTTCTCAACGTCAACTGTCGAGTCAAGTTGAGGTCCGTATCCGTATTCGCGGATCAAGACACTAATAATTCGTATTCATATCCGTATCCGCGGATATACATTTTTAACGATCCGGCACATCACTAGTTGCAACATTGAACAACAGCCTACATTATTTTATAGCTTAATGAAAAACCATATATATATATCTGTTGACTTTGTCATTTTACCACGTGAGCGAAGCTAGTTGAAAATTATAAAAAAAGCGTAAAACATAACGCTTACCATCTATGGAAATTCGATATTATTTAAGAAATAACAATACAAGTAACATTTCACTGAAACATTCAATATCAGCACATTAGTTTTGACCTAGCCAGGGACTACGTACTGCTCGTATATATTTTCAGAGCAAATAAACACTGTTTTGTTGAAAAATAATGTCACCGTCGGGAATGCCTCTCTCCCAGAGAATATAAGTTGGCACTGAGAATCTGTATTAAAATATTTTATCAGATAGCAATATGCGTATCGAGTTTTTTGGAATAAGTAATATGTAGGTACTTTGTTTATTTCTGAATAAGCCAGACTTTATTATACCTTGCCGATTGCAACATACCTAAAAATATTACTGAGATCTTTGTTGATAGAAACACAAAACAAGAGTACTTTAAGGATTGACGGTTGCAACTTATGTCAGAAAACTCATGTCTTTCGTTACGCCATACGATTAAGTAATTTTTATCATCGACTACATTTCATGGAAGATCCTTTATCAAAGCATCTAAGCAAGGTGCAATTTTTTTTTTATGGTATAGAGGGCAAACGAGCAGACGGGTCACCTGTTGGTAAATGACTACCGCCGCCCATGGGCACCTGTAACTCAAGAGTCACAAGTGCGTTGCCGCCCTTTAAGGTGGGAATAGGGGGAGAGGGGGGAAGAGCGGGAAGACGGGAGAAGGGGATTAGAGGGGAGGAGAGGGGGGAGAGGGGAAGGACGGGAATAGGGGAGAGGGAAGGGTTAGGGCCTCCGGTAACCTCACTCACGCGGCGAAATGCAATGCAAGCATTGTTTCACTGCCGGGGCCGTGGTATTGAGCGGAGTCGAGCCGGCCCATACGTGCCGAAGCATGGCTCTCCCACATAAAGCAAATTCACAGTCAATCAATTTATGTTTAAAAAAGAATTATATCCTTTTTTTGTGAAGTGTATAAAAAATGGGGCAGTTATTCGTATTGTATATCCGAGAAAACGTGTACTTAATACTAAGTACACTTTAGGTAAATCGCACACTTAAGCCAAATCGCCTTAAGAAGAATCCGTCTTTCTGTAGAGGCCAGTATATAGAAAATACTAATAATGTAATCTGTGTGAGCCGTACGGTCGTCAGTTAATGTACATCCATCACTCTATGTGGTCGCCGATGTAATTCGAATTAAGTCTCAAACCCAAATGATCTACACGTGAATTGTCTGGGTATAAATGGGTTTTCCACGCTTGTAATTTAGATTGAAGTAATTTGTGTAATTAAAGTTGGGTGATATAATCATGACTAGAGTCGTGAAACTGAAGCCGGGTAAGAACAATCTTCATCAAAATAATTTACCTACGGCGGCAATCTCTCGGTTTCTCAACTTGGTATTAAAAATCTAAATGAAGTTTTTAACCGTGATCAAATAGATCTTAGGAGTTCTGTACAGGGTCTTGAGAGTTATTGGACGACGTAGTAGATCCCTCATTTGATTAGGTATTCAAATCTATTATTGTTCCCCTTCTTTTTAGTAATATTTTTATGAAGAGTTTTATTCCCTCTGCCAACGCGTCAACAAGCTTTATTCATTCATTTCACCTACAGAAGAGTTATAGCTCTTAATCATTAGAGGTTTCAGTTTACATTGCCGGCAGGACTACGTGGGTCGTTTAGGGATTCAGATGCCCCGTGCGCATATACATAGGTGACTATTCAAGTGATTAACAGGTATTATTATATAAAGAATATTTAGAATGTGGAAGTACATACTTTTTAGTTAAGGTCTACGCAGCGAAAATATATAGCCTGTCTGCATAGACGATATTGCTAGATTGAGTTTTGTTACAACGATGAGCTATCTCTCGTAAAGTTCGATACAAATGAGGTACCTATGATCTGTAGTCGTCTGAATAAGCTTTTATTTTAACCCCTGACTCAAAAATATGGGATGTTATAAGTTTGACGTGTCTGTGTATCTGTGTGTCTGAGAGTCTGTGACATCGTAGAATGGACCGATTTAAATGCGTTTTTTTGTTTGAAAGGTGACTTAATCCAGAGTGCTCTTAGATATAATTCAAGAAATTCTGTTCATCCGTTCGAAGATCATCAGCTCTTGTCTAATCGTTTTAAATTTAAAATTTATGATAAATGTATTTAGAAGGGGGATTTTAATATAGAGGGAAACTGCAGAGAAATACCATAAGCTAAAATACGACTACACATTTATAAAGCCTACAGAGAGATTAGGTATTGTAGGCACGGTTTAATTAAATCTACATGTCTATGTCAAACACAATAGGAGTTTATTATCAACCACCGACCATTTCCTCCGGATTTAAACATTACTTTCAAATGTAAAGTATTTTAGGGCGTTTAGGCAACTACATCTTAAAGTTAAGATTATATACAACTCTCTAAAATAATCGGATAGTTCTCATGCTATCCGATGTATCGAGAGAAACCTCCAAGACTTGCGTACATTAGTAGGATTAAAACGTTTAACTGAAGTGTTCCTCTGTAGATAAAGAAATAATGTCCCAACTTCGATTCAAGAACCAATAATCGAAACATTTTTAGTCGATAACTCCAAGGACCCGTTTCATTCAAGCCCTGTGGATAATGATTAAGCCCAAGTTGTCCAATACAAACCACAGGGCATCACACCCTGTGTAACATAGCAAACCCTTTCTCCCTTTTCGAGAAATGTGCACAAGAAACAACCACGGGAAGAACATCTAACTCACTACACCTGTGACGATCTGCTATTTCCATCCCTATAAGCGTGATTTTCTTTACCGAATCTACCGTCTTAGGACAAATTTGCAACTAAACTAAAAACTTCTACCCCTTAGGCTGTGGTTTTTAAGAGGGTAATTTTACGTAATTCCATCGATTAAGTTATATGTAAACATACATAAAAAAATACACAAAGCCGAATATAGAACCTCCTCTTTTTTTGAGGCCCGTTAAAAATTAAGAAGAGGGTATGTGCCAGACGCAGTGAATCAAAAAGGAACCTAGCGCCCCGTCTTTGTTATTATAATAATATATTATATAGGTACACAAAAAATCTTATTTCTCAAGTTGGACTAAACTGCACACAATGTGCAAATTTTTATTAAACCTAGTAGGCAAAAAGTATAGTAAAGGCAAAAGGCTTTCGGTGTCTATGAACGCCCTTAACGACAGTAGTTACTTGTAAAAAGGTCAGGTGGATATGAAGGCGAATTCAAGTGTTCATATTTGTAGGTAAACGACTAAAAAAACATTATTAAAGAATAGTAATAACAAGTACTATACGACACAAGCATTATGGTTTATTCATTCATCTAAGATAAGTGCTGTTAGGTAATGGCTGGCTTAATTTCGGTAGTGTACTAAATGCGACCGCAAACGCAACCTCCCGTTTACTCATCCAATGCCTTGGATATAAATTTACCATCGCAGTTCAGTGGCGTTAATTAAAACGTCCAGAGATTAACGACCCCGCAATTTTCACAGTTTTTTAACACTACTAGTAACGTGGGTCAGCCCTATACTAGTATTATTTTTAATATCTTTAACTAAGCTCAATATTTGTGTTAGAAGTGAGTTCACGTCGGTGTACTGAGTGAGTTGGAAACCACCACCAATAAATCTTAGTTCCTATGACCATTATCGATATTTTTTTATTTTCTTTAAACTCTTCACGGGTTCTTTGTTCTAATTAAATAGGTCCACAAGAAATCGAAATTACAAAATTTGTAACATTCCCTTCTAAGGCAATGTCACCTCTTTGCAAAACGTTATCAGAAACTTGTCTAACCGACCTGTTTCCTTGCTCGATTGAACCGAGAAACAACATTACCTTCATTTTATTTTCCCCAAGACGTTTGGAAGCAGAATGTAGCGAAAAAAAAATAAGCTACTAGTTTTTGGTTCCGTTTTGGTGTATATTTATAACGTAGATCACAGTTAGTAGATCATTTTGTATTACAATTTAAAATAAAAAATGTATCTATGTCAGTTCATATATTAGAAGAATGTAGAACAGTTACTAACTCTACGTTCAGAAGCAAGAGATGCTAAAACATCTAAGGATCGAGTCGTATATCATATCAACACATAATATCAAATCCTATAATTATACAACATATGCAAACAAACAGAAAATACTCCTCCTTATATTTATAAAGCATCTTTTGCTCCAGAGAAAAAATGGTCTGGACATGGAATGAACACTGGTATATATGAATAGACAACACAACCAACACGACTCAGTTTTCAACTGTATCTACGAGTACTCTACTTGGCTTTCTATAGTGAGTGAAATAGACAAAAGCGGCGATAGCTTGCTTTAAAAAACACTATATCGAAGGATAATATTTGCACATCAATTTGGTATCGTTTGTGAAAATAGCCTTTGTGACCATGTGCAGATGTTAATTACTACTGGGAGTCGTATATGTGAAGGAATAATTGATGACTCAAAATGACCGAAGCAGATTATTCAAAAATCATAATATTAAATGTAGCCAAAAGCTTTTGGAACGCTCCCAATTCTACTTAATAGATACATAGCTGCTTTGATTATATTTCTTTTTTAATGGAAGAAAGAAAGAAAGCGACCACGAAATAGCAAAATATTTATTGCTCACTTCATACTGAACAAGAGCCGTATTCACAATCACTCACAATGAATTATACATGTCATCAGCTAATGTAAACACTCTCGTTTATTAATTGAAACTTTATATACACATAACCACCATCAATACAATGGAATAATGAATAACTATTCTCCAATATTGAACCTTGTGCTGTAATATAGAACTGATATAATACTAATGTCTGAGAGTAACGAACCATTACTTCCTCCATCATTGATGTAAAATTAAGGCAAAAATGTTTTTTTAAACAATTTTATATCAATGGTATTTTGTTAAAATTAACGAAGGCAACTCACAAATCCGGGGGAAAGTGAATTTGCAAATATATCAGTGGAGAGTGTTGTGGACATATTTGTTAACAAAATGATTTCAAGTACGTTGTAAAACAATGTTGTACCTATATCGGCCTTAAGAAAAATGAGAAAAGGAAAACATAAATTTTATTATTTGGAGAAGATTCAACAGGTCTCAGATTCCTTACGTTATCGTATTAAATTCTTACTATCCTAACTATTATCTTTAATAAATGCGAATGCGAAATCTATAATTAATACAAATATGTTAATTGATTGACAAAATCTACCTTAATGCGGGCGAAGCCGCGGTCAAAAGCTAGTTAGTTTATGAATCTGGTGAGCACTTAACATTATTGTGAGGGAAATTTAACCTTCATGCATTAATTAATAGTAATTTGGTTAGTCGCAAATGTTCTGTATTAGTACAAAAATAAAATGGTTAATTTTATAGGTACAATAAAAAAAGAATGTATTTTGATAAACCTCTATGAGCTTTGCGGCACTGTGCACCCCTTAAAAGCGATAACCCTAGTCGCAACCAACTACCGACAAAACAGTTTCCTGTCGAAGGCGTGTGATGCGGTAAACACAGCTATTGAGCGGTGTGGCTGATCCATTCAATGCAAATATAGCTTTGGTGAGAAGGATGTTTAGCCTATATTGTTAACAAACATCACATCTGGTACACATTGTATCCAATCATGTATTTCGATACTTAAAAAACCTTAAAAATGTATTTAGTGTATGTGAAACCTAGTAAAAAGATAACTAATTTAATCTCTAAGTCCGTCTCTAAGTCGATTATTAATTTAGTCTCTAAGTCTGTTATAATGGCCCTTGTTATTCGAGAGGACAAAATACATATTATATAATCAATATTCTTGGTAATACTGTTGGTCTTTCAAAAATATAAATAGCTAATGAAGAATAGTCTGTTGTATGTGTTTCACTTCCACTGTTAAGCTCCGTCTAGGCGACTCCGTCAAAATTGAATATTTTTGCGTAGTTCAGATTTATAAGATAGATACCAGATTTCAGATAAAGATAAAAAAAAATACTGCTATGTAGCCAAACGTTAAAAGTGATGGCTTAGAGACGTGCCATAAAGTGACGTTACACAAAATTGAATAGATTATGAAGATACCTATAGGCGAAGGTTTTCTTGAAACGAAATATCTCGCACATCGACCGTTTTAGTGTCTGTAAAAAATATATAATATTGAAAAAAGGTCCTGGTTATACGTTGTATACCAGTCATAGTTCTACAGAGTATAAATAATAACATCAAGCTGTATAAAGGCAATATTCAAATGAGTGAAATACACTACACGCACCTATGAATATTAATAGAGGACAATAAAAAAATATATGGCCCTATACTTACGCTAAGCAGTGAACTGACGATAGAAGAAAACACATTGCGCCGACCCCAAATAAATTTGGGAAAAGGGAAAGCAGATGATGATGACTAACGCCACACCATAAATATGAAATAAGCTCAACAGTAACATAATTTGTGCTAGCGATTGCTTTTGAACAACAGAACAGGAATAATGACGTCACGATTTGTTACGTATATGCCCTATGAACTTCGTTGGATGGGAATATTTCCTAGTCTCGTTTACGTAACTGCTTCGGGACAACTATTTATACGGAAATATCTAAGTTACTAACAAGCTTGCCACCAATAGGTACATACTTTGTCAATAGACTATATTGCTTTTAAACTTTCGCGACTATACATATTGGATGTGTGAATCGGGACTTAATTGCGGAATAATTAGAAGGTACAATACCTTTTTTGGTTACCCGACGTTTCGATCGAATTGCACCGATCGGGTAGACTGGTGAGCATTGGTGAGCTTATGGCATTTCTGAGATTCTTTTATTATACCATCTACTTATACATAAGATGTAAGGATTTTATTTGGTAACTGCATGTAGGTACAATTGCTATACTAAGTAAAATAACACAAAACACACTCAACAAAATCGAGATTTCCAAAGAAAATAAAACACAAACATTCCAAATTTATAATAATTAGAATAGCAACCCACCCCGGCTTCGCACGGGAAACAGAGGCATCTTCAATAATCATCAACATATTTCCATTAATTTACACAAAATCTTAACAAATTATACACCTAAACCTTCCTCGTTAATCACTCTGTCTATTAGTGAAAACCGCAAGAAAATCCGTTCAGTAGTTTTTCAGTTTATCGCGAACAGACAGAAAACAAAGTCTCCCGCTTTGACTTTGTTTTATAATATGTAGTGATATATTTTGTGCTATGTGTAAAATTATTTGAAGGAATTCGAACTATGAATTCAAAAATGTAATCTAATTATAAATAATTCTTTATAAAAAATCTATTCAGACCGGTTTTGAAAAAAGTTTTAATTATGAACACGTCAATTCAAAGTTCAACAACGAGCTATAAACACAAGTGCTTGAAGCGGTGAGTGCGACCAGTGAGCCCCATTGTATTGAGGTGCCTGCGCTGCGTAGAGTGTAGATATATAATTATATTATACATGGTGTGAACAGGAGTGATCGTTAACCCAGTTACGGCTTTATTACTCACTGTTACGTAACTAAAATTTCAATGTACTGAGTTTTATATAAATATACAGACAAAAATAGTTTTTTTAATGTCACTAAATTTCTTCTATATATTTTCGAATTAGAATTCGTTGTATGTACGCATTTTTAAGAAAATATCGTACCCCAATAAATAATGTTGTAAATACGTTTTAGTACGTATATTATTATTTGTACGTACGTACGTAGTTTGTACTTATTACAAGAGGACAGCGAAAGCCTGCTAAGTGGTTGCGGAAGGCGATAACGACCTATTCTGGAAGTAAGGCGATTACTTCAGACCGTTTGCCAGTTGGCCATGCGACACGGATTATTAATCTCACTAAAAAAAATGAGTAGACGTATAATGAAACCTTAAAGAACTCAAGCAGTAGAAACAGCTTCTTATATATATATAATGTTTTGTTTTTTGTTTAAAAAAGTTTAAGTAAACTGTTGTTGAAATTCCAACGTCAATAATTTCGGTTTGAACGAACAAATAGGTCATGACCAAGTGATTTATTCGACACCTAAATATTAAATCCAAAATTTCAATTTACGTTGCAATTTTTACGTTAGGATTTAATTAACTTGTCAAAAGGATTTCAGAATATTATAAACCAAATTAGCGAAAAGTTGGGTGCTTGTCTAAGTTTACAAATGCGGGCTTAATTTAGATTACTCTATTCCAATTCGATCAAAAGTTCTTAATTATTAATTATGAAGTTCATGTGAGCGTTTAATTTCACTTTCTTCAGATTTATATTCAAATTCTCCTTGAACTCGAAGTTTATTAAGCTTTGTACTTAAATGTGCCATCGGTGAAGTGGTATGTCGGAATCGAACCGACTAAAACCTCACGGTGTTCCGACACAAGTGAGTCTATCGCAAGGGACTCGGGTATACCCTAAGAAGGAAGTCCCCGAAAACCCAGGCAGACTTTGGCCTCAAGCAGAAGGCAGCCACACCATTGGTAGCGGAGGGCCTTGCCCTCCTTCCGATTCAGAGAGGCGCACGCCGAACACGTCGCGCCACCGTCTCAGGCCTGCTTCTGCTAAGGTAACGGGTAGCCTCACCCGTTACCCCCAGGCCAGCGCTCATGGAGGCCGGAGATCATTCTGCGCTCTCCGGCGCCTGGTGCGTCTACGGCGGGACGGGAGAGTACTAGTCCTCTTCGAGAGAGACATAGGAACCATGGTCTCCAGCGAGAGGCTTCCCACACCGATAGCCGTCGCGAGGTCGCGGCGGTGTTGCATCCACGCTGAGCACTCCACAAGAGTGTGGAGTGCAGTATCCTCGCGACAGCCTCCGCAGTGATGGCATGCAGACGTTGGCTCCCGGCCTATGCAACACAGGTACTTTCCGAAACAGCCGTGGTCGGTCAGCACTTACGTCAGCCGGTAGGAGAGGCGGCCGTGCTGCCTCTCCAGGAAATCCTCCATGATGGGCCTTACCGCCACGATTGGGGCGTGCCCTGCGCTCGGTCGCTCAAGTCGCTCTTTCCACTCTGCCATTAGGTTCTTAGTTTTGTTCTATTTTTAGGCTGTATTTGTAATTTATGTACCTTGTTCGAGAACTACGACAAAAGTAAAAACATACAAAAGGGAGAAGAAAAACTTGAATCGAAAAATATCTGCGTGAAGGTCGCGCAGGATAAACGACTACGTTAAATATTGCACAGCTACGTCCCAGTTCTGCTCGGGTCTGTAAAAAAAGCGATACCCGTGCAAATTTCCCCAGGCAAGTATGAATTTATCATCGCCCTAATGAATACTAAAAAGAAACTCAGGTATGAAATTCAAATGAATATTACAGACGACATTTTCGAATGGAGTAAATTAGGTGAGGTTCCGTAAAGTCCATTTATTCCAGTACATTTTAACATATGTTGAGCATATACTACACCTACCTATATTAATATTGTTCCGGCGGTGTTACTTCATCCGTTAAAGACATAAACGGTGGATAATATACACTAATTTAGTCGATGATTACTTTTATACGGTTTTTAAGCCGTTATTTTTATGAGGTCAAACAGATTATTTTGGTCATGGTACCTATCATTGATTGATTCTTCACATTACATTCACAATCACACAGAACATTCTGGATACGTACCCACAGAGGAGGAAATTCTCTGACGCTTGCTCTCAAATGTCTTATTTTATTGTACTTTTTTTTTGTTACTAAATAGAAGTCCAAATACATTAGTGTTTTCCCAAACCGGGTTTTTGTTCATTGTTTTAACAACTTAGTTCACTTGACATAGCTAAGCATTGTTAATGTACCTACATTTACTTTTGTTCGTTTAATCTTAGGTTTTATAGGAATATAAAAACAAGTAGATATTACCATTGAAGAAATTTCTTTAGTTTGTAGGTGGCGGGATAGCTAAATAGTCAATTAAGTTGCATTCGCTTGGACGCTAGCGTAATGGGCGTGATCAATTGCTGGATTCGGGTTCCGGAGCGATCGTATCAAACGCGGTCAATAGCTCACACAAAAACGGATAGTAATAGTACCCTTCTCATAAAATGACGGTTGTCGCAGGAAACCTGAATTGAACATTCAGTGACGTCACTTACCATTCGGTCTTGAATGTTATATAGTTATATAAAGTACACACGCCTTGTTAGAGACATAAATCTGGTGACGCAACATGACATCTTCGTCGGAGGAGCAAATCTAACAAACGGTGAAAGTTCACAGTCGAAATCACTAGAGGTTGCGACGATTTCTATTGCTTAAGGTGTTAAGAGATGTTTTATTTTTATTCCGATTTTTGTTAACAACCGCCTGATGGTGCGATTACCGATGGCTGTAAACACTCGCAACAAGAATGGTGTCAATCGTAGGTTTCCAATTCCCGTCTCATACATTCGAGCTAGCGATTATACGTAACAAAAGAAATACGCCACTAACCTAGTAATAGTGGTTTACCACTGGTCTTCTATAAGCTAAGGGTATTTGCTCAGTCAGGACAGTACTGGCTCACTTAGCGGGGTGGTAATTATACCATACATCCTCCACTCAACGGCTAACATAGTATGAAACACGCGCGTCCGTTGTAATGTTACCTTGATCGTATCCTGAATGCGGGTTGATGATATTCACAGCGTCGCTTACATAGAATTTCGCTTGCGACTTCTTGGTATATTTATCTAGAATTAAGTTTTGAGAGCTCAGGAAACATAAGTCATTCTAAATAGCTCAGTCACAATTTGCAGCAGATATCCAATAGATATTTATTCATCGATATTTGCTCGAAGCCTCGGAGAGCAACCGAGGGCACGTTGCGCTTCGCACGCCGCATCTATTATATCACACTATTATAGTACAAAGTTCGTACGATGTGTAATGTTTTCTACGTTTATTCACTTTCCTCGCAATTGGATGTCTGAAATGGAGCGGCAACAGGGGACTGGTTCTTTCTGTTCCACTTTGCGCAATTCTCTCTACTCTACTGTCCGAATTCCTCGGTGATGATTAACTCGGTTATATTAAACACTACCTACTTTTTAATAAGCGTGTGCATTATAATGAATCGGATGCCGAAATGATAATTACGAAATATGAACAAACAGTAGAAGGTTACGAAACGGTTTTTAGGTTGTAGGGAATTTGATGCCGGATTCACTAAAAGTCGTAGCGTGATAGAACGTGATTTACCGATTTCGTCTCACGGTTACAGATCGAAACAGGCAGATGTGATATTCTGGTATCCATTTTTTTACTTTATTTTCGTTAATAATTTTACATTTGACGAAGCAAATTATTGTTGCGGTGGCTCTGTGTGTGTTGATCTATAATTTTTAACGATTTCGAATAACTGATGGTCAATTTTATGAAATAAAGAAATTGAATTTGAATTTGAACCTCCCTCAAGAATTGAAGACACCGTTACCACCTGAATTTTCAAGACCAAAACGGTAGTTCCAGTTCAAAATAACAATATGTTTAGCTTCATTATATTAGTATAGCTACACTTATTATTATTTTTAAAGTATACACTTGTTAGTTTCACTTCTAACATTTTTCTTGCGTGCTTTAACTTAATAACTTTTAATAAAAAAAAAATTTTTTTAGACGACAGCACTTTTCTTTTTGAAATGGTCCAACCCATCAGGTCTAGTTTGTCGATTGTACATATATGTAAGAGATATATTGCAACGTGCGTAAATATTATTTTTAGGTGTGAAAAAATCTTTAACACAAAATTCCGTTTCAGCCTCATCAACCAAACGTCATTAGCTAAAAACTCTGTAGAGGAAGTCGGCAGTAATTCTTTTTTATAGACTCTTCGTCACTGCTGTGCGCTGCTTTAGCAGCACTTGGATGACTTATGGTTAAATTTTTTTTTTCTAAATAAATAATTTCTTAAGAATATACCATTTTACCACTCAAATTAATGATAAAGTGATCTGTAACTTTCGAAAATATTGAAGAGAAGAATGAAAAGGTATATATGTACCTACTGATGTTTAAGCTCTATTGAGTGCTTGGTACGAATACCTTTATTTTATCAAAATACATTTATTATACAATTGAACATTTCAATACATTACTGAAAATGTTTCTTATGTTAATGATTATTTGGGAATTTATTACAGTATTTACTTTAATAGAAATGTGGGTAGAACACTCCTTATTAGGGATGCCACCTTTTTTTGGGAAAAATATAGTTTTTTTTTACTTGCAGAAAACATAGTACTTTTAGAAAATTGAAAAAAATATAGTAGTTTACCTACCTACCTACAAATTTTTCCATCCAGATTTTTTTCGTGTTATATACAGATAAATAGAGATATTTTTATATAGTGATTCTGGATGGTACATTTATAGACTTTAATTTGTTGTTTTGTACCATTAACAACGTGTAATCAACATTTAATGATGATATACGGCGTCTTATTGCTAAAAGCGATCTTTACCAGACCAAATAAAGCGCCATTTTTAGCGAAAGAGACTGAGATCTTATAAGATATATACATAGGAACAAAAACGCTTACTTTACATTATATATAACTATAATTTCAATCAGCATCATTAAAATAAAACATCCAATCCGTCGCAAAAGAAATCATGGACGACACGAGGAAGATGAAAAATATAACAGATTTTTGATTATCTCGTCTTTCCTTCTACAAACTATGAAATTGAAATCACCTCTTTGTCATATTTCATTCATGATTTTTTCCAAAAAAGCGAAGTGATTTTTTTTTAATGTTGGTAACGCATACGTGACTCAGCAGGAATTGCATAAACTACGGTAACCACTTAATCCATCAGTATAAGTATGCTTATACAGGGACTCCCAGAAAGAATGGATAATCCTGGAGCACCTTATAGTACAGCTTACAAAGAGAACAAAAGAAAAAATGATGTTTTATACTATTTTGTAAACTGTATTAACTGCGCATATTTTTTAAAATAGTTGGCCACTTAGGTTTTAAATCTTCTCAAAGTACAATATGTACTCATACTTACTATTTACTGCATTTTTATTAGCAGAGTCTGTGATGAATAAGATAACACATACAGACAACACACGTAAAACATAACAAATTTTATTTATTTGTGGCCGTGGTTTACATGAATGTGCAGTAATGTCAAAAAATTTGTTTATTTTTTTAAACCTTCATATTTTGGCTACCACTTGGTTTTTTTGTGCGAGCGCCTGATAACTGTACTATTAGGTGCTCCAGGATTATCCATTCTTTCTGGGACACCCTGTACATAAAAATCTATAAAATCAAACAAAAATTCTGAATCTATTACGTGGCTCTGCTGCTTTTAATTCGAAATCGCTACAGCGCAACGGTTCTCAAAAGGCGTATAGCACATAAAATTACATTCCTATTCGATCATAGTATGTGATAAAGGTTATACAAAGCCTTTTTTATTAGTAGTAGAATCAAATGGTTGTGCTAAAGTCGCTTTTCTAAATGTGAGACATAATAAAAGAAACAAAAACGATACCGAAAGTACGAACGTAACGCATTATTTGAATATGCGGATATAATGCGATATGCCAATGTTTTTCGATTCGATTTCATATTGATCATCAATCGATGATGAGTTGGGATGGTTGTTCATAAACTTTGATGAATTACTCTAGGAAATCGAAACTAGAACTAAAGATGAAAATGTTTATTCTACAACAGCGGCAAACCAGCATTTGGTGAGCCTGGTGGTAAGCTTGCATAGGTAGATATGTTAAGTTAAAACCTACAAAGTTCGCAGGGAAATTTATTCCTTTTCATTCATTATAAAAAACTTCGAAAACTATGGAGGTGTCAGTAACAATGCCCAAGGGACCCAATGCGGGAGGCATTGGGTCCCATATATCATACCATGCACTCCGTAAATCTCATACTTAAACAGTTATAAACAAGCTGCTAGTCCTTTGCCAATAGATTGAATACACCTAACACCATTACATCACAGAATTGAAATAACATAACACAGCAACTGATTATTAAATCTACATAGCATATGCAATTAATACACGAACTGCTTATACAGCATTATAACAATATATATTACATAAAATGACTATACATTATACAAAGTTGTGCCTAGAGGCTGACGCTACAGACGTTTGCTTGTCAGCTTATGTCTTGTACAGGAAGTGTTGCTAGAGACTTAAGACAGGCTTCCAAACTTAATAACTTTTACGATAACTTGTATGCACATCTTTATCTTAAACTTTACCTATACTTATATCACTTGTCAGTAGACCTTTCATAATAAGTATTTATAGCAATAGTAGGTATGGAGTATAACTGATTTGAATAAAAAAAACTGTAATTGCCATTAAAAACAAAAGGTCACTAATTTATAATTAATATTACTAGCTGTGTAGAAAAATTATACTTAACCCGAAATATTATCACGTCAATTTGTAAAAGTTATTTTAATGTTCTTAATAACGAAAAGATTATTATTATCATAAAGAAATTATTTATTAAATAATTTCTCAGTCAAATTAGCAATTTAAATAGCTGACAAAGGTTTCGTTAAACTACTTTATATTTTATTAAAACTACAAACTGTATTACACGCTTAACATTACATTAAAATGGAATGTCGCCGTCAACTTTTATCATTTCAAGCCAGCCCTTACAAAGTAAGACGAGCACATTACATGGCCCGTCCTACATTTCACATAAATGTGACTCTGACATTTCCTTTATAGGATAGTAACAACGAACCCGTTTCAGGCTTACATGGAATATCAGAAATGTATACTAGAATAAGTGCTTAGTGTTTCTCAATAATATTACACAATACTTACTCGAACTGTATATTTATATCCTCAAGTATAATTATTTTATTAAATTGTCACTGCGATTATCACTGTTTGCGTATACTGAAGTTGAAAGCTTTGAAAACCGATGCGAGTTAAACGCGATGTCAGCTCAGCGGTGAGCGGAGAGGGTCATGCGCTAGCTGCGCCGGAGTCGACGGTTGTACAGATACTGCGCGAGAGCCTCGCACCACCCACCACAGACCAGCAAGAAAGTGTGTTACATCAAATTAATATCACTTACAACAGATTACCTTAACACTTACCACTTATTATGTCAACGTACTGTTTTCACGCAGACGTCTCAACACTTCAACGTGCTATCGCGTCTTCTATTTCAAAACTACGAGTCGATCTCACAATGTTATATTGTGACATAATTTATGAGACGTGTCGCAAGTTACCATAAGATATGTCATTGCGAACCACCCCATTATATCAATTACTTGCAAATTAATTGAACACTGAAGTTTCAATAAGCACAAGCCTTGAATGCCAGGGTGATGAAGCGAACTCTCAATATTTACGACTTTGACAAATTAAAGTCCTTTGAGTATTCAACTAATCTATGAAAGGAGTACCTATTACTGATTTGATTCCAAAAAACAACGGGTTTATATAAATTCTTGCGTCGCCTTTATCCCCGAAGTATTAACCGTTTGCTGACGGTACTACTAACCTATGTTCAATCGTATACTATGCTTTTCAAACGGTTTTATTTAGCTTGCCCTGTTTGTTTTTTGAGTCAAATTTAGTCATTGAAATTTTACCCTCTTCCTGTTAACAAATTGATCTGGAATTTGGTACACACCTTTAGTTCTGATGACAATACAATTATGTGTATTCGGCATCATTGTAGATCCAAGATGGCCGCCGCCACAAAATTTCGGATTCCATATTTTTTTACAACCCAAAAATTTATTGCAAAATGATTAGTAGAATACAGTAAGTACATCATGAAAAAAAAATATTAAGTACTTACGTAATTAAATAAAAAATAAGAAACTTGAAAATAAAATAAGTAGGTAAATATTTTCTTTTATATGAAAAGGTTTTTTGAAATGAAACAATAATGATACAGATACGATAGATACATTTTTTTTTATTATTTTATTAACTTACAAGTTAGTCTCAACTGCGAAGAAAGAGAATCTAACTTTATTCAGATTCGAATCCTTTTATTGTGTTACGAATTTATTTTCTCGTTTAATGATCCTTACCGATAGGGAAATGTTTGCGGTTTCAGACAAGCCGAAGCGTAGTATAATGTTCAATGGATTTGGTTTTTTACCGGAAATTCGGCATACGCTCTTAATATTCTATTCTAACTCCGTGTTCCGCCGTGATTTATAGTGTGAATTGGGGCGCTTTATTTGCATTCGGATAGGTGTGTACAGTAAGCTTCCCCCTTGTGTTTCTGATTCGCAAATGCCTAGTCGGCAGTAATTCGCTATGATACGAAATTGCGATGAATGTGGGTGGCTGGGGACCTCAGGTGTGACCTTTTTGCCAAGGGAGGGGAGCTAATAATGCGCTGCACAACCGGGTGGCTTTCCTCTATACGTGGTTAGATTTAATGTGATATACAATAGGCACGCGTTTATTTCTTATTGTTTACTTATGACTAACATGGAATACACAAAGGTTCTGTCCTTAGATTTAAGTCGAAATAATAGCAAATTCAAAATAGACGAAGTCCGTTGCTCGGGTATGATTTTTTTATGTAATTGATGTACACGGATTTCTCAAGAATACCAATCGGATTAGTTTAATTAATAATTTTAGCATTAAAATCGGTTCCGTCGTTCATCCTTCCAATTATTTATATGCGATAGATGCTTATTATTATCTATTACTTACATTACATTACAGCTGATATTATGTTACTGAAAAAGGTGGCATACTGACAACAAATCTAAATAATGCCACTAGAAAGTAAATCTTAATCCTACCTAATATTAAGGCGAAAATCAGTCTGTTTGTTTATTTATTGGTTTGTTTGTTCGCTTTCACGTCTTAACTACTACAACCGATCATCATAGGGTACCTTTTATCCAGTAAAGTCATCAAAAAAAGTACTGTTCCCGAATTCATTGACAAAGTCTACAATCACGCAAACGAAGCCGCGGGCAAAACTTGCTTTTGCCCGCGGCTCCATTTAACCAGACAGTAGGTACTTTCAGCACGTTTTTTTTTTTTTGTACCTATATAATTCATGTTTGTTCCAAATTCAAAATGTTTTTATTCACTCAGGGACTAATAAAACTCTCTTAATTTTATTCACTGTTATCGTCTTTTTTCGAGTGACAATGATAAAACATATTTTTGTTCCGTATGTACTACAACTATTTATCCGATTTACTTAAAACTTCTTAGGATCTAACTTGCAAGTAGGTTTTTGTAAAATAAAAGAAAGAAGCATTATTATAACGCATACCGTATCATATGTAAACAACTAGTATTGTATTTTTTTTTTCTCTGTTCTTCTTAAGCTGTTAACTTTGAAGTGGATTATGTAAAAACTTTAAAAATAACCAAACCAAAAGCGCGTCTCCGGATTACGCCAACCTAACCCTCTACTCGTATCAAACGAAGCGTAACAAACATGCTTTTAACATTAGTGAAATTTAATTAGAGCAGAGAATGAAATTGGAATCCTGGCAATGATTTTATTCATAAGCGACTGAGGAATTAACACATTATCTTCTAAATCTTATATTTTTAGTTATGAGTATGATTTCAACAGATCTTTAATTTATATGGATGAACCCATAGTTGTAGTTTTTTAAGATATATTTCAATAATTAAATTTTTAGACACTTAGTCTATTATAACTTAAATTATCAACAAAGTCAGCTCTTGATTGTCAGCTACTTAATAATAGAATGATTTTCTTATTTCAAGTTGCAAGAATATGTATTATGGTTGCAAAAACCAACCAAGGGCTACTAAAAGTTGATTTATCTGTGTACTTACTCAATTTAAAGTACTTATATTAATGTAGTTTTCATGTGTTGAACATAAATATTACTTACGAAAGCTCTATGATTTACATATAGGTCCAACACATTCATACTTATTGCAATCCGTGACCACTGAGCATAAAACTAAATAACGGCTTTGTAGAATTACACCCGTCCAAATCAAGGGCTAATAGATTTTTGCATATATTAAAATATGCACAAAATCTATGTATAACCAAAGAGATATTTGCTACGGTTCCTACAAAATTAAGCGTATCAAGCTCTGTAATATACTATCCGCTTATATAACTAACTGGTTTAGATGAAAACACGTAATATCGTTTTACTACTCATTTTACCTGGCGGCCTAGTTTCCGACTGTCTACAAACCGACAGCTATTTATAGTGACTTTGAATATACTATTTTCTCAGAGTAATTTCGTATTGTGTAAGTTGGTGTACATTTCTTCTATATAATGTGACGTGAAGAGAACTCTTTGTATGCATTTTTAAGAAATTTTTGGGAACAAAGGAGCTCTCAATTTTAATCCTTGAAGTTTATATAAAAAAGCTAAAATTTATTTATTAATAAAAGAAAATTCTTTGCACACTTTTTTATAAAAATTTCGTAAAACGAGGAACGTAACATTTGGAATAGGCACTTAAAGTTCATGTATTCAATTGCAATTCTTCTAAGTGCAGAAAGCTAAAATTTTGAAACAATATGTGTTACAAAATTACGTGAAAAAGGTTACATCAAGCTACACGCGCCTAGCTGATCAAAGACGTATGGTACAGACCTGTCATGGTACGGAAAGCTATTCAATGATCGGTCTAGGTAACAGGTAAAACCAAACATTCGAATAATTAATAAATTCGACCACTAAGCGATCTATAATCTATTTTAACCCATACAGTTTCTATAGAGCTTGTCATCAAGTTGAGCATTTGACTACTTGTTTTGATTCGACGTAAATAGATCTATTTCAATTCATCCGATTGTGTCTATATATTTACAAAGAAAACGAAGTACCTATGTATGTTTTTCCGCGTTATGGAACCCATAGGTGTACAAGCTATGCTTAGTTGGGGTTTAGAAAACCAGGGGTTAGATGTGTTAAATGACCCAAAATATTGTTATGAATATTCTATGTAAGTAAAGTAAAAAGTTTTTTTTAAGTGAAAACTTCTTTAGGCACGTTGGGCACTTAGTACTGGTAAGGGGAAAAACAGTGAACTCGCGTGACCGTCACGCTCAGATGACATATATATGTATGTATATGTGTGTGTATATTGTAATACTTCTGACGTGCAGTCCTACGACTGACAGTTCATTTGTAAAATTTCCTGTTGTTATACCTAATATACGCAAGGAAATAAAATTTAGGCAGACAACACTTTTACAACTATAATTAATTTATTTTACTTACGCTCTATTCCCACACTCGTTTTATTTTAGTCAAACATCTATTTATTTGAGTATAATTTGTTAGCAAACAAACAAAGCCAAGACTCTAGCCGCAGGCTTCAAATTCTATAACACGTGAACTTGCTTTATACCGAATTATAATGAGCTCCAAACATTATTTTACTCTTGCTAACTTTGGAATATATTTTCAGACGAAAATAATAAGAACTCTGTCTGTATTTTCATATCTTGTTTTAGACATAAACATAATTATAACAACTACGACGATGAATATCTATTAAGCAACGCCAAACGCACAATCGTTTTTCTTAATATCTCCGTTTATTTATATCAAGATGACCTGATAAAAAAACAATACAAAAACAAATCTGTGCAATGTCACAGATAACATAATGATAATGGTAATCGGAACCGATTAGATTAATTACTTAGTACTTAATATTTTGAGAAAAAATAAAAAAGATACTACCTTCTTACCCATGATAATGTAAAAGTTGTGAAAAACAATAGTTAATTTGATCGGTTTATTGTATGAAAAAGAAGCAGTTAATAACCTAACCAAGCCGTAATGACAAACCAAGTCAGTAATGATTTTGACATTTTTAAATTCTTTGGCCACTATACCTAGGTACTAGGTGCGTCGGTGGGAACACAGCGACTACTTTATTTAAATGGCAGCAGGGATGTTATGGATATGAAATTTTGGATCTGGATATCGTTACGGATACATGAATAATATTATAGCGTTTTCAGTTACAGTTGCGGATATAAAGTTATTTCGGATTATCATAGTTTCAGATATTTAGGCATAGGTAAGGCGTGCAAATAACTGTATGAGCTTAAAGAAAACTACTATTTTGACATTACAAACAGATTATTATTTGTATTGATGTATTGATGATGATGATGATAAAATAACGTTTTGTTTTAGCCACTTGCCTGCGATTGTTAGCCGCACAATTACGGAAATTAATATCCTGGGGTACGAATATTATCATTAAATATATAAGGCACTAAAAGCTATAGACTTCTGACTATCAACAACGTCTGACATTCATTTGAACGATTTTAGAAACTATTTAGATCTTTCCCCATCACCCTTTCATCTTACCCCAGGTTCATTGTCGTGGTAAAAACATTTTATTTGTTTATTTTTTCTACTTTGGAACAGATACATCAGATGTTAAACTATATAATAAAAAAATATACTCTTCTTTGCCCTTTATTTAGTATGACAATATTTTTAGCGCAAGTTAATTTTTATTATTTTATAAACATTCGAATACAACACAGCTCATCTCATCATTAAAAAATATAAAACTTAAATGGCCGTATGGTTTAATTGCGTTGGCTTAGAAGCTCAAGTTTTTTACAGCAATGAACACAATAAGTATTTAATATTCATTTCAAATATAAAAATAATTATCCACGCGTACATGAGCAAAAGGATCTTGATAGACAGACATACCGACAATGAAGTGATCCTATTAGGTTTCCTTTATCCTTTAAGGGACGAAACCCTAAAAAAGGTATTATACACATTTCATGATAAATGTCAGCACTGCTGACAAGGAAAAGCAAGACTGTTGATATTACCTATAGATTTAAAAGAAAACCATGAATGCAATACATTCATATTCGCCCATATAAATATATGAATATGAACGACTAGTTATTACATGACGTATTTCTCTTTATAGTAAGCTCCAAATAAACTAAATTAGATTGTGGATTTAACGTAGAAAACGTTCCCTCAAAATGATTCATAATTTTGGATTCATCAGGAATGTTGTGGAGACTTACTTTGTTTGAAGGGAAATCCAATTATTTACCTTCGTTAATGAAACTCCTTAATATTCCGGGCTATTTGTCCATCACAATCTTCAATCTTTCCATCCATTTGATTACATTATTTGTTCAGAGGCTGGTCAGGAGTTTCAAATCTTTAAAACAATATTTTCTCTCATTATATTTAATAGCTAAGATTACTGTACAACTAGGTTACGACAAGATGTGCAAATTTGTCGCAGACAATAGGAATGCATCCTCATGTGAGTACTTTGGCAGTATTAAAGCAAACAGGCTGGCGACATATTTCTACGCAAAATTTTCTTACCATCGACATCTAAAATAAGGTATATAATACTGTAAGGTGATTGTAAAAGCCCGAACTACGGTACATCTTAAGCTTAGCTTAACGGAAAAAGCCCATAACATAGACAATTGTACATAACATTAGCTAGTAAGTAGGTATAATAAGTAAAATATTGTAACCTATTGCTTTGTGTACAATAAAGAGTACGTCCATCTCTATCTATTATTAATACAAACAAAGAAATTGAAGTGTCTGTTTTCAATGTCAAAATAATAGATTTTTTTGAGCTCATACAGTTATTTGCACAACACCTATGCCTAAATATCAGTTTTTTAACTTTTTAACTATCTGTCTGTCTGTCTGTTCCGGCTAATCTCCGGAACGGATGGACCGATTTCCAAGGGACTTTCACTGGCAGATAGCTGGTGTTATAAAGAGAAACTTAGGCTAATCTTATTTTGGAAACAGAAATAAATAAAAACGAAGCCGCGAGGGAACTGCTAGTACCTATATAATATAAGCAGCTTCGACTCAACTTTCATATATTTCTGACACCTTCTGCCCGAAATAAAAAACATCTTCAAAAGTTCACCTTCTCCACGCGCGTTCGTGATCTTAAATGTTAATCGTGCATACGTGAAAATATTTCACAAAAAGTGACATAAAGTGCTGAGTCGCGAACTGCGAATAATTTTATATTTGTGCCTCAAATGGGCCATTGTCTGTTCAAGAAGTTGTTAGTCGCAGTTACGGTGAGACGCTTACGCCCAACATTTCACTTGTGTGTAGTTGTATTGCAAAGAAAACCTGTTAGAGTGGTTTTAGGCTGAGTTTCCACCAGAGACGTGCTAGGTAGCTGAGCGGTGCGAGGATGTGTAGCGTGTATGGTTTTCCGTAGATCATGTTTTCCATACAATACACATCGACCTCTAACAACCAACATCTAGTGTCAGCTAGCATTTTCTTGCTCGCGTCCATCCCTAGCACACATCCCTCGCACACATCCCTCGTACACATCTCTCGCACACATCTCTCGCACACATTTCTCGCACACAACCCTCGCCCCCATCCCTCGCTTGTTTTGTACGTACAAAAACCTCGCTCGGCTAAGTCGTTTCCACAGAAGCTGCGCTGAGCGAGGCTAGGTAAATGAACCGATTCTATTGATTCTTAACAAACACATTCCTCGCTACGCATCCTCGCACATCTCTGGTGGAAACGCAGCCTTACAGATGGAAGCGTTACATAAGTTTACTTCAACGTACACGAGCCTACAGGTCTGTTCACGTGCAGTTAATCAGGCAATAGGTTAAACTATAATTACTAAATTGATATATTCACTATCATCTATATGTTATCTGTAGTGCCTACCTAAAGTAAAATAAAATTGTAGTAGATAGATTTCTAAAAAATAATAAATATTGAGTACGGTCAGTATCCGTAAGTAGCAAAAAAAGGGAATCGGCTTGACATTCCAAGTAAAACACATTTCCAAAACTATGTTCAGAGATCTTTTTAACGAATTATCACGTGTACCATAACCTTAGATACGGAATGTGACGAGACACGCTTGTGACGATATGTTATGGCATATATCTAATCTACAGATCCGAGCCTGAGAGTATTACATTGTTGGGTAACTTAAGTACCTACCTAGCCTCATTAAGAACTTACTTGGATTATGCAAATTACACCATTATTATCTTTTTCAAGCTATGATACTCCCGTAGTCTTTGGTACAAAACTTCTTTCATAACTGGTTGTAATACTTCCTGTTATTTTATTTATACCCCTTAGTTATACAGTGAGTTAGATAGTAGATATGCAATATCCCAGTCTATTCTAGCCGTAACAGGAAAACCATTTAAATATTTACACAATCTCCGACCTCGGGATAGTTTAGCCACAGTTCCCGCAAAACTCGTTTAGCTTGGAGACTTATAGTTGTTAGTTTATAAAGTTAAATTCGCTAACAAAGTGTTCCATCGACTTGTAGCTGTGGTTCCATTTGAGACGATTGCCTAACTAGTTAGCAATGAATGCCTAATGCGTGTAAATTTTTGATAGTTCATCATCCAGTTATGCAATATTTGCGTGACGAGACACGGAAGACGAAGCACTTGGCCAATGAAGCAGCGAACTCAATATAAGCACCGAGTCACATGCGAACATAAACGAAGGAAGTCATTTTTTTTATATAAATTACCTTATTAATAGGTACGAAGTGTAATGATTACATCAAATAATGGATACGTACCTATATACATCGCGCTGGTACTACTACCAATAACTGCGTTCAATATTTGTGAATGTTTTCACACTTATTAAGCCATAACATAAAACCGGCAATAAAAACAGTTACGATTTTACCACATATCTACGGACGGTTTTCTAGTTTTTAAATAAAAGTAAGCTTCGCGTACCTACTGGAAATGACAAAACAAATTGCAAACTTGTTTACGCCACAATACCTATTAATAACCTGAAGTGAAAATGTTTATGACAGTTATTAGTGTGTGTTGATGTTGAAATTGACATCTTCTCCACTAGTATCACGAAATTAAAAAAACAACTGTGCAGTGCTTTCTTCGGCAAGTTCGATAAACAAACAAGTTATAACTACATATAATCTTAAACCTATGTCGACTTTTGACTTATCAATATTATTTTATCTGTGAAAACTTGTAATTGGCCTTCACCTATTAGAATTATATTAAGGTTATTTGTAGCTGTAAGTTTTCCTAAAATTGTAAAATAAAATAAAATAATCTATGTTTATGACTACTAGTACTACGATGCAAGTTTTGGGAGAGTTGTAGATTCTGCAGGTTACCCTTAGGCAAACCGCTTTCGATTTCTATTCTTATAGTGCTTAGGTACCTAACTATAAACTACAAAAATCAAGAGGTGTCTATATGCAGTGCCGGCCTTAGTACATGTGGCGCCCTTAGGCAAATTTTAGGGTACTATACATATATAAGGTAAATATAGGCATGCACGTGCATACTATAGGATAATTTAAAATTTTTAGATGATTGTATTTTCTCTGATAACGAAGTTTGCTAAGAAATCATGACATTTTACTTTAATCCCTCGAATACAGTTTGAAAAAATGATGTGTCCGCTGGTGTCATAGCGCCCACGCCCCTAAGCCCCTAAGGTTTGCCCCCCCCCCCCCCCTCTAAGGCCGGCGCTGTCTATATATACCAATCTACCTATGCCGCAGTAGGTATACGTACATGGTACCGATATCCGCAATAATAAGCATGTTTTTGGACTGTAAAAAGGTGATAATAAAATTTAAATTACAGTTTCTATCTAGGTAAGTAGGTACCTACTCAGAAACATCTCTGCTTAAGTGGCAAGGATCCGTTCGATTGGGAATCGGGACTAAACCGCTCATTAAGGAAATCTGACATCTGAGAGAGGTTTATGTTCATCAGTTGCCATCCTGATGGCTGACAATGCTGACATAATGGTGTATTATAAGTATAACAATAAAATACTTTATTGAACGAAACAGTAGTAGGAATACTTACATTTTTACAACTGCTATTTAAATAGTAAGTCGTGCTTAGTAATTAAAAACAAATTGATGGAGTATTAAATGCTAGTTACAATGCAAAAAAAACAGCAGGAATTTAGTAATTAAAAGGGTAAAGTAAAAATACTCGAATGGGCACTTAGGTTAATGGTTCGGTTCTCAGTACGCCAGAAAACCGACACTGCAGTAGATTAGGACCTTCTTGTAAGAGTTAATCTAATAAGAATAAAAACAAGTTTCTCTTTTAGCAAGTATCAATCAATGAAAAATGTACTAATCTATGATTAATTTCTTTGAACATTCAAATGGTATTTGATATTAGATTACCTATACAGTAAAATTTTACATCTCTGTTAATTGATCCGATGACGAAATCAAAGTGCCTATTCATGCTTTCAACAACTTAATATATACCTACGTGACAATAGAATAGAATAGAATAGAAATAAACTTTATTGTACACCAACAAAAATGCTTTTAAAATATGTAGTTAGAATATGTAGATTTGACTTAGAATTAGTATTATTAGTTTATACGTAAAATTTTATGGTAAGTTTACACGCTTGCCCAATCACAGCATACGTCGACAAGTTCAAGCGTGTGAACGAGGGTGTTCGGCTTGGCTTGCATGTGCTTGATTCTGCCGATCCAATCGGGTACCAGGTTTTGACCACAAATCAAAGGGCGTTTGCACACAAATCTAACTAAAGTAACCCTACCTTATTTAGATTACTATGGGCGTTTGGTATAAATTGCGCGTTTAGTATCGCCACAGAATACACAAGAGTACCAGTAGGTAATCGCTTGTGATCTCGCATGGGGCGAACGCGGACGGACAGTTTGCTCTGCAAATTCTCGACCGCAAAATTAATTTCTGGTCTAGCGAAACAATAACCTTTCTAGTATATTACCAAAATGAACGTGGAGAACCATAAAATAAGAATGTTAATATTTTATTTTTCCAATATAAATCCAATAAACTAATATGTACTACATGTTTTAACTGCTTCTTCTAAGTAGGTAATTCTTAATGGAATTTGTACAAACTTTTGCCTTTTCACTTCTCCAAGTACTTTTTTTAAGTTGGTCAATTACTTATTAACTTGTTACCTAACCCTACCTAGCTGTGATAGTTTTCCTTTTAACTTAAATACCTAGGTATATACTACTGCCGTGAATTCTTTCATATATGCATAACCAACCATTCTGATGGCAGGGGGGACACATGACTGTAATAAAATATGGCACTTTAAAGCTGTACCGAAACACACTAGACTAAAGGAGCACACTGACGTCCTTCACAAGCATGTAAACTACTCCTAAATGCGACCTTAGTGGACGCTTGCTCATACTTGGTAAGCGTGGAGACTTATGGTGCGTATAAACGGGCAATACTTTTACTACAATGTATGGCTACAAAACAGTTGCCGTCAACATTGCTGGTAATTACTGCAAGACTATGCAATATACGACAATATTTTTTACACAGTAGCTACACATTTTTATGTGGCCGATGAATTTTTATGCGTTGCCGGCAAGACCACAGAACACTTATACCCTACGGGGGCAAGACGCAGGACAATCGCATGGGAATAGAAAATATTAATATACCTATTGCCCGGCCAACTCTATTGTTGTTTCATTATGTGGCATAGGCGCATCGCTTTCTAAGTGACATGAAGGTTACCTTAAGTGAGACGACGCGATTTGTTGCTATTTTTTCTCTATTTTTCGCGGATTATGTCAGCCATTGTTGCCTGACTTTGTAGCCCGTGTACAAGACAAACATGTGTCGCGTAACATCAAATGTGGGTAAATCCATAAAATATTTGTTTATTTTTAATAAATAAAATATTTGACTTTTTGGTACGCCGAGATTGCTGAAAAAGAATGTTTTTACCTATCTTATTAAATAAAGCTAAATCCCTTTAAATTTGAAGAAAAATGCAAATAAAATCTACAAATTATATCAAACAAAGTCAAATCCATTATGACTGTTTTACCTAATGAAGGTAAATCCATTTGAATCAATGAGCAAGCTCCATTTATGCAACATGGCCGTCATTTGACTTGGACAAGTCAAAAGTTTTTCATCTCATCTCCCGGTTTTTACGTGTTTAATTAGATTTACAGTGAGTTTAATGGATAACTTTATAAAAATTGTGTCCCCAATTAAAGCCAGGAAGCAACCTAATATAAAAACAGTACAGAAAAGGCAGGAAAGAGCAAAAAAAACTGTAAGTATAGGACAACTATGTTTTACGTTGATTCAGTGCTCAACATTGAAAATTTTTAAGAATCTGTATGAGCTAGCTTAAATATAAAATAATTTGATTTTGTACTGCTTGTGTATTATTTACTAGCTTTCTGCAATCCACGTTGGATGTAGGGTCACAGATAAGATAATAGTTACTTCGTAACAGATACATCACTCCCATACAAAACTAAAAATACCTACATTATAATAGCCTACAAAATTTTAATGATAATACCTGGCGTTAGCTGCGACCAGAAATATATCTTATTTACGATTGTCGAAAGTTGAGAACGCCTTGCCCACCGCGCGACCTTCGTCTGTGTGTGTAGCCGAACTCCCGGACACTCTAGGGTTGTACAAAGTACACAAATAATGAAATAAATTATATATTTGAGGTATGTTCCGATATTCACTGCGAGCACTGTTCAGTGCTCTTACCGCGCAAAAATTCGTTTCGTTATGGACTGACAGTGAAAATGAAATATATGACGTTATAAACCGTCGCCATTTTTGTACTGTGAGCACTGGCGTTTTCGAGGAAAGGTGCTCTCAGTGCTTTGATTACGTGATCAACTACAATTATTTTTTAGTTAAATAGTAAACAATTATTTGTCGAAATATGTTCATCACTTTTAACGTACATATCCCCATTTAAATAATTCGGTTATAAAGTTATTATGCATTCGGTTACTTGAAAAACAATATTTTCTTTTAATAAAAAGTAAACTTACTTTTATTATGCGAGTAATTCAATTGACAGTTGACTTGAATATTAAATTTTTAAATATAACTACATTCAAACAATGTTTTTTCTTGTTGAACAGATAATTTGTACACATATATGATAATTATTTTCACGTCAAAACAGCGCCAAAAAACATAGATGACAGCATACTGAACTGCGTTCCGTATTAAACAGTAACCAGTATAGGTAATTATAAAGGAACAGCTTCGCAGTATATTAAATTGATGTCACTCCTTATAGTGCTCGCATTGCATATCGGAACACACACTTGATAATCAAATTTATGGGTGAGTTTTACATAATGATTAATAAAATTATTTCCCATATGAAATTTATATCTTTAATTTTTATAGGTAATTAAAGTATCCCTTAAACCTTCGATAGTAACATAAAATGTTGATGCTGTAGACATATACATCACTATCACTACATCACTACATATTATAAAACAAAGTCCCCCGCCGCGTTTGTCTGTCTGTCTATCTGTTTACGATAAACTCAAAAACTACTTAACAGCTTTTCATGCGGTTTTCATCAATAGATAGAGCGATTTATGAGGAAGGTTTAGGCATGTAATTTGTTAAGTATTTGTGTAAGTTGGTTGAAATATGATCACGATTGTTGAAGATATCTCTGCTACCCGTGCGAAGATGGGGCGGGTTGCTATTAATGGCTGTTGCGTAGACTAGAGAAAGATACTCTGATAATTTAAACTTTGTATAACATATTATGTTACACAAAAGTATTAAATAACAAATAACTACCTACTCGATAAAAACCTCAATCCGTGCTGATCTCAATATGTTTGACATTTCAGTAGCTCTTATTATTATTTCCACTACATTTCTAACTATATTACATATTGTGTGAGAGAAGCAGCCGTCAGTTCGCCTTGCCTACAAGTTACAACAAATGAATACGCTGGTAGTTCACACCTACCAAGTTCGTCACCTTTCGTAGAAATTATGGGTTTATTATTGACGGTTTAATAGACTACATTTATTACATCATAATCATTTATCAACATCGTGTAGAATTTATATAAGCAACATTTATTTCTTTATTGTGAAGATAACTATTATTTATTATTAGTACAGCCACGGCAATGGCGAGTAAAGAATAAACACCTGAAGTGGAGATGTTTTTATATTATATTGACAAAAAAGTAATAGCTAAAATCATTTTTGCAACTTATTTTTAAAGGATTTCACAGATCACTAACGTCTAACAATAACGCAATTTAACATAATAAATAGATATAGCAATAACAATACATCTCCTCTTCATAATAACCTCGATTTGACATTTTGTTTTTATTTACGGAGAATACCGTTCTGCCGTGCGTGCGTGCTCTCAGCTACGCATTGTCGCCCCTACTGACACTTTTACCGTGGACGGGAAGCTAAATTGGTAGGTATATAAAACGCGACCTCGAGCGAGTAATGTAGCCCTGGTAGGGTCTCGATCTGCGATATGAAATGTTGCACGTAATCATTGTGTTCGATCAAAACCTTTGCCAAGCCATAGGATTAAAAATATATTTATTGTCGTAGTGACATGTATACATTCTTCCTTCTTGCCAAATGTCATCAAAATTTGTCCAGTGAACACATAACATTTGAACACATAAATAGACAGACACACGTTCGCAAATATAATATTAGTAATGAAATTCGATATGCAACTTAAAGCGCTCTTTTGACATCCCTTAGCATAAAATGTAACAAAGATTTATTTTTTTCCAAACCTAGGTAAATCCGATTCAATTTTATCATAGATAGTTAACTCCTTGCCTTGTTTTTTCAATAATGGCTAAATCCCACCCTGTTTTAACAAATAAGGGTAACTCCAAAGTAAATACCCATTTTTTTTGTTTTCTGAGATGTGTTTCAATATTTTGATTGCAGAATTCAATTATTTACTATCTATTTCCTCAAATAAAGTTTAATTTTTCCCATAAAAGTCTAAATCATGATATTTTTTTTTTTTTATATATATGGACTCTATCTCTCGTGTAGAGTCAACGCAGAGATTCCGCTAAAGAATTGATTTTTTACATATATATCAATCACAATGACATAAAATGGATTTAACCACGTTTGAAGTTACGCGACAGATATGAGCCAGGTTCAGACATAATCTGCATTAAAATGTTTTTGTTATGGCCGGACTACACAAAATATTGTAGCCACATATTGCAGCAAAAATATAGCCCGTTTAAACGAAGTATTTTACAACATACCTAGCTGCGACGCATGCATCACGAAACTATTTAACAGTAGGTATATAGCGCCATCTGTGCAAATGTTGCATAACTACTGAAGCAAATAGGTACCTAGCTTCGGTATGCTTGTGCAAATTTTTCAACTTCCCTAAGTTAACAAACCACGGTTGGAAGGCGTTAAATGTCATAATATATGGTGCAATAGGGCACGATCGTCAGACTTTCGTCATTTTATAAATTCTGAAATACTCATCTGTTTGTTTCTGTTTATTTGGGTGGTAACCCACGTACTCAGATCGCCACCCCTTTCCATTAAAGGAAGGTCAAATTTAAGTACGAACGCTTTGTAGATTTTAGTCGACCTTTGGGGGTCGATATACCACTTAAGGTTACGAAGTAACTATATTATCTTATCTGTGCTTTGGGTACCTACCAAGAATTTAAGTACTTACAACCGAAACCATAAGCTATTAAGGTCGTTGATGATGTAAAGCAGTAGGCTCGTTACACCGTTCTACAAATAGAAAGGAAGTTCCGGACACCAGACTCCCTGCCGCACGCTGCACGGTTTCTTCCGCTCTACTAACTTAATAGATTAGAAAGGTTTTACGCGTTTTCTGTGAGAATTAATAGGCGGGTATATATCGTGACAATCTCCGTACGCAACAGACATATGAATGACACCCGAAATTATGTACTTACGATACCCAACAGCACAACATTTTGCGCTGCTATATCGCCGTATCCTTGTAATTAGCAGAAGATCGAGTAGAGAATAGGAAGGAGGCGGACGCGTACGACATCTCTCAAGTCTGTGACAAACCTTCGTTCCTTCGTTCGGCCAAAAACCCCTAAGCCCTAAATTAAACTGAAAATGGGAACCTTTGATAAACTACTAAAATCGTTCGGAGTACCGACTTTTGGCTGCCTAAACGGTAACCACTACTGGCAACAGATAGGAACGATGGTTCTTTGGGAATACGATAACAAAAACCTCTATAAAAAACAAATGGCCTGGCAGTGGCGGGAACAGCGATTCCTTATCCCAGGGAGCAGGGTTTAGTCTACTCTCAGTATATTGAGTCGCCAGAAATGGTGGCTAAGACCTGAAATATTGGCTGCTGCTCATATGATTCGTTTCGACGAGTCCGACAGATTGGGCTAGTCGGATGATGAAGCCAGTGCATAGTGGAACTGTTTTTTACTTTTTACTGTAGTTCGGTTCGCCATTAAAGCGTGTTTTTAGTTTTACTAAACTACATTTTTTTTATTAACTTCTCTTTAACACTTTCAGTGCCAGGCGTGTCACCGGCACTGAAAGTTTTAACTTACTATGTAATCTTGAAGTAAATTTTTACCTACGAATTTTACCTCGAATTAACATAATATCGAAATGAAACGTTTTATGTATATGTAAGTATTTGTATGACAGTACTGTAATTTGGCAACTTGGAGCTGAAATGATGATGGAGCCAGGAGGTGGATAGTTTTCTTCAGTGGCTACTCAAGGCAGACCGCTTGATTGAATTGAGTCCTCGCCTGCAGGGCTACAGGGGCGTGGCGGTAGAATGAGAACGGGGACCGGGATAGGTGCGGGCGGCAGTTCGATAAAACTCAGTTCGCTCGCTACGCGTTTATTGATTATATTTTAGTTTCTGGTTAGCGATCGCACGTGTTGACAGTTGCGGACGCTTTGTGGAAGTTACTACATGAGATTACATTCTCAATATGAATCGAAATACCTTCGGACATAAAAACAAATGGCTTTTAAAATATACGAATATCTTAGAAAAACAACTAGATCCAAATACTGCTAAATATCTAATAATAACAAGATATACCTTTAAACAAAACCGTTCCCGAAAAGTTACGGGAATATCAGAAAAGTCTGTATCTAGAATTGTACAACAAGGGAAATTATTGAAAGACAACGAAAGATTTAAATCACCGAGAAAATAAAAACTGATTCGCAGATAAAGAGTAGAAGTTTAAGAAGAAGACGATTACACAAAGGCGTGGTAAGAAGATAAGTCACTCTTGAGTTTTACACTATTAAAAAAAAATACCAACTCTGAAAACTTTGAAAGCTGTACTTAAAGAAGAGAATGTATTTCAACAGGAGACCTTTCTGTCATGCCGATTAAGCCACATGCGACTTATCTGAGAATGGGAAACTTACTTAAATCACTGAAACGCTATGACTCTAGCATGCTGTTACAAAAATATTTTTTGTAAATAAACTATTCGTTTAAAAAAGTCATGACCGTTTGAATTTCCAGGTGTCATCATCTCGGTTTCTCATTAAAGCAGGTGGAATGTGTAAGTTAAAGATTTTAATTCATTCTGTTATTGAGTAGTAAAAAAATAACGAGAAACTAATATGATACCGGGAAATTCAAATGGTTATAACTTTAAAACGGATAATTAAAAATAAAAACTTTTTGTATTTGCATGCTAGTCACGCTCTTTCAGCGATTTGAGTACGTGTTCCATTGTTAGATACAAACAACAGTTAAACTTTAAATGTACAATATGGCTTGAAATATCTGGAAGTTTACCTAAAGGTTTATTTAGAGAAATCAAAGGCTTCAAGTAATTGTCGCATAATTTTATATTTGTAGAAAAATTGTATGCTTCACTCTCATACATCATCTCGCCTAAATATAAATACATGAACTATATATACGTTCCCGCATTCCGCGTATATTCAGAAAAATAACATTGGCTAATCGTGACTTTTAGCTAGATTTATTAGATACTATCCTATATAAAGTTCCATTAGAGTACGTATTATACAATACATCGCATGTGATTGTTGACACAGGAATCCATATAACATGTATTATTATAATCATAATATGTCGATAGCATTCAGATATATCTAAGTTTACATATTTTACACATCTTTATAACACCTACGACTATCTATTTTTGCTATAATTTCAAAATACTCAATGGCAAATAACATAAAAGCAAGATTACAACTATCATAAGTACGAAATATAAACTTATTACGTAAACAGCTGGCACAATGAAGATCTAGATGAGTTACACCACATTATAATAAAACATTACTCTATTACGGTATAGTTCATACATGAAAATATGTATGCCACATAACCAACAATATACACAATAAATAAGATCATGGAATGTTTCCTCTTTTGTTCATCGGTGGCCTCCGCCAGGACAACAGTCGGAATAGAAAGAGCACAATAAAAAATAATGCGAACATTTTCGATACGATAAATTATAGCAAAAATATTATTACTATATATAGGCCACGAAATGTTTCAATAAATGCGTGCGTGCCTCTCTTATCAGCCTTGCGTCTTGCACGCACGTCCTGCACCGTCAGCTTGGCGCAGCAAGCTCCAACATTGATTGTTGCATCTAGAAATTCAACAATTTACTTTATTTCGTGTTTAAAACTACTCTTTCATCATACAATATATTCAAGTAAAAATTAATCGCCTAGAAGTTTACAAAATGTACCATTCATTAATTATATGCTAATTTTCAAACAGAACTCAAAATATTATGTTATTGTCATCACGTTAAATGATTTTCTTTTTATTTTTTATATATTTGCACTCACACATAATTTTTTTAAGAAGTATATATTACATGTTTATTGTAGGCCGTATATAATTGTCGTTACATTACCAATTTAAGCACACATACAGTGCTGAGTAGCTTGGGTACGCATCGTTTGTGATACTTTACAGTAGAGAGGTGGCAATCATTCACTTAGTTTTTATTTAATGTTAAGATACCTAGATTAAAAATTACTGTAATAGGTCTGCGTTATGTTACATGTTGCATACAGCAATGGATGCTAGCAAAATACTTCACATATGTTACAATTTTAATGACATGTCATAAATGCTGCTAATTGGCAGCAGAAGAAAAATGTATCCACGTAAGATCTTCCATAGATTATACTAACCTACAAAAAAAATGGTATAGATAGCTAGCCTCTATCGGGAACAAAGGAAGAAGGTAAATTTGAGTAACAAAAACTGATTACTATCGGGTTTTTAAAAGAGTGGCCGTGAGTTTGTTTGCCCGATTTCTTCTCACAAGGCTCAACCATTTGGAAACGGGCGGTTATAGATCGACATAGGCAGATATGATATTATGTTATCCAAATTTTTTTTTATAATTTTAGATTTGAAGCAAACTATTGTTGCGGTGAAATTATAATCATTATTTTTTAAATTAACGATTTCGATTAATTGATGATCAATTTTATGAAATAAAGATATTAAATTTGAATTTGGATAGAGCGATGGAGCTAGGGTAACGAATACCGCAAGTCTCCGATTGGGAACTGGGAATGAGCCTGCAGTAGCTCGAAGAGGCCGTCCTGTACTTGTATATGCAAAGTGAGATAAGAAAATTTTAGGTGTAATAGATACCGGCTAGTGTGAATTCGCATCTGTGTAGAGCGTGGTAGCGATGTACGTGGTGGGCACGAATCCCTCCTCGTGCGTGCGCTTACGGCGCACGCGCGTCCAGCCGTCGCCCGCGTCCGTCTCCAGCACCAGCAGCTGTTCGCCGCACTCCATTTTCATGGTGGACCCACTCCCAATCCCTGCCAATTTATTTCGGATTAGTCTTGCTTACCTAATATTCACAATACTGCTCTTTGATGTTCAAATGTTATGAAATTCTTGGTTACTCATTGCCTGCCATTAAACACCTATCTTGAAGAACTAGATATTAAATACTACCCGACAATGTGAAAACTAAGTATTTACAATATCTACTGGAATTATGATAAACATAAAACGTACTCAACTTACCCTCAAACGCATAAAGCGCCTTGCAGTAGCCAACGGGCTGCAAGTCCGGCTCACAGTAATAATAGTCGAAGTCAGATTCGTGGTCATTGTCGTGGTCGTTGTCGGGGTCGTGGTCGTGTCCGTTGGCGTGGTCGTGTCCCGCAGCGGCGAGCTCCCCGCCGAGCCCGGACTCGGGACTGCCGCCCGCCACGCGCGCCACGGCGCCGCCCGTGCCCGTGCCCGTGCTCACTGACGACTCGGAGGCTGACCGCGAAAGAGATTCGCTGTTTGAGCCGATGCTGAAAAATTATTTACTTATACGGTTCGCTAGATCAAAAGTTGCAAGAACTCCGGCCTACGCTATCGATAGATGATGCTTACCTCGTGGCCTGTGTATGTCCCGTCGGTGGTTGTCCATTAGTCCTGGCGGTGTGAAGTGGAGGTACTCCCACCTGACTGTTGGCCTCAGCCAACAACTCCTCGAACTTGTTTAACTGCGTGCGAAGTTTTTTTAGCTTATCGCAGCACTCGTTTAACTGACCTGGAAAATATTGTTTTCTTGGAAAACTATTGCCAATATAATAATAAACTAAAAGACGATGTTATACATACATATAGGACAAACTAAATAATAATCTTTGGGAAAGTTTCTGCATCCGACACCTACAAGCAAAAACTGTACAAGTCTTTACGGAGACCATGTGCTTAGTCGATAATGTGTTGCATTTTGCAAGTATCATTGGATACTCGTATAGTGTTCATCTTTTAAATAGCATAGAAATATGTTTACTTATATAATTTGTGTATAATAAAACGATTAAATTTGTTTGCTCAGTGGCCAAACAAATTTAATCGTTTTGTTAGTTTACAAACGACCTTATGATGGTCAGAACATACGCACTAGTGGTGTCACTGATACATTTTCAACCCTAACGACCGCCCACGCCTGATCCGTACCTACATGTATACAAATTTCTTCATGATTACTCCGTCATAATCAAAGGCCATCAAGCTATACTAATTATTACAGGGTTCTATAGTTTAATGTTTAAACTCATTTATTTTGTATCTTAAGAACTTTCACCCAAAAATATTGTTATGGACTCAATATCGAGACGTCATAATGTATGTAGTTGAGTAAGCGGAACTAGGTTATAGGTAGGACGAAACTTGTTTCACAATCTTTTGTTTGCTTAATAGTCATTAACGTATATCCCTCGGGAACAATACATTTCGAATATCCCTCGGGAACAACACACTTTCGTATATCCCTCGGGAACAATACATTTTTGTATATCCCTCGGGAACAATACATTTTTGTATATCTCTCGGGAACAACATACTTTCGTATATCCCTCGGGAACAACACACTATCGTATATCCCTCGGGAACAACACACTTTCGTATATCCCTCGGGAACAACACACTTTCGTATATCCCTCGGGAACAATACATTTTTGTATATCTCTCGGGAACAATACATTTTTGTATAACCCTCGGGAACAATACATTTTTGTATATTCCTCGGGAACAAAACATGTTTTTTTCGTTTCGCTTCGTACCCCTGACAGTACGCAAAATTTAATGATTATCAGTGGAGTAGCTAAGGCGTAAAAGCGTAACAAGCAGAGTTACTTTCCCATTTACAACATTAGTTTGAACCTACCTGTTTATACTTATCACATTACTGACTATACCAAGCAAAAGTGAAACAGTCGACAACAAATTAATTACGAGTGAAACTGTCGAGCGCAGCTAGTATAGAACAATGCAATTTTCCTCCTTGTGTTTATGACGATAGCGGGACTTGCCCGCAGCATAATAGTTTTTCCTTAACATGTTATCACGCACAATAAAAGTCTTTTTAACAAAAAATTAAACCGACGAAAAGAACTTAAAAGCAAAAAATAAATAAACCTTAAGTATTGAGGTTGTTTACATAAACTATCAAATTTTATATAAACTTATTTTGAGTCGGTGCCAAACAAACTGATTAATTATCAGAATTTTATATGTACCTACGTAGAAATGGACATGGCTCTACGTAGGTAATTAATCGTTTTACTACTATTACTATTTATTTATTTTTTAAAAGCTTTTATTTAACTTCACATGTATGTACGCCCTGGAATGTTGCAATCAATATTTCACCCACTTCCACTGAAGCTATCGTGCTAAAATTTGGCACACACGTTTGGTTCTCATGACAATTCACAATGAAAGCTTTTTTTTAATATATTTTTTTAATTATTAATTATTTCTAAACAAATACCTTCGACAGTCATGGGGTCTCCCAGCGCCGGGCTTGTTTCATAAACTCCTTTCATTTTCATCAGTCCTTCCATAGCAGCTTGCTCTTGTGCCACCTACGATATTTATTAATAGTCAACACATGTATCACACATGTGATCCACTAGTCCGAGTCAAACCAGTTTATTATAAAATATCGTTTAAATAAGTGAATACATCAAAAACTTGACGTAAAATATTATGAAGGCTGCACAACCAATGTTGTCATATAATATAATAAATATCACATTAAAATTCAAGATAGTTGTATATTCACTTTCATTTTTTAGAAGCTACTCTGATAGGCAGATGGAGATTCAAAACATCATATGTTTTGCATATAAAGTGTAGTTCGCATTGGTTCTCTAGTATAGTATGTTTTTTACATAAATTCTTAATTCGGAAACATATAATTTCACTCGGAACGTGAAGGAGTGGTCTTATATATAAATTTGATTATGAATATAATTCGTGCATTGAAGAAGGTTTGGACTGTAACTCAGTGTGAAATGTAATTCAGAACATCTCAATACGACTTAGCCCATTTAATTGTTTAAAAAGAAATTTGATGACTTGACACTCACCTGCTTGCTCAGTTCCATAACCTTTGCCTGAAGTTTCTTCTTCTTTTGGTTCGGTGGCAAATCTGAGTAATCCTCCTTTCCATCGGTAGACATGTTATTCTGTAACATACACCAACAACTTTAATTCACAACTCACAGACAACTTTTTATCAGTGCAAACTGTGACCCACACACCACTGTAACGTCAGTCTATAAATTACAACCTGAAAACCTCACCTGTAATATCTAACTAAAGATACGTCTTGATTTTTTTACATATTCTGGTCTAGATTATTTTCATGGCAATAGAGTTTAAATAGTGTCATTCTTATTGGGGTCGTTCGTCATCTCGTCCCAAAACAAACTCGGCCCATTGGGACGATTAATACCTTGAAAACTGTTCTTCTTGACTGTACTAAATAAACTAAAATTTTAAATAATTTCAAGAATGGGACGAGATGACGAATGAAAATAATATTATTTTGAAATTCAACTCGTCCCAATGTCGAGTTTGTTTTGCGACGAGATGACAAATGAGCCTCTTATTGCACCTCTACAGTTTCATACCTACCGTTAATAACCTTAGTAATTGATAAATAACCCACTATACAATTAAGGATTAGTATCATTGAACTACTTTTAAATTAACTCTTAATAACTAAAATCCGTGGCTTCAGGGAAAAACCGCCTATAGCAATCAACTAACAATAAATGACCTTGCATATAGATTATACTTTACACAATTGAATTGAAAAGATATAAAATATTATTGTTTTAAATATAAACATTAAACATATACTTTAGTCACAATCCGAATAAAATAAACAAAATTGCAAAGTGCGCTGAAAACAATGAAAGCAGTGCAAGCATGGAAATTAGAAGAAGCAATACGAAACTAACCGATCTGTGTACTAGAGAACGGGTATTGGTCACACTCGCTCCGACAGCTCATTAATGCCGCGTTCTAATAAACAAAAAAACGATTCGTTTTGCTTACGGACGGTAAAATTTTCGTTGAAAATTCAAGGAAATTTTATCGTCCGTAAGCAAAACGAATCGTTTCTTGTTTATTGGAACTCGGCATAATACATTGAACAAACATTTATGTATATCCTATACATTCGTTAACAAGTAATGTTAAACGTATTATTGTAAAATATTGACAATGTTAGAGTACCAGCTAATGATTTTCAGTACGATCTCTTGTTAATTTGAAATTGTTTAAAATCTTTTTAAAATTCAAGAAAGTATAAAACAAATCAAATTAATACAATACACAAGTCTTCATAAATACAGCCACCGCAATTTATTCTAATACATTTTACGAGACAATAAAATTGATAGATTAGACAAAACTTCGGTCATGCATCACTAAAACAATCATATTCCAAAATGAAACTAAATACGACAATATCGGTTCGTATACCGTAGCCTCAGCCTGGTCTGGCAAGGACTGTCGAATTTCTAAACAGATTCATTATACCAAGTCTTTTAGAAACCAATATGGTCATTATTTGAAGTGTTTTAAATCTATTAGCATATTTAGCTCTGTATAATAAAGTCTACGAGTCTTAGATAAGAATATTAAATTAGCGAATAAACTAACCCAGCTACCACATACTTTATTTAGAAGTTACATTAACTTAAATATTTACTCCTCGTCTTATACTTGAAAATAAAAGTCACCAATCCAGTTAAGCAACTCTTTATGATTCAAATTATCGACTAATAAGAATACATTATGTTTATATTTTACGGCAATATTCGAGAAATATATTATTTTTTTCCTTACGAGGTTTATTATTACAATATGCACTATTTTTCCTCCTAAATATAAAATATTTTTTCATCCTTTTCCAAGTAAGCCTTGTCGATATTAATATTAAATCACTACAACATATAGCTGGAAATTATAAGTGAGGAAACAGGCTGGCATATCGGACTAACTACCTTTAACTACAAACGTTCAATTATACAAAATAACACCGTTACAATATCAAACAATTTCAAGCGACCAATAAACACCCTCAAGCACACACGAACCGAATGCGTCACGCCGAACTGACCTTGATCGAGTTGCACGCCTCAACAATCTTCTGTAGCCAAAGCGTTAGCCGCGCGCGAGACGTAAGGCAAACAAACAACATTAACTTATGGAATAAACAAAGAATAGGTCGCTGGACTTCACCAAGCGATATATTGCAACATAATATAAACGTGGATGTCATAGTGAGGTTAAAACTTTGGTGCAAAGCTTATTTTATTATAGTTATTTTGTAGAACAACTTAGGTACTATCATTGTCAGGCTTACAGTTACCATGCGAAGATGCAACGATAAACACTTAGCTTTCTTTCAGGATTTAAACCTTCGCCTTGACCAGAATTTTAGATCAATACATAAAGAAGGTTCATCGTTGTTTTAATTTATTTCCCCTCGTAATGAAATGCTTAAATTGATTGTAATAAAATTTAATCCGATTTCATTCTCAAAAGAGTAAAGTTATTACTTAAATACTGCGGTCTGCTGTTCTCACATATATTGCAGCAGATTGAAGCTATCAAACGGGAAAAGAAAATGTGTTGACCTGCTGTATGTTACTAATAACCATAATATAACAACCGGTTTAATAAATTATATGAACTATAAGGGTGTTTCTCATTGCAACGTCGAATAGCCACCTACACATTGAAATACAAAATGTATATATCTATCAAGAGTTATAAATTTCAATTTACAAAAAGAAGAATATAAAATAAGCATTTACTTGTAAACACGTGTTGATAAGATAAAAAAAAAATGTGTTAAGAACGGAACAAGGCTAAGTAGCAAGAATAATCTTAATCATCTTAAGCATATTTTTAGTGGTTTAAAGTCGAATACTACGTTTTTTTTCTATCAAATCAGTAAGCATTTGTAAACGCACTCTGATGTTGTAGAATTAATTAGAAGAGTTTAGTCATGTTAGAGAACGAAAAACATCAACTTTGAAACAACCCTATATTTCCTCACAAACAATAAATACCATTGTACCTATAAATAATGCATAGTTGGTTATCTTATTAGTTATTTACTATAATGGTTATCACTAGGGTTGTCACTCGGACTGTACAAAAATATTGTGCATTCGACTTTAAGGTAAATCATTTATAACAATAATTTATAGTTATATTCAACAGTCTAACAGGTTCTGCTAAACAAATGATAGAACCCTTATTAAAGTTTCAGTTTAAAACAAGAAGAACATTGTTATATGAAAATGTTGTATTAAAAGAACTGAAGCCAAGAGAGCTGTGACAGGTGTGAGTCGTGCATTATTGACAGTCCCATTATCGCGGACAACTTACTTTTTCCACATGACAAGCCACCGGCCGCCGACAGTCGATAATATCAATTGGTTGTTATTTGAACCCCATATTAGGTAGGGATCGAACAGGAATTGAAAGATAAAAATAAATTAGTACCTCCACTTACACATAGTGCTAAATATAAATAATTGGCATCTAGTCATCATGAGATTTTAATTAAGTCGTTCTAGAGGGAATGTTACCATTTAGAGTAATATCTAATGGCAATTGTGCAACAAAGAAATGTTAAATGAGATCGGAGAAAAACGAACGAAGTCGAGCGGGATGTGCTTTGAAGAAAGGCATTCAAGTTATGGTGGTACAGTCAGCAACGTAAGCATTAAACACTGAATTCATAAGATAGTAATAGTCAAAGGACTATTGTACTTTTTGACTTTTTGCGAGGTTTAGTTTGTACTTCAGCGAAATAAAAAATGGTGTTCAGCATAAGTTGTTGGCCATTCCCTGATTAGTCTTTATTGAAATCTCCAACTGAAAAAGTTTGTTTAAAGTATTAATTTAAATATTTTAAATATCATGACTATATGCCAGTTATTTACATGTATATGAATTAACATAACAAACATAATAATAAATCTCAGTTTATATTGTATAATCAAATAAATACTATAAATTTTAATATAATGTCTACACCATGCATAAAAGTATTTGGATAATATTTAAAAATATCATAACAATAAGCCGGTATAAAGCCCATAACATTTATTCAAGCACAGTCCCATAACCTTATAAATGCTTTATAAGTAAAATAAATGTATTATGTTCTAACACTAGTACCAACTACAATATTTAGTTCAACAGGAATCCCCACGAGGAAACTATACTGTTCAACGTTTATATTGGATTTAAAAGACGATTAAAAAAGTTGTTGCCCGAGTTTTACTATAAATCGATTATGCTATATATGGGCATTTCTCTGTAAACTGGGCAACTCATTGTCCCAGGCTAATTTTGTTTAAAAAATAAGAGATCGTAAATATTTCGTAGATAATTTCAAAAATAAATGCCTTAATCTACCTCTGCTCAACATTAAAAATCCATTAAAATAAACTGTATTATATTAAAAACGTTTTTATAGTCCTTAAAAACCAGTCCCCTGGCATGTCACGAAAGCAGTACAGTTACTTCAGACTAAATTAATCGAGACAGTATCTATTGGAATTAATCGAAATTTTATATTATTAAACCAATATTCAAGTTCAATTGTTAATGAGATCTATTTATTTTACATAAATTTTATTTTACAATTAAAAAAAAGGCACCAAAACTTTGTCTTCGCATTTAGTGAACAGTCCCCCTGTCTTTATTTTAAATTACGTGTCACGTAGCCGAATGGTTGAACAACGCCTTTTATGCGTATAACGAAATGCAACAAGTCTGAAGTTTGCGCGGTTGCCGGTATGACGGCCCGGATGCTATCTTTGTAAGTAGTGTGCGAGTGTCCATCCGTGGAAGCCGCTTTGTAACCTGACAGCCAACAGTCCTCTGGTAAGAATTATTTTACTTCTATTTATGTATTTTAATGATTCCTTGAAATATTTAAATTGTTACAATAGATACATATTTCCTATGTGCAGCAAAATAGCATAGATGAATTACATTCTGTACTACTCACCAATGACATCAAATTAAACAGTCCCCTGGCAACAGTCCCCTGTCTCTCTACAAGACAGGGGACTGTTTCAGCATCCAGGGGACTGTCTTAATTTTATTTGTTATTGTTCTAGACTTGTTTTGAGAATGGCGTCAAAGAAAAAAGGGAAGCAGAGCGAAAGAGATATGAGAAGATTAAAAACGACCCTCAAAAAAGGGAACTTCGAGAAAAAGAACGCCTAAAGTACCTTAAGAAAAAAGAAAAGGGAACTAGAAAGCTTGTTGAGAATATGACTCCACGAGAACACCGGGATGCAAAGAAGAAGTAGAAAGAGCATTGCACTAAGTATCGCAATATGAAAAAAGTATTAGCAAATATTACTAACTCATTTATTAAAGAAAATATTTCAGATTATGATGTATCTACTTCATGTCAAATGTCAGCACCTGAAATTGCTGAAATAATTTAAAAAAATTAAAAATAAAGAAAAGATGCTTAGATATAAAAAAAAGATGAAGAAATTAAAGAACTGCAGAAAAAGTATTGAAGTCCAAAAAATGTTTATCGCGTCTAAAAAAGAGTATAAATCCAAAGCCGAAAGAAACACCAAAGACGAAGTTACAAAAATGGCAGATACTCCAGAATTAAGAAAAGATCTAGTCGAAACAGCACTTTTCGGTGAAGTACTAAAACAACAAATACAAGATAATTTTTCAGAGATGAAAACCGTAAAAGAAAAAAAGACTTTTAACAAAAATTGTTAGTGGAAAGATAGTTTATAAATATAAGTTATGGCGAATGAAAAACACCGGTGTGATAAGCTACAAAAGAATAAAAAAAACGGGTTATCGACTGGAAAGAAGAAACAAAATTTCAGATGAATGTGTAAGAGAAGTTGTAAATTTCTATGAAGATGATTCTAATAGTAGACTAGGAGCGGGAAAGAAAGAAATTATAACGAGAAACTCAGGACGAAAACAAAAGCGAAACATGCTTGACTCATTACTGGCCTGTTGGTCTAGTGGTTAGAGATCCTGACTGCTGAGCCAGAGGTCGTGGGTTCGATTCCCACCCAGGACAAATAATCAAACATTCACACACGTTACATTCTTAAAGCTCTGTGATAAAAAAGGCCAGTTATTCAGATACGATCATGACGTGGCAGACGTTGCAGTGGACCAAGTCGTACAGAAGCTGTCTAATCCAAATATAGTTTTAAAAGGCAATTTAACAAGTTTGATTCACCTGTAGATGTTTTCGAGATAAAATAAGACTTAAAATACCTTTTTTTTACCTACTTTTGCTATATTTTCGAAATAACTAATTATTTTTCGAGACTGATTCTATAGTGTAAGTTTAAAGTATTGAAAGACCTTTCAAAATATGTGATTTTAATAAATAATAAGTAAATATTAAGATTACAGTGTTACGTACAATATTATATAAAGATGGTTGATTTTGTAATTTTTTATTGTTCAGTTACTTAATTCTTAAGCTCCAAAGTTTATAATAATAAAAAAATATTTAATTTTGGTTCAAAAATTGTATTATCGATTTAACTTCACAGTCCCCTGGCTTTGGCAACAGTCCCCTGTATAATTTTTTTAGAAAATGCTTAATATCTTCTAAAGTAATGGAAATATTTATGGTTCATTTGCCGTACATTAATAAATAGACGGATACTTGTTCCCTAAATAAAATTTATTATATTATGAACAAAAAAGTTGCTTAGACAGTTGTCTTACAATAGTTGCCCAGTTTACGGAGAAACGCCCATATAAACTATGTATGTAAGAATACGATAAATGTTGCTGTTTAAGTAGAAGTATAAATGACAGAACGTTATTATATATATTATAAATAAAAACGTCTGCATTCCGTCTTTTATGCATAGATACATTTATTATTATTGGAAGTTTTGCGAAAGTTTAGGGTACTGTTGTGCAGTCAACAGCGGAAGTCTTGAACTCATACTACATCTTAAATTTCTTGCATTAATAAATTAGGTAATTATAAGTATTTAAGACAGTAAAGAGAGACCTTTCAGCAGAAAGTGTTATCGGCAGAAAGGTAATAATTATTTATAAAAAAATATCACAGGACGATTAAGTTAACTATCCAGTGATATCAGTTATAATCCTTTCTATTGAAAGAATTATGTCTATCCTCTGAGGAAAAAATCAATAATTATAGACTTTATCCACTGTTTAATAATGTATATTTTTAGGGTTTCAATGGTCTACAAATATTGAACTACTTTCGTTGCTGTCTGTACGTATCAGCGTAAAACAGGTCGCTAAAAAGTTTTAAAATAATGCTGTATCATCCATCATTGGTCCAGAAAAATCTATTAATCTCAAACTTAAAATTGACCGTGTATTCAATTCACACCAGACAACATAGAAGAGGCACCTATTACTGTTTTCAAAATGATTGCAACCGGAAGTACTAATACGTTAAAGACCCATCCAATAGCATATTCCATAAACCATATAATCCCAAAGCAATATTCCTGTTCTTGTCAAGAAATCATGTATGTTTGTCTCACCTTGTTAGAACTGAAGATGGAGAGTAGGCCTACTCGTTTTTTGATTTTGTTTCCTGAAACTGTTCCTCTGGCCGCTGTGAGATGGTTGTGTGTATGATGGTGTGTTGTTGAAGAGTCTGTAGTATCACCTCCTGTTGCCGTCTCAAATTGGAAGTCCTCGGGTGGAACAAAACCCGACTTATACCTGTCTATCACTAATTTTGTGTCCTGTAAAAATAATATTAATTAGCATGTTTTTCTTTTTATTATGATACGTCAGAATGACCTCAAACAGCCTAATGGAAAGCTAGAGTGAGGTCCTAAGACTAATGACCACCATTATAGATACGGATGATACTAAAATGGTGGTCCTCAGCTTGACGGCGTCGAGAGATGCTTTTTCACGCCCCGCTTAAAGAACCCGGGATTATATGTCGAAGGGAACACGTCTGCTGGTAATGCACTCTACATTTGAATGGTGCGGCAAAGAAAGGAGGAACGTGAATTAACGTTTGGTAGGGTACATTTTTGTTCAGGCCTTTTTTTTTTATAAAAGACTCCCGCATTAGGAATTACTCCTGTGTCGCGGGGAACTTTACAAACATACAAACAACGGACACAAAGAACACCCAGACTAGGGTGGAAATCGAACCCACGACCTCTGGCTCAGCAGTCAGGGTCACTAACCACTAGACCAACAGGCCAGTCATCCTGGTTATCCAACTTACAGAAAGACTGCATTTAATGAGTATTACTACCACAGTAGTGTATGTGCTAGTGAGTAGAGTCCCTAGAGCTATTGAGTAGAGTCATGGAGAAGGCCCTTGTGAAACCGCTATGATTAATGATTACAGACTGACCGGTAAGGTAGTATTCGTCGACCATTTCGAATACCTCAATATTTTACCGTTCGAAATACCTCAATATTTACGAGTCAGCTTGAAAAGTTTCAAGGCCATAATCAGTCATCAAATACTATTTAATATTAAATTATAATTGTGTGAAGTTATGACTGTATGTGCGAGTTCTGTTCGTTACTCTATGTCCGATATGTTTGGGTCATATTCTGCTTAAAATGCAAATTGGTGCATGGAATTTTACGTGAACAAATATTACGATTTCTTACCGATACGATTACCTTGCCGATAATAAGATTATCTTACCTCTTTCTCATTAATACTATTCGCCGCCTGCTCCATTCCGTCAAGACACTTCATTATAATCGGAAACACCTTCCGTTCAACGTCCACCGAACTCAACATAAAGTTCTTTATATTCTTTATTCGTTTCTCGTCTAAGTCCTGCAAATAATAAACCAAAAATTAATATTATTAGTTGAATAAAGACATGCAAAGAAGTAGAATCACTCATACTGACTGACTAAATGCTTTTCAGTAAAGTATCCCAAAGAATCATACTAGTCATAATAAAACAAAAAACTAATTTCGTAGGAAACTTGACAAAACTATTGTCAATTTTCCTACGAAATAAGCTTTTACTCAACACAGCAAATTACAAACCTCAACCGATCAGATGATGCATTTGTTTCAGTGAAGCGTTTTAGTTTCGTGACATGCGTGTATTGTCCCTTATTTTGATTCTTTTTTTGTATCAGAGCAAGATAACTTATTGGTGCAGCTGATATTTTAGAAGATATACTAATACCTACATTTCAAACAATAAATATTAAGTGAATTGCCTTCGTCAAGACGTTTGGCATGCTGGTAAGAGCATTAACATGTTAGATTATGAATGATATGATTTAGGGTTCGCTTTTCCAACCGCCGAGCAGGAAATCTTATACCCTAACTCTCTTTAAAAAGATGAATGTTTATTTACATTTTACACACCTGTAAAGGTTTGGTACAATAAGGGTTAAAAATCTATTTCCCTCGTCTGTTTCAACCCATCCTGGTCCCTCCTTCTCTTAGTATATGAAATAGACAGCAGAATGCTCTTTATTGTTAAAAAGTCCTAAAATTAAAATAGTACTAAGTAGTTTCCCGCTTGACCCAGTTGGCATCACGCCAGACTCCAAATACACAAAATTTTGTTGTACTATTCGGCACAACATTTTCCCGTATTCTTATCCGCAGAATGACTCATGTTTACGAAAGAGAAAGTTTTACGACTACTAATTCGTAGAGTATTACTACATATTAACCGGACATCTTGTAATATTACCAGTCTAGATTAGGCAATTAACATAATACCAATAAAGTACATCCTACTAATATTATAAACGTGAAAGTTTGTGAGGATGTATGGATGTATGGATGTTTGTTACTCTTTAACGCAAAAAGTACTGAATGGATTTTAATGAAACTTTACAATAATATAGCTTATATATCAGAATAACACATAGGCTATAATTTATGAAGATATTGTGTATATTGGCCAATATATAACGATAAGTGATAAGTAAGTCGGAAAAAATCTGTCATCTGCGAGCTATTCTGGCGTGCGGTGAGAAAACTGTAAGAGTTACACGAATATAATGTACGGTGGGATGGTGCCTCCTAAATAGTTCTACAAAAAAGTCGACAGTATATATCTATCTTTTATGTGTAAGCCATTATTACCAAAATAGTAAACCATAAATACAATAAAATTTGTTTTTTTATTTCCAATTCACATTTAGCAGTAACAAATTGGTTTTTATCAAAATAAATACTTTTATCGCTTCTGATATTCAAAGTAGATAAACTTTGCCTTTTAAAGTACGTAATTTGGTCAAATATTTTAAAAGTTACGACGATATAAAATTAATATAAAATTGTGCGGTGGAGGGGGTGACATCGCTCATCGCCGCGTGACGTGAGCCACCCGAGTCCCGAACGCGGGCAGGCAGACGCGTGAGGGCAGACGTTGTTGACGGTTGTGTCCGTAATGGGAATTTTCAAGACACTAGCGATTTGTTTAAAGGCTCTGTATACATACATTTATATAACACTAGCAACCCGCCCCGGCTTCGCACGGGTACAAATTATACACCTAAACCTTCCTCATGAATCACTGTCTATTAGTGAAAACCGCATGAAATTCCGTTCAGTATTTTTTTAGTTTATCGCAAACAGACAGACAGACAGACAGACAAACGCAGCGGGGGACTTTGTTTTATATTTTATAATATGTAGTGAAGATATTGAATGTGAAAAAAAATTGAAAGTTTGTGAGGAGGTTTGGATGTTTGTTACTCTTTCACGCAAAAACTACTGAACCGATTGCGATGATACTTCGTATGTAGATAGCTGGAGACCTGGATTAACACATAGGCTACTTTTATCCCGATATTCCCATGGCATCTGAGTTACGCGGGTGAAACCGCGGGGCACAGCTAGTTGTTAACATTCAAATGGTGCTATCTCGGGTTATAAAAATAAAAAACATATTAGACTGTAATAGTATAAAAATAAAATGGTAAATTGTTAAGAAACTAACTCAAATAAATCAGTAATATAGCTTGCGACAACAAGTCATTAGCTACGTAATTTATTAATGGGGTCTCCGGTCAGATTTAGTTTCTTTATTTTAAATTTAAGATTTTATGTTTCGGAATTTTTTTTATCGTGTGGAAACCCCCAAGGGTCATCACCTCACCGGGGCTGGCGGTGAAGTGGTATGTCGGAATCGAACCGACTAAAACCACACGGTGTTCCGACATAAGTGGATCTATTTTAAGGGACTCGGGTATACCCTAGGAAGGAAGTCCCGAGAACAACGGCAGACCTTGGCCGCCTGTTTAATAATAGGCAGCCACACCAAAATGTACGGGGGGCCTCGCCCCCCTTCCATCAGAGGCGCGCGCGGAACACATCGCGCCACCATCTCAGGCCTGCTTCTGATGTTTCGGAATCTGCCTAAAGCATGCTCGAATCTGATTTAATATGTTCGGAATTTGAAAGCAGGTCTAATTTTTAGAAATTGTAAATATGAATACACTTGTTAAATAATGTTTATAGAATTGCAATGATGTGACAGAAGGAAAGGTGTGAGTAAGATGACAATCGCATTTTTTTCCCATATCATACTCTAGCCATATAAGTGAGCTTCACTTACACTGACCAGTTATACTGAGTACGCGGTCACATACCGGTTATACGCGGTTTTTATACTATCGAAACATCAATTTACATACGTGACTATTTAAAAACAAACGGATATTTTTTTACCATGACAACTAACTGGCCACATAATTAAAAACGCTAAATAGTCGTTTTTTACTGAAATTTAAATATCTCTATGTCACTTCTAGTCTATTATACCTAATATTGGCGATATTTAGTTAAATAATATTATTAACCCGATATAATTCCGTAAAATAACAGTGGGGAAAAATAAAAGTTGCGACAAATTTACTAGGGAAGTCACATATTCAAATTCCTTTCGCTTTGATCATGTGAATATTACATAATACAATTTAAAAATTTCAGAAAGTGACACAAAAAATATCATTATATGTAAGTTTATAATTTGTTTAAAAATTTATGTATTTACAAATCGTTCTTAATTATATGGACCACCGCTGTATATACTCATTTAATATTCCTCGTATGTGACGTGAGGTGCGAAATGATTACACTTACAACGGCTCCTTATTTACTTTCATTGACTACGATGTGGAAATGTTTACCAAGCGTCATTATAATTTATGTGTAGTTCTTCATACATTTACTGTCAACACCTCTTGCGATAATGGTGGGAAGGTACTATATTGTATGGAGATCCCTGACGAACTGACCTCATATACTTGGCGCAACAGATCGTGAACTTACATAAAATTACTTTACTAGCAGTGCCCCGCAGTTTCAGTATAATTTTAGTAACGATGAACGTAAAGACAATATTTTAGTAACATTTTCTTGGCATGGAGGCGGTCACAGTTCGGCTCTTTTGGGCAATGCTCGTTTCTCGACGGTCGGCTAGGATTGAGCGTCACCTGCCCGTTAGCTTAGCAGAAGCAGGCCTGAGGTGGTGGCTTGATGTTTTCTGCCATGCCTCTCTTATTGTTTACGCAATTGTGTAGTTGCCTACTATTTAAGAGCCGCCTAAGGTCAGCTCAGTTCTGGGGGCCTTTTTTCCTATGATATACCCGAGTCCCTTGCAAGACTCGCTTGTTACGGGACACCGCCATAAAAAAAAGGGTTATTCGTCAGACGGCTCTTTCTGTAGTCAAGTTTTGTAACAACAGGCATACGTTAATTGTAACATATATAAATATTTAGTAATAGATACAGATTCACAGTAGTACATGATGATACGCAAACGGACGGTTTAATGAATATTTGTTTACTTCTAACTTATGTTATTTATATAGCTAATGGATGTTAATCGATGTTTACTCATTTGGGTTATTTTATTACATTATCTACATAGACATTAATAGTGTTGGTCCGTAGATGGTAAAAAACAAGGAGCATTTTGTGTTTTCTGTATCTAATAAATAAAGTTGATACTATTTATTTAACCTTTTAAAAAGCTGATTATACTATATACAATCGCATTAAGAGCCAGAAATGACATAGCCCTGTTCAAAAAATTAATATGGGTGAAATAGCGGGTGCTGTCTAACAATAAATAATATGACTATAGTTCTAAATTCTGAAAATAACATTTTGATCTACAAAAGATTTAAGAAATATTTAAAAAAATATGAATTTTTATTATTGTGAAGTAAGAGATTGATAAACCATTAAATAAATGTGATGCACTCAGCTGGAAAATATTAACCACTCCCATTATAATCTTTTCCCCTGGCTGCAGGTCCATAATTTTTGAAGCGTCAACGCCTTGTTATACGCTGGCTAAGCCTTCTTCTTTCACCTTGCCACTGCCCGTTATTCGGCGCGCCTTTCCTGATCTTATGGCGTCACTTATTCCGCTGGTAAGCCTACTTAATCTAAATGGGACATACCTTTACTCAAGATAAGCCGATAACTAAGAAACTAATAATTTTTATTCAAGGTCTGTTACCCTATTCAAAATTATATTTTAAAGATGACTTCATGTTTTATCCTTATCATCATACAACTTATCATTATTTACTGAACTACTGGACTGATATAGGCCCACGTCCTGCATTATTGCAGATAATTAAATCATCCTCATGTATAATTAAGTAGTGGGTGACAATTAAACATGCTTCATTTCGATGACCATTACCGGATAACAAAGCAAGGTGTACATTTCATGTTAGTCAGTAAGGTCAACGGAATAATTCTTGTTACAAATTCCGCAAGGACCAAACCAATTATGTAAACAAAATAAATTTGAAAGCAACTCGAAAATAATAAACAATAGGCGTTCGCCTAGCTCAGCTCACTCCTAACACGCAACGTATTGCATGTTTTCATAGTAAAATACTGATTCCATCAATGTACAAGAGGACAATGTAAATAAATAAAGTATGAAAGTATTTAATACGTACCTGTAATTGTTTGAATACATGTGGCAGTCGTTGTTCGTAGTGCTGTCGCTGCGCTTCGTTTGTTTTCCGCAACTGTTCCATGTACTCTCGTTTCGCGTCCTCACAGGCTTGACTCCGAATTTTCATGTTCGCTTTCTGTTTTTCAACCTCTGCTCGACTGCAATACCAAAAAAAATGTGTCGCAAAGATCTTTGATCCAAAGATACCAGCCCTCCCCTGCAGTTTTACCTGCGTTTATAGTCACTGTCCCGCTGTTAAGGTACGTACTCACGGGCTCTCGAATGCAAAAACATTTTTTCAGATCTGAGTGTTAAAAAAATTACAGCTTTGATATATAATATTATCTACGGAATCGAAATAGTAATTACGACAGATACACAACAACAACGACAACGCTAGATCAGCTAACATTCGTATTGTAATATTGTTTTAATGTCTGCCACAATTACTTAGCATCTGCCAAGTAATTGTGTCAGACATTATAACAATAAACATAGGCCTGGCCTTTATTATCCACAATGCAGAGCAACCTAATTAGAAAGTCTTAAAAGATAGACATGAATTAAGAAATAAAAAGAGACTAATATGATATCTAGTATTAAAATTAGCTCTTGTTTTTTATAAAGAAACCATGCTAAGACACAGCACTGTAATTTGTATTCCTATATGGCATAACGCATTGTCTTCGCTACTTAGAACTGAGTATCTGCCAAGCCATTGTATACGAGGTCAATATTAGATTTTATTGTAGCCAATTTGCGTCAAACGATATACTTACTCGTAGTGCCGATACGACATTAAATGTGTGTAACAAAGCATTTTAAATATTTTTATGTAGTTGTAGAACTACAAACAGACATAGGTAGTATACTCGAATATTGTACAACTGTATGGAGACCACACTACTCAACTCACGTACTCAGATTGGAGCGCATTCAGAAGCGATTCTTATGGCATTTATCGTATTCAGCTGGTATATTAAAGAAGTGCAAATCGTATAACCAAAAATTAGATTATTTTATAATGTCATCTTTAGAAAAACGAGGAACACTCCTAGATCTAGCTTTTGCTTTTAAAATAATTCGTAATCATGTAGACAGTCCTCAATTAATTAAAAGTTTTAATTACAATATACCACAGCGAATGCCACGCAAACCAATATCAATGATGGTACCTCCACTTCGAAAGACAGTCCTAGGCTATAACTCCCCAGTTCCAAGACTGTGTAGGGCTCTAATCGACATCTGTGTGACCATAGACATATTTTCAACAAGTTTAAATTCCTTCAAGAGTCTTGTCCACAAATCAATACCAAACTGACATCAATATCCAATTTAGAAATCAATCGTTAAGTGTATTAATTTTTTATTATTGTTACTGTTGTGTTATTCCATTTTGTAATTATTTAATTGTATTCTTATTTAATAATCTAATAATATATTTTAAGTATTTAATAATGTATTAAATAATTCAATCATCAGAATCATAATTCTAATCACAGTTCGTTTTTTTTTGTTTGTTTTCTCCTTTTGTTAGTATACATATATGCAATGTTTAATTCCACTGCACAATTCCACATTTACTTATTTTCAATAATATAATTCTAATTAAACTAATATTAATATTAATGCTATTATTTATGTTATGACTTGTGCTTTCATATTATGATATTCAATGTTCTGTTCTCAATTTTAATTAACTTTATTAAGTTCTCTTTATACTGTGTGCATGCTGTGTTTATCTTTAATTGGTTGTGCAATTGTCCTGGAAGCCTTTCTAGTAATAATTAATGATATTGTATAATTGTAACAACCGTTGATAAACCAAATAAATAAAATAAAAAATAAAATAGGTACTTATTAATTGATCGCTTTTTTTCATATAAGTTTTGAGTTTTAGGTGTCAACTCCTGAACCGAGCAAATTGTTATGGATTCTTTCTCTTAGAGTCTAGAAATACTGTCTCTATTGCGTGTCTATGGGGAATAACAAATCAAGTCATTTTGACACCAACAATGAGTGCAAGAATTTCTGTATAGTATGTTGTGTCCAGAAGTATGTTATTACAACCACATTTAATACGTACGTTACTAAATAAAAAAAAATACTAAGGAGAAAATTAATTTTTAGCTGTTAATTCTAGAAATCTTGTTAAATAGTATACAGAAAAACTTTCTTAAGACCTATGAAATTTTATTTTTTTGGAAAAATTACGGTGTGCTAAAATTTTTGGCAAAGCGTGAGTTGGTCATAAGAATAAACAAAAGGGTGTTTTTTTTTCAAGTGATTTAAGCAAGCCTCGCATTGGCAGATACATTCTATAAACTTTAAGTATAAAACTTTTCACGTTCGGAAATTATCTTCAAAACGCGCACAAGGATCCTCTACACGTATTAATATTACAAATTAGTGTGCACAGCACGTTTAACCAAAATAATAATAACATGCTATCCATATGTTAATTAGGTACTTGTGGTTACCTGATAGCAACCACTGCCGTCGTGTTTTAATATTACTAAATAAATATAACCCATTAATACATCCATAAACACAAATACTGTTACATTATTTCATCCATAAACACAAATACTGTTACATTATTTTATCCATAAACACAAATACTGTTACATATTTTATGCACTGATTAATCAGATGTTACAATCAGTAGGTCAAGACAAAATTATCGGTAAAGAGGTCTATTAGATAATCACCTCAGATTAAGGTCAGCGTCTGCTTTTTGGAAGGTCTCAAGAGCTCGCTCTGATTCCCGGGCTGCTCGTTCGTATGCTCTTCTTGCTCGTTCTAAAGAACCTATCGACGAATGCAGTACTCCCATTTGTTTGGCACCTTCATTCAAATGTTGCTGTAAAACAAATGGCCTATAGTTAGGAATTTAAGGAACGTAACCGAGCTCCAAAGTTATTGCAACCGTTGGCGTTCGATTTCGAATTATGTGTTGATGTCACGGTTATTTTTAGAACGCCCTGTGTTCAAGGTATGGGCAATAACATACCATATGGCTCCTTGAAAAGTATATTAAAGTATAAAGATTAAGTACTAAAGGATATGTCAAATACTAGAATCATTATATTTCTGGTCTTTGTCATTAACCGTAATGATATAATTAACTATTGTTACCTGAAATTAAGAATGTTCGATATTTCAATATATTTCTTTTTTTATTTTCCTGCGTCGATAAATCATAATAACTAGTTTTTTCCAGTAAAATACACAATAAAGTGGCATGTTTTAAACTAAGAATCAAATTATTTCCCTAAGGAATATTTATAACAATTTTTTTAATGTATAAGCACAGTCGCACTCGCATCTAATGAGAGTCATACAATTATAGTAAGTAGTGAACTACTCAGAGGAGTCAACTCCTCTAAGTTTAAATGCTTGTTAGATAAATAGGATCTTAGGAAACCCTTAACCATTAGGCCACTGCCGCTTAAAAACTTCGACAATGAATTTTACTAGGACGCTACGTAAGTTTTGTCATACTTTATGATTTATTATGGTCTTTATACGTGAAAACCAGGTGCTGAACACATTGCTCCAGTATCCCTGTGGAACATAGCCGCAAATCTCCTCCAAAGTTCCTTGCGTCCCTTCAATAGATTTTTTACATACGGAAAAAGTGCTAAGTCGTATGACGCTATATCCGACCTATAAGGGAGAAGTGTTCCAGAATTTTGATCCAAGCCTGTTGCAAATAGTCCGTAGTTTTGCCGGCTCGATGTGCAGAGCCGTTATGTTCCTCTCTTAGTAAAAAATATGGCAACCATTCTTTTCTTTCGGATTGGGACATTTTCTCAGACGCCGGCGGTGGTTCAACTTTAAACACCCACATATTACTCTGGGATACTTGTACGTCGAAATATCTAATACGTCCAGGTTTTGTCATAATGTAACAATCGAGTTCACGTAGTTAGATCGGCCGTCTTCTACGTTTTTTAACATATCACGAGACCAAGCCGCACGCTGTTCCTCAGCGCATCAGTCATTTAGAGCGGAACCCAGATCGACCAAAGTTTCTATACTTTCAAATGGTCGTGAAGAATCCGATGAACAGTTGATCCGATGAACGGTCTTCCTGCAATAATTTTCGTAGTCTCAATGTTCTTATCGGTAGCCACTTCTATCAGCCTGCCGGACCTTATATCATTCTTCAAGTTAAAATTGCCGCAGTTGAATATACCACCGTCCTAAGGTCCTTAAAGATGGACAAGTCTTCCTCAGTACACTACTCATTTTCTCAAAATTTTGTTTAGATAAGTGAAGCTTAAAGATAGGCAAAATAATTACACGAATGTCGAAGCCCGCCATTTTCATTTAGAAAAGTAATAAAAAAATCGAACAAACGATTCCTGCCTTGAAATTTGTTTTTTTTTTTTATTTAACGTTGAGTTTCTGAATATGATTTCAAACCACAACATTATGACATCTAGTTTGCATACGACAAAACTTATGTAGCTGCCCTACGTATGTTATTTTTGTTATTTAGGACTTAATTGTTTTTACCTAACTGTTAATATACACAAAAATATGACATATGAATATCTTTATCCTACGCAAGAAGCTAAACTCTTCATTGTGACAAAATAATCATGGGTTATGTAGAAAATAATAACAATATGCAAGGTATTAATTGTTCAATTATTCTCACCTTCCTTTCTTCTCGCAACTCTTTGGCGAGTAGATGTAACTCTCTCACTACATTTGACTGTAGATTTTCTGCAACTACTTCCCGTTGTCCCGCAAAATCGGTCAACTCTTGAAGTAATTGTTTAAATGCTTTACAAGGTGTATACCTAAAACCAATCATAATCAATTTTAAAAAAGTTTCTTTGATGCATAGTTACAAAACAAGATGCGCATTAAAACAGCTCGAACAGAGCAAGGACAAGTTGTAAACATAGCTGGTTTATCATATATTTTGTAACTAAATGCAAAATTTATTCATTAATGTCTAACGTAGCATTTTATAACCCGTAACACTTTAAAAAAAAATATCCTCGCTGCTTTAATATTATGATCACATTTGCTTTTGCAAAATGATACAGGGTTACCCCAGGCATTATTTTATAATAAAAATTTAATATTGTTTAAATATATTTAACAGATGAGAATATATTCATTATGCCAAAGCATACACACTCTCAAAGGATGTGATGTGCTCATTGTTCATGGTAAAAATCCGGTTTTGAATTGTGAAGTATCAAAACATATATAAATACATCATTTGCTCTTAAAGTTACCGTGTTCAGGATGAAATTAAGAAACACAATGATCCACCTAAAGCAAGTCCTAATCAACTGCTTTCGAGGGGTTGGAAAGAACTGATAAATGTGGCGCCTCAGTTGCAGTAATTTGAGACAACAGTGACAAGGGGGTTATTCCACAATTTGAGTATTGGCACTGCGCAAGCTTCCTGCTTTTAAAGTGTAAGGGTGCGATGAAAATAGTAGAAATGGGCCTTATTTCAAACAAATACTCTGTATAGAAATGACTATGATATGAGAACTCTCCTATTCCATAAGAATACCAGTACCAAGAGGTGATCTTTCAACAATTAGTGACGTCAATAGTTGCCATATCGCCCAATATACGAGGGCATTCAATATAGTCCCGGAATAGCAATGAAGAAAAAGTCGTCGTTTTTCAATGTAATACATTTGTTCTGCAACATCAATACATTTGTTAGATCGGTTAATGAGTTTCTGTAAACCTTGTATCAATTGCTTCCGTCAGGTCTCCTTCGTCGGCAAATCGCTTTCCACGAAGATCTTTCTTTAAATTCGGTAATAGATAATAGTCGCCAAGGTCCAAGTCTGAATTGTAAGAAGGATGATTAATGTCTTCGAAGACACAATCTCGCACAGCAGCCTTCGCCGGGCGTGCCGTTTGAAGCGGCTCATTATTGTGAAGCAGCAACATCTTGTTTTGCATCATTGCTTCCTTTAAATTAAGCAAAAGGATTGCGTATGCATCATACGCAATCACTTTGCTTAATTTAAAATAAAAAGAATAAAGAATAACGACAGCATCTGATGCTGTCGTTATTATTTCATCCTTTGTATACTCGATAAATAAAATTCCTCCCAAAAACTCCCAAAAAACCGTTAGCCGGCCGATAAGGTGATTGTTTTTTTATTGAGTGAAGGTATAGATAGGTGTTTGTCTTCAAACTCACCTGATGTAAAGTGACAATAAAGACAAAAAAGGCACACGCCTATCCAAGAGAAACCTATTCACTCTACACTTAATGGTTCCAGGATTATAATTTTAAACTTCTTTGGCTCTACACCGTTTTAAGGTTCTTGTTTGGTCTCAAGGACATAGTGATAAACCCATATCACATCTCATCTCATCTCCTGTAACCATTCGTTCGAAACTACTTGCTGGGTTTTTACCACAGACATCTAAATCATATTCAAGTAGGTACAAGTTTTTCAACTTTTTGCCCATTTTCTTCAGTGGCGCTAACGAAAAAGGGGGGTCGTCGTCCCTGCCCTTTTAAATCACTTAACCACCTTGTTTGGTCTCAAGGACATAGTGATGAACCCACATCACATCTTCTGTAACCATTCGTTACTACTTACTACTACGACTACTACTTGCTAGATTTTCACCACAGACGTTAAAATCATCTTGAAGTAGGTACAAGTTATTTCACTTTTTTCCCATGTTCTTCAGTGGCGCTAACGGGTCTACCCGAACGAGGGTCGTCTTTAAAGTCGTCCCTTCCCCATTTTAAATCACTTAACCACTTTTGAATGGTGGATAATGACGAGGCAGTCTTGGTAGACAGTAACCATCTCATCGTGAATGATTTTTTGACGTTTTCCTTGCTTAGTGATGAATTTATGACAGCGCATTACTGAACTTTCTTTCATCATTATGGCGTCAGTCATTCTGGTCGTCTTTCACTGAGAATAACTGATGATGAACGCCCTCCGTGTCTGCTCCATAGTACATTTATGCAAGACATAGCCCTAAGCAATCGCTTGTAAGCAGCGAGGAACTGGAACGGTAACGCTTAGGGGCTGCGGGGAGGTTTTCTTTTTTTAAAGGCTAGCAACAAAAAATATTCAAGTATATAAAATAATAAAAATGAGGGCAGCAGATTTAAAAAAAAAATACTTGCTTACGCTTAAATGGATCTCTCACGCACAGGTACACAAATATTTTGACTAAACCGGTTGGCACAGAGCTTGAAAAGTTTTATTTAAAAATACAGTTTTTGACCCACATCATTTTCTTCATTCGATATACATTTTAATTTTAGAAACCTTGAGAAAATATTATAATTTTTATTATTAGCATAAAAATCATTTCGGCACCGATGCACTCCGTTAACGATAGAAAATAACAGTTTTTTGATTTGTAGTCTGATTCATTATAAGTACATAACAATAATCGTCTACTTAATTTAAATTATTATTTACTTTTTACCTACAAGTATTTTACTAAAAATAGATATTTAGAAAATAATCAATTGTTACTTACTGGTATTCATCTTCCTCTTTTCTTTTTGGTTGATAGTTTTTGACAAGTCGCCTGTAAAGATAGAAAAAAACATTATTAAATATTTGTATATTATTCAAAAGTAATAAAAAGCTCTTTATTTATTGAACTTGAAATTCTATGTACCCAATATATTCATTTCACAATATGATAATACTACAATACATCATAATCGATTCAAGATTGCTCATCATTTTCAGAAAATATTAATTGTAAAGTTGTTATCAAAAAGATAATATTTACAACCTATTTTTAAACTTTTACACATTTTATGATATTAATAATCAATTTTGCAATCTTAAGGTCATTTTAGGAGCATAATTGAAAAAAATATGTTATTTATTTTTGTGCTCGAAGCACATCATTTATACCATAGATGTTTGATTACCGTTCAAAAAAGGGCACCAATTTAACTGTGCATAAATCATTTGTATGCACAATTTTGCTATCAGACTCTTCCCGCCCATCTTTAACAATGTGACGTTTTAGTAGATAAAAAATGCTAAAACTAAACTTTAGATATGTAAAACAGTATGAAATTCGGTAAGGATGACTTTAATCTTCCAAACCATAATAATGGCACTGCACCAAACGATAATTTGAAAAGTTAGTTACGAGGGGTGATCAAAAAGTAATGATAAACGGATATTTCTAGTAATAATAAAATTCTAAAAAAATATTTTTTCAACTCCCTAATCCTTCACAACTTCCCTGACAAAAAATGGTATAAATAGGACGTCATTTTTAAAATATACATTCATTTGAATACTAGCAGTCGGAGTGATAACATCAAAATGGAGAAACATGAAGTGCGAAGCGTCATCAAATACCTGTGCTTGAAAAAAATGTCCACCAAAGACATTCATACTGACTTGGTGGAAACATTGGGAGACTCTGCTCCTCCATATTCTACAACTGCACGCTGGTGCAAGGAGTTTAAGATGGGAAGAACATCCACGGAAGACGAACACCGCGAAGGCCGTCCGTCCTCCTCCCTCACTGAAGAAAACGTCAAAAAAGTTCAAGATCTGGTTTTGGCAGACCGAAGAGTGACCATTCGTCATTTAGCTGAGAACACAGGCATTTCATTTGGTAGCATTCAAAGGATCTTAACTACCGAGATGAACATGAGAAAGGTCTCTGCACGTTGGGTCCCGAGAATGTTAACCGACGAACAAAAGAAGAAACGATTCGACATTTCAAGGACCAATCTTGAAATGTTCCAGGCGGATCAAGATATTTTTTTGGCTCGATTTGTGACTATGGACGAAACGTGGATTCATCATTTTGATCCCGAAACCAAACAACAGTCAATGACATGGAAAAGGCCATCTTCACCGACTCCCAAGAAATTCAAAGTTTCAAGCTCTGCCGGCAAGGTTATGGCGTCTGTTTTCTGGGATGCTGAGGGAATAATTATGGTTGAATACCTTGATAAGGGCGCTACCATAACAGGCTCCTACTATGCTGACCAAATCAAAAGATTGCGAGAGGCCATCAAGGAAAAAAGACGGGGTAAACTGCGCGCAAAAGTTCTGTTCCATCAAGACAATGCACCTGCACACAAAGCTGAAGTTGCGATGGCTGCCATTCAAGAAGCTGGCTTCCAGCTGCTTGAACACCCACCCTATTCTCCAGATCTAGCCCCCAGCGACTTTTATTTGTTTCCTCGGCTCAAGGAACACCTCCGGGGCCAGAAATTTGAGGATAACGGCGAAGTGATGGCCGCTGTAGAGGCATTTTGGGAGAGTCAAGATAAAGATTTTTTTTTGAAGGGTATCGTTGGTTTAGAAAAGAGATGGACTAAATGTATTGACCTATTAGGAGACTATGTAGAAAAATAAATTTTATTTTTAAGTATATAGTTATTTTAATGTACCCATTCTCATTACTTTTGGATCACCCCTCGTATATTTAAATGCGTAGTCGTTTTCACTCTCACGAGCGTGTGTGGAATACACAGCACGAGCCTAATACGCTCCGTTGTGGTAAGTAATATAAACTATAGACGCTATACTTACATTAAAGCTTTTTGTATCAACTTTAACAATATATATTTACAGGGTCTTTAATTGTATGCTCTAGGTAATTATAAGGGTGACATATTAAATTCATGCACGTAATGTATGTCGGGTGCTTGACGTGTATTTGACGCGCTTTTTGTTGGGGAACGAATTAGGCAACATATTCATAAAGCTTGTTCAAATTCAAATGCTCGCAACAGAATATGTTCTTATATCTCTATGGAATTAAGTATAAATATGTATGTCACAACTTTATATAGCAGACTGTTATATTTAATAAATTACTATTTAAAGCTCATTCACCTGAGTTTTGTTGCATATTCCAATTCGATAGCACATCTTTCTTTAACGAAGGTTCCATATTTGTCTAAAAACTCAATTCCTTTATGTGTATGGGCGGCTAAGTTATCATACTGATCCTGTGAACAAAGAAAACATATTATTAATTATTTTATTATCAAACTTTAGTAATATTACTCATCATTTGCCATAATTCAAAAGTTATTCAATATTATTCTACAATTTATAGAGCTATACAATAAAATACCTAATCGTTATTAAAATTAAGAGGAAACGGGTGCCGATAGGAGGCCATCCCAGCGGGAAATCAGTGAATATGTCGATAACTACATTGTTTTAAGTAAGTCATAAATGAGTTTTATTATTATTCGGATGAACTACCAATATTTTTGTTCATATAGAATTCATATAAATTGGTGTATTCCGTTAGAGGTCTTTTCATTCCCACCGAGGTTGATCTGAGGTCGTGAATATTGTGATCGCGTGTTGATGCGCACGCGATTGCACTTCCCAGCCGCCCTTGACTTCTCAGCGGCGTTAAGAGAGTGCAACGACACAACTCTCACTTCAAGCACCTACAATTTGAGCACACATGCACATTCAGTATTGCACCTTGTATAACATTTTAATATCAACAGCAGTAAAATAGTAGCATTCAAATAACGGACGTGATAATATTTGACCGTCTAATAGCTTTAATTAAATGCGTGGTAATTTGTAGCCACGCTTATTATATGTGAATAGAGTATTTTTAGCCATGACTCTGCCTCTGTAGCAAACTCGCAAAACATTGTAAAACAAAAAAGTTCTTAAACAATAACCACTAGTAATTAAAATATATTGCTATATAAAGAGTAGGTGCTTATGGATAGATAAAAGTAAAGTGGACCAATGTACAGATAATATAAGGAAATACTTTAGACGCACAGTAAATTTGATTGACATACATTTGTGTTAAGATCACTTAAAATTATGCTGGCTTGTAAATATTTTAAACTGACTTAACACGTAGTGGCAAAGAGTCTCTACATAATTATAATAACACGATTACATCGGCTCCTCTTTGAATATTAATAAATATAATTTTCTGGAATAAACAAATAATATAAAGTCCTTACGTAATATTATTTATATAAACTTTATACACATTTGTTATACCAGTCAACCTTTGGGTGATGCAGAGAAAGGAAGACGTAGAAGCACTTAAAAATTGTATTATTATAAATATAAATGTTAAAATAAATTAATAATAAAAATTATAAAATTTGGCGAAATAATACACAAATATAAGTAAAATTTAGCCTAAAAATATATATGTGTATATATTTTTAGGCTACATTTTAAATAACACACATAACTGTAGATACGTGCAATTATGTCATATTATATCATCATCATCAGCATTTTATTTACATACCTACATAAATAACTATATAATCCATACTTATACACGTACTTACACGTAAAGACCGTACGTACACGTAAATACTTATACACGTATATACGTGTATAAGTATTTTTTATTCATAATTTTATGTTGTTATATAGATATATCTATTTAAATAAAATAAATAAAAATAAAATAAGCCTTTATTGCTGTTTAACAATGTTAAGAGATAACATAAATTGATACGTTTAAATTTCCTTAATTCTATAATAATAATCTACTAGTTACTTTTATATACTATCGGCATTCGGTTGGTCTTCAGTAACAGCTTGTCTTTCGACAAAGGCCTCCTCTAAAGATCTATATATAACAACATTAAATTATGAATATAGACGACTTGCGCATTCTATAGAAGAATAGACTAAACGTAGAAAGAAGGGCCGAACGAAATGGTGTGGGAGGGACAAAATAGGAGAAACTTAGCGACCGACGCTATTTTTCCTTTCCTGTCATGATTTTTTCATAAGAGTTGTAATTATGGTGTTTAATAAGTTGGGGGAGATGAGGGATTGAGAAAAGCGAGTGCGAGTATTTTTCGGCATTGACGATTAGGCAATCATCAGTGCTGAGAACGAAAGAAAAGATGAAATTTGGTGATATTTGCGAAGATTTAAGATAAATCGAATGCAGTTATTAAGAACCTGAACCTCCTGATCTGCATTCAGGTCGTAACACCACGAATCATCATAATCTATCAAAGAGATATATTACTCACTGAAAGATAAATTTGCAAAACTCCAACAAACAGGAAACTATCTTCAAACAATGTATAGTCTCTAGTCAATACGAATCCAACGAGCTATCGCACGTATTTTAATTCGCAGTACCAAGCATTAACACGTTTTATAACTTGTTGACTAGACTAGTATGGTAAACTCATTTTTTTAATGAAAAAAAAAAGTTTAGTACCATTATAATATATATTACTTTCTGCATACTACTGGCCGAATCGGATGATTTGAAGTAGTTATGATACGTTTGAAAAGGTTTTATGATGGTCTAGAAACCGAAATCCCATGCCCATTTCTATCGTTTTTGCTATCTTCAAAGCACCATACATTACGAGTGATCATAAAATCACATTGGAAATATGTACGAGTATTAATGAAGATAACATAAGATTGTCATTTTCCGTTTTCCCAACTAAGTTGGGGTCGGCTTTCAGTCTAACTACGATACGGCCGAACTTCGATATTTTACGTGAAGCGACTGCCATGAGACCTCCACAACCCAAGTACTATACGATATCGAAGTTCTGTAGTTAAATCAGGTTGTCGGACTTCTTTTTAGGGCTTCAGCAACCCGTAACGAATGTCACAAATATTTGTATGACAATCGTAACGTGCTCTCCGAGACGCGGAAGCGTCTCGATGTATGAACGGTCACCCATCCTAAGATTGACCTGGCTAGAATTACTTAACCTTGTCGGTTAAGTCCTACTCCTAGTCGGTTACCACTTAGCCACGAGCCCATAAGATAACATAAGATTGTGTTGACCCAATTCTACTTCAAGTCTACTATATTGATCCTTGCATTATAAAGCTACTAAATTGGTTTGGTCTAGAATATTTAGGACCGTGCGAAAGGATATGGGTTACTAACAGCTATGGTTTAATGCATGCCCGATACGCGCTCAGCCAGTTTTTCGCCGTAAATCTCGGGCGCCGTAAATTTCATAACGGCACCAAACCATGTATGTCTAAATTTCAAGAGTAGATTACGGTATGGATATGAAACTGCCAAACCGATACTTTCTACCATATACTACAAATGTACCGTTTTCTAAAAGGTTCTGTTAACAGAATTTTGAATGTAATTTATTAAATTGAAAGTCATTAAGAATAAATAACAATTTGTCATTTCATTATATTATTATTATTATTATTATTAAAAAGATTATCTTATCCAACCACCCATGAACTTCACTTTCGAAATGGAGGACTATTGAGTAAAAGCGATTGTAAATACTTTATCATTTATCGTCAATGTCACTTACAGTTAGTGAAGCATGTATAGAGATATCTTATGGTAAGTGTGTCGTACAATAATGGAAGAGTATAAAAAATTACAATGATCTCTGTATGGTGGGTCAGTTCGTTAACCCTTGTGGTAGAGTGACATCGCACAACGTTGGCGCTGAGTGCCTTGACTGAACGTGGGAGAACTGGATCTGTGACAAGCTTGAAGCATTGCACTAAAGTTTAGTGCGAAATCGTAAGTATCACTCTATGTGCAATTATTTAACCGATTACATAATTAGTCTGGTCTAGCTTACTTAATTAGTAGCACAAGCACCCAGCCTCGTGTGTAAGACTGTGCTGCGTGCTTTATTTAGTATATTAATGTATAAAACTACACCGAAATTATGGACTTCCATTGACGTAAAGCTAAACCATAGATGCGTCTGTCGAAATCAGGAGTTTATTTCATTAGTGTCATCTAGGGGAAATGAAAGTTTTGAACGGAACTATGTTTACTGTAAATTAGAGGTAGTGCTTTTGTTGACTGCTATTCACCAAAAAAATATAGAAGTGTAACTTAGTAACGACGACAAAGTGTAAATTGTTTATTTATATATTGTTTAAACAAACCGGTACTTTGAAATTATTAACACTGGCGTGCTTGAAGAACTTCAATAAGATAAACGTCTTGGTCTAGTTATAACGGATAAATCATCTAGTATTACAAGAAGCGAAGCATACGCTGTGCTGTAACTCATGACAGTGGTTCGAAAGGCGGTCTGTGGGCGGCGTTTGACGAAGGAATGCGCACAAGCAATATTCAAACCATGATCGCAGTCATCAGTATGCGGGGCACACTAGCCGCGGTAACCGACACATGTACTCTTGGTCTACCTTGGCTAATTACTACAATTCAAATTCATATTTGAATATCAATATGTGACAATTTGCCATATATGTGTATGTTCCAATCAAGTATGCCAGGTGAGTGTGAGACAAGGTGCTTTTCAAACGTTTTGAGCATAGTAATATGTAAAATACAATTTTGTACATTTATCGAGATTGGGAGACAAACTTTAATTGAAATAAATAACCTTTTTTTTATCTTATTTTAACTTAAGTAGCAATTACTTTTTGAAATGATGAAAGTAACTAGATG